>CM060906.1:152116056-153484556 GCA_030737815.1 Allium fistulosum | reverse complement strand
GACACAAGCTAGAGCAATCAAATGAAGATCAATATCAAAAATAAACTCAGGTGAGTGTAAGTGAGTGCTAGTAAAAAAATGTTATATATGAGAGTGCAGAGAAAAGTTGTATAGATGAAAGTGATAGTGAAAGTTGTATTGTATTTGAAAATGTAAGAATAATGAAAGTTGTATTGTATTTGAAAGTGCAAGTATAGTGAAAGTTGTTTTGTATGTGAATTTGATTTGAAATAAAATATTTGTTTAAATAAAACAGCAATTCATTTATTTCATTCTTCAAATATATAATATAATTGTAATTGGTATGCATATATAGAAAATTCTGGAAATGATACTATAACATCAAACAACGTAAAACTGTTATTTTATTAACTTTTAGACAACATATAATATTCATCTCTACTATTTGTAAAACAAGAACAACACATCGGACAACGGAGCATATCTGTGGTCTGATATGTAATGAGACGGCATGAAAGTAGATGCCAAATAGGTATTCATTCAGACAATAGAGCATATCTATCGTCTGATTCATTTTTTCTCATAGTGATGCAAGCTTCACGATCCTTTCAATAATAGGAAAAGGTTCAACGAATCTCGGTGCTAACTTGCTCGATTTTCCAAACCTAATCACAACCTTCATTAGTGACACTATGATGAAAATCTGGTCTTCAACTGAAAACTCTATATCTTTCCGTCTCTTATCTGCATAACTTTTCTGCCTAAACCGAGCCTCTTTCATTCTGGCCCGAATGACCTCAATCTTATATGCAACTTCTCGGACTAAATCTGGACCAAGAACCAACCTATCCCTAGTCTCTAGCCAACAAACAGGAGATTTGCATGGCCTTCCATACAAGGCCTCAAACGGTGCCTCCCAATACTAGTCTGATAACTGTTGTTATATGAAAATTCGACTAAATGCAGATGGTCTGCCCAAGATCCCCCGAAATCCAGAGCACAAGCTCTTAACAAATCTTCTAAGATCTTGTTAACTCTTTTCGTTTGCCCATCAGTCTGCGGATGGTAAGCGGTACTCATCTTGAGCTTGGTTCCCAAAACTTCCTGTAGACTCTTCCAGAGCTCGCTAGTGAACAAAGGATCTCTATCACTAACTATGCTACTAGGAACTCCATGCAGTCTAACTACATTCTTCAGGAATAACCTTGCCAAAACAGGCGTCGTTCAAGTTGACCTAACTGGAATGAAATGGGCACTCTTGGAGAATCTGTCCACTATAACCCATATGCTATCATTTCCTCTGTTCGACCTAGGTAACCCGTCAATAAAATCCATGGAGATAGAATCCCACTTCTATACTGGAATATCTAACGGCTGAAGCAACCCACTTGGTTTCTGCTGTTCAGCTTTGCCTATTGGAAAACCATACACTGCTTCATACATAACCCAATATCCCGCTTCATACCTTCCCAGAAGAAACTTCTATTCATATCTTAATACATCTTAGTACCTTCTAGGTGAATAGGAACTTCGAACGATGGCATTCGTCTAGGATCTCTTTCCTTATGTTTCCTACACTCAGAACACATAATCTTCCTTTCTTTCTCAACCTCTCATTCTGGTCAAGACTGAAATCTTTCAAGTCATCGCTCTTAGTTCCATCTCTTAGTTTCCTGATACGCTCAGCTAAAATCGGATCCTCTATCTATCTAGAAGCAATCTTTTCGATCAACACCGGTCAAACTTCCAAACAAGATAATATAACCGTATCTCCACTGGACCCAGCCTCGGATCTCTACTGCACTCTGCAATCAGCTAATGATTCTAAGTCCTTCCACTCAGCAACCATCGCTAAAACTGCATCTTGATGTTTCATGCTAAGAGCATCCGTAACCTTGTTGCCTTTCCCTGGTGTGTACTCAATTCCAAAATCATAAGCAGGGATAAATTCTAACCACCTCTGCTGTCTCATGTTCAACTCCTTCTGAGAGAACAAATACTTCAGTGACGTATGACCTGTATATAGTTCAAACCTTTCTCCCAAATGGTAATGTCTCCATACCTTCAAAGCAAAAACAGCCCCATCCAATTCTCAGTCATGCGGTGGATATCTGACCTCATGTGGTATAAGCTGTCTAGAAGCGTAGGCAACCACTTTACCCTTCTGCATCAGCATAGCTCCTAATCCTGTTCCACACGCATCGGTATAAATCACCAAATCTTGATTCCCTTTTGGAACAACCAACACAGGTGCATGGTTTAATAAGTGTTTCAAACTCTGGAATGCTTACTCACACTTATCGGTCCACACAAACTTAACATCCTTTCTCGTCAGCTTGGTCATCGATGCCGCTATCCATGAAAAGTCCTTAATAAACCTCCGATAATAACCGGCCAACTCAAGGAATCTCTTTATCTCGGTTACTGTCTCAGGTCTCTTCGAACTATTTACTGCCTCAATCTTAGTCGGATCTACTGACAACTCTTCCTCTGAGACTACATGACCAAGAAACTTCACTTCTTTCTTCTAGAAATGACACTTCGAAAACTTCACCTTCAGCTGATGCTGCCTCAGCATCTCAAGCACCACTCTAAGATGAATTTCATGCTCTCTTTCATCCTTAGAGTAAATTAAAATATCATCTATGAAAACCAATACGAACCTATCCACATGCTCATGGAAAACCCGATTCATCAAATCCACAAAGAAAGTTGGCGCATTAGTCAGTCCGAATGGCATGACTAACCATTCGTACGACCCATATCTGGTCCTAAACACCGTCAAAGGTATACTATCCTCTGCTACTCTGAGCTGATGGAAACCCGTCACCAAACCTAACTACGAAAATACCTTAGCTCTGCTCAATTTGTCGAACAAATCGTCAATCCATGGCAATGGATATCGATTCTTTATCGTTCTCTCATTCAACTTATGATAATCGATACATAGCCTTAGCGATCCATTCGGCTTCTTAGCAAACACTGCAGCTGCTCCCCATGGAGAACTACTTGGTCTGATGAAATTCTTGCCTTCCAAATCCACCAACTGTACCTTCAACTCCCTCATCTCTGAAGGGGTCATCCTGCTTGGCGGTCTACTCACTGGTTCTGCTTTCGGAACCAAATCTATCCGAAACTCAATGGCCCGTTTCGGCGGCAATCCAATTACAGGCTCAAAAACATATGCGAATTATCTAACCATGAAAACTCGACTCAACTCATCATCCAACTCCATAGCACCCAACAAAGCATACATCTCACCGCAAGACCCTTCTACAGTATAAATTATCCGATCACTATAGTTTGGGTTTCTAAGCGACATTTTCCTATCTTGGCAAAATATCCTAGCATCGTACTCACCTACAATTCATCCCAAGAATAATCCCCAACCCCACAAAATCAAACACATGCAAACTGTAAACAAAAGTATGACCTAACAGGGGGAAAACTCTAACTGGTCATATCTCAACCCTAGAGTTGCATACCCTCCTATTGGATTCGCAACCCGTAATGAAGTAACTAAATAAGTGGGTTCTAGGTTAAGCTTATCTATCAAACATCTAGATATAAAAGAATGCGATGCACTAGTATCAAATAGAACGCTAACAGTCATACGATGAATTTGAAGCGTACCTCTCAAGACTGAATTTCCTTTTTCCTGAGCTGTCGACATAGAAGCAGTAGGCTCCAATGCACACACCTTGCCCTTTCCATCCTTAGCGGGCTCCTTGCACTGGCTCCTGTAGTGGCCTATCTGGTCATAGTTGTAGCACCTGACATTCTTCCTCCCAGCCACTTCCCTAGCCTTCCCGGCATGACACTCGTTAGCATAATGCCTCTTCTTATCACACTTGAAACAGACCATCTAAGATTTCCCCTTCTTAGCTGTTCCACCCATCTGAGCACCTTTCTTCGGAAAGAACTTCCTCTTTTGATTTTGCCCGACCTGGACTTCTTTAGCCTTACTCTTCTCCAGAGAATCAAGCAACTCCTCATGCCTCAAGGCCATCTGCACAAAAAAGTCATAAGGATCTCTAATATGAGGTAATGTAGCCCTGGCTAACTCAGGCTTCAACCCCCTGATGAATTTTTCATTCCTCTTCATGACTGTGTCCACTGAAGCATACCCATACTGGCCCAACTCCTCGAACTTCCTTGCATACTCCAGAACTGACATCTCCCCTTGCTCTAACTCAGCAAACTTCCTGATCAGAGTTGACTATGACATGACTGACATAAACCTCTCTTGGAACCTTCCCTTGAAATCTTCCCAGATCATACTTTCCTCATCCACCGCTGCAGTCACACTATTCCACCAGAATAGAGATGCCCCCTGAAGCTGTCTAGATGCCAACCTCCTCTTCATTAGTGAACCCTAAATCTACAAAAATCCTTTCGCAATGCAACAGTTAATTCTCTACCTCAATGGCATCCTCCGTTCCAACAAACGACTTTCCTCCAAGCTTGGTGTAACTCCACTCAACTTAGCATAGTGATTAACTACCGAAGCTTCCAGAACTCCTTCCCTAGTAGCATTTCCTCCTACCATTCCATTTGCAACTCCAGCTTGCATCATATTCACAAAAACTGATACATAGCCCCATGTCCACTTGCGGGACTCCAACACCTGTATTCCCTTCTTGTGCCTAACTTGACCTCTTCTCACATTAGGCTTGGCATTTCCTTCTGTGCTCCCCCCTACTTGGTTAAATCTTCCTCTTCTTCCTTCCATATCTGTATTCAAACCTTATGGGATACAAAAAATAACCTAACAAAGATAGGAGTCCAAAGATAAAGCGTATACTTATATATAACAAATACAAGTAGTTACTATAGCGTTATCCCATACCCCAATCTTACTCTAATTCCTTAGGATTATGTTTTTAAAAAACCATTTTTAATTTAAAGTTTTTTTCCATAAACCATGCTCTGATACCAAGTTGTAACATCCCGTATCTGGAGGCCAAAAGCTAAGCGCTACAGAAGCAGCAGTCATCCATAGTATTAACTTCTAGTGACAAAATACGGTAATGATAATGGTATCCATAATATCAAAAGCACATGAATATGAACAAAATCATAGATTTCAAAAACATTAATTCATATCCATGTTACATAATCCCTTAATGTTTCCCAGGCAATGATTAAATATATCATTACAAAAATACGCCAAGAGTGACATATGACGATGCCCCCTTGATTGACCAAAGTAATATAGTTATCTCTGACTTATATACACAGCGGAATCAAAACAAATGAAACTGCAAATCCTAATTAGCTATCCATCAGCCACTTGCTCATCTTCGGATCCTTATTCGCCAAAAGACTAAAACCTGAAAACCTCAACCCTCAGCCTACTCAAATCAATTTTGAGTATCCGAGAGTTTAACGGGAAACAAAAACTTCGAGTCGGACATAAAACCTAGTGTGAATAATTTTGTTACATCTTGGTATACCGATATTAAGTGAGACCATGCCGTTTAGCGGAACAGGTTCCCCTCACTTATATCCTTATCAAAATATATATATTTTGCAATTCTTTCCTGCAACCAAACTGGTTAATCAAACTGCTTATATCAAAATAGCAATATCCTTTATGCTAATAAATGGACTATATGTTCGTAAAATAGGTAATATGTGAACTATCTGCCCATACATAATAGCAAGGTCCGTTTGCTATAGATGGATTATCTGTCCATACAACTGAGCTAGCTGCCCGCAAACTAGACTAATTGTCTGAAATCTAGGCCGACTGCCTGCAAAATGGACTAACTTCCCGAATTATTTTCTTAAGGTTAACTACCATTTAAATTTTCCTTGAAAACCTTTTCAAAATGATTTAGTCCTTCAAACCATATATATATAAGGAAAATATATCTTTAGCTTTACTCTAAGCCATTTTTCCATGTTATATATACTTTACTCAAAATAATGTTGATGTGATTTAATAAGGATTAACTATCCTTCCAAAACAAGTCAAAACCCTTATTAAATTGAAAATACTTAGGCTATATTGCCTATTTATTATATTCGAAACCTTTGTTTAAAACCGTTTAAACAACCCTTTCGAAACCCTTGAAGGTAACCCCTTCGAAACCATTAGAAAACCCCTTTCGAAACCATTAAATATTGCCTTTCGAAAATATTGGAAAATCCTTTCCTTTCTTTTCTTCGAAAGCTTTAAAATAACAAACATCCCCCTTTTAAAACCTTTTAAGTATCGCCTTTCGAAAACATTGGAAAATCCTTCCTTTTCAACCTTGTCAAAACCCTGGGGAACCACCCCTTTCGAAACCATTCATTAAACCTTTCAAAACAGTCAAACTTAATCGTTTCAAAAGCACTTTGGGTTTAATTTAAAACATGTGGAAACCTTTCGAAACCGTTTAAAAAAGTCTCGGTCGAAACCATTTGGATTTTGCTTTCAAGTAGAGCGAAAGGATCAGAAACCAATTAAAGTCGAAAGCATCCATTTTGAAATCTTTTAAAACTATCTTTTTCAAAACCATTTGGGTTTTACTTTACTTATAGAAAAAAGGTCCTTAAAACATTTAAGTCGAAAGCAACTGCTTTGAAATCCATTTCCTAAGCAATAAAGTGATGGTGTCGAAACCATCCCTTCGAAAGCATTGGAGAGGTGGCCAAGTTTTAGAATAAAAAAATAGCCCCTTCGAAACCATCTTGTTCGAAAGGTAGAAAGGCGGCAGCAAAAAGGTCTCGACTTAGTCGAAAGCAATCATTTTAAAAATAGAGGCGCAACCCAATCAAAACCATTTCTTTTAAATCATTTGACTTAGTCGAAAGCTACTTAGTCGAAAGCCATTTAGTTCGAAAGAAAGAAGGCATATTTCTTTAAACTAAAAAACAAAGGGCTGCCTCAACCCCTTCAAAACCCATGGTTTCGACTCCCCACCTTCTGCCTCATCCAATTCATTAAGTACGAGCTGCCTGATACCATATGTATTGGTGTTGACTATGTCGGAAGCGATAGTTATGGAGGCGAAACCCGATGTAAAATCTTATACGGCCAAGGTTTGAAGGATATAGGAATGGCCTCTTTCCTATTTTACCCCTTCTCTATTTCAAGTTAACTCTTATTTTAATTTATGGTTAAATGGCACGGCTATACCTTAATTAAAATCAAATCTCAATCACATAATCAACACATTATTTTATTTAATTCAATTAATTAAATATCCTAAATAATGTTACCAAAAATCTAGGGTGTTACAAGTTACTTCCGATCTACTTAAAGGAATGGTTTCGAGTAGTATGTTACTTCTTTAGCCTACATTCCTGAGTTTACCCTTTGAAGCCTTACGATGAGATCAACCTGGTCGAAAGGTAGTGCCAACTCCATGATGCCTTTCGACTGAGTCAGTGTGGTCGAAAGGAAGAATTAACTCTTTTGACCCTTTCGATTAAGTCAACTTGGTTGAAGGGTAGAACTAACACCTTGAACCCTTTCGACTAAGTCAACCTAGTCGAAAGGAATGTTTCGATGGAAGAGATCATTCCAACAATTTGGTTTCGCTTAAACTTAATTACCTTTTACATAGCATTGGGTATGTTGGGAAGTTTTCTTGTTAACATTTTTGGCGCTAGAAGGAGGGCTTGATCTTCCGACCTTGTCACTATACTATAGACTAATTTTGGTTCATTTAGTTTGCGTAGGAAAATTAGATCTAAACGATTAAGTGGAATTGAGGAAGGAGTTGTCCACACCACCACTCTAGAGGAGAACATAACCCCGTCCTTTAATCTAGATGGGGCTGTTCAAGGACATCCTTCATCGCCAGCTAGGCAAGATGGTAATGCTGCAAGGATTAAACACTTGGAACTGCAGCTTCAGGAGATGCAGGAGCTACCTAAAATGGCACTATAACAAAAATCTTAAAAGATGCCAAAACCAACTCAGGGAGAAGAGATGGTTTCCTCTAAGAGAAATTTAAAAGTCAACTCCGCTGAATACAAAAGTAAAATAGACTTAACATCCTCCAAGAAGAAGGAGCGTCTTCAGTCAAAAGCTAACCACCAAGGAAGAGTTCTTAACAAGTTGCTTGAACAATCAGGAAGCTCAACATCAAAGGATTATTGCCCATACTAGAAAAATTACTGTAATGTTAAGGCTTATCTAAAAGTTGCAGTTGAAAAGGCAATAAAGGATGCTATGAATTCGAAGGGGAAGATAACAATGGATGAAAATGTTAATGACAATGAAAGAGTGCCACCCTTCACTGATGAGATCATGGCTACAATCATCCCGCTATATGTAAAGATCCCATCAATGAAATATCATGGGATTACAGACTCGGATGATCATTTAATGGCTTTTGATAACCAAATGGAACTGTACAATGCACCAGGAGCTGTCAGATGCCTATTATTCCTGGCCATTCTCCAGGGAGCTACAACAAAATGGTACAGACAGTACCGGGAGAAAACCATATACTCATGGAAACTATTCCCCTATGAATTTTCTGCCCAATTCTGTATCTGCAAAGATCCCACAATTGACTATACCATCCTGGCTAATATAAAACAAAGACAGGGAGAATCCTTAGGAGATTATTTGAGGAGATTCAATGCAGAAGCTCTAAAAGGCAAAGATATGAATGATCGAGACAAGCTAATTGCAGTTTACTCCGGCTTGATAGAAAACACTCCCTTTTGGAAGCAACTCTGTTATCCATAAGATATTCTCAGGAATAAAAGTTTGAAAGAAGGAACACGAAAGCGTTGATGAGAATTATAAAGCACCAAGATGGTCTAGTTAAACATAGCTTCCGATAAGGATGTGGCAACGCGAGTAGTACCTTTAGAGTAGGATAGAGGGATGTTTCAACTATGTCAAAGGAGAGCTTTCGACAAGGTCGGAGGCTACCTTTCGAAGGTGATATCATGCATGTTAACATCATCCAAATCACTCAAAAGGACACCTCTCGATGGAAATGGATAACAAACACTCTACATTTTGCGCCAAACCATTCGAAACGTCTTGGTTTTGCCTTCATTCACTTTCGAAAGCATATATAGCCTTTCTAAATGGTTAGGGCCACCCTCACCTAAGAAGGAAGAACTACATATCCGTTACCATAATGGCATAAGGTTCCGAACTAGATGGGGCAGAGGCTCCGAAAGAGTTCATGAGCAACAAAGCCTTTTCAGGTGTTTCGACTCATTCAATGCCAAAGGAGGATGTGTTTCGACGGCATCGAAGGCTGAAACCCAAGTCAACTCATGCGACACATCAACATTCAAGAGTAAAGCGCATCAGTAGACCTTTCGACGAGGTTGAAAGCCATCAGGCAGCACCTATCGATGAAATCAAATGGAAAAAAAAGCAAGAGAGAAGCCTAGCTTCAAATGGCAACAGAAGAATAACTAATGCCCTTTTGACCAAGTCGAAAGGTATGGCTCAGGAGACATTCACGAAAGCAGAAAGACTGACCATTTGACCGCGTCGAAAGCTTGGAGTCAAAAGGTCCCAACCCGCACCTATAAATATGACCCCAGGAGTTAGTTATAAGGGATCCGATTTCTTTGACTTCTCACTTGTACTTTCTTAATCTTGTAAACCCTAATTTTCAAATCAAATTGGGGATTTGGTTAATTTGTACAATTGAGTTCAAATAAAAGAGGATTGTGATAATCGCATTTACTTAGCAATTCAGATTTTCTTGCTTATTATAAAAACGTCAACCGACAGTTGAGTTAACCGAAAGGAGCCCCTTCAATTAAGTCGAAACCCTTAATTTCCCTATTTCCAAGAAGCTTTAGCTCAAATCTATTAAATTGCAACTGTTACCCCTTTTGATGGAGTCGAAACTTGTAACACCCCATATTTTTATAACATTATTTTGAATAATTAATTGGGTAAATAAAATAAAATAATGTGAAGATTAAAAGGTTGAGATTTGATTAACAAAAGGTAGTCGTGCCATGTTAGTGTGTTAATTAAAATGAAATAACCTAAGTTAATGTGTTAAGATATAAGAAGGGCAATATGGGAAATAGGTAAGGCTTATACCCTAAACCCTTAGGAATGTAACTCACGTTCATTTCATTTTACTCAAACTAAAAATACTAAGGCCGACAACCATTATCATTCTCAAGAAGAAGATTAAAGCTAGGATTCAAGGGAAGGGAAACAATGAACTAAATCAACATAAAATCTCACATCTATAATCTCAAAGCTAAGGTGAATAATTAACACATCCCATTTTCTTTTAGTTTTTGGTTTTATTATTAGACCCAAAATGATTTTGCAAGTATATGCCATGTTTTGATGATTAAAATTATATATATATGTTCTTGATGGATTATAAATGTTCATGTTAGTTTTATGATATGTTTGACATGGAAACCCTATTTAATGACATCCAAATGCCTTGAAAATTTAAATATAGGTCAGAAATGATATTATAGAAATGAGTTTCGATTTTCGTAATTTTATGAATTAATAAGGATTTTATATTAATTTTCTAGTGAAGGAAGTTGTTCATTGGGTTATAAATTATTTTCGGCAAAAATAATTATTATTTGGGGTTGAAATTTTTATATGTTAGAAAACATATTAAAATAGATTTTCTGGGATTTTTCCAAATTTTTCCTAAGTTATTTGATGAATAAATAAAATTATTTAATGTATGGGACTTAAATGTTTTATATATTTAATTAAGGAGAAGGAGAATTTTATAAAATGAAATTATTATTTAATTCTAAAAATAGTGTAGCATATTTCTGAAAAGAATTTGTTAACCAATGAAAATTTGACAAACAAAGGCAGGTTAGTTGGAAAGTTATCCTTTTTAAGTTAAAAACAAAGAAAACATACTTTAACATGTTTCAGCCTTTATGACAACAAACCTTCCGATATAGACCTTCCGACATGGTCGGGAGGTTCAAAGCCTTCGAGAAGGTCAAACCAATGCATATGGTATTAACCTACTTGGTACGTAATGAATTGGACAAGGTCGAAAGGTTCTTAGTCAAAAGGTTAATGGCCAAAGAGGCTGGGGTATGTTTGTTTTATAAACCAAAAGCTTTCACCTACTTTGCTTTCGAATAAGAGCTTTCGACTTGGTTGCCTTCGACCAGGTCAAATATAAAGGTTTTAAACCTTCCGACACAGTTGAAAGGTTACTGCTGTTTTAACACTATTCTATTTTGAGACCTTTCGTCATAGTCGAAGGGTTACTGCCGCTTTGTAAATGTTTTGTTTTGAACCTTTCGACAAAGGTGAAAGGTTTACTTGTTTTAAAAAAAACTGGCTGCTTCTCCATGCTTTCGAAGGAAGCTTTTGACTTAGGTGATTTACCCTTGTTTTATAAATTAAAGTAAAACCCAAAGCTTTCGAAAGAGTTGTTTTAAAGGACATGTTTAAAGCTTTCGAAGCAGAGCTTTCGACAAAGTCGAAAGGTCGCTTCCAATGGTTTCGAAAGGTTTTAGTTGAATGATTTCGAAAGGTTTAGTTCAATGGTTTCGAAAGGTTTATTGATTGGTTTCGAAAAGTTTTAGTTGAATGGTTTTGAAAGGTTTATTGAATGGTTTCAAAAGGTTTTAGTTGAATGGTTCTGAAAGGTTTATTGAATGGTTTCAAAAGGTTTTAGTTGAATGATTTCGAAAGGTTTAATTCAATGGATTCGAAAGGTTTAAATAAATGTATCTCCAAGGTTTTTCTAAGGCAATATTTTAAACTGGTTTTAAAGAAGGATGTCCAAAGTTTTATAGCTTTCGAAAGGTTTGCTTTTCAATGGGTTTGAAATGTTTAGAGAATGGTTTCGAAAGGTTTGATGTATGATTTCGAAAGTTTTGAGGAATGATTTTGAAAGGTTTGATATTGATTTTGAAAGAGATGGTTTCAAAGGTTTAGAAAGAGGTTCTTTCAAGTGTTTAAACATTTTCATCAACTAAGAATTAAGTAAAGAATATATATATGGCATGATGATATGATTTTGAGTAAAGCATAATGATTATATACTTCTCCTTGAAGTTTGATTTAAAGGTTTTAAATCATTTTGAAACTGTTTTCAAGGGAAATTATAGGAGGGGATCCTTAAGTGAAAATGACTCAGATATTAGAAAACCTGATGGGACTAGTATGAGGTCGCGCCTCATACATTAGCTGATAGCCCCGGCTAATTGTCGTCCAAAATTCCAGTATGTAAGGCTTTGTCACAGGTAGACTAGAATTATGGTTACACACCAAAAGGAATATATGCTTTTATATAGATAGGTTATTGGTGAGCCCGAAAAACCATTAGGATTAGGAAGACCTAGGAGATGATTAAGTTAGGGATAGGCCGTTCAGAAGTGAAGTATTTAACATATAATTAATGATAGACCGTCCATATAGGAAATGTCTAACAGATAGTTGAGGATAGATAATCTAGAAAAAGAATATCTAACATGTGTTAGGTTAATTTTGATTATATTGTCCGGTAGGCCTGAGTCAGCCAAAGGTTAAAAGTTATCAAAACAAAACTTGTGTGTTTGAACAGATAGTTCGTTATTACCTGATATTTATGTATGTTTACATAATGATTGCTTTACAGTATTTAACCATTGTGGATGCAGGAGCATAGTATATGGTTTTATGAAAGGTTTTGCAAAGATATGTTTTAAAAGGATGTTAGTGAGGGGAAACCCGTTTCACTAAGCGGCATGGTCTTACTTAACATAATTATTTCGGGATGTATAATATTATTCGCACCAGGCTTTATGTCTGACTTGAAGTTTATGTTTTCCCCTTAAACTCTCGGGTGCTCAAATTTGATTTGAGTAGGCTGAGGGGTTAAGATTCTTTTCAGGTTTTAGAATGTTGACGAATAAGCTACCGGAGGCATGCAAGAGGTAATGGATCGCTACTTTGGATTTGCAGTTCTTGTTATGTTTTGATGAATTTTCTACTGTGTTGTTTGTATTATGTCTATTATGACCATATGACTCTGATCAACCAAGGGGGTATCTTCATATACCGCTCTTGGCATAATTTGTAATAATTATATTTGATTTGTGCTTGGGAACGATTTGTGGGATTATGTGTTGTTAAACATTTGATTTTGAAATGTAATGAAGTAAATGTGGTTTTTTGATATCTATGTTTTGTTTAATATTCAAGTGCTTCTGATATTATTGATACCATTAACATAGTCGTATTTAGTCGCCGGAAGCTAATACTACAGATGATTGCAGCAGCTGAGCGCTTAGTTTTGGGCCTCTAGATAAGGGATGTTACAGCTTGGTATCAGAGCATGGTTTATGAAATACTTTAACTAAAAATGATTTTTGAAAACATAATCCTTAGAAATTAATGTTAAGATCGGGGAATGGGATAATGTTATAATGACGTACTTATATTTGCTATATATACAAGTATAGGCTATCTCTCTAGACTCCTATCTTAGTTAGGCTATTCATTCGTATCTCACGAGGTTTGAATATAGATATAGAGGGAAGAAGTGGCAGAATAAATCTTGGAGGAGAAAGCACCATCACTAATGGAAATGCCTGACCAAATACTAGGAGAGGTCCCGGTCAGGTACAAGCTGAAACTGTTGGTACAGGAGTTTCCCAGATGGACATGGGAGCAATGTATCAATTCTTTGTAAACATGATGCAAGCTGGAATAGCAGCCGGAGTTGTCGGAGGTAATGCTACTGGAGGTGGAGCTCAGGAAGTTCCAATTGTCAATCAGTATGCTAACTTGAGTAGGGATTACATTAGACTTGGAGGGAAGTCGTTTATTGGTACTGAAGATGCAATCGAGGTGGAAAATTAGTTACTGCATCGCGAGAGAATTTTTGCTAACTTAGGATTGAATGATGCATAGAAGAGGAGATTGGCTTCGAGGCAGCTGCAGGGAGCTGCTCTATTCTGGTGGAATACTATTACTGCTAGAGTTGATAAGGAAACCGTAACTTGGGAGAAGTTTAGGAGAAGGTTTTCAAAAAGATTTATGTCTGTAATGGCATAGTCGACATTAGTGAGGAAGTTTGCAGAGTTGGAACAAGGAGATATGTCCGTCTTGGAGTATGTAAGGAAGTTTGAGGAGTTGGCCCGATAAGGGTATGCTTTGGTAGACACCGTGATCAGGAGGAATGAAAAGTTTATAAGGGGCTTGAGGCCAGAGTTGATCAGTGCCACTTTGCCGCATTTGAAAGATCCCATTGATGTAGTGGTTAAAATGGAATTAAGGCAAGAAGAGGCGTTGGCTTGCTTGAGGAAGAAGATGAAGAAGGCCCAGATGGGACAGGGCTAGAAAAGGAATTTTTTCCAGAAAAAGAATGCTCAGAAATGAGGAGCACAGAAGAAAGGAAAGGCTGAAGTAGTTTGCTACAAATGCGATAAGAAGAGACACTATGCTAATGAGTGTCGAACCGGTAAAGGAAAAGGAAAAGAGGCAGGTGGAAAGAAGAATTTTAGATGTTTTAATTATAAACAGATTGGTCATTACAAGAACAAGTGCCCAGAGCCTGCAAGAGAAGGAAGGGCGCAATTTTATGCTTTAAAGCCCATAACCTCAATTCCAGTTGTGCAAGAGGAAGGGAAGGCTGTTTTAGGAGGCTCGCTGCAGATTCACGGTATGTCTATTAGCATTCTATTTGATACCGGAGCATCTAATTCTTTTAATTCCTGATGTTTGGTAGATAGGCTTAACCTAGAACCCTCTACTTAGTAACTTCCTTAAGGGTTACAAATCCGATAGGAGGGTATGCAACACTTGGGATGGCATGTGTCCATTTACAGTTTGATTTACTAGGCCATACTTTTGATTGTTGTTTGCATGTGTTTGACTTTGTGGGATTTGGGATTATCCTTGGGATAGATTGGTTAAGTAAATATGATGCTAGGATATTTTTCCATTATAGGAAAATATCACTTAGTCACCCGGATTGTAGTGATCAGATAGTTTATACCATAGGGAGCCTTAGTTGTGAAGTGAATGCTTTATTGGGTATTATGGAGGTGGAGGATGAGTTGCATCGAGTCTTTGTAGTTAGAGAATTTGCTATTATATTTGAGCCAGTATTTGGACTGCCACCGAAACGAGCCATAGCGTTTCGGATTGATTCAGTGCCTGGAGCAGAGCCGGTGAGTAGGCCACTGAGCAGGATGACATCCACAGAGATGAAAGAGTTGAAGGTGCAGTTGGTTTATTTGGAAGGGAAGAGTTTTATCCGACCAAGTAGTTCACCATGGGGGGCTGCCGCAGTGTTTGCGAAGAAGCCGGACGGATCATTGAGGCTATGTATCGATTATCGTAAGTTGAATGAGAAGACGATAAAGAACCGATATCCATTGCCGAGAATTAACGATTTGTTCGATAAGTTAAGTGGACCCAAGGTATTCCCTTAGCTGGATTTGGCGACGGGATTTCATCAGCTTATAGTGGCAGAGGATAGTATTCTTTTAACGGCGTTTAGGATAAGGTATGGATCATACGAATGGTTAGTTATGCCGTTCGGACTAACTAATGCCCCGGCATTCTTTATGGATCTGATGAATAGAATTTTCGGAGAGCACTTGGATAGATTTGTGTTGGTCTTCATAGATGACATTTTGATATACTCTATGGATGAGAAGGAGCATGAAGTTCATGTTAGAGTTGTGCTCGAAACGTTGAGGGAGCATCAGTTGAAGGCTAAGTTTTCGAAGTGTCATTTTTGGAAGAAGGAAGTGAAGTTCGTTGGTCATGTCGTCTCAGAGAAAGGGTTGTCTGTAGATCCGACTAAGATTGAGGTGGTGAATAATTGAAAGAGACCTGAGACGGTGACCGAGATTAAGGGCTTTCTTGGATTGGCTGGATATTATCGGAGGTTTATAAAGGATTTTTCACGGATAGCTACACCAATGACTAAGCTTACGCGAAAAGGTGTGAAGTTTGTATGGACTGATAAGTGTGAGGAAGTATTTCAGAGCTTGAAACACTTATTGACCCATGCACCGGTGTTAGTGTTTTCGGAGGGGAATCAAGATTTAGTTGTTTATACTAATGCGTGTGGAACTGGATTGGGAGTTGTGTTGATGCAAAGAGGTAAAGCGATTGCTTATGCTTCTAGACAGCTCAGACCACATGAAGTTAGGTATCCAACACATGATTTGGAGTTTGTTACCATTATATTTGCTTTAAAGGTGTGGAGGCATTATCTTTTGGGAGTGCGATTCGAGCTTTATATTAATCATAAGTCGTTGAAGTACTTGTTCTTTCAGAAGGAGCTAAACATGAGACCGCAGAGATGGTTGGAGCTTATTGTTGCTTATGATTTTGTAATTGAGTACACACCCGGAAAGGAAATAAGGTGGCGGATGCACTCAGCCGGAAACATCAGAATGCAGTATTGGCTATGATTGTTGAGCGGAAAGATTTGGAAGCATTATCATCTTGTAGTGTGCAGTCTAGATCCGAGGAAGGTTCAAGTGCGGGAAGTGCTATGTTGTCTTGTTTAGAAGTTCGACTAGTAATGATTGAGAAGATAGCTTCTAAACAGGAGGAGGATCCGGTTTTGGTTGAATGGATCAGAAGGTTGAGGGAAGGAACAAAGAGCAATGACTTAAAGGATTTCAGTCTGGACCAAAATGGGTGGTTGAGGAAGAAAGGAAGGTTGTGTGTTCCGAATGTATGAGACATGAGGAAGGAAGTTTTGGGTGAGTTCTATCATTCGAAGTTCACTATCCATCTAGGAGGAACGAAGATGTATCAGGATATGAAGAGAAGTTTCTTCTGGGAAGGTATGAAATGGGACATTGGTTTGTGTGTTAAGCAGTGCTTGAATTTCCAATAGGCAAAGGATGAACACCAGAAGCCTAGTGGATTGCTTCAACTGTTAGAAGTTCCATTGTGGAAATGGGATTCCATCTCTATGGATTTTATTTGATGGGTTGCCAAGGTCTAGTAGTGGAAAGAAAGCATATGGGTCCTAGTAGACAGATTGACTAAGAGTGCCTATTTCATTCCGATAAAGTCAACTAGGACAGCACCTGTTTTGGC
Organism: Allium fistulosum; assembly: GCA_030737815.1. Lineage (NCBI taxonomy): Eukaryota > Viridiplantae > Streptophyta > Magnoliopsida > Asparagales > Amaryllidaceae > Allium > Allium fistulosum. The sequence goes on along the minus strand of CM060906.1, from coordinate 153,467,602 downwards.
GGAGATATTTATGAAGAATGTAGTTAGACTGCATGGGATTTTTAGTAGTATTGTCAGTGATAGAGATTCTTTGTTTACTAGTGAGTTTTGGAAAAGTCTACAGGAAGCATTAGGAACCAAGCTCAACATGAGTACCGCTTATCATCCACAGGCCGATGGGAAAACGGAAAGAGTTAACAAAATCTTGGTGGATTTGTTAAGAGCTTGTGTATTGGATTTTGAGGGATCATGGGAGGATCATCTTCATCTAGTTAAGTTCTCGTATAACAATAGTTATCAGACTAGTATTGGGATGGCACCGTTTGAAGCTTTGTGTGGAAGACCATGCAAATCTCCTGTATGTTGGTTAGAGACCGGGGATAAATTGGTTCTTGGTTCGGATTTGGTGAAGGAAGCTGCGGAGAAGATTGAGTTGATCCGAGTTAGGATGAAGGAAGCCCAATCTAGGCAGAAGAGTTATGCTGATAAAAGAAGGAAAGATTTTGAATTTTTCTATCAGAGACTATGTGTTCATTAAGGTTTCACCTATGATGGTTGTGATGAGATTCAGGAAGTCAGGGAAGTTAGCACCTGGATTCGTGGGACCTTTTCGTATTGTTGAGAGGATCGGGAAACTCGCTTATAGAGTAGAGTTATCGAGTAGTTTGGCTGGAGTCCATGATGTTTTCTGTGTTTCTCATCTTAGGAAATGTGTTAGAGACCCGGAGACTACCATAGCCCCTACAGTGTTAGAGGATCTAGTAGTAGAACCAGATTTGACCATAGTTAGAAAGCCGATTCAGATTATGGCTAGAGATAAGAAGAAGTTGAGGAACAAGATAGTCAAGTTAGTAAATGTTCAGTGGAGTGACGATGCTAGATACTGTACTTGGAAGACGGAGAGCAGGATTAGAGACTCTTACCCTGATCTGTTTGATGGTATGTTCTACCTTTGATTGTTTTATTGTGTACCTTACCGTAATTTCGAGGACGAAATTCTTTAAGGTGGGGAGTCTGTAACACCCCATATTTTTATTACATTATTTAGAATAATTAATTGGGTAAATTAAATAAAATAATATGAAAACTAATAGGTTGAGATTTGATTAACAAAGGGTAGCCGTGCCATGTTAGTGTGTTAATTAAAATGAAATAACCTAAGTTAATGTGTTAGGATATGAGAAGGGCAATATGGGAAATAGGTAAGGCTTATACCCTAACCCTTAGGAATGTAACTCACGTTCATTTCATTTTACTTAAACTAAAAATACTAAGGCCGGCCACCATTATCATTCTTAAGAAGAATAAAGGTAGGATTCAAGGGAAGGGAAACAATCAACCAAATCAACATCAAATCTCACATCTATAATCTCAAAGCTAAGGTGAATAATTTCCACTTCCCATTTTCTATTAGTTTTCGGTTGTAAGATTAGACCCGAAATGATTTTGCAAGTATATGCCTTGCTTTGATGATTAAAATTATATTTATATATATATATATATATATATATACATATATATGTTGTTGATGGATTATATATGTTCATGTTAGTTTTATGATATGTTTGATATGAAAACTTTATTTAATGACATCCAAATACCTTGAAAATTTATATATAGGTTTGAAATGATATTCTAGAGATGGCTTTCGATTTTCATAATTTTCTGAATCAATATGGATTTTATATTAATTTTCTAGTGAAGGAAATTGTTCATTGGGTTATAAATTATTTTCGATTAAAATAATAATTATTTGGGGTTGAAATTTTTATATGTTTGGAAACATATTAAAATAGATTTCTGGGATTTTTCCAAATTTATCCTAAGTTATTTGTTGAATATATAAAATTATTTAAGGTATGGGACTTAAATGTTTTATATATTTAATTAAGGAGAAGGGGTATTTTATAAAATGAAATTATTATTTAATTCTGCAAATAGTGGCAACATATTTCTGAAAATAATTTGTTAACCAATGAAAATTTGACAAATAAAGGCAGGTTAGTTGAAAAGTTATCTTTTTTAAGTTAAAAACAAAGAAAACATACCTTTAGCATGTTTTAGCATTTACGGCAACAAACCTTCGATCCAGACCTTCCGACAAGGTCTAAAGGTTCAAAGCCTTCGACAAGGTCAAACCAATGCATATGGTATTAAGTTACTTGGTACGTAATGAATTGGACAAGGTCGAAAGGTTCTTAGTCGAAAGGTTAATGGCCAAAGAGGTTGGGGTATGTTTGTTTTATAAACCAAAAGCTTTCACCTGCTTTGCTTTCGAATAATAGCTTTCGACTTGGTTGCCTTCGACCAGGTCAAATATAAAGGCTTTAAACCTTCGGACATAGCCAAAAGGTTACTGCTGTTTTAACACTATTCTGTTTTGAAACCTCTCGACACAGTCGAAGGGTTACTGCCACTTTATAAATGTTTTGTTTTGAACTTTTCGACAAAGGCGAAAGGTTTGCTTGTTTTTAAAAAAAAACTTGCCACTTCTCCATATGGTTTTATGAAAGGTTTTGCAAAGATATGGTTTTATGATGATGTTAGTGAGGGGAAGCCCGTTCCGCTAAGCGGCATGGTCTTACTTAACATAATTATTCTGGGATGTATAATATTATTCACACCATGCTTTATGTCTGACTCGAAGTTTATGTTTTCACCTTAAACTCTCGGGTGCTCAAAATTGATTTGAGTAGGCTGAGGGGTTAAGTTTCTTTTCAGGATTTAGAATGTTGATGAATAAGTTACTACAGGCATGTAGGAGGCAACAGATAGGTACTTAGGATTTGCAGTTCTTGTTATGTTTTGATGGATTTTCCGCTATGTTGTTTGTATTAGGTCTATTATGACCATATGACTCTGTTCAACAAAGGAGGTATCTTTATATACCGATCTTGGCATAATTTGTAATAATTATATTTGATTTGTGTCTGGAACGATTTGGGGGATTATGTTTTGTGAATGTGAAACAATTGATTTTGAAATGTAATGTAGTAAATGTGGTTTTTTGAAATCTGTGTTTTGTTTCATATTCAAGTGCTTCTGATATTATTGATACCATTAACATAGCCGTATTTAGTCGATGGAAGCTAATACTATAGATGACTGCAGCATCTGTAGCGCTTAGTTTTGGGCCTCTAGATAGGGGATGTTACAAAACCATTCCAGCCCTGCTATCCACAGCTTTCTTTTGGTCCCCATATTTAGCTGCCTTAATAGTGTCGAAAGGAGGTTTCAACTGGAATATAACCCAGCCGATTCTGAAGGATTTCCTATAGAAGAAGTTAGCCTATCAACCATGTCGAGTAGTTCCAAAGACGCTTGTTAGTCATCATTTCCAGCCTTCGAAAAGCTTGAAACTTTCATTCCTTCGAAAGGTGGTTTCGAAAGCCTTAATCCTACTTCAAATTCAAAATTGTGTTGTTGACAAGTTTTCTTGTCAACATTTTTGGCGCTAGAAGGAGGACTTGAACCTCCGATCCCTGACAACTTTCATCTCAAGATCGATTACATAAAGCACTTTGTCCAAAAGAGGAAAATGGTAAGAGCAAGGAGTAATAACAGCAATCCAAGCGAAGCGGCTGCTTCACAATCGACTCTGAAAGAACACATGGTCCCAAATTCTAACTTGGGGAACATGGAAGTTGGGCAACCCTCATCCCTAAAAAAATTGGAAACCAATGTGATCAAGGTCCAGAATCAACGGTCACAAAAGACAGCAATACAAGAATACCCTAAAAGAGTTCCATCCCGAGAATCAATAAGAATTATGGAAATAGGGGATGAAGCGCGACTTCCAAATGAGAAAGAGGATTAAGAGTTAAACCGAGAAAGTCAAGTAAGAGGGTCCCTCAAGCGATCAAATAGCCTAGTCCAAGGAAATAGTACGAGTAGTCACAAAAATGAAACTGACAAAGAAAATGTCCTACACCAAATAATGATGAATACGCTTAGAGAAATGGAGATTTCTGACTCAAAGGAATATGTTATCCTGCAAAAGGCCCTCTTTTTCAAAGAAATAATGCCAGAAAATCTCCCTCCACACATCCAAATTCCTTTGCTAAAATATGATGGAACAACTGATCCAGATGACCATCTTGTCATCCTTGAAAATTGGATAAACTTATACACTGCTCCAAAGGCAGTTTGCTGTAAACTTTTTCCTATTACTTTTCAAGGAGTAGCTATCAAATGGTATAGGAGTTACCGAATGGAAACCATCTATTCTTGGGAACAATTTACTTTCTACTTCGTGGCCCAGTTTTCTATATTCAGAGATACAACTATGGAGCTTAACTTGTTAGCAACCATCAGACAAAAGCCGGGGGAACTACTTGGCGAATATTTGAGCAGATTTAGCGTAGAAGCACTAAGGGTAGAAAGTACAACTGATAGAGAAAAGCTTATGGCAGTTCGATCATGGCTAACTTAACAAACTCCATTCTGAAAAGACCTTTATATCAATGGATGCAAAGATCTACAATATTTCTTTCTCCGGACTGAGAAATTTATTCAATTGGACAAGATGCACCATGCTAAGAAAGAATTCCATCGGGAATCCAAGGAAGAGAAATCTGATTTTATGCTTCTTGATAAGAGACAAAAGGAAAGTGAAAACCCGAAGGGAAGTCGAAGAATGAATTCCAAAACAAATTATGCAGTCTTAAACAAACCCCTCTCCTACATATTCTCCAAGATGAAAGGAAACATGAATTATACTCCTCCTCATAAGGTTCGAAGCGCTCCAGAATCAAATAAAGGAGGAAGTTACCGTGAATACCATAAAGCAAATTGATATGAAACCGATGAATGTCGTGTCTTAGCTGAGAAAGTTCAAGGCATGATCAGGGCAGGATTCTTGCAAGAGTTCGTCAAAGAAACCTAAAGGACATCTTATTCAAACTGGGAGGAAAACCACTTAGCAACTTCAAAATGCAAATCTCTATCAAATCATGAGGACTCATGGCATTAGCTCAACTATGAACTTTTTCTCTCTCTTTTCATATCTTTTTAACTCAATTTTTATTTTCGTTCGTACTTAGAATTGAGTAGTGCATTGACCATATACTGATTAAAAATCGAGTGCTATTACAGGTAAAACAAAATTCGACCAAAGCATTCAACATGCTCTTAAAGCATAACACACTCTTGGTTACTTAGAAAGAACAGCTCAGATGCCAAATATGAGGCAATTATCAATATCGCAGTCAATAAAATACAAAGGCTCCCCTTCATGAAATATCAAATTGCCGTCAAATCCAACATCAAGTTAGGAGAAAGCCCATATATTCTAATTCTATTTTTAGCAAATAATTTTAAAAGAAATTTCTCAAACATATCTTCATAAGAAAACTATTTTTAATTACCCCACAGCCTTGGATAAAACAAATGCCTATTTGCTCTAAAAGCTGGTTTATGCAACCTATTTGAGATATTATATAGCATTAATGAATGCATACCAAAGACTTCAAAGTGATCCATTTCAACGGTTCAAAGTTTTCTAAAAATTATGGGCAAAGAAAAGCCTATTCATACTTTTTCAAGAATGATTTTGAAATCATCAAAGGTTTATTGAAACTCAAATTAGAGAATCCTATTCTCAACTAAAAGACTATTGGTTCATGAATCATGACCTCCCAGTCTCCTATTTGAGATCCATGTCTCTATTATGAGAATAGCGAGAAAGTTCTTGTAAAAGGCCACATTAAGAAAATTTCTTTTATCAAAAGGATTCATGAGTCCAAACTATTTTTCCAAAAGATAACCCCTCAATATACTAGAAGGGTTAATTATCAAGTTCTTTCTTTTAAAGGAGACTCCATTTTAATTGGCCAAAAAATATTTTCATATATAAATACTCAAGCCTACGATGCTATTCCGTAGCACCTCCTAGAGGGAGGGACATAAGCCCACGAGGCTATTCTGTAGCACCTCTTAGAGGGAGGGGCATAAGCCTATGACGCTATTTCGTAGCAACTCCTAGAGGGAGAGATAGAACCCCTAACGTTAAAACCACCTCTTAGGGGATGGGTCAGGATAGTACCCATCAGCAATCTTCTGGAGGAAGGTAAGTTTAGCATGCACAGTATCCCTTTGAGACAAGGGAAGCCCAAGAGGAGGCTCATTGAACAATGGATTAAGATGTCCAAGCCCTAGAAGAGACTCATCAAACAGTAGACTAAGATGCCCAAACCCAGAGGAGGCACCAAACAAAAGAGGAAAGACAAAGATGTCTACAACTTAAAACAAAAAGTCAAAACCTAAGAGAATAAAGGGTTAAAGGAAGAAGTCTATCTATCAACTGGGACAAAGTTGAAATCCTAATGAGGGATACATATAGAGGCAACAGGCACTATGCCATAGATGGCCTATTGCAACGAAATTACAAGGTGTTGCTAGCTACAATGTAACGATAGCTATGCTCATTTTTGTCTATTGCAACATTCACTTTAATGTGTTAGCATAGATATCAGCAAAATGTTGCAGTAGCTATAAATATATTCAAATTAAAAAAATTAAAAAAAAATTACACCTCAGCGATCCACACCATCATTTAAAACAAAATCTCAACCATCAATCCACACCTTAGCAATTTTCATTTCCCGCTTTACTTTTCTTTCTCGTCCCTCTCTGTGTGAAAATTAGGGCACGCGATTTTTCTTTCTCGTTCCTCTCTGTGAAAACTAGGGCACACGATTCCAGTTGCTTTGATGCTCTGATTGATCGAATCTAGTGTGAGAAACGTTCCTGGTAGCTTGCTCCTTCGTTCTCCTTGATTGATTGGTCGAATTGCTTTGACTTCGTCGTTGGGTGCGATATGATATTATTTGGTATGTTTTCTGCCTACTGGTTTACTTGATTATTCTCGATTTTGGTTACACTCGCATGCTTTTGCCGATGATGAATTGGGATTTACTTATAGGCTTTATTTCCTATAATCTCGAGTTTACTCTTTCTATTGGACTTTGAGAAATCTAGTATGTTGGATTGCGATGATGAATTGGTATGTTGGATTTTGGTTCACTGGCTTGATTTTGCTTTGCCGATGATGAATTGCGATGTGATATTATTTGGTATGTTGGATTTTGGTTCACTGGCTTGATTTTGATTTCTGATCTGAGCTTGTTAGCTCTTTTCTGCTGCATTTGTTAAACCAGAACTTGAACCTTTGTTAAACTTGTTCACATACCTTTGTACCTTGCTGCATTTGTTAAACCAGAACTTGAAGTATTTGTATTCTGATGTCCTCTTGAAAACTCCTTCACTTGAAAACTTCTGCATTTTTGAAAATCAAAACTTTGAAAGAGATCTTTGGTTTTCTAAAACTGTTGACTAATCTGAACATTGAGTTTTGATTTCCACGATATATACAAACATATGTGTGTTGAGCTTTGTTGGTATTGCTTAGTCTGGACTGAACTGGTACCATGCTAACCTTGGTTTGGTGAGTGTTTTGGCATAGGTTAAGGGCTGTAGGGGATGTAAGTTGCAGCAGTTTAGGGAGTGGATGGTGGGTTAAAGTTTGGTAGTGTTCAAGTAGAAGGAGTTGCTGTCTAGTAGGAAGTTTGGATGAGTGAACTGTGGTTTGGATGAGGCGGTGATTGTCGGTGATGGAGGATGGTATGCCGATGCTGCTTCCAGGCGGTGTTGTTGATGATGTAATTTGATGAGGTAGTGAGTGGGTGTTTTGTGAAAGAGGTTGGGAGTGTGGTCAGTGTTTGGCAGATGGTCAGTGTTTCAGGCAATCGTGTTTCAGGTAAGTGGTAGATGGGCAGTAGTTCCAATGGGTGATGAAGTTACTGAGGATGGGGTTTGCGGGTTTGCTAAGTTCAGTCTTCATTTGTGCATCATTTTACGTCGTTTCAAAGAAGGTCGATCCCCGCCGGGACTGCGGGGCCCCGGACCCCTGCCGGCGCTGCACCCGAACTCGCTACTCAGCTCACCTTCGGCTCGGCACTCGGCTCGTCATATATTTGTCAGTGTCGGTGTCTGTATAAATTGAAACTACATATGTAATGAGTGAACTGAGTGATGTAGTGAGGAATATCTGTATATGTGAATATCAGTGTTATATATCATTGAATTATAAAATAGTGGAGTCAGGAATTTGTACTATTTCAAATGTTGAAATAAAATATTTATTTAAATAAAATACTATTTGAATATCAAATTCTGCGCAATATCATTTTATTAAATAAATATTTATTTCTATTAAAAAATCAATGCTCTACATTGTGGGCCCCACAAATTCAGAAAATTAATATCTATAACAACATTTTTGAATGTTGCTACACGCACCTATGGATGTTGCTATAGACCCAAATAGGATTCTATTGCAACAATATTTCTTATGTTGCCTTAGATAGTCAAAATGTTGCCTTTGAGGTTTGAGGCAACGCGGCAAAATGCATCACCGAGAAAGTGTTGCCTTTGCCCTTTTTTAGCCTACAACAACATTTTTTGGCACTTCCTACATCACTTCTTGGTGTTGCAGTATGCAATCTATGGCGTAGTGAGGACAAAGATGTCCAACACTATAATTGAAAACAAACAAATGGTCTAAAATCATAACCAGAAAAGATAAAATATGGGCTGATGGATCTTAGAGCATCCAATATTTGAAGAATAATTTCCACATCAAAAGGCTAAGGTATACATATTATGAGAAGTAACATGAGACAAGAAAATGGATAAAATACATTCCTATCATGATACTAAAGGTTATGATCTGTACAAAAGCCAAAAGAATGGAATATACAACAAGTTACCACTAATGACAGTAAAGACTTCACTTGAAGATTAGATTGAGTAAGCCACTCCAAAATCCCTAGAAATAGAGTAGTCCCAACAAGAGAAACTCTACCAGTATACGTGGAACCAACATTCCAAATAATTACAAGGCTTTGCAGATACAACCCAACTCCAATATAGCAAAAACTATACTAACTCATAGGTCTTGGAATTTGTTGTTTGGATTTACTGAATTTACTATGGCCAGGCAAATTTCTAATTTCGGTATTGGATGAATTTCTAATAATCTATTTGTCAGATGAGATCCTAACGAGATTTTAGGTTAATTCCTAATTATGTGGTTCCGTTAGTGAATTTCCATAGTGATTTCTTATTAAGTTATAGGTTTCGTGAATTTTCAATTTCCACATTGACCTTTATGGTGATTCATGGATTTTACATATTGCAATTCCCCATTGAATTTCCTTAATGATTTCCAATTGATCACTTGTTTTATGAGTTCATGATTTTTTTTGCTCCTTTTAGTGAGTTTGCATGATAATTTATGGATTTCCCATTGATTTACTGATTTTGAGTTAGAATGGACAGATTTCTAATCACGTTTTTGGATTCTTGGATTTTGAGTTCCCTTTTCATAACAATCTCCTGATTTAATGGATCCAAGTTTCTTTGTTGATTCTTGTGGTGATTGATAAATTCCTCATTTTCAATTTCCTTATTTGAATTTTTTTGATGATCCTTTATTGAGCTTTCGACTTGACGAATTCTGAAATAACATTTTGCTTTTCATGACGGTTTGTGAATTTCTGCTTTCTTTATTGGGTGTTTGACAATCCCTTATGAGATTTCTGATTTAGTGAATTTCAAATTCCCTTGCAAATCTTTATAGTGATTTGTGAATTTTGCATTCTTAATTTCCTCAATGGGTTTGAGATGATCTCCTATTGGATTTCTGAAATAATGAACTTTAAATTATCATGCTGGCTTTTATAATTATTGATGAATTTTATGCTCCTCGTTTCCTTGTTTGGATTTTGATGGTCCACTGTTCGTTTTCTGATTCGATGAACCTTACACTTCCTTGTGGATTTTGATGAAGTTTTATGGTTTTCATATTCTTGACTGCCTTATTAGATCTTTGGATCTTTAATTTTATGAATCATGAATTTCCTATTTCATTTTCATCACGATTCGGGAATTCCATATTTCTGATTTTTGAATTGAAATTTTTGATGAACGCTTGTTAAACTTCTGGTTTAGCGAGTTCTAAAATCTCCTTGTGGGTTTCAATGATGATTTGTGGATTTCGTATGCATAATTTCCTCATTGGATTTTAGATGATCTCATGTTAGTTTCCAGATTTTGTAGATCTTAAACTTCTTTGTGGATTTTGAAAACAATTTATAGATTTCTTATTTTTGATTTCCTTATGGGACTCTCATCAGGCTCCTAATTTTGAGAATTATATATTCTACTATTGAATTTTTTAGTGATTTGTGAATTTGTCATTGAATTTGAAATTAGGTTTTAGTTCAAAATCTGCATATCACCAAGTGGTATCATTATTAAACTACTACCACTCTTTCACTATATGGGAATTACTAACCAATTAATAGTATAAGGATGAAAATAAAGTTATCTTAAAGGGACAAGGTAAGGTCACCAAAAGCACAAAATTGATATTTACAGGTTGAAGGAGGCTCAACTTAAGGGGAGGAACTTCCTAGAGTACATGGATGACTTTCTTCAAAGGTTCAATTATTTGAGTCAACATCTGCAAATCAAGTGATATAATTCCGCATTTTCAATAAAACAAGTTTAATTATGTATATTTCAAAATACTTTATACAAAAATGCTGCTAAACAACATCTTGAACATTAACTTTAAGAGTGCTCATTAAAGTCTTATAACAAGGTTACAATCTTAATAGATGTTATTATCTATTTAACAGGAAATAAAGAAGGAATTTCCTTGGTGTTTTTGTCCTAAAGAACAAAAGCTTCTTTCATACGGGGGGGGGGGCTAAATGTTATCCATAAGATATTCTCAGGAATAAAAGTATGAAAGAAGGGACGCGAGAGCGTTGATGAAAATCAAAAAGCACCAAGATGGTCTAATTAAACGTAGCTTCTGACAAGGATGTAGCAACGCCGGCAGTACCTTTTGAGTAGGATAGAGGGATGCTTCGACTATGTCAAAGGAGAGCTTTCGACAAGGTCAGAGGCTACCTTTCGAAGGCGATAACATGCATGTTAACATCATCTAAATCACTCAAAAGGACACCTTTCGAAGGCAACGGATAGCAGACACTCAACATTTTGCGCCAAACCATTCGAAACGTCTTGGTTTTGCCTTCATTCACTTCCGCCAGAGAAGTATTAAACCAATTCGACCCATTTAAAAGCATATATAGCATTTCGAAATGGTTAGGGCCACCCTCACCTAAGAAGGAAGAACTACACATCTATTACCGTAACGGCATAAGGTTTTGAACTAGATGGGGGAGAGGCTTCCGAAAGAGTTCATGAGTAACAAACCCTTTTCAGATGTTTCGACTCATTCGAAGCCAAAGGAGGACATGTTTCGATAGCGTCGAAGGCTGACACCCAAGTCAACTTATGCGGCACATCAACATTCAAGACCAAAGCGCATCAATAGAACTTTCGACGAAGTTGAAAGCCATCAAACAACACCTATAAATGAAATCAAAAGGAAACAAAGCAAGAGAGAAGCCCAGCTTCAAGTGTCAATGGAAGAATAACTAAAACCCTTTCGACCAAGTCAAAAGGTATGGCTCCGGAGGCATTCATGAAAGCAGAAAGACTGACCTTTTGTCCGTGTCGAAAGCTTGGAGTCGAAAGGTCCCAACCCGCACCTATAAATATGACCCCAGGGGTTAGTTATAGGGGATCAGATTTCTTTGACTTCTCACTTGTATTTTCTTAAGCTGGTAAACCCTAATTTTCAAATAAAATTGGGGATTTGGTCAATTTGTACAATTGAGTTCAAATAAAAGAGGATTGTGATAATCATATTTAATTAGCAATTCAGATTTCCTTACTTATCATAAAAACGTCAACCGACAGTTGAGTTAACCGAAAGGAGACCCTTTGATTAAGTCGAAACCCTTAATTTCCCTATTTCCAAGAAGCTTTAGCTCAAATCTGTTAAATTGCAACCGTTACCCCTTTCGACAGAGTCGAAACCTTTCCAACCATGCCATCCACAGCTTTCTTTTGGTCCCCTTCTCTAGCTACCTTAACAGTGTCGAAAGGAGGTTTTAATAGGAATATAACCCGGCCGATTCCTAAGGATTTCCGATAGAAGAAGTTAGCCTATCGACCATGTCGAGAGGTTCCAAAGATGCTTGTTAGTCATCATTTCCAGCCTTCGAAAAGCTTGAAAATTTCATTCCTTCGAAAGGAGGTTTTGAAAGCCTTACTCCCTCTTTAACTTCAAATTTGAGGTGCTGACAAGTTTTCTTGTCAACAAGCTCTTTGTCAACGGCTGTAAAGATCTACAAGACTTCCATTTCCAAGCTGAAATGTTCATCCGGATGGATGAGCTTTATTATGCTAAGAAGAAGACTATCCTCAAGAATGAAGGGGGGAGGTTTGGCCAAGACCGAGGACACAAATGGACAAGATGGGAAGAGCAATCGCTAAAGCAGTCACTTTAAACAAGCCATTGTCTTACATATATGCCGTAGCTAAGGAAAGTGTCAACTTTCCGACCTCCTTTAAAGCCAAGAACAACCCTGAACAAAAAAAGGAGGGGATTACTGCGCTTATCACAAGGCCAACAGACACAAAACCAATGAGTGTAGGGTTCTAGCTGGCATTATCCAGAAACTGATCCGTGAGGGTGATTTGAAGGAGTTCATTCAAGATCAACAAAAAGCTCAATGGATAGAAAATGGTCTGCGAAAACACCCTGGCAATGCTGTAAATGTATTGGAAAACAAAGACCCCTTAAGCTTGAGCCCACCAATAAATAGAATTGATCTAATTCACGGTGAGCCGCATCTAGTGGGAAACAAGAAGTGGGCCCGCAACAGGTATATCAAAGAAGCTAAAGAAGGATTTTAATCCGCCCAAGAGGAACCCCCAATGAAGAATCCACATCTCAGCATTCAGATGCCTAACCTTGTTGTCTCTCCTCAAGAGCTAAGAAAGGGGGTTCACCATCTTCATAATGATCCTTTGATGATTACTGAGCAAATTAGGTTATCCATCGTCTCTAAAATTCTGGTTGACACAGGCAGTGCAGTCAACGTAATCTTCAAGTACACCTTTGATCAAATGAACAATCGTGAAGACAAACTGGAGCCAAGCATGGAGCCTATATTTGGATTCAACAACAAAGGATCAACTCCAGTGGGATAGATAAAGCTTCTTGTACAGATGGGGTGCCACCAACCTGCAGAACCTTTAAGACTATTTTTGTGATAATCAACCAACCCTCATACTACAATGCCTTCTTTGGCAGGCTAGCTCTGGATGAAATAGATGCGTTCGTCACCCCAAAATATGCTATGTTAAAATTCTTGACAAAGTGGGGGTGGGGAACTTTCCAAGGAGAACGGTTTAGTTCTCGAGAGATGTATTTTGCTACTCTTGATCAGTATAAAAGGGAGTATTCTGCTTACTTTGATTCTCCTACTATTTTACAACCTTCGGATAATGGATTCTCACATCCAACATTCGAAGCAAAGATTAAATTTAATAAATCTAACAAATGTATGTATCAAAGGTATATTCCTTCTAGGGGCAAGAGAAAGAGAATTGATGCAAACTCAGTGGAAGAAAATCCAATAGTTACAGAATTCGATTGTCGAGGGGAAATGGAAAGGATAAAACCCATAGAGGATCTTGACGAAGCATACATAGATTCAGATGATGTTATCAAAGTGGTTAAGGTGGGAAAAGATCTCAATGGTGACTTAAAGAAGGATTTAATACAATTTCTCAAAGTCAACAAAGTCGTATTTGCCTAGTCACATTACAATATGGTGGGAATTGATCCAACGGTCATGTGTCATACCCTCAACATTAATCTAGGAGCAACTCCCATAAGGCATAGAAAGAGACAGATGGACAAGGTATGGTCAGATGCATTGAAAGAAGAGGTTAACAGAATCCTTGAGAATGGATTTATTCAGGAACTATACTACCCAAAGTGGTTAGCTAATCCAGTTCTGGTAAAGAAATTAAATGGAAAATGGAGGACTTGCATTGACTACACATATTTGAGCAAAGCATGTCCAAAAGATTGTTTCCCATTGCCACGAAAAGACCAGTTAGTAGATGCCACAAGTGGTCACAAGTTGTTATCTCTCATCAATGCCTATTCAGGGTACAACCAAATACCAATGTTCAAACCAGATGAGGAGCACACTAGCTTCATAATTGAGTGGGGGATTTATTGTTACAAATCAATGCCGTTTGGATTGAAAAATGCAAGTGCAACATATCAAAGGTTGGTCAACCAAATGTTTAAGGAGCAAATCGGGCAGTACATGGAAGTTTAGGTGGATGATATGCTAGTAAAGTCTGGCGAACCCGAAAATCATCTTAAAGATTTGGAAGAAATGTTCAAGGTATTGCCGAAATATCAAATGAAACTAAACCCAAAAAAGTGTTCCTTTGGAGTCCATTCAGGAAAAAATTTAGGCTACCTTGTAAGTGCCAAAGGGATCGAAGCTAGTCCAGATCAAATTCAAGCCATTAAGGACATAGCCGAACCTAAAACTAACAAGGAAGTTATGAGTTCGAATGGAAGGGTGGCTGCCCAAAGCAAATTTATCTCTAAAGCTACCGATAAGTGTATACCCTTCTTTGATGTAATCAAGAAGAAGAAGAACTTTGAATGAGGGGAAGATTATAGAAAATCCTTTCAGGAACTAAAAAGCCAACTAGAGAAGCCACCAATACTTTCAAGTCCCGAGAATGGGAAGACCTTATACCCATATATGGCAATCTCAGAGCACACAGTTAGTTCAATGTTGATTAGAGAAGGGAATGGGGCACAACTTCCAGTATATTATGTGAGTAGACAGTTGAAGGATGCAGAAGTCCAATATCCAGTGATAGAAAAGTTGGCCTATTGCTTGATTCTAACAGCTCGAAAACTTATAGCATATTTTCAGGCACATCCGATCAGGGTTTTGACCAATTTCCCCCTTAAGCAAGTCTTTCATAAACCAGAAACTTCAAGAAGATTAGTAAAATGGGGGATAGAGATCAATCAATATGACATAGAGTTTCAACCACGAGCCGCAATCAAGGGACAGGCATTAGCCAACTTTGTAATGAGTGCACTAGTTTTATTAAGAAGCAATCAGAAAAGGAAAAAGATCAGAAACTCATGTGGCAATTGTTCATTGATGGTGCATCAAATGAACAAGGGGCCGGTGCAGGATATGTAGTCATAACACTAGATGGAGACCGTTTTCATTATGCCATGAAATTGGGATTCTCCGCAATAAATAATGTGGCAGAATATGAGTCTATGGTAGAGGGATTAACATTGGCATTAGAACTCAAAATTCCACGAATACAGATCTTTAGTGATTCTCAGCTAATGGTGAATCAAATAGAAAAAAATATATCAAACAAAGGACCCTAAGCTATCTCTATACATGAAGAAAGTACTAAAACGCTTTCTTTGTTTGATGACTTTTCAATACACCAAGTCCCAAGAACGGAAAATTCACAAGCAGACTCCCTAGCAAAACTAGCAAGCTCAAGGGAAGATCCGAAAACACGTATTGTTCCAGTAGGATATCAGAAAATTCCAAGTGTTTGGAGAGGAGGCATTCGAACAGGGAAGGGAATTGTTAGTCCTAACGAGGTCTCAAGCAAAATCACAAGGGGAAGAGAGAAGAGAAAGTAATAAAGAAATATCAAATGAAAGGGTTGACCAACCAAGACCAAATAACATATATGATGACACTTGGATTTCATCCGTTGTTGAATAGCTTGTTAAAGGAATACTCCTATCTAACAAAGGTGAAGCAAGGAAAATCAGGAGACAAGCTCCAAGCTTCGTAATAATGGATGGAATCCTCTATAAAAAGGGATATGCTCTTCCTTATCTAAGATGTGTGAGCATGAATGATGGAGTAAAATTAATGGTTGAAGCACACGAGGGGTTTTGCGGAGATCAATCAAATGGAATAAAATTGGCAAAGAAAATAACGACGCAAGGATTTTATTGGCCATGTATGGAAAGCCAGGCCATCGAATATGTAAGAGGATGTGAAAAATGTCAAAAATAGTCAAAGATTCCCAAATTACACCCAAGTCAGTTAACTCTAATTACAGGTCCATGGCCCTTTGACGTATGGGGAATAGACTTAATCGGCCCATTGCCAATTTCAAAAGGAGGAGCAAAGTACGCCGTAGTTGCCATAGACTATTTGACCAAATGGGTTGAAGCAGAACCGCTTCTAATGGTTACTTCTGGGAAAGTACTCGAATTCATTATCAAGAATATCATAACCAGGTTTGGAATTCCCCAGAAGATAATTTCTGACAATGGGACACAATTCGAGAGTGAATAATTCTCTCGCTTTTTCCATAAAAATGGAATCATTAAAAGTTTCTCATCTGTCACACACCCAAAAGCGAGTGGGGAAGTTGAAGCTGCATACAAAACCATAAAAACAATTTTGAAAAAGCAGCTAAACAAGGTAAAAGAAAATTGGGTAGAAGAGCTGCCTCTTGTGTTATGGGCCTACCGAACATCCATCAAAACGACGATGGGACATACTCCATACTCTTTGACATATGGGTGTGAGGCGATGTTACCAATTGAGATTGAGATACCCTCACACCAAAGAATCGCCTACACATTCGATAATAATCAAGAGTTGAAAAGAGAATCCTTAGATTTAATACATGAATTGAGAGATGAAGCAGCGGTAAGAATCGCTGAGTATCAAAGAAGAATCTCAAAGTACTACAACTCAAAAGTGAGAACTCGGTCATTTCACGAAGGAGATTTGGTACTCCGAAGAGTGATGGAAAATACCAAAAAACCCGCAGATGGACCCCTGGGGCCAAATTGGGAAGGACCATTAATCGTTTGTAAAGTAATCCCCCGGGAGCTTACAAATTATGCCGACCAAATGGCAATATGGTTCCGAGAACATGGAATACTGAACATTTGAGGCCATATTTTCCAAAGATGAATGAATAAAGCATCTCTTTCTTCAAAAAGAAAATCTACATGGTTGGGAGTGAAATGCTCTTTATATTTTATACTACCTAAGATGGTAGTCAACCTAAGATGGTAGAAAACCTATGTCCGCGTCGAGATGGCCAGGGCAGAGCACCTCCTAGAGGGAGGGCGGGTAAGCCTTTAGCCGCGCCATAAGATGACCTGGTTAAAGTTCCGGACAAGCCTATGGCCACGCCTCTTGTCAGGTCAAGGCACCTCCTGGAGGGAGGATGAAGTAAGCCTTTATCTGTGCCATAAGATGGCTAGGGTAAAGCACCGAACAAGCCCTTATCCGCGACACACTATGGCCAGGGTAAGGCACCTCCTGGAGGGAGGATGGAGTAAGCCTTTATCTGTGCCACATTATGGCCAGGTTAAAGCATCGAACAAGCCCATGTCCGCACCGCACAAGGGCCAGGGCAGGGCACCTCTTGGAGGGAGGTCAGGTAAGTCCTTGGTTCCAGCCTCTAAGATGAGCTAACCAAGAGCACCGGACAACAACGGACTAAGATGTCCAAGCCCAAGAAGAGGCCCATCAAACAACGGACTAAGATGTCCAAGCCCAAGAAGAGGCCCATCAAATAATGGACTAAGATGTCAAAGCCTAAGAGGAGGCTCATTCAGTAATGGACTGAGACGTCCAAGCCCAAGAGGAGGCTCATTCGGCAATAGACTAAGATGTCCAAGCCCGAGAGGAGGCTTATCAACTCATGAACTAAGATGTTCAAACTTGAGAAAAGGCATTTCCAATTACGGACTAAGACGTCCAAGCTCAAGAGGCAACTAATCAAATTACTTCTATACAAGACCTGAAGGGTTCACACATCAAAGGAGTAAAACAGAGCTTCATTTATTAATACCCAAATCTGGGTTTCGGGTCTCTCATATCTGAATATCATCTATTAATACCCGAATCTATGTATCATGTCTCTCATATCCAAATTTCATCAATTAATACTAGAATCCGAGTTTCAGGACATTCATTTCAGAACTTCATATACTAATACCTGAATCTGGGTTTCGGGATTTTTGCTTGATTGCACCTTAATGCCCTAATCTGGGCCTGTGGATTCTATTAAGGAGACAAATACCATGGATTTCTGATTGTCCAACATATGCCCTAATCTAGGCAGAGGATTTCTATTTTGACAACAATTATTATGGATGTATGCTTACCCAACATACGCCTTAATCTAGGCCAAGGATTCTTTTTACAAAGATGATTACAAATAATCTTTAATTGTCTGACATATGCCCTGATCTGGGCTCGGATCTTGATATAAAGACAATTATTACAGGTTTCTGATTAATTTACCATAAACGCCCAAATCTGTGTCTAGAAATGCCATTCAATAGACTATATTTAGATATTGCTATCTGGATTCTGGATATCTCATTATTAACTTCTAAACTTCACAAATTAATACCCTAATCTGGGTTAAAATTCATTGCTTCCTAGTCTATATCAAGCCCCAAACATGGGGTATAAAGTAATAGAGTTGAGATTGCTACAGACAACCAGAAATTTCAAGCTGGTCTATTTAATACCTAAATTAGAGTTAGTATATTATAACTCTAAAATGACGCTCACCAACATCTGAATGAGAGCTTCAGGGTCATTCAAATCTCCTAAAAATCTTCAAATACAAAATAAAGCGGATGGGTTACAAATGCTTATTTCCTGATAGTAACATATAGCCCAATTTACAGCTATTGGCTATTGGCTATTTCCTACAAATAGTTCATAGATTATGTTTATTATATGCATTAATGACCATTGATCACATGCCTCATATCTTTGAATCAAGACTAAGGCCAACTAACTTTTTAGATGTAGAGGCATTAAAATGCTAATTTATCAGGAAATATATGTGTAAATCTAATAATAATAAATATCATTTGCTTTGAATATTGTAGGAAAATAAAGTTAGAAAGAACGGGAAAGAATTGAAACTTTTGTCCTAAAGAACAAAAGCTTCTTTCATACAGAGGGCAAAATGTTAACCATAAAATCCACTCAAGAGTAGAAGTATGAAAGAAAGTTAACGAGAGTATTAGGTTTCGATAAAGTTACAGACATGGGTTTCAATAAAGGCCATAAGAAGGCGTTTCGAAGGCACTAAGAGGGTTTCGAAGGAGTCGGAGGCGCTAGCTACCCTAATAGTGTGAAAGCTTTCGATTCAGATGGAAACAAGACTACCCTTCCGCCACTTCCAACCTTTCGACATAGATAAATAAGAAAAGATAGCATCGGAACCCCTTTCGAAGGCAATGGATGATAATCTCCCACTTATGCGCCAAAGCTTTCGAAATCAAAGGTTTCGCCTATATAACAACCCTTTCGAAAGCATATCTAAGCCTTTCGAACTGGTCAAGGCCAATGACAATAGGAGAAGGTTCCGCGTTAAGTAATAGATGAGCATTTGGAAGCTTCCAATAGTGACAGAACCATTAGAGTTTCAATGAAAAGCCTTCGACAGTGTCGAAAGGCTCTCATCGTTACTTCCGATAGCAACAAGGCAACCTGGAGAAAAAGGCGCATTTAAAGACTTTCTGACAGCGTCGAAAGCATTCTGGAGAAAGCATAGAAAATGAATACTAAAGGATTAAAAAAGGCGAATGGTTGATAGAAGACCCTTTCGACTCAGTCGAAAGGTCTGGGAATAATGAAGAAAGCACATGATGGAGTCAAAGGATACGAAGGAGATCCCTTTTCACAATGTCGAAGGGGGACGAAGCCTTTCAACTAAGTCGAAAGGCGTGAAGCAGCATATAAATAGAGGCCTTTCGACTGAGTCGAAGACATGAGCGCAAAGGGGGGCCAACCTGCATCTATAAATAAGACCCAAGAGTTCCGATTTTGGGGACCGAATTTTGGGGACCGAATTTTGGAATTCTAAATTCATTCTACTTCAATATTTTAGCTGCAATTAATTCTCTAGAAACCCTAAATCAAATTAGGGATAAAGCTTACTACTTGTAACTTGGCTTATCAATAAAGGAAGATGGCTGGTTCATTAAGGATTTTGATGATGAGGAAGATCATTTTGTTCATTAGCTAGACTAATGATCCATTGCACATGATTCCACCCTATTCTTTTAACTTCTTTTTATCTATGCAATGCATAGGATCGACTTGAGTTTATATAGTCGAAACACCATTATCGAAACTAGTGTTAGACAATGAAAGATAAGGATGATGATGGGTTTTGACATAAATGAATTTATGGAACTGGAAATATCTGAGTCGGTCTTATACAAGGAAAATAAAGTATGGCTTAGGCAGTTACAAGTTGGACCTGTTTCGAGAAAATGGAGCCCCTCTCGACCCTATCTAAAGGAGGTTTCAAAAGGGTTCCAATTTATAGTTGTCTAATAATGGTTTAGAGAGGAACTCAATCGAAAGGGATTTATCTTTGGCTATAACCCTTTCAAAGGGGTTCCCCAGTAAAAGTAGCAAAACCATGTGGTTGAGAGCAGCTGTGTCATATTATTGAAATATGCATCTTCTTTCGACAAGTTCGAAAGGAATGCAAAGATAAAATGACCAGTTACTTCCGATCTACTTAAAGAAAAGGTTTCGAGTAGGATGTTACTTCTTTAGCCTACATTCTTGAGTAAACCCTTGGAATCCTTTCGACGAGATCAACCTGGTCGAAAGGTAGTGCCAACTCCATGATGCCTTCCAACTGAGTCAGTATGGTCGAAAGGAAGAATTAACTCTTTTGACCCTTTCGATTAAGTCAACTTAGCTGAAGGGTAGAACTTTCACCTTGAACCCTTTTGACTAAGTCAACCTAGTTGAAAGGAATGTTTCAAAGGAAGGGATCTTTCCAACAATTTGGTTTTGCTTGAACTCAATTACCTTTTACATAGCATTGGGGATGTTGACAAGTTTTCTTGTTAACACTAGCTATTTAGGAGTTCTAATCTAATCCACTGTGTTGTTTGACTTTGTCTATATAAATGTAATGGCAAGTTATATAATTTCCAAGTGTTAGACTCTGATCCATTAAAGGGACATCTTCATATGTCGCTCTTGGAGTATTTTGTAATAATCATGTTTTCTCTGAACATGGGATTGCGAATGGGATTATGCAATGAATATGGAATATTATTTATGAAATGAAATGTGAAAGTTTGCCATTAAATTATGTTTAAATATTTTTTGAAAACATAATCCTAATGAATCAAAAAATAAGATTAAGGTGTAGGATAACATTATAGTAATGTACTTGTATTTGCTATATATAAGTATATATTTTCCTCTTTCTTTTAGACTATTCTTTTGTATCTTATTAAGGCTCGTGTGCTGATTATGAGAAAGCAAGATATGGAAGCAGGAAATGGAAGAGTGAATCTTGGTGAAGGAAGCACCACAACTAATAGAAATGTTCAACCCAATACTAGAAGGAATCCGGGTCGAGCAACAAATGCTAATCCAAATGCAAATGCTAATGTGAGTGCTGGAAACCCACCAGTAGATATAGGGACTATGTATTAGTTCTTCATGAATATGGTGCAAGCTGGAGCTGCAACTGGTTTGGTTGAAGGAAATGCTTCGACATTTGGAAATGACAAACCTGTAGAGACTCAAGATTTTCGGGGCAGAAAAAGGATGCTCTTTGAGAAGAAGGGAGCTCAGAAGGGTGAGCTTCCAAGAAAGGGAAAGCTAATATTATCTTTTATAAGTGTGATAAGAAGAGACATTATGATAATGGGTGTCGATCGGGTGATGACAAGACGGTTAAGGGAAGGTAGAATGTGAAGTGCTTTAACTATGACCAAGTGGGGCATTACAAGAACAAATGTCCAGAAGCAGCCAAGGTTAGTAAAGGAAAGGTGATTTCTTTGGAGCCATCTGCATCGAGACCGACTACTGCTGAGAATGGAAAGTCGTTGATGGAAGGTATGTTTTTGATTCATAGCATACCAGTTAGAATATTGTTTGATACTGGAGCATTGCATTCGTTTATCTCTCAACGTTTAGTAGATAAGTTAAATTTAGAACCATTATACCTTGTTACTTCCTTAAGGGTAGAGAATCTAATAGGAGGGTATGCAACTCTTGGAATGAGATATGACCATCTGGAGTTAGAGTTGTTAGGTTATAATTTTTCCTGTGGTCTGTTTGCGCTTGATTTTGTGGGCTTTAGGATTATTTTGGGTATGGATTGCTTGTGCGAATATGATGCTAGGATATTTTTCCGAGATAGGAAATTATCATTGAAACACCCTGATGGTAGTGACCGAATTATATTCTCAATTGAGAATTCGAGTCCAGAAGTTTGTGCTTACTGGGTGACAAAGAAGTAGTAGATGAGTTAAATTAAGTTTATGTTGTAATAGAATTTGCAATTGTTTATAGCCTGTTACAAGACTACCATGGAAATGAGCTATTGAGTTTCGTATAGATCTTGTACCTAGAGCTGAACCCATAAAGTAGATCACCTAGCAGGAGGACACCCAATGTGATGAAAGAGTTAAAGGTGTAGCTAGTAGACTTAGGAGGAAAGAATTTTATTAGACCAAGCAGTTTGCCTTAGGGAGCAACCGTGGTATTCGAGAAGAAAATGGATGGGTCGTTGAGATTATGTATTGATTATTGGAAGCTGAATAAGAAGAAGATAAAGAATAGATATCCTTTTCCGAGAATTGATGATTTATTTGATCAGTTGACTTGAGTCGGAGTATTTTTCGAGTTGGGTTTAGCAATAAGGTTCAATCAATTGAGAGTGGTAGAGGACAGTATTCCTTTGACGGCATTGCAAACGAGATATGGTTGGTATGAGTGGCTAGTGATGCCATTCAGATTGACTTATGCGCTAGCTTTCTTTAGGGACTTAATGAACTGAATTTTCCGAGAGCACTTGGATAGGTTCGTGTTGTTGTTTATTGATGACATTTTGATATATTCTAAGGGTGAAAGGAACTATGAGATTCATCTTAAAATATTTCTTGAGACATTGAGCCGACATTAGCTATAAGCAAAGTTTTCGAAATGTCATTTGTGGAAAAGAGAATTGAAATTTCTTGGTCATTAGTTTCAGTGAAAGGGTTATCGATGGATCCAGCTAAGATCAAAGCCGTAAATGGTTGGAAGAGACCCAAGACACTGACCGAGATAAGGAGTTTCCTAGGATTAGATGGCTATTATCGGATATTCATTGAGGATTTCTCTTGGATAGCAGCACCCCTAACTAAGTTAACTAGGAAGGATGTAAAGTTTTGTTTAGTTTGATAAACATGAGGAAGCATTCCTTAAGTTAAATCATCTATTGACCAATGCGTCCGTGTTAGTTGTGCCAGATTATAATCAGGACTTGGTGGTGTATACAGAAGCATATGGAATAGGAATGGCAGCTGTGCTGATGCAAAGAGGTAAAGTGATTGCCTATGCTTCTCGATAGCTCAGACCACATGAAGTCAAAGATATTAACTTATGATTTGGAGTTGGCAGTGGTGATTTTCATATTGACTGTGTTGAGACACTACCCCTTAGGAGAAAGATTCAAGTTGTATACGGATCATAAGTTTTTGAGGTATTTATTCTCTCAGATAGAGTTGAATATGAGACAGCAGAGGTGGCTGGAGTTTTTAGCAGCTTATGATTTTGATATTGAGTATACAACAGGAAAGGAAATAAAGTGGAAAATGCACTTAGCAGAAAACACCAGAATGTGGTGTTAGCTATGTTGGCAGAATGGAAGGATTTAGAGGTTGACTACTCATAGTGTGCAGTTAAGATCGATTGCTAGTTCTAGTCAAAGCACTGCCATGTTATCTTGTTTAGAAGTTCGACATGTATTGATCAAAAGGATTGCTTCTAAGAAGAGAGATGATCCATTGTTTGCCAAAAGAATTAGAAGATTGGAAAGTGGAATTGAGATTGATGATCTAAAAGATTTTAGTCTTGACTAGAGAGGATGGTTAAGGAAGAAGGGACAGTTATATGTTCCAGATGTTGGTGACGTAAAGAAGGAAGTTCTTATGGAGTGTCATCAATCAAATTTTACAATACATCCCAGAGGAACTAAAATGTATCAAGTTATGAAAAGAGGTTTCTTTTGGGAAAGTATGAAAAGGGATGTAGACTTATGGATAAGCAATGTGCGAATTGTCAACAAGTAAAAGCCGAACATCAGAAGCCAAGCAGGTTGCTTTAGCCATTAGATATACCAGTTTGGAAATGGGATTCTGTATCCATGGATTTTATTGACGGGCTGCGAAGGTCGAATAAGGGAAATATAGTGGATAGACTGACCAAAAGTGAGCACTTCATTCCCGTCAAGTCGACATGTACGGCACCTATATTGGCTAAGTTGTTATGAAGAATATCGTTAGACTGCATGGGAATCCTAGTAGTATAATCAGTTACATAGATGCTTTGTTCACTAGTGAATTCTGGAAAAGTCTGCAAGAAGTATTAGGTCCCAAGCTGAGGATGAGTGCCACTAATCACCCACGGATGGATTAGCAAACAGAGAGAGTCAATAAGGTACTTGAAGGTTTGGTAAGAGCTTGTGTACTGGATTTTGGTGATTCATGGGAAGGCCATTTGCACTTAGTTGAGTTTTCCTATAATAATAGTTATCAAACTAGTATAGGAATGGTGCCTTTCGAAGTTTTGTATGGAAGGTCATGTAAATCACCAGCGTGTTGGTTGGAGACCGAAGATAGATTGAGTTAATACGAGTTAGGATGAGGGAGCTCAGTCTATGCAAAAAAGTTATGTAGAAAAGAGATGTAAGGATCTAGAATTCTCAGATGGAGATCATGTTTTATTAAAGTATCACCAATGAAGGTTGTGGTACTGTTTGAAAAGATGGGGAAATTGGCACCGAGATATGTAGGTCCATTTCCTATCGTAGAGAGGATCGGGAAACTCGTGTACCAGGTAGAGTTACCGAGTAGTTCGATAGGAGTCCATAATGTGTTTCATGTTTCTCATCTCAAAAAGTATGTACATGATCCAGAGACTACTATTACTACAACTACTTTGGAAGATTTAGCAGTGGAACAAGATATGACTTTTGTTAAGCAACCAGTGCGAGTTATGGCAAGAGATGAGAAGAATATAAGGAATAACACAGTCAAGTTAGTGAAGGTCCAATGGAGTGACAATGAGAAAGACTGTACTTGGTGGATGGAAGACAGGAATAAAGAGACTAATTCTGCATTGCTTTGAGGCTATATTCTATATTTGCCGTATATACATTTTTTGCTAGTCAGGTAGGCTAGTATTATTGTTTTATGATGTTACAGATGTTTGTGTAATTGATATGCTTATTATGTAGTCCTTACTGAATTTCGAGGATGAAATTCTTTAAGGAGGGAAGCTTGTAACACCCTTAATCTTAATTAATATTATTCAGGAGATTTAACTAGATAAATTAAATAGAATAATATGATGTGTAGTAAGATAAGGAGGGTGAGATTTGATAAATAACAAGATCGAGCCTTAACTAATTAATTGTTAAGAGTGTTTTAGAACTTAAAACATAAAAATATGTATGCGAGGGGCAAAGTAGGAATATATCTACATTTTATCTCTTAAACCCTCACCTTCATTCAGTTTTATTTTCGAAAATCCACTAAGTAAGAACCAAAAACAAGGTCGGCCATTAACAAGCCAAAGAAGAGGAAATTCAAAGGGGATATAGGAAGCAAAGCTAAGGAGTACATTCTACATCAAATCTCAACTCCATTATCCAATCTAAGGTGAATAATATTAGAACATCTCACTTTTTATACTTGTTGATTTTGAACCTTGATGGATTTTGATTCATGATGATACTATGATGTGTGGTGTTTGATTTTAGCATTGTTTGGATAGAATAATGATTTATTGGGATTTTAAGGAAATTATTTTAATAGGTTTTAAGTTTAAATCCTAAGTTTTAGATGCCCAAATGATTTGATTTTTTTACAGTATGTGTAAACATAATTTTAGAGTGGGTTTTTATTTTCATAATTTTCCAAATTAATAGGAATATTTAATGAATTGCCCAAGAGAGAAAGGGCATTTAGTTTGGGTTTAAATTACTACAAATAATTAAATAATGATTTTGGCCTTGAAATTTTTATATGTTAACGAATATGTTTATTCTGATTTTTGGCGAATTTTGGGGATTTTTTCCAACAGATTATGATTTATATTAATTTACTAAGCTAGAAAAGCTTTAAATAAGTATCGAATAATTAATATTATTTAAAGGGTGCAAAAATTGTTTTGAGAAAGAAAATGGAGTTGCAACGGATTTCTGAAAAGAATTTGGGATAGTATGTTTTCAACCAATAGAAAGTATAAAAAGAATAAGAGTTGGTGAAAAGATAATTCTTTATATACAAATAAAATAGTTTTTATGATAATTATGGTATTGCCATGCCACACATATCAATGCTGACCCCTGGTAATGCCGCAGCTATGGGTGGCAACACTGATATGGAGGGAAGCACATGATAACTACTAAAACAGTTATGGAATGATTCAGTCCATGTTGAAATGATCAATGTCGGCATCATATCGATGTCAACTTGGTAATCTTGTAATATACCTAGGCAATGCCGACCACTCTTATTTCCTTGTTTTGATAATATACGACATTAATGTTGCAATAAAGTAATGCCATAACCCTTTAGTTCCGTTATTAAACTATTTACAATGCTATTGCCGCCATCTTTTCGACGTCGCTATGATGCCACATGTCGCATGTTTTAATAACTATGGTTTCAAGGTGGTGATGCCACCAAGCTTACTTCCAATATTGATTGTTTTACGGCAAAGATGCAGCTAATCCTAGGTTCGATAATCCTAGTTATGGGATAGTAGCCATTGTTTTTATAGCACCCAATATCAATGTTTTATGACATTGATGCCGCATGTTATCAATGTCGGCTTCAAGGTATATTCCTATATAAAAGGCTATATTTACTAGGTTCGGCAACCTAGAAATTTCTATGTTGTGACAACATTTACTTCGGCATTGTAGCCTTATGTTTTTATAAAATTAGAATTATTTTAAATGCTTTGATATGGAGGGATGCGACGTCCCATGACAGCTATATCAATACCGCTGGTTTACGAAGATGAACATATTCTAATGTTTGGCATTAAGTCCTGTAATAAAGAGGTGCGACATCCACTTACTATTTACAAATTTTTACATGGTAGTATTAAAACGGTTTATAAAGTGGCATGAGAAATTGGTAAAGTAAAGGGCTATGTTTTCCTCGTTTTAAATATGATTTAAAGAGATTATCATGTACAATGGTAAGTGTTTTCAAGGAATAATTTGTTGTTCTATCTAAGTTTTTATATGAAATTACCAACGAGGGTTATTACTTAAGGTTAAGTGATTATACGATGTCAATTGATTGAACATATTCAAATGATGGATGCTATATGTTTTTTTTATTATTTGATCAGTTATTTTGCACAATTACTATTTTCATACTCATATCACCATGACCCATAACTACATTTTGGGATATTTAAGGGCAGAATAACCAGTTGACCTAGTATTGGGTATAATCAGATTTAACTCATGAGTGAATAGAATAGCATTCAAGAGATCAAGTAGGTCAAAGGTGTAGGATACCCAGACTGATCAAAGATTATAATTTGAGATATGATATTGGAAGGGTCCAATAGGTTTATAGTCATCCTATGAAAACTATTGCTTGAGTACTGTTATTGGAGATATCCAATAGGTTCCTGGTGATCCCATGAAAACTATAATATGAGATATGGTATTGAAGAGTTCCAATAGGTTCATAGTGATCTCGTGAAAACTATGATTGGAAATTGTTATTGGTAAAAACCAATAGGTTCTCAATGATCCAATGAAAACTATGATTCATGATAGTTAATCCTTAAAAGCTTTGACTGATTATTAGTCAGCCCATGAAAACTAATAGGTTCATAGTGACCCTAGGAGAACTATGGATTGAGACTGATAGTCAGTTTTGAAAAAAGGGTAAACTTAGGGTGGATTTAATCCTATGTTGACAGATGAGTCAGACTTACCCACATTGCATACTTACGTATGATTATGTTTTAACCATAGCACAGTATATGGTTGATATGTTGGTCAAGATACAAGTGAGGGGAAAACCCATTTTACTCAGCGCCGTGGTCTCATTAGATATCTATTTTTGGTTCGAGATGTTAGGTTATTATTAACACTAGATTGTTTATCTGACCTAAAGTTTTTGTTTTTCCTCTTAAAATCTCAGGTACTCATTTGAGTAGGTCAGGAGTAAGGGATTTCTGGTTTCCTATAAGATGAATAAGCTTCCGGAGACATGCGTGAGGCAATCTAGCTATTTAGGAGTTCCTATCTAATCTGCTGTGTTGTTTGACTTCATTTGTATGGATTTAATTATATAATTGCCATGTGTTAGACTCTGATCCACCATCGGGCATCTTCATATGTCGCTCTGGAGTATTTTGTAATAATTATATTTTCTCTAAACTTGGGATTGCGAATGGGATTATGTAATGAATATGGAATATTATTTGTGAAATGAAGTGTGAAAGTTTGCAACTAAATCGTGTATAATTTTTTTTTCATATTCATGTGCTACTGATGTTACTGATATGATTAACATAGTCGTATTTTTTCATCGGAAAGTAATACCACAGATGAATGCAACGTCCATAGTGCTTTGTTTCGGGCCTCAAAAATGAGGGATGTTACATTTATTTTGATGTAATTCAATGTATAGCCGTTGAATAAGCATTTGTTTATCTTATTAATATAACCCTATCATTAAAACCTAAAATCTATTTTCATCAAGCGATTAGTAACTTATTTAATCAAAAATTTAGAAGAATCCTTCCTCTAGTTAATTGGGAATTAGTAACAAAGATTTTGATTATTAGAAAATTTAAACTCCATTCTGGAGGATGTAATGAAGCCTTTAATCTCTTTGTCCTTTGGCTTCATCACTAGGAATTTTGGAGTTTGACACTTGAGCATATATTTGGAAATCTGTCTAATAATCATTGAAGAGAAAAAATCCTTTGGCCATAAGGTTATTCGACTATGAGGCACGAAAATCGTTTGGTAATAACTTTGAAACCGAAGATCAGGAAATCACCCAACAAGATATTCCTTGAATTGAAAACTGTAAAAATCATTTGGCAATTATCTGATAATAACTCGAATTGAATATCGAAAACTTATTCGTTCTCAACTAGTAGGAAAAGAGAATTTTGAATAATAATGGAGAATCTCATTATTAGATAATTTCAATTAAATTTCTGCTTCTGCATGATAAATAACTTTTTATTCTTCCTCTAAAGGTTGCCTCGACTTTGACTTGGTGCAGAAGTAAATGTGTTTGACTGACCTTCCTCTAGAAGATTGCCTCGATCCTTCTTTAGGACAGAGTTTGATTTTCTTTTGTATTTGATTGATCTTTCTCTAGAAGATTGGCTCTTACTACTCTTCGAATAGTGATTTAGGCTTTGATTGACTTCTTTTGTTACCATCTTTAGGTAATGATCTAAACTTTAATCAAACCCCTTAGCATCATCTTAGGTGATGATTTAGGTTTTGGTCGGTGCATTCAGTTAGCTAACTTAAGCAGAACCAAAGTCTTACCTGCCCTCCCTCTAGGAGGCGCTCCGATCAGGCCTTATAAGTGGAACCGAAGGCTGTTTCGATGCTTTGGCAAGGCCATCTTATGCGGGACCAAAGGCTTACTCTGTCATCCCTTTAGGAGGCACATCAGACATGTCTTATTGGCAGGACTAAAGGCTGGTTGGTGCTCTGGCCAGGCCATCTTAGGTGGGACCAAAGGCTTACTTCATCCTCCCTCTAGTAGGCGCTTTGGCCAGACCACATAAGTGGGACCAAAGGCTTGCACTGCTCTGACCAGGCCTTATAAGAGAGACCAAAGGATTACTTTGACCTCCCTATAGGAGGTGCTTTGACCAGGCCCTTGTGGCAAGATCAAAGGCTTTAATTTACCTCTTACTACCATCTTAGGTAGGGATTTAGGCTTTTTCTTTTATTTTATGAAACCTTTCCACCAATAATTTCACTTTATTGAGGATTTGCCTAAACTTGGCTTACAAACTCATTAAGCTTTCCCTTTCTTAAGAATATCCAATCATTCCCCTTAAAGCCCCACGTTGATAGGTTTCATGTCCATTCGCTTGATGATATTGGAAATAAGTACCTCCAAGGTTCCTTTCATTTTTAGGCTACTTCTTCTTCAAAGGCCAATAATTATGTTCTCTCTTGGTTAGAAGATAGATGTGTTCGTAAGAAGTAGTGAGAGAATGGATCCAAGAATTCTTATGATATAGTGCATTTTGTTCCCATTGGACTCTCTTGTGGCATTAGATTGGAATATTAGCATCATCCATAAACTTTCTCTTTTGAATTTTGACTGGTATAGGAGAATGATCAATTATTCTTTCCCATTACTTGGCAAACTTATCAAAATCTCTTATTATTTCTTTCTCCAAGATTGTTCCCTTGGGTTGGAATTGTATGGACCTCCTTATCTTTAAAAAATAACTATTTTTCTTCAGGCTTTCTTTTCCAAAAGCAAAGATTGGGGTAGGCCCTATGTGGAATGGGTTCACATTCCTTATCGAGATTAGAGGAAGCCACTTTTTTCTTTTCTTCCATGATATGTAGGGCCAATATTCTTAACATTTTCTCTTCATGGTATCGAGGATCAGAAGTGATTTGATAATTTGGTCTAACCGCTTAACGTTTGAAAGACCCTTGTTTGGAAATATTCATCCTGTAGCCCAATGGGCTATGCTAGATTTAAAAAGATTTTTTTTATTCCTTATATGCAAGTTAGGGGAAAGGCCTTTATATACAAGGTGAGGCAAGAAGGGTCAAATATGGAATATGCAAGATTTCAAAGGTTCAAGCCCTCTTTTTAGCACCAAAATGTTATCATATTTCTTTGTTACCCGGAAGTGTGCAAAGTAGGTGAAGCTTGGTTATGATTAGGCTCAAGAGCCTTATGTAACTTGCTAGAAACATGCATGTTCCTTGTTAAAGCCATGTATATGTCGAAATCATAAGTGCAAGAGTCCAAAACAATTTATAAGTCAAGAATCTTTTAAGAAACTTTATTCAATATGTTATGCAACACTATGCAATGTTAATTGTACAAGTCCTCATTTGCATAAGTCATCAAATTACAATAGGCATTTGAAATCCCCAATTCGATTTAGGGTTTAAAAATTAAAAATGTAAGAGAGAGAGAGAAGTGAATGAATCACCCTTTTTATAATGCCCTTGGATCCATATTTATGGAGGTGGAGGTGTTCGACATTGTTGCCACATGTTCTTCGAGATGCCTGACATTCGGCATCATTCATCATGTTGATGGCATGCGACATCCTTTGCTGTATTATTGTGCTACGATATCTATTAAGGATTGGTGGTTGCAATATCCATTGAGAGGTTTATGATTTACGATATTACTTATACAACATTCCTTTACTATGTTTTCCAATAACCTCAATAATGTTGTTGATATGTGGCATTATGCTTAACTGGTGATTCATGACATCCACTCTCGCTTTGATGATGTGCGACATCCATATTGCATTGATGACTTATGACATCTTTCTTTATATTGTCGCCTTTCGATATCATCTTACTTACTTGCCTTCGACATCTCTTATTATATCGATGAAGTGTGGCATTAGTGTCACACGATATCATTGTCAACTATAAGCTTTCGACATCCTTTGTTTCTATGCAACATGAAATCTCTTGTCTCTCAATGAAAACTTGTGAGATTTGGTGCTATCATACAGTCGATGCCCCCCTAAGGTGTTGCGACATCCTTTGTCGTATGCTCCTTTGCTTTATTTTCGACATTCTTGACTTTGACATGCTGTGTCCATTCTTTTGACATCAGACATATCCTCTTGTATGCTTTCTTGCCTCCTTTTCAATATCCTTGTTTTCGACATGCTTTCATATTTTCAGCATCATGAATTATATTAACAAGGACTTTCTTAATTTGGGAGGAAGAGTACATTCTAGATCAGAGGGTTTCATGGAGACAAAGAAATGGATAAATGACTATGAGAAGATATTTCAGGAGCTCGGTTGGGAGGATCAGCTGAAGAGGAGAATGGCAGCTTAGCACCTCAAGGGAGAAGCCCTAGATTGGTGGAATATTGAGGCCGAGGAGAATGTTGATATGATTTTCACCTGGGATGAATTCAAGGACAGATTCGAGTCAAGGTTTATGTCAAGGACAAAAGTGAGTTTACAACTGGAGAAATTCAAACAACTTAGGTACGGAGACTCCACTTTGAAGGAGTAAAATAGTAAGTTTACAAAGTTGGTAAGTTTGGGATGAGTTTGATCGATACACCTATGAAATAGGCCATGAAGTTTGTAAAGGGCCTAAACTCTCCGCTTAGGGAATTGTTGTTGACCATAGTGCCCACTGGAGTCACATATAAGATAATAGTTGAGATGGCTTTGCTGCAGATGGCTAGTAAGGAAGAAAAATAGATAGAGAAGGAGAAGCTAGGACTTACTTAAAATGTGGCGCCCCACCTCTATGCTCACACTAGCCAAGAACACTACGAAGTAATGCGAGTACCGATATGTCAGATAGTGTAACAAGCATTTCATTTTAAGAGGAAATCCGACATATCGATACAAACTCAAAGCTACCACACAGTGGCTAATTGGACCTCGGAAACAAATATAGAAATAAGCATAACATAAATCAGTCACAGATGTTCATATCTCAAAGGCGGAAACAGATATGAATATAACAAATAAAAGTGTACATCAGAGTAGTGGTCAAATAAGATTCACAATATCACAAAAGAATAGATACAAATGCTAGACAAAAGAATAATTATACATCAAGGGGTCTCTATCTCTAATGTATAATAACAAAAACTACAAATCTGTGTAGTTAGACAAAAGTCAGAAGATGATCCCAAATAAGGAGTCAAGCAGAAGCACCTGTAACATCTCGGTCTGACCCGAGTATTATTTAATAAGAAAATAATAAACGGATCAGTCTAGCTATAAATATCAGATAAAGTAATGAGATATAAGTAGAGATATAATTAGAACGTATGATAACAATAATATCATACTAGAACAAATATGATTTAAACAATCAAGAAAATCATACAATATCTCAAAAATCTCAAAGCACCAAAAAGAATATCATATACTTTATTTTATTCACCAAACTACAAATATTGACAAACATATTAATGTCATTCGCAAAAGTTGGTGAAACACAAATTCCAGAAATTATCAATTAGAAATCCAGAAATCACAAAGGGGGAGGCCTATCATAAACGGGAGCATGAAAACTCACCAACACGTGTATCATAAACAGAACGCTATTCCATGGTCGCTAACCATAAATATTGAGCCGAAGCTCCACAAATGGTCCGAAGACCACGGGTCGCTACCCCGCAAAATTGAACCGAAGTTCCACAGAAACGGGGTTTAGTCTCCCTCGCAGACAAATAGACATCGCACATCGCTAGTCTAAATCACAAAATGATCATCAACGATCAATAAAAAGTGTGAATTACACTAAGCTAGTAAATATAAGAGTTTAGCTTCATGTCCCATAACCACTAGCTTAACTTAAATATTTACGAACAAATTATAGATTTCCACTCGAAAATTATCACAGAATTTTCAATCGAACAAGTCCATAAATTAACCGACGAAGTAAACGCAAGCGTTTCATACCACTTGTTTTGCCAAGCCGTTTAATTAGATTTTCTCATACGAATGAGGTAAAGGTTTGTATATACTAATAGACTAGAAAATGGTTTTATAAACGAGCTTTGTATTAAAAATAGAGTTGAAATCATCTTTGTAAAAGAGTTTGAATATTTACTACTAGTATAGAAACCTTTGTATTTAGAAGTGATAAGTTACAAAAATGATTGTAGAAACAATCAATCACCAAAATCCACGTACGAAGACGTGAATCAAATCCATAGAAATCGATGCAAAATCCAACAAAAATGGATAACCACAAAAAATCCCGAAAAAGAAGTCATCGGAGAAGATAATAAACGACAATGACAAATCGGAAATCACGAATCGATAAAACTGGAAATCAAAAACAATACAATCAATTTTGCTAAGGTAATCAGGTCAGTCGACTGAACCAGGGGGGTCAGTTGACTGACACAGGGATATGATTTTCGTATCCCCAGAGTCAGTCGACTGACCCAGATGGTTAGTCGATTGACATAGACCCAGGCAATTTCCTGGGTCTGGTTCAGTCGACTGAACCTGCTCAGAAGTTTTATTTCAGGTTCTGGTTCAGTCGACTGAACCACTAGTTCAGTCGACTGAACCTACTTCAGGAGCAAATTCAATCTAGCCCCCTTTAGGGCAAGTTCGATACACGGACGGAAGCGACGAATTGAGCAACTTCGACTGAGGATTTACACCTATCGACAACCCAGCCATGTATGGCCCTCCGAAACGCTCCATTAACGTGTTTGAACATCAAAGGTTGGATTTTTACCAAATTGGATTCCAAAAACCACAAATTGAACAATTCACCAATTCGATCCAAATTGAAAGCAAATGTACATGAATAAGTGTTAGGAATTCATACCCAACAACAATGATATCTATTGAAATAGATGTGAGTTCAAAAACTCACCTTTTACACAAAAACAAGGAAGGAGAAGCTTGGAAACAAAGGAGGATCAACCACTCTTCAAACTCAACTCTAGAAGCTTGAATCTAAGCTCAAAAGAAGAACATTTCCTAAGTTAGGTTTATGAAATTTCTGAAATTAAAGAGAGAATGAGTTGGAGAAGAAGATGGAGATGCTTACCTTAGCTTCTCTTTGAATTTGGAGCAAGAATTTGTATTTGCTAAAGAAACTAGGGCTTGGAGTTTTAATTTCTCATTCCTCTCCCCATTTTCAGTTTTGCTAAGTGTTTGAGTAAAGAGAAATGAAGTGAAGAGGAGAGGAAAGGGCTGAACTAGGTTATAGAGAGAGTTGGGGTGAAACCCAAACCCAAAGCCCAATAGAAAATAGCAAAATTCAACTTACTCCAAATATATCGATGTTTATACTTAAAAAAGTCGCAAACGCCATTTTGGACTCAATGGAAGTGGTCTCGAGTCCCAATTCGACTGTTTGCAAAAAGTAGCTTTTCGGACCTTAATCCGATTAATGATTCTATATTTAAATAAAATATTCAAGTATTCAATCGTAAAATATGCGGGTTGTTACATAAAATCAAGGAGGAATAAAGAAGGGGAAATTTTGGGTGATTAAGAAATCGAAATGAAAGTTCAAAAAAGAGGGTAAGGTGTGTAAGAGATGCCAGAAGAAATGATATATAGATAAAGATTGTAGGGTAAGTCTAATGAAGGAAGCTTTTAAGGGAAAGTGTTATCACTGCCATGAAGAGGGGCACCTCAAGAACCAATGTCTAAAGCTGGCGAAGGAAGGGCCAAGTGGGCGGCCTACGCCATCGAGGCTATCCCTATTTCGAGTAGACCAACCCCTAGTGACCGAAGGAAGGCGGCATTGGAAGGCATAACTCTTATTTTTGGGGCTACAATTCATACCCTATTTGATTCCAGAGGATCACATTCCTTTATATGTAGGAATGTAGTCGACTCCTTAAATCTTCAAAACCAATTTTTCACTAGCCCAATAGTGTCTCTAATCCAATTGGGGGGGTCGATACACCTCTCTTTAATTTGCAAAGACCTAATTGTGGACATATGTGATGTTGATTTCATATGTAATGCGTATGTTCTAAATTTTGAGGGGTATGGACATATCTTAGGAATGGATTGGTTATCATATTGTGGAGTACTTTTACGTTGCATTAGGAGGGCTGTACGATTATAGAGTTATAAAGGGCAAGACTTAAAGGTTCATTATACACCCTAAGACTCATTCGAGTCGAGCTATTTACACTCGTTGAATCTATCTTATAATGAGCTTTCATCCATGCCCTAGTCCAAGAATTTCTCAATGCCTTTGAGGAATTCTCAGGTCTCCCACCCTAAAGGGAGATCGAGTTTTGAAATTGATTTAGAGAAGGACGCTATTGCAGATATCGGTCTCAGATCTTAGGTATTCCATCAAGACACATGGCCTCCAAGGAAGGACGAGGGTTGGACAAGTAGATCTCGGAGCTATTGCAGAAAGGGTTCTTCCAACGGAGTACCTCGGAATGGGGAGCCCCCATTATTTTTGCCACTAAGGCAGACTGGTCATTGAGACTATGTGTCAACTATAAGGAACCAAAAGTCTTCTCTCAATGGACTTGGCTACCGGATTTCATTAATTGAGGATCGCAGAGGATAGCAAATCAAAGACTGCATTCCATACACCAAATGGACTCTATGAGTAGGAAGTAATGCCTTTCGGATTGATGAATGCCTCTACATACTTTATAGATTTGATGAGTAGTGTATTTATGGGACAACTTAATAAATTCGCCGTAGTGTTTGCTGATTATATCTTAGTATTATCCAAGAGTAAAGGAGAGCATGATTACCGCTTAAGGGAGATACTAGGGACTTTGAGGCACCAACTTAAAGTCAAATTTCCAAAATGCCACTTTTGGAAAAAGGAGGTAAGATTTCTTGGACACATTGTTTTTGAGTATGGACTAGCAGTGGATCCTACAAAAGTGGAAGCTATTCAAGAATGGAATGTTTCAAGAATTGCGACGGAGGTTAGGATTTTTCTTGAGTTAGTAGGCTATTATAGGAAGGTCATAAAGAACTTTGCAAAAATAACAATCCCTTTAACCTGCATGACTAAGAAGAATCTAGTCTTTACTTTGGATGATAGATGCATTGGGGTATTCTAGAAGCTTAAGGAACTTCTAACAAGTGCACATGTGCTTACCATTCCTGATGGGGCAAAGCCTTTTACAGTTTTTGTGGAAGCAAGCCGCATAGGATTGAGAGAAGTTCTCATGCAAGAAGAAAGGGTCATAGCTTATGCCAGTAGGAAACTAAATGACCATGAGAAGAGGTACCCAATTCATGACTTGGAGTTGGCAGCTATTGTTTTTGCTTCGAAGATGTAGAGGCATTATCTTTTGGGAAAAAGGTTTGATTTGTTCACTGACCATAAATTGCTAAAATACATATTTTCCTAAGATTTAAACCTTAGGCAATAGAGGGAATGGAGTATATAGCATCATTCGACTTTGGTAAATAATACACTTCCCGAAAAATAAACACCGTCGTTGACACCCTCAGTCAGAGGCATGCTAGAATAGGTGCTATATATGAATGAAGGTAGTTGGAGTTCCTCTTAAATTTCAATTTCTAACCGCCAACGGAACCCATCCAAAGCTTTTTAGTAGTAATGGAGGCTAGGTCAGCATTGATGGACTGCATTGGGCTTGAGCAAAAGAAGTATGAGAAGATAGTGGAGATTCTAGATAAGCTGAGAAGAGAACATTTTCCGCATGTCGGTAGATATGTAGTTGACGAGAAGGGATGTTTGAGAAGGGATGGACGCCTTTGTGTCCCAGTGATGGATAATGTGTTTAAGGAGGTGCTAACAGAGTGTCACCACTAAAAAATGGTCCTTCATCCCAAAGGAGATAATATGTATAGGGATATAAAGAGAATTTTCCTTTGGACGGGGATGAAGAAGAGGGCATCCGAGTTTGTTTCTAGGTTTTGACATAAAAAAAATTAAATTTTAAGCCAGAGAAATCCGAAGGACTATTGTTTTCATTGGAGATCCCAACTTGGAAATGGGAGTACATTTTGATGGACTTCATTGAAGGATTTACTTGGAGTTGGAGAGGTAATGAAGCTATCTGGCAGTAGTAAATAGACTCACTATGAGTGCCCATTTTATTCCGGCAAGGAACAATTGGACTGTAGCATCTCTAGCACAGGTTTATATTAAGGAGGTGGTTTAACTACATGGAATTCCATTGAGCATCGTTAGTGATAGGGACCCCTTGATCATGAGCTAGTTTCATAGGAGTTTGTAAGTAACTTTGGGAACTTTGTTGAATCTTAGCATTGCTTACCACCCACAGACCAATGGCCATACTGAAAGGGTAAATAGAATCTTGGAGGATTTGTTGAGGGCTTGTGTCATGAACTTCAAAGGACATTAGGAGAAGTACTAACTATTTGTTGAGTTCGCATACAACAATAGTTACCAAGCGGCGATTCTATGGTCCCTTTTGAAGTGCTTTTTGGGAGGCTATACAAATCGCCAAATTGTTAGTGGGAAACCATCGACAAAATTTAGCACGTACCAAATTTGATTCACAATACTTTGTCTTAAAAAGAAATTTTGTTAACACCTCAAAGCCAAACTTAAACAATGACTAACCCCTTCCAATCCCCTTTCGAATGAGCCGATAGGGACTGCATGTCTTCGAAAGGCACCCCTTTGAAGATGTTAGTTGTTAACAAGAAACCTAGTCAACATTTCGAAGCAAAGTTTAAGAAAAAAACAACTCATTCGAAACCCTTTTCAAATGAATCAAAAGGGTCATTACACCTTTAAAGGAAGGACCCTTTCGAAAGCACATGTTCTTCTGTCATGGTGAAGGGTCCCTCGAAAGGGGTTATTTATTTTGGAGTATCCAAGTGCCTTTTGAAGGAGTCCTCCCAGCAAATATAATTTCAATAATCATACAACGAGTCCCTTCGAAACACCTTTCAATGGAGTGGAGAGGACCTTTATTCCCTCGAAGGGACATAATATACAACTCATAACAAATAAGATTTAAAAACAATATGCAATGGAACCTTATCTTGGACAGATGATACAAACTTAATTGACTTATCAATATTGGATTATCATCTTCACGTCAATTTGATATTTCATATCATGAAATGTGAAGATAATATAATTCAAAATAAATATATCCAAGTATACTCCAAAGCATTACATAAGTCAAATATAGGATAGGAAAATAAGCGAGTATCATGTGCAATTGAACATTATTCGTGCTAATGGCCGAAATGATTTTCCTCATATTCGAAATCAATATTGGATCAATGCAACCACTCTTTTTACTTATCTAGATTGGATTACAAGTAAGAGAATATTTTCCCAAATTGATCTAGGGTTACAAGAATTTGATTTAGCTCTCAAGTAAGTACGAAAATTCCAGAATTCCAAAATCGATCTCCAACTTGGACCCCTAGGGTCGTATTTATAGATGCGGATTGACCCTTCCGCTCCCATCCTTTCGAAGCTGTCGAATGGTCTCTCTCCCAACCAGTTGCGCCCATCCTTTCTCCTTTGTCCTTTTGCTTCCATAGCTTCAAGGCAGATATCTGGTCTCTTATTGCGCTTGAATTGGTCCTTTCGCCTCCATCAAATTACATTAACAACAGACATTGTTCCAACATTCCTCAACACTGCTTCCATGCACCTCTGGAACCTTTCGACACCTTTGAAAGGTATGCCTCTTTTAGTAGTGAAAGTGGCAAGGTTCCCTATCACGTTATTTGGATGCAAGCGGAAGAACTCCCAATTCCTTTTTCTCCTTCGAAACCTCTCCTTGGTTGCTTTGGTCTGGTGCTAATCATGATGTGTGATCACTTGAGTGAATGAGGAAGTGCTTTCGAAAGAACTTGTAGGTGACGAGAGGATCATTGCAAAAGGTCACTTGGTGTCATGTGAAGCTTTCTTTATGCTTGCGGAAGGGTCTAACCGTTTCAAAAGGCTTATCTTTGGTTTCAAAAGGTACACATTGGTAAAATGTCCCTACGTGGAAAATAACAACGACGAAACCAACCAATTCGAAGGGTTTGGTTCTTATGCGGAAGCTTGTTACTTGATAAAGGTGCTTCAAACTCATATAAGACTCCTTTATGTACGCGGAATCAACTGCGTCAAAAGGATTAACTGAGGAGGAAGGGTAGCCTTGCCTCCCTTTCGACTCCTTCGAAAGCTCTTATTTTACTCAATACTTATAAGTACATCAGGTGCTTGCGACACCAACCCAACTTCTTCGAAAGCTACCTCAATGACTTCGAAACCCTTCTTTTTAATTTTTGCGAAGCTTTTTCAACACTTTTATGGGCCATCTTTCATTCCTTTGTCCTTAAGTGAGCTTTATGGTTAACATTTTGCACCCTCCTTGTATGAAAGAAG
Organism: Allium fistulosum; assembly: GCA_030737815.1. Lineage (NCBI taxonomy): Eukaryota > Viridiplantae > Streptophyta > Magnoliopsida > Asparagales > Amaryllidaceae > Allium > Allium fistulosum. Next base: position 153,427,518 of record CM060906.1, on the reverse strand, counting down.
ATTTTGTTCTTTAGGACAAAAATGTAATAACTTTCCTTTTTCACTATTCCATCTCGAATGGCCTTATTTCCCTGCAAAGTTTAAAGTTAGTAACTTTCTTTATTCTTAGTTCAAAATTCGTATAAAAATATGTTCAGTGGTTTGTCTGTAATAGATTTAAGACAATATTAGCATTTTTAATAATAGAATTCCTGAATTCTAAATTTGGAAATAATGGAGATAAATAGACCATCATCTGGAGTTAACAAGTGATAAGAAATCCACGGTTAGGAATGATTGAAGATAAAAAATCCATGTCTAGAAATAATAATAGGATTCCCAACATCTAATTTTGGTAATAATGAAAGACGTCCAGAAATTAAACCCTTGTGATATTAACAGAAGATCAGGCATATAGTTTATAACTGGGATCAATAGTTGAAATTCAGAAGCCTTCATCTAGTGATAACAATTTTCTAGTAATAAAAGTCCGAAAATTTTCATCTGGAAATAAGTCATAAAAAACCAGGAATTCCCATTTGGAGATAAATAATAGAAGTTCAAAAATCCTCTTTTGAAAATAACTGATGGAAGACCAAGAATAATCATTTTATAAGAAAAGCCATGAGATCATAATCTGGAAATAAGTCATAGAAGACTAGGAATCCCCTTTTGGGAACAAATAATTTGAGTCCAAAAATCCTTATCTGGAAATAATAGAAAGTCTAAAACCTAGATTCGATTATTAGTAAGATAGACCCAGGAATTAATAGAAGACCAGAAATCCATAATAGAGGTCTTTTAGTAATAGAGGCCCTGAAGCCCAGATTCAGACATTAATGAATGAAGTCCATATATCAATGGTAAAATACCCAAAACCCAAATTTGGATACAAGTGAAAACCAGAAATCAATAGTAGGAGACCCGAAACCCAGATTCGGGAATTAATAAATGAAGTCCAAAAATCCTCTAGTGGAAATCAATCGAAGGCGGTAAACTCTTATTTTAGCCGTTTTTTTTGCACCACTCCTTGCGTTTGATTACTTTGACATGTGCCATCTTTTAGGCTATGTATGTTGTCGTTGTTTGGTGCGCCGCTTCTTGGGCTTGGACGTCTTATTCCGTTGTTGTCTGGTGCGCTTGGTTAGCTTTTATCCACAAGCAAGACCCAAGGCTTTTATCCAGGCCATAGTGTGGCAGGACCGAGGGCCTACTCCATCCTCCTTCCAAGAGGTGCTCCAGCCAGGCCATAGAGTGGCGGGACTGAAGGCTTGTTCGGTGCCTTGGACAGGCCATAGCGTGGTGGGACCAAGGGCTTACTCCGTCCCCCCTCCAGGGGGCGCCTTGATCTGGCCATAGCGTGGCGTGATAAAGGGCTTGTTGATACTTTAACCTGGCCATAGCATGGCGTGGATAAAGGCTTAATCTAACCTCCCTCCAGAAGGCGCTTTGACCTGGCCATCTTGGCGCGGACAAAGGCTTTTAACCGTTTATGGTAGTTTCCTAATTCAAGGAGAATTTTACTCCCAACCATGTAGACTTTTCTTAAGGAAGAGGTCCTTTATTCGCTCATTGTGAGAAAATATGGTCGCAAATGTTCTGCATTCCACGTTCTAGGAACCATACTGCCATCTGGTCGACATAACTTGTAAGCTCCAGGAGAATTGCTTTGCATACGATTATGTGAACCTTCCAATTTGGTCCTAGCGGTCCATCCGCAGGATTTCTTGTGTTTGCCATCACCTTTCGGATACTAAATCTTCCTCTTGAAATGATCTTGTTTTTACTTTTGAGTTGTAGTATTTTGATATTCTCCGCTGATATTCTGAAGTCCGAATAGTTTCTTCATTTCTTAGCTCATGTGTTAAATCCAATGATTCTTTCTTCAATTTTTGGTTTGGATCGAATGCATATGCGATTCTTCGATGTGAGGATACCTCAATTTCAATTAGCAACATTGCTTCAAACCTGTATGTTAGAGAATAAGGGGTATGACCCATTGCAGTTCTAGTGGATGTACAATAAGCCCAGAGTGCAAGTGCAATTCTTTTAACCAATTTCCTTTGGCTTTATTCAATCGTTTTTTTCAAGACAGTCTTAATAGTCTTATTTGCCGCCTCAACGGCTCCATTAGCCTTTGGATGTTCCATGAAAGAAAAGATTTTGATAATCCCATTTTTATGGGAAAATTAAGAAAACCCTTTACTTTCGAATTATGTTCCATTATCAGATATAATCTTATAGCAGATCCCGTATCTTATAATGATGTTTTTAATGAAAAATCTAAGAACTTTCCCAGAAGTAATTTTGGGGAGCGGTTACGCTTCTACCCATTTAGTAAAGTAATCAATGGCCACTACAGCATTTTTTGCTCCTCCTTTGGAAATTGGGAATGACACGATTAAGTCGATTCCCCGTATATCGAAGAGCCATGGACTAGAGATCGGAGTTAATTGACTTGGTGGGAAATGGGGAATCTTTGAGTATTTCTAGCGTCTTTCACATTTCTTTACATACTCAATAGCTTGACCTACCATTCGGGGCCAATAAAAAGCTTGTCTCATTATTTTCTTAGCCAACATTACCACGTCGGAATGGTCTCTGCAAAATCCTTCATGCGCTTCCACCAACAATTTCATCCCATCCTCCAAACTCACACATCTTAAGAAGGAAGGGCATATCCTTTCTTATAAATAATTCCATCCATAATTGTGAAAGTTGGAGTTTGTCGCTTGATTTTCCTCGCGTCCATTTTGTCAGACGGTAATATCCTACTAGTAAGATATTCTAAATAGGTGTCATCCAAGTGTTATCATAACAATTATTGGTCTTTGGATAATTGGGCTTCTCATATTGAATTTCTTCACTAATTTCCCTTCCTTTTCTCTCTTGCGTCCTGGCTTGGGATCTAGTTAAAACCAGTAGTTTCTTCCCTTGTTCAGGTGTTTCCTCTTCAATGTTGGGATTTGCTTGATATCCTACTGGTACGATGTGGGTTTCTGGAGCTCCCCTTGTGCTATCCAATTTTGCTAATGAATCCGCTTGAGAGTTATCTTCCCTTGGAACTTGATGTATAGAAAAATCTTCAAATAAGGAAAGCATTTTTAGCACCTTCATAATATATAGGGATAGTTTGGCATATTTAGTCTGATATATCTGTTTTATTTGATTCACCGTTAGTTGGGAGTAGCTAAAGATTTGAATCCGCGGATTTTAAATCGCAAGGCCAGAGTCAATCCTGCCACCATCGATTCATATTCAGCTACATTATTTGTCGTGGAAAACCCTAGCTTTATTGCACAATGTAAGCGATGCCCATCGGTTGTGAGTATGACATACCCAACTCCAACTCCCTGCTCATTTGATACCCCATCCATAAATAGTTGCCTTACAGGTTTTTAATCCTTCTTTTTCTCTGATTGTTCCTTAACGAAGCTTGTACATTCATTGATAAAGTCTGCTAAAGCCTGCCCTTGAATTGCTACTTGTGACTGAATAATGTCATACTGACTAAGTCCAATTCTTCATTTTACTAGCCTCCCTGAAGTCTTAGGTTTACTGAAAACTTGTTTGAGTGGAAAGTTGGTCAATTCTTTGATTGGATGTGCTTGAAAGTATGCTCTAAGTTTCTGTGCCGTTAGTATCAAATAGTAAGCTAACTTTTCTATGACTGGATACCGAACCTCAACATCTTTCAATCATCTACTTACATAATAAATGAGAAGTTGAGTTCCATTCTTCTCTCTAATTAGTACTGAACTAACCACGTGTTATGAGACCGCTATATACAAATATAGGCTTTCTCCATCCACGGGGCTGGATAATATAGGGGGGATTTCTAAATGATTTTTTTAATTCTTCGAAGGCTTTCTTACAATCCTCTCCCCATTTAAATTCTTTCTTTTCTTAATCGCATTGAAGAAGAGGATGCATTTGTCGGTTTCCTTGGAGATAAATCTGCTTAGGGCTGTAATTCTAGCATTCAAGCTCGTTACATCTTTGCTGGTTTTAGGTTCTGCAATGTCTTTGATAGCCTGGATCTGGTGATTAGCTTCGATTCCTTGTGTGCTAATGATGTAACCTAAGAATTTTCCGGAATGAACTCAAAAGGAACATTTCTGAGGATTTAGTCTCATTTGATACCTTCGTAATACTTTGAACATTTCTTCAAGATCCTTAAGGTGATTCTCAGCTTCATGGGACTATATCAGCATGTCATCCACATAAACTTCCATATTTCATCCAATCTGCTCCTTGAACATTCTATTGACTAATCTCTGATATGTAGCTCCTGCATTCTTCAGCTCTAAAGGCATTGCTTTATAATAGAAAAGTCCCCAATCGGTAATGAAGCTTGAATGCTCTTCGTTCGGTTTGAACATGGGTATTTGGTTATATCCTGAATAAGCATCCATGAGGGACAATAGCTTATGACCACTAGTTGCATCAACTCACCGATCTATTATGGGTAATGGATAACAATCTTTCGAGCATGCTTTATTCAGATTTGTATAGTCGACACATGTTCTCCATTTACCATTTGCCTTTTTTACCAATACTGGATTTTCTAGCCATTTTGGATAAAAAACTTCTCATATAAATCCATTTTCAAGCAGCCTTTTAACCTCTTCTTTTAGAGCATTAGAACGAACCTTATTAAATTGCCTTTTCTTTTCTCAAATGGGGTCACATTTGGATCAATATTTAATGCATGGTACATGACTGATGGATCGATCCCAATCATATCCAAATCAGTCCATGCAAATACATCTTTGTTTGCTTTAAGGAATTGAGTTAAATCCGCATTCAAGTTGTCCTTTAATTCCTTTCCCACTCTATCGATCTTGGTCGAATCAGCTGGATCTATACATATTTCCTCGAGATCCTCTATAGGCTTTATCCTTTCTATTTCCCCTCAGCAATCTAATTCTGTAACGATCTCGCTTTCCTCTATTGAGTTGGCATTAGTCCTCTTCCTTTTCCCTTAGATGAGAAGTACCTTCTAAACACACATTTATTTATTTTACTAGATTTCATTTTTTTTTTCAAATGTTGGATTAAAAATCCATCATCTAGAGGTCGAAAAATAGTAGAGGAATCATAATAAGACGAGTACTTCCTTTTATATTGATCAAGAGTGGAAAAATACATCTCGCGGGAGCTAAATTGTTCCCACAAACGGTACCCCAACCTCTTTTAGTTAAGAATTTCACAATCAAATACTTTGATGAGATGAATGCATCCACCTCATCTAACGCAGGACGACCAAAGAATGCATTGTAGTATGATGGCTGGTTGATGATCACAAAAAGGGTTTCAAAAATTCTGCAGCATGGCGGCACACCCATTTGTACTAGCAGCTTTACTTACCCAACCGAAGTTGACCCTTTTTTATTGAACCCAAAAATAGGTTCAAGACTAGGCTCTAGCTTATCTTCAGGAATGCCCATTTAATCAAAGGCATGCTTGAAGATGACATTGAATGCCCTTTCAGTGTCAACCAGAATCTTGGACACTATAGAGAGCCCGATTTGAGCGGTGATCATAAGAGGGTCAATATGGGGGTGATGGATTCCCTTTTTGATTTCTTGGGGAGTAATAACAAGATTCAACATCTGCATATTCAGCCATGGATTTTTAAGCAAGGGCTCTTCCTGGATAGAAAACACTCCTTCTTTAGCTTCCTTGATATATTTTCTTTGGCCCCCTTACTAGTTCCTATTGGATGTGGCCCCCCATGAATCACATCAATTCTATTCAAGGGTGGATTTAGATTTAATGGATCTTCATCTTTTAAGCTATTCACAACAGAAGTATTAGGGAACTTTCACAGTCCATCGCTGGTCCGAGGTGCTTTCTATTGGTCTTGGACGAATTCTTTCAGGTGTCCTTCATGAATTACCTTTTGAATAATTCTAGCCAGCACTCGGAATTTATTAGTTTTATGGCTATTTTCTCTATGGTAAGCATAGTAATCATCCCCCTTCCTTTGCTTGGGGTAATTTCTAGCCTTGAAAGAGGTTGGGAAGTTAACTTTCTCTTTTGTTGTAGCATAGATATAAGACAATGGCTTGTTCAAAACGATTGAATTAGTATTGGAATCCTCCCACCTTGGCCTTTTGTGACCTCGGTCAAACCTAAATCTTCCACTCTCTTTCCTAAGGTTAGCTTTCTTCTTGGCATAGTACAATTCATCCATTTGAATGAATTTATCAGCTTGGAAGTGGAAGTCTTGTAAATCATTACATCCGTGAACAAAGAGCTCTTTCCGAAATGGTGTATTTTTTATCAGTCCTGAATGCACTACAATCAGCTTATCCCTATCATTCATATCATCGGCTTTCAGTGCCTCCATACTGAACCTTCTAAGGTAGTCTCCAAGCGATTCCCTCTACCCTTGTTTGATATTTTCTAGAATAGTATAATCAACTATGGGATCTTTGCATATGCAGAATTGAGCAGAGAATTATAGGAAAATTGTTTCCATGAGAAAATAGTCTTCTCTCAATATTGACGGGTACCATTTTGCAGCAGCTCCTTGAAGGATTACTGGGAATAGCCTACACTGCACTGCTCCGAAGGCATTATATAGATCCATTTGGCTGTCGAAAGCCGTCAAGTGATAATCGGGATTGGTAGTGCCATGATATTTCATGGTTGGGATCTTGACATAAGATGGAATGACCGCTGACATGATTTCATCTGTAAACTGAGCTACTCGTTCATTGTCATTTACTCGCTCATCCAGAGTTCTTTTCCCCTTTGTGTTTAATTAGCATATCTATGGCAAGCTTCTCTGCTACATCTTTCAAATAAGCTTCACCATCATGATAACATCTCTGATTTAGGCTGTACTTCTTTGAAGTCGAGCTTCCAGATTGCTCAAGAGATTTATCATGTATTCTTCCTTGATGACCAACTTTAATTGCATAGCGTTATTTTTTCTTTGACGATAGGTCGACCTTGCTCTTGCCTTCGTAGTTATGAGCTTTTAAGTTTCTCTTTGGGGATACCACCTCATCTCCAATTGTTGGTTTTGCAGTTTTGGAAGATTTCTAAGATAGAGCCACTTTCAAGAGCTCTTGCATTTCCAGTAATTATTATTCCAAATATCTTATCTTGATTGCATTATCGTCTGATTGTGCTGGGGTCAACGGCTTTGCTTGCACAACTCTCCAAGTTGAAAGTTAAAATAATATTTTCCTCCAAATTTGTTATTTGTGCTACTCTTCGTCCATGCGGATAAGCCTTTTTGATTTCATTTTCCTACAACAAGTTAAAATTCCATAATTAATCTATAAGGAAACAACATGGACGGAGGTTCAGGCCTTCCTTCTATCGCCAAAAATGTTAATAAGAAATTTTGTCACCACCTCAAAGCAAAACTTAAAGAATGACCAACCCCTTCGAATCCCCTTTCGAATGAGTTGATAGGGACTGCATGTCTTTGAAAGGCGCCCCTTCGAAGATGTTAGTTGTTAACAAGAAATCTGGTCAACATTTTGAAGCTAAGTTTAAGAAAGAAACAACTCATTTAAAACCCTTTTCAAATGAATCGAAAGGGCCATTACACCTTTAAAGGAAGAACCTTTTTGAAAGCACAAGTTCTTCTGTCATGGTGAAGGTTCCCTTGAAAGGGGTTATTTATTTTGAAATATCCAAGCGCCTTTCGAAGGAGTCCTCCCAGCAAATATAATTTCAATAATCATACAATGAGTCCCTTTGAAACCCCTTTCGAAGTAGAGAGGACCTTTATTCTCTCGAAGGGACTTAATTTACAACTCGTATAACAAATAAGATTTAAACTCAATATGCAATGGAATCTTATCTTGGATAGATTATACAAACTTAATTGACTTGTCAATATTGGATTATTATCTTCATGTCAATTTGATATTTCATATCATGAAACGTGAAGATAATATGATTCGAAATCAACATATCCAAGTAGACTCCAAAGCATTGCATAAGTCAAATAGGGGTTATGAAAATAAGCGAGCATCATGTGCAATTGGACATTAGTCAGGTTAATGGCCGAAATGATTTTCCTCATATTCAAAACGATATTGGATCGATGAAACCACTCTTTTTACTTATCTAAATTGGACTATAAGTAAGATAATAATTCCCTAAATTGACCTAGGGTTACAAGAATTTGATTTTTCTTTCGAGTAAGAAAGAAATTCAAGAATTCCAAAATCGGTCTCCAACTTGGACCCCTAGGGTCATATTTATAAATGCGGATTGACCCCTTCCACTCCCATCCTTCTGAAGCTGTCGGAAGGTCTCTCTCCTAACATTTCTCACCCATCCTTTCACCTTCTTCCTTCCGCTTCTATAGCTTCGAAGGAAGATATCTGGTCTCTTATTGCGCTTAAATTGGTCCTTTCGCCTCCATCAAAAGTACATTAACAACGGAAATTGTTCCAACATTTCTCAACACTTCTTTCATGTACCCTTGGAACCTTTCGACAACTTCGAAAAGTATGCCTCTTTTAGTAGCGAAAGGGGCAAGGTTTCCTATCGTGTTATTTGGATGTAAGCAGAAGCACTCCCAATTCCTTCTTCTCCTTCGAAACCTCTCCTTGGTCGCTTTGGTCTGGTGCTAATTATGATGTGTGATCACTTGAGTGAATGAGGAAGTGCTTTCGAATGGTTTCGAAAGAACTAATAAGTGATGAGAGGATCATTGCAAAAGGTCACTTGATATCATGTGAAGCTTTCTTTATGCTTGCGGAAATGGCCAACTGTTTCGAAAGGCTTGTCTTTGCTTTCGAAAGGTACACGTTGGTAAAATGTCCCTACATGGAAAATTAACAATGTCGAAACATACATTTAAAGGGTTTGTTTCTTGTGCGTGAGCTTGTTACTCGATACTTTTGAAAGGTGCTACGAACTTATATAAGAATCCTTTATGTATGCGGAATCAACTGCGTCGAATGGATTAACTGAGGAGGAAGGGTAGCCTTGCCTCCCTTTTCGACTCCTTCGAAAGCTCTTATTTCACTCAATACTTATAGGTGCATTAGGTGCTTGTGGCACCAACCTAATTTCTTCGAAAGCTACTTCAATTCCTTAAAAACCCTTATTTTTAGTTTTTGCGAAGCTTTTTTAACACTTTATGTGCCATTTTTCTTGCCTTTGTCCTTAAGTGAGCTTTATGGTTAACACTTCAGAAAAGGTATAGTTGATTAGGCAACGTATGAAGGCAACTTAAGACCGCTAGAAATCCTACATAGATAAGAGAAGGAAAGAGTTGGAGTTTGAGGTTAGAGACCCGGTATTTATCAAAGTCTCCCATCTTAGAAAAGTCTTAAGGTTTGGAAATTCAAGAAAATTGGCACCAAGATTTGTCAGGCCTTTCCGAGTTTTAGAAAGGATAGGAAGCTTGCTTATCGCATGGAGCTACGATAGATTGGTAGGAGTCCGTGACGTTTTCACGTTTTGCATTTAAGAAAATGCTTTCATGACATAGCCATTGTGGAAGAGCCTGATCGGTTGGGGAATACCAAGATGGTGCCAATAGCATCCTGTGCCATTGTACGAATTGTGAAGCACGGAAGTAGGAAGCTGTGCAACAAAGAAATTAGACTGGTCTGAGCACAATGGGGAGACAACCCAGCAAAAAGCACATGGGAAACTGAAGAGAAGATGAGGATCTCTCGTCCTGAGCTTTTCACCGGTAAACTTTTCTCCAAAACTAGGTTCTTGGTTATATCGTTGTTGCTAGATTAGATGGCGGGAGTTGGTTGCTACACTTTTCACTATCACGAAGCACTCAAGGAAATTTTTTTATGCATGTTTAGGGTGTTTACATACATACTTATATGTCACGATCATGCATTCGTGCTAGGATTGAGTTCATTTATACTATGTCTGTGGTACATAAACACGTTGCATTTTTGGTGGAGTAGATGGTTGTGTAGATGAGTTGGATATATAACGTGGATGTTTATTGCATGTTACACTGTTCATCCTTTGGAAAGATTTCGAGGACGAAATCCTTTTAATGGGGAAGAATATAACAGCCTATAAAATTAACCATAAATAAATAAATAGGATAAATTAATTTAAATAAAATAAGGTTAAAAATGAATTTTTTTTACAGGTCAAAATTTGACCCTTTAAATTTATGTCATTGCATTCGTGTGATTTTCTGATCAATTCCATATATAATATGTTTGAAACGGAGCTCAAACGAGAAAGTTATGGGCACTTGAAGTTTCGGTTCAAATTAATTAAAATAGAATTCAAATAAATAATTAATTTCAAAATTTTAAATTTAAAAGTTAACGGTAATTATACTTAGGGGGTAAATAAATGTTAAAATTAGCTTAACATTAAATACTAATCAAGGAAGAAAATAAATTAACAACAACAATAATATTAACATTCCTGGAATAGGGACCGGTCAACCACTGACCCAAGACCAATTGACTAGTGGGAAGCGTCTGTCGACCGATGTTGTTAAGTGGCGACTAGGTTTTTGGGCATTTTAATGTACCAAATTTTTTTATTTTTGACCAACCTTAATTAGACGGTTCTAGTGCGTTCCAACCACTATAAATAAGAAACTAGTCCCCTCAATTTTATTTATAAATTATTTGGGAACACAACGGAACTTTATCAGTCACTCTTCTAAAAAGGTTCAAGAAATTCTCTAGGATTTCAGGTAAAGAATTTTAGACGTTCTTATTCAGTTTCTAATCCCTTTTCTCCTCCAACCTCTTAATATCTGAATCTAATTTATATTTAATTCTCTTGTTGCAAATATTTAAGAAGAGAGATATAAAGGAGATTATTGTAGGTGTGTCAAATCCAAAGATTAGCAAAGTTAGGAACCTACAATGAGTGGAAATCTTAGTTTTTCTATTTTAGTAATTGAATAGTATAGTTTGGATTCGATATATGCCTTGGGGAATTATGGTTTACGAAAACATCACATTAAAACCCCTAAAATTCCCCAGAAAAGAAATGTTAATTGTTATGTTAGGATCATAATTGTATTGTATTGAAATAATAAAGTTTGTATGGATTTGCAATTTAAGTATTTTACCTTCTATTCCACTTCATATTCTTTTACTTTGGATCTGATTAAGGGATTTGAATAAGAAATGGTTTGTAGGGTATGAATTCTTATTTGTAGTTTGCACTATCTATTTCTACTAATTGAATAAAAATTCTCCTGCCTACTTTCATGTAAGAGAAGTTGAATAGAGCATAAAATTAATAAAATTGTAAGTTTCTATTATTGATTTATTCCATTGTTTTAATATAAAATAAGTTGGATTTGGATTATATATACAAATCTGTTGATTTGATTTTGTAATAGTGGGTTTATGGTATATGTGTTATTGTGGAAATGAGGCTTGTATAATTTTGGAAGATTTGACATTCGAACATTTGTTTAGGGCGTAATCTCTGCACGCATAGAAATTAATAAATTGTGTGTGTATGTATATATGTACGTATGTATATGTGTTTATATATACACACATACTAGCGTAAATAGCGTACAATAATGACATAATAATTGTTTAGTTAATTTAGGTAATAGTTATTATTAAATCCCAATTAGTAAGGTAATTGATTGTTAATGCAAATTAAGAAGGAATTCTTATAAGGCCTGAAATAATGAATAACGGTGAGATGTGTGATAATATATTTTGAGATTGTTATGAATTGTGATTAAGTTATTAGGGATGCACGGTCAGTCAAAAGCACACAAAAGTTTGCCCGGCTAATTTGGTTACTAGCTATGTGACTCTGGGGCTAATGTGAGACATCGTCAATAATAAATAACGATGGATGATGTAAGGTTAGTCCCAATTCTATAGGGAAAAACTACCCAGCTAATTTTGCTACTAGTTCCTACGAATAGTGAGACTAATGTAAGATGTCTCCATGGGGTACGAGTCATAATACGAAGGACCTGCTTCAGGGATTGAAAGTATTAAGTGGTTATTTAAGAGCCCGCCTCTTTCCAATGTACGAAGTATTAGATGGTCGGGATTGGGTTTAGGCATGGTTGAGAATATCTCGGAAAGGTCCACTTCAATGGGAAGTAGTAAGCGTCGGAAGATATTTTCATGCAATGTCAGCTAGATAGGCACCTATGACGTGTCCGCCTTAGGAGTATGTATTAAATAATGAGGGCTTACCTCAATTGAGGTCCTAAATTATCAGAGTCTACCTGTTTTCCATTAAAAAGGTATTAAATTGCATGGGTACCATCTCTCACATTGGTAGATATTAATTATGATGGTTATGGATTATTTGTTGTGGAATTGGATGAGCCTTAGAGTATAGAATTGGAAAAACTTTAAATTTAGCTTAAATGCGTAAGACATATCCTTATCTAAATTATACTACCCCAGTACTAATATTGTAAGGCTCGAGATTTTATTCACCAGACATTGTTGTACTAACCCCCTTCTCATTACAACACAGGTTAGGGAAGGAGACAATGATTCAGATGAAGATGATGATAAGAGGAGCTTGTGTTAGTAGTATATTTATCTATTTATGTTATTTTTTGATGTACACATTTAAAAATGACAATATATTTTTGAACAAGATGAATCTCAGTTATGTAACGGTTACTGTCGACATTGTATTATGGACAATTAAGATTTTTAAATAAAATGGGTATTGTTTATGTTATTATATTTTATCCTTCTGTTGTGAGTTCTGAATGAGTAGATAAATAGCTATATATTGTTCTTTTTACCAAACAATAGCCAGCATTGGAATGGGTCTAAATTTCAATGGGCTTTTCTGGATCAGAATTTAGGCTATTTCAGAGTGGGTTATTGCAGTATGGCTAGGGGATGGAGCATGGCCTGGTTGTTTTAAAGTGTGCGATCGGTGGTAATGGACCGGGCTCCATGGTTCGGTGACTATGGATCAGTGGTGGAGGTTGTGTGGCAACTTCGGGTCACATAACTACTTGCTTTGAGTTCCAAGAACCAGTGCTTCGAGCCTTTACACTTATGCCTACTTTGATCCCTAGAAGTTTTTACTTTGGGCTAAGGGTAGGATCGGTACCGAACCATAGGGTTCGATAGTGATTTTCGAAGATGACGATGCGTGATTCGATGATGATGTTTCCATGAAGGGAAGTGATGGCTTCGATGATGCATAGTTGTACTTCGAGATACAGGGTAGGTGACTTTGTGTTGGATGATGGAACTGTTGGGGGAAGGCTATAAGATGAAGATGATATTCTACGATTAGTGACAGTTGTTGAAAATATTTCTCAACTGTGATGACTTTAAGTAGGAGTTGTAAGGACATTTCTAGGATGAGCTCTGTTCGGATGACTTATGCAAAGGGATTTTTGATACTCAAGGGTTTATAGAGTACTCGAAAAGTAGGGTATGTACTTGGGGCATAATGGCTCTTGGAGAATGATGGCTCCTTGTTTTTAGATGCGAGGTTTATCTACCTCGAAATAACATGATGGTTAGTCTAGCTCCTAGCCTAATGAGTGACATGGATTAGATTACCATGAAACCAGGGCATTGACTATCATAATAGGTAGTAAAGTCCCCGAGCGTGATGGCTTAGGCGAGTTATCAAGTATCCAATGAACTAACTGAGTGAATGTGAGGATGGACGATGGATGGTATGTTTGTTTTGGTTGCTTATCACCTTAGGAATGTCACATAATGCTGATGTTATCAATGTAGATACTAAGACGCCCCTTGGTACTTTGATGTAGAGTTGCTTATATTTTATGTTATGTGCTAACTCTATGGTTGTAAGAACATGTCGGGTATGATTTTCCAAACTGTTATTAACTTTGTAATATTTGAGATTTTCTAGCGCTCACACTTGAATGTTGTCTGACTTGAGATTTTATGCTTTGCTTTCTATTATTCCGAGTACACTTAAATTAGTACATTGGGGTTGTCAGGACTAGTGAGCATGTGGAATTAGACAAAGGACAGGTAGGAGGTCATACTCTCGTCTTACTACATTTACTTATTATGATTCTCTATCCCACTTCTCAACACTGTGGAGTTTGCTAGTGCCTTTATTATCTAGAGACGGTCTATTTATAGGTTATTATTTGATGTATAACTCCATCACTTATGATGTAACCTATATGGATCCGAGTACTCTGATTATGTGATTCGTCCAGTTATTCTCGTCTCACATGTTTTTATATCCAAGATGTTTATTATTATATTTTATTCGATATGCTTTGAGATATACGACAGGTTCTTTGATGATTGATTTACTTTACTACATCCTTGACTGTCGTCCTACATCGGTCAGGGACCATTGCAACACACTATACAGGTGTATTAGGTGCCGATGGTGTACGGCAGTTGTCACAATAGATGACCTAGGTATCCTAGAAACTGCTTCTTCGGCGGATTCATCATGCTCAAATGGAAATTCTTGGTTTCCACGATTATACCCCTATAGCTGATTGTTCAAATTTCTTATCATATTTTGAGTTTGTTAATGCATCATTGACCAATATTGGCTATTGGGAGACATGTAATTTGAGTCATAGTTAAATTTAGTTGGAATGAAGAATTTTGTGAGTAATTTAAACTTTTTGAATTTTTGTAGTGATTCAAATTTTTTTGGTAAGGATATGAATTTTTATTTTGCGGACAATGATATAAATTCTGATTATGTTATGAAAAAACGAAATTCGAATGTAGGTTTTGTTATGGAGAATTTTAAATAAAAATTTGTGTTTTCAAATTATGTAAATATACATAAAGTATTTGCAAATTATTTTATTAAATTCTATACATATTATTTTGGGAAATAATTTTTTTTACGTATATATATGCATGTATTTAATTAATTCGATATATATACACATACATATAAGCATGTATTTATGTATGTATAGTTTATTATATAATATATTAAATAGAGTGTAATAATTTATAAATATATACTTGTAAACTTTAATATATACATAATTTTAAACATTATGGAATATTCATAATTTCCATTTGCATTATGCTGCATCAATGTGGATTAAGTTATCATCCTAGTCGCTTCTTTCTGCCCTTCCATTCAATTATTCGTCAATTTCCTTCGCTCCTCTACAAAATCAATTCGTCCCTTCCATAGCCCTATCCTAGCTTTCCCTATTGCTGCAGCTTCACTTTTTTTGCTTCTCCCCTAATTCGCACCTTCTCTGCCGCATGCCCCTTATCTCAGATCTGTAATCGGCGTTCCACTTCTCCCTTTGTGCTTATACAAAAGAGCTATCATTTATTGGAGTTTGTAGTCTTGGACCTCAAAATGGCCACCGTGTGCTTTAGTTATTGATCTCGAGTCCGTGTTGGTTGCCGCTTGTTTATGGAGCTTTTAGGATGCACTTTTGTTTCTTGGAAATAGTCATTTCTTTTGTGTTGATGGACGTAGGTTGGTTTCTCTACCTTCCTTGTCCTAGATTTTCTCTTTGATTCTGCGGATTTTTGTTTTGTGCACCTTTCTTTCGGTTTATGTTTCATATCGTCACTCTTCTTTGTGTTGCTAATATTGTTTGCTTTTTGGGAATTTTGTGCATGCTTTTGGCGCATGCTTTTGGTAATTTGATTTCATTTTCAGTTGTGGAACCATTGCTCGATGCTATTTACATTGTTGGTCATTGGGATTCATTTGGTTCCTGCAATCTCCATTAGGTTTCCGATCGTGCCTGCTTTTGGTTTGCATGATTGTTACCTTGATGAAATTATTGATGGTTGCTGTTAACAATAAAGTTCACTCAAGAATGTAGGTATGAAAGAAGGCTTTTGAAGGCATCAAAAAAACGGTTCCGCGGGTGTTGAAAGAAGGCATGCGAAAGCATTATAGAGGCTTCGCAAGAGTTGAAAAAAGGGTTTCGCCATGGTTCAAAAAGAGGGTTTCGAAGGCATTGAAGTAGCTTCCGAAGAGATTGGATTGGTGCTGTAAACTTTGGATGCTTCCATGGAAGATGAAAATAAGGAACTCTTCCAACATCATCCCTTCCGCATAAATTAAATCTTTTGAAACGATTGGTTCTGCCACTATCTACCTTCCACAGAAGAAGACTCTACCTGCACTCTATTCGAAAGCATGGCTTTGCAAAGGCTAGCTTTCAAATTGGTTAAACCTTTCGGAATGAATTAGAAAGGCTTCGTATATGCTAATATTGCTTCCGCAAGCATCAGAAGATGGGCTTCCACATTAATCAAGGAGATTACTTTCGAAAGCTACTATCTGCAACCATCATCGGTCCATCAAGAAGCTTCTTCCATTATAAGTGACCTTGCGCAATGATCCTTCTGCCACCACTAGATCCTTTCAAACCCATCCAAATGCCCTTCCGCATTTGTACGAATAACAACCTACCATATTGGCACCAGATCTCAACAATAATGAAGAGGTACAAGAAGCCTTCAACTATGTTAGAACCCTTTCAAAGCCAATAAAATCCAATTTCGATGGTGATGAAAGCCTCCAAAGATGCATATAAGTGCTATGGAAACCGATTAGATACCCAATGGCGGAAGGAAGATTCAAGTATTACGAAAGCTTAAACAAAGAAAGCAGAAGCACCCTAACATCAATGACGGTGAAAGGTCGGTGAAGATACCTTTTGACAGCTTTGGAAGGATGGACGTAGAAGGGTCTAACCAGCATCTATAAATACGACCTTACGTGTCCAAGTTCGGGATGGATTTTTTATTCCTACATTTCATTGTCAAATCGAATTCTTGTAAGCCTAAATCAAATTGAGGATAAATTCTATTTACTTGTAATCCATTTGTATGAAATAAAAAGAGAGGATGCATGGAATTGATATTGGTTTCGAACATGAGAATAATCATCTCGGCCATTAGCTTGTCCGATGACCAATTGCACATGATACATGCTTGTCCTTTATTAGCAAACGCTACACCATAGAACCTATTTGGATATCTTGACTTTAAAGCCTATTATCATTACATCCAAAGCCCTTACGGCACTAATGTAACATGATGATGACCCATAATTGAAAGCTCCAGGTCTAGGATCAGATCGAGGCTCGGCTGACCCGCCCAAATCCAATACTCACTATTGAGGTCTCGTAAAATTGCTTTATTACTATAATGATGATTTTTTATTTTTTAGACATAAGTAATTACAACATGAATATTATAATGTGTTGTTGAACAAGTTATAGAATTTTGTAGTATTAAGTTGCGTCATTAAAATATTTCTTAACAGTAATTCAACACCGCATTTTTATTCCCTTCCAGTGTCATTGAAATATTTAATGTAACATTCGAAGAAAATCCTTTTTGAAAATAAATATATGAACATTAGCACATAGTTTCGAAGATTATCATCGGATCTTGGGATGGAACTGGTCTACCCTAACATATACAAGTTCTGTATTCGGGATAGAGTCTACCTAGCGAGTCTAGGGTGAGGTTTGAAAAACCCGAAGCTAGTCTCATTTTTATTATCGTTATCAGTGAAATATTTAATGTATCATTTAGTGAAAATCCTTATTGAAAATAAAGATATGTACATTGAAGATCCTCACCGGATCTTGGAGTGGAATGGGTCTATACTATTTGAAGATCCGGTACGGGTTTGGGACAAGGGTTTAAAAAACTCAAGGTTGGTTTGGGGCATAAAAACTTGTCCCAACTCGCTTCTGTGTTCATTTCTAGCTAATAATCTCATGAACTAAAGCTAGAAAAAAGAAGCAAAAATAAGAAACATCATCTCAAATGACACTACATAACATCTTGACATTACCATTACAATCTGTGCCCTCTTGGGCTGCCCATAAAATTTTGACAAATAAAAACAAATGAAACGCAGGAAAGAAATTGTAGAATCTCTTACAAATGTACAGCTTGGAATATAGACCAAAACACATACGTGGAGTATAAAATGCACTGAATTTCCGAAGTGAAAGACGAATCCTATTTTTCGTTTCAGACCTTAAACGCAACGCTGTACTCCGTTGCAAGTATATTTTACCAACGAGTTTGGAAGTAAAACTAGTATTTTTGATTACTTAGAGCTTCTTCTCTTCTGCTGCTGAGTTGCTTTTCGCATCTTCCATGTGTTGCTGACGGATAAAACGCATCACTACTAAAGCAAAAAAACCTAAAGAAGAACGTGAGATATGTTAGTGATATAATCCACATATTACATCCTATTTATATATAAACTACAGTGCTAATAACTAACTAACTGTAATGATGATTAAAGCCATTACACACTTAATGATGCCTATGAAAGGACTTCCCAAGCAGAGGAAATTTATAGTGCATTACTACCTGCATTCAGAAATTCAATTTCAACTCCCATAACCTTA
This sequence comes from Allium fistulosum, assembly GCA_030737815.1. Taxonomy (NCBI): domain Eukaryota; kingdom Viridiplantae; phylum Streptophyta; class Magnoliopsida; order Asparagales; family Amaryllidaceae; genus Allium; species Allium fistulosum. Next base: position 153,409,220 of record CM060906.1, on the reverse strand, counting down.
TCTGTTTACATGCTTAATATTAGGATACATATTTATAAAATATGCATTCAAACACTTAATTTGTTGTTCGGCCGTTGAATCATTGTACGACGCATGGTTCAGAATTCCAGCGGAACTCCGGTTATTCCGGTGATTCCGTTCCGGTTCCGCTCATAACCAAAACGGAATTCGATTAAAATTCCGGTTTCGGTCTAAATTTCGGATTTTCTTTTCAAATATTGAAAAAAAATTATTAAAAAATATACAACAAACATATAGTAATTAAAGAATGAAAACAAATTAAACATGACAATAAATAAACGGACAATAAATAAACGGACAAGAAATAATGTAGTTTCATAAAAAAAGTTTTTATACTTTTGTTAATTTACATTGAATTATAATAAAAAATTCAAAATTGACCGAAATTTTAAGATCGCAAATGAACAAAACAGAATTTGAACAATGATTTTTTAATTAAAGTGTATTTTATATGTAATGTAAAAAATGTACTATAAATTTAGAGCATCTCCAACAGCTGATTGGATATTTCCAACATAGTGCAGAAATCTTAATAGCGTGGATTTTGGAGTCAGAAGTTTGAAGATGCAGGATTGTGATGGGCGTTTGTTCAACAAGCGTCTGTATCTCAGGTGCTTGTTGGACAAGCGTCCTATTGTCTGGTACTTGTTCAACGGGCGTCCAATGTTCAGGCGCTTGTTCAACAAACGTCTGAAATATATATTTTATAATTCTTTAATGTCAGACGCTTGTTCAACAAGCTTCTGAACATCAGGCGAACAAACGTCTGGTTATATTCTGTTGGAGAAAATAGTCGATTACAAAATTCAAGTACACATTTTGTAAAATGTATACCCATATTTGTTGGACGTGTTCATATGACAGTATTGGATATTTATTAGCGTAAATTAACAAATCAAAGCAAAAAAGTACCGGAACAAGAAAACCGAAATTAAAACGGAACTTCCGAAATTTTCGAAACGGAACCGAAAATTTTAAAATTAACAATGATCGGAACGGAAACGGGAAATGAAATTTTGAACCTTGGTACGACAGTGAAAGACCATGCAAAAACAAACGGTGAAAGACCATGCAAAAAACAAACGGTGAAAGACCATGCAGAAGCACTTTTTCGAGTGTTAGTAGCGGCACACAATTTTTAATACATACTCATGAACATAATTCCATAATAATAGCATTTTATTTTAGCTTTCACTATATACCTGCAAAGATGCGCATCTTTAAACCAAATAAATTCCAAAAGATGATGGTTATACTTGTTGCTATAATCTTTTTATGAGGGCAATATCTCCAGGCTTCAAATGCGTGAACTATCATCTTCACAGCTATTACATGTTACAAAAAGAATGGCAGTGTTTAATGTCTAAAATACTCTTTAACTGCAAATGAAACAGTGTATGAATGTATACCTATTTTCCGCAGGTTTTCACCATACAAAGAGTAGAGTTTAGGCAAAGTAAAGCTTAAGAAGAATCCTGTATAACATAAGATGTACATTATGCAATAATTGAACAGAAATAATCAAACTCTTAAACATAAAAGTCTATATACCAATGACTAAAAGTCTCCACAAGGTCAAAAGATGACCATACTTAGATGCCAACAAGAGAATAGGTGCAACCTGAAATTGCAGACAATAAAATATGAACTTAACTGCACAATGAATTAATGAATAGACTTAAACTCACATACCTTGAGAGTCATCAGAGGCTCTCCAGAGAATATAATTTGGCTTTTAGCAAGAATGATGTTCCCAATTGGCAAAATTATTTGACCTACTCGAAGTATATCCTTTTCTGTAAATTTATAATGTGTTTGTTGTATTTCTACATCTTGCCTGAAGAACAATTATCTTGTTAGTCTGAAGCAACGATAAATGAAACAAAAGATTTCGTTTTGTAAACCATGTAATATAACTATATAAGTTCACCTTTGTTTAAGGGAGTCAAAGAAGAATGATAAGCCAAGAGCAAACAACCCCAAATGTGACATTATTGATATCATGCTGCAGAAACCCAAAGACATAGAATATCATACAAATCAATTTTTCAATGTAAACATTTGTCATCTCAATGCTCAAAAAAGCCATTTATGTTTATATTAAAAGTGGAAAACTGAAAACAAGCTTAGTATTGTACCTGAAACTAACATCCTTTGAGAAAGAAGATGAGATGAAGAACATTGTTCCTAGACCAAACCATAAAGATGACTTGGCCACATCTTTCCACATTATAAGCTCAAATATTAGCTCACCAAGACCACTAAAAACCAAATAATTCTCTTCAATTTCAGATTTTGGTGCTTCCCAGTTAGAAGAAGTTGAAATAGAATCAACTGGAATCAAAGCCAAATTGTCCTTGTTACTCGTAGTAGCTTTTACTTTTTTTTGCCTCTTCTTTCTCACTTTTTCATATGCATCGCCACACTCGTAAACAATGATCGACTCTTTCTCATTTCTAGGGCAAACATTTTCCTTTTCTAACCTTCTTCTACCTCGTCTTCCATTTCTAGGGCTCCTCCCTATTCTTCTAGTGTTATTAGGAGAGATGCTTTCTAACGAATCAATGGAGTCTTCAACAGTAACGAGCTTTTGCTTTGATCGTGATTTCCGATACGGAGGAGGTGATAGCTGTAGCAACTCTTGAATTGTAATTGGGGACCTCTTTACTGAAGGAGAAGCTTGAATCGGGCTTATGAGAATACGTGGAGTTTTAGGAGTTAAAGAACCCATTTTTAGGAGAAGAAATAAAATTTGGATTCAGCTTTTATTTGTGACTGAGCGGAGCGTGTTACGGTGATAGTGGTGTAGGCTTTTGAAAATATAACCGTTAGAAGTAGAATGTTAAAATGTTGCTGACCAGAACTTGACCGTTTACTTCATCATCACAAAAAGCACAAATTCTTAATTTCTTTTATTGGATTCTGGTGTGATGTCATAATCTTAAACTAAGCACAAGTATAACAGTAGACAACTGACCATTTAAACATGCAATTAAAAAAAATATTTGTTGTAATTTCTTTGCCAATTTTAATTAAATGAGAAACGATGATACAAATAAAAAATTTGTTGCATTAATAGAAATAAAAATTGTAATATTAAAGAAAACCAGAGAACAAGAGTTGAGTAACAATTAAGTGGTGGATACTCGCACATGTGTGTAGAGGCCCAATAGCCCCTTTATTTAGCACTATTTTGTACCTACCTGGTATCGGCCAAAGGTTCATATTTAAATATTTGTTATCCTTTCATGTCGCATGAACCAAATATTTAAATATAAATTTATGTCTAATATCATACAGCTACAAATGGTAATAAATAAAAATGGCTACTGATCCTAGCTCGTGTGTGTATAATTGTGTGTGTTTTGTATGGGGGGTGGAGAAAAAGAGAGGAAAGCAGTGTGCTACAGAGATAATGAGGAAGTAAAAAAAAATTGGCATAATATATTTGTTAAAGAGGAGAAACGGGAGATATCAACATAGTTATTTTTTTTTTAAATTTTCTTCCTTTTTTGAGGAAAAGGATGGTAAGAAGTTCACAGCCATAAATATCATAAACCAAACCACCACAAGTATAAAGTTCAGCTACAAACCCAAAACAAAACCACCCTGACCACCAACATATACACCCAAAAGGCAAGCCAAAAGCTATGTACATACAGACACCAGAATGAAACATAACAAGAGGACAACAAAATACACCTACAATTGAAACAACAACAAAACAACAGAACCAAGATAGACACTAACACAAAACATCAGCAAACAACAAGCCTCCCCATCCACCTCCTAAGCCACGTCTTCACTCGTCTTCTCTTAACAACCCTCTTCCCCATGATGTCAATGCTCTCGCGAACCCTCCTTTGCAACTCCGGTAACATAGCACGCCACTCCTGCCCATACAAATCAGCACGACCTATCCAAAAAGACAAATTAGCAAACACATTTCTCAACAAAGCATCATAGGGTCTAGCTTTAGAATTAAACTATTTCTTTCACCCCAAATCACCTAAGATAAACTCAAATTTAACAAATCAACTAAATATCTATCACTTTTTATTTCAGATAAGCTTCCTATCCTCCTCCCAATACCAATACTGATCAAAGAAATGCAGCTTAGGATCAACATGCAAGAAGTTGAGTCATTGCACCCAAAGAATGTACGTGAAAGGACATCGAAAATACAATTGATCTCAATCTTCCTCCTTGAAACGGCAGAAAACACAGCAACTATCAAATTTCCATTCGTTTGTGGAAAAGATGAACTTTGGTGTTTAATTTCTTGTTAATAGCTAACCACATATGCAACTTGATTTTTGGAGGAACATGAACCTTCCATAGAGCTTTATAGTACTTCACTTTCACACCACCAAATTAAATTGAGAAAATTATAAACTAAACTAACACTAAACTTCTTCCCAGATTTCCATTCAGATTGATCATTTTCATCAAGCAAAGAGACATTTTCAAGAATATTAATCAACTTTAAGTACCGAATCAGAACTTTTCCTTCCAGAATTCTGGTGAAAGTCAAATTCCATTTAGAAACCTCTTCAGGAAGATATAAATCACTAACTTTTGCACTCTGATTAGCTGAAATATGAAAAAGCTCAGAAAATTGATTCTTTAGAGGAATATTTAATAACCAAGCATAGGTTCCAAAAAAGAACATTTAGCCCATTACCAACTTTCCAGTTAAGCCCCATATTGAAAATATGCTGCAGCTTTAAAACCAAAGTCCAGAACTTCAAACAATGCGATACGACAGAAGTACCAAAAGTAAAGTAACCACTATAATACTGATTCTCCATTCAATCCTTCCAAAGAGAATTATCTTTTCTAAAGAGTCTCCAAAACCGCTTACATAAAAGAGCACAATTAAGATCTTCAAGAGAAACAACACCTAAATCACCTTGCTCTTTTGATTTAAATACAGTCTTCCAAGCCACCAAATTCTTTAATGACCTACCACCTCTACACCCTTTCCATAAGAAATCTCTCCTTATCAAATCAATTTTCCTTATCACTCATTTAGGAAGCATATAATATAACATCCAATACAAAGGCAAAGATGACAAAACCGAATTCATCAATACCAATCTACCATCTAGACAGTGAATGACTTTTCCACCTAGCCAGCCTCGAACCTATATTATCAACAAGAGGCAACCAATCATCATGCATTAAGGCACTAGGCATAACTACCACTCCTAAGTAGGAAAGAGGGAAATTTTCAACTTTACAATTCAAAGAAGAAGCAACCTGATCAATAACAAAACCCGAACCACAAACATCCACAACCAAACTTTTGCTAAAATTAATCTTCAAACCAGACATTTTCTCAAAACCATAAAGATTGAGCTTGGAGCAACAATGAAATGAGGTGACGAGGAACTAAAAATCACCGTGTCATCTGTGTATTGTCGAGAAGAAATACCTCCATTAATGATAGAATTACCAATAGTTTCTACCAACCCAACTCTAGCAGCAGCTCGAACCAACCTAGCAAAAATATCCAGTGGAATGTTGAATAACATGGGGGAGAGGGGATACCCTTGTCTCAACCCTCTCTTGGAAACAATCTTACTGCCTTCAATCCTATTCATCAAAATAGAAGATGTTCCACTGCTCAAAATTCCTTCAATCCAACTAACCCACCCACATCCAAATCCCCTAGCCCTTAACACATCAATCAAAAATTCCTAATTAAGAGAATCAAAAGCTTTAGAGAAGTCCAATTTCAACACTGAAGGGATATTCACCATCAAACAATGCTTTATAACTTCTTGAACAATAGCAGTATTCTCCATAATGCTTCTATTCTTAATAAAAGCAGATTGACTACTAAGAATAAGAGAGTCCATAAGCCCACGAAGTCCATTGGCTAGCACCTTTGTGATGATCTTAAAAACACAATTAAGAAGACTTATGGGCCTAAAATCTTTGACATCACTAGCTCCCTCATGCTTAGCTAAAAGAACCACCAGAGCATAGTTTAAACATCAAGTGTACCATCATGTAAATCAGCAAGAAGAGCCATCGGGTCATCCTTAATCCAGAACAAGTACTTTTGAAAAAAGAAAGAAGGAAAACCGTCAGGTCTAGGGGCTTTATCAACAGGTAGATCTTTAATGGCATAGTAAACTTCTTCCTCAGTGAAATCATGCTCTAAAGAACCCAACTCCAGCCTTTCTTCATTGTCGAAAATCACACTCCAATCCATAGAAACAGATTTATGATGGACAGTACCAAACAAATTTTTTTTTAAAATAGTGAACTTCTTTAAAATATCATTTTGATCAGAAATTTCAGTCCCATCCACACTTAAATCATTAAAAATTATCCCTTCTTCCACGGTTAGCAATTTTTTGGAAATAGGCAGTGTTAACATCACCATTTTCGAGCCAACTGACTCAAGATCTCCGTCTCCATATAATCACTTCTTGATCAATGATCTTCAAATCTCTTCTTCCTTTATATTCAAAGACAACAGTTCCTCATTACATAAAATTTCCCTTTCTTCCTTATTATTCAATTCTAGAATCTCCTCACAAAGCCTGGCCTTTTTCTCCTTTACACTATCAAAGCAATCTTTCTCCCATTCCTTCAAAATAAATTCTAAAGCTCCTAAGCTTGAAGGTAATATTCTTGGCCGCATTAGAATTCCTATTCATACCAGCCCATTTAACCCTAATCATCTCATCAAAATTATTTTCCAAACACCATACCTTTTCAAATCTGAATTTCCTCTTAATCTTCAACTCATTCCCAGTATCAAGAATAATAGGACAATGATCAGATATGATTCGAGCAAACCCATATTGAGAAGTGAGAGGGAACTTGTCATCCCAATGGTTGCTAATGAAAAAACCATCAACTCTAGCCATAGTGGGAGACTCTTTACCATTGCTCTATGTGAAATTCATATGCAGATCAATAAGACAACAGTCTCCTATAAAATCATCAAACGGCTCCATATCATTATAGTTTCCCTCTCTTCCATTTCTCTCCCCTATAAATCTCATCACATTAAAATCTCCACCAACAACCAAGGACCGTCAATCTCTGCTCTACAACCTGAACAAAATTCCCAAAAAGAAGCTCTTTCATTTCTATCACGGGGTCCACAAACATTAATCATAAAAAGCTTGCTTCCATCCCTAACGTTAGACAAGACCATATGCAGCACATTATTACACTTCTTTTCACTGACCCACTTCAAGATATCACTTCTCCAACCCACAAAAAGACCACCACAGCTGCCCAAAGGATCCATATAACTCCATGCATCCAGCAGGTTGCCACCTACAAAATTGAAGAAAAAATCATCGGTGTTAGAAATCTTAGTCTCTTGAAATAAAACGACCTCAGCATACAACGAACAAATTAAATTCTTAACTCCAGCACATTTATGGGCAGTCCAAGGCTCCTAACGTTCCAAGAGACTATCTTCATGAGTTGTTTAAAGATATCAAAACTTCCAAAGCCTTAATACTATCAATATCATCCATACCATTATTAAAAATCATATCCATTTCTTAGTAGTTTCATATAATTGCATAGTTGTAAATGAATTAAGAACTACAGGCACATGTATGATGCCAAAAAGGGTGAGAGACTTATGTAAAGAAGTCACAGCCTCCAGAGACTTCATTTCTGCTCTCTTTTTAGCCATCTTCAACACATCTTCCTTCTTGACGAACATCCCGGCACTTCTTTTAAGTCTATTTGATTCATCAGCATCCTCAGAACCAACCACATCTAAATTGTCACTAATTTCCATCACTGGAATAGGATCAGCAACAACCTCTAGCACCTGTAAACTCTCTTCCTCAGATCTCAAACCACTTTCAATAGGAACAACATTATTAATTTCAGCAGCTACAAGCCCTTTTGATCTAAAAAATCTCTAACCTCCTCAGAATTATTAGCTTTAAACATCATATGCAGATCAATAAGACACATATAATCAATTCATAATTTTTTATGATTGAATACTATTTTATATAATTATAAAACATCATATGTAATTCAATATATTCATAGTCAAATAAATACATTTTCAGAACTATACATATTAAAATTACATACCTCTATAAAAGAATAATTATAGGACATTGTAAGAAAATACTTAAATTCATTTCATTAAATTTATCAAACTTATATTCATATATATACAAATCAAAATTTCAGTTTACATATATACATATATGATGTTTGCACACAAAGCACATAAAATAATGCACCAACATAACAAAGTTTTATAGCCTAGATTTATGAATTGCAAATATAATAGTGTTACTAATTCATACAAACTACACGCATATATATAACAGCTCACATTCGGAGGCTAGCACACAAACACATCCACATTTGCATGAAACCACACATCACTCACACACTCTCGCAATACACACATGCATGCACACAAATACACACACACGCAATTGCACAACGCATGCAACTACTATGCCTGGAACATCTCTGTTCTAGGTTACCACCGGTCCTTATGGACCGGTCCACGGCTTGGAATGAAGATGTTCCAGGTTGTGTAAGCCGCCTCGGGTGGCTTTGGTCCCCCGATTCCTCTCCGTCGACCTCTATGAAAGCACTCTAACTTATATGAGAATAATTAATGGATTTAAACATGGATATGTGAGGGTGTAACTCACCTCAATATATCATTCATCTTCTCCTTCCTTTATGCACGCACCCAATCTACACACGCATCGACGAAATCCAAATCTCATATGAACGTAGGTGTACGTCAATGTCTAGAGGCTCACACCCAACTTTGAGAATTTATGATAATTTACTTGAATTTAAATTAAATTATAGAAGATATAGGTTTAGGGGTTGTGATTGATTTTCTACAGTCAGACAACATAGTCGTTGATAATGTACTTATAAACAAAGAAGAAGAGTCTGGAGAAAGAAAATTAGGCTTAGAAACATCAAGGTACATTAATTTGGGCTTGGGCTTGGAGATAGTTGGGCATGTGCCATGATGATAATATAAAATAGGAAAGTGTGTGTGTTTGTGTGTATATATTCTTTTCTTCTTTATAAAACTACTTTCTACTTAAAATAAATTATCATAAAATCCCAAACAAAATTTTATATTCATAATATTTAATTATTTACTCTCCATAATAAAATTCCTAAAATTTATTTTCCCATACTTTAGCTCATTTAAATTTAAATATATACATTAATCTGATATTAAATAATTCCCAAATTAATATAGTTTTCAATACTTAAACAAACATTTATTCTCAAAATAATATAATTCCATCACTAATTATCATTTTATAACATTCTGTTATGTTCAAATTATTTATTTTAATTACAAAAATTCATTTAATTAGATATAAATTATTAACAACCCCTAAGACTGGGTTGTTACAATAAGTCTACATTAACACAAATCTTCTCAATGACCGGTTTGATAATTGGAGGGAGTGTTGATTTTCATTCTATTTATACCTTGTAACATCGCAAATTAAAAATAATCATGATTTATAATTTTAAATACTCTAAGATTGCCCTTTTTAAGATTCAACAAAGGGTTTACATTTTAAAAACATGCAATAACAATTAAAGAGGTGAAATTGCACATATTAAAGGTGCATAATTTTTTTGAGTAAGAGTATAGGTTTTTGAATTTTAAAATTTATAATAAAAATATTCGTATAGTTTTTAAGAAAGATAGGTTCTTTTGTACGGTACTCGAACTTTTAATATTTTAATATTCATTTAATTTCACCAATTAAACTTGAATTAGTTCTTAAAGTTTTTGAATCTTTCAAACATTTAACCTTTTTATGTTATTCGAAGAAATTCCAAAACCTTTTAAAAAGGCATATTTTCTTAAAATTTATGATTTTCGTTGGAAAATGTAATCTTCTAACAGAATCCGAACCTTTTATTATAAAATCATTTAAAATTAGATTTCTTTGCTATATTTAAACTTTCTACAAAAGATATCAAACTTTTTGTAATTTTTTGACCTTTTGATAATGTTTGATTAATTCTTATATATTTGAAATTTTTAGAAAAAGAAAATCAACTATCCATCACACGAATCAATAAAATGTATAAACAACAAAACATACTACACACAGACAAAAATTCATAGTCACTATTCCAATATAATTATTTTGCAACAGGTGTTTACATATAAATTAACAAACAAACAAAAAAAATTGAAAATTTAGCAAAGAATTTATATTCTCACTTGTTAAAGCATATCACAAATATATACCTATAAAAATAATAATTTTGTTGATGGATAAACAGATTTATTACTCCTTGAACATAATACAAGATTTATTACATACACGTAGTGGATACAAATTAGAGAAGGCATCATTAAACAATTTTACTTGAAAAAAAAACATGTTGTGCGATCATGAACAATAGACGTACACCCATGTAAATCCCATTAGCTAGCTCCAAAATGGACGCCATCTTGTCTTTAGCCACACTATAACACATCTCCATATCACTGCAACCATCTATGTACAACAAATAATTTTTAACCATATGTACATATAAAATGATCCATCCAAAATCAAAATAAAGGAAATTTCAAGCAAATCTTATCCAGTCCTACTGCCTCTTTTATGTTATTAGCCATCAAATCTTTGAGCAATTGCTTTCTGATAAGATTTGAAATAGATATCTTTTCACAAGTCTTAAAAGTGCATGCATGTTTTCAACTACGATCAATTAATCAAATGACCTATATGCATTCACCCAGCATCATTGGTGAGGTTTAAGTCATTCATAAAGTATAAACCTACATGTATACACACCTCTAGTCAAATTTTGTCGGTAGTCTAAATGTATTTCCGCCATAATACAAAGGGATTATGTTCAAGTAGTAACTCAAAAGAATTGATCATTTTTACACTTTTCTTTGGGTACTTTTATCATTTATAAATTTAGTTAGATTTTGTTGATCAGTTTGTATTTTTGAATTGATGATTTTGATGACTGAGAGCAAGAGAAATTATACGAAAATGATTGTATTACTGAAAATGATTTCATCATGATACAAATCCTGTACTGTTTCTTTATAATACAAATATATGACTTGGGCTGAAATGCAACCCATTTACTTTACACCCGCATTTGCTATATTGCTTATAACATATACAATTGAACTAGTATATGCGGACTTCATTAATTATTTCGCCCCCTTAAACCGATCTAGGGCTAGGAAATTCACAAATCTTCTTCTGTCTTCGTTCAATCTTCAAAGTTCTCTTTAAATTTCATGAGAAATTTCTAGCTATTTCTAGTGAAATATCTTTCAGATGGTCCATGTATGAGTAAATCTGAGATAAAGTATGATAATTTCATCAGATTAGTTGTCGCTTTGTTTTTTTTGGATCAGATTAAATTTTCAATTGATTTTGATGAAGTTTCTTTCGATTAGCTCATGTATGAGTAGATCTAAGACATAAATATGATGACTTGTTAGATTAGCTGCTGCTTTGCCTTTAGCTTTTGCAACTGATGAAGCTTATTACCGATTATGATTTTTTTAACTACTGCTTTGTTCTATCTTCAATTCACTTCTGAGTCTAATGAAGTTTCTTGCCAATAATTTCTTTGTAAGAACACCAGCACATTAGTAAGTTGTAGGTATATGATTTACCTCCAATTTTCCTTTTAAAACTTGCTCTCGAACGAAATATAAGTCAATTTCTATATGTTTGGTTCTGGAATGAAGTATTGTATTTGTTGTTAGATACATTGCACACAAATTATCACACCATAGTCTCAGCTTGATTATTGTATTCACTTTTAGTTCATCCAGTAGAGACTGTATCCACGTAATTTCTGCAGTTGCACTGGCTATACTTATGTATTCAGCTTCTATGTTGTATATGGAGGTAGTAGATTGCTTCTTTGAACACCATGACATCGGATTATGTCCAATATAGATGTAATAGCTTGTTGTAGACCTTCTATCATCAGGATCTGTTGTCCAATATACATCTGCATTTCCTGTTATATTAAGATCTTTGCATGCTTTCAATGTTAGTCCATAATCTACTGTCCCTTTCAAATATCTTAATATCCTCTTTACTACTTTCCAGTGCTCATCTAATGGTTTTTGCATAAATAGACACACTTTGTTAACACTGAATGAAATTTCAGGTCTAGTTATGGTTACATATTATAAACCACCAACTATGCTTCTATATTGTTTTTCATTAAATATGGGTTCTCCCCTGTTCTTTGAGAGATGATGGTTAGTTGTCATTGGTGTTGGCAGTGAATTAGCACCATCCATTCCTGCTTTGATTAAAAGTTCTGTAATACATTTCTTCTAACATAAGAACATTTTTGATTGTGATGATTTCCTTTTGACTTCAATGCCCAGAAAATACTTTAAATTCCCAAAGTCTTTGATTGAAAACTAACTGTCTAGATAATTGATTAAACTTTTGTTTTTTACCTCATTGTCACCTGTAATAATCAAATCATCTACATATATTAGTATATAAATAGTTGAAATTTTATTGACTTTGATAAACGATGATGTGTTTGATTTGGTATACTGAAATCCTAGATTGACTAGTGTGGTCTTCATTTTATCAAACCAGAACTTAGGTGCTTACTTCAGCCCATAAATTGCCTTATTTAGCTTGCACACAAGTCTTTTATCTTGACTGTAGCTTTGTGGTTGTTCCATATATACTTCTTCTTGTAAGTCACTATTTAAAAACGCATTGTTGACATCTAGTTGTCTGATATTTCAGCCTTTGTGTAATGTTATAGTGAGAATGATTCTAATCATTGTTGGTTTTACAACTGAGGAGGAAGTTTCACTGAAATCAAATCCATATTGTTGAGTGTACCCCCCTTGCAACCAGTCTTGCTTTATATCTTGCTATTGACCCAATAGGATTTTTCTTTAGCTTGTATGTTCATTTGCATCCAACTATATTTTGTGCTTAGGTGGATATACAAGCTCTCATGTCTTATTCCTTATAAGAGCATGGTATTCTTCATCCATGGTTGTTCTCCACTTTTCATTTGTTTTGGCTTGATCATATGTTACTGGTTCATCTGATTTTGTTATTGCAGCATATGTCTTTGGTTTAAAATGCCACTTTTGGATCTTGTTATCATATGATGTCCATTTTTTGCCACTAATTCACCATGTTGTTCACTATGTGATTCTATGTTACTGACTTGATTAGTATTATCTTTTGATTGTTGCTATTATACACTTGAATGTTCTTGATTAGTTGAGCGGGTGGAAGTTTGACTGAGATGGTCAGGTTGCACTTCTTGCTCATGACCTAGTCCATTGGACACTATGTGTTGTGAAGCTGTACTTCCTGGATTCTCTTCTACTCCCTTTTCATTCCAAGCAGTTAAATATAAAGATATTGATGGTAGGAAAGCACCATTGTCCCAATGGTTAAGTGATTCGACTTTGGTGTGAGAGGTCACAAGTTCGAAACTTAAGTAGCGTGAATCAAACATTTATTGACACATGATTTGTGGTTTGTTGTCCCAGTGACATGTTGTATCTAAGTATCATTTCAAAAAAAAGATATTGATGGTATGGATACTCTTGGATTATATACTTTCTGAGTTGTCTTTATACCTATAGTTAAAAATGGAAATATATGCTCATTGAATACAACATGTCTACTTATAAATATTTTCCCATTACTATCTAAACATTTGTATCCCTTTTAATTTGAAGCTTATATTAAGAAAGTACAAGGTGTTGGCCTAAAATTTAACTTATGGGCATTATATGGTTTTAGATATGGAATACATAAGCATCCAAAAGTCTATAGGCTATGATAATCAGGTTTTATATTGAATAATTTTTCTATTGGGCTTTTGTTGCCTAAAATCTTAGTTGGCAGCCTGTTAATTAAATACATAGCGATACTAAAAGAGTCTGGCCAAAATTTTAAAGAAAATGATGCTTGTGCAAGAAGTGTGAGATCGGATTCAATAATGTGCCTGTGTTTTCTCTCTACCAAACCATTTTGCTAAGATGTATAGGGACGTTCTATGAAATATTCCCTTTTTACTTAAAAAAAGTCAGTGAGTGATCTATACTCACTTCCACCATCAGTTTGAATTATTTTAACTTGATGGTTGGTTTGCTTTTCTGCTTGAGTTATAAAATGTATTACTGTATTGTAAGTCTCAGATTTTGCTTTTAGAAAATAAATCCAAGTATACCTAGAATAAGCATCAACAAATGATATATAATATTTAAAACCATAATCCAGATTGATAGGTGCTGGACCCAAAGATCTGTAGCAACCATTTCTAAAGGCTTATTATACTTGGTTAATTATTCAGTAAAAGCTAATTTGTGACTTTTACCCATTTGGCAGTAAGTGCAGATATAAGGTACACTGATATTTTCAAAAGAAATTTTATTCTCCATTAATATTTATCTTACAATACTTGCACTGGGATGGCCTAATTGTAATGCCACATATAAAAAACATTTTTTTTCTTCTGATTGTGACATTTCAAAGAAGTTACAACAAGACAAATTAAAATAGTTATTCTCTTTACTAGAATTTCTTGGTTTAGCAAGATCAAACTTTTATAATCCTTTAACTTCATCACCGTGTAAAACAATTTCTTTAGTTAGTATGTCTCTAACCAAACAATATTTAGGGTAAAATTCAAAATAAACATTGTTATCACTTGCAAATTGTGATACACTTATAAGATTGTTCTTTATCTAAGGAGCTCTCAATAAATTATTGAGAAAAGGTTGTATTTCACCTTTAATTCAAGCAATTCTAGTATGAGTAATCTTAATAGACTCACCATTTCCCATCTATATTGATTTTTTTACCTCTGTACTCTTTATTTCCAAGATTTAGATTGTCTAGATTGCTTGCAATGTGATTGGTTGCTCCAGAATCAAGGTACCAGCTTTCTTCCTGAATATGTTCATGTTTGGCTGTGCCATTCTGGTGATTAACTTGACTGCTATTTGATTCTTATTGGATTACCACTTCTTTGATTATTTACATTGTGATTTGGTGTGTAACTTGCATTAAATCTAAAATAATACTTTAATGCTGTGTGGCCAACTTTCTCACATATTTGACACTTAGGTCTATTATTATTACTCCACCTTCCTCTACCTCTTGCTCTGTTTGGTTGTCCTCCTTTTGTATATGATTGATCTGTTCCGCCATAGTTCTGATTCTTGTTCTTGAATGCATAATTAACTGACAGATCTACCTCCATTGGTTTCTTGTGATCTATTCTTCCTTCATGTGCAAGAAGTGTTGAATGCACATATTGCATTGATGGTAGAGTTTCTTTAGATGAAATTACTGCAACTACCGATTCATATTTTTCATTTAGCCCACTTGGAATAGTTAGTATATGTTCTGTATCAAACACCTTGTGTCCTGCAGCCTCTAATACATCACATGTTGTCTTGATCTTTGAAAGTATTCTCTCATTGATAAGTTGTCTTTTCTGATATTTTGCAATTGTCTTTTATAATGGATTATCTTTGCAGTTTACTGTGAATTGAAAATTTGCTCAATTGTTGACCAGATTTCATTGGATGATTTGCATCCTACTATCTGTGGTAACAAGTCTGTACGAATTGAAGATAACAACCATGAACTTATCAGGCTGTCTTGTCTTTAATACTTTGTACATTCATCATTCTTTATTACTTTGCCTTGATCAGTAATGAATCTTGGTGGTATAGGTAATGTTCCAAGAACAAAGCCTTCAAGCCCATATCCTCGAATTGTTGTCTCTATCTGATACTTCCAAAGCAGATAGTTATCTTCATCAAGATTTACTGTGATGAGCTGACTTTGAGGACTAATGACAGTTTTGCCAAGTTCTTCAGTTGCTGTTCCATTATTCTGTAAGGAAGAAGTTGTATTCTCTGACGATGTTGAATGTCGATCCCCTTCAACCATGATGATAAGATGTTAATCAACATAATACTAAAATACATTTATTACAACTAGTAGAAAAACTCAGTTGTTAAAAATAGTTTATTACAACTGTTAGAAAAAACCAGTTGTTAAAAACCCTTAATTACAACTGTTGGTTAACACTAGTTGTTAAAAACCCTTTATTACAACGGTTGGTTAATACTAGTTGTTAAAAACCCTTTATTACAACTATCATCTGGCGTCAGTTGTAAATAACAAGTTGTAATATGGTCATTTTCTTATAGTGTTATATAATTAATAGTCATTTTAATTATTTTTTCATGTGTACTTGTGTACAGATCAAACTAACTTAAATGATAACTCGGGAGGAGACTCCAGGTCATAGCGTACAGTTCTATCGTAATGAGCTAGATCTTTTACAAAGTTATTTTGTGGATTGGGTAGCATATGAACCATTACTTGAACTTCCAAGAATTTGTACACTTGGTCATCAAATTTGGACATCGAAGACACCGCTAATTTGGTTTGATGAGGTGCAAATGTATTCTCCATATCTAGTTATGAGAATTTTTTTATAAACAACACATACCTAATGCATCTGTACTTATTAAAATGTGCAAAAAAGGTGTTAAAGCATTCGAAGGTCAAAGACCAACATACGTAAAAATATGGAGTGAAAAACATATGCATATTCAAACTGAATGCCATCCGACGATTTCTTTAAATTGGTATATTTGGTGGTACTTGCAAATCACTCATCGTTATGTCTTAAAAACAGAAACCAAGTTAGGGGCATATATTCCTCCTGCACCATTAAAGAGAGACATGGTTAGTAAGTTTTGCTTCAAAATATAGCTCTTGTTTTTCAATATTTTCTTCTTCTTTACCATGGAAGAAATGTGAAATGAAACCCAAGTTGATTTATAGGAGGATTTTCGATACAAAGTTATAGAGATGACTGAAGACATTAAACAAGAACGTGTGGATTCAAAAACAAGATGTACCAATTTGATGAGTTTTGTAAAAGAGTTTCTTGAAAATAATAATTTGTTATAACAAGAAGAGCAGCATAATGCTCGACCATCTCAACCCCTCATGATACAAATGGGCCTATAAATTCTCATTCCTCTACACAAAACCAGTCTAGAATTTGTTTGTTTGTCTGTTTGTAAATTATGATAGGTTATGACAATAATAATCTAGTCGGTTACTAAGATATTGTTAGTTTCATATTATTTGATGACATCCTTGAAATTTTCAATAAAAATAAAATGGACAAAAGTTTATATCCCCATTGGTGTGTAATTGCTTAATTTAGTTACTTTTTCTTAGGTAAATAATGTTAAAAGGTTACATGGAGATGTCTGTCAAATAAAAACAGCGCATACCTTATTTTAATTGGTTGTACGGGTTTTTTTGGAAAACAACACATGGTTGAGGAAAACTGAGCTCATGTAGAATCCATTTTCCCAATGTCAACAACAAGATGTTGGGTAAAGTATTCAAGTATTACAAAAGCATGTCAAAGCTGTAGCTTTTTCTGAGGCTAATGAAGATGCTAGGTTATCAGTAGGGCTGCACAAAGTATGGGTTGGGTGGGGTCAGACCAAATATTTCATCCGACCCGCATAGGTATGGGTTTAAGGTAGCTCAACCCGTATCCGACCCTATATGAGGTTGGATATGGGTTGGGTCGAAGTATGGGTTGGGTCGGGTTTAGTAGGGTTGGGTTGGGTTGCATGAATCTAATAAAAAATGAGAATATAAGGGAATATTTTCAAAAAATAACATTAAAATGTTCAACATAATATATTAGATTTTAGCTAGCATAACGCACTTAAACTAACTAATTCATTATAACATATATTTTATTAAAATTTCATTGTAAAACTCATCATATGAAATTAGTTCACTACATAGTAGAACAAGTGTTTCATTTTAAAATACATTAAAATGCCCTTTGGAATATCTTTGCCAAATTCTATCTTGTTTGAGTTGACATAAAAAATGCTTTTTCGTATATTTACTGTAGAATACATAAACATTATTCTAGGATTAGACATTCTAATTTTAAGTGTATTGATATTAAATTAGGTTTTTAATATAGGATTGGGTTGGGTTAAAGTAGGGTTGGGTTGAACAAAATAACACACCTGACCCATATATAGTATGGGTTACAAATTGTAACCCATATCCGATCCGAACTAGGATGGGTTGGGTCGGGTTGGTGGGTTGGGTCAGGTTGGATATGGGTTGTGTGCAGCCCTAGTTATCAGATGTTGTACTCAAGTGTTGGGATGCTGATTTTGTTAAACTCACTATGCCTACTCTTTGTGCTCTTGCTATTATGGTAAAAAGATCCATTATCTCATGTTTTGACCTGAGCTTGGTTAAGTAGCAATATTTTGACTATATATTTAGATATATCCTACTTCTTAATTGAATTCAGCTAATTAT
The DNA here is from genome assembly GCA_030737815.1 of Allium fistulosum. NCBI lineage: Eukaryota > Viridiplantae > Streptophyta > Magnoliopsida > Asparagales > Amaryllidaceae > Allium > Allium fistulosum. The sequence continues at coordinate 153,390,801 of CM060906.1, read as the reverse complement.
TGTTGCAGTTATTCAATGTGGGCTCAGGTGTGTAATAGGAGTATCAAACATCTTTTGCGACATTCTGTTACATTTTTTTTAACCAAAATGGTTTTGAAAATATACGCGCATATTTTCCACCAGGTATAAAACTATGGTAAAATCAAATTATTTTTGAACAGGTTCATATGCTAGAACCAGTATCAATAAATAATTGTAAAATGAACTAACAAACTCTACCTTTTACTCTATAATAGAGAAAGTAGCGATGATGAACCTGTGTAGAAGTAAACAATAATGATGTCAAAGAGATTCAATGATCGACCAAAATATCTTATCTATCCTCGCAACTATTCTGTTTTTGGTATAACATTTCAAATTCTAGAGCAGTGTCGTATAAGAGCACTTTTAGGGATGCAAACTGGCTTCTTTGAAGGTGCAGATAACTATTGCTCTAATAGAAGTTTGAAAGCTGGAATCCATAAAGCTAAGAGCAAATTTCAGTAATTTAACCACCCATACGTGTTGCTTATTTGTAAACAAACATTAACTTAGTTCTCCAGTTTTCTACTTCTAATCCACTTCTGCAAAGTTACTGCTTCTCTTTATCTTTATCAACAAAACCCTCAAATGGAAAGAAAAAAATCAAGGTTAGGGAAATTCTAGAAATCTTAAAGTGAATTCACTGCTATTTTTTTAAATAGGAAATTATTGTCAAGGATAAAATTTCTCAGCATTTTAGCCTCAAGGACAGACCTTCAATATTTTATCCTGAAGGACAACTTTATTTAGGTATCAGTTTTTAGTCATTGATAGCAGTTTTTAGGTATCAGTTTGTAGTTATCAGTAGCAGTTTTTAGGTATCAGTTTTTAGCTTGGTAGCAGTTTTGTTGTCCTTATGAATAATTTTGGAAAATGTTTGTCCTTATGAATAATTTTTAAGAGAATGTTTGTCCTTGTGGTAAAAATATTGAGGTTGTGTCCTTGAGGCAAAAAATATACAAATCTTTGTCCTTTAAATTAATTCCCCCTTTTTTAAATGCAATTTCTCAATACGATTTTGTTGTTTTTTTAGCCGTTAAAAATATTCAGATGGGCTCTGTACTTCGGTTACAAGGAGGAAGACGACACAAGGGTTACCGAGGTTAGCTTTGGCTCTGCTCAGCCCGCAAAGCCTAGTTTATCTTCGGTTCATTATTTTCAATTAAGCATTTGAAAATGCAAAAATTCCAATTTTATTAGTCAAAAAAGGTTATTTAAATTGAAACATAAGAATGCGAAGAGACCGAAAGAGCAAGTGTGCCGGAGGTTGATTTCGATACCTGTAAGAAGCTTGTAATTCTCTAATCTCAACTGCATTATATGTTATCTTTTGTTCATCAAAAGTCATCATTAAGATTTTTGTCTAATTGAGTTTTTTTTTGTAATTGTTGAATTTCGTGATGGTTGATCTCCAAATGAAATACGTTATATGGAATTAATATTGTAATGGACACAGCCATTTCAAGAAACTGCTTCCTATTTTTGCTTAATATGAATTTATAGTTTTGTGATAAAAAGATGATTCAGCCTGAGAAGAAACATTCCAACACAGAGAATTTCTCCACGCTTATCATGTTATATATAAAAACATTAAGTATTAAAATAATTTATTAAGTTTTATTAAAATTTGAAAGATTAAAATGTTTTTTCTTTAGAAAAATCAAAATATATGGAACTTCAAATTAAGCGATTATATTTTTGTTAATTTGGTTTTGGATTTTTTTTAAAATAAACATTTCAGAGCTTTTAGGAGATAATTTCATTTTTTTGCCTGTTAAAGTATAAATGAAATTCTAAGGTAAATATGTGTTTGATTTGCACTCAAAAGGGTTCAATGCAGATAGAATCATTCAACTCGTTGAATATGTTAATGTTTAGATTTTGTTTCTGAGGTCATTGGCTTGAATCTAAGGTAATATCCTCTTCTAAGTACTAGTTTCAATAATAATCATGATGATTATGATAGCGACAATAATAATAACAACAATAATCGAATATGTATATCCTCTTGTCAAACAAAATCAATTATCACAATTGTTTATGGAATGCATTAAATTGAGTTTACGTTGCGAATAATTAGGAACCAAATTTTACTTTACACCAAGGAACTATTTCGTGCTTTTCATCTAAATAGCTGTCTGGTTTTATATTTCCAACCAAAAAGGAAAAAAACAAAAAATGAATTTCAGAAGGATCCAATTTTCTACAGAAGTTCTACGACATTGTAAGGGAATTACAAGGGACTCCAATTAAAACGACCACTTTTCATAATATGTATTTAGCACTCAATTTCTAATTCTAAGCTCCATGTTTCCATCTAATTTTATAGTATATGTGCATATAACTAGGAAGTTTCCACATACTCATTTCTTTATTCTTACAAAATTACCACATTGATTTTTTTATTTATATGTAGTATATTGGGGCTTTTTTTTGTACATATGATTTTTTAGTTATGTAGACCATATTCGTAATCAATGGTACCATTTTCAAGCATTCAACTCCTTTTAAAACATAAATCAACATGAAACGTCTAATGTATTTGTATCAACAATTGATTTAAAATGAAATTTTGAAATATTTAGGAGTTTTAAGATAACATGGTTAGATCATCATTTTTGAAATTATTTCAGTCTCATACATTGTAATACGAAAAAGTTGACAAGGGAAATCTTATACACTATCTTAATCAATTGTGAATGAAAACTTCATTTTTGAAATGGTAAATGTTTGAATGTCTCAACTTGTGTTGGGTTTTAGATAAATATAAAAGAATATGCTCATGTTAATCTGTGATTTGACATTTTGATGGATTGTTCATTTGCTATTTGACCATCTGTTTAGCATATATCAAGTTCTAAAGCATTGCATTATAGGGTAATTTCCCTTGGAACAATAATTTTTCAAACAGACAATGCCTAAAGTTGGTCTTTTTGTTGATACTAAAATGTTTGCTTTATCACCGAGCTTTCCTCTTCAAATCAATATGAAAATCAAGTGATAAAACATTTTGAGAAACATACATCAAAATTAGAAGTTTTATTGAAGTTATTTTCTCAAAAAAGCACTCATAACTTTCTAATGCATTTTCCAAACAAAAAAAAAATTGTAGATAAAATTCATGAAATAAATGGCATAACCAAAAGATTTACATTTTTAACTTGATTTAGGGTTCAAAGATCTTATCATTACTACACATTTATTTCATCTGTTTGGGGGGGGGGGGGCTGGAGGTGGGAGAGGGGTTGCATAAACCTTATCTGTCTTTATTAGTTTCAACTATTTCAGAAATATACTAAAAATATAAAGTTCCTTTTTCAATAAAAAAATCTAATACAGTTTGTAACTTCAATGTATTTTTCTTAGACTGTTTTATCTCTTAATTTCTACATTAATTTAAAGCGGAAAACTCGACGCATATGAAAATCAATTCCAATTCAATTTTTGATATATGTTCTTTATAATGGCAACTCCTATTTCAAATGGTCAAAAGCTGACAAATGGCTTATACTCAATTTACTATAATTTGTGGATATCGGATGGACCTCATCGAGTCTTATGAATTTCTGTTATTTGATATTTAAACGTTCTTTTTTATTAATTTTTTTTGGCGTTCTTGTTTAAAATATCATTTTCTTGATATTCTTTCCTAAAAAATAAAATAAGATTATAAGTGCAATTTTCCATAATTAATATTATCATTTTCTGATTTGTTGAGACTCACGTTTTCCTTTGGATTTTGATGAGAGTTTATGATTTTCCTATTCCCTACCGTTTTATTGGATTTTCAGGTCCCTGATTTTAAAAATCTTGTGTTTCCTTAATCATTTTTTATCATGATTCGTGAGTTTCATATTTCTACTGTCCTTGTTGAGGTTTCTGATGATCACTATTTGGATTTTTGATCGAATGAATTCTGAAATTTCTTAGAGGGTTTCCCTGATGATTTATGGATTTTGTATGCTTGATTTTCTCATTGAATTTTGAATGATCTTTCATCAATTGACCAATTTCATGGACTTTAAAATTTCTTTGTGGATTTTGATGACAATTTATGAATTTCACATCTCCGATTATCTTATGGGACCTTTACTGGATTCCTAACTTTATAAATTTTATATCCTGCTATTGAATTTATGATGATTTGTGAATTTTCCATTGAATTTAATATTTGATTTCAATACGAGATCTTCATGACACCTAATGGAAACATTACTAAACTACTTTCTACTTTTTCACTAAATGAGAATTACCAACCAATGGTTTAAGTTTTAAAATAAAGGAAACTTAAAGGGACATGGAAAAGTCCCCGATAGCATGAAATTGATTTCCATAGGTTGAAAAGGTTTAACTCGGGAAAGAAATATCAAGTCCATAATAGATTTTATCCACAGGTTCATTTATTTGAACCGATATCTGCAAATCAGGTGATATTACTCAACATTCTTAAGGAAGTTTAATTATGGTCATTACAGAGCAATGTATCTAAAAAATATTACCTTAATGGCATCTTAAATATTAGCTTCATAAATTTAAGATTGCTCATCAAGGACCCATAACAAAGTTATAACTTTAATATGAGTTATTATCTATTTTACAGGAAGTAAAGAAGGAACCCATTGGAGTTTTGTCCTAAAGAACAAAAATTTCTTTCACACGGCGGGGGGGGGGGGGGGGCTAAATGTTTAAGCATAAAATATTCAGAAGAACGAAGGTATGAAAGAAGGATCACGAGAGCATGAGGAAAGATCAGAAAGCACCAAGATGTTCTGGATAATCATACCTTCCGACAAGGAGCTTCCGGCGAAGTCCAAGGCTATCTTTCAAAGTCCATAGGCAAGATGATGCTCCAAGAATCCACCTTTCAACTAGGACGAGAGGTCTTTCAACAAAGACAAAGGAGAAGAAGCTCAAACCAATCCTTTCAAAGTAGTCGAGGATGCAGCCATCAGGATTTAATAGCTTCAAACCTTCCGAAGTAGTCGAAAGGTTCTGTTTAGGGAGTTCTTACCTTTCGAAGCAGATGGAGAAATCAAAGCAAGCAGGTGCAACTTCATAACGACCTTTTCGAAAGCATAGTAAGCCTTTCGAACCAGTGGGAGCACATCCAGAGTACCTTTCGACTAGGTCGAAAGGTTTTTATGAAGAAAACAATGCTCAAAAGTCAGCAAAGAATGGTAGATAACCATTCTTTGACATTGAAGGAAAACACAACACTCGACAACAATCAAGTGAGAAGCAACCTTCCGACAAGATCGAAAGGTTCATAACAAGCACATAAAGAGCAACCTTCCGACAAGGTCAAAAGGTTCATAGCAATTAGGAGGAGAGCTACGTTCCGATAAGGTCGAAGGGAACACAACGGTAGGAACAAGGCGAGCCTTTCGACAGCGTCGAAAGGTTCATTATGGCATATAAAGGGCAAACCTTTCGACAAAGATGAAAGGTTTGTAGTTGCATATAAAAGGTACATCTTCCGACCCAGTTGAGAGCATAGAGTCGAAAGGGGAGCTGCCTGTGTCTATAAATAAGACCCGAGGGGTCATGTTCGGGAGATCGAATTTCTATCATTCTGATCTTGTAATTTCTTAATGGAGGATTGTAACCCTAATTGAGTATGATTTTAGGAAATTTAATAAAAGGAAGCTTTTTCTTAGAAATAAAGGGAAGTATTTGGCTTTGTTAATTACCTTACTGTTTGCTTAAATCTTTGTTAGTTTAACTCATATTTTCAGGTTCAACACAATCAGAAGGTTCTTGTCGACAAGGTTGACAACACTCATGTGCAAGTAATAATTACAACCTTTTGAAGTCTTAAACCCCACAATCTAAACCTTTCAATAAGGCTGACAATTTACTTAGATTAACATCCATTGAAACCTTCCGGAGCTATCAGATAAATTGTTTAAGTCATTCGACAAGGTTGGAATCTACTTAATATAAGTGATTAAACCTTTCGTCAAAGTCGGAAGGTCACCTAGCCTAAGTTCTAAACCTTTCGACGACAACGGAAGGTTCGATATAAGACATATCAACTAAATAGGTTGAAAAGAAAGGTAATCAATAAAAGAAATCACGTCTTTTGTTCTCTGAAGAAGAAATCTATCCTTCTTATCATATCTTCAGGGTGTTGACAAGAAATCTTGTTAATAATTTTATTACTTATTCCCAATGAAAACAAGTGTTTTGTTGATATAGTGTCAACAAAAATGCACCCGTATTCATCCAAAGTTTGATAAAAGTTAATCAGTTTTGGAATTGTCTTGGAGAGACTAAGAGTTTAATGTCGAAGAGAAGGAAGAAATTGAAGATAGGTTGATCGTATGTCCGAAGCTGCTCCTATCAAGGTGGGTTTAGTTAAGTAGCAATTGTTTGACTACATATTTAGATATATTCCACTTCTCAACTGAAATCTGCTTATTATTATTGCAGTTGTCAATGAGATGGATGCCACCGATACTTCTGAGATTTTAGTCGAGGCGATGAGCTTTTAACAGTTCTAATGTTTTGTATGAAAAAATTGCTGTGTTGGAGATATGACCATTGAAGAAAAGATACAAACAGTCTCTGTTTTCAGATTCAATTGTTAACGAAGCAAAATAAAACCCAGATACTGAATATGATGAGAATCTTTTAATAGAAGTGCCATTGCCTTTTGTAAGGTTCACCCGTCCTTGCTGAAAGCGGATGATACTTCTATTACTGCTACAATCCTTCCAATGGTTCATTGAGTAAGATAATGGAGCTGAAAATGTAAAACAAGATTGAGATGGCCACGATCTCTTCCAATGTGTGGGATTTTCTTAAAAAGGTAGGCTTGTGTTTCTTAGTTGATTCGGAAGGCAATCCCACCTTGAAATTTTCGATATCAAACTACTACTTTTCGAATACCGTTAATTGTGAGTCTTAATATTGTCTTTGTATTAAGTAAAAAAAACATTATATGAAAGGCTAGTCTTTATACTCTCTTTATATTAAGCAAAAATTATAACATGAAAGGCCAATCTTCCTACTGTCATTACTTTAGAATATCAAATGGTTATCTGATTTGGTACAAAGACTAGGCCTTGTGATGAGTTAGGTGTAAATGTAGCATAATTAATAAGGTGCAGTATACAAATATATTAACATGATATTGGTACATAAATCATGCAACATATTTAGCTAAAGCTGATTAAATCCTATTGTTTCCAACACTTGTTTTACCTCGCATCCTCCAAACCTATTTCTATTCAATTTTCAAGTAATTTTATAATATAAAATTTTATAAATACACGAATATTTTTTCTAACACCCATGTAAACAGTGATGGTTTTTCTAATTCCCACGTAAACAATGATGATGTCAATTATATATCCTGCTTCTTAATTGAATTTGTCATATTATCATTGTAGTTGTTCAATGTTGGCTCAGGTGTGTAATAGGAGTATCCTATTTTATATAAACTATCATTTGTTTACATAAAATTGCAATTCTTATGACGATACAAAGATTTTTTTTTCTAGTTTACATAAACTATCATTTTCCTATTAAGCTCCGGAGCAGGGAAGCCCAGGGTCGATGACATTTGAACCGTGGTCCATTTCCACTCTCAAAACTATGGGAAATATACAGTGGTAAATAAAATAAATACAACCTCAAACATCAAGCAGCTCTGATGAAATGTGGATGTACAACTATCACAACATATTAAGTGGCCTCCTTAAGCAAATATTGCACAAGTGTCATCGCTAGTGTGACGCCCCACCTCTATGCTCACGCTAGCCAAGAACACTACTAAGTAATGCCGTCGACTAGCACGAAGAATAAGACTGTTGAGGAGCGACCATCTGTGTAATTGCTTTGTGCGAGTACCGATATGTCAGATAATATAACTTACATTTCATTTCAAGAGGAAATCCGACATATCCAATACAAACTCAAAGCTACCACACAGTGGCTAAGAGGCCTTCGGAAACAAATATAGAAATAAACATAACACAAATCAGTCACAGACATTCATATCATAAAGGCGGAATCAGATACGAATATATCACATAAAAGTGTACATCAAAGTAGTGGTCAATATAGATCCACTACATCACAAAAGAATAGATATAAGTGCTGGACAAAAGAATAATTATACATCAAGGAGTCTCTATCTCTCATGTATAATAACAAAAACTACAAAACTGTGTAGTTAGACAAAAGTCAGAAGATGGTCCTAGATAAGGAGTCAAGCAGAAGCACTTGTAATATCTCGGTCTGACCCGAGTATTATTTAAGAAGAAAATAATAAACGGATCAGTCTAGCTATAATTATCATATATAAAATGAGATATGAGTAGAGATAAAACAAAAACGTATGATAACTATAATGCCAAACTGTGACAAATATACTTTAAACACAACAAAATCATACAATATCTCAAGAATCTCAAAGCACCAAAAAGAATGTCATATTCTTTATTTTATTCACCAAACCCCAAATATTGACAAACATATCATTGCCAATCACAAAAAGAGGTGAAACACAAATTCTAGAGATCATCAACTAGAAATCCAGAAATAACAAAGGGGGGAAGGCCTATCACAAACGGGAGCATGAAAACTCACCAACACATGTATCACAAACGGAACGCTATTCCATGGTCGCTAACCATAAATTTTGAGCGAAGCTCCACAAACGGCCCGAAGACCATGGGTCTCTACCCCGCCAAATTTGAGCCAAAGCTCCACAAACGGGGTTTTTAGTCCCCACACAAACAAATAGACATCGCACATCGCTAGTCTAAATCACAAAATGATCATCATCGATCAATAAAAAGTGTGAATTACACTAAGCCAGTAAATATAAGAGTTTAGCTTCATGTCCCATAACCACTAGCTTAACTTAAATATTTACGAACGAATTATAGATTTCCACTCGAAAATTGTCACAAGATTTTCAATCGAACAAGTCCAAAAATTAACCGACGAAGTAAATGCAAGCGTTTCATACCACTTGTTTTGCTAAGTCGTTTAATTAGATTTTTCTCATACGAATGAGGTAAAGGTTTATATATACTAATAGATTAGAAAACGGTTTTATAAACGAGCTTTGTATTAAAAATAGAGTTGAAATCATCTTTGTAAAAGAGTTTGAATATTTACTACTAGTATAGAAACATTTGTATTTTAAAGTGACAAATCACAGAAATGATTGTAGAAACAATCAATCATCAAAAATTCACATACGAAGACGTGAATCAAATCCATAGAAATCGATGCCGAATCCATCAAAACGGATATACCCAAAAATCCCGAAATATAAGTCACTAAAATCGATAATAAATGATAACAACAAATCGGATAATCACGAATCGATTAACATTGGAATCTCAAGCAAAATAGGCAAATGGGGCTGAAGCAAGCAGGTCAGTCGACTGAACCAGGTGGTCAGTCGACTGACACAGGGATACGATTTTTGTATTCCCAGGGTCAGTGGACTGACCTAGATGGTCAGTCGACTGATGCAGACCCAGGCAATTTTCTGGGTCCTGGTTCAGTCGACTGACCCACTGGTTCAGTCGACTGAACCCGCTTCTATGCATTTTTCATATTCTGGTTCAGTCGACTGAACCTGCTTCAGAAGCATATTTAGTCTAGCCCCCCTTTTGGGGCAAAATCAATTACACGGAATGGGAGCGAACGAGTGAGAAACATCGACTAGGGATTTACGCCAAGCGACAATCCAGCCTTGTATGGCCCTTCGAAACACCCCACTAACGTGTTCAAACATCAAAGATTGGATTTTTAAAGATTTAAAATCAAAACACCAAAAATTGGAATATTCACCAATTCAATTCAAATCATAAGCAAATCATAAGCAAATGAACATAAATAATTGTTAGAAATTCATACCTTACAACAACGATATCTATAGAAATAGATGTGAGTTCAAAAACTCACATTTAAACCTAAAAACGATGAAGGAGAAGCTTGAAAGCAAAGGAAGATCAACTACTCTACCACTTCAACTCTAGAAGCTCCAATCTAAGTCTAAAAGCAATAATTTCCCAAATTAGGTTATAGGAAATTTCTGAAATTGGAGAGAGATTGAGATGGAGAAGGAGGAGATAATGCTTACCTTAGCTTCTCTTTGAATTTGGAGCAAGAATTTGTATTTGCAAAGAAGATTAGGGCTTAGGAATTCTAATTCTTTTTCTCTACCCCCATTTTTCTAAAACTAGAGTGTTAGGAAATATTATGAAGGAGTGAAGAGGAGTGGAGTGGAGTTGGGTTGATATGTTGGGTTAATGGGCTGAAACCCAAACCCAAAACCCTAAATGAAAACATCAAAATTTTACTCAACTCCAAACATATCGATGTTTATACTCAAAAAGTTATAAACGCCATTTTGGACTCAATGGAGGTGGTCTCGAGTCCCAATTCGACTGTTTACAAAAAGTAGCTTTTCAGACTTTAATCCGATTAACGATTCTATATTTAAATAAAAGATTTAAATATTCAATCGTAAAATATGCGGGTTGTTACAGATAGGATCTTGATCACCAAGTCCAGCCTTCTTAAACCCAACTATCCTTTTAACCTTTTCCTTCTCCCAAGCTTCTTTCATACAGGATGAAAATGTTTTCCTCGACCACATAAGAAAATGTTTTCATAATACATCTCAAGACTACCACTAGCATGAGCTACAAATTTGGATAATGGCACTGATTCTTTTCAGCAAAAGCACGGAATGCCATCTTTAGTTACTAATCCTGTGGCTTTTGAGTTGTCTCTTAATACATGTTTGAATCAAAAACGGCATAAATACCCAATAGAAAGTAGAAGAGAATAAAAAGTGAAGAAAAAAAAATTAAAAACGAGAAGGAAATGAACAAACAAGGTTTTATAGTGGTTCGGCGTACTCCGGTCTACGTTCACTTCAAAGATTTTGTTTATTTATAGTGTAGATCACAAGTGAAATTTGCTTGGACTTGTATAAATCCGTGAAGTTATAAAAAAATGGCAGAGCGTAGGTAGGGAAAAGGAGAAAGAAGCCCTCTTGAATGAGTCATGCCTTCTTTATTTATAGAGATGGACGATCAAATATCTCACCGAAACTTCTCCCGCAGAATCTCGCCACCAAGACCAAGTCCTCCAAAAAATCTCGGCCCCTGATCCCTAATGGTTAGGGATCGGTACCGATTCCTATAGGGGGGATTGGTACCGATCCCTAAATACATAGGTAGGGGTCCTGCAACTTTTTATGTTGGCTTGTCTTCTTGTTGGCTTCTTGTAACAACCCGGTTTTTAAGTAAAAATTAATTTAAGTTAATGATAGAAATTTGGTTAATTAAATTAGAATTTGGTGATTTATTAGATAAGTGGGTTTTTAATTTATTTAATAATAGAATTTAAATTGTGAAAATATAATATTTAAAATTTTAAATAACCCGTAATGCAGAAAATATAAATTTTATATAACTAATGTAAGTAAAATGTGATATTAATTTTTGTAAAGAAGAGATTTGAAGTGAGAAATTTACACAAATATACAAACATATATATATATATATATATATATATAAATTAAATAGGATTTGGATTTTACAAATAAGATGAGATTGAAATCAAATTATTTAGCGAAGCCCAAATTCTAGTGCCAAGGCCCATGAAATTCTAGCCCAATTTCTACTCTAGAATTTTCTGCCTTTCACTGTAAAAACCCTCTTGGAGTCGTATAAACACACGATCCTATGTTCCTTCCGCCTGAAGCATCAAAATGAGAAAACCCTTCTATTGGGGAAAGAAAACAGATTCGATAAATTATAAAAATTTCCTTGAGAATATGATTTCATATATCATCAAATATCTATAGTTCGAATTATATGTGTTGCGATGCTAGGGCATGGTGTTTACGCGTTTGTCAGCTAAGAGAGAGAGGACGAAGAAGTCGCGTGTTCAGGTGAGAAATTCTCTCATAAATCTATGTTAATCAATTCAATCGTTAAACATCAATTTTGAAACTGTGCTTACTTTGTCCAAACTAATATTATGAAGCAATCCTTACTGTAATCAATGTTATGACATGGTCCTTTTAGTTCATGTCTGGTTGATATGTGACATATGAGTGTTTTAATACATTTGTATATACTATATATATGCGTGTTTTGTGTGTAACTGTGTGCGTAAGTTTATTTATATAAATATTTTTATGTGGTGTGTGTATGTGAGTATTTGAATGTGTGTAAGCCTGCATATTTTCATGTCCTAGTATAATGCTATTTTAGTTTTGGAGTAATTGGTTCTGTAATGCTGAGTGTTTCATCCCTTTCTTTATCTGTAGCGTTGTTAACTTAAGCATAACTCTTACTGCCCTGTTCATCATTAAAGCTCTGTTTTCAGATCTTAATCTTATTAACTAAAACAATTTGTTATTTAAAGTTACTGCTATTTTATGTTTTATTTAAGCTTGTTATATCGGTGCAAAGCATATTCACTGGTTTCAATCATTTAATATATGCAAGCATGTGTATTCGTTTTGTACCTTGCTTCACTGGTACCCTTATTTTTGAGTTAAATATTTTTATATTGCTGAGTAGTGTATGCATTACTTTCGTTACTGACATCCTATGTTTTTATATTTATATGTGCTGCGTGAGTGCCAAAATCATATTGAGTATGTTTGTGTGTTCATGCGTATGTGCAGTAGAATGCTTAAGTGAATGTGTGATTTTGCATATAGATGTGACTGTAAATATAGGGGTGCGCGAGTTTATTTATATGTGTGTGTGTGTGTGGAAGTGTTGTTCCTGTGCACCAGCGCCTTCAATCTCCAGTCTTGCCTGTGCACTATTTGACATTTTCTTCAATCCATTGCAACAGCGTGCTTGTACATCAGCCCATGTTAAGATCCTTTCATCATCATTGCACTAGTAGGAAACCATTGTCAGGTCCATTATTATTCACTGGTGACATTTTTAAAATAATTACTATCAAACCATTGTCGGGTCCATAACTCTGCACTCTTTTTTTTTCTCCCTTTGAATTATCAATTCACCTCTTCTGAAAGTTTAGTCTCCTTGTCGTACATGCAAGAAGGCATGTGAAGGTCACGGGGAAATAATCAGCAAGACATCCACAAGCAAACTACGATCGATGGAATAGTAAGTTGAGGAAGCTAGCTAATTGATTATTTATTCTTCAATTCATGTAGGCTTGAAATTTATACAGGAACCTCCAACATATTGAAATTTGCAATGTATTAGACCATCTCTAGCAGCATTTTGTGATAATGATCTGATTCGTCTGCCTTTTTTCTTTGCCATGCTCTAGCAATCATAATTCGAGTAGTAAAGAAAAAAGTTTGAAGTATTTCTATATGTTTTCTGAAGCGACAGAGATAATTTGTCTTCTAAGGTTCATTTAGCATCTAATAATTTTCATTAAACCGTTTAGATAGTAAACGATTTTCATTAACAGTAAGAAAATGTTTACACAATTGCTTTTTCTCTTTTAGGTTAAGTTATATGTGTAGGAAAGTAATCGTATAAATGATTTCATTTTGTTTTTGTACTAAAAAATAAGTTTGTGTTAATTATGCTTGTTAATTAGTATGTTGTATTTTTGCATCACTTATTTTTATTAGCTCCTCGTGTATCTAAGTTTCATTCGGGGACAGAAGATACTTGACATTCAAATGAATATAACCATTTATTTCACAATAAGTTGAAAAACATATATATCTGGATAACGGATGCACACTAAAACGTATATACTAAGAAGAAGAATACATCGTAACATGAACTTGAAACATAAACACACACTTAAAACTTCCATCCACACGAGGAAGTATTATAATAAGTCAAATGCTTGGCGAGCATTGAAGGCCATATCATATATTATTCTAGCATGCATCATAACCTAGGCGAGTACACTCTTCTAGTAAGTCAACCTCACGCTCTGCTGCTACTATTGGTATTACTTTTGTGCAGTTATTAAGGCCAAAGAAAACTATAAGTAGAAACATCAAACCAATGTTGAACATATCTTGCTTGTCGTATCTACGAAACGGGAAACCATAATTGTTTCATTTGGAAAAAAGCAAAATGTTAATAGTATGAAAATTGTAAATTTATTTTTGAATTGGTCGATTGTGACATGACATACAAGTGTGAAATTTTGTCAAAGCAATGATGGTAATTTTTTTACAACCATGTAGAATTTCCTCACATCTGCTTCTACTTTGCAACTTATATATGTTCCCTCTGAAATTCTATTTATAACTTATACAATCATTTTTCATTTCCAGGTTTGCATGGCGAAAATATCCCTCATATCCCTACAATTTGATATACACTGCTAAAAAGATTGTCCAAAATGATAGGGAATAATAGAGCCGAGTTGAAAAAAATATTACACTCCACATGTGGGCTCACCATTACGTTTCGTATGTGGAGATGATCATATGGATACTGGATAATGAAAAATGGAGGAAAATGGTTAACTATTGGGACAATGATCCTAAAAATAAAGCCTTCATATGTTTCTGGTTCTTTCTTTATAATCTTGTGCATGTTGTTATTTAATCATTGTTTCTTTGTGTTATTAGTCAATATTTTAATATTTTACTATTAATAGGTCAAAGTTGAAAGAAATATTGCAAATCATAAGAAGTTGAAGATGAGTCACACAGGTGGGTCAATGAGCTTTGTAAGACACATAGCTAATTTTGTAAGTTCTCATACTTTCAACTTTTATTGTTTTCACTTTCCTTGTAAATATTATTTATTGCTTTTATGTTGTGCACCTTTTATTAGAGTAACTCTTAACCACCAATAATAAATAGTCGAACTAATAACTACATAATTATGCACAGTCTACTTGAATCAAATTATGGAAAATGATTATTTTTTAAATGAAACTAGATAATAAAAAAGTTTAGAGGTGCACATTTTAATTCAACAACAAATAAGTTGGATGAGAAATATCACACACATAATAGATTCTTCTGACACATGTTCATTATTTATCTTGGTTTTAAATGGTAAAGTAGTATATGTTTTCTCTTGGACCGAACATATTCAACTTGTTTAATGTTATTTTGTTTTCCTAATAGAAAGAAAAGTATGGTCGCGAACCCGATCCTATTGAAGCATATGAGTTGGTACATAGAAGAAAGAACCAAAATAGAAGTTGCGTAGATGTTGCATCGGAGCAAGTGCCGGTAATTTAATTTCTAATTGGAACTTACATTATAGTAAATGATAATCATATAGGAAGTAAGTATACTTTCTAGTTTTATAAAAAATATATAGTAAAAGATGGTTAAATAAAGTGAAACCTATTTAACTCTGATAATTCTTTATTTTTAAGTTGTGAAACTTACTATATGCAAAATGATGCTTGTCTGGAAGCTTAACATAAAGTTTGTTTTTTACTAGATGATATTCAGTATAAAGTTACTAAGATTAATTGAATGATGCCTAGTATAAAACTTTCTAATGATTGTTTTATTGAAATTTAGTATATACCAAATGATTTTTTAATATGAGTTTTTGTAATGAAACTTAGTTTATACCGAATGATTTTTATTGATATGTATTTTTTAAAACCTAGCTTATACCGAAACTTAATTATACCGAATGATATTCATTTGGAGAGGAATAAATAGCAGACCAGAATATCCCGTGAAATAACCCAACGAGTAGCTATCCATGTTGAAGAGACACCTGAACTAAGGCTATAAGCATATGTAGCAACAATGGGGTTCAAGACTCGTAATTGTGTTCGTTGTTATGGAGACTTGGTGACTCCAAGCATGGTGCCTTGGGTACAACAGACTCAACCTATATCGTCGGTTCGTAAATCACGCAAAGAACGAGAGTATGCATTTTTGGAGACTACATGTTTAGATCTAAAAGAATTGTGTGAAAACAAAATAAGAAATAGAAGAGTTAAAACTCATGGTTCTATATTCACAAAGACAATCATAAAATTTCTTGTCAGAACAATCAACACCTCAACACCGTTCCATTCGGAACATCGGTTACCACAATCTCCTACCCAAATCAATCAAACGCTCATCAATCGTCCAGTGTCCAACATCCCACAACAACATTTTACTTCTCAACATACTGGAAGTCTGGAACCTTTCAACAGTATATGCCACATCCACAATTTGGACCTTATCAATTTTCATCCTCAGCTGGCCAATTCTTCCATCCTCCATCAAATCGTCCTCCTTTCTACTCACCAATACCGTATTCGCTTGGAGAATTACCATAATGCTCAATGTGATCAATTTTACGCAACAAGTTGTGCCTTCTAAAGGTAATTAGAGCGATGAGTGATTAGTATGTATGGTTTCTTGTTATTTATCAAAATTTCAAAAGTTAACATAATTTCGATATTTTTTCTCTAAAATTTTCCAACAATAAATCCTTTTTGCTTATGCTCATTTTCCACTTGTGGTTATACGCCAAACCCACTCTTATACATGTTTATATTTGCTTGAGAGAGCGTATTTAATATGGTATGTTTGTACTTGATAACCAAGTCAAGTTAACTAAAATATTGCGATATAGATGTGCGTGGATCGTCAAACATGTAGCATGAAATTTCTTATCTACACTAAGTGGAAAAATATAGTACGAATGTTGCAAGTTAATGGGAAAAGGTTTTAACATGTCATTTTAAAATTAATATACATCATCTATACTTCAAAGTTCATATAATTAAAGAGTTTGGTAGTCAAAAGAATTATTATATTTTCAATCTGTCAAATTAAATTCACAGTCAATGAAACAATCCAAAGAGGTTTTTTTATTTCCCTTGCATATAAATACAAGGGGGTTTCAAAAAGATTTCCCTATTTGTGCTGCTTTGGATACTAATGTGTTTGATATTTGTGTTAATGGTGAGCTACTACGACTGCTTAAATCTCATTTATTTGCACTGAAAAACTTAGAAGTGCAATCTTTTTGAGCAAAATGTAAATCCTAAACCATGTCTGTTCAATTTACTTAATTGCACGTTGCTTTAATTTTGGATTGGTTTCTCTATTTTCACTTTCTCGTTTTGTAATACATGCAAATCGCTATTTTTATTCCTGATGTACATTTAAGGGTAATTAAAGATTAATTCAATAAAAGTGTCCTTGCGCATTAAAATAAAGCTCTAAATAAAGGGGACTTATGTTAAAAGGATTTCAAATTTCAATATTTTTTGTGTCAAAACGTTATTCTTATGTGTCTTCGAGAATAGAAAGAAGACATCGTACGCTTACATTGGTTTCAGAAAGAGCATTTCTTTACTCATCAAAAAAAGAAAAAAGAAAAAAAAAGGGCATTTCTTTACGCATTCACAATTGAAAATTTATGTTATTTTTTGGTTGGTTACATAGTGAACCAATAGTGCATTAGTACTGCCAGTGTTTACGTTATTCTAAGTGTATAGTCAACAATTTCTAATGGCATCGCATTTTGCTCTTTTCATCAATGATGCGTATATGTGTGTGTGACAGACGACACATACAAACATATGTATATGGTACTGCTGGCATAAAGCAAGTGTTTTCGTGCACATACTTGAATTACTGAGGAAAGCACTTACATAAGATGTCTGCTCTCAACTATTTATTTTAAAAATAAAAGGAGTAGAGGTGATCTCTAAAAAGGGGTGATTGGAGGTGATCTTCAAGGCCTGAACTCAATAAGAACCGAAGAAAATGCAGACATCCAAAGAGGACACTCAAGAAAGGTGTATGCGCTTACATCTCCCCTAAAACTAATAGGACCATATGTATAAATGCTGGAGCAAAATTTGCATAATTATTATTTTGCTTTTTCACCTTGCCTATTGGAGGCATTATTAAACTATTATCAAAACCTTCATTGGTTGGCTGCTCAGATACATTGTATCGAAGCATTGAAGAGTTGAGTGCTGAACATTTTTAAGCCAGAAACATTGGAGTTGCTGCTACAACCCAAGTTCCATGCTTATTTTGGCTTAAGACATTCTCTACTACCGATAGAGAAGAGTGATGCTCGAACACAACATTTCCCCGAAGCTAAAACATGTTAATTTATGCTCTCCAAAGGAAAATGTTGCATTCGAGCATCACTCTTCTCTATCGGTAGTAGAGAATGTCTTAAGCCAAAATAAGCATGGAACTTGGGTTGTAGCAGCAACTCCAATGTTTTCGGCTTAAAAATGTTCAGTACCCAACTCTTCTATGCTCCGATACAATGTATCCAAGCAGCCAACCAATGAAAATTTTGATAACAGTTTAATAATGCCTCTAATAGGCAAGATGAAGAAGCTGAACAATAAATATGCAAATTTTGCTCCAACATTTATATATAGGATCCTATTAATTTTAGGGGAGATGTAAACCTTGGCATACACCTTTCTTGAGTGTTCTTTTTGGATGTCTGCATTTTCTTCGTTACTTATCGAGTTCATGCCTTGAAGATCGCCTCCAATCACCCTCTTTCGGAGATCATCTCTACTTCTTTTATTTTTAAAATAAATAGTTGAGAGCATACATCTTATGTTAGTGCTTCCCTCAGTAATTCAAGTATGTGCACGTAAACACTTGCTTTATGCCAGCAGTACCATATACATATGTTTGTATGTGTCGTCTGTCACACACATATACACATCATTGATGAAAAGAGCAAAATGCGATGCCATTAGAAATTGTTGACTGTACACTTAGAATAACGTAAACATTGGCAGTACTAATTCACTATATTACAAACAAAAAATAACTTGGATTTAGTGTTTCTATTTTAGCACTTTGAAGTAATCCGTTATGTTCACTATTATAAGATCATACTGACTGTACGTTTCAATTCTATGCAACATATTTTGTGCACAGTGGGACAGACAAGCACACATCCACTTGTAAATTTTCTTTATTAGAGACAAAAGTCGATTTCCTTAAGAATGAAGTCGAGTATATAAAATGTGAAGGTTCGTCATTAGACGTTGATGAATGGTATGAAAGATTCAAAAAAGTGCCTCGTCTTTCGAATGTAACACATGTTGAAAACTCTAAAAGACCTGATGTTGTAAGAGCCCAGATTGTTAGAAACCCTGGTCACTATACCGAAGATAATATGGTAAATTCTTATATTGCTAACTATTGTATCTATCATCATGGTAATCCTAAACTATGCTGATAGAATATTCCTACGTTTATAGAAGGAAAGGCACTACATAGCAAAGATAAGATTACATATGAGACCACATGAGCTATGGGTTGTTTCTTATCTTCTGAAATGATGTAACCAATCTTATTTGCTTTTTATTTTTCGACTCTCTTGCTGTATCTTACATTTGAATATCCTGTGCATATTTCACCAAGCAAGAGTTTTATAATTGCCTTGCATTTTGATATTCATTAAATTATGAATGGATATAGTTACGGTAAAACTATGTTTCAGTCTCTCAGGCAACAGATGGCATTTGTCATTTTTGTGCATTATATATAATCTTCGTGCCTACCATAGCATGATTTTGTTGTGGGTCTCCGATCTATTTTTTCTTCTTGTGGATTGAGCAAAATTTGTTGAATGGATCATATTTAATACTAAATTATCTACGCTATTTTTATGTCAGCCCATATATAAGCCCATGTAAATTATTAAAACTTTCTTAAACAACACAATTATCTAATCCAAAACTAAAGTAATGACTACCAAGCCCATTGGAAACCATTATATCTTTTAGGTAGTCGTATTTATTTAGCCGTCAGTAGCAAAAGCGAAAAAGACTAGGGTTAGGGTTAGAATGAAGAAGAAAAGTGAATAGACGAAACTAATGTCGTTCGACTCTGAGTACGAGGTAAGTAATAGCTAAATTTGATTTTGAATTTCACTTAAATTCTTTTTTCTTTTCTGTTAATTGCTCTTTTTTTCTTTGGTTCTGTCCTCGATATCTTTTTTAGTTTTCTATTTTGGCCCCGACTTCAGCTTTTACGTCTTTAAAATCCGAGATTTGACGGCATGTGCAGTTTTAGAGTTTTAGATCGCTTTTTTCGTCAAGATATCAACTCGAGATTTTCTTCAAAATTCGAGATTTGAAACAATGGAGAAATTTGCAAATATTTTTGGAATTCCTAGGATGCAAATATTTGTAGAGAACCCTATACATATTTGTGTTTTTTCGAAAAGAATCAAAAAAATTGTTTTGATCGTAGAAACATGGGATTGATATTTGGATTTTTTTTGATTTTTTTATCTAATAAAAAATATGAGAGTACTTTAAAGATGTTTTTGGAAAGAGGGTTTCACCTATCAAATTTGAAAATAAGAAACGGAACCAAATTTTCACACAAATGAATGCCAAATCATACAAGTCCAAAATCATACAAGTCCACTGTGCTATAGCCATATTTCCCACGGAAACATCTCTAATACATATTTTAATGCTCCATCACTCCTACAATCCTATTTTTTTAATCTTATTTTACCAATTTCGGCATATAATGCAATCAAATATGATGGATTTGCTCCTTTTAAGATTTCACATATAGTAAACATACGTACTATTCATGACACTAATGAGGATGTTGATCCTCTTGAGAACACTAATTTCATATTATTTTATGCGTATTAATTTTTTCTACAACCTCAATGTTTTTAAATGAATGGAACTTTATGCATTGAATTGCCATATCTGACGATTGCTGGTTAAATTAAATCCGTCTCTAATTTGTAATAAGGTAATTTATTAAAATTGTTTGTATAAACATTTGTTCATGGATAAACGTCATATGTTGACTAAAATAATTTATTAATATTCTATGTGAAGACTGCAAATTCTTTTGCCATGCTACCTTCGTTGATACATTCTTAAAACTTTTATTTCGAGAACTAAAAGTTGAATGCATATTATGTTAATTTACAAGGATGGTTAAAATCTATTTGTTTAGTGTTTATAGTGAATTATTTCATTTCATTCATTTGTATAAATGATGTTTCATCGATAGAGTCGTATATTGGTTACCATAATTTATCAATCTTTTTTGTGACGATAAAAAAATTTCTTACCATCTTTGTAGATACGTTTTTCTTAAACTCTTAGTCAGAGAACTAAAAGTTGAATGCATGTCAAATTAAATTACATTATCTTTGTAATACTCGTTAAGTGTAATAATAATAAAAAGAGTTTCACAAGCAACCATTTTGACAAACATAACTGCAAAATTTAGTTCACTTTTATTAGACTAGCTTTCTCCTAATTTCAGCTATTATATTAGTATTTCTTCAAATGAACTTCTTCCATGGTATCTATTTAAATAACCACCGTACTGCATTGAGTTATTTATATAATTTGTTTACTAATTCTCAAGAAATTCATGTGTGATTTTAATTAAAATCATCTCTTAAATTGATTAAGAATCGGCAAAAGTTTGGCGTTTATGAATTTCTCTTTCACTTGTGTATTTGGGTTGGGATTTGTAAATGTTGGATTGTAAGTTCTGTCTTA
The DNA here is from genome assembly GCA_030737815.1 of Allium fistulosum. NCBI lineage: Eukaryota > Viridiplantae > Streptophyta > Magnoliopsida > Asparagales > Amaryllidaceae > Allium > Allium fistulosum. The sequence goes on along the minus strand of CM060906.1, from coordinate 153,369,315 downwards.
CACATGATTCTCCAGTGCGTAAATCAATCAGTTTCTATTACCTTGAATCGTCAATTAGAATTTCCTTTTTATATTTAGTAATTTTTTACGTTGAACCCTGTATAGGTAGTATTTTGGAGGAATGAAAACTCTCACATTGTCATGATTACTTTAATAATTTCAAAATGGAGAGTACTTATGTTTGATACTGACGACGACGATGATAACAATGATGATGTTGAAGATGATGACAATAATGAGATTTCAATGTTCAACCCGAGTAACCAAATATATCTTATCCTCACCCTTTTATTAATTCATAACAATTGTTGAAGTAGTGTTTATTTGGTATATATTGTAGTTTTTTATGTAAGTCAATATTAAGAATAGCATAATTGCTTTTTTTGGAAAAAAGAATTAAGTTCATGAAAATGAGCAGCAAATCATTTTCTGTTTGATGTAAGCCATAAATGGATTTTGTATATCGTAATGTGTCATTACAAAATTTTGATGCTTCATCCCGTAATATTATCATAATATTTTGCCGAAAATGCCCAATATATTTACTAATTATAGTACCATTTAAATATAGCATTAGACTTGCATTTTAGCCATTATCACATTCTACTTAGGTAGACTTGCTTCTACTTTGCTATGTTAAAAGGTGAGACTAGGTTTATTTTGTCCGTTGATGAGTTTAAGCGGTATTCGGTTTTTCAACCTTAAAATTATCTTTCAAGTGTGTGCTTATTTGTATGATTTTTGACCGTTAGGCCTTCGATTTTTCATTTTATGTACGAAAACATTTAAAATCAAATGAATGATAAAATAACGGTGAACCAATAAGTGTATAACAAGCTATTCTAAAGTTTGAAGTATATATATAACGCAAAAAGTCCCAAGGCTCAAAAAAGCCCAAGGCTCAAGGCTTGTGCCTTTTTGCGCCTTAACTACTATGATTTACTTACTAATTTATATGTTTCAATAAGTTTCCTTTGTAACAAAATGAAAAGTTAAGTCCATTGAGAAAAAAGTCAGGAGTATTTGAACATTTAGAAGATTTTTTAATAATAAACTATGATAACCTTGTTATATCTTACTTTTATATAAACCATTTATAAGATGTTGTTGCCTCCTACTTACTATAAGATGTATAAGAATTAGTCAGATCTTTTAGCATCATGTATCAAATAAACCTGCAATTATAAACGCTTAAGCCGAATAGCCTCTGCATGTCGAATCAACATATTAATAATTATAATATACAAAATGAGTTTAAGGAAAATATTGCAAATCAGGATGTAAAAGTCTCTGACCTGGTAAAATGTGTTCTTGTGTCTTAATTTAAAACAGCACCTGTATATTTACCAACATCCATACGCATTAAATCAAATCAAAATTTTCAAAAGTTGGAGATTCAACCATGAACCCTTGTTAGCTTTCTTGTTATATAAAAATCATACAACTGGTATTAGGCACGTGTATTTACCGATACAATACAATACAATTTACATGCATGTATATCAAGTTTTTACTACTAACTCTACATCATTGTTTACTACGTGCTTTAAATTGAGGTACTTCTTATTATGATGGAAATGTTTTATTCCATCAATTTCACCTGGTTTAAATTCCTCTGTCAATTTATAAAAAAAATTCATATCTTTAGCATATATAAGGAACAACTTTCTCAACTTTGTATTTTGTATCAGCAATATTTGAATATGGATCTTCGTTGTTGTTTTCATGCTCAATTACAAATGTCCTATTTGAACCTCCGACACTCTATACAATGAAACATTCAATAGTTGGTTTTTGGTAGAAACATTGACAGAAAATCACTTGGTATGCAATTTTAGACTCATGCCTCTTTAGTTGTAATATTATCGTCATTTTGCTATGATTTGTAAATGTAAAAATAAAGAGGCGGCTAATTTTATTCAAACCTGAACTAAAATAAAGTTACCTAAAGAATAACCTTTTATATAATAGATATATCTTTACCGCTCCTAGTATATATTTAATATTTCCTTCTTTTATATAATAACCTATTTATTACTTCCTTCTTTTAGAACTTCCTAGTTAATCAAAATCCTTTTACAGTTTACTATAATTGGAAAGCCAACTGACTTGAATAATGAAAATTATAAATTTTATTTTAGTTTATAGTTGAGAAAGTTCTAAAAAAAGGAAATAATAAATATATACTAGGAGCGGAAAGATCTATCTATTATATAAAGAGGTTATTCTTTAGGTTATTTATTTTAGTTTTGGTTTAAATAAAATTAGTTGCCTCTTGATTTTTACATTTACAAATCATAGCAAAATGATGATGATATTACAACTAAAGAGGCACGAGTCTAAAATTGCATACCAAGTGATTTTCTGTCAATGTTTCTACAAAAAACTAACCATTGAACGGTACATTTTACAGAGTTCTGGAGGTTCAAATCGAACATTTGTAATTGAGATGAAAACAACAATGAAGTTCCATATTCAAAAATTGATGATATAGAACACCAAGTGGAGAAAGTTGTTAGTGATATATGTTAGAGATGTGAATTTTTTTTTTGATAAATTGACAGAGGAATATAAACCAGGTGAAATTGATGAAATAATACATCTCCATCATAATAATAAGTATTTTAGTTTAAAGCTCGTACTAAGCAATGATGTAGAGTTAGTAGTAAGAACTAGATATATTGTCCCTCGTCGAACCATAACCTCAGACTTTCGAACCAAAACCTCCCTCACCATAGACCGTGACCCTCATCTCAGACTGTAGTAAGCAATGATGTAGAGTTAGTATCTTTTACAAAGTGATTTTGTGGATTGGGTAGCATATGGATCATTGCTTGAACTTCCATGAATTTGTACACTTGGTCATCAAATTTGGACTTCGAAGACACCGCTATTTTGCTTTGATGAGGTGCAAATGTATTCTCCATATTTAGTAATGAAACAATTTGGTTATAAACAACACATACCTGATGCATCTGTACTTATTAAAATGCGCAAAAAAGGTGTTAAAGCATTCGAAGGTCAAAGACCAACATACATAAAAATATGGAGTGAAAGACGTATGCATATTCAAACTGAACGCCATGCAACAATTTCTTTAAATTGGTATATTTGGTGATACTTGCAAATCACTCGTTGTTATGTCTTAAAAAATAAAACCAAGTTAGGGGCATATATTCCTTGTGCACCATTAAAGAGAGACATGGTTAGTAAGATTTACTTCAAAATATAGCTCTTGTTTTTTAGTATTTTCTTATTCTTTACCATGAAAGAAATATAAAATGAAACTTGAGTTCATTTATAGGAGGATTTGCTGTACAGAGTTATAGAGATGACTGAAGGCATTAAACAAGTACGTGTGGATTCGAAAATAGGATGCACCAATTTGATGAGTTTCGTAAAAGAGTTTTCTTGAAAATAAAATTTTGTCATGGCCAGAAGAACAGCATAATGTTGGACCATCTCAACTCCTCATAATACAAAATGGGCATATAAATTCTCAATCCTCTACACAAAACGAGTCTAAAATACCTCAAAATTCGGTAAATGAGTTTGTAGGACATCCTGGAAAGTAGCCAGAGAGAAACACATCACTCAAGCAACACTTATTAAGAGATCAGTAATTTTATTGATTGTATGTCTGGAGCTGCTCCTACCAAGGTGTGTGTTTTTTAGGGTTGCTTTTACATTTTTATTAGTTTGTTTGTCGGTTTATAAATTATGATAGGTTATGACAAGAGTTTCATATTATTTGATGGCCTCTTTGAAATTTTCAATAGAAATAGAATGGACAAAGATTTATATCCCCGTTGGTGTATAATCGCTTGATTTAGTTACTTTATCTTAAGCAAATAAAGTTAAAAGTTACATGGAGATGTCTATCAAATAAAAATAGCACATACATTAATTTAATAGGTTGTATGGGCTTTTTTTTTTGGAAAACAGCACATGATTGTGGAAAATTGCGCTTGAGTAGAATCCAATATCCCAATGTCAACAGCAAGATGTTGGGTAAAGTAATCAAGTATTACAAAAAGCACGTCAAAGCTGTAGCTTTTTCTGAGGCTAATGAAGATGGTAGATCATCAGGAGATGCACTCAAGAGTTGGGATGCTGATTTCGTTAAACTCACTGTGCCTACTCTTTGTGCTCTTGCTGCTATGGTAAAAAGATTCATTATCTCATGTTTTGACTTGAGCTTGGTTAAGTAGCAATAGTTTGACTACAAATTTAGATATATCCCACTTCTTAATTGAATTCAGCCTATTATTATTGCAGTTATTCAATGTTGGGTCTAATAGGAGTATCAAACATCCTTTGTGACATTCTGTTACATTTTTTTAACCAAAATGGTTTCGAAAATATACATGCGTATTTTCCATCAAGTATAAATCTATGGTAAAATCAGATTATTTTTGAACAAGTTCTTATGCTAGAACTAGTATCAATAAATAATCATAAAATGAACTAACAAACTCTACGTTTTACTCTATAATAGTGAAGCACCGATGATGAAACTATGTGGAAGTAAATAATAATGGTCTCAAAGAGATTCAATGATTAACCCGAATATCTTATCTATCCTCACTACTATTTTGGTTTTGGTATAACGCTTTCTACTTACAAGACTGCTCAGGTATGACTATTTTGTAAATAGTAATTATTTTGAAACTGCTACATTTTATATCTATTGGATTTATTGTTATTAATTTTGATGGGGTGATTTTAAATAAATGGATCTTTGAGTAATTTAGGATCTGGCATAGTGATTCGTTGGGATCTCTCTATACATAAGCAAGCTATGTGACATGGATACCGATCCAATTGTGATTTCAGACATATTTGAAATTCATATATCTCTGGAGAGTATGTGTATTTTGATGAATATACTGTCTTTGATATAAAAAATACAAATACACATTACATTAGTTAATTCAATGAGTATTTAATTAACTGTGTTGGCTAGGTACTAGTGCAATAAAAGTAATGATCAGGGACTATCGGACTGACAGTTTGCTTTGAGAAAGTTTGTTTCCAAATAAGAAGTTACAGAAACAAAAGTAATAATTAGAGACTATCAGACTGACAATTTGATTTGAGAAAGTTTGTTTCCAAACAAGAAGTTACAAATACACTCCCCTATCATCACCACGTCTAATCTTAGGTAAACCTATTTGTTTTTGATTAGATTTTTTCTTTCCAATTTTCGAGACAAGCATAAAAAATTACATATATGTGGACTCCACTCTTTTGTTTCAAAAATAAATTTAGCTGAATGTTTGCTGAATATTTTCAATTTATTTTGGAATTTATATTGGGCTAATTAATTTATAGTTGGATGATTTTCTCATGTAAATATTATGTTTTTGTTTGATTTAATCTACTACTTATTTCTTTTAGGAAGAAAGAGGAGGCTAAGTTTATATCTGTCTTCATTGTGTCCGCTGTTAGATTTAAGAAAAATATATCATCCTAGATGTCAAATTCTGCCCAAACCCAGTCCGAACCTATGACCTGAAAACATGACAACTCAATCATAGATGTTGAATGTTGAGTTTTTTTTGGGTGGGAAATTTCAAAGGCTGGTTCTTGTGTCAAGCACCTCACAAATTTCAGCACAATCATCAAGAAACCTAGTAGTCCAACCTTCAAATGGTAAGTCATGTAAACGAAGCACAAATATGCCAATGAAGATGTACAAGGGTTGAATTTTAACGAATGCAGTAATCTTTTTTGTTAATTACTCGGATTTTGTGTTGTGTGATCAATGCATATTCCATTAGAGAGTATTGTTCACATTAATTGACTGGAATATTATCATGACTAATTGCTCCATTGATTTTCAGGATGTTTGGCATAATCTGCTAATTGCTCCATTGATTAAATGGCAGACTGTTATTAGTTAATTTATAAATCCTTGATCTTATGATACAGCATTGTTGATAAGGAAATTATTCAAAATGTTTGGCATAGCTGTTGTACCGAGGCTATATAAATGAGAGATGATTTGGAGGCTGTATAAATTTTCCTATGTGCAGTATCAAAACATAACGCTTGAAATAGAAACTTTATTTGACAGTTTCTTTTCAATGTTGTCTTTGCAGATTATTTCTTTGGATCATTGAATTGACATCGGCTAGCATTCCAGGACTATTTTGTAATGTTTTCCTGCATAGATGGCATGACTCTGTTAGTGAGAAAAAACTCTGAACTGATGTATAATTTTGGTTCTACACTAATCCCTGTTTTTTCTGCTAGTCAAATGCATATGATTGCTAGTATTTTTTTTTTGCATGCAGTTTACATGCTTCATAGAAGGTTGTCCACGATACAACTAGACTGATGGGGGTATATACTAGTCTCATGCACAATAGCTTTTAATCTTTAACAGTGATGTTATCTTTGGTAATCTTTTGGTAAAACTGTGTACCTTTTTGTTTAGCAATAGTATACTAGTTTGTATGGTATTTTTGATCAAATTTGAATTCCAAACAGAAGTGCAGATTCAATATTGCTGTTCTTAGTGAATCAAGCCACCATTGGTCCAGTAAGAGTTCAATGTTTTGCTATTTGTGTTTGAATAATTTGCTGAGTTGATTCTCAAATGCTAGCACTTATGTTTTACCTATTTTAGTAAAAATTTGATGTAACATTTGACTCGTTTTGTTTAATTACATTCAACACTTCCCCTGTGCTCTAGCAAGGTGTTTAAATTTTTGAGGTAACTTCATTCTTTTTACTTAGTAATTATTAATATTTTTTGTATGTTTTGATTTGATTTTTTTTTATATATCGTATTATTTCAACTTTGTCAATCTATAATTTAGTTCATGTGCATGTCTCTTAAATTTCTAAAGCTAGCTCATCCCTTGAACGTTACCCTTATTTTCTTCAATTCGCAGTTTAAATACTTAAATCATTCTGAAATCTAATATTTTTTACACTTTGAAATTATATTTGCTGCGTCTTAGATAATTTTTCAGTGTTAATAAAATCTATCAACAAAAAAGGGAAATCTGCTTTTAAATGTAAAATAAATCACTTCTGTTACATTCAGTTCAAGAACTAATATCATGTTGGAATATAATTAAAAAAATCGAGAAATAATAAAACTACTAGATAACCATGTTATGAATTTTGCGGTTATTACCTTTATTTTTATTAATACCAAACAACTCTAAAACTAAGTGGCATATGAAGCTTAACATAAGCGTCATTTTAAGAAGTTGCTATGTGACAACTAATGACAACACAAAGAAGCATCGCAAATGGTGGTGATCCAGTTACAAATTTCGATTAAATTGAGCTTCAGTTGTGGGTGCTGCGAAAATTAAACATATTGCCGACAGAAAAGGAAGTTGCTAAAAATATAACTACTTGATCTATGGTTAATAAAGCACCACGCTTAAGTGATATCACAAATAATTTCAAAGAAAGCTGTAAAATTTACAACGCATATTATTTGCAACCTTTTGTATGCCTTTCCGACATATCTTATGTCATAAATTATTTACTTTCTACGACGCATAATTCTTTGAAATTTTTTTTGTGTTTGTCTCTTCTGCGATGTTTATGTGCCACAATTTTCCATTGTTAGAAACTTTTAGTGACTGATGCAGCGCATACCAGAATCGCGAAACCCTAGGTCGCGAACGAGCTTCCTATGTCGCGAGCTTCCTTAAGTCGCGAGCAAATCCAGACTTCCTTATGCCGCTTCAGCTTAGGTCGCTCCAGAAGTCGCGAGCGAAGAGATCCTTATGTCGCCAGAACCTTATGTCGCGAGCTTCCTTACGTCGCGAGCAAATCTAGACTTCCTTATGCCGCTTCAGCTTAGATCGCTCTAGAAGTCGCGAGCGAAGAGATCCTTATGTCGCGAGCTTCCTTAAGTCGCGAGCAAATCTAGACTTCCTTATGCCGCTTCAGCTTAGGTCGCTCTAGAAGTCGCGAGCGAAGAGATCCTTATGTCGTCAGAACCTTATGTCGCGAGTTCATTGAATCGCGCTACCTTAAGTCGCGAACGACATAACTTAGGTCGCTTCCAGCCTAAGTCACGAGCTCCAGAATTCCTTAGGTCGCGAGGCTTAAGTCGCGAACGACATAACCTAGATCGCGAGGACGAAGCCGCTCCAGATCCTTATGTCGCGAACGACATACCAGTAAGTCACGCGAACGACATACCAGTAAGTCGCGAGCAGATCCTTATGTCGCGAACGACATACCAGTAAGTCGCGAGCAGATCCTTAGGTCGCGAAGCTCCTCATGTCGCTCCAGAATTTCTTATGTCGCTCCAGTAGGTCGCGAGCTTCCTTATGTCGCGAAGCCCTAGGTCGTGGCCGTGTTTTCTTATGTCGCAAGCTCCTTATGTCGCTGTTTTTCTGAGTCGCTGCTTGATTTGTTTGTCAATGTGATGTATATTGTTAAGTCGTATATTGTAACTCGTATGTTGTAACTCGTGTATTGTTAAGTCGTATGTCGATAAGTCGTGTGTGATGAGTTAAGTCGTAAGTCGCATTGTTCTGTTATGTCGCGTGTAAAGAGTTAATTTGTTAAGTCGCATGTGTGTTTTGTAATCTCCTATAAATAGGGGCGTGTTGTCAGTTGTAAGGGAGTTGATTTTTGAATAAAATTTGTTGAGAGCTTTGTGCCTCTTTTTAAATTGGAAGTTGAGTGTGATCTCCTTTTTCCATCTTCGGATATTCGAGTGCGCTCGAATCAGCGATTTTGAAGCCGATTCACGGAATCTCGTGCGTGAGATCAACGTCGAAGAATCGTAGATCTTCTAACGCGGCATCGTGCGCGATCAACGTGTTGAAGATAGCTAGAATTCGGTATCTCGAGAGATCAACGGATTTGGGCATTTGGGTATCATCAATTCATCGATTTATCTCGTTTCATCGATTCGTATTTCCGCAATTCGTGATTAGATCCGGGATAGATTTGACCGCTGATTCAGATCTACTTCCGTGCTGCGTCATCATTTGGTATCAGAGCAAGGAGACGAACTTTTCCAAGTTCGTTGGGTGTGAAGCTTCGAGATTTGAAGTTTTTGAAGTTCGAATTGAGTTGTTTGTTCATTTGGGTGTTTGTGAGACTTCAAACAAGTTGGGGAGTTTTGATTCGAGATTTTTTTTGGATCAAAGTGAAGTTTGTGTTTGGATTTGTTGAAGATTTGATCATGCCTCCGAGACGTGTTAACCGTCATCATAATATTGCAGATTTGTATGGGAGAGAAGATGCTGAATAGATTTTTTTTTGAGATCATGGGGAACCTTAACATCATGGTATTCATTGATACTCACTTAAGTAAACCCCACGCCGTGTGTCTACCTCGCTTTTACTTATTCGTCGCACACGGATGCGTAACGTTGAAACTCCCACTGATGGTTTGGCGTTGGGATTCGAACCTGCCCGGACACAGTCCTTTTGGTCCCCATCTCCCATCTCCCAAACCAACCGAGCTACGAACGGCGGGTGAAGATGCTGAATAGATGGGACAACGTATCGATGAAAGGTTCAATAAGGGTTTCGAGAGAGTAAAGAGAATGATGTCTGACATGAATCGAAATCAAAGGAGAGTGTCGCCACATAATGATAGAGAAAGGAGAGAACCATCCTGGTCGATAAATCGAGATCGTGGATTTCGAGACAATCATGGTTATCGGAATGAAGAAAGAAGAGCTTATCGTGGTTACGAGCATGAGCCATATTGTGATTATGAAAGAAGAAGTGGAGAGGACATGCATAGTCATAGCAGAGTCAATGTTCAGAATAGACATCGAAGCTCATCTAATTTTGAAGAAGATAGTTATGGTAATAGTGTTCACTTTCGGTATCCAGATCAAGGGCAAAATCGGTACAGGAATGTTGAAGAGAATGGTCATACACGGGAGTCAAGGATAGACACAGAAATTCCAGAACTCCGAGGTGGTCTTCAAGCAGAGGAATTCTTTGATTGGTTATCAAAGGTTGGAAAGATTTTTGAACTCAACAACGTGCCTGAAGATCGTCAAGTTAAGTTAGTTGCTACAAGATTGAGAGGAAGAGCTATGAATTGGTGGCAACTATGAGAAATGCGGATTAAGGATCTTAAGGCTAGAATTAACACTAGAGAGGGGGGGTGGTGAATTGTGATGCCCCACCTCTATGCTTACAATAACAAAGAGTATTAAAAGAAATACTGTCTGTTATTACGAAGAATAATGCTGGATAGGAGCGGCCATCCGTAGTTGGCCTTACACTAGTATTGGTTACCTCGATAGGAGTGGTATATATACTTTTCATTTTTCGTCTCTTATTTATTTACTCCCATCGACATACCCAATTCTGGTATAAAACAAACTACGACGGTTCATAATAGTTTAGGACAATGTATATAATAATAACACAGATAATAAAATGCGGAACACAGATAACAAAAAGTCTCATATATATATAACTGATATCAGTTACAATACATATGATACAACTACAATTGTCGACTCTGGAAGTTATATATACAAATACATTATCAACTAATGTACATGAATACATATCAACCTAAAACAGTACACTGTTTACTACAAAAAGACGCAGACCAGTTCAAAAGATATGAAAAGTCTTCGTAGCTCAAACAACAACCCAAAGCAAGATATCTACAACCTGAAATAACTCGGGTCCGACCCGACTATTAAATTCAAAAGAAAATAATACACGGGTCGGTCTAATTCAAACTCAGTTATTAATGCACAGAAGCAATAATAATCAAATATCAAATAGACGACAGTCACAGAAATCTCGTATATCTGACTCTCGATAAGAGAATCAGATAACGGCAGATATAACACTAAACAGTGTTAAACAACAAATCAGTGAATTCAAATCATCAACAAAGATAATTAAAAGGTTATCAATGAAGATAATATAGAAAACCTCAGAATTGCCTAAACGGCAATTAACAACAAAATCCAATTATTAAAGAAATAATTAGAATCTCAAAATGATCAATCAAATCAAATTTCTGTGTGGCTGCAGTACACGCACGCGTGCACTGCCTCGCCACTACAGTATGTGAAATCATCACAATAGTGAATACTAACGGTAATCAAAACTGCAGAGGTCAAAGCGAAACCCAAGCCAACAAAACAGCGTAAACGACCAAAAATCTAATTATCAATATGACAATTAGAAAACACATAATCTAACTTATCTAAAAGATAATTAGATATCGACAAAGTCATCAGATTAAACCAAATCAAAATACAACTTCAAAATATTGAATTGAATCAACGAAACAATTCAAACAATCGAAATATCAATTAAATCTGTCAATTCTGCTAGGGCTGCAGTACACGCATGCGTGTACTACCTCGCCACTACAATAATGCTAGTGAAACACAAACCAAAAGAGTGGCATAAACAAAGATAGAACATGTATGCACTATAAAACTGGACAGTGCCATCCCCCTACACAACTGCACATGAAACTGAACAAGCAATTTACCACCAAGGTCAAGCTAATGTCACCTGTACTCGATCTCAAGACAATACAACCCAAATGCAAACTGCAAATACACAGGGGTGACAATATATAATGAGCCAGAATGCCACTGTAGAGAACCATAGCCTACCCAACGAAATGAAGAACAAAACAAGGTACAGTTCACAAGTCAAAGACCAGAGAGACCAGGCAATCACCCATGAATGCACCAGTATAGTGACAGGGTATAACCGAAGTCAACAAAATCAATATCGTCAAAATAACCAAATTATCAAAATTCCAAAATGGCCGAGCATTGAAAATGTTACTGTTTTAGTCAAAGCCGTGGGTCATCAAAGAAATTTCCAAACTCATGTATATACTGCAATAGTACCAAGTGAAGGACATGAAAAGTGCACAGCAAGTATGCAACTACCAACTGGGTCAAGCAAGTGCACATCAAGTGATAACATGCACATGTATACAACATAAAGTATGAATGACTAGAATAAACATCATATAAAACTGCACGAGCAAGAGTGAAAACGGCAACAACTCGAAGCATCAATCAAATTTCCAAACACAGTGCTATCTAGAGTCACAGTCGAAGACACATGAACAAGTCATGTGCTACTGACCGGAGACACAGGAAACAAGGAACAACATGAATAAAGAAAAGAACCCAACAGATGCAACATCAAAAGATATCAGGTTCGAACAAATCCAAAGTCGAGACAGCTAGCAACACAAGAACAAGAATGCCCGTATGCATATATATTAACACACATACATATCAATATCAAACGAAACAACACTTAAAATAAGCAAGTATCAAAGGTAGTTCGAACAAAGCCATCAAGACAGTGTCGAAACCATAGTGGATCAACAGTTTCACCATCAACATAAAGACTGAAGTCACCACTGAAAGAAATTTCAAAATCAAAGCAAATCCTCATTTAAATTATTTTCACAAAATTAAGTTGCAAATTTCAAATCAAGGCAGAGCCTAACTCCATTTCTTTCACAATTATTTTCGCAAAATCCAGTTAGCAACCAAGTCAAAGTCGAATAGTTCAAACCAAGGTAAAAGACCAAGGTCGAAAATACTACAGAGATAAACAGTGTTCACCAAGTGCCAAGGTCATCAGAAAATGAACGTAAACTTCTCATCTCAAAACAGTTTTCATAAATCAAGTTTGTAGTCGAAGACAACTGCCGGTCGCATTAAAACCGAAGTCCACAGCATCAAGTCAAGACTGTGGCAACTAAGGCTACAATCGAGCAAGTTCACATTTTTACTAAAGCAATTTGCCCAAAGTCAAAGAGAAAAGAACTAAACTACAATCAAAGCAACAATTTCAAACCGTGACCAAGAAATCAAACTCAGAAATCAAAACCAAGAGTATCAATCATTCAAACAACGAAAATCACAGATTTGAACAAGCTAAAAATCATCAAAACTGAATTAGATGTGAGTAACTAAAATTGCTCACCTTAGCCTGACGCAGTCGCGAGCGAAGCTACACGAAGCCCAGCTACGAGTCAAAGCCGTGAAGATCGAAGCATCTGCAATTAATTCGACATAGCGGCGCCTTCTCCAGAAGCCCTAGCTTCGGAAGAGGAACGAACGAGAGAGCCACCATTTTTTTTTTCGTTTATTAAATTTTAGGGTTGCCCAGTGAAAATGAAAAAAAGAGGGACCGGTATTCGTTTGATAACATACCAAAAAGAAATGTGGCCTAATATTTTTCCTAAGTCCACAAACCCTCAACAAATTTTTGAAAAGAATTTAAACCTGATTTAAAAACTTCCACAGCAATTAACAACCAATTTAATTGTCATTTTGGCGATAATTAAAAATTACAAAATCCCGGGTTGTTACAGACTCCCCTTCTTATAAAAATTGCATCCCCGTAATTTTCATAATTAAAGTTGTCAATAACAATTATTTTTCTAACATAAACTGGTTAAGCTAGAAAATAAGGTCAAGAACACAAATACCAAAGAAATCTTTTAATCCCATAAAGGAAATTCGCAAATTTTCAACGAAATCTAATTATCAATAGATAATCAGAAAACAACAAAACTGGATAAATACAATTATCAGCAACATTCAATTATCAACTAGATAATTAAAATACAGAAAATCACAAAACAGCAATATCTAATTATCGATACGATAATTAGAAAATAGCAAAATCTAATTATCAACAAAGATAATTAGAAAACAAAATTCGCAAATCGCAAAACTGCAAATATCTAGTTATCCAACAGATAAATAGAAAACACGAACTTCATAATCAGCAACTATAACTATCAACAGAGATAGATAGAAAACAACAATTTAATATAATCAACATAATCTAGAATCAATTAGAGACTAGAAAATCTTACAATCAGCAAAATTAGCAATTGCCTAATTATCAAAACGATAATTAAATCCCAAATCAACAAATATTTAATTATCAAAAACGATAATCAAATCTCAAATCAACAAATATTCAATTATCAAAAACGATAATTAAATCTCAAATCAACAAACATTCAATTATTAAAAATGATAATTAAATCTCAAATCAACAAACATTCAATTATCAAAAACGATAATTAAATCTCAAATCAACAAATATTCAATTATAAAAAGCAATAATCAAATCTCAAATTAACAAATATTCAATTATCAAAAGCGATAATTAAATCTCAAATATTAGAACAATTTTCCCGATGTGGGACTAATATATTTATTTCCATCTTCAATAACAATCTACCTCAACAATAACTATACAATATCAAGTTGTGTTTGCTGTTATAGTACTACAGATATCACTAATACCATGATTTACTCCTAACCATAATGGTACAGCCGTGATATTTCTTAATAATAGTTGACACATTATGTTGACTATTCCATTGAATGAGGTGGCCAATTTTATTAGTTAATTTCTAAATCTCGATAATTATGGTACAAAATATTTAACATGTTCTATCAATTGCTCCATTGAATGAAATGGTCATTTTTTTTAATTTATAGACGTTGATAATTATGGTACGCCATTGATGACAAGGAATTTTTTTTGAAATGTTTGATATATTTCATTAATTACTTCGTTGAATTCAAGGGCTATTAAGTTTATATACTCTTATGTACATATTTGTGTGTAACAGTAACTTATTAAATTTATTTAGAGATGGAAAATTTTCATTTCCTTCTTTTAATTAAATGAAATAACTGATTAATGAAATAAAATTAATGACTAATCTAAATACGACATGAGTTGTAAATATATTCACAGTAAATATTGTGCAAGTGTAACATATAGGGAGTGTGCATAGTCAATGGTAATTGATAGGTATACATAAAATAGAAAGAACAATTTGAATGGTTATTACATAGGAATTGAAATGGAAATAAATAAAGGATGACAAGGGTGATTGATACAGACTTCCTTTTAGTAAACTTAATTAATGCGACATATTAATGACAATCAATGGGTACCATAATGTAAGAATATAGAAGGTTAACAATGAATTATACGTATACATTATTATCTTAATTAAAAAAGTGAAATGATTTCATACTATGACAATATATGTAAAGAAAAATAAATTTTATATGAACACATACAAGTAGATCCAAATATGTATATGTGGAATTCAATCAAATCTTTCTAATAATATAAATTAGATAGCTATTACAGCCAATTTCAAAACTTTGATTTGTTGTTAAACTTCCTTTTATTCATATGTATATATCTAATGCGATAAAAAGTGCAAGTAATACATGCATACATACATTAAAATTCAAAACTAAAATTACACTTTGTTATGAAAGATTAGAATATAGATCTACAATTGAAACATCGTATTGATTCCATATTAATTTAATTTTTAACCTTAAATATAATTCAATCAATCAACATTAAAATGTAAATTTCCCGATTTAAGTAAATGAAATTTAAATTAAACGTTAAAACATAGAACTAAAATAAAACATTTATTTTAACATATATAGATTTTGCTTCAATTTAATAAAGTAAAGAAAAGCAGCTATCCAATTTGAACATGTAAACATTCAAATCTAAAGAATTACACTATATTTTTTTTAAAACATAGATCTACACTTAAATATTGTTTTAAAACATGAACAAATTTAATTTTGATGTATCAAATGAAAACTTAATCGTCTCATTCAACAAATAATTCAATCTTTCAAAAACAATTTTTTTAATTAAGCAAGACAATAATACATCGTATAAATTATATATAAAAGTCAAATTAAATTTCCATCAAACATTGCAAAATCACTATCTATATATAGAAAATGACATACCATGCTATCCAATCCTTAAAACGCACATTGTTGATGTTGCCTTTGATTTGCACCTTGAATGAAGAATGTTTCTAGATCTGATTGAATCACCTTAAGATATTGCCTAGAAATAACATCTCGAATGATGATGTCCCCTCAGATCTTCAAGATCCCCATCATATCCTTCCAAGAGAAGGATGAACCACTTTTGATTTATTGTATTTGATGTTTTATATGGAGTTGAAAGATTATGGGAATTTTTTTTGTTTTGTGCCATGAAAAGTTAAGAGGAGAGAAAGAAACGGACTGAATGAAAAAAAAAATGTACGTACAGAATGAATTAGAGAATATGTTTTATTTGAAAGAATGAATACTTTCCCATTCTTTAGTTAAAATCTCCCTAATTTATTCCCTTGATTGTTTCTCTCTCTCCAATTCTTTCTTTACACGTGATATGTCATTAAATGACATAAAATTTCCAGAAATCATGTCATCAAATGACATAAAATTTCCATAAATCATTTCATGCAATTATCTTTAAATTACATCGATATCGTATATAAATGCACGTAAATATAACTTTTATAAATGCGTTAAAATAATTACAAAAACTTCCAAACATTAAATAAATAATAATTAATATTTCTTAAATATCAATTATTCTAATCAATTTATAACATTTTATAAACAGGAAATTATTGTAAAGGACAAAAATTTTCAGCGTTTTTGCCTCAAGGACAGATCTTCAATATTTTATCCTGAAGGACAACTTTCTTTAGGTATCAGTTTTTAGTCATTGATAGTATCAGTTTTTAGTTATCGGTAGCAGTTTTTAGGTATCAGTTTTTAGCTTGGTAGCAGTTTTGTTGTCCTTATGAATAATTTTGGAAAATATTTGTCCTTATGAATAATTTTTAGAAGAATGTTTGTCCTTATGGTAAAAATATTGAGGTTGTGTCCTTGAAGCAAAAAATATACAAATCTTTGTCCTTTAAATTAATTCCCCCTTTTATAAATTAATTAAATCATGTGGTTTTTCAGAGAATTCATCATTACGGTTGTGCTACTCAAAGGTGTAAATTCAGTCAGCGATTAATATCGAACTATTCGAATATTAATATTCATAAGTCACTTAGCAGGTGCTGTGACATTTTGGCCGAACTTATCACTTACGCATCTTTTGGTAAAATCCAATTTTACTTATTATAAGCGGTACCTAATAGTGACAATTATTTACATCAATTCTTTTCGTTAAAATTATATCATATTAGGACTTATGGAATTTGGTAATGGTCAAAATTCCAATATCGTCCAAGTTCAACTTTATAGTCCAAACATAAATTTCTTGGTTCAATAATAACAATTATTATTAACCAAAATGCTCTGGCCAGAGACTTCAACTTTGAGTTGACTTGAGATGACAAGGATACTAACCCCATATAAGTAAGGAGACGAATCCTCTCTTGAATAGTGCTTCATTTCCAATACTTCCACTCGACCCAACTATAGTCGCTCGATGGAACGTCATGCCATGATTTGACGATAATCAGAGCGGAGCTTTCATATTGAAGATCCATGGTAATCTCAGGTCGAGACAACTATGTAAATCAATCACATCGATATTTTTTGTTTGATCTTAGTTATCTTAACCAATAGAAAACCATGGAGTGAGTCGTTCCATATTTATCCCAATAACTATCAGTATGTAACTCCTATGTGCCCCAGCAGTCATGAGTAATACACTGCCCAACATTTGGAGAGCGTTACACACTCTAGTCTGAATGGATACATCGATATCCAGTCTCGATGCATCTTGACTAGGAACATTTAAAATGATATATTTGTTTCATTGTGATAAATTACTCTCGGTTGCAACACTTTTTAACTACTATCACAAAATATCCTATTTATGGATTTTCTATTAAATATACTTTTAAATTAAATTAATTAATATAACCATGTTATATCAAGTATATAATTGAAAGAAAATATCTTTATTTCGAACAAGATTGGTCAACGAGTTAGATATATGTAAAAAATTACATAATTTCGCTTAGGGCATACTCCTAACTTATCATATCCAACCTTTTTATAAACTCCCTTTATGAATATCCAAATCATTTTCTAAAAATTCTTTTATAAACACCCCAAAATCATTTATAAAACTTCTTTATAAACCTTTCTTGTTTAACAACTTCCTAAAAAATTAAATCAAATTAGCTTCCTTTAATAAGCAATCCATTTTATAAATCTCCCTTATTTATGAGATCTTCTTTGCTTAGAAACTCAAATACATTTATTCAAAAACACTTTGTGTGATGACCCGCACTTGGTACCCTCTGAATCCGACAATAAACCGCACATGTCCGACCCAGAACGCATCGATTGCAGATGATCATGAGAAAGAAAAGAGAGGGAGAGAAGAAAGAGAGAAGCAGAACAAAAAACAATACAAAATCTCACATTACAGCGGAATAATACATAATATAGATCAATATTCTTTACAAAGTGAAACTGTAGTATACATAAATCAATATCAGAGTGCACAATAATTAATCATCAGCTTGGACAGTTATAATAACCCGTCCTCACAAATGCTGATAATTTACAACAACAACAACAATGCAATGCAGTAGAAAAATATAAACAGATACGTGTATACGACATGAAGATCTCCAGCTCGCCTGCTGAAGCTCCAAAAGCATCAAATCTGAACCTGTAAATATACTCGGTCTGACCCGAACATCGAAAGGGAAGAACGCCCGGATCAGTCTGGTAAACCAGCGTGAGAAAAACACATCTCAACTGAATTTATAAAGTTATCAAAACTTTTCCTTTATCAAAACAAAAGGTATCTTGTAAGACCGAGTCGCAAATAAATACCGACAAGGTTTTTACCTTACGATAACCAAAACATTTCATATCAAATTCTCTTATATTATAATAATGTCTATTGCACACATAATAAATTAAATAGCTGAAATTGTTACATTATTAAATTCTAGCATAATAAGTTTACAAACAAAATGGCAAGCACGTATTGGATTTTGGATTTCCATACAAATGACTAGGTAAAGGGACTACCTTTCCAAACCAATACTGTACACCTCTAGATGGATGTACCTAGGGAGCAGATACTGCCCGCCTAAAGCAACACAAGACCAGCCTACCCATACCTGGATAGTACCGAATATGTCATCACTCCGATCATTACCGACCTAAAATCCGTGGCTACAAGCATACATCAACAATAATAAGATGCACGACGTCATAGCGTGTAAAGATATATCTAGAAGAGTGATGACATCTCCTAATTGGGAGCGACCCACTTAGCCTTTTTGCTTCTATCCCAGTTTCAGTCATTTTTCGGGTAGTGAGGCCAAAAGAGGTATCGATTACCTTTCACATATCACATCATCTTTACATTGTCATTTCTGTTGACTACTAATTGCCTTGCACAAAAATACAACCCTTGAGCTCGTACGTCTCAAGGAGGGTGTTAAGCTAAGAGAAGTTGCCTTCTCCGCCACCACATGGTATATGTTTGTAAAAACCAATGTACGTAATCTTAGAAATGCAATGTCAGACACTCGTCCACACAGGTTGTCCAGGAATAGGACAAACCGAATGTACTTTCCTACCACATCCTGTCGAGAAATCCCTAGGATTAGCAGCGAATAGTCCTTGCATTGGATATTTCATCACGAAAAGACTACCACTACTATATGTATATTGCAATTTTAACCCCAAATGATCAACAAGCAGTCCTTCACTATGAAAATCCTAAACATTAATATCATCGACCAACCTGCACAATCGTCGTATAAATGTTGGTCCGAAGTGGTTTTCAGATAAATCTGATCCCGGTCTCTTCGCACAAACAACGCAAAAGCGTTTCTCAACTTCACACAGAAACTAAGTCTCATAGACTTATCACCTCTTCAACTTTCAACTTGCTATCTTTCGGCCAATAAGGAAGTTTGATAGATTGGAGTAATCACTCCGCACTACACGAATCAACATTCTCAACACAAACGATAATCAAGCCTACACAGCCAGTTACGTACTAAGTGTACGACTAATTAGTTTCCACATCAAGTCGACGAACTAAAATGACCAATTTTGATAGTCGATTATTTAACTATTAAAGCAACAAACAAAATCTAGCACTTATGTAATCACTGGGCCTGATTTTATTAATCGTTTATAAATCAAATAACTTTCCAATTATTCACTTCAAAATATCTTTAAAAAGATAATATTCAAAACCATTTCACATATTGGATAGTTCGAAAACATTTTCATATACTTATTTTAAAATAAGTAATTTCACAACTTATTTTATTTTCAAACCATTTAAATTCCCTTTTATAATATCACATTCCAAAACATCCATTTTATTTAAAGGATTATTCACTGTCCAAAATCGTGAATAATTCTCTTACCAAATTCATTCTTATACACATTTTATTTAAAGGATTATTCACTGTCCAAAATCGTGAATATAATTCCTTTTATAAAAATCCATATTTAGCTTATCAAATTAAATTGATTTCACATTTATAAAATAGTGTTTATAAATTCCATTTATATTTTATAAACTTCCATATACAAAATTCCTTTACTAACAAATTCCATGTATATCTCATTTATATGTCAAAATCCAATTATAAGTTAATTTACTTATAAATCTCTTATTTACAAATTCATTCTTTTCAAATCTTATTATTTATAAAATCCATTATAAATTCATTTTTAAATTTCAATTGCAAATCGACATACAAATTTTATTATATATCCATTTCTTATATTTATAAAACACCGTTCTCGAGGTACTGAGGGCACCTCTATGGAATCCTACACAATTAGCGAACGCGCTTTAGCAGTTTTGGTTGTACACCTATTATTGTTGTGCTATACACTCAAATACATCACAACTACTTGATTATTAATATTTCACAACTTAGACATTATTATAATATAATTAGATTTTATAATAGAAATGGTTTATTTATCGTAAGGTAAAAACCCGCCCATGTTTATTCGTGGCATAGTCTTACAATATACCTTATTTTTGAAGGGCTTTATAAAATTAAAAATCCATATGATTTGTGTTTTCTCATGCTGGTTACCAGACTGATCCGGACGTTATTTTCTTATAATGTTCGGGCCAGCCCAAACATATTTTATAGATTTGGTTATGGATGCGTTGGAGCATCAGGAGACAATCTGGATTCCTCCAAGACGAATTTCACGTACTTTTATTTTCGCTGCATTTCTTTTTAGTATTTCTCAGCACTTGCAAGGACAAGTTGTATAACTGTCCAGGCTGATGATATGTTATTTTACTCTGATTGTTGTATGTATAACAATCTTTCTTTTCGTAAAGATCTTATGTATATTATATATATTACCCATCATGATGTGAGATTCTGTTACTTCTTTTATTTTTTTTCATCCCAATAATCTATCTTTCCAGCACTCGGATGCTCGGCACGTGAATATAGTTGATGTATTAGTGTCGACTTTTGAAGATCGAAAAGGCCGACATTACAACATTCCAACTGAAGCCGGGTATGGTTTAAACAATGTAAGCTTGTTTAAATGATTCATTTATTAATGATCATGTGCCATTTTAGTGTTCTAACCAAAGAACATATCATGCATCCTTCTTCTGTACAACTGTGTATGTGATTTGCATTCATTTCACATTTATAGGTATCCACGTATATCTATGTTTCGGTATTGTTTCATACTACTTTCATTTTTTGCATATAGGTTCTATTTTCATTTCCTTGATTTTAAATTTTAATGTTTTTCCCCAAAAATGATAATTTTATTTTATTTATATATAAAACTATACTATGTATGTACAAACAAAGGATTTGAAATCTCCCAATGATCTTTTGTTGCCTATATCTTATTTCGTAGAATAAGCTTGTGATAAAAGGAGAATTTTAACCATGAGTCGATAATTTAATACAGAGTTTATTAGATGTTTGCTTGATGAACTTTGGAAATTATACAATTAATGTCAGCACAGTATCTATGTAAACACTACTAAAATAATAGTGTCATTTTATTAGCAAGTGAATATTTTTCTAGGGTGTTATGAATAAATCAGTTTATGACAGCATCATTTTGAGTTTAGCTCTTGAGAATAAGATCTAATGTTTATTTATTCTACTAGCTAATTAATCTAGTTGTGTTCAATGTGAACACCAATATATATTTGAGGGCCCAAACTGAATTGGGAACCTTTACTACCTAATATTCATGAATAGTTTATTGTGAGTGCATCACATAGGTTTTATTTTACGGTTAGCAAAAATCAATGTGTGCTCACCATGACAGACTCGACTCTTGCGTATGAACTTTTAAAATTTAATATATTTCAGCGAAAGCTAATCCATGTGGTTGTCCCTTTTTAATCCTTGGATGGTATGATTTCATTTTTGGACTCTCATGTGTGTCTAAAAACACATACACAAAGATATATACATATACATACATACATACATACATGCATGCATGCATGCATGCATGCATACATACATACATGCATGCATGCATGCATGCATGCATACATACATACATATGAGTGCTATTAACTGTGATATGATGTTATTTTGTTTAAAAAAAATTCTTAACACTTTGTTAGTACATGTGGCAGCAACTAAAATTTCATTATTCTATTTTTGCTTAATTTTTTTACCCTTGGTGTGGCATTTGACCTGATTTATGATTGATTTAATATATTTTTTAACATCACTAGCCTTTCTTCTTTTGGCGAATATAAAATATGCTTGTGAATTAAATGCTTACATAACCATAATTTTTATGTTGAGCCGCCTTTTTCCTTTTCAGACACTTCAGGTGATCACTGATGAACCTTCCAAATGTTCATCTAACTATTGTGTATGTTATATCTCATATGTCTTGCTTTTGGATTTTCAATTGACTTACGTGGATTTGGTATGAAAAAAGTCATGCATAAATATATGTTTTTAAAGCTTTAAATCAATTGATTTGCGTTTTCCTTTTGATATAAGCTTGTTTAAATAACTAATTAGCATTGCGATCATGTTTTAAAATTTAATTTCGAATATAAGCTATTTTATATTTTGAATTTTTTTTACTCGAATATGGAAATTTACCGTTCTTTTTGTTAAACTTTGTTCTTGTGTATTTCGTATCTACGCAAGGACAATTTTCTTCAGAAACGTTCTTGCCGATTCTAGAATTGCACAAGAATAATTTTCAGATATGATCTTGTGCATTACATATTTCAACTAAATCATATTTCTTAGATTAAAAAGCAGTATTTTATCGACAATATTAAGATATGAAGTGCGATTAATTTACTGCAAATTGGGTTCAACTGTTAATTTGGGTTAATGTCTAAGTCCGGATTGGCATTAATCCCAAACAAAACTTATAAAACAACATACTTCTTTATTTATATATTAAATGTGCTTTCGGTTTGTAATTCATGTGCTAGCCTTTGTGGTTATTCTACTCTTATAGGAAGAGCTTAGTGATTGCAGGTCAAATATCTCTGCATTATTTTGTGTGTGTTAGAATATGGAAAGTGATGTATATGAGATTATAATTCCATTTGAAAGTGATGTCAATTTGGTTAATATCTTCAAATTTATTTTCTACCAATACCTATCCTTCCTTGATACCTTTTCTACATACTAATCCTACTAGTACCTTTTCATTTGTATATCATGATTTTCCATATATTTTTTGACATATCAAGACTTCCCTTCCTTATATGACTGCAAAGTTGCTACGAGGGCGAAATCAAAAGCTGTCATTTATGACTTAATATTCATCCAATTATGGGCCTGCTACCATTACTTTTATGACTTAACATATGAATCCAAAATATGAAATAATTAGAGGCACTAAATTAGCACCCATTCTTGCTCAATTTGAAATGAACGAGCTCTTTATCGTTCTCCTTCCCATTATGCCCTAATTTGCTTTTTGATTCCCTTCAAGTTCATCAAGATTCGCCATTAATTCAATTCAAAGATCTACCAGCATCGGAGGTATTTCTTTCATTTATGATATAATCTTCTGCTGTGATTATCAACTAAACCCTAATTACTAAACGATTTTGATAAGAAGCTTAATTAAATTGAATTAGATGCAAGATTGATATCACAAAGCCTAGCCACTATTTTAATTTTCTTATTTGATTCATTGGTCATGCAATGTTTTTCTCATTTATGTCCTCTCATTTTTATGTTGCTACTCGCTTTCGTTTTGCAATGGCTGTCTCTCTACCACTGTCTCAACCACCATTTTTCCGGTTGTCTATTGTATCTTCAGGTAAGTTGTTCCTGTGCATCAGCGCCTTCATCTCTAGTCTTGCCTGTGCACTATTTGACATTTTCTTCAACCCACTGCAGCAGCTTGCCTGTACAACAGCTCATGTAAAGATCCTTTCAGCATAATTGCATTAGTAGGAAACCATTGTCGGCTCCATTACTGTGCACTCTTTTTTTTCTCCATTTGAATTATCAATTCACCTCTTCTGAAAGTTTAGTCTCCTTGTAGTGCATGCAAGAAGGCATGTGAAGGTCACGGGGAAATAATCAGCAAGACATCCACAAGCAAACTACGATCGATGGAATAGTAAGTTGAGGAAGCTAGCTAATTGATTATTTATTCTTCAATTCATGTAGGCTTGAAATTTATACAGAAACCTCCAACATATTGAAATTTGCAATGTATTAGACCATACCTAGCAGCATTTTGTGATAAAGATCTGATTCGTCTGCCTTTTATTCTTTTCCATGCTCTAGCAATCAGAATTCAAGTAGTAAAGAAAATAGTTTGAAGTATTTCTTTACGTTTTCTGAAGCGACAGAGATAATTTGTCTTCTAAGGCTCATTTAGCATCTAATAATTTTCATTAAACCGTTTAGATAGTAAACGATTTTCATTAAACAGTAAGAAAATGTTTACACAATTGCTTTTTCTCTTTTAGGTTAAGTTATATGTGTAGGAAAGTAATTGTATAAATGATTTTATTTTGTTTTTGTACTAAAAAATAAGTTTGGGTTAATTATGCTTGTTAATTAGTATGTTGTATTTTCGTGTCACTTATTTTTATTAGCTCCTCATGTATCTAAGTTTCATTCGGGGACTTAAGATACTTGACATTCAAAAGAATATAACCGTTTATTTCACATTAAGATGAAAAACATATATATCTAGATGACAGATGCACACTAAAACGTATATGCTAAGAAGAAGAATACACCGTAACATGAACTTGAAACATAAACATGCACTTAAAACTTCCATCCACACAAGGAAGTATTATAATAAGTCAAATGTTTGGCGAGCATTGAAGGCCATATCATTTATTATTCTAGCATGCATCATAACCTAGGCGAGTACATTCAACTATTCCAGTAAGTCAACTGCACGCTCTGCTGGTACTATTGGTATTACTTTTGTGCAGTTATTAAGGCCAAAGAAACTATAAGTAGAAACATCAAACCAATTATGTTGAACATATCTTGCTTATCGTTTCTACAAAATGGGAAAACCATAATTGTTTCATTTGGTAAAAAAGCAAAATGTTAATAGTATGAAATTTGTAAACTTATTTCTGAATTGGTCGATTGTGACATGACATACAAGTGAGAAATTTTTATAAAGCAACGATAATATGTTTTTAAGCCATCTAAGCTTGGCACCTAATTCAGAAATTTACCGTATTGATCCACTTTTTAAGATCTTTTGGATTTGTTGGTGGATTTGAACATAGAATTGGAGGGGGTCGCTGAAAAGCTAACTGAACTAAGAACTAAATCATTTAAATAAATGCTATTTTTTGGATGATCAAGCTTAGTCACGGTGCTAGAAGGTTGGTACAACAATAGACAGTAGATACCGAGGTAAAACGCAAAATCTAAGATCATATAAAACAGAAAACTTGAGGTCTTGAAAGGAAATCCCATAAAGATGATGAGCATCGTGGTTCTTTGATCCAAAACTTGTGTTCTAAATAGATTTTGTAAATAAAATGCTGACTTCTTTGACATGGCTGCCAGTTTCAGCATACTAGCCTCCAAGCTATTTACCAAAATGGGAAAACCATAATTGTTTCATTTGGTAAAAAAGCAAAATGTTAATAGTATGAAATTTGTAAATTTATTTCTGAATTGGTCGATTGTGACATGACATACAAGTGAGAAATTTTTATAAAGCAACGATAATATGTTTTTAAGCCATCTAAGCTTGGCACCTAATTCAGAAATTTACCGTATTGATCCACTTTTTAAGATCTTTTGGATTTCTTGGTGGATTTGAACATAGAATTGGAGGGGGTCGCTAAAAAGCTAACTGAACTAAGAACTAAATCATTTAAATAAATGCTATTTTTTGGATGATCAAGCTTAGTCACGGTGCTAGAAGGTTGGTACAACAATAGACAGTAGATACCGAGGTAAAACGCAAAATCTAAGATCATATAAAACAGAAAACTTGAGGTCTTGAAAGGAAATCCCATAAAGATGATGAGCATCGTGGTTCTTTGATCCAAAACTTGTGTTCTAAATAGATTTTGTAAATAAAATGCTGACTTCTTTGACATGGCTGCCTGTTTCAGCATACTAGCCTCCAGGCTATTTATCAAAATGTTCTTTGACAACAAACAATTGTTTTCTGCTAAAGAAGCCTTTGCATTCCTAACCATAGTAAAAATGTTCAAAAACAAAAATCACGATTAATTGGATTATTATCCAAAATGAATAAGAACAAATTGTTGAGCAAATTCTTTACAAGTGAAGAAACACTGAAAGACGCAAAAAATTGCTGCTGATTCCTTGCTACCATGTGGTGATTAAGTTGTCGTTCGTCTTTTCCAGATCTAACACTATTGAGTCAAATGATTACAACTTCAAGATGAGCCTCATATGTACACACAGCGCATGTAGCTGAGGGATCCAAAATTGCATCTTGTTGTACAACAAATCCCAACAACAGTATACATTATCAGTTTGACACTGCAAACAACCATGCCCGCACTTGCATATTCCGAAACAATGGAACTA
This sequence comes from Allium fistulosum, assembly GCA_030737815.1. NCBI lineage: Eukaryota > Viridiplantae > Streptophyta > Magnoliopsida > Asparagales > Amaryllidaceae > Allium > Allium fistulosum. The sequence goes on along the minus strand of CM060906.1, from coordinate 153,342,470 downwards.
AGATAACAAGCTGAATATCTAAAATATGACACATCAAACAACCAAAATAATATCCTGACCAACCTATCAGAAAGTGAATCCATATTTTTTGATGACATGTACTCAGGTTCTCCTCCTGTGCATTGACTAAATATATAGCGACATGCCTTTGATTGAATTTGCATCAGACAAATTTGTCAAGGCTTGCAAGGAATTATCCTTAAAGATTAATTTCTTAGAAGCATATATGACCAATTTTTTTGTTTGTTCTCACCGGCTTGCATACCCTTAGAGCACATACTACCTTATAGTTATACGCTTAGATTTCTTGTTTTTGCTGGCAACATTTATGTACTCTTCATGTTTGCTCCAGTAATTTAAACATATTTTAAATGACTAACACCCTCAATTTTTTATAATTACTAACGTTAATGATTATTGGGGAGTAATCCTATTCATATTGTTCGTAATAATCCCTGAGATATAATCATAGTTATTGAATACTTATATTTTAGATTCAGGTTCCTCTTTACTTCGATATTTTCGTTCATTTTCTTACACGGTTAAAACATTTTGTTATGGACTCTGCAATATGTTACATTTTTCTTTGATGTAGCCTTTTTATACCTTTGACAATTCAAAGTACTTACAAATTTATGTAAAAGCCTTATGTCAGAATTGTTACCTAAGGTTATAGTAATCTGTCCAACTTAACAATCTGTCCTAACAATGTTACAGGCTTTGAATGTTACCACCTAATTCATCAAATTCTCTTTTGTATGTTTGATGTTTGATTCCTTATACCCACTGTCAATGGATTATCGAACTTCAAAAATATTATTTGCACTATTTGATTTTTATCTAATGTGATTACTATTTTGTTACTATCATCAAACTGATTTTTATTACCTTTGGCAATTTACATTGATTTAGTATCTATAATCACTAAAGCACTATGATAACATAACTTGCAATCAACATACATTTTTTATGCCCTGACTTGGGATGATTTAGCACATTATAATCAGTGAAGTCCTATTTTGTCGGTTTGTTTGCCAAATTGGCTTGCACATGTTAAACAACCATGTAGAATTTCCTCACATCTTCATCTAATTTGCAACATATATACCTCCGAAATTCTATTTATAGGTTGTACATTTGTTTTTTCATTTCAAGGTTTGCGTGCCGAAGATATCCCTCATATCCCTACATGTGGGCTCACAATTGCGTTTCGTATGTGGAGATGATCGTGTGGATATTGGATAATGAAAATGGAGGAAAATGATTAACTATTAGGATAATGATCCTAAAAACAAAGCCTTCATATGTTTCTAGTTCTTTCTTTATAATCTTGTGTATGTTGTTATTTATCCATCGTTTCTTTGTGTTGTCAATCAATATTTTAATATTTTACTATTAATAGATCAAAATTGAAAGAAATATTGCAAATCGTAAGAAGTTGAAGACGAGTCACACGGGTGGGTCAATGAGCTTCGTAAGACACCTAGCTAATTTTGTAAGTTCTCATACTTTCAACTTTTTATTGTTTCCACTTTCCTTGTAAATACTATTTATTTCTTTTATGTTTGCACTTTTACTAGAGTAACTCTAAACCACCAATAAATAAATAGTCGAACTAATAACTACATAATTATGCACGGCTGAAAAAAAATTTGAACCTAATCTACATCTACATAATTGAATATATTTTTATTTTGCATGCAAACATTGAAAATGTTCTAAGTTGTTATATATTTTTGCTAGGGACTTTATGTGTTTTCTTGTCATGTTCTTTCTACTCGAATCAAATTATGGAAAATGATCGTTTTTTAATGAAACTGGATAATAAAAAAGTTTAGAGGTGCACACTTTAATTCAACAGCAAATAAGTTGGATGAGAAATATCACACTCATAATAGATTCTTCTGGCACATCTTCGTTATTTATCTTGGTTTTAAATGGTAAATTAGTATATGTTTTCTCTTGGACCGAACATATTCAACTTGGTTAATGTTATTTTGGTTTTCTAATGGAAAGAAAAGTATGGTTGCAGACCCGATCCTATTGAAGCATATGAGTTGGCACATAGAAGAAAGAACCAAAATTGAAGTTGCATAGATGTCGCATCGGATCGAGTGGCGGTAATTTAATTTCAAATTGGAACAGTAAATGTTATTCATATAGGAAGTAAGTATACTTTCTTGTTTTATAAAAAATCTATAGTAAAAGATGGTTAAAAAAAGTGAAACTTATTTCACTCTGATAATTTTTTATTTAAGTTGTGAAACTTACTATATGCAAAATGATGCTCGTCTGGAAGCTTAACATAAAGTTTGTTTTTTTACTAAAGGATATTCAGTATAAAATTACTAAGATTTATTGAATGATGCCTGGTATAAAACTTTCTAATGATTTTTTATTGAAATTTAGTATATACTAAATGATTTTTTCATATGAGTTTTTATAATGAAACTTAGTTTATACTGAATGATTTTTATTGATATTCATGTATTTTTTAAAACCTAGCTTATACTGAAACTTAATTATACCGAATGATATTCATTTGGAGAGAAATAAATTGCAGACCAAAATATCTCGTGAATTAACCCAACTAGTAGCTATCCATGTTGAAGAGACACCTAAACTAAGACTGCAAGCATATGTAGCAACAATGGGGTTCGAGACTCGTAATAGAGTTCGTTGTCATGGATATTTGGTGACTCCAAGCATGGTGCCTTGGGTACAACAGACTCAACCTATATCATCGGTTTGTAAATCATGCAAAGAATGAGAGTATGCATCTTTGGAGTCTGCATGTTTAGATCTAAAAAAATTGTGTGAAAAACAAAGTAAGAAAATAGAAGAGTTAAAACTCATGGTTCTATATTCGCAAAGACAATCATCAAATTTCATGTCAGAACAATCAACATCTCAGCACCGTTTTATTTCAGAACATCGGTTACAACAGTCTCCTACCCAAAATCAACCAAACACTCATCAATCATCTAGTGTCCATCCCATAACAACATTTTACTTTTCAACATATTGGAACCTTTCAATAGTATATGCCACATCCACAATTTGGACCTTATCAATTTTCATCCTCAGCTGGCCAATTCTTCTATCCTCCATCATATCGTCCTCCTTTCTACTCACCGACGTCGTATCCGCTTGGAGAATTTACACCAATGCTCAATGTGACCGATTTTATGCAACAAGTTGTGCCCCCAAGAGATAATTAGACCGATGAGCGTTTGGTATGTATGGTTTCTTGTTATTTCTCAAAAATTCAAAAAGTTAACATAATTTCAATAATTTTTCTCTAATATATTTTCCAACAATAAATCCTTTTTGCTTATGCTCTCCCTCTTGTGGTTATATGTCAAACCCACTCTGATACGTGTTTATATTTACTAGAGAGAGAATATTTAATATGATATGTTTGTACTTGATAACCATGTCATGTTGACTAAAATATTGTGATATAGATGTGCGTGGATCGTCAAACATGTAGCATGGAATTTCTTATCTACGACAAGTGGAAAAATATAATATGAATGATGCAAGTTAATGGGAAAAGGTTTTAACATGTCATTTTCAAATTAATATAGATCATTTATACCTCAAAGTTCATATAATTAAAGAGTTTAGTAGTCAAAAGAATTTTTTAATTTTCAATCTGTCAAATTAATTTCACAGCCAATGAAACAATCCCAAGAGGTATTTTTTTATTACACTTGCATATAAATACAAGGGCGTTTCTAAAAGGTTTCTCTATTTGTGCTGCTTTGGATTCTAAGGTGTCTGATATTTGTGTTAATGGTGAGCGGCTGCGGCTGCTTTAATCTCATTTATTTGCACTGAAAAACTTAGAAGTGCAATCTTTTTGAACAAAATTTAAATCCTAAACCATGTCTGTTCAATTTACTTAATTGCACGTTGCTTTAATTTTGGATTGGTTTCTCTATTTTCACCTTCACGTTTTGTAATACATGCTAAATCGCTATCTTTATTCCTGATGTACATTTAAGGGCGATTAAAGATTAATTCAATAAAAGTGTCCTTGCGCATTAAATTAAAGCTCTTAATAAAGGGGACTTATGTTAAAGGATTTCAAATTTCAATATTGTTTGTGTCAAAACGTTATTCTGTATATGTGCCTTCGAGAATAGAAAGAAAACATCGTACCCATACATTAGTTTCAGAAAGAGCATTTCTTTACACATCGAAAAAAGAAAAGGAAAAAAAAAGAAAAAAGAAATGCTGCACTTTTTCTTACTTGTGCATTAGTTTACCTTGTGAAAAGAAACATTTCTTTACTCATAAATTAGTTTCAGCAAGAGCATTTCTTCACATCATTCGTATTATGTTTAAGCTATAACAGAGGATGTTTCAAAACGAAAGAGTCTTATTCCATCATGATATTTATATGACTCTGGTTGAATTTAGCTACTTTATTTGTATTTGCCAAACATTTGTAAAATATAGCTTATAGAAAATACAAGTAAATGTCCTATGCTGCAATGTTTACCTTGTGAAAGTTAACACCTGAATCATTATTCGCTAGCAGCATCTGAAGGATTAGCTGCCTTTATAATTTCCCCACATATGACTACATTGCTACCACTACCAACTGATGCATTGCTACCTCTTCCAATCGTGATTTCCTAAATTGGGATACCCCAATATTTCAATGATGAAATTAATAGAATTAATTATCTTTTTTATTTTTCATTTATTTATAATAAACCTGATATAAGGTTGAAAAACTGTTTTGAACTTTTGCATAAAATGTTGTGTGATTCATTTAGAATGTTCTCAGCAAGGAATGCTATAAGACGAGATGAGCAGTTGGTGCAACTGGAAAAGGTGGCTCATGCAAACTTGATGAAGTTTCAGTTTACATCTTTGTGCAAGAGAGTTCAGCGTGTTTTTAAAGCTAGAGAGTCTTGCATTTGTTATTTAATTTAATCTACCATTTTCAGTACATGTGTATTTGTACTTGCCTGATATAAAAAATATGTACTTGTACAATGTTGATTTTCCTGCAGTAGCAGTAAAAAAAAGTATGATTTGAAGCTAAAATGTTTTCTTGTTTATATGGAGCAAAAAAATATAAAAGTTCTATCAAAACGTGCATGTTTTCAGATGAGCTGGCTAATATTTATCCAATAGAGACATTTACGTATGCTTCAGGTTTGTATTAAATTATTTTTTTCCAGACACGAGCAGGGACATATACATTGGCCTTTATTGTTTTAAGATTATTAACCACGCTATTAAGTGCTTCTATTGTTATCACATTCTTGCCTGTGCACACCAGCAATTGGGGAGTTTATAATTGTGAATCTGTCTTTTATATTTATCAGGGACGCCTAGACCTCTAATTCTCTAACATTTAGTGGTTATTATAGTAAAGAAACCGTTGGTTTTACATCATCTTATGTTTATTTTCATATTCCAAGTTTTATATCTAGATTTTACATGCATGTGTTACTTCTGGTAGCATCAATTTACTCTCTATGTTAATTAATCAAATGATTGTCAATCACCATTTGTTTGTACATTTCTACAACAAACCAAGTTCTTTTTTCCTTTGATTAGATTTTTTCCATTTCTAAGGAAACATGGATTTAGTGTTTCTATTTTAGCACTTTGAAGTAATCCATTATGTTATTATCAGATCATACTGACTGCACATTTCAATTCTATGCTATATATTTTGTGCACAGTGGGGCAGGCAAGCACACATCCACTTGTAAATTTATTTATTTTAGAGATGAAAGTCGATTTCCATAAGAATGAAGCCGAGTATATGAAAAGTGAAGGTTTGTCAGTAGACGTTGATGAATGGTTTGAAAGATTCAAACGAGTGCCTCGTCTTTCGGATATAACACTTGTTGAAAACACTGAAAGACCTGATGTTTTAAGTGCCCAGATTGTTAGAAACAGTAGTCACCATACCCAAGATAATGGTGTAAAATTTTGTATTGCTAACTAGTGTACCTATCATCATGCTACTCCTAAACTATGCTAATAGAACATTCTTATGTTTATAAAATAAAAGGCACTATATAGCAGAGATAAGATTACATATGAAACCACATGAGCTGTGGGTTGTTTCTTTCTCGTATGAAATGATGTGCTGACCACCAAGCCAATACAATTCCTATATTTGAATATCCTGTGCGTATTTCACCAAGCAAGGGTTTTATAATTGCCCTGTATTTTGATATTCATTTAAATATAAATGGATACAGTTACTGTGAAACTGTGCAATGAAAAAGGGTTCCTTAGAATGTTATGGGTTGTATCTCTATACCTTGTATTTTGGACTTCTTGCATGAAATTTCATTTTGAAGTTTGTTACTGGTATTGGTTTGTGTGTTTTCTTACTCTAAATTTTTAGAGTTTTATTTTTGCATCTAGCGTTGAATTATTTTTCAGTCTTTCAGGCAATAGATGGTCTTTGTCGTTTTTGTGCATTATATATACTCTTCATCGTTTGATTTTGCTGTTGTTCTCCAATCAGTTTTTTCATATCATTTTTTCTTCTTGTGCATAAAGTTACTAAGATTTCATTCTACTGTACAAAACTGAGCAGTACTTTGATGCAGACGTTTGCAACATTTCCCAAAATCCACCAAGTGTACTACTACCAACCCAAATATTTTTGTTCCAATCTTATTGAATAATTTTTTTTTTGTCTTTTACTATATACACGGCAGAATTCATGGGTTGTATCAAGTTTTTGACACAGACGTCTATATCATAGTTGTTTCATAAAAAAACCATGTTCGCCTCTGCATAAACATCTTTCCACCTGTCTGTACCTATGATTTAACGCATCTGCTTATCATTACAACAAAGTCCGTTTTTATAAAAGGTCAAGTCATTATGCATTTGTAAATGCATCATTGGCTTAGACTTTTTACATTTTTATGATATTTAGAATTTGTTTAGGTTTAGAAATAATGTTGGTAAGACAACTATTACCGATGAGATAATGCTCTTGTACAATTTTTTTATACCACAAATTGAACTGGAAGAAAACAAACTACTAAAAATACATTACAAACTCAATGAAGTCATTCAAATACTTTATTAATGTTTATCGATTATAACTTGCATACTGACCAGATATATGAAATATGAACTCATACCACAATATATAAAACATATGTTGAATTTAAATTACACTGAAAATCATCTTAACTGTACTTCTAGATGCGTCTCAGGAATTATTCGATTTAGGGAAAATAAAATATAACCTAAACCATTAATGATGTACCGTGTATCCGTGTGCGAAGCACAGAGCTCATACTAGTTTCAAACATATTTGAGTTTCATATATCTCTGAAGAGTATGTGTATTTTGATGAATATACTGTCTTTGATATAAAAAATACAAATACACATATTACATAGTTAATTTAATGAGTATTTAATGAATTGGGTTGCCTAGGTACTAGCGTAATAAAAGTAATGATCAGGGACTATCAGACTGATAGTTTGCTTTGAGAAAGTTTGTTTCCAAATAAGAAGTTACAAAAACATGAGTAACAATTAGAGACTATATATCAAACTCAGCACCACCCCCTATTATAGCCGCGTCTAATCTTAGGTAAACCTATTTTTTCGATTTTTTTCTCCAATTTTCGATACAATCATAAGGAATTACAAATATGTGGACCCCACTGTTTTGTTTCAAAAATAAATTTAGGTGAATGTTTGCTTAATATTTTCAATTTATGTTGGAATTTGTATTGGAAAAATTAATTTATAGTTAGTTGGTTTTCTCATGTAAACATTATGTTTTTGTTTGATCTAACCTACTGCTTACTTCTTTTAGTATATTGCTAAGATAAAGCCTTTAGTAAGATTTTTGAGAATCATGGAATTCAGACATGGCTTCTGTCTCTAATACTTGGGTTAAATTTTAGAAGTTCAAATGGTAAGCTGCAGCATTGTTCGATACCATTTAAAATGGTTAAATTGTGGAATGTTTTCTTTAATGCTAACTGCCTATTAAGTATTAATATATCGAGTCTTTACTAAAATCAGCTTACGTGTATGAATGATAGTGGTCCCTTGTATAAGTATCATTTTTATCCAGAAAAATTAAATCTCCAAAAGTGAAAACAGATGAAGTTTATTGCTCTGTTAAGATTTTTATGATTTTCTATTATACTTGCTATACATGCGTAGTTATAAGATCACGACATTAAAACAACATAAAAGCAAGGAAGAATATTTTAAGGTTAATTCTTCTGTTATGGACCGGTAAGAATCGACAAATTTATAAGGATAAAATAATGTAATTATGAAGGTTACATTAACAATATGTGTCAATAGTGTTTACTGTTTGTATATCTGATACTTTTTTCCATTTGCAAAGACAAGAAAATGGTTATCTAAGACCTGAGAAGTGAGAACCAATTAAACCATGTTTTCTTTTTGTAATTGTATACTAGTGTACTACTCTTGCATTTTGCTTATTTCTACGTGAACCAACACTGTATTGCTTTATTTGGCAGCTATCTTGCAGCCACTGAGTGATTCAGGAATTGTAATTACTAATGGTGACACTATCGGAGGATTCAGCAGTGTTGATCAGGTTTTTGTTTCTTGTCTTCCGTTGTGAAGGAGGTCTGGAGATGCAATAAGCTTGCTCTCGTGATAAAGAGCTTATGAGAGATTCTAGAAGATTTTAAGATGGTTCTTGTAGCAAGGAATGATTTGAAGATGGGGAAAGGCAAGACTGTAGCAGGATGCAGTCATGCAAATTTGGGCTTGTATATGAAGCTTCATAATAGAGCTCAGAATTCTTTGAGTCGATGGGCAATGTATGGACATGTTAAGGTGGTGGTAAAAATTGATAGCGAAGAGGATAGGCTAGCTTTGCAAGGAAAAGCAAATTCGATTTTGTTGCCAACACATATAAAAATTGATTCAGGAAGGACACATTATGCTTTGAATTCAAGGACAGTGATGGCCATACTTGGACCTTTTGATCTCATCGACGATGTTTCTGGTGTTTAAAGATTTTGAAATTTTGTCTTTCTAAACTGTTAGTAAGATTTATGCTCGTTTCAGTTGAAACTTCTTTGCAGAATAGACTGGTTTGGATATGATTGCTTCGGTGAATTGAAACCAAGTACATTGATGTAGTAATATTTCAGAATTTATAGTAGCTAGTCTCGATATCTATTGGTAGAATTTTATGTTGCTGTGCTTAAAACATTGTCAATGAAATGTTATATATGACAGTTAACTGTTTGGTACGTGAAATTTGTATAGCTTTGAATAAGTTTTACATGTGAAATGTTCAAGTTATTAGATTATATCTGTCACTGTTATTTAATTGAGCTGCACCTCTTTGAATAGAATTTTCCTGGCTATTATAAATGCTTTATTGGTAAAAAAAATTACGTAGTGAATAGCATTTTGATTATATAAATGGTTGTAACTAGTATATAACCGTGGAATGATATGTTATTCATGTAACTGGAAATTTTGTTTTGGAAACTAAGGGCTTGCTTGACAACTCAAAGCAAAAACGTTTATGCTAATATGATAAGCACTTCTACTTTTAGAAGGTCAAAAAATTTGTTTGGTACAATAATGACTGATAAGTCAAAAAGATAAAAAGTCAATATGAATAGAAGTATTTTTTTCTGAAAAGTTTGAAGGCTTTTGCGTTGGAATCTTAAAACAAAGTACATATGAAAAATGAATAAGAACACAACACAAATGCTTGCGTGTTGTTCGCACATAAACATAGCAATTAAATTCCATTTTTAAGTTGCAAAATCAAATAACAAACCATACAATAGATGCATGTTGATCTGTTACAAAAATTTCAAGCATTATAATAGAAGGAACCATACAATACACGCATGTTGATCTGTTACAAAAAGTTCATCTTCTTTGCGTTTCAATCTCTGTTGCTTTAATTCATCAATGTCATTTTCGGTTGGAGCGGGAAGCGCCGGAAGGTTTTCAACCATTACATTGGAGACCTTAGTGGTGGTAAGAAGAAACTTCGTTTTGTCTTGCCAGTGCGTGAAATTGGTTCCATCCAGTCTGTCCAGCCCGACGAAGTCCTGATTCATCAGTTTGAATGCTGATTCTGATCCTTTATCCATGACGAATATTGCTTTATGAATGTAGGAAGACCGCGAAGGATCGGAGTTGAATCAGGTTTTGAGGCGCGCAGACGATGTCCTTAAAGCAATATTTGCCCCACTCGCTCGGAGTTTGCTGGCGGGTTGATGGCATACCACTTCCTAGGACACAACAAAACCCGAATCCAAAGAGCAGCAATGTCTGTGGATTCGCGGGAAACTTATTGTTTAAGAATGGATAAGAGAAGTTAAAAATAAAATTGATGTTGGAGGCGTATATATAGCGTAGGGATGAATGTCAGGCGAAGGGGTGCGACCGTTCGAAAAACGGCTGTAACTGTTTGCAACTAGCAGTTCAAATTTGAAGTGGAAAAATATGTTCAAAAGTTGGTACCCAACAGTCCGGCCCCCTTCTCGCACACGCGCAATCGCCAAGTGCTTTTCGTGCGTGCGTGCTATGGCAGTGCCTCTTTCCCTTCTCCTTTAGTTATTCTAATTGATAGACCACGTGTGGTTTCATATATATACATAAATATTAAAACAATTTTCTCGATGTGTGACTAATATATTTATTCCCATCTTCAATGTTAACTCCTCTTTAGCAACGACCTACGAGTTAAGAAATGGATGACTCAGATTGCCATGATTCAAGAAGCTGACGAGTTAAAAAGCCTACAACCTAAGTGGTCTTGACGACTTACGACCTAGCAACTGAAGAGGACCTACGACCTAAAAGTTTCGCGAGTTAGCGGACTACAACCTACAGCGGCTTACGACTTAACAAGTTGACGACTCAGCAAGTTAAGCGACCTACGACTTAAGAAGTTAAGAAGTCTCCGACTTAACTACTCAACGAGTTAAAGTCTATACGACTTAAGAAGGTTTCGACTTAACATGCTACGACTCATCAGGCCTACGACTCAAGAGACTCAGTGACTTAACTTGCCCAGCGACCTAAGGCTACAGAAGACCTTGCGACCTAAGGCTACGGGAAAGTTCACGACCTTGCAACAGAAAGGATTGCGACCTAAAGGAACTTCGCGACCTAGAAGCTTGCGACCTAAAGGAGCTTGTGACCTAACTATTTAAGATATGTGCCGACCTAGAAGCCAACCGACTTAACAAATGGTCGACTTAAGATTGCGAGTTAACTCTGCTCCGACCTAACAATGCCGAGCTATGAAATGCTCCGACTTAAGAGATTCACAGCCTACGACTCAAGGTCGTAACGACTCAACGAGTTAAGCTATCTACAACTTAAAGAAAGGGGGTTCCGACTTAACGACTCAGCGAATTAAGGTCTTACGAGTTAAGGTCTGATAAGTCGGCTACGACTTAATACTTGTCAAAGACAGCCACAGGATGGGCCCATAACAACCATCCCTTAACTCATCACCGACTTAACCCTATTCCTTAACTCGTCACCGACCTAACCCTATTCCTTAACTCGTCACCAATCTACCCTAAGTCGGCTACGACTTAAAGACTTAGAGAAATTTCCTGAGTCCAGATCAGCTCCTATAAATACCCCATCACTTCCAACATCAAGGGGACTTTTGGCCATTCATTTCTCCAAGCGCCGTTACGCTGTCGAAGCCTCCTCTCATTCAGCAATCAAAGATCTTCAAGCATTCGAGACACTACAACAATCTTCGAGAAGAGCTCCTTACATCCAACACGGATTCGTCAAGTTTCATCATCAAAGATCGAGCTAGTAGTCAAGAGTGTTTTCATGATCAAGTTGTATTGTATTTTGAAGGATATTGTATCAAATTATAACCGAATCAGCAATAAAAGACTATAAAGTGGACGTAGGCTCAATTACGGGTCGAACCACTATAAATCTGTTGTTCATTTACTGCTTTTCTGCTATTTTCAGCTTATATTCTGTTCCCGTACCAACGGGTGGTGCTTTCACAATTCTATTACACACACCGGGTGTTAGCGTTCACTTTTTACCGTTAACATTTTGGTGCTTTCACTGAGAATTGAACTCAGGAGATCGTCCACCGTTGCTTCGCAAAGATTCATAAAAAGAACCTCTCTTAAAAACCAGATCCGAAATAATGGCTCCTGGAAGAAGAGGTAGACCTATCAGATCCGGAAATGCTCACGAAGGAACTTCCGCTTCCCCAATAACAGACCAAGCAACTCCAACCGTTGGAGTCACCAGGGCTGAATTGGATGACGCAGTTTCTGGATTATACCAACAAATTGAAACTCAAAATGCTTTGATGATGGATAGAATAACTGCCCTGCTCGGGGCAAATCGTCAACCAGAAAACCATCAAACCACCCTTCCTGAAATGCCACCTTTCCAAGCTGATGGTTCTATGCCGCAACCAACTTGTCATGAACATATGCCCGGGCAAACTTCCGAGGGAAGAACTGGTGCTTGCCCGGAGGTGTCTTTGAACAAGAAAGAGTACCTGTCTGAAATGGTTGGCCGCATCATGAAAGAGAGCATGCAAAGGGAAGAAGATGAGGCTGACTGGGGATTTGCGCCAAGCAGAACTCCGTTTACTGAAAGGATCCTGAGAGCGGAATTTCCAAGGAAATTTGCACCTCCTACTATCCAAACCTATAGGGGAACCAGTGACCCTAATCATTTCCTCTACAAGTACGATTGGCATATGACTGGTGCAAGAGCATCAGACGAGATCAAGTGTCGGTACTTTCCAGTATACCTGGAAGGTGTGGCTTTACTTTGGTTCACAAAGCTTCCAGTTCGATCTGTGGATAAATTCTCCGGCTTAACGCAAAAGTTTAAAGAACAGTTCAGATTGTATGCTTCAAAAGCTAAGGATATAATGTCACTGTCTAACCTTGAACAAGCGCCCGGAGAATCAATCAAATCTTTCTTGAGCCGTTTCAATATAGCTTTAGCCGAAGTAGAAAATGCGGAACCACGCATGATCCTGACTTATTTGATGCGAGCTATTGATAAATCGAGTGAATTTGGAGTATGGCTAAAGATGAAGGAACCGAACTCACTTGATAAGTTTTATAAAAAGGCCGACGAGTTCATTCGCCTTGAAAGCCTTTCTACGTCATCGAAAGTGGTTGCTGCCCAAACTAATAATAACAATGACCCATCTGATAAAAGATAATCTGAAAGTCAGAAAAGAAAGAATGAAGGAAGAAAGAGCCAGGGAAATGAAAAGAAACCTCGTCGCTTTAATCCTTCGGACTTTACTCCTTTAACTGATACACCAAGAAATATCTTTTTTGCAACAAAGGACGTTGTCAGGTATCCTAAGCCACCTGAGATGACGAGAGGGGCAAAGCGTAATGGAAAATTCTGCCAATTTCACAATCAACCTGGCCATGACACTGACCAATGTCGCCAATTAAAGAAGGTGATTGAAGAATTGCTAGAGCAGGGTAAACTCCAACAATACGTTAAAAGAAGCGGAGTCGACCCAACCTCATCCACTCGGGATCAACAACACCCTACCCATCAATCCGATTCTCACAACAACACTGCAGTGCAAGATTCAGAAAAGCTTGTCATTAATGCTATCACAGGGGGACCATACCCAGCAAGCAGAAGTTGGAATGACTACTAATTACCCACAAAACTGCGGCTGGGGCATCTCTCACTTTCTCTAGCATAAAAATCCAAAAGCTATGAATCAAGCACAAATGGAAATCCAGCTTGGAGATTCTGAAACAACAATAACTAGCATTCATTTTTACTTAACAGCATTGCTTGAATTTGTAAAGATAATGATGGATGTGTAACTTCTGCATTGTAAACCGCTGAGAAATCAGCGTGACTCAATAATGAAAAACTATGCATTCTGTGTTTTCTATTATAAAATGCCTGTTATATTTCGATGTGTAAATACTCTAAATGTATTGCTAAAATGACGATCTAATACTGCAGGTCATTAAAGCAAAGCTCACCCATCGCAAAGCTAAGCGAGCCTTACAAATCATTTATTAAAGCAAATTTCAAGCAACAAAAATTCCAAACTCAAATCCCATGCAAGAGGAACTTCACATAAAAAGTTGACGGCTCCACTGTGTCAAGCCCTCGTTAACTGGTTGCGATTGTTGATATAAAAAGGCATCCAACCAAATAACTTGCGTTTACTCTGTGGAGTCATTCAACAGTGAAGTCTACTTCTTCGGATAAAGCAATTTACTTGCAAAAGAAAGGAAGTCGCGCTTGGAAACGATGATAAAGGATCGCAGATTGGCGGATGATGATACAACATGGAAGCAGCCAAAGGGAGGTATGCCTCTCAACAGGAAAGCAGATAGATCCACTAAAGGGATACCTTCCCAAGCAGAAGGAATAAGACCCTCGCTAACTGATTGTGATGCATCCGATCAGGCAGCTTGTGTCCATCCCATGGATCTACTTGCCCCTAAGACGCAACCTTCCTGGCACACCAACCAACTGATGCTCCTTCCCAAGGGTCAACAAAGCCCTCTAACGAGGCATGCCAATAAATGGAGAGCTTTCCTCAATCAAAAAGATCGGTGGGACTACCAAAGGGGCACCTTGTTAATTGATTGCGATCGTTTGTACAAACAAACATCCAATCAAGCAACTTACGCCTGTCCCGTGGACCCCTTCGACCATGAGAAAGTAACTTCCAGGCAATCACAAGCCCTCTTCGGAGGCACAAGCCCTCTTCGGAGGCACAAGCCATCTTCGGAGGCAAAAGCCCTTTTCGGAGGCACATTTCACCCGTGTAGAAGTGCAAAATGCTTCTCTTCGGAGACCCACTTCACCAGTGATGAAATGCTAAAAAGCCCTTTTCGGAGGCACATTTCACCCGTGTAGAAGTGCAAAATGCTTCTCTTCGGAGACCCACTTCACCAGAGCTGAAATGCCAAAATTGCTTCTCTTCGGAGACCAAAATTGCTTCTCTTCGGAGACCGAAACTGCTTCTCTTCGGAGACCGAAACTGCTTCTCTTCGGAGACCAAAACTGCTTCTCTTCGGAGACCAAAATTGCTTCTCTTCGGAGACCAAAATTGCTTCTCTTCATAGACCAAAAGACCTCTTCAGAGGCGTACTTCACCTTGTTTGAAGTGCCAAAAATGAACCCTTTACTGGGGCACAAAAATCAAAACCTTCTTCAGAAGTTCATTTCATTGTGCGGGAAAATTCATTTTTAAACAAATGAAAGTGATCATTCCCAAAAGTCGAAGTGTTCTTCTGACAGAAAGAAAAAGTAAAAATCTCTCCAAAAAACGAGATATACTCTATTAAAAAACAGAATGATTCCTGCCTCAAAAATGGAGTAGTTATTCTCTAATATAAGAGTATTAGTCTTGTAAAAGCGAGGAATATTGCAATGCACTTGTAGTATGGGGGCAACATTATACAATTCAGTTACCTTAAAAAAGAAATAGTATACAAGCGACATACCACAAGTTCATTGCAATATCACGTAATAAAGATGTGGAATAATGCGTTCTTGAAACACAGACAAAAAGTTTGTACAAATAGAAAGAATCGTTTACTCTACACTTCAAATGAAAAACAGATGTATTCCTACATACACAAGGATTTGTACAAGAAAAATATCTATTTATTTCAACACTATGAGAAATTTTTACATTGTACAGGTTACAAAAAGAAGCGGAGACCGGTATCCGCACAATCCCCGGTCAATACAAAAAGCAGAAAAGACAAAATCAAACTCATTTCTCCTTCTTCCCACCCTTGGAGCTTTTACCCGGCCTGGTAATTAGCTTCGTAGGCCGTATCGGAGAAGAAGGAGAAAGAGACTCAGCCGGATCAATCTCTGCTTCATCCCCAGCAGCAGAAGAACTCTTCTTTCCTTTCTTCGAAACCGCACGCTTTCCCTTCTTCTTGGAAGAAGACTCGCTCCCCGGAGCAAGAAATGTAGAAAGCTTTGTGTCGTAGTCAAAAGACCGCTCCGGGGTCTTCTCGCTATCTTCCAGACCTTCTGCCTTCTGTTCTTCGGAAGCAGGTGGTTCGTTTAAACCTTGAAGGGCTGCTATTGGTTCTTCCTGTGAACCCGGTTGAGAAGCTGGAAGAGGTATAACTTGAGGAGGAGGAGGAACGACAGCTGAAGAAGGAAGAATTGGTGCAGTTTCCGGCACGACTTCTGCATAATAAAAGAAATCAAAATCAGTATTCTCCGAGAAAAAAGAAGACCGTGAATCGTCAAAGTTACCTGGATTAGCCGGTTTAGCAAGATCAATCTCAAATTCCCGAGCTTGGAAGTCCTTCATTGCCTCTTCCTCTGTAGGGGTGGTTACAGTTTCTTTGCCAACCTTAGCGGGAGGCGTGGAATGAGAACTAGAGCCAGTAATATCCGCGTAAGCTAAAGCCGAAGTATAAGCAGGAGCAATAGAAGGTGTTTCTTTCTCAGGAAGCTTCTCTCCCGTCGCCTCGGCCCGCACTCGGATAAGCTGCTCTTTTCCTTTGGCAAGGGCAGCGCGATCGCTCTCACCTAAGTAGGTAGCTTGAAGATCTGTTTCAGAATATCCGGCACCACCAAATAAGTCAACGATTGCCTCCCATACTTCCGCTAAGGTGACTTCGTATTCTGGTCCCAAAAATGAAAGGCTCCCACGCCCCAGGACACAATGCATATAAAAGTCGAACAGAGTCGCGTCAATGGTGGCTATGGTCGCCTTATGGGATTCTTCGGCTGCAGCTTTACCAGAGAGAACTTCATCACGTTCTCTTTCAGCCTTCAGTAGCTGAGATTGCAGTCTTATAATTTCTAAATCTTGAGAGCTGACTTTCTCTCGAAGCTGAACAGCATCATCGCGGTATTTTCTCGTAACCTGCTGTTCTGCTTCAAGTTTCAACTCAATATCTCTCTGAGCAGCATGGGTGTCTCGAACTTGTTTTTGAAGCATTTCTTCTTTTTGAGAATAAGAAGTGGAAGAAGTAGCAAGCTCTTTTTTAAGACTTTCAACTTCAGCTTCGAGCTTCCCATAACCATCGCTAATGCTTTTCATCTCCGCGTCATGCTGCTTACGCCATTTGTCCCACTCAGATTTATCATTCTCCATGGTCATCATCGCCTCAAGGTTCATATGGTTGACCCTTTAAAGTTCATCAACCAGCTTCTGCCATCCAGACATTCTTTCGATGTCAAGTTTTACAGCATCGACATTTTTCAGCATCGCCTGCTTATCAATGGGGACCAAATCCAAATCAAAACGCACTCCTTTCAGACACCAATTCGGAAATCGGCTCTGGAGTGTGGGAGGACCATCTCCAGCTTGGTACTGTGGCCTATTAATGATTGTCTGGATGTCAGACTCCTTAAGGGCGGGAGAACCGGAAGATGTATTAGGAGGAATAGAAGCGGTAGTCTTTTCCGAGATATTAGATGTATCTTTCTCGCCAAGTCTGATCCGTTTGCTGGAATCATCGGAAGTATGACACTTCCCCTTGTCATCGTAAGATTTCCTCTTGTAAGGATCGTCGCTTCTGCGGGAAGAGTCACGTCGCTCGTCCCTATTCCCATAGTATCCCTCATCTTCTCTCCGGCGACGCTCTTCATGAGCTCGCCTCTCATGAGCCTTTCTGGCAGCCCTCTCCTCATCAGTTTCCTTCACAGCACCGATATAACTCCTAAAGTCATAAGCCTCACGGCTTCCGTAACGCTGGAATTTGTTGAAGTAAGAGCCGCTTCGCCCCATCAAAGAACCTGAGATTGAAGAAAAAGACCAGTTTTAGAAATTCTCAAATTGAAGAAGCTAAGTGCATATAAGTGCCAAAATTCTAAGTGTGTGTGATGTGCAAACTACACGCGTCAGACTACAAACCACTTTTGGGTGTAGAAATGGCAATAAGTTGTGTGGAAGGCGTTGTGGTTTGTTGCAAAGAAGAAGTTGCTTCGATAACAGGAGGGACCACTTTAGAAACATCATCTTTAAAGAGCTCCTGAGAGGTTATCATGATGTCGCTCAGACTGTCAAAAGTATCATCGCCATGGTGCATGGGAGAATTATCTTTTTCAACTTCCACCTCAGCCGTCTTTTCAAGAGTGTGAAGATTTTCCTCCTCTTCAACAACCGGGGCAAGTGCTAATTTACTGGACGATCCAGCAATGTCGGTAGGAGTAGAACACTTTACCAATGAAGTCTCAGCAGTAAGTTCTTGCGGTAAAAGTTCTTTAGCAGGAACAGGGGCATCTGACTCCTCAGCGGGAGAATCAGGGACTTCATGTGGCTGAGTGGAACAGGAAGGATGTAAGAGTCCAAATTCGTGGAGGAACTCATCTCTCAATAGAAATTGAACACTCCTCTCCTCGACCGGCACGGCCATAAGCCTCTCGAAGGTAGTTTTGTGACGAGTTTCCCTAGAAGGGGGAGGGAGCGCTGAAACAGTAGAGAAAGAAGTTAACATTCGACAATTTGGACTTCAAAGAATTTTAGAAAACGCAGGGAAAAGATAGATAGTCTTACTTCCCACTCTCCAAATAGCGTAAAATCCCGGGGGACAGCGGACAAAGAAAAACTGGCTTAGAAACCCAGGAACGCTTTCAGGAAGACCAATAATCAATTTACGATTCCTGGCACTCCTTACAACTGTGATAGAGGGATGGTCTTTGTTCTTTGTAAATGAGCACAGGAAGCAAATTTCTCCAAAGCTGGGAAAGCGGTCCAGCATTCTCCTAAAAAGCACACACAGTCCCAGCAGGATGGCGTAGCCATTAGGATGTAGTTGAAAAGGGGAGATAGATAATCGAAGGAGAAGTTCTCGAAGACAGTCATTAAACGGGGGAATCGCTCCACTCAAGCACATTTGACGGTTCACTGCGACAAAGCCGTGGGGCGGCCTATCAGCAGTGTCATTTACTCCAGGGAGCAAAGCGTCAGATTCAGCAATGCCAAACTGGGTGCATAGTTGACGAAAGACTTTATGACTCAGAGTGGTAGAAATCCTTTCCGGGGGATCATTCAACGGAGTAGCAATTGGAAAAGCTTCTCCACTTGGTTCCAAGTCTTCTTGATGAGACGCCATTCTACACAATCAGCTGAATGTTCAAAAGTGAAGGTGCACGTTTCCTAGAAGTGTGAAGTGCTGTGCAAAACTAATGAAAACAAGAAAAAACAAGTATAGCTGGAATTAAACTAACTGACAATCAGGCGAATACGAGATTTCAGAACTTGTTAATACTCAAGTGTAGTGTTAATGCAGACAAATCAGTTTTAATTTACCATTACGATTTTGCTTTAATACTTCACTTGAGTTGGTTATCGTGTAGCATTTCACTCATACAGTTCATTTAATTTAATTTTCTCTTTATCAACTAATCTGTCATTCGACGTGGGCATTCAGTGGCAGTATATTCGTCCCAGTATTCTGTGAATGTTGTGTTAAGCAGGTTATTAGCATTAAAGACAAGACAGTGTGAGAGGTAACACAACACAGTTCAAATTCAGTTCTTCAGCCAACTTCTGTACAAAATCATCTAAGTCTTAAGTCGTTAAACGACCTGTCATAAGTTGGGACTTGTAGGTCGTATTAGGCAAGTCAAGATGTTCAAGGCATGTTCTCTTAAGTCAGGTCATTCAAGTCCAAGAATTCGAAGTCATAAAGTTCAAGTTATTAAGTCGTTCGGATGGGTTCGCGAGTTACGAGTTAAGGGCTATCTCGTCCACGACCTAGTCATTCAGATGTGCTTGCAAGATTAAACCTTAAGTGCTAACTCGGCGACGACCTAAGAAAGATTCCCTATGAGTTAAGTCGTTGGTTGTCTAATTGTTCGAGTCATCAGCCATAACACTCAGAGATATGAAGCCTCGGTTTGAAACAACGCATCTGCTAACTCGTCCACGACCTAAGGGGTAAGCTATGAGTTAAGTCAAGTCGTCAGTCCTTAAGTCGCACTGCAAGGAAAAAGTTTCAAGTCTGAATGCAAAAATGCAATGTCCTAGGTCGTTACCGACCTACGACCTACGACCTACTTAAGGTCGTCAAAAATTAAGTCGCGATTTCTGTTCAAAGGTGTTAAGGCGTTCATTCTCCCCAGTACATCAATTCGCCGAACTCCTAACCCGTTAACCCATTAGCCTCTCCTTCAACCAAAACTCTCGTCCCCTCAACGCATTCAATCATCCCGAAATCACCATACACCCCGTGTAATGATATTCCATCACAAATCACAAATCAGTCAAACTGAATCGCCGCAATCCATCGTCTTGTTCTAACCGACTACCCAAAACCAAGACAAGCCGTCTCAAACCCATCAGTAATCAATTGAAACAAGGATTGCAGAGAAGTACGGCATGAGAAAAGGGGGGTCGATGGTGAAAATGGGATTCGTAATTGGGTGATAATCGAGGAATGAATAGCAATCGAATCCACTTACGCAATATGAAATCAAAGATGTCTGGCGATCGAGTAATTGAGTTTGTCTGAGAAGAACTTGAATGCTTGCGAATGACGGAATGAAACAGGTGAAGGAGAAGAAGAAACGACCTAAGCTATTTATGCCCTGGGACAGTGAAAGGTGAATCGACACATCTGACTTATGACTTGTACTAAGTCGTTCGCGACCTACGACTCATCTTAAGTCGGTCACGGTCTAGCGCACTCATCAAGAAGCGAGCTAGGGAAATCGAAGCACACGACTTACGACTTAAGGCGTGTACTTCGAGGGGCAAATGTTAACTCCTCTTTAGCAACGACCTACGAGTTAAGAAATGGATGACTCAGATTGCCATGATTCAAGAAGCTGACGAGTTAAAAAGCCTACAACCTAAGTGGTCTTGACGACTTACGACCTAGCAACTGAAGAGGACCTACGACCTAAAAGTTTCGCGAGTTAGCGGACTACAACCTACAGCGGCTTACGACTTAACAAGTTGACGACTCAGCAAGTTAAGCGACCTACGACTTAAGAAGTTAAGAAGTCTCCGACTTAACTACTCAACGAGTTAAAGTCTATACGACTTAAGAAGGTTTCGACTTAACATGCTACGACTCATCAGGCCTATGACTCAAGAGACTCAGTGACTTAACTTGCCCAACGACCTAAGGCTACAGAAGACCTTGCGACCTAAGGCTACGGGAAAGTTCACGACCTTGCAACAGAAAGGATTGCAACCTAAAGGAACTTCGCGACCTAGAAGCTTGCGACCTAAAGGAGCTTGTGACCTAACTATTTAAGATATGTGCCGACCTAGAAGCCAACCGACTTAACAAATGGTCGACTTAAGATTGCGAGTTAACTCTGCTCCGACCTAACAATGCCGAGCTATGAAATGCTCCGACTTAAGAGATTCACAGCCTACGACTCAAGGTCGTAACGACTCAACGAGTTAAGCTATCTACAACTTAAAGAAAGGGGGTTCCGACTTAACGACTCAACGAATTAAGGTCTTACGAGTTAAGGTCTGATAAGTCGGCTACGACTTAATACTTGTCAAAGACAGCCACAGGATGGGCCCATAACAACCATCCCTTAACTCATCACCGACTTAACCCTATTCCTTAACTCGTCACCGACCTAACCCTATTCCTTAACTCGTCACCAATCTACCCTAAGTCGGCTACGACTTAAAGACTTAGAGAAATTTCCTGAGTCCAGATCAGCTCCTATAAATACCCCATCACTTCCAACATCAAGGGGACTTTTGGCCATTCATTTCTCCAAGCGCCGTTACGCTGTCGAAGCCTCCTCTCATTCAGCAATCAAAGATCTTCAAGCATTCGAGACACTACAACAATCTTCGAGAAGAGCTCCTTACATCCAACACGGATTCGTCAAGTTTCATCATCAAAGATCGAGCTAGTAGTCAAGAGTGTTTTCATGATCAAGTTGTATTGTATTTTGAAGGATATTGTATCAAATTATAACCGAATCAGCAATAAAAGACTATAAAGTGGACGTAGGCTCAATTACGGGTCGACCACTATAAATCTGTTGTTCATTTACTACTTTTCTGCTATTTTCAGCTTATATTCTGTTCCCGTACCAACGGGTGGTGCTTTCACAATTCTATTACACACACCGGGTGTTAGCGTTCACTTTTTACCGTTAACATTCAATAACAATCTACCTCAACAGTAACTATACAATATCAAGTTGTGTTTGCTGTTATAGTACTACAGATATCACTAATATCATGATTTGCTCCTGACCACAATGGTACAACTGTGATGTTTCTTCAAAATATTTGAAATATTATGTTGATTGTTCCATTGAATGAGGTGGCCTTTGTATTCGTTAATTTCTAAATCTTGATAATTATGGTACAAAATTGATGATCATGGAAAATTTCAAAATCTTTGACATTTTATGTTCACTAAATTAAATGGCCATGTTTTATTAGTTAGCATTTAAATCCTGGTCATTTTGGTACGACGATTATGATATGGAAACTCTTGAAAATATTTGACATTTTCTATTAATTGCTCACTTCAATTAAATGGTCAATTTTTTTTTGTTAATTTATAAACATTGATAATTATGGTACGCCATTGATGACAAGGAATTTTTTTTGAAATGTTTGATATATTTCATTAATTACTTCATTGAATTCAAGGGCTAGTAAGTTAATACCTAAATACCAATCAATTATGGTACAACATTAAATATAAAGAAAATTTTCAAGATGTTTTGCATATTCTGCTAATTGCTCCCAATTGATTAAACGGTAAACTGTTATTTGTTAATTTATAAATCCTTGATCATATGATACAGCATTAATGGTAAGGAAATTATTCAAAATGTTCAGCTCTCAAAGCCCAGTTTTTCTTCGGTTCCTTCTTCTTAGTTTAGCAGTTGAAAATGCAAAAATTCCAATTCTATTGGTGCAAAAAAGTCATTTAAGTTGACACGTTAAAAGGCAAAGATACTGAAATAGCAAGTTTGCATGTAGGGCTGTAAATGGATACCCGAAAAATCCGAAATCCGTCCGCATCTTCATCTGAAAAGCTGATAAATATCCGGTATCCGAAAAAACGGATGCAGATGCGGATACGAAGACATCTGTATCCAAAAATTATCCATCCGGTTTTTGTCAAGATTATAGTTCGAGTTATGTGTATTTTAGTGCAACGAAAGATATTCAATTATTACTTTATTAAGTTTGTAGTTTATATTATAATCACTTAATGCTTATTAACTGCTTGAAACTATTTACTATCATCATATCTATCGATTCTTAGAACTTTTACAATCAATGGGATTGAAAAATATTTATGTTGAAGTAAAAATTTCTTTTTATAACTCTTGATTTATCAGTGGTTAGCGGATATGATAATTATCCGATATCCGTCCGTATCCGCGGATGCGGATATTCGATATCCAAAAATAATTTCGGATGTGGTTGCGGATGTGGCACTATCCGCATCTGAAAACATCCAATGATGGGCCTATTTGCATGTGGTTGTTTTTGATACCTGCAAGTTGTCTGTAATTCTCAAATCTCAACTGCATCATATGTTATCTTTTGTTCCTCAAAAGTCATCAGTAGAGTTTTTGTCTCATTGAGTTTTTTGTTAATTGTTAAATTTCATGATGGTTGATCTCCAAATGATATCCTTTTGTTATGGGGAATTAATACTGTAATGAACACAACCGTTTCAAGAAATTGCTTCCTATTTTTGCATATTTTAATATAGATGAATTTATTATTTTGCGCTTAAAAGATGATTCAGTCCTAAAAAACATTCTAACACATAGAATTTCTACATGCTTATCATGTTATATATAAAATAATTAAGTATTAAAAAACAATTTATTATGTTTTACTTAAATTTGAATGATTAAATGTTTTATTTTCCAGAAAAATCAAAATGTACTAAATTTCAAATTAACAGATTTTTTTTTCCGTTATTTTGATTTTGGAATTTTTTAAACAAACTTTTCAAAGCTTTTAGGTAATTGATTTCGTTTTTTGCCTTTAAAAATGTAATAAGGAAAATATGTGTTTGATTTGCACTTAAAAGGGTCAATGCGGATAGAAACATTCAACTCGTTGAATATGTTGATGCTTACATTTTGTTTCTGAGGTCACTAGCTCAGGTCTTATGCATAATTCGAACCTTGGACATATTTAGATTCGTGGTATGCATATACTATCTTGATGTGACATCCCAGATTTTTTTGCAATATCAATTTAATAATCTACATTAAAAATTAAATTGATTTGATAATATTTGTTAATAAGAGCTGAATTTGATTTAATAATCTTCTTTTAATAAATATTTAACTGATAATTTATCTTTTAAAAGCAAATAAATTGTCTTCTATTTATAATATATATATTTGTATATATTGTAAATAGATAAGCTTTGTTTTAAATTTAATAAATAAAGATATGTTTTCTAATTTTAATATTTTTGGTAATTATAATTTGATTTAATATTTTTTTAAGGCTATTTAAAATAAATAACTGTATGGTTTAAAATACTTAAGAAAAATATTAATTGTTATAAATTTATTTTAGTTTAAGTTTGAATTTAAATAAGATTAACAAAAAGGGTTGTTTTGTTCTTTTAAGTATAGCTTGATGAAATAAGTAATGAAGTGATAATTTCTTTTATAAATTATTTTAATTTAATAATGAGTTATATTTTAAACAGTATTAATAATGTAATATCTTTACAAATGGGTTTTTTTATAGAAATTGTTATTTTTAAATTTATTTATTAAGGGAAGCTATGATTTGGAAATTTTAAAATTTAGACTTTCAAAAATATTTAAAATAAAATAAACCTTATCAATATTTAAAATTTAGTCTTTCTAACATAAGTATAAAATATAAATAATAATAGACAGTATTTAATAGTTTAAGTTTTAAAGATAAAAGAGAAATAAGTAAACACATTTCATAAAGTCTAACATCTTGATATTATAGACACTTATTTATTTTACAAATCATAACACCAGAACAAGACTAAAGCAAGCATGGATAAATGAACACTTAGAGAAATGCTGGAAACATATGTTGTAAGACTGTAAAACTAAGTATAAAAAGGAATATGTCTTCATGCTTGTACAGGAATGAGTATGTACTCGTGGGTAGATATAGAAA
This sequence comes from Allium fistulosum, assembly GCA_030737815.1. Lineage (NCBI taxonomy): Eukaryota > Viridiplantae > Streptophyta > Magnoliopsida > Asparagales > Amaryllidaceae > Allium > Allium fistulosum. The sequence goes on along the minus strand of CM060906.1, from coordinate 153,317,363 downwards.
AATATATACAATGTTATATAAGTACATACGAAAGGAAATAAAATATAGGATAAGTGTAGACATAAGGACAACTTCATAAATGCAAAACATCTCTAGTACACCAGCATAGATCATATCAGCCTCCAAGAGAAGAGAAAAAATCTCTGGACATTTTGTACCAGTAAAAAATTATAACCTGTAAACCTCTTTTCTATACCCATCTATCTCTTCTCCTTTTCGTTCAAGAAACATAGCATACTAGAAAGTATATTACAAATGAAGCTTCTAGTTCATCTCAACTAGGTCTCCAGTTCAAGTTTTCAAAAGATCAGAAAGCATTTATTTTCAACACTCAAGTTTTCAAAGCCTGTTTCAAAAATTAAATGCTCTGTCTTCTTTTAACAGGTGAGTAACTTTTTATTTAAAAGCCTAAATATAATAAACCTGTTGCATGTTCATATCTATGTATTTGTATGGTTGTATGTATATATATATGGGTGCATGTCTGTGTACATATGTAAATGTATAGAAGTGGGTGTATGAATGTTTCCTGAGATATCCCTGTTCTTAGTTTTCAAAGCTAAGGTTTAAAATCAAATCCATTATCTTTTGACCTATTTGTTGTTTGAACTTAGGATTAAAGCAAAAATTGTTTGTTTTAATATAAACTAAAGTTTAATAATTTATTTAAGTTGAAATAACTGGGAACATATCTGGAAATCAAAAAGGACAGAGAAATTTCTTATTTAAGCCAAAACTCAAATATGTTATTTTACAAATCCAGGATTATAATTTGAATATGTTAACCAAAACATGATTTTTAAAACAAAAATTATGATTTTTAGTGATAGGAGTCAAGTGCAGTTCTTGTTTGAACTGGGAATGGGTTTTAGGCAAGTTCAGGCGGTCGGAGGCACTAGCGAGGTCGGAGTTTCTGGTGGAGGTGGACGAGCCTACGTAGGTGATGGGAAAAATAACTGGAGCTGTTCCAGTTCGTCGTAGTGGTAGCGGCGATGGTTTTAAAATTTTAAACCTAGTTTTGTCGAAGGTTGGAATTTCGCTTCGTTCATCGTCTAGGAGTGATTGAGTGCTATGGGGTTTCGGGAGAGGGTAGCTTGGCCATAGTTGAAGTCGTGGCCGGAATCGCAGAGGTTCAGATGGTCGGAGACGTGAGTGCGAGAGGAGTTTGGCCATAGGTGTAATTTCTAGATTCAACTCCATAGCTCGATTTCGAATGTGGGGTTTGTGATGAAGTCTGGGAGGTCGAAATCAATGATGGGATGGTCGTCGACAGGTTGAAGGTAACGATGATGGTCGGAAGGTCGGAATGCTGGTGTACACGTGTACGTGTGTCAGGAGTGTCAGTAGTTGATAGGAGGGAGTGGCTCGAGAGTTGACTCGGGAATTTCGTTGTTTTTCGTGAGTTTATCTTCGGGACGTGAGTGGTTAGTTTTCCAGATCTATACTTAAACAAAATATAAGTTTTAAAGTAAGGGAATGGGATCTGGGTTTTCTCGAGTAGCTGGAGTGGTTTGCTCGAAGTAGTGGGATGTTAGAGTCGAAGTAAATTAAGGTTAGCTCGGGTCGAATGTTTGTTTACAGGTTTCAACATTTAAACCTGTTCTGTTTTTTTAAAATCTAAACAATTGATTTTTGAATTATAAAGCAAAGTTTAAACCATGTTTTTAAAGCTAAGTTTAAATTTTTAAGTATGATTTCAAAACTTAAATTTGTATTCATTTTAAACCTTAAATTTAAAATGGAATATAAAAGCAAAATTGTTTTTAAATGCTTTGATAATGATAATTTGATCATTAGTAAGAATAATGTTTTATCTTAAGGTAAATTAAGATTTAATAATTTAGAGTAACTAGATTATTAAGGTAAATAATTGGATAATTAATTAATTTAATTAATTAAAGATATGGATGATTAATTATGTAATTAAGAGTTTAAAATTAATTGATTCAAGTTTAAGACAAATTATTTAAAGACTAATTAATTTGTAATTAAGGGCATTAATTAAATAAGTTTAGATTTAATAAATGATTAGGGATGAATTAATCAAGTAATTAAAGATTAATTAAGTTAAAATTAAAACTTAAATTAATTAAATAATTAGTGGTTAATTAATTGGTTATTAAGGGTAAATTAACTTGTCGTTAATATTTATTTATCTAAGTTAAATTTCTTAAGAAAAGAAATTAAGGATTGTTAATAGTTAATGTAGGTCATTAACTTAAGATTTGTTTAATAATTAATCAATGTGATAATTTTAATAAATAATTAGATTAATTAATTAAAGATAATCATTTGTGAAATTGTTTAAGTGTAATTAAAGGAATTAATTACTAAAGGTAATTAATTAAATAAATTTGATTATTTAAGTTAATTAATTTAGTTTAATTAGTTTAAATTTATCATTCGATGATTTGATAAGTATAATTACTTAAATGTAATTAATGAAATGTAATTACTTAATGAAGTAATTAATGGTAATTAGTATATGTAATTAATTGAAGAGGATTTAATAATGGAAGTAATTTGGATTAAATTACTTCGTGAAATTAATCAAGGGATTAATTGGGATAATTATTCAAGGAATAATTAATTTATTAAATGAAGTAATTAAGGGTAGTTAATTACTGAATGGGATAAATCAAGAGCGATTAATAATTATGGTTTAAGTAAAGATTAATTTCTTAATGTAATTAATTTAAATAGAATAATTAATTAAAATGTAATTATGGATCATTAAATTTATATAATTAATGATGTAATTAAGGGTTGATTCATTAAGAGTAATTAATCAATAATAAGTGATTTTGAGTAATTAATTAATATAATTAATTAAGGATTAATGTAATTAATTATAGTTAATTAATTAATAGTGTAATTAAAGTGTAACACCCCACTCCAAGACCATTAACAAAGAGAATCACGGAGGTGATTCCGTCTGCTAATGCGGAGAATAGAGTATAATAGGAGCGACCAAATGTAACTATGCTATAACTATCTACCGAATACGTCGAAAAGTGGAATCTATTTAAATTTCTTTTTTCAATCAGGTGGTTCGACATATTCGATAAATACTTATAACGAAATTACAAATAGCTAAAGATCTATCAGAACAAAGCATAATAACATAATGAAATAGCATCACAGAACAGTATCACATAACAACACAGAGTCTCAGAATAATACATCGTCAATACAGATCCAAATATATCATAAGGTGGGTACAAAGCCACCACTCACACAAGTGAGTCAAAAATATGTACATAAGAGACTGAATAATCAGAGTATCCAAATAGTGGACAAATATAAAGAGCTATCTATTAGCAAAGCAGATAATGTCCAAGCGGAAGCACAGAAAGCTAAGTCCAGAGACCTAACCTGAAACAACTCGGTCTGACCCGAGCGAAAAACACTTGGGTTAGGCTAACTAAACAATCAGTTAATAAAATGAGATAAACATGATAGATAATGAGGCGATATAAAACATAGTACTATAGACTACAAACTCTCACATAGAGAAGAAATAAACATCTAAGTAGAGATGTATAGCAAGCCTTGTATCATGGGCATAACATAGTCACAAATATCAAAACAAAACATCTAAGTAGAGATGTATAATAAGCCTCATATCATCGGCATAACGTAAGCACAAATGCCAAAAACAAAAACATCTAAGTAGAGATGTATAATAAGCCTCATATCATCGGCATAACGTAAGCACAAATGCCAAAACAAAAACATCTAAGTAGAGATGTCAAAAAAACGATACATCTAAGTTGAGATGTATAATAGGCCATCTAAGTAGAGATGCCAAAAACGATACATCTATGTAGAGATGTATAACGGCCATCTAAGTGGAGATGCCAAAAACTGGAGCGATGACAAAGGCGCATATTGACTTCTATAGTGACCAGGGATCAAGTCCTATTGTCGCCCAAAATCTGGAGCGATGTTTTAAGCTTTCCGGAACATCCAAAATGATCTAATTTGAATCAAAAACGAGAAAGATACAGGCAAAACAATATCAGATTGAAACTCAAGATAACTTGTTAAAGATAGAATTGGTCTCTGTCTTTGAACGCATTTCAGGTCATCTAAATGGCAAAATTACAGAAAACTCACTGAACAAAAATTGTAGCATATGTTTTAAGCTTTCCGGAACATCCAAAATTATCTAATTCGGATAAAAAACGAGAGAGATATAGGCAAAACAATATCAGATTGAAACTCAAGATAACTTGTTAAAGACAGAATTGGTCTTCTGTCTTTGAACGTATTTCAGGTCATCTATATGGCAAAAATTACAGAAAAATCACTGGACAAAAATTGTAGCATATGTTTTAAGCTTTCCGGAACATCCAAAATTATCTAATTCGGATTAAAAATGAGAGAGATACAGGCAAAATAATATCAGATTGAAACTCAAGACTTGAAACGAAGGCGTAGCGACGTTCCAAAGTCGGACTCAGAAACATGAAATGCACTGTTTTGCACAGCGATCTGGGTTCAACTCTGACAGGAAATTCGAAGGGTCTAATGAACTCAGATGATGACCAAACTTTCCAGATATTGATTTCGTAACTCCATCTTTCCAACGAGACCAAAATCGTCAAATTCCGACTAGCGGCTCAAAAGTTATGACCAAAATAGTTTCAGATTCATCCACCGAGCTAATATGTGTATCGCTCTCGGGAAGATAGTAGAAAAATCAATTTTTGACCTAGTTAGCCTCAAAATTACAAAAAACTTACTGAACAAAAATTGTAGCATATGTTTCTAGATTTCCGGAACATCCAAAATGATCTAATTCGGATCAAAAACGAGAGAGATACAGGCAAAACAATATCAGATTGAAACTTAAGATAACTTGTTAAAGACATAATTGGTCTTCTGTCTTTGAACGCATTTCAGGTCATCTAAATGGCAAATTTACAGAAAACTCACTGAACAAAAATTGTAGCATGTGTTTTAAGCTTTCCGTAACATTCAAAATTATCTAATTCGGATAAAAAACGAGAGAGATACAGGCAAAACAATATCAGATTGAAACTCAAGATAACTTGTTAAAGACAGAATTGGTCTTCTGTCTTTGAACGCATTTCAGGTCATCTAAATTGCAAAATTACAGAAAACTCACTGAACAAAAATTGTTCCCTATTGAATCTAGTTTGCAGCACAAAAAACCTAACCAAAAACGGATGAAAAATGAAGAAGTTATGCCTGATTTCGTTTCAGCTACAATTCCAAAACGAAATTATAGAAGCATCAAGTAAAAAAAAGGATTTAGCTAGCAATTTTACCTCAACCAATGCAAGAAAAATATGCACAAACACTTGGCGTGCACTCCAAAAGCTAGAGAGAGGAGATCAATAGGCTTCATAACAAAAATAAACCAAAAACCATGTATTAAAAATTAATTTCAGAAATTAGAATGAAGATTAGAGAGTGATTAGAGAAAGATTGCTTTACCTTTTAGCTTGTATTAACCTAGATTAGCTATGTGGAGAGGAAAATGGATCTTCTACCAAATGGAGGCCATTAATTAGGTTTTTATGAGGTGTTTAGGTTTGAGGAAATTATGAAGAGGAGAGTTAGGGTTTAGGGTGGGTTTAAGATAATATACAGAGGTGGGTAATGGGTTTGGTTTCACTAATTGACCCAATAAGAGAAGTGGCATCCTAATGTTCACTAAAACTATTTAATGCTTCATTAGCCAACTAAAACTCACCATTATAAAACCACCCTTTTTTTCAAATGACTTTATTTTAAAGAAATTAGCCTATCCAAAAAAAATCCATTTTTAGCTCCATTTGAATTAAAATCATAATTTTAATTTATTATTCGGTAATTGCAATCCCGGGTTGTTACATAAAGATAAATTACTATATTTGGTTATGGATAATTAATTTGTGAAATTAATTAAAAGGATACTTACTTGAATGTAATTGAAGGATAATTAATCTAGGATGATTAATTAAGATGGAAATTTGAGAATGATTAATTAATTGATTTGTAATTAATTAATGGTTATGTAAGCAAGATTTATAGTGATGAAGTAATTAAATTAATTTACTTTAAATTAATTAAAAATAAGGTAATTAATTTAATTCATTTTAAATTAGTTATAAATGGTGTGTTTATGAATCATTGCTTATGTATGGATGGATGATATTGATTTCCTTGAATGGTTTGAAATCTCAGATATGAGATAAGTAATGTTGTATGATATGGTTGCTTTGGTTGAAGTGTGATGATAATATGGATTATCTATTTGTGATGATATTGTGAATTATCTATCTGTGATATTGTGAATTATCTATATGTATGTATATGGATAATGAAATGAATTGTTTTAACTTTAAAACAACTTGGCCTTAATAGATGGCGATTTGGATTTCGATGAGACCGAGATCGGGTTTCCAGATTTGGATATCCGAAAACCACATCGATCCAAATTAATGATAGGTCGTGAATCTCAAGTGAAGATGAAGATTCAGAGTGCAAGGGTTATTGTCGTTACTCCGAGGATGATTCCAAAATGAGTGTAACGAGATAATGCCTTCGGTTTCGTTCGAACCCGGAACGAACTTGTATGGATTGAATGCTTTCAGATCATCGTCAGGTGGACGATGAGCATTCTAAGTGATGTGTTCTGATGAGGTAATCGTAACCTCAAGCCTCATCAACCGGGAATGGCTAAAATAGGGAGGTGCAGCAAGGCTTCGTGGGTAGCACCCACTTGAGAGCGAGATTTTCCCCTGTCTAGATGTCCCTTTATATTCGGCTGTGTGGGCAGTTGTGGCCACAACTGCTGGGGTTGTTTCGTTCGGGACTGTCCAGTAAGGGATGGTTCCGGCCTTGTGTTGTAGGGGATTGGGAGTAATCCTCGGTATGCTGATCTAGGCCAGGTACTGTGACGGGCGGTACCCCAGTAGCCCTGCCATTGTATGGAATCCAATCTCCAATAAGTGCCGTACGTATTAGTTGTGCCCAACTATGTTGGAACGTGAGATGTAAGCATTCCAGCTATTTCTGTATTTTACTTGAAAACCCTAGACACTATTATAATATAACTGGATTTCCTATCAAATGTTTGGTTAGCGTAAGGTAAAAACTTTTCCATGTTTATGTGTGGGAAGTCTTACGTGATACCTTTTGTTTTCAAAGGATTTTCAAAGTTAAGCAACTTTAGCCTGTTACTCATACCAGACCCATGTCTGACCCGGAGTTTATTTCTGTTTTTCTTAAACTCTTGGGTACTCAAATTTTTACGAGTAGCCAATGGATTCAGGTTAGCTTTGATGATTTGTGGAGGAGCAATGGAGCAGGAGGCTTCAGCGTTGTAGATATGTATAGTGTTCCACTATGTTGGTATCTCTGTGTTGTATTTGAGTTGTATCGAGTTGTATTAACTAGACAGGTGTTTATAACTGTCTAGTATGTGATGTATTATCTGTGTAACTCTGATGTTGTATATTATGTAATATTTATGTGATTAATATAAATTATTCATTCCGCTGTTGAGATTCTGATGTTGTTTCTTCTTTCCTCTTTATCTTTTCTATTTCTCACCCCTTTCTTTCTTAAAGATGATGCATTTCTGGTAGTATAAAGTTGGGTCGTCACACTTGGTATCAGAGCATAGGTTGAGTGAATACCTTAGCTCTGGAGTGGTGTCTATCTTGATAGAGCGTACTTGTAATTTTTATATATATTTATTTGTTTATTTCTACCTATCTGTTGGGTTACCTGTTCGGTTTTTCCAATATAAGTTATAAAGGTAGATAGGGTAGTGATGTGTGTAACACGACTACCAATGGTTGGAGTTTGTTGAGGTTGGAAGTGTATCTGCCGAGACTGTAGACCCAATACCGTCTCAAGTGAATTTTGTTGTGGTGTAAGGATTTCACCAATCTCTGAAGGAAATCTATTAGGGTTCGGAGTCCATTTTTTAAGTGCAAGTTTGGATGAGTAGAATTTGGATTCTGGCAGTTAAGTAGAAGCTAGTGATGGTATCTTGATACCTCAGGAATTAGTAGCTGTGTTATGAGACACGGTGACTATGGATGTCTCCAAAGATTTTTCTTTGGAACAATTATAAGGAAGTGTGTCTGCATCGGTGTTGAGGCTGTGTTCAGCTGGGTGTTTGTGTTTGGGTTTGTGGTCCGAGTTTCTCGAGGAGTTTTGGATTAGGAAATCTTTGGCTTCGGTGGCAGCGTCGCAGTTCAGATTGTTCTGTGTGCCGGCAAGGAGGTCATCTGTCAGTAGTTTTCTAGAGGTGAAGTTAAGAAGCAGCAGTGTGGATCCATTTCTTCGATGGATTGGCTAGGTAAGCTTAAGTTGTTCTGATTGGTAAAGAGAGAGCAGTTTTTATTTGGATATTAAATTGGGTTGATCGCAAAAGTGACTTGCGATAGTTGAGTGTTCTCTTGGTTTGTTAGAGATCTTTCGGGATTTCTGAATTTTCTTTTTATGGATCCGTTGAACCATATTTCTGGGAGGTGTTGACCAGTTTGTGCTCGTGTGTATCATCAGCATTTTCATCTTCTTAGAGCAGAGTTGTGCAGCGGAAGCAGTTTGGGAGTGCATCTGTTTTATCTTTTCGGATAGGAAAAGTAAGTTCAGTCTTCTGATGTAGGAGGAGTAGAGTTTGTGTTCTTGGATTGATTGTGAGTGGATCATTTTGATGAGTTGTTTTGAGAAGTTTCAATGAAGGTTGAGCTGATAAATAGAGATGTAGACAACCCAGGATCGTCAGATGAGTTTTATGGATAAGAGACGAAGGAATTTGGATTTCGAAGTCAGGGATTTGATTTTTGAGTAAGTTTTCTTAGATCGAAGGAGCTTTATGTTTGGTAAGACTGGGAAGACAGCTCCGAGGTATCTTGGATCTTTTCTGTGCTGTAAGGATAAGTGTTTGGACTTCAGAAAGGAATTGTTAGTTTGGATAACTGGAATTCGATGTGTTTCACGTATCTCTGAGGGAGTACGTGTATGATCCATCTCTGGTTTTGGAACAGCAGTTCTAGAGGTTTGGTTGTTGAGCCAGACTTGTCTATAGTCTGATATCCTATCTAGTTTTGTAGACTAAATGAGTAGGAGCTCTGTAGCTTAGTAGTATAGTTTTGTTGGGTTATGTAGGGTGAGTATCCCGGTGTTTATACTTGGGAAACTCTAGATAGTCCTATCCTGATTTTGTCTGGATAGTTAGATTTGTTTGATTGGATGAGTTGGTTGCTATGGTTGTTAGCATATAATTAATATATGCTTGTGTTTTTAAAATTAAATCATTAATTAGATTATTAAATTACCTTTGTTTTAAATTTCGGGGACGAAATTCTTTTAAGGGGGGAGGAATGTGACATCCCGGAATTTTTGGCAATATCAATTTAATAATCTACATTAAAAATTAAATTGATTTGATAATATTTGTTAATAAGATCTGAATTTGATTTAATAATCTTCTTTTAATAAATATTTAACTGATAATTTATCTTTTAAAAGCTAATAAATTGTCTTCTATTTATAATATATATATTTGTATATATTGTAAATATATAAGCTTTGTTTAAATTTAATAAATAAAGATATGTTTTCTAATTTTAATATTTTTGGTAATTATAATTTGATTTAATATTTTTTTAAGGCTATTTAAAATAAATAACTGTATGGTTTAAAATACTTAAGAAAAATATTAGTTGTTTTAAATTTATTTTAGTTTAAGTTTGAATTTAAATAAGATTAACAAAAAGGGTTGTTTTGTTCTTTTAAGTATAGCTTGATGAAATAAGTAATGAAGTGAAAATTTCTTTTATAAATTATTTTAATTTAATAATGAGTTATATTTTGAACAGTATTAATAATGTAATATCTTTACAAATGGTTTTTTTATAGAAATTGTTATTTTTAAATTTATTTATTAAGGGAAGCTATGATTTGGAAATTTTAAAATTTAGACTTTCAAAAATATTTAAAATAAAATAAACCTTATTAATATTTAAAATTTAGTCTTTCTAACATAAGTATAAAATATAAACAATAATAGACAGTATTTAATAGTTTAAGTTTTAAAGATAAAAGAGAAATAAGTAAACACATTTCATAAAGTCTAACATCTTGATATTATAGACACTTATTTATTTTACAAATCATAACACCAGAACAAGACTAAAGCAAGCATGGATAAATGAACACTTAGAGAAATGCTGAAAACATATGTTGCAAGACTTTAAAACTAAGTATAAAAAGGAATATGTCTTCATGCTTGTACAGGAATGAGTATGTACTCTTGGGTAGATATAGAAAAATATATACAATGTTATATAAGTACATACGAAAGGAAATAAAATATAGGATAAGTGTAGACATAAGGACAACTTCATAAATGCAAAACATCTCTAGTACACCAGCATAGATCATATCAGCCTCCAAGAGAAGAGAAAAAAATCTCTGGACATTTTGTACCAGTAAAAAATTATAACCTGTAAACCTCTTTTCTATATCAATCTATCTCTTCTCCTTTTCGTTCAAGAAACTTAGCATACTAGAAAGTATATTACAAATGAAGCTTCCAGTTCATCTCAACTAGGTCTCCAGTTCAAGTTTTCAAAAGATCAGAAAGCATTTATTTTCAACACTCAAGTTTTCAAAGCCTGCTTCAAAAATTAAATGCTCGGTCTTCTATTAACAAGTCAGTAACTTTTTATTTAAAAGCCTAAATATAATAAACCTGTTGCATGTTCATATCTATGTATTTGTATGGTTGTATGTATATATATATATGGGTGCATGTCTGTGTACATATGTAAATGTATAGAAGTGGGTGTATGAATGTTTCCTGAGATATCCATGTTCTTAGTTTTCAAAGCTAAGGTTTAAAATCAAATCCATTATCTTTTGACCTATTTGTTGTTTGAACTTAGGATTAAAGCAAAAATTGGTTGTTTTAATATAAACTAAAGTTTAATAATTTATTTAAGTTGAAATAACTAGGAACATATTTGGAAATCAAAAAGGACAGAGAAATTTCTTATTTAAGCCAAAACTCAAATATGTTATTTTACATATCCATGATTATAATTTGAATACGTTAACCAAAACATGATTTTTAAAACAAAAATTATGATTTTTAGTGATAGGAGTCAAGTGCAGTTCTTGTTCGAACTGGGAATGGGTTTTAAGCAAGTTCAGGCGGTCGGAGGCACTAGCGAGGTCGGAGTTTCTTGCGGAGGTGGACGAGCCTACGTAGGTGATGGGAAAAATAACTTGAGCTGTTCCAGTTCGTCGTAGTGGTAGCGGCGGTGGTTTGAAAATTTTAAACCTAGTTTTGTCGAAGGTTGGAATTTCTCTTCGTTCATCGTCTAGGAGTGATCGAGTGCTATGGGGTTTCGGGAGAGGGTAGCTTGGCCGTAGTTGAAGTCGTGGCTGGAATCGCAGAGGTTCAGATGGTCGGAGACGTGAGTGTGAGAGGAGTTTGGCCATAGGTGTAGTTTCCAGATTCAAATCCATAGCTCGATTTCGAATGTGGGGTTTGTGATGAAGTCTGGGAGGTCGAAATCGATGATGGGATGGTCATCGACAAGTTGAAGGTAACGACGATGGTCGGAAGGTCGGAATGCTGGTGTACACGTGTACACGTGTCAGGAGTGTCAGTAGTTGATAGGAGGGAGTGGCTCGAGAGTTGACTCGGGAATTTCGCTGTTTTTCGCGAGTTTATCTTTGGCACGTGAGTGGTTAGTTTTCCAGATCTGTACTTAAACAAAATATAAGTTTTAAAGTAAGGGAATTGTAACGACCCGTAAAATTTCGATAATTAAAAATGTTAATTTAATAAGATTTCATGGTTTAATGTTGGAAGAATTAAAAATTTGAAATTTATGTATGGTAATAATAACTAGAATGAATTGCAGCAAATTTCATCTAAGTTAATTTTTTTGTATGAATTGAATGAAATCCCAAATCAATTGAAATAATATGTTGTCAACGGTAATGGATTGAATTTGTATTGTATAGGTAATGGTGACACTTGTTTGTAAATAATAAACTTATAAGTGTAATTAAAAGTTAATGGTGATAATTAGTTAAGTTACCTATTCATTTAGTTAGTCAAATTGAATTTGGGAACCAATTGCAATTGAAATGAAATTTTATATATTAGTTGAGTGCATTATCTCTAACTGAAGTTAAATAATAATGTGGAATTCATTTGATGTAATAAAGTAATCGACTGATAACAAAAATTTATTTAAAAATCTAATATTGAAATCCATCAAATATTGAACAATTAAATTGTTTAAATTTAATATTTGGAATTTATTGAATAATTGAATAATGGGAATTGAATAACCGTATAATGGAAATGGTTGTTCTATAATTTTAATTCATTTCAAAAGTTAATTTTATAAGTTCTTATTTGAATATTTCAAAAGATAGTGATTCAAGAATAATCAAATTTTTTTAAATTTAATATTACAGATATTTGAATAATTAAATTCCAAATTTGATATGATTAATTTGAGATTGAAATTTAATATATGAAAATAGAGTGAATAACTGCAATTTGATTTAATATGATTCAAATTGGTTTCCAAAGTGAATGTAAGTTATATTGGGATTGTAATAGAGTTAATAAGATTTTAAAATTGGTGTTTTAAGCAATTATGTAAATTTTGAAAGGTCGTCGATTTAATCGACGAGTTAAAATAGCCTTCCGGGGCACAGTCTCGGAATTCGACGAAACAAGTTCTATTAGATCCGTAATAGTTTATTATTATCGGGTTTTAATTTCCATAGCAATCGTAGTGGTCCTTTGACCGTGGCAGCTCAAAACGCTTAGAAATTAATTTAATCGATCTAATTTAAAATTGATCGTTTATTTCCGTAACTCGCGCATACGATCGAATTAGGACTTGAAACCTTTTCCATTGTGTCCGGAATAGGGGTATAACATTACGAATGCTTAGCGGCACGCCTCGATAGGGTTTTAAGATTTTGAGTTACATAATCAAGACGGTTTGAAAAATCTAATTAATATATATAAATTTGATTTGACCATACCCTTCACATCTGTCTGTTTCTTCTTATCAACCGACACCCTAGTACCTATTTCCTATTTCCTGTTCATACGCACATACTCTCCTTCTTCTTTATTTGCACGCAAGCTTCAGGCAGTAAGAAAATATTAAATCAAACTTCAAAAATTTCTTTCTCTTCCAATACTCGATTAAAAATCACGAAACCAATTTTAAAAATCAAATTTCATCCTGAGCTTCGAGATGGTGTGCTCATTTAAGGGTGCGGCCGTAGTTCTGGAAGTCGACAGGGAGGGTCGAGCACCGTTTAGAGCTAGGGTTTGGGTTTTGGGGGTGATGTAGGCATCGATTTGAGGGAATGACATCAGATTTGGACTCGGCATTGGAAATAGCACCTAGGGCAAAAATCCGATGGTGTGCGATCACGATGTGGAGAGTGCGACATTCCATGTCGTGCGTGCAGGAGGTCATTAGTCGCGACTTCCAGGGAGAGGTCGAGCTCGAAGTTGGTGGTACGGGGAGGTGGAGATTCAGGAGAGAAGATCGATGGCATTATCGGTTCGTTGAACGGAGTTGTCTAGCTTCGTATCAGTGAAGGAGGCATGTACGGCCATGGGGTTTGTGCATAGGAAATGGCTACAGGGAGTTTTGGGGAAGAAGCTTGAGTGGGCTGGGCTTCTTTTTCTTTGGGTATGAATTAATTTAAATATAATATAGATTGTTTTATGAATTGAAATGTTGATAACTTAAAAACCCTATATCTCCTTCGTACGAGATCGGAATCGGATGAAACAAGCGGCGATGGGATCGTGGTGACAAGCACTATGCTCTGGGATAGATTTGGAGACGTTTTGAGCCAGTTAAAATTTTGGGTCAAATTGAACGTCGTTCGATTTGCTTTGAAATTGAAATTCAAGGTGAGTGTTTTATAACGCTCACAACGTACTGAATATCTTTATGGTAGTTAAATTTGATATTATGAAGTGATATGAATTTTATTTGTCGTTGTTTGATAAAATTTAATTGTCATATAGATTGTCATTTGAATTCACCGTTGAAAATTAAATTGACAGTCAAATTGAAATTAAAATTTAATTGCGATTAAATTACCTGATATTGATAACTATGAAATTGCCGTGAATTGTATTGTCTATTGGATGATGTATTTCGATGGATGCTATTGGTTGATATTTAAATGTTTGGTTGTTTATTTACTTATATATATCCTGTTATACATACATATGACACTGTGATTTGGTTTAAGTGATATATATTCATCCCTGAAATTTAATTGAAATAACTAATCACTTGGCCATAGGATAGAAAACTATACACGGACACCGGATTGGTTAATTTTATAATTTTTTAAATAGTTGGTTTGAAATTTATTTAAATGTTTTGATTTAAGAGTTATAAATAAAATCAATGTATAGAAATCGAATTTATCGCAAATTGAGTTTGGAATGTTGAAATAAATTTTGGGTTAAAAGAAATTGTTAAATAATTTAAGTTGAGACTTTGAAATTTAAAATTGGGATATGATTGAATTTCGGAAATTTATTTGTTTTAAAGATTGAACATTATCTCGAGCTTTGAGTATTACTAAGTAAAAGTGATATAAAATGATATTTTGAAATTGAGCTTGGAATTGAATCATATTTGAAATTTGGACTTAAAAGTTGAATATTAAAGGATAATTTTGTTAAGTGTTATAAATTGATATTTTGAAAATCAAGCTCCAAATCGATATAAATTGAAATTGAATTAATGTGACGACCCAGAATTTTTGTATATTTGAAATGGGAATATTTAATTTATTTTAAATATTCGGAGGTTAAATTTTAACTTTAATTTTAAATATACAGTATTTATTGGATAATTTAATTTTTGAATTAGACAATTGAATATAGGGTAAAATAGAGAATCCGGAGTTTTGAGCTTGTTAAAAATAATTTGAAAGCTTGTAGATATGAAAGATAATAAAAGTGATAGAAGCTAATTTAAAGATGTTTTGTTCAGTTTTAAAAATTTTTGGCTACGATTTCGAGTCGATTTAAAATTTGGAATTTTAAAATAAGCTATGGTGTTTGACTAGTCAATATTTCTTTCCATATCTAGACTACGAGCCTTCTGGATCACGCTGTCTGTCCACACGTGTTCAACTGGGTTAACACGCGTCCTCTAAAAAAAATCACTTCTTTCTCGTTCTAGTTAATACCGAGACAATCTTGTTTTCTATCTCCATTCCTTAGTCAAAGCCCTATCTTCTTTGTAACGCTATTCCATCCTAGTTCTTAACCGCCTATCCTTTCCTTTATTCCCCTTCAATTCAAAACGAAATCAAAGCTCATTCAAACGGAAATCACAATCAAATTCGAATTGAATCGAACAGTTTTCTCTTACTCGAAAATCTATTGGTACGTGATTCGATTCGCGAGGCTAGGGTTTTGTCTGGTTGAGGGATTGCGAGCCTCAAGGCGTGGCTCGGCTGGAGTATGCCGACATCGAATCACTTCTCGAAGCCTCAGCTTGTCGATTTCCTACTCGATGTTGCCGATTCCGATCTGGAGTTTCAGAACTGAATCGATCTCGAGCTGTACTCGATTCCAGGTGATTCGCGTGGCGTACGGAATGGTGTAGATCATTGCCAGTGTAGTCTGGGTGGCCGCGATGTTCTCGAGGTCTTTGGGGTCGACGCAGAGATGCGACAACGTGGGCTAGAGGCAGACTCGCGAGCTGTTGGCGAGGCCGGTGTTGTTTGAACAACAACGTGACGGAGGCAGCGCTATCGTTCTTGGCCAGGGTTCTTCTGGGTAATTTCAATTCTACTCTTCCTTACTTTGGTTTGCCGAAGTTATAAACTTTGTTAAAGTATAATTTGTTAGCTCATAAATATTTCTCAGGTTGGAATCTTTAAGTTTTTAACATGGCCAGAAAAGGAAAATGTGGGTTAGGTTGGTTTAACTATCATTTAAAAGTAGTTTAAATGTTGTAGAGTTTATACAAAAAATTAGATTTTTGAAAGCTGTGTAGATTTTCATAAATATTTATATAGGTAGGCTCAAACAGAAATTAAGGATGCATATGCACATTCTAAACCTACTAGATTAATTCTAAAATAATGGATTGTGAAAATATAAATTGTCTAACCAACCTATTTAATTATTTTGGTCACTAAAGATATGTTATTTAAAATTTGTTTAAAAATAAATTATTAGTTGATTAAATTACAAAATGATAACCAATTGTTCAGTTGATTCAAAATAATAATGAATTAATATAAATATTTATACAAGGTCAAAATCGAGAAAACAAGCTGGTCTGGAATGGAATTGCAAACAAAAATCAAAGGTGAGTTAATCTCACTCGGTTGGATTTTTAATTTAAATTTAAATAGTTAAATTTAAATAATTGATTGCATTGATTGATGTGCTATACTATATATAGTAGTATATAGCAATATATACATATTGGCATATGTATATATTGGAATTGTTGATATTCCCGCATTATATAGCGGATGAGACCCTATGCGCCGCATAATAGCGGATGATATTTTATAAAACCCATATACCGCGATATTCCACCTCGAAGTGGAATTGGTATTGTGCTAACGTCTGTGGATGTAGGGAAACAGGTTGGAGGGATCCAACTGGATTCCTCAAAATATTTAATTTTGTTTAAATATTCTGTGATATGATTTTGATATCCTGTGATGAATTATATGGATAATTGGATGTTATGGTTTGGTTGGATCGATTTGGATATGCTGAGTTATCAAAATCTCTAGTATGGAAATTTTGAAAAGAAATAAAAAAGTAAATTTTTAAGTTAAATAAGTATAAAGAGTTTGGAATAAATTTGAGAATAAATCTGATTAAGAATAAAAGTGATTCCCAAAATTCTAATAAATATGGAAAAGAGGAATTTTGAATAAACCGAGAAATATTGAAATTAAAAACTTATGTGATATTATTTAAAAGAATAAATAATTTATTTTAATTCAATGTTTAAATGAAATTAAAAGAAGAGAAAGAATTTGGTAAATCTGAGACTTGTGTTCAGTTTAAAGATTTTAAATCAGAATGAGAAATAAAATCTGAAAGTTAATGAATTTGGGAATAAATGGATTAAGTGATGAAATTTATTTCAAAGTAAAATAAATTGGAAAATCAGTTGTAAATTGATTTAAATATTTTGGGATTCGAAATTTAAAGAGAAATGAGATTTTGGAGATATAAACTGGGTTTATAAAGTGAAATGGAATATAAGAGGATATTTGAAATATAAATTCAAGGTGGGAATTTATAAAGGGATATGAATTGGTTTAAAAATAAGTGTTGATTTATTTTTAAAGGGATGTGAAGAGAAATAAATATTTGGAAATGTATTCCGTAAGCGGAAACTGTTGAAATTGTTTTCAAAAGGAGTTTGAAAATTTGGAAATATATCTTGGAAAGATATTTGGGCAAATAAATAATGTGGGAAATTATTTATTATGTGATGGTTGCTTGTGGATGTTAATTGATAGTTAAATAACCGACTATCAATATTGGCCAAATGCGCTGATCGTTTCGAAGAGACCGGGATCGAGTTTCCGTATACCGGGATTCTAGGTCTGGAGACTCGAATACCACTTCGATCCGGTTTGTACGTTTCGTGTAATGTGTTCGGAGTCGAAGATGGAGCTGTGAAGTGCAAGGGCTAGTCGCTACTAATCCTGAGGATATTTCCAAAATGGATGTAGTAGGAATAGTGCCTTCGGTTCCGTTCGAACCCGGGACGGACTTGTATGGACGAATGCTTTCGTGACATCGTCAGGTGGGCGATGGGCATTCTAAGGGATATGTTCTGAAAAGGTATCGTTTAGCCTCGAACCTCATCAATCGGGAATGACTGAAAATCAGGGGTTATGCAGCAAGGCTTCGTGGGTAGCTCCCATTGGAGGGTAAGGTCATCCCTGTCTAGATGTCCCTTTTTATTTCGGCTTAGTGGTGCGGTTGCTGATCCCAACCGTGGGGTGATTTTATTCGGGATCATCCAGTAAGGGATGGTTCCGGCCTTGTGTTGCAGGGGAGCGGGCGTACTCCTCGGTACGGTGATCTAGGCCACGTATTGTGATAGGTGGTACCCCAGTACCTAGTCATTCGTTGGAAATCCATTCTTCCTACGTGCCTTGTATGGTATTTGTTTGTATTACCCACTTTTGTGGCTAGTATGCTGGAATTTAATAATGTAACAATTTCAGCTATTTTAATAAGTATTTGTATATAGACACTATTATAATATCAAAGAAATTTGATAAAAAGTGTTTTAGCTATCGTAAGGTAAAAACCCGACATGTTTATTTGTGGCGTGGTCTTACGAGATGCTTTTTATTTTTAAAGGATTTTTGAAACTTTAATAATAAATTTGAGTGTGATTTTCTCACGCTGGTATTCCAGACTGACTCGGGTATTGTTTTATATGATGCTCGGGTCAGACCGAGTATTATAGATTACAGGAAATGATGCTATGGAGCTGGATGGCGATAAGTACTTTCATATTTGAGTTATATATTCCGCTGTGTATTCAGATTGTGAGGACAAGTTATGATTACTGTCCAGTTGTATGATATTGATGTGATGTACTCTGATGATGTATTTGGATGATGTATATGTAAACAGAAATAGATTTCTTTTTGTGTAAAGATCTGTTATTACCTATTATATTTTATTCCACTGCGTATGTGAGATTCTGTTGTTGTTTTCTATTTTTCTTCTTCTTCTACCTCTTCTTTTTACCCAAATGGTCCGGTTTTTCGTGTTAGAAAAACTCGGGTTGTTACACTTGGTATCAGAGCTTAGGCTAGCGGTAACCTTGGCTCTGGTGGGAATTTTGAGAGTATTAATAGATATGAGCGCGTATTTGTTAGTGAATATAAAATGGTTTTATATTGTGTTGGTTGATTTATTGAGTGGCATATGAACCTTCGTCGGCACAGTATGGACAACTGTATCGAAGGGGTTTCTAAACACTTGAATAGAACAGTTCGACACAATATTGTTTTAAATAGGGTGAATGAAATAATTTTGCCCAAATTATTTTGTATATAAAAGAAATAATTATTTGAAATTTATTATAGTTATATATTTGGATGCTTGGTTGTTAGAAAATGACAATAATGAGTTAGTCTCATTATTGAGTAGAAAATTGAAATATAGACTATAAATGAAATTTATAAATTGAGATAAACTTTATATACAAATGTGAATTACAAATGTGATTTATAATCAAATGAGATTAATTCATAAACAAATGAAATTTGTAAATGTAAATGGTAAAAGTGACTTATAACTTGAAATAAAATGTGATAGAATTCCAGAGTAATGTTTGGATATAAAAATTGGATGGATTTTGAATTTGAAGTTTTGGGAAAGATTTAAATTCCTTTGGATTTAAAAATAGTTTTTAAAGGTTTTGGGGAAATAATAGTGATATTATTTCATGAATATTTTTGAAATTGAATTGAAATCTGGTGGAATTTGGGATTTAAAAATGTTTGAAATGTTTTAGAGTGATAAAAGCATTAAATTCTCTTTCGGTCGCTGGAAAATAATTTCGGTGATGACTGCAGCATCATCGATGTCTATTTTCGAGTTTCCAAAGAGAAATTGCTACCAAACTGTTTTAAGTTGGAAATAATTGTGAACTGGGTTGGTTTTGAAATTCAAAAGGGAAAATTGTTTGGTAAAAGCAGATTGTTTTAGAAATTGGGATTTGATGTGATATACCAGATGTGTATGAGTTATTTATGGATTCAAAATGGTTTTGGAATAAAATCGAGCAATTGGATTCTGGAAATTCTATTTAAAATTTAAATGTGGAAATTTAAATGAATCAACAATATAAAGTATAGAATGAAGTTGATTGAAATAAGAAAGGAATGAAAGTTAAATTCTGGGATTATAATTATGAGATGAAATTAACTCAATGAGTAATATAAGCTGGTAGATAAAAGAGTTAGAGAACTTGAAGGTGAATGAATTGTAAAACTTGTATAAAATTGTATCCTAGAATTAAAATTTAATTCGAGTATATGAAGGTGAATAAAATATATTTGAATTTAACTTAAGATAAGTTAAATAAAAAATTGAGAATTGGAATTGAATTAAATATAAGTAAGTTGAAGTCGAATTGAATTGGATATAAAGGTAATGTAAAATGCTTAAAATTGTGTAAAGAAATTCATAATGATTGAGTGAATGAACCAATTATATTAAATAAATAAATGGATGGAATTTGATTAAATAAGAATCAAATGAAAGATGGAAATAAAACTTTAAAGGGTTGGTTAAATGGAAAATAAACTTAAGCTATTGACTTAAGTAAATGTTGAAATGGAAACTGAACTCAAACAGAGGAGTGGTTTAAATAAGTTGAGAAATAGTTATTGAATGAATTAACTTGGATTGTTTTCGAGCTAAATAAAATTCAATATTCAGAAGTTGGAGATGAATTGAATTTAAGAAAATTATTAGAAATGAAAATCTGAATGAAATGTGGAATAAGTATTTATATTTGAAATGAAGTGGTAAATTGAAGTAAATTGAAATTCATATGGAATTGGAGTTCAATTCGAATATATACACTTCGGGGGTGAAGTAGTAAATAAATATAAATTTATATGAACTTAAGAATTGAAGAATGAAATTCTTAAGAAAATTTGTATTGGAAATATACTTAGTAATTTTGGAATGGAAAAATATATATACTAAGTGAATAGTTGAATGAAGACTAAAACTGAAGTTGTGAAATGTGATAGTTGTGAATAAGGGGATAACAATCAAAAAGGAATGTGAATAAAAGAGAATTGATATAACTGGTAATCAATTGGAATTTATACGTAAGATGTACGTATATTATTTTATTCGCATAGCTATTTGGTCCAGATGTCGAACACAGAATTTCGAGATAGATATATCTATCCGAATTGGAATTTTTCACTCGATTTTCAACGGCGAACCTGGATATGGATTGTTGATTGATTCTGGATATTCTCTATCATAGTTTGTGGCTATGCAAGGAGAATGACGGTTTCTGATCAAGGAACCAGATCTGAGTCCGCACTAGGAAGTCGGGTGGACGATACTAGTTCGGAAGTGAGATTGTGTGATCGATTGAGCGATCGAATGTGATATTGCGTACGGATGATATATGTGCATCGTACGGACTTAAGTAAAACAAATATTGAAAATTTGTAAAGAAAAGTATAAAATGACTTTGGAATTGTGATTGAATATTATTGCTTAGTAGGATATACAGGTGTATAAAAGCAATGGATAAATTGGGATTTTTGATTTTAGAAGATAAAATTTAATGGCCCGACAAAAAGGTATGTATTTGAATTTCTATATGAAATTTGATTGGGTTTTTGATCCTGCCACTTGGGTTTTTGTTTTCTTTTTGAGATTGGGAGGCCGTAGAGCCATTTTGTAGTAGTACCGAGCTAGCCGCGCAAAGGAGACGCTGGCGAAATTTTTCGGAAATTTAGGGAGTTAGAAAAATTATGAAATTTTTTGATAATTCAAAATTTGAATTCAAATTTAAATTTGAATGGATAAGTAGGTGGTATGGGTTGAACTTATGAATAAGTTTGGGAAGTTAAAAGATGATTAGTGTATCATTAATAAAAGATTGTTTGGGTATTGTTAAAATTGTTTGAACTTGGGAAATAGTAATGGGTATTGGATCATTCTTCCTAACTAGTAATTTCGGGGACGAAATTCTTTTAAGGGGGGAGGAATGTGACGACCCAGAATTTTTGTATATTTGAAATGGGAATATTTAATTTATTTCAAATATTCGGAGGTTAAATTTTAACTTTAATTTTAAATATACAGTATTTATTGGATAATTTAATTTTTGAATTAGACAATTGAATATAGGGTAAAATAGAGAATCCGGAGTTTTGAGCTTGTTAAAAATAATTTGAAAGCTTGTAGATATGAAAGATAATAAAAGTGATAGAATCTAATTTAAAGATGTTTTGTTCAGTTTTAAAAATTTTTGGCTACGATTTCGAGTCGATTTAAAATTTGGAATTTTAAAATAAGCTATGGTGTTTGACTAGTCAATATTTCTTTCCATATCTAGACTACGAGCCTTCTGGATCACGCTGTCTGTCCACACGTGTTCAACTGGGTTAACACGCGTCCTCTAAAAAAAATCACTTCTTTCTCGTTCTAGTTAATACCGAGACAATCTTGTTTTCTATCTCCATTCCTTAGTCAAAACCCTATCTTCTTTGTATTGCTATTCCATCCTAGTTCTTAACCGCCTATCCTTTCCTTTATTCCCCTTCAATTCAAAACGAAATCAAAGCTCATTCAAACGGAAATCACAATCAAATTCGAATTGAATCGAACAGTTTTCTCTTACTCGAAAATCTATTGGTACGTGATTCGATTCGCGAGGCTAGGGTTTTGTCTGGTTGAGGGATCGCGAGCCTCAAGGCGTGGCTCGGCTGGAGTATGCCGACATCGAATCACTTCTCGAAGCCTCAGCTTGTCGATTTCCTACTCGATGTTGCCGTTTCCGATCTGGAGTTTCAGAACTGAATCGATCTCGAGCTGTACTCGATTCCAGGTGATTCGCGTGGCGTGCAAAATGGTGTAGATCATTGCCAGTGTAGTCTGGGTGGCCGCGATGTTCTCGAGGTCTTTGGGGTCGACGCAGAGATGCGACAACGTGGGCTAGAGGCAGACTCGCGAGCTGCTGGCGAGGCCGGTGTTGTTTGAACAACAACGTGACGGAGGCAGCGCTATCGTTCTTGGCCAGGGTTCTTCTGGGTAATTTCAATTCTACTCTTCCTTACTTTGGTTTGCCGAAGTTATAAACTTTGTTAAAGTATAATTTGTTAGCTCATAAATATTTCTCAGGTTGGAATCTTTAAGTTTTTAACATGGCCAGAAAAGGAAAATGTGGGTTAGGTTGGTTTAACTATCATTTAAAAGTAGTTTAAATGTTGTAGAGTTTATACAAAAAATTAGATTTTTGAAAGCTGTGTAGATTTTCATAAATATTTATATAGGTAGGCTCAAACAGAAATTAAGGATGCATATGCACATTCTAAACCTACTAGATTAATTCTAAAATAATGGATTGTGAAAATATAAATTGTCTAACCAACCTATTTAATTATTTTGGTCACTAAAGATATGTTATTTAAAATTTGTTTAAAAATAAATTATTAGTTGATTAAATTACAAAATGATAACCAATTGTTCAGTTGATTCAAAATAATAATGAATTAATATAAATATTTATACAAGGTCAAAATCGAGAAAACAAGCTGGTCTGGAATGGAATTGCAAACAAAAATCAAAGGTGAGTTAATCTCACTCGGTTGGATTTTTAATTTAAATTTAAATAGTTAAATTTAAATAATTGATTGCATTGATTGATGTGCTATACTATATATAGTAGTATATAACAATATATACATATTGGCATATGTATATATTGGAATTGTTGATATTCCCGCATTATATAGCGGATGAGACCCTATGCGCCGCATAATAGCGGATGATATTTTATAAAACCCATATACCGCGATATTCCACCTCGAAGTGGAATTGGTATTGTGCTAACGTCTGTGGATGTAGGGAAACAGGTTGGAGGGATCCAACTGGATTCCTCAAAATATTTAATTTTGTTTAAATATTCTGTGATATGATTTTGATATCCTGTGATGAATTATATGGATAATTGGATGTTATGGTTTGGTTGGATCGATTTGGATATGCTGAGTTATCAAAATCTCTAGTATGGAAATTTTGAAAAGAAATAAAAAAGTAAATTTTTAAGTTAAATAAGTATAAAGAGTTTGGAATAAATTTGAGAATAAATCTGATTAAGAATAAAAGTGATTCCCAAAATTCTAATAAATATGGAAAAGAGGAATTTTGAATAAACCGAGAAATATTGAAATTAAAAACTTATGTGATATTATTTAAAAGAATAAATAATTTATTTTAATTCAATGTTTAAATGAAATTAAAAGAAGAGAAAGAATTTGGTAAATCTGAGACTTGTGTTCAGTTTAAAGATTTTAAATCAGAATGAGAAATAAAATCTGAAAGTTAATGAATTTGGGAATAAATGGATTAAGTGAGGAAATTTATTTCAAAGTAAAATAAATTGGAAAATCAGTTGTAAATTGATTTAAATATTTTGGGATTCGAAATTTAAAGAGAAATGAGATTTTGGAGATATAAACTGGGTTTATAAAGTGAAATGGAATATAAGAGGATATTTGAAATATAAATTCAAGGTGGGAATTTATAAAGGGATATGAATTGGTTTAAAAATAAGTGTTGATTTATTTTTAAAGGGATGTGAAGAGAAATAAATATTTGGAAATGTATTCCGTAAGCGGAAACTGTTGAAATTGTTTTCAAAAGGAGTTTGAAAATTTGGAAATATATCTTGGAAAGATATTTGGGCAAATAAATAATGTGGGAAATTATTTATTATGTGATGGTTGCTTGTGGATGTTAATTGATAGTTAAATAACCGACTATCAATATTGGCCAAATGCGCTGATCGTTTCGAAGAGACCGGGATCGAGTTTCCGTATACCGGGATTCTAGGTCTGGAGACTCGAATACCACTTCGATCCGGTTTGTACGTTTCGTGTAATGTGTTCGGAGTCGAAGATGGAGCTGTGAAGTGCAAGGGCTAGTCGCTACTAATCCTGAGGATATTTCCAAAATGGATGTAGTAGGAATAGTGCCTTCGGTTCCGTTCGAACCCGGGACGGACTTGTATGGACGAATGCTTTCGTGACATCGTCAGGTGGGCGATGGGCATTCTAAGGGATATGTTCTGAAAAGGTATCGTTTAGCCTCGAACCTCATCAATCGGGAATGACTGAAAATCAGGGGTTATGCAGCAAGGCTTCGTGGGTAGCTCCCACTGGAGGGTAAGGTCATCCCTGTCTAGATGTCCCTTTTTATTTCGGCTTAGTGGTGCGGTTGCTGATCCCAACCGTGGGGTGATTTTATTAGGGATCATCCAGTAAGGGATGGTTCCGGCCTTGTGTTGCAGGGGAGCGGGCGTACTCCTCGGTACGGTGATCTAGGCCACGTACTGTGATAGGTGGTACCCCAGTACCTAGTCATTCGTTGGAAATCCATTCTTCCTACGTGCCTTGTACGGTATTTGTTTGTATTACCCACTTTTGTGGCTAGTATGCTGGAATTTAATAATGTAACAATTTCAGCTATTTTAATAAGTATTTGTATATAGACACTATTATAATATCAAAGGAATTTGATAAAAAGTGTTTTAGCTATCGTAAGGTAAAAACCCGACATGTTTATTTGTGGCGTGGTCTTACGAGATGCTTTTTATTTTTAAAGGATTTTTGAAACTTTAATAATAAATTTGAGTGTGATTTTCTCACGCTGGTATTCCAGACTGACTCGGGTATTGTTTTATATGATGCTCGGGTCAGACCGAGTATTATAGATTACAGGAAATGATGCTATGGAGCTGGATGGCGATACGTACTTTCGTATTTGAGTTATATATTCCGCTGTGTATTCAGATTGTGAGGACAAGTTATGATTACTGTCCAGTTGTATGATATTGATGTGATGTACTCTGATGATGTATTTGGATGATGTATATGTAAACAGAAATAGATTTCTTTTTGTGTAAAGATCTGTTATTACCTATTATATTTTATTCCACTGCGTATGTGAGATTCTGTTGTTGTTTTCTATTTTTCTTCTTCTTCTTCTACCTCTTCTTTTTACCCAAATGATCCGGTTTTTCGTGTTAGAAAAACTCGGGTTGTTACAATTAATTAAAGGTGAATGTGGAATTGAATTAATTTGAAGTCAAGTTGACGTTGATTTGAATTGAAATCGAAATTGAATCGGTAGAATGGAAAT
Source organism: Allium fistulosum (assembly GCA_030737815.1). Classification (NCBI taxonomy): domain Eukaryota; kingdom Viridiplantae; phylum Streptophyta; class Magnoliopsida; order Asparagales; family Amaryllidaceae; genus Allium; species Allium fistulosum. The sequence goes on along the minus strand of CM060906.1, from coordinate 153,291,394 downwards.
TGAAATTGATTTGAATTGGGAAGTTATAATTGAAATGGTCTGGTTTTGAAGCTGTTTCATTTTGTTTCCAAATTTCTCTGTTATATAAACCATCTTTAAATACTTAAACTATTTTAATCTATTTTAAATCTACTTAACCCAATTTAGATTATTTTAAACTAATTTATCTATTTGAAATCCATTTAAAGATTTTAAGTATTTTTAACTATTTTAATTATTTAAACTACTTTTAAACTACTTAAAACTATTTTCTAAAAATTTCAAGCTTGTCAATAAGGTGAAATGTTTATATTTAAATCTTGAATTTAAATACGAATTGGGTTAAATGAAGTTGCAACCCAAATTGAAATTCGAAATGGTTTTGAAATCGAAATGAGATATTGAGGCGAAAAATGATTTTTGAAATGGAATCTTACATCTTGAATAGATATGATGATATTTGAAATGGATTTGATTTTGAAGCGAATATGATATTTTGATATCAATTTTGAATCAATTTGAAATGTAAAAGAGCCATCGGTGTAATAATACGTAGTTATTAAAGAGACCGGGATCAGATATGGACATACTCTCTGTCGATACCAAAAACCACTTTAATAACTATTATACACGGAGTGTTGATCCAGAATGAAGTGGATGGCTTGGTGAACGCGTTGACTAAAGAAAGAGAACGATATTGGATGACCCCTGACATGACTAAAACAGGAGCCGCGCCGGGCCATTGAGGCTCGCCACCCCTAGCGGACACACTTCTTCGATACCATATCTATTACCTTTGTGATTCGATTTGGGTGCACCCCTTGATTTGGGAGTGTTGTTTCGTGGTGTTGAGGTAGTAGCTGCTATGCTCAACATCAGTCCGGATCACGCAACTACTAGTATCCTAGTTTGTATCGCCTCATGTACCTTGTCATACTGATTATCCTATTCGCGACCACTACGTTTTGATTTGTACCTTTAGTATATGGATTGCCCTCTGGTGACTTCCGGTTTTGGGGAAACTACGGTCTTGTATATGCTCTTGGGAATAAAAATGTGTTAAGGGGGATTATGGTAAAGCCTTAACGCTATTTTAATACTTTACTTTAATGTAGACATATTATGATAGCGTATTGTACTACATAGTAGATAGTTTAACGGATCCTTGAGAGATGGAAAATCCCGTAACATCTCTTAAGTCAGTGCACTCACGTTGACACTGGATATGAGATGTCAAACCCCGTAAACATCTCTAACGCCGTTGCATTCATATTTATTTATGATTGATTAACTTACATGAGGATGTTTTAGTCCTGACTCGAGTGTTTTGTCTTTTAATTACGCTCGGGTCAGTCCTGAGTTTTCAGCTTATTGAAGATCTAATTTGGAGGACGAAGACGAAGATTTGGTATACTATTACTATTTATTATCCTTGCATCATGTTGTCTGCTGCATTATTTTATTTGTTCTGTTGTATATGTATAACTCTGATAAATTATGTATAAATGAAAATCAAAAGTATATTAAACAGCTTCATGAACTGTTTATTTGATTATTATATTTTATCTTTCCGCTGCGAGATTCTGTGATTGTTTCTTGTTCCTTTTCTCTTCTTTTCTTATTTACCCCATTAATAGTCCTCCCTTTTGAATGGTTTGGAATCGGCATGTGTGTTTGATTTGTCGATTTAAACTGTCCAAAAAGGTGGGTCATTTCCATAGCAATCGGAGTTTAAACCATGTTTTTAAAGCTATGTTTAAACCAGTTTTTAAGTATGATTTCAAAACTTAAATTTGTATTCATTTTAAACCTTAAATTTAAAATGGAATATAAAAGCAAAATTGTTTTTAAATGCTTTGATAATGATAATTTGATCATTAGTAAGAATAATGTTTTATCTTAAGGTAAATTAAGATTTAATAATTTAGAGTAATTAGATTATTAAGGTAATTAATTGGATAATTAATTAATTTAATTAATTAAAGATATGGATGATTAATTATGTAATTAAGAGTTTAAAATTAATTGATTCAAGTTTAAGACAAATTATTTAAAGACTAATTAATTTGTAATTAAGGGTCATTAATTAAATAAGTTTAGATTTAATAAATGATTAGGGATGAATTAATCAAGTAATTAAAGATTAATTAAGTTACAGTTAAAACTTAAATTAATTAAATAAATGGTTAATTAATTGGTTATTAAGGGTAAATTAACTTGTCATTAATATTTATTTATCTAAGTTAAATTTATTAAGAAAAGAAATTAAGGATTGTTAATAGTTAATGTAGGTCATTAACTTAAGATTTGTTTAATAATTAATCAATGTGATAATTTTAATAAATAATTAGATTAATTAATTAAAGATAATCAATTGTGAAATTGTTTAAGTGTAATTAAAGGAATTAATTACTCAAGGTAATTAATTAAATAAATTTGATTTATTTAAGTTAATTAATTTAGTTTAATTAATTTAAATTTATCATTCGATGATTTGATAAGTATAATTACTTAAATGTAATTAATGAAGTGTAATTACTTAATGAAGTAATTAATGGTAATTACTATATGTAATTAATTGAAGAGGATTTAATAATGGAAGTAATTTGGATTAAATTACTTTGTGAAATTAATCAAGGGATTAATTGGGATAATTATTCAAGGAATAATTAATTTATTAAATGAAGTAATTAAGGGTAGTTAATTACTGAATGGGATAAATCAAGAGCGATTAATAATTATGGTTTAAGTAAAGATTAATTTCTTAATGTAATTAATTTAAATAGAATAATTAATTAAAATGTAATTATGGATCATTAAATTTATATAATTAATGATGTAATTAAGGGTTGATTCATTAAGAGTAATTAATCAATAATAAGTGATTTTGAGTAATTAATTAATATAATTAATTAAGGATTAATGTAATTAATTATAGTTAATTAATTAATAGAGTAATTAAAGATAAATTACTATATTTGGTTATGGATAATTAATTTGTGAAATTAATTAAAAGGATAATTACTTGAATGTAATTGAAGGATGTTAACGATAAAAAGTGAACGCTAACACCCGGTTTGTGTAATTGAATCGTGAAAGCACCACCCGTTGGTACGGGAACAGAATATAAGCTGAAAATAGCAGAAAAGCAGTAAATGAACAACAGGTTTATAGTGGTTCGGCCCGTAATTGAGCCTACGTCCACTTTATAATCTTTTATTGCTGATTTGGTTACAATTTGATACAATATCCTTCAAAATACAATACAACTTGATCACGAAAGCACTCTTGACTACTAGCTCAATCTTTGATCATGAAACTCGACGAATCCGTGTTGGATGTAAGGAGTCCTTCTCGAAGCTTGTTGTAATGTCTCGAATGCTTGAAGATCTTTGGTTGCTGAATGAGAGGAGACTTCGACAGCGTAACGGCGCTTGAAGAAATGAATGGCCAAAAGTCCCCGTGATGTTGGAAGTGGTGGGGTATTTATAGGAGCTGATTTGGATTCAGAAAATTCCCCTAAGTCTTAGGTCGCGTACGACCTTAGTTAAGTCGTAGGTCGCGAGCGACCTAAGCTAGGTCGCAGTCTCCTTGCGGCTTAAGAGATTAGCTGGTGAAGCAGTACTTGGCTTTATTTGATTAAGTGGTAGGTCGCAGGCGAGTTAAGGAATAGCTGTGTGAGTTCTAAGTCGTTGAAGCCCTAGCTCGTTAGCCTCTTAGGTCGTAGGTTCCTTAGGTCGCAAGCATCTTCAGTAGTTAGGTCGCGAGCTTCTTTAGGTCGCTATGTTCTTAGGTCGTAGGTCGCAACCTTTTCCTACTGTTAGGTCGCAAACCTCTATGTCCTTAGGTCGCGAAGCTTCCTTAAGTCCTTAGGTCGCGAAGCTTCCTTAAGTCCTTAGGTCACAAACTTCTCCCAAGTCCTTAGGTCGCAAAGCTTTTCGTAGTTAGGTCGCAAGCCTTTCTATCTTTAGGTCGCGAGGTCCGTTTGTTAGGTCGCAAAGCTTCCTGCTGAATGGTCGCAAAGCTTCCTATAGTTAGGTCGCAGACTTCCCTTAGGTCGTAGCTCCCTAACCCAGTAGGTCGTAAGTCGTAGATCCTCTTTCAGCAGCTAAGTCGTAAGTCGTCGAGTCCACTTAGGTGTTAGGCTTTTTAACTCGTTGGCTTCTTATAAAACGTGGCATAATCTGAGTCGCTCATTTCTTAACTCGTAACTCGTTGCTAAAAGGGAGTTAACATTTGCCCCTCGAAGTACACGCCTTAAGTCGTAAGTCGTGTGCTTCGATTTCCTTAGCTCGCTACTTGATGAGTGCGCTAAATTGCGACCGTCTTAAGATGAGTCGTAGGTCGCTAACGACTTAGCATAAGTCGTAAGTCAGATGTGTCGATTCACCTTTCACTGTGTTAGGGTACAAATAGCTTAGGTCGTTCCTTCTTCCCCTTCACCTGTTTCATTCCGTCATTTGCAAGCATTCAAGTTCTTCTCAGACAAACTCAATTACTCGATCGCCAGACATCTTCAATTTCGTATTGCGTAAGTGGATTCGATTGCTATTCATTCCTCGATTATCACCCAATTACGAATCCCATTTTCACCATCGACCCCCTTTTCTCATGCCGTACTTCTCTGCAATCTTTGTTTCAATTAATTACTGATGGGTTTGAGACGGCTTGTCCTGGTTTTAGATAGTCGGTTGGAACAAGACGATGGACAGCAGCATTTCAGTTTGATTGATTCGTGTTTTGTGATGGAATGACATTAGACCGGGTTTAGGGTAATTTCGAGATGATTAAATGTGCTGAGGGAACGAGAGTCTTGGTTGGAGGAGACGCTAATGGGTTAACGGGTTAAGGAGTAGCGAATTGATGTATTGGGGAGAAGACGAACGACTTAAAGCCTTCGCGTTCTGAATAGAAATCTTGAGACCTAGGTCCTAAATCATATACGACTTAAAGTAGGTCGTAGGTCGGTAACGACCTAAGACTTGACAATTTTTCATTGCCTTGAGACCTTTCTTATGCAGCACTCCTTAATAGACTGATGGCTTAACTTAACTCGTAGCTTGCCCTTAGGTCGTGGACGAGTTAGCACTTAAGGATCTAACTTGCGAGCACATCTGATTGACTAGGTCGTGAATGAGATAACCCTTAACTCGTCACTCGCGAACCCATCTGAACGACTTAAGAACTTGGACTTGAATGATCTGACTTAAGAGAACATGCCTTGAACATCTTGACTTACTTAATACGACCTAAAAGCCCCGACTTATGATAGGTCGTTTAACGACTTAAGACTTGATGATTTTGCACAGAAGTTGGCTGAACTCTTGAATTTGAACTGTGTTGTGTTATCTCTCACACTGTCTTGACTTTAATGCTAATAACCTGCTTAACACAACATTCACAGAATACTGGGATGAATATACTGCCACTGACTGCCCACATCGAATGACAGATTAGTTGATAAAGAGAAAATTAAATTAAATGAACTGTATGAGTGAAATGCTATACAATAACCAACTCAAGTGACGTATTAAAACAAAATCGTAATGGTAAACTAAAACTGATTTGTCTACATTAACACTATACTTGAGTATTAACAAGTTCTGAAATCTCGTAATCGACTGATTGTCAGTTAGTTTAATTCCAGTTATACTTGTTTTTTCTTGTTTTCATTAGTTTTGCACAGCACTTCACATTTTTAGGAAACGTGCACCTTCACTTTTGAACATTCAGCTGATTGTGTAGAATGGCATCTCATCAAGAAGACTTGGAACCAACTGGAGAAGCTTTTCCAATTGCTACTCCATTGAATGATCCCCCGGAAAGGACTCCTACCACTCTGAGTCATAAAGTCTTCCGTCAACTATGCACCCAGTTTGGCATTGCTGAATCTGACGCCTTGCTCCCTGGAGTAAATGACACTGCTGATAGGCCGCCCCACGGCTTTGTCGCAGTGAACCGCCAAATGTGCTTGAGTGGAGCGATTCCCCCGTTTAATGATTGTCTTCGAGAACTTCTCCTTCGATTATCTATCTCCCCTTTTCAACTACACCCTAATGGTTATGCCATCCTGCTGGGATTGTGTGTGCTCTTTAGGAGAACGCTGGACCGTTTCCCCAGTTTTGGAGAAATTTGCTTCCTATGCTCATTTGCAAAGAACAAAGACCATCCCTCTATCACAGTTGTAAAGAGTGCCAGGAACCGTAAACTGATTATTGGTCTTCCTGAAAGCGTTCCTGGGTTTCTAAGCCAGTTTTTCTTTGTTCGTTGTCCCCCGGGATTTTACGCCATTTGGAGAGTGGGAAGTAAGACTATCTACCTTTTCCCCGTGTTTTCTAAAATTCTTCGAAGTCCAAATTGTCAAGTGTTAACTTCTTTTTCTACTGTTTCAGCGCTCCCTCCCCCTCTAGGGAAACTCGTCACAAAACTACCTTCGAGAGGCTTATGGCCGTGCCGGTCGAGGAGAGGAGTGTTCAATTTCTATTGAGAGATGAGTTCCTCCACGAACTTGGACTCTTATATCCTTCCCGTTCCACTCAGCCACATGAAGTCCCTGATTCTCCTGCTGAGGAGTCAGATGCCCCTGTTCCTGCTAAAGAACCTTTACCGCAAGATCTTACCGCTGAGACTTCATTGGTAAAGTGTTCTACTCCTACCGACATTGCTGGATCGTCCAGTAAGTTAGCACTTGCCCCGGTTATTGAAGAGGAGGAAAGTCTTCACATTCTTGAAAAGACGGCTGAGGTGGAAGTTGAAAAAGATAATCTTCCCGTGCATCATGGCGATGATACTTTTGACAGTCTGAGCGACATTATGATAACCTCTCAGGAGCTCTTTAAAGATGATGTTCCTAAAGTGATCTCTCCTGTTATTGAAGCAACTTCTTCCTTGCAACAAACCACAATGCCTTCTATACAAGCCGTCGCCATTTCCACACAAAAAAGTGGTTTGTAGTCCGACGCGCATAGCCCACACGCCACACACACTTAGGATTTTGGCACTTATATGCACTTAGCTCCTTTAATTTGAAAATTTCTAAGACTTGCCTTTCTTTTTCAATTTCAGGTTCTACAATGGGACGCTCCGGCTCATATTATGACTCATTTCAGCGCCATGGAGGACGTGGATCCTATGACTTCATGAAATATCTTGGTGACCAGAGAGAGACAGATGAGGAACGGGCCGAAAGGAAGGCTCAAGAAAAATGGGATTATGAGCAGCGGCAGAGAAGAAGAGATGCTGATCGATATGATTCTTCTTACAGAACTCACGATTTTCATAAGCGAAAGTCTTATGATGACAAAGGGAAGACTCAAATTACTGATGAATCGAGCAAACGGTCTAAGCCAAGTGACGCGTCTGCTATTTCTGAGAAGACTAACGCTCCCATTTCTTCTGACATTCCGGCCGGTTCTCCTCCTCTAAAGGGATCTGATATTCAAACCATCATTAACAGGTCACAATATCAAGTTAAAGACGGCCCTCCAACGCTTCAGAGCTGATTTCCGAATTGGTGTCTAAGAGGAGTCCGTTTTGACTTAGATTTGGTTCCTATTGATAAGCAGGCAATGCTGAGAAATGTCGATGCTGTCAAGCTTGATATTGAAAGAATGTCTGGATGGCAGAAGTTGGTTGATGAACTTCAAAGGGTCAACCATTTTAACCTTGAGGCGATGATGACCATGGAGAACGATAAATCAGAATGGGACAAATGGCGTAAGCAGCATGACGTGGAGATGACGAGCATTGCAGACGACAATGCAAAGCTTGCGTCTGAAGTTAAGCAGCTTAAGGAAAATCTCGCTTCTTCTTCTGCATCATATACTCAAAAAGAAGAAGTCTTTCAGAAGCAAGTGCGGGATGCACATGCTGCACAAAGAGATGTAGAAATGAAGCTTGCCGCCGAACAGCACGTTAATGAGAAGTGTCGCACAGAAAACGCCAAACTGCGGGAAAAAGTCACCTCCCAGAACGTGGAGATTGAGTTATTAAAGTCTCGACTCGCTAAAGCTGAGACAGCTCGTGATGAGGCTATTACTGGTAGGGTTGCTGCCATTGCCGAAAAAGAAGCGGTTGAGCAATCACATGAGGCAACGAAAGCAAACATCAGTTCTACCTTATTCGACTTTTATTTACACTGCGTTCTGGGTCGTGGGAGCCTTTCTTTTCTGGGTCCAGATTATGAAATCACTCTGGCTGAAGTGTGGGAAGCCGCACTTGATATGTTTAAAGGTGTCGGCTATGATGAAGCGAAATTTGAGGAAGCGAAGTTTGAGGCTCGCTATCTTGATGATGAGGCTCGCGCCGCTCTTGTTAGAGGGAGGGAGCAGCTTGCTAAAGCACGGGCTGAATCACTGGGAGGAGAGCTTTCAAAAGAGGAAGCTCTTTTAACTGTCCCTATTCATACTTCCACTTCGGCTGATGCAAACATTATGGATTCCAGCTCTTATCCTTCACATCCAGTTGTGACCACTCCTACAGAAGAAGAGGCAATGAAGGACTTCCAAGCTCGGGAATTTGAAATTGATCTCGCTAAACCGGCTTCTCCAAGTAACTTTGACGATTCACGGTCTTCTTTTTTCTTGGAGAATACTGATTTTGATTTCCTTTATTATGCAGCAGACGTGCCGGAAACTGCACCAATTCTTCCTTCTTCAGCTGCCGCTCCTCCTCCTTCTCAAATTACTCCTCTTCCAGCTTCTCAACCAGGTTCACAGGAAGAACCGATAGCAGCCCTTCAAGGTTTGGACGAACCATCTGCTTCCGAGGAACAGAAAGCAGAAGATCTGGAAGATAGCGAGAAGACCCCGGAGCGGTCTTTTGACTATGACACAAAGCTTTCTACATTTCTTGCTCCGGGGAGTGAGTCTTCTTCCAAGAAGAAGGGAAACGTGTGGCTTCGAAGAAAGGAAAGAAAAGTTCTTCTGCTGCTGGGGATGAAGCAGAGATCGATCCGGCTGAGTCTCTTTCTCCTTCTTCTCCGATACGGCCTATGAAACTAATTACCAGGCCGGGTAAAGGCTCCAAGGGTGGGAAGAAGGAGAAATGAGTTTGATTTTGTCTTTTCTGCTTTTTGCATGCATTGACCGGAGATTGTGCGGATACCGGTCTCCGCTCCTTTTTGTAATCTGCACAATGTAAAAAGTTTCCATAGTATTGAATAAAATGACTATTTTACTTGTACAAATTCTTGTGTATGTAGGAATATATCTGTTTTTCATTTGAAGTGTAGAGTAAACGATTCTTTTTACTTGTACAAACTTTTGTCTGTGTTTCAAGAACACATTTATTCCACATCTTCTTTATGTGATATTGCAATGAACTTGTGGTGTGTCGCTTATATATTACTTTTATTAATGTAACTGAATTGTATAATGTTGCCCCCATACCACAAGTGCATTGCAATATTACTCGCTTTTACAAGACTGATACTCTTATATTTGAGAATAACTATTCCACTCTTGAGGAAGGAATCATTCCGCTTTTAATCGAGTATATCTCGCTTTTAGAGAAGTTTTTACTTTCTCTTTCTTCCTGAAGAACACTTCAACTTTTGGGAACGATCACTTTTATTTGTTTAAAAGTGAATTTTCCTGCACAGTGAAATGAGCTTCTGTAGAAGGCTTTGATTTTGTGCCCCAGTAAAGGGTTTATTTTTGGTACTTCAAGCAATGTGAAGTACGCCTCTGAAGAGGTCTTTTGGTCTCTGAAGAGAAGCAATTTTTGGTCTCTGAAGAGAAGCAATTTTGGTCTCCGAAGAGAAGCAATTTTCGTCTCCGAAGAGAAGCAGTTTCGGTCTCCGAAGAGAAGCAGTTTTGGTCTCCGAAGAGAAGCAATTTTGGTCTCCGAAGAGAAGCAATTTTTGGTCTCCGAAGAGAAGCAGTTTTGGTCTCCGAAGAGAAGCAATTTTGGTCTCCGAAGAGAAGCAATTTTTGGTCTCAGAAGAGAAGCAATTTTGGCATTTCAGCTCTGGTGAAGTGGGTCTCCGAAGAGAAGCATTTTGCACTTCTACACGGGTGAAATGTGCCTCCGAAAATGGCTTTTTAGCATTTCATCACTGGTGAAGTGGGTCTCCGAAGAGAAGCATTTTGCACTTCTACACGGGTGAAATGTGCCTCCGAAAAGGGCTTTTTCCTCCGAAGATGGCTTGTGCCTCCGAAGAGGGCTTGTGCCTCCGAAAAGGGCTTTTGATTGCCTGGAAGTTACTTTCTCATGGTCGGAGGGGTCCACGGGACAGGCGTAAGTTGCTTGATTGGATGTTTGTTTGTACAAACGATCGCAATCAATTAACAAGGTGCCCCTTCGGTGGTCCTACCAATCTTTTTGATTGAGGAAAGCACTCCCATTTATTGGCGTGCCTCGTCAAAGGGCTTTGATTGGTGTGCCAGGAAGGTTGCGTCTTAGGGGCAAGTAGATCCATGGGATGGACACAAGCTGCCTGATCGGATGCATCACAATCAGTTAGCGAGGGTCTTATTCCTTCTGTTTGGGAAGGTGTCCCTTTAGTGGATCTACCGGCTTTCCTGTTGAGAGGCATACCTCCCTTTGGCTGCTTCCATGTTTGCCCGCTCATGTTGTATCATCATCTGCCAATCTGCGATCCTTTATCATTGTTTCCAAGCGCGTCTTCCTTTCTTTTGCAAGTAAACTGCTTTATCCGAAGAAGTAGACTTCACTGTTGAATGACTCCATAGAGTAAACGCAAGTTATTTGGTTGGATGCCTTTTTATATCAACGATCGCAACCAGTTAACGAGGGCTTGACACAGTGGAGCTGTCAACTTTTTATGTGAAGTTCCTCTTGTATGGGATTTGAGTTTGGAATTTTTGTTGCTTGAAATTTGCTTTAATAAATGATTTGTAAGGCTCGCTTAGCTTTGCGATGGGTGAGCTTTGCTTTAATGACCTGCAATATTAGATCGACATTTTAGCAATACATTTAGAGTATTTACACATCGAAATATAACAGGCATTTTATAATAGAAAACACAGAACACATAGCTTTTCATTATTCAGTCACGCTGATTTCTCAGCGGTTTACAATGCAGAAGTTACACATCCATCATTATCTTTACAAATTCAAGCAATGCTGTTAAGTAAAAATGAATGCTAGTTATTGTTGCTTCAGAATCTCCAAGTTGGATCTCCATTTGTGCTTGATTCATAGCTTTTGGATTTTTATGCCAGAGAAAGCGAGAGATGCCCCAGCCGCAGTTTTGTGGGTAATTAGTAGTCGTCCCAACTTCTGCTTGCTGGGTATGGTCCTCCTGTGACAACATTAATGACAAGCTTTTCTGAATCTTGCACTGCAGCGTTGTCGAGAGAATCGGATTGACGGGTAGGACGTTGTTGATCCCGAGTGGATGAGGTTGGATCGACTCCGCTTCTTTTAACGTATTGTTGGAGTTTACCCTGCTCTAGCAATTCTTCAATCACATTCTTTAATTGGCGACATTGGTCAGTGTCATGGCCAGTTTGATTGTGAAATTGGCAGAATTTTCCATTACGCTTTGCACCTCTCGTCATCTCAGGTGGCTTAGGATACCTGACAACGTCCTTTGTTGCAAAAAAGATATTTCTTGGTGTATCAGTTAAAGGAGTAAAGTCCGAAGGATTAAAGCGGCGAGGTTTCTTTTCATTTCCCTGGCTCTTTCCTCCTTCACTCTCCCTTTTCTGACTTTCAGATTCTCTTTTATTAGATGGGACATTGTTACTATTAGTTTGGGCAGCAACCACTTTCGATGTCGTAGAAAGGCTTTCAAGACGAATGAACTCGTCAGCCTTTTTATAAAACTTATCAAGTGATTTCGGTTCCTTCATCTTTAGCCATATCCCAAATTTACTCGATTTATCAATGCTCGCATCAAATAAGTCAGGATCATGCGTGGTTCCGCATTTTCTACCTCGGCTAAAGCTATATTGAAACGGCTCAAGAAAGATTTGATTGATTCTCCGGGCGCTTGTTCAAGGTTAGACAATGACATTATATCCTTAGCTTTTGAAGCATACAATCTGAACTGTTCTTTAAACTTTTGCGTTAAGTCGGAGAATTTATCTACAGACCGAACTGGAAGCTTTGTGAACCAAAGTAAAGCCACACCTTCTAGGTATACTGGAAAGTATCGACACTTGACCTCGTCTGATGCTCTTGCACCGGTCATATGCCAATCGTACTTGTAGAGGAAATGATTAGGGTCACTGGTTCCCCTATAGGCTTGGATAGTAGGAGGTGCAAATTTCCTTGGAAATTCCGCTCTTAGGATCCTTTCAGTAAACGGAGTTCTGCTTGGCGCAAATCCCCAGTCAGCCTCATCCTCTTCCCTTTGCATGCTCTCTTTCATGATGCGGCCAACCATTTCAGACAGGTACTCTTTATTGTTCAAAGACACCTCCGGGCAAGCATTAGTTCTTCCCTCGGAAGTTTGCCCGGGCATATGCTCATGACAAGTTGGTTGCGGCATAGAACCATCAGCTTGGAAAGGTGGCATTTCAGGAAGAGTAGTTCGATGGTTTTCTGGTTGATGATTTGCCCCGAGCAGAGCAGTTAATCTATCCATCATCAAAGCGTTTTGAGTTTCAATTTGTTGGTACAATCCAGAAACTGCGTCATCTAATTCAGCCCTGGTGACTCCAACGGTTGGAGTTGCTTGGTTTGTCGTTGGGGAAGCGGAAGTCCCTTCGTGAGCATTTCCGGATCTGATAGGTCTACCTCTTCTTCCAGGAGCCATTATTTCGGATCTGGTTTTTAAGAGAGGTTCTTTTTATGAATCTTTGCGAAGCAACGATGGATGATTGCCTGAGTATAATTACTTAAATGTAATTAATGAAGTGTAATTACTTAATGAAGTAATTAATGGTAATTACTATATGTAATTAATTGAAGAGGATTTAATAATGGAAGTAATTTGGATTAAATTACTTTGTGAAATTAATCAAGGGATTAATTGGGATAATTATTCAAGGAATAATTAATTTATTAAATGAAGTAATTAAGGGTAGTTAATTACTGAATGGGATAAATCAAGAGCGATTAATAATTATGGTTTAAGTAAAGATTAATTTCTTAATGTAATTAATTTAAATAGAATAATTAATTAAAATGTAATTATGGATCATTAAATTTATATAATTAATGATGTAATTAAGGGTTGATTCATTAAGAGTAATTAATCAATAATAAGTGATTTTGAGTAATTAATTAATATAATTAATTAAGGATTAATGTAATTAATTATAGTTAATTAATTAATAGAGTAATTAAAGATAAATTACTATATTTGGTTATGGATAATTAATTTGTGAAATTAATTAAAAGGATAATTACTTGAATGTAATTGAAGGATGTTAACGATAAAAAGTGAACGCTAACACCCGGTTTGTGTAATTGAATCGTGAAAGCACCACCCGTTGGTACGGGAACAGAATATAAGCTGAAAATAGCAGAAAAGCAGTAAATGAACAACAGGTTTATAGTGGTTCGGCCCGTAATTGAGCCTACGTCCACTTTATAATCTTTTATTGCTGATTTGGTTACAATTTGATACAATATCCTTCAAAATACAATACAACTTGATCACGAAAGCACTCTTGACTACTAGCTCAATCTTTGATCATGAAACTCGACGAATCCGTGTTGGATGTAAGGAGTCCTTCTCGAAGCTTGTTGTAGTGTCTCGAATGCTTGAAGATCTTTGGTTGCTGAATGAGAGGAGACTTCGACAGCGTAACGGCGCTTGAAGAAATGAATGGCCAAAAGTCCCCGTGATGTTGGAAGTGGTGGGGTATTTATAGGAGCTGATTTGGATTTAGAAAATTCGCCTAAGTCTTAGGTCGCGTACGACCTTAGTTAAGTCGTAGGTCGCGAGCGACCTAAGCTAGGTCGTAGTCTCCTTGCGGCTTAAGAGATTAGCTGGTGAAGCAGTACTTGGCTTTATTTGATTAAGTGGTAGGTCGCAGGCGAGTTAAGGAATAGCTGTGGGAGTTCTAAGTCGTTGAAGCCCTAGCTCGTTAGCCTCTTAGGTCGTAGGTTCCTTAGGTCGCAAGCATCTTCAGTAGTTAGGTCGCGAGCTTCTTTAGGTCGCTATGTTCTTAGGTCGTAGGTCGCAACCTTTTCCTGCTGTTAGGTCGCAAACCTCTATGTCCTTAGGTCGCGAAGCTTCCTTAAGTCCTTAGGTCGCGAAGCTTCCTTAAGTCCTTAGGTCGCAAACTTCTCCCAAGTCCTTAGGTCGCAAAGCTTTTCGTAGTTAGGTCGCAAGCCTTTCTATCTTTAGGTCGCGAGGTCCGTCTGTTAGGTCGCAAAGCTTCCTGCTGAATGGTCGCAAAGCTTCCTATAGTTAGGTCGCAGACTTCCCTTAGGTCGTAGCTCCCTAACCCAGTAGGTCGTAAGTCGTAGATCCTCTTTCAGCAGCTAAGTCGTAAGTCGTCGAGTCCACTTAGGTGTTAGGCTTTTTAACTCGTTGGCTTCTTATAAGATGTGGCATAATCTGAGTCGCTCATTTCTTAACTCGTAACTCGTTGCTAAAAGGGAGTTAACAAAGGATAATTAATCGAGGATGATTAATTAAGATGGAAATTTGAGAATGATTAATTAATTGATTTGTAATTAATTAATGGTTATGTAAGCATGATTTATAGTGATGAAGTAATTAATTTAATTTACTTTAAATTAATTAAAAATAAGGTAATTAATTTAATTCATTTTAAATTAATTATAAATGGTGTGTTTATCAATCATTGGTTATGTATGGATGGATGATATTGATTTCCTTGAATGGTTTGAATTCTCAGATATGAGATAAGTAATGCTGTATGATATGGTTGCTTTGGTTGAAGTGTGATGATAATATGGATTATCTATTTGTGATGATATTGTAAATTATCTATCTGTGATATTGTGAATTATCTATCTGTATGTATATGGATAATGAAATGAATTGTTTGAACTTTAAAACAACTTGGCCTTAAAAGATGGCGATTTGGATTGTGATGAGACCGGGATCGGGTTTCCAGATTTGGATATCCGAAAACCATATCGATCCAAATTAACGATAGGTCGTGAATCTCGAGTGAAGATGAAGATTCAAAGTGCAAGGGTTATTGTCGTTAACTCCGAGGATGATTCCAAAATGAGTGTAACGAGATAATGCCTTCGGTTTCGTTCGAACCCGTAACGAACTTGTATGGATTAAATGCTTTTAGAACATCGTCAGGTGGACGATGAGCATTCTAAGTGATGTAATCTGATGAGGTAATCGTGACTTCAAGCCTCATCAACCGGGAATGGCTAAAACAGGGGAGGTGCAGCAAGGCTTTGTGGGTAGCACCGACTTGAGGGCGAGATTTTCCCCTATCTAGATGTCCCTTTATATTCGGTTGTGTGGGAAGTTGTGGCCACAACTGCTGGGGATGTTTCATTCGGGACTGTCCACTAAGGGATGGTTCCGACCTTGTATTGTAGGGGATTAGGAGTAATCCTCGATACGCAGATCTAGGCCAGGTACTGTGACGGGCGGTACCCTAGTAGCCCTGCCATTGTATGGAATCCAATCTCCAATAAGTGCCGTACGTATTAGTTATGCCCAACTATGTTGGAACGTGAGATGTAAGCATTCCAGTTATTTCTGTATTTTACTTGAAAACCCTATACACTATTATAATATAACTGGATTTCCTATCAAATGTTTGGTTAGCGTAAGGTAAAACTTTTCCATGTTTATGTGTGGGAAGTCTTACGTGATACCTTTTGTTTTCAAAGGATTTTCAAAGTTAAGCAACTTTAACCTGTTACTCATACGAGACCCATGTCTGACCCAGAGTTTATTTCTGTTTTTCTTAAACTCTCGGGTACTCAAAATTTTACGAGTAGCCAAGGGATTCAGGTTAGCTTTGATGATTTGTGAAGAAGCAATAGAGCAGGAGTCTTCAGCGTTGTAGATATGTATAGTGTTCCACTGTGTTGGTATCTCTGTGTTGTATTTGAGTTGTATCGAGTTGCATTAACTAGACAGGTGTTTATAACTGTCTAGTATGTGATGTATTATCTGTGTAACTCTAATGTTGTATATTATGTAATATTTATGTGATTAATATAAATTATTCGTTCCGCAGTTGAGATTCTGATGTTGTTTCTTCTTTCCTCTTTATCTTTTCTATTTCTCACCCCTTTCTTTCCTAAAGATGATGCAACTTTCTGGTAGTGGAAAGTTGGGTCGTCACAGTCTTGGTATTAAAAGTCATCATTAGGATTTATGTCTCATCGAGTTTTTTTTTTTGTAATTGTTGAATTTCGTGATGGTTGATCTCCAAATACTACAACAAATTTCTTTTTGGTGACGCACTTATTCGAAATGCAAGCATATATATATATATATATCGTTAAAATAAACCTTTGTGATGCAAAATTATTTCGCTAATGATATGTGTAGTAGATGATTCTCACCATTATCCTTATGTTAATTGCGACTTTATCGTGTGTCGTAGATAATCACATAAATTTTGAAACAAAAATTGATAATAATTATATGATATTGCGACGCTCGGATATTGCTGTGAAATAACCTTTATTTATTTAGGACGTGTGCCTGTGTTGCTAGTAATATTTTTAAATTTGCGGGGGTTCGTGTTTATTTAATTGGTATAACTTTTACATTAATTGTTTAAGTTTCAACGGAAACTTATTATTAGATATATGTACTATAACCTCTATAGAACTTACACAAATTTATTTTACAGCCATCTAAATCAATACATTACTTCATTCGCCTATTTCATATTCAAATCGACCATTCATTTCATTTAATGTTCATAAAATATTTGATTGCAACTTTTTTCTTTTTCTTTTTTGCATTGTGTTGATATTTTCGTACACAGCGAAAACATGTAAAACAATTAGTACATTAAATTTACCTAAATTGAATTGATTAATTTTCTCAATTACGGTAAAAAATATAGGTAAGTCAAAACAATACATGCTGGTACACTTCCTCCTACACGCCGTTTTAGTCCAAGGCGGTCACCGGTCGTGTCAAAAAAAACTGCCAGATTACCTCAGATTTGCATTTCCTCCTCCGCAATTGCTGCTCCAAATCGCAAAAGAATCATAAGCTTGCGCTGCCGACTGGCCTACTCTAGGTACTCCGATCACTAGTTTTAGATCCCCATTGTACGCACTGCGTGCATCAAAATTTTCTAGGTTATAGGTTAGCTAGCCATCGGATCTAGTTCCAAGAATCAACACAAGTAAAAACGCCTGTATTGCATTACTCCTCTGCTTAAATTTTGTTTCATTTTGAATTATCGTGATGAAATTTTGGGTATAAGTGCGTGATTAATAGTAGTACCAAATTGGTAATGCTGACAATAAATAGCCTCCTGTAAATTATGGCGAATCCTATTCCTAAGTCGAAGTATGTTACGATGCAACGTTTTTGCAAATTAGGTTACAGCAGCAGACTTGGTTGGGTTGGCTACAAACTTCTATAAATTTTAAGTATGTTGTAATATCTTATTTTCCTAAGCCAATCCAATATTATACTGGTTCGGAGTTACCCTACATCCAGTCCCGCACAACTAAGTACGGAATTTATTTCAAAAGCAATTCAACAATTACAACCCTCGGTTTCAAGGCTACGAGGTACACCCTCCAGAATCACAATCCTCTGGGTAGAGATACTTGATTTCCGGGGCAACAAGTTCACCCAATTGATTTCCAAGGCTACAATCACACCTTTTCTCACTTGATTGATTTCCAAGGCTACAATCACACCTTTTCTCGCTAGATAGATTACAAAGAAGGCTATAACTCTAAATAGCATCGGGATCTTGTTGAGATAGTGATAGAGAATCAAACCAAAGATAATCTAGTTAGATTCAATGTTGATTTCGGCAGAGTGATGATAGGATTTTGAATAAGAAAATGTGGAAGAAGAAGAGAAGTGAAAAACTAGAAAATCTAATATAAAATTCATTGAAGCCAACCCCTATTTATAGAAGAACAACAGCCATGTACATTCGTGAAAAGTTATGGCGAATAGACACTTCTTTTGAAATTCAAATTTTTGAATCTAACTGTCACTATGTTGACATGGGGTACTAGAGCATGTCGACATCCCAAAGCAATTTTTGATGATTTGATTTTCGTTGAAAATAACTTTTATCTTATATTAAAAACTATTTAAACTTTGTAAATATACTTGACTATAGATAAAATACATAGATAAATATAGAGAATAATATATATAAAATTTTACTATAATTTTATATTTAAATCTAAGTATAAATATATTAAAATTAAAAGATAGTTTAAAACAAACGAAGTTTAAAAACAAGAATATTTAAGGCTAAAACATCTTTTTGAAAATCATTTGAAAAGATAATTTTTAAGGCTAAAGCATTTTGAAAAGCAGTTTTGAAAATCATTCTGAAGTAGTTTTGAAAATCATTTTGAAGTAGTTTTGCAAGCTTCTTCCTGCAGAATATCTCATCATATCAGGACTCGAGAACTTGTACAAAACCAGGATGTTCGTGGGTTTGTAAGCCACTTGTCGTAGGCTTGTAAGCTACTTGTCGTGGGTTTGTAAGCCACTATAAAGGTAGAAATGGGTTCCATCCCAGAAGAAAATTGGAGTGAAGATTTCAGTGCTATTGTGAAGTTTTAACATAATTCTAGACTCAATACTTATCTTGAAATCTTGAACTCTTGATAATCTTGATATTCTTGATACTCATGAGTCTTCAATCTTGATATCTTGAATCTCTATACTGTACAGTCTTCATTCTTTGTACCTGCATGGTTAAATCCTGCATATACATATATATCTAAACTATATTGTTAGTATTTATATTTTATAATCTTATTCTAAGGTTGTTGTCATCAAAACCATCATCTCAAGGACTAACAATCTCCCCCTTTTTGATGATGACAACCTTTGTTTATAAAATATTACTTCTATCCTAATAACTCCCCCTAAATCTAATAACTCCCCCTTAATCTATGCCTAACTACCTTATTTTATATTTCTCCCCCTTTGTCATCAACAAAAACAAACTCTAAACTATATAACTCCCCCTCATTCTTGTACTCAAGTACCTGCATTAATAAACTATATAATAGAGTATATTAAGAAATAACTATACTTATAGACATGATATTCAATCAACGATTATAAATATATCAATGTATATTTATACAATCATCAAACCACAGAAAGTGTTAATCAAATCAACCAATTTCAATCAAAGCAATCAATTCAAACAAAGTAATTAAATAAAGCAATCAAATTAAACGTTACGAGGAACTTCCACCCTTCCTTCTTCTCCGAAAATAGGGTCTGCTTTGATGGCATCCCAATTTTCATTGTCATTTGTGAGAGAGACAGGAGGATGTGCTTCGTTACCATCCTTGTGCAGGGAAGAAATCATCCATCGAATTGCCTCGAAATGCCTTTCTTGCACCTTGATCATCTGCATTTGACTCAATTCTAAGTGTCGCTGGTTACGAAGAAT
Source organism: Allium fistulosum (assembly GCA_030737815.1). Classification (NCBI taxonomy): domain Eukaryota; kingdom Viridiplantae; phylum Streptophyta; class Magnoliopsida; order Asparagales; family Amaryllidaceae; genus Allium; species Allium fistulosum. The sequence goes on along the minus strand of CM060906.1, from coordinate 153,271,913 downwards.
GAACGAGAGAATATTCTTGAATGAATTAAGAGTTTCTTCAAGATTCTCGGATAAGTTAAGAATTGGATTAGCCATTTTTGAAATTGTGAGAAGAATAAGAGATAAAATAGATAAAAAATAATATTCAGTAATGAATTCTGGAAGAAATGGGTATATATAGGTGTAGAAATTCGTTTGAAATGAATAGACATATGGTAGTTATTCAAATTTCAAATTCAAAATGAAGTGTCATTTCTGACCAGTACATGTCGACATGGTCATAGAGGGTATGTCGACATAAGGCAGTGAAATTTGATGATAATTTTGATTTTGTGAATAATTGTGTACATATATATTTATATAATATACTAACTTTTATTCAAGAGATAAGATAAGCTAGATAACGGAAAGAAAATTAAATTTTATTGCATAGAAGAGTGATACAATGATTAACCATAAACACTCAAATAAAACAAACTTAAACTAATTCGACATGATATGAAAATATAAAGCTAGTTAGAGGATGATGAAGATGAAGATAATCCAAGTTTCTTGCTGACTTTGGAGAAAAACTTGTTCATCTTGGATGATATTTTGTCCAACTTCTTACTAATGGATCTTTTAAGAACCCGTTGATTCTCAACAATAATCTTTTGGTGTTTGAGAAGGGTTTTGTTGGTAGGATTGGAGGGATATCCAATACTTTCTAGGGATGTTTCACCTTCTTCTTCTTCTTCTTCTTCTATTTTCATTTCATCCCTTTCTTCTTCCTCTTCCTCCTCTTCCATTTCTTCATGAGCCAAATGCTTTTCCTTTTCGGCAAGAGTCTCATAAGGTTGAAAAACATATGGGATTTTCATGAGAGAAATGTTTGAGATATAAAAACTTTTCTTGAAATAAATTCTTCTCCTTTGAAATTTACTCCAAAATAGTTGAAAATCCGAGTAAGGTAAATTCCATGATATAAAGTGTTTTCTCCGATTTCAAAATTTTTAGGACGAAGTTCATCCAAAATAACTTGCGCCCAATTGATATCATAATTTCCAAAAATAGCAAAAAGTGCTTTGCACACTTTTGAAGTAGGATTGTTAAAATTTCCCGATCTTGGAGTCAAAGTAGTAAAAGAAGATTGACAATTCTTGCTTTAGGACGAAAGTTTTGGTTTTTAAATTCAAAGTTTTCATCTCCTTCAAAAATATGATGAAATGTCTCACGATCATGTTCATCGATTTGAAAACTAGAAAGATCCATTCCCGTTCTTTTGCAATTGAGAATGGTACCCAAAAGATCACAATTCAAAACAATTTTAGTGCCTTTGACACTACTCCAAATTTCATTATCATTTCCTTCATAAAATTCTCGATTGAGATTTGCATAGAAATTTTTAACAAGATTTGGGTAATAAACAAAATAATTTTGAGAAGAATCAACAAGACTAAGACTTTGATTGTTTGCAAAAAGAGTATCAATTTCATAAGAAGCAAAATCTTGAAAAATAGCAAACTTTCCAGGATGGACTTTTGCATAGTTAGCATAATTGATGTATGCTTTTATTGCCTCCGGATTATTGAGGAGTTGCTCTTTCAAGTTTCTGGAAAGTCTCATGGTGGAGGGTTTGCTTGAAGAAGCCATTAAAGTAGAGAGTAGAGAGCTTGGAGTTTTGAAGAGAGAGTTTGAATTTGAGAATGAAAGTGAAAAGTTGTGATAAAAGATAGTGAATAAATAGATTTTTGAAAGACATATTCTCTGGTCAAAAGATGACTTTTCAGAGTATTGAATGAAGTGAAAAGGTGGAGGGAAATTCAACCATTTGAATTCAAATTTTGAATTTCAAATTCTGGTACCTATGTCGACATCAGAGTAGGGACCATGTCGACATATGCCTGTGAATTTCTATGATTTATTTTTCCTAAGAATTCTAATATATATATACTTAATATTTTAATGTCTATATATTTATATATCTGGAATATTATTAGAATTATAGTATATTCCAGAAAATATTATTATACTATTAAAAAATAATAAAAATAATAATAAAGTCATAATAATAATAAAATAATAATAAAAAAATTTAAAATTCAATCAACACACCAATTCAAAATCAATCAAGCAATCAATCATCTAATTCTAAGCATGCAATTTCAATCAATTGTAAATGTGTACCTTTTTCTGAGTCCGTTTCCTTGAATTTGTTGAAGTCGTGAACTGCCGTGAAACACAAATTTGAGTTATCTGTCTTCTGATCATCATCGCTCGAGGACGAGTCTGAGTCATATAGAGTAGTAGTAAATGCACGCTTCCGTTTCTTTACTGAATCATTGTTTATAGGAGGATTCTGCTTTTCTGGATATGGACAGTCTCTTTTGATATGGCCTGGTTCATCACAGTTGAAACATTTGACATTGTTTGGCACTACATTCTGATTTCCATAATTTTTATAGTTGTTTCTCTTGAGATTATTTATCTTTCTGTATTTCAGGAATTTCCGAAAATTCCTGGTCATAAATGTTATCTCTTCATCATTATCACTGTTTGAGTCAGATCCGTCGGTTAATGCATTGAATGCCATTGATTTCTTTTCAGATGCTTTGCTTTCTTTTCTCCCGATCATTTGGATTGCAAATGACATTAGATTTCCAATCAATTCTTCTATCTTTAAAGTACTAATGTCATTTGCCTCTTCAATTGCAAGTGTCTTTTGATCCCATTCTGGAGTGAGAGAATTTAAAATTTTTCTGACTTGATCTTCTTCCGAAAATTCCTTTCCCAAGGATACTAAAGAATGCACAATATCCTGAAATCGACTATAAATATCTGAAATAGACTCATTAGTATTCATTTTAAATAACTGAAACTGATTTGTGAGCATGGAAATTTTGGTCTGTTTAACTTTGCTTGTTCCTACGTGAGTCACTTGCAAAGTTTTCCAGATTTCATATGCAGACTTACAAACTGACACTCTATTAAATTCATTCCTATCAAGTGAACAAAAAAGAATATTCATTGCTTTAGAATTATTTTGTGCAACAGTCTTTTGCTCAGTGGTCCACTGTGCAAAATTAGTTGTGGGTTCAGAATATTCAGTTTGTGTGATATTCCAAGCATCTAATCCTACAGATTGTGAATATATTTTCATCCTATATGCCCAATATGCATAGTTACTGCCATTAAAAAGTGGTGGTCTGGCAGTAGACTGACCTTCTACAAATGAACTAGTGTTAGAAATAGTACCCGTGTTGGTAGCCATTTAGAAAACTTTTCAAAATTCAGATTATGAAACTTTTGAAAACCTTGCTCTGATACCAAATGTGAGGAAAGCTGTAACGACCCGCCACTCATTCTACAGAATGACGAATCATTAATAAGAAAGAAAGGGGTGAGAAAAGAGAAAGAAGAGAAGAAAGAACAACAACACATTAGAAATCTCACATCGGAACGAGAAATATATTATCACATAAGATATTACATAGTATCATATACATCAGAGTACACAATTTATACATCACAGAATAGACAGTTATAAACTTCTGTCTATTATACAACACAAGTACATCAGTACTATATAGACTAATACAAACACAGCGGAAACTCTATATATCTACTCGCTGAAGCCTCCTGCTCCTCAGCTCCTCCAGTATTCGTCAAGACTAACCTGAATCCCTCGACTACTCAATAAAATATTGAGTACCCAAGAGTTTAATAAAACAGAAAATAAACACTTGGGTCAGACATGGGTCTGGTGTGAGTAAACGGTTTAAATTGCTTAACTTTGAAAACCTTTGAAAACAAAAGTATCACGTAAGACTCCCCACACATAAACATGGGTAAGTTTTTACCTTACGCTAACTAAAACATTTGATAGGAAATCCGATTGTATTATAATAAGGTCTAGGGTTTTCAAATAAATACTCATATAGCTGAAATTGTTACATTATTAAATTCCAGCATACTAGCCACAAAGTGGGTTATACAATCAAAACCGTAAGGGCACGTAGGAAGAATGGGTTTCCATACAATGGCAGGGCTACTGGGGTACCGCCCGTCACAGTACGTGGCCTAGATCACCGTACCGAGGAGTACGCCCGCTCCCCTGCAACACAAAGCCGGAACCATCCCTTACTGGATAATTCCGAACAAGACAATCCCGTAGTTGGCGCGACCAACCACACACTAAGCCGAATAAAAGAAAAGGGACCTCTAGACAGGGATCTATCTTGCTCTCAGTGGGTGCTACCCACGAAACCTTGCTGCACCTCCCCTGTTTTAGCCCTTCCCGGTTGATGAGGCTTGAGGTTACGATTACCTGTAATCAGAACATATCACTTAGAATGCTCATCGTCCGCCTGACGATGTGCTGAAAGCATTCAATCCATACAAGTTCGTTCCGGGTTCGAACGAAACCGAAGGCATTATCTCGTTACACTCGTTTTGGAATCACCCTCAGAGTTAACGACAATAACCCTTGCACTCTGAATCTTCATCTTCACTTGAGATTCACGACCTATCGTTAATTTGGATCGATGTGGTATTCGGGTCTCCAGACCTGGAATACCGGTATACGGAAACCCGATCCCGGTCTCATCGAAATCCAAAACGTATCTTTTAAGGCCAAGTTGTTTAAAGGTTTAAACATTTTAACTTATCTATATTCATACAGATAGATAATTCACAAGCCACAATTGATAATCACATTATCAAATAAACAAATGATCCATAACAAAATAGGTAATCCATATCAACATCACAATAGTTAATCTATATTACCATCATAATGCAACCAAGCATTTATACCACACAACATTACTTATCTCATTTCTGAGATTACATGCATTCAAGACAATCAATGTCATCCATTCATACATAAGCAATGATTTACTTAATCACAACATAATTAATTTAAAATGAATTAAATTAACTATCTCTATCTTTAATTAATTTAAAGTGAATTAAATTAATTACTTCACCTCTTAATTAATTTAAAATAAATTAAATTAATTACTTATCATTATAAATCTTACTTATATAATCATTAATTAATTACAAATAAATTAATTAATCATTCTCTAATTATCCATTTCAATTAATCACCCTGATTAATTATACTTTAATTACATTTAAGTAATTATCTTTAATTAATTTCACAAATTAATTATCCTTAATCAAATATAGTAATTAACCTTTAATTACTTCATTAATTAATTAATTAATTATAATCAATTACTTTAATCCTTAATTAATTACAATTACTTAGTTATTCTATAATCTCTTATCATTTGATTAATTAATCTTAATTAATCAATCCTTAATTACATCATTAATTAATTATAAACTAATGATCTCTAATTACATCTTTAATTATTTATTCTATTTAAATTAATTACATTAAGTAATTAATCTTAATTAAACCACAATTATTAATCATCTTTAATTAATCTAATCCAGTAATTAACTTCCCTTAATTACTTCCATTTATTTAATTACTTTTTAATTAATTACCTTATTAATTAACCTTAATCCTTTAATTAACTTTATTAACTAAATTATTTAATTAATAACACTAGGTAATTAACTCTTAATTACTTCCATTAAATTACTTTCATAAAATAATTATCTTCTAATTTCTTTATTAAATAATTTCCCTTACTTAATTACATTCAGTAATTATTCCTTAATTACTTCATCAAGTAATTATACTTGATTAATTTATAAGTGATTATCTTAATTAATCACTAATTAATTACTTAGTTAATTATTTAACTAATTATTTAAATTAAACTAACTAATTTCTTAATCCTTATGTTTAAGAGATCTTAATTAAGAAAAACCATTTATCTTAATTAAATTATTCACAAAGACCAACTATTCTTTAATCATTAATAATAATTGAATTACCCTTATTATTTTCATATTTTTAAATATCTTAAATTAATCAAAAATCTCTTAATTATTTAAAGATAACTCCTTATTATAATTAAACAATTACAACATTAAATTTTAACCTTTAAAATCTTTGAAACCTTTCAAAGTTATTAAATAAATTTTAATACAAAGATCAATTTGAAATCCACTTTCCTATTCTTTAAAAAACTTATTTATTTAAATTATTAAAACTTGTTAAAACAATTATTCTAGAAAACAATTTAATTTAATAGTTAAAATCTTGTTTTAACCTTGCTTTTAAAATTCAGAAACACTATAGAAACAAAATTTCTTTTGTTTTAAAACTTAAAGCATTTCCTTTCAAATTCTTAATGCCTGTTAATTCCCAAACCCGAGTAAAACGTTCAGAAACCCGAAGTAACCCTCGAGACCAAACCACGTTACGACTTACTTCGAGTAAAACTCGATTCTTCCCGATATAAACCCGAGCATTTTGCTTTCTTCCCCAAAACAAAACCCAGATGCACGATAACGTGCTCGTGCACGTGCACACACACGCTGGACGACGACGAACTCCGTTCAGTGCTCCGGCAAGTCGTCTTCCACCACGAGACCACGATCGACCAACTCATCTTCCTCGATTCGAACGAGATTCGAAAACGAACATTGAACCCATCACCTGGAAATACACTTCATCGGAATCCCCCTCCTCCCCGATGATCCTTGCCTCGAGACACCACGCCACCTTAACCGCAGCTCCGTCGCGACTTCCAGTACCCACCATACGCCTCGCGATCAACTCCCATTACATCACGACGTCGCGAAAACCAATTGAATATCAACGAGTATCCCAGGGTGTTAAACCCTATATCGCTTTCGCCTACCCCCTACGGTCAACTAAAAATACAATCTCCATTTTTTCTAAGATCAACAATGTTCAAGCTACCATCGACAACAATCTCGAACTTCAACTCGTCGTCAATCGTCAGCAATCGATGAAAGACCCAAAATCGATCAGCTAAGCAAATCTCGATTATAACACCATTAAAAATCATGATTTTCATTTCAAAAATCATTATTTCCTACCACGATTCCATTCATGTAATCCAATCATGAAATACATTTATTGATTCCTGACCTATATAAAATATTTACTGATATATCTAAATTTTAATTTGCCACTAAATTAAAATTATTGGAACTACTTTTAAAATTATTATTATAAGATTATAATCATGTCTTATTCAAAGATTAACACTCAATTCTAATCGTATGATGAGATTTAAATTTTTGAAGGTAATCAAGGTCTGAGAAACAACAGAGACCAGAATTCATGAATACATATAAATATGTTCTCACTGAATATATGTCAATACAAATTTTATTCAACTGAAAACATCCATGCAAACCAATATTATCCCCAGATTATAACATACATTAAGCAATACAAGATTTGTTTTGAAAGTTATTGTTTACTCATCAAAATTTAAACAGAGTGTCAGGCTTCAGGCTTATCTATATATATACTGACATAATATATATGCATGCAATTCAAAACAAAGCATTCTTGTAAAACCTTTATAATATATTACTACAAAATTTTATCACAAGCATCTAAGTCCAGATTTAAAACTGTTTTTAAATTTAAGATTTACTCACCAGAAACTTTGAACAGAGAACAGTTTCCAGGCTTGTTCCAGATTTTAAACTTCTTGAATTTCTTTTGCTATTGAATATTATCTGAAATTGATCTTTGAATTTAGTTGCTTGTTGATTGATTAAATCCTCTGATTGCATGTCTTCAGATTCAATTGAAGATTTGAAGCTGCTGTTTGGAATTGCTTTTCATCTTCTTATCTCAGATTTGCATTTGAATTTTCAGATTTATTTTCTCTTTGAATTTTGATTCCAGGTTTTACTTATCTTTAGATTCGAATTGTTCTTAGTGGAGAAAGAATTTGAAGAAACGAAAAATTTTAAACTGAAAAATGAAAACAGATTTCCTCTTACATAAATTTTACAACTTGGAGAAAAAAAAATAGATAAAGCCACTTGTCCCTTTTAGTTAACTTACACATATGCTATTTAAATTACAAATTACTTATTTTCTTACAAATGTCTTCACACCACTCTAATATGCTAACAAGTGTACATTCATGTTTTTAATTAATTTATTTAAGTTATACATATGTATTTATGAAATATTTACATATATATAATGTGTTTACCTTTTATAAATAAGCTTTTAGATCCTATATAAATATACAAATATGAATTCATGTAAAAATTTATTTATAATAACTTATGCTTTGATCAAATAAATATAACATATTTTTATATGCTTGAGAAACTTATTTTAACTTTATATATATTTTTACAAATCAATTTATCTTATGTTTGAATTTTATAACATAACTCCAATCACAATATATACATATATATTATAATTTGAAAACATATCCTTTATTAAATTAAAGACTCCCTATTTATAATATATACATCAATATATATACATTATAAATAGAAAACATTTATATAAGCTTTGGAAGATAAATCTTACCAATTTTAAATTGTTTAGAAAAGATATTAATAAGTATTGCCAATTTAAAATATTATTAACTTTTAAAAGAATTAAACTTGTCAATTTATAAAATAAAATCAACAAATCAATTTAATTATTAATAAAGATTATTAAATTGATATTGCCAAAATTCCGGGATATCACAAAAGCGGAATATGGATCTTAAGGCTAGGAATAACACTAGAGGGGGGGTGAATAGTGTTTATAAGAAATTACTAAACCTTTTTGAGTTTATGTTACTTTGAACACAAATGTATGTAATATTCAGACACAGATATAATCACAGAAACAAACACAGATGCAGAAATAAAGTAATTGCAGTAAAGGAAAGAACACACCGGATTTTATACTGGTTCGGAGTTACCCTACATCCAGTCCCGCACAACTAAGTACGGATTTTATTTCAAAAGCAATTCAACAATTACAACCCTCGGTTTCAAGGCTACGAGGTACACCCTCCAGAATCACAATCCTCTGGGTAGAGATACTTGATTTCCGGGGCAACAAGTTCACCCAATTGATTTCCAAGGCTACAATCACACCTTTTCTCACTTGATTGATTTCCAAGGCTACAATCACACCTTTTCTCGCTAGATAGATTACAAAGAAGGCTATAACTCTAAATAGCATCGGGATCTTGTTGAGATAGTGATAGAGAATCAAACCAAAGATAATCTAGTTAGATTCAATGTTGATTTCGGCAGAGTGATGATAGGATTTTGAATAAGAAAATGTGGAAGAAGAAGAGAAGTGAAAAACCAGAAAATCTAATATAAAATTCATTGAAGCCAACCCCTATTTATAGAAGAACAACAGCCATGTCCATTCGTGAAAAGTTATGGCGAATAGACACTTCTTTTGAAATTCAAATTTTTGAATCTAACTGTCACTATGTTGACATGGGGTACTAGAGCACGTCGACATCCCAAAGCAATTTTTGATGATTTGATTTTCTTTGAAAATAACTTTTATCTTATATTAAAAACTATTTAAACTTTGTAAATATACTTGACTATAGATAAAATACATAGATAAATATGGAGAATAATATATATAAAATTTTACTAATATTTTATATTTAAATCTAAGTATAAATATATTAAAATTAAAAGATAGTTTAAAACAAATGAAGTTTAAAAACAAGAATATTTAAGGCTAAAACATCTTTTTGAAAATCATTTGAAAAGATAATTTTTAAGGCTAAAACATTTTGAAAAGCAGTTTTGAAAATCATTCTGAAGTAGTTTTGAAAATCATTTTGAAGTAGTTTTGCAAGCTTCTTCCTGTAGAATATCTCATCATATCAGGACTCGAGAACTTGTACAAAACCAGGATGTTCGTGGGTTTGTAAGCCACTTGTCGTAGGTTTGTAAGCTACTTGTCGTGGGTTTGTAAGCCACTAAAAAGGTAGAAATGGGTTCCATCCCAAAAGAAAAATGGAGTGAAGATTTCAGTGCTATTGTGAAGTTTTAACATAATTCTAGACTCAATACTTATCATGAAATCTTGAACTCTTGATAATCTTGATATTCTTGATACTCATGAGTCTTCAATCTTGATATCTTGAATCTCTATACTGTACAGTCTTCATTCTTTGTACCTGCATGGTTAAATCCTGCATATACATATATATCTAAACTATATTGTTAGTATTTATATTTTATAATCTTATTCTAAGGTTGTTGTCATTAAAACCATCATCTCAAGGACTAACAATCTCCCCCTTTTTGATGATGACAACCTTTGTTTATAAAATATTACTTCTATCCTAATAACTTCCCCTAACTCTAATAACTCCCCCTTAATCAATGCCTAACTACCCTATTTTATATTTCTCCCCCTTTGTCATCAACAAAAACAAACTCTAGACTATATAACTCCCCCTTATTCTTGTACTCAAGTACCTGCATTAATAAACTATATAATAGAGTATATTAAGAAATAACTATACTTATAGACATGATATTCAATCAACGATTATAAATATATCAATGTATATTTATACAATCATCAAACCACACTAAGTGTTAATCAAATCAACCAATTTCAGTCAAAGCAATCAATTCAAACAAAGTAATTAAATAAAGCAATCAAATTAAACGTTACGAGGAACTTCCACCCTTCCTTCTTCTCCGAAAATAGGGTCTGCTTTGATGGCATCCCAATTTTCATTGTCATTTGTGAGAGAGACAGGAGGATGTGCTTCGTTACCATCCTTGTGCAGGGAAGAAATCATCCATCGAATTGCCTCGAAATGCCTTTCTTGCACCTTGATCATCTGCATTTGACTCAATTCTAAGTGTCGCTGGTTACGAAGAATGAACAAGAGAATATTCTTGAATGAATTAAGAGTTTCTTCAAGATTCTCGGATAAGTTAAGAATTGGATTAGCCATTTTTGAAATTGTGAGAAGCATAAGAGATAAAATAGATAAAAAATAATATTCAGTAATGAATTCTGGAAGAAATGGGTATATATAGTTGTAGAAATTCGTTTGAAATGAATAGACATATGGTAGTTATTCAAATTTCAAATTCAAAATGAAGTGTCATTTCTGACCAGTACATGTCGACATGGTCATAGAGGGTATGTCGACATAAGGCAGTGAAATTTGATGATAATTTTGATTTTGTGAATAATTGTGTACATATATATTTATATAATATACTAACTTTTATTCAAGAGATAAGATAAGCTAGATAACTGAAAGAAAATTCAATTTTATTGCATAGAAGATTGATACAATGATTAACCATAAACACTCAAATTAAAACAAACTTAAACTAATTCGACATGATATGAAAATATAAAGCTAGTTAGAGGATGATGAAGATGAAGATAATCCAAGTTTCTTGCTGACTTTGGAGAAAAACTTGTTCATCTTGGATGATATTTTGTCCAACTTCTTACTAATGGATCTTTTAAGAACCCGTTGATTCTCAACAATAATCTTTTGGTTTTTGAGAAGGGTTTTGTTGGTAGGATTGGAGGGATATCCAATACTTTCTAGGGATGTTTCACCTTCTTCTTCTTCTTCTTCTTCTTCTATTTCCATTTCATCCCTTTCTTCTTCCTCTTCCTCCTCTTCCATTTCTTCATGAGCCAAATGCTTTTCCTTTTCGGCAAGAGTCTCATAAGGTTGAAAAACATATGGGATTTTCATGAGAGAAATGTTTGAGATATTAAAAACTTTTCTTGAAATAAATTCTTCTCCTTTGAAATTTACTCCAAAATAGTTGAAAATCCGAGTAAGGTAAATTCCATGATATAAAGTGTTTTCTCCCATTTCAAAATTTTTAGGACGAAGTTCATCCAAAATAACTTGCGCCCAATTGATATCATAATTTTCAAAAATAGCAAAAAGTGCTTTGCACACTTTTGAAGTAGGATTGTTAAAATTTCCCGATCTTGGAGTCAAAGTATGTTGTAAAAGAAGATTGACAATTCTTGCTTTAGGACGAAAGTTTCGGTTTTTAAATTCAAAGTTTTCATCTCCTTCAAAAATATGATGAAATGTCTCACGATCATGTTCATCGATTTGAAAACTAGAAAGATCCATTCCCGTGCTTTTGCAATTGAGAATGGTACCCAAAAGATCACAATTCAAAACAATTTTAGTGCCTTTGACACTACTCCAAATTTCATTATCATTTCCTTCATAAAATTCTCGATTGAGATTTGCATAGAAAATTTTAACAAGATTTGGGTAATAAACAAAATCATTTTAAGAAGAATCAACAAGACTAAGACTTTGATTGTTTGCAAAAAGAGTATCAATTTCATAAGAAGCAAAATCTTGAAAAATAACAAACTTTCCGGGATGGACTTTTCCATAGTTAGCATAATTGATGTATGCTTTTATTGCCTCCGGATTATTAAGGAGTTGCTCTTTCAAGTTTCTGGAAAGTCTCATGGTGGAGGGGTTGCTTGAAGAAGCCATTAAAGTAGAGAGTAGAGAGCTTGGAGTTTTAAAGAGAGAGTTTGAATTTGAAAATGAAAGTGAAAAGTTGTGATAAAAGATAGTGAATAAATAGATTTTTGAAAGTCATATTCTCTGGTCAAAAGATGCCTTTTCAGAGTATTGAATGAAGTGAAAAGGTGGAAGGAAATTCAACCATTTGAATTCAAATTTTGAATTTCAAATTCTGGTACCTATGTCGACTTCAGAGTAGGGACCATGTCGACATATGCCTGTGAATTTCTATGATTTATTTTTCCTAAGAATTCTAATATATATATATACTTATTATTTTAATGTCTATATATTTATATATCTGGAATATTATTAGAATTATAGTATATTCCAGAAAATATTATTATACTATTAAAAAATAATAAAAATAATAATAAAGTCATAATAATAATAAAAAATAAAAATAAAATTAAAATTCAATCAACACACCAATTCAAAATCAATCAATCAAGCAATCAATCATCTAATTCTAAGCATGCAATTTCAATCAATTGTAAATGTGTACCTTTTTCTGAGTCCGTTTCCTTGAATTTGTTGAAGTCGTGAACTGCCGTGAAACACAAATTTGAGTTATCTGTCTTTTGATCATCATCGCTCGAGGATGAGTCTGAGTCATATAGAGTAGCAATAAATGCACGCTTCCGTTTCCTTACTGAATCATTGTTTATAGGAGGATTCTGCTTTTCTGGATATGGACAGTCTCTTTTGATATGGCCTGGTTCATCACAGTTGAAACATTTGACATTGTTTGGCACTGCATTCTGATTTCCTGAATTCTTATAGTTGTTTCTCTTGAGATTATTCATCTTTCTGTATTTCAGGAATTTTCGAAAATTCCTGGTCATAAATGTTATCTCTTCATCATTATCACTGTTTGAGTCTGATCCGTCGGTTAATGCATTGAATGCCATTGATTTCTTTTCAGATGCTTTGCTTTCTCTTCTCCCGATCATTTGGATTTCAAACGACATTAGATTTCCAATCAATTATTCTATCTTTAAAGTACTAATGTCATTTGCCTCTTCAATTGCAAGTGTCTTTTTATCCCATTTTGGAGTGAGATAATTTAAAATTTTTCTGACTTGATCTTCTTCCGAAAATTCCTTTCCCAAGGATACTAAAGAATGCACAATATCCTGAAATCGACTAAAAATATCTGAAATAGACTCAATAGTATTCATTTTAAATAACTGAAACTGATTTGTGAGCATGGAAATTTTGGTCTGTTTAACTTTGTTTGTTCCTTCGTGAGTCACTTGCAAAGTTTTCCAGATTTCATATGCAGACTTACAAACTGACACTCTATTAAATTCATTCCTATCAAGTGAACAAAAAAGAATATTCATTGCTTTAGAATTATTTTGTGCAACAGTCTTTTGCTCAGTGGTCCACTGTGCAAAATTAGTTGTGGGTTCAGAATATTCAGTTTGTGTGATATTCCAAGCATCTAATCCTACAGATTGTGAATATATTTTCATCCTACATGCCCAATATGCATAGTTACTGCCATTAAAAAGTGGTGGTCTGGCAGTAGACCGACCTTCTACAAATGAACTAGTGTTAGAAATTGTACCAGTGTTGGTAGCCATTTAGATAACTTTTCAAAATTCAGATTATGAAACTTTTGAAAACCTTGCTCTGATACCAAATGTGAGGAAAGCAGAATATGGATCTTAAGACTAGGAATAACACTAGAGGGGGGGTGAATAGTGTTTATAAGAAATTACTAAACCTTTTTATGTTTATGTTACTTTGAACACAAATGTATGTAATATTCAGACACAGATATAATCACAGAAACAAACACAGATGCAGAAATAAAGTAATTGCAGTAAAGGAAAGAACACACCGGATTTTATACTGGTTCGGAGTTACCCTTCATCCAGTCCCGCACAACTAAGTACGGATTTTATTTCAAAAGCAATTCAATAATTACAACCCTCGGTTTCAAGGCTACGAGGTACACCCTCCAGAATCACAATCCTCTGGGTAGAGATACTTGATTTCCGGGGCAACAAGTTCACCCAATTGATTTCCAAGGCTACAATCACACCTTTTCTCGCTTGATTGGTTTCCAAGGCTACAATCACACCTTTTCTCGCTAGATAGATTACAAAGAAGGCTATGACTCTAAATAGCATCGGGATCTTGTTGAGATAGTGATAGAGAATCAAACCAAAGATAATCTAGTTAGATTCAATGTTGATTTCGACAGAGTGATGATAGGATTTTGAAAAAGAAAATGTGGAAGAAGAAGAGAAGTGAAAAACCAGAAAATCTAATATAAAATTCATTGAAGCCAACCCCTATTTATAGAAGAACAACAGCCATGTCCATTCGTGAAAAGTTATGGCGAATAGACACTTCTTTTGAAATTCAAATTTTTGAATCTAACTGTCACTATGTTGACATGGGGTACTAGAGCATATCGACATCCCAAAGCAATTTTTGATGATTTGATTTTCTTTGAAAATAACTTTTATCTTATATTAAAAACTATTTAAACTTTGTAAATATACTTGACTATAGATAAAATACATAGATAAATATAGAGAATAATATATATAAAATTTTACTATAATTTTATATTTAAATCTAAGTATAAATATATTAAAATTAAAAGATAGTTTAAAACAAACGAAGTTTAAAAACAAGAATATTTAAGGCTAAAACATCTTTTTGAAAATCATTTGAAAAGATAATTTTTAAGGCTAAAAAATTTTGAAAAGCAGTTTTGAAAATCATTCTGAAGTAGTTTTGAAAATCATTTTGAAGTAGTTTTGCAAGCTTCTTCCTGCAGAATATCTCATCATATCAGGACTCGAGAACTTGTACAAAACCAGGATGTTCGTGGGTTTGTAAGCCACTTGTCGTAGGTTTGTAAGCTACTTGTCGTGGGTTTGTAAGCCACTAAAAAGGTAGAAATGGGTTCCATCCCAAAAGAAAAATGGAGTGAAGATTTCAGTGCTATTGTGAAGTTTTAACATAATTCTAGACTCAATACTTATCTTGAAATCTTGAACTCTTGATAATCTTGATACTCATGAGTCTTCAATCTTGATATCGTGAATCTCTATACTATACAGTCCTCATTCTTTGTACCTGCATGGTTAAATCCTGCATATACATATATATCTAAACTATATTGTTAGTATTTATATTTTATAATCTTATTCTAAGGTTGTTGTCATCAAAACCATCATCTCAAGGACTAACAGTAATTATATTGATGGTGACACTGTCTCGGACGATTTAGCGGTCTTGATCAGGTTTATGTTTCTTGTCTTCCGTTGTTAAGGAGGACAAGAGACAAGCTGTTTTTTTGCATTTGGATATCAATTTATCATTTGACATATGCATAGGTTTGAAGGACATGATGCATTCTTTACTTACTGATCCTGCTGTTTATGAATCCATTACAAAATGATTGGTTCATGAAGCAATAAACATTCTTAATGGTAATTTAATTGTCACAGATATATAGTTTAAAAAATCATTTACATGAATCAATTGATGGTTCTACTTACTTACTACAATATATACTGCGGTTCAACGCTCGTCTTTTGTTGGAAGATTTTACCCCATAAGCAACACTTTGGCGAAATACTATCCAACAAGTGATTAATTTGTTATGGCAAAGTAAAAACACTAGATCATCGGTCCCTTTGCTACCATGATTTAAGTGATGATGAGCAAAACAACTCAAACAATGCAAGTACTACCAGAAACCTATGGACCTGGATTTTGAAATTGAAGAAATGCCCAAGTTTTAAAACAAAAGGAGATAAAAGGAATGTTAAAAAGAAGAATAGCAGTAAGCCTGCTCTCGTGATAAAGAGCTTAGAAGAGATTCTAAAATATTTTAAGATGGTTCTTGTAGCGAGGAATGATCTGAAGATGGGGAAAGGCAAGATTGCAGCAGGATGCAGTCATGCAAATTAGGGCTTGTATATGAAGCTTCATAGTAGAGCTCCGAATGCTTTGAGTTGATGGGTGATGTGTGGACATGTTAAGGTGGTGGTAAAAATTGATAGCGAAGAAGATAGGCTGGCTTTGCAAGGAAAAGCAAATTCTGTTTTGTTGCCAACACATATAACAAGTGATTCAGGAAGGACCCATTATGCTTTGAAGTAATGGATAGTGATGGCTATAGTTGGACCTGTTGATCTCATCGACGATGTTACTTGTGTTTAAAGATTTTGCGATTTTGTCTTCCTAAACTATTGGTAATCTTTATGCTTGTATTTTCCGTTGAAACATCTTTGCAGAATAGATTAGTTTTTGATTGCTTCGGTGAATTGAAACCAAGTACATTGATGTAGTAATATTTCAGAATTTATAGTAGCTGGTCTCGATATTTGTTGGTAAAATTTTATGTTGTTATACTTAAAACATTGTCAATGAAATGTTATATGTGACAATTGACTGTTTGGTTCGTGGAATTTCTATAACTTTGATTATGTTTTACATGTGACATTTTTTAAGTTATTAGATTATATCCATCACTGTTGTTTAATTGAGTAGCTCCACTTCGAATGGAATTTTAATGGCTATTATAAATGCTTTTTTGGAAAAAAAATTACGGAGTCAATAGCATTTTGATTATATAAAAGGCTGTAACAAGTATATAATTGTTCATGTAATTGGAAATTTTGTTTTGGAAACTAAGAGCCAGTTTGGCAATTAAAAGAAGAAGTGCTTATGCTAATATGATAAGTACTTCTACTGCTAAAAAGTTAAAAAATTCATTAGGTACAGTAACGACTTGTTTGTTAAAAGGATAAAAAGTCAATATGGATGAAAGTATATTTTCAGAATAGCTTTTTGGCTTTTGTGTTAGAATCTTAAAACAAAGTACATATGAAAAATTAATTAAAACACAACACAAATACTTGCATGTTGTTCGCACATAAACATAGCAACTAAAGTCCATTTTAAGTTACAAAATCAAACAACAAACCATACAATAGATGTGTGTTGATCTTTTACACGAATTTCAAACTAGGAAAACATGCTTTAAGAACGCCAAACCAACGTTCGATGATATACCGTAAAGATGAGTGGGCGTAATTATATTGCTCCCTCATGGATTGTGGTTTCTTGTTTACTTCTATAAAGTCACTGCGATGATTCTTTCTCCTCTGCATGAGGCTAAAAACCAAGGCATATTAGCATACCCGAATCGACCAAATAAAATTTTCCTACTGAAATAAAGATACGCAATTATAAACTCATAGCTAAATTTAACTTTGAGTTTATTGTTCAAGTTTGTTGTGGCATAAAGAATAACAAGAGCAGTTTAATTTCATGATTTTGAAATTCATCTAAACTATATTCTGAAAAAAAATAGTAAATAATACCCTTTGGAGGCATTGGAAACTTTTTATTTGGATTAATAATTGTATCCGTCAATACTCTTGAATCATTTGCACCGCCATCCCATCCAGCTAAGACGTATGTGAAACGCATATCAAAATCGCATACGCACATTACATTTTGGGTAAGTAAACTTTTCATCCCTCGGGATGGAATTTGTGCCTTTCCCACCACAGATGCAGTAATTTGCGTGCCACCAATCGCTCCAACGCAATTCTGAAAGAAAAAAAATCAATTACAAATATGATTTTCACATGTACAAAATTAGAAATAAGATTTTTAAGGAAATGCAACATGAAAATTTTGGTCAATTTGCAGTTATGTATAAGAGACATTGATAGGAGCAACAGCTCTTGAGAGCAATTGGCTAAGCATGCAATAAAATTACTATAAAAACATACCTTAAACTAAGACCAATATTTATCACCTTTGCTTTTCAAGTATGGATGAGCTATCGTGAAATCTGGAGGTACCAAATTTCCATAAAGCATTCAATACGTTTTTAAAATGACATGAAATTATTTCCGGAGGGTGTTGAAAACGATAAAAACAACTCTATTACTATCATTATGACCAACCGTGTGTAGAAATATGCACATTTGTTCCTCCACTATGACATGTTGTGTATCGCGCAACAACCCAGAAGCCTTTAGAGCCTCACATAAATCTAGTAGAACATTTTGTATGAATATCGAACATGTCCAGGCATCTGGCGTATGACCATTGAGTACGTTAAAAACATATTCTCTTCCACCCAATGAGTCATTTCTATATGGTTGTCTCGAGATGTATCTTGAATAATACTTCTTTCCAGTATAGCTAACCATTAATTCAATTGCTTCTTATTCGACATCACTTGATCCACTAGATTCGCTACTTGAACTCATATTTGTCAATATCCTATATGTAGAAACCTATTTTACAAAGAATAATACAAATATATTGAAAATAAAACCGTAATCATGGAAGGTGCCAATAGTTTGCACTCAAAAAGGAATCTTACAGACTCTAGTTTTATAATCTGAATAAATTAAAGATCAACACGCATCCTTAAAGCACTAGAATACAATATTATCATTTTATAAAATTATCATTTTACTATGGTCATAAAAAGATTTGAAATATGCATTATATTTTTTTACTTAATATGTTTGCCGAAAGAGGAGGGGGAAGAGATGGCTACCACTCCGAGGAACAACTGCATTAGTGTGTTTTACACCGTCATAGTTATGGTTTCCAATGGGTGCATGCGGTATAAAAATTGAGGCACAACTGCACCAATAATCTGCTGTCTAATAAAATTGCAACTTTAACGTTGACGTGATAGAAATCAAACCGATATTTGCATATAGTTCTAAACCTAATCCAAAAAAGTAATTAAGTTCTGCAAATTAGCAAAATATTTCCTATTTCAAATTGAGGAGCCACAAAATTATGTTTGTTTTTGTACCACTACCTATGATAGTGCAATTTGAACTAAATTTTCTTTATTCATACAGTATATTATGTACATTTTGTCAGACACAATATGCTACTGATAATCCATAATCTGTTGTCCAAGCTAAGAAGTGCACCCAATCAAATTAATCAAAATCTGATCCAAGAAGTGCTCCCAATCAAATCAATCGAAATCTGAGCCAAGCAATGCTTCAAATTAATCAATCTTCTAGAGGAAAATCCATCGATCACCAGCCATTTGTGCTCCTCGGAAAACATAATTATCCACTACCAGATGTGGATTTCTGGTCTTCTATTATTACCGGTAGATGTGGATTTCTGGTCTTCTATTATTGTTATCAGATATGGATATGGATTTCTGATCTTCTATTATGATTACCAGATTTGTTTTTCCGGTCTTCTATTTCCTAACAGCGAGACCTCCTTAGATCAGCCTTCAATTCAAATTCATTCGACGGGAATTTCCTTTACCAAGCGAGCTGAACATTTATTCTGGAATCTGCACATTCAAATCTCCAAATTTGCTAACTATGACTTGTACGTCATGTATTTGATCCATTACAGAAACATCATCTTTCATCTAAAATTCAAAGTACTGTAGGGTGAGAAACTTACCAGTTCCAATCTTTTCAGTCTTGTACTTTGTTTCTAGTGCATTCCAGATCTCCATAGTTGACTTTATTGGAGTGTTAAGGTCGTATAAGCGATAAGTTAAGGTGTTAAGAATGTGGCCTTGGCATAGCAGGTCATCTTCTTCGCGTTTCGATCTCTGTTGCTTTAATTCATCATCAGTGTCATTTTCGGCTAGAGGAGGAAGCGCCGGAAGGTTTTCATCCAGTACGTTGGAGACCTTATTGGTGGTAAAAAGGAACTTCATTTTGTCTTGCCAGCGCGTGAAGTTGGTTCCATCTAGTCTGTCTAGCCTGATGAAGTCCTGATTCATCAGTTTGAATGCCGATTCCGATACTTTTTCCATGGAGAATATTGCTTTAAGAATGTAGGAAGACAGCGAAGGATCGGAGGTTAATCAGGTTTTGAGGCGTGCAGACGCTATCCATAAAGTAATATTTGCCCCACTCGCTCGAATTTTGCTGGTGGGTTGATGGCAAACCGCTTCTTAGGACACAACAAAACACGAATCCATAGAGCGGCAGTGTCCGTGGATTCGTGGGAAACTTATTGTTTAAGAGTGGAGAAGAGGAGAAGTTAAAAATGAAATTGATATTGGAGGCATATATATAGTGTGGGGACGGATGCCAAGCGAAGAGGCGTGACCGATTGAAAACGGTCGTAACTGTACGCAACTAACAGTTCAAAGTGGAAGTGGAAAAATAGGTTCAAAAGTTATGACAGTTGGTACCCAACAGTCATATCATCTCCGGCCCCCTTCTTGCACACGCGGAATCGCCAAGTGCTAAGTGCTTTTCGTGCGTGCGTGTTATGGCAGTGCCCCTTTCCCTTCTACTTTATTTACTCTAATTGATAGAGCACGTGAGGTTTCATATATATATATACATAAATATTAAAACAATTTTCCCGATGTGGGACTAATATATTTATTCCCATCTTCAGTAACAATCTACCTCAACAAATACTATACAATATCAAGTTGTGTTTGCTGCTATAGTACTACAGATATCACTAATACAGTGATTTACTCCTGACCACAATAGTACAACCGTGCTGTTTCTTCAAAATATTTGACATATTATGTCGATCGTTCCATTGAATGAGGTAGCCAATTTGTGTTAGTTAATTTCTAAATCTTGATAATTATGGTACAAAATTGATGATCATGGAAAATTTCGAAATCTTTGACATATTATGTTCGCTGAATTGAATGGGCATGTTTTATTAGTTAGCATTTAAATCCTGGTCATTATGGTACGACGATGATGATACAGAAACTCTTGAAAATATTTGACATTTTCTATAAATTGCTCCATTGAATTAAATGGCCAATTTTTTTTAATTTATAAACACTGATAATTATGGTACGCCATTGATGACAAGATTTTTTTTAAATGTTTGATGTATTTCATTAATTACTTCACTGAATTCAAGGGCTATTAAGTTAATATTTAAATCCCAATCAATTATGGCACAACATTAAATATAAAGAAAATTTTCAGGATGTTCGGCATATTCTGCTAATTGCTCCCCATTGATTAAATGGTCAACTGTTATTAGTTAATTTATAAATCCTCGATCTTATGATACATCATTGATGGTAAGGAAATTATTCAAAATGTTCAGCTCACAAAGTCCACTTTACCTTCGGTTCCTTCTTCTTAGTTAAGCGGTTGAAAATTCAAAAATTTCAATTCTATTGGTGCAAAAAAGTCATTTAAGTTGACACATGAAAATGCAATGATACTGAAAGAGCAAGTTTGCATGTACGGCAGTCAATGGATACCCGAAAAATCCGAAACCCATCCACATCCAACACAGAGAATTTCTACACAATTATCATGTTATATATAAAAACATTAAGTATTAAAATAATTTATTAAGTTATATTAAAATTTGAAAGATTAAAATGTTTTTTTAGAAAAATCAAAATATATAGAACTTCAAATTAATTGATTATATTTTTGTTAATTTGGTTTTGGATTTTTTTTTAAAATAAACATTTCAGAGCTTTTAGGAGATGATTTCATTTTTTGCCTGTTAAAGTATAAATGAAATTCTAAGGTAAACATGTGTTTGATTTGCACTTAAAAGTGTTCAATGCAGATAGAATCATTCAACTCATTGAATATGTTAATGTTTAGATTTTGTTTCTGAGGTCATTGGCTCGAATCTCAGGTAATATCCTCTTCTAAGTACCAGTTTCAATAATAATCATGATAATTATGATAGCGACAATAATAATAACAGCAATAATCGAATATGTATATCCTCTTGTCAAACAAAATCAATTATCACAATTATTTATGGAATGCATTAAAGTGAGTTAACGTTGCGAATAATTAAGAACCAAATTTTACTTTACAACCAAGGTACTATTTAGTGCTTTTCATCTAAATAGTTGTCTAGTTTTACATTTCAAACCAAAAAGGAAAAAAAAGAATGAATTTCAGAAGGATCCAATTTTCTACAAAAGTTCTACAACATTGTTAGGGAATTACAAGGGACTCCAATTAAAACGACCACTTTTCATAATATGTAGTTAGCAGTCAATTTCTAATTCTAAGCTCCATGTTTCCATTTAATTTTATAGTATATGTGAAAGTAGGAAGTTTCCACATACTAGTTTCTTTATTCTCACTAATTACCACATTGATTTTTTTATTTACATGTATTATATTGGGGCTTTAACTAACAGATTTACATTTTTATTTGATTTAGGATTCAAAAATCTTATCATTACTGCACATTTATTTCATGTGCAGGGGATGGGTGTAGGGGTGGGTGTGGGGGAGTGGTTGCATAAGCTTTATCCGCCTTTATTGGTTTCAACTATTTTAGAAATATACTAAAAGTATAAAGTTCTTTTTTCAATAAAAAGGTAATATAGTTTGTAACTTCAATGTATTTTTCATAAACTATTTTATCTCTTAATTTTTACTTTAATTTGAAGCGGAAAACTCGACACATATGAAAATCAATTCCAATTCAGTTTTCAATATATGTTCTTTTTAATGGCAACTTGTACTTCAAATGGTCAAACGCCGACAAATGATTTATGCTCAATTTACTATAATTCCTAGACATCGGATAGACCTCATCGAGTCTTATGAATTTTTGTTATTTGATATTTAAGCGTTCTTTTTTATTGATTTTTTTGGCTTTCTTGTATCGAATATTATTTTCATTCTTTCCCAAAAAATAAAATAAGGTTATAAGTGCAATTTTCCATAATTAATATTATCGTGACAAGAATAAAAGTCTTTAAACCTCGTAAGTTGTCTTTTCACTTTTTATCACCATAGAGATTGGATTTATTATGGATTCATTGTTGTCATCTAATTATAGTATCCGGTTGAAAGTATATCTATACATTAAAACTATTAGATTTGATACAGTATTTCCATGCTTAAGAAGATCTGGAAGATATTTGAGACAATTGCTCAAATATATTGCCTCTTTTATATGCATTAAAAAGGCTAATGAATTAGCTACATAAGAGGAAGACATATCTGAAAAAGAGTGATAATTAATTAATTCTCTAATTAGACAATTAAAGAAGGAATCTTATCAAACTCATACAAATTGTGGGAAACTAGAAAAATAAAATGGCGAATGTTTCCCATATGATTTAGAGAATCGATTAGGTATTGATTTATGACTATTAATCAATTACTTCAACCTCAAGTAATAATCCTTATATAAAGATAAGGATTAGGATGAATAGAAGCATCAGAAACGAATTATCCTCTTTGGTATTTCTTCATATTCTTCTTAGTCTTCATTATCAATCATGTAATTCTTCTCTCTGAAAGTAATAAAATCTCATCTCCCCAAGTGTATTTACACTATCTTGCGATAGTGGAACCACTATAAATCCGTGTATGAACTCTCTATTTACTTGTGTGATTTGCTGATTTGTCGTTTTATTTTCAAGTTCTGTTTGTTTTATCGCACTACAACATTATCTTATTGCTTCCGCATGTATTAGGGTTGATTTGTAATCATTTGTGTAAATACACCCCTACAAAAAGTACATGATATTATTGAATGATTGACAAATTCTTTATTTTACGAGGTTATGGATTAGTTTGAACATATAAAACAAGTTCAAGCGAGACTTTTGTACTTTCCTTTTCCAATCATATTTTTTTAGCTTTTGTTAATTGCACCTAGTGCATTATCTTTAAATCATGTAACCTATATTTTTAAAAAAAATCTGACCATTCTATTGTAAAAATTAACAACCATCAAAGCAAAAATAAATTGACTCATTATGTTACTTTTATACATATTATAAACTGGAAATCAAATTTCTTTAATTTGTTTTCGACCTTAACATTTTCTATATAAGAAGGACACTTCTTTACTTGCCTTTTCATTTTATTTCTATATAATTAACCAGTATTGTTTGTGTATATCTTATTTTTTAATTAAGTTTAAATTATACATTTTGTTTCAATAAATTAAACAAATATATGTATAGTTATATTAAAAATAAATAATAAGATCCGAAACCGAAACTAGGATTGAAATTTTCGAAATTTACGAATTAGGTCAAAATTTCTAAAATTACAAAAAATCGAAATCGAGATCTCGAACCTTAGTTTTAATACATAACAACACCTGTATTTTTACCAACATCCATACGCATTAATTAAAATCAAAAATTTCAAAAGTTGGACATTCAACCATGAACCCTTGTTAGCTTTCTTCTCACATATAAATCATACAACTGGTATTAGGCAGGTGTATTTACTGATACAATACAATTTACATGCATGTATAGTAAGTTCTTTCCACTAACTCAACATCATTGCTTACTACGAGCTTTAAATTAAGATACTTATTATTATGATGGAGATGTTTAATTTCGTCAATTTCATCTGGTTTAAATTCCTCTATCAATTTATCAAAAAATTCATATCTCTAACATATATCAAGAACAACTTTATCCACTTGGTGTTCTGTATCAGCAATTTTCGAATATGGATCTTCATTGCTGTTTTCATGCTCAATTACAAATGTTCTATTTGAACCTCCAGCACTCTGTAAAATGTAACATTCCATAACTAGTTCTTAGTAGAAACATTGACAGAAAATCACTTGGTATGCAATTTTAGAGGCATGAGTCTAAAATTGCATATACCAAGTGATTTTCTATTAATGTTTCTACTAAAAACTAGTTATTGAATGGTACATTTTACAGAGTGTTGGAGGTTCAAAATAGAACATTTGTAATTGAGCATGAAAACAAAAATGAAGATCCATATTCAAAAATTGCTGATACAGAACAGCAACTGGAGAAAGTTATTACTAATATATGTTAGAGATATGATTTTTTTTTGATATATTGATAGAAGAATTTAAATCAGGTGAAATTGACAGAATAAAACATCTCTATCGTAATAATAAGTATCTTAATTTAAAGCTCGTAGTAAAAAATGTTGCAGAGTTAGTAGTAAGAATTGGATGTAACGTCCCTCATCGAACCTGAAACTCAAACCATCACCTCAGATTGCCGTCGAAGCAGAACCTCTCTCACCACAGACCATCTCCCTCACCTCAGACTGTAGTAAGCAGTGATATAGAGTTAGTATCTTTTACAAAGTGATTTTTTGGATTGGTTTGCATATGGATCATTGCTTGAACTGCCATGAATTTGTACACTTGGTCATCAAATTTGGACTTCGAAGACAACTCTAATTTGCTTTGATGAGGTGCAAATGCATTCTCCATATCTTGTAATGAGATAATTTGGTTATAAAAAACACATACCCGATGCATCTGTACCTATTAAAATGCACAAAAAGGTGTTAAAGCAATCGAAAGTCAAAGACCAACATACATAAAAATATGAAGTGAAAGACGTATGCATATTCAAACTATACGCCATCTAACAATTTCTTTAAATTGGTATATTTTATGGTACTTGCAAATCACTCATTGTTATGTCTTAAATACAGAAACAAAGTTAGGGGATATATTCCTCGTGCACCATTAAAGAGAGACATGGTTAGTAAGATTTACTTCAAAATATAGCTCTTGATTTCAGTATTTTCTTCTTCTTTACCATGAAAGAAATATGAAATGAAACCTGAGTTGATTTATAGGAGGATTTGATGTACAAAGTTATAGAGATGACTGAAGACATTAAACAAGTACATGTGGATTCGTAAACAGGATGCACCAATTTGATGACTTTTGTAAAAGAGTTTTCTTGGAAATAATAAATTTCATGACCAGAAGAGCAGCATAATGTTGGACCATCTGAACTCCTCATGATACAAAATAGGTATATAAATTCTCGATCCTCTACACAAAACGAGTCTGGAATACCTCCAAATTCGATAAATGAGTTTGTAGGATGTCCTAGAAAGAAGCCAAAAAGAAGCACATCACTCAAGCTATAATGATTAAGAGATCATTAATTCTGTTGATTGTACGTCAAGAGCTGCTCCAACCAAGGTGTGTGTTCTTGATGGTTGCTTTTACATTTTTATTAGTTTGTTTGTCAGTTTATAAATTATGATAGGTTATGACAAGAGTTTCACATTATTTGATGGCCTCTTTGAAATTTTCAATAAAAATAGAACAAACAAAGATTTATATCCCCATTGGTGCATAATTGCTTAATTTAGTTACTTTATCTTAAGCAAATAATGTTAAAAGTTACATGGAGATGTCTATCAAATAAAAATAGCATATACATTAATTTAATCGTTTGTAGAGAAGGAGACGTAGGATGAATGAGAAATCGAAGGCACTTCGAAATTTGATTCTTAATTCTTTGAAGGTACATTTTTTTAGTGCATTTACTTTGCGTTTATTCATTTTGCTGCTATTAATCAAAATTTGATCATGCCTTGTGGGGGTCTATTGACATGAAGACTGATAAGGCATCTATGATTGATAAAAAGATGGAGAGTATCTTAAACTACTACATTTACAAGTGCAGGTTAGTATATAGTTTAAGGCTATTATATTTACATTGGTCTCATAATGGCATCCTTCTTGGTAGAAGGCCATGAAATAATGACCAAATTCAGACATGGTCATCTTGATCTTTAATTGAATCATAGAAGAATAAACCCTTCATAGCAAGCACGAGAAAATTTCGACATGGTCATCTTGGTCTTTAGACATGGTTTGTAACAATAATGGGATATGGAAAGCTGTAGAAATTCTCCATAAAATTATATTATACATTGAGTCCGCACTAACATTAATGATCCGAAAATAACAATTTAACAAGTATAGATTAGAAAGTATCTACTATTCTTGAATTTTATATTATACATTGGGTTGATACTAACATTCATGATTTTTTTATTAAATATTTAATTAAGGAGCGTAAAGTATAAGGTATCTGTTGTTCTTAAATTAGTTGTCTATATCAAAAGATAAATCTTTATTTCATTTTCTGTAAAAATTTACATCAAGTAAACCGAAAAGTTGAAATGGATACATTTTACTAAGAAAAGCTTCTTATTGCTAATTTAATTGTCACAAAAATAGAGTTAGTTAAAAAAAAATGTTTACATGAATCAACCGATGGTTCTACTTAATTTACTATAGTATATACTACGATTCATCGCGCGTCTTTTGTTGGAAGATTTACCCCATAGGAACACTTTGGTGCAATACTGTTCAACGGGCGATTAATTTGTTGCAGCAAAGTAAAAACATGGGATCGTCGGTCTCTTTGCTACCATGATCTAAGTGATGATGAGAAAAACAACTCAAACAATGCAAGTACTACCAAGAACCTATGGACCTAGATTTTGAAATTGAAGAAATACCCAAGTTTAAAAACAAAAGAAGATAAAAGGAATGCTAAAAAGAAGAATAGCAGTAAGCTTGCTCTCGTGATAAAGAGCTTATGAGAGATTCTAGAAGATTTTAAGATGGTTCTTGTAGCAAGGAATGATTTGAAGATGGGGAAAGGCAAGACTGTAGCAGGATGCGTTCATGCAAATTTGGGCTTGTATATGAAGCTTCATAGTAGAGCTCCGAATTCTTTGAGTCGATAGGCAATGTACGGACATGTAAAGGTGGTGGTAAAAATTGATAGCAAAGAAGATAGGCTAGCTTTGCAAGGAAAAGCAAATTCGATTTTGTTGCCAACACATATAAGAATTGATTCAGGAAGGACCCATTATGCTTTGAATTCAAGGATATTGATGGCTATACTTAGACCTTTTGATCTCTTCGACGATGTTGCTGGTGTTTAAAGATTTTGAAATTTTTTCTTTCTAAACTATTGGTAAGATTTATACTCGTATTTTCAGTTGAAACTTCTTTGCAGAATAGGCTGGTTTGGATATGATTGCTTCGGTGAATTGAAACCAAGTATATTGATGTAGTAATATTTCAGAATTTATAGTAGCTGGTCTCGATATCTATTAGTAGAATTTTATGTTGCTGTGCTTAAAACATTGTCAATGAAATGTTATAATGACAGTTAACTGTTTGGTACGTGAAATTTGTATAGCTTTGAATATGTTTTACATGTGAAATGTTCAAGTTATTAGATTATATCTGTCACTGTTATTTAATTGAGCAGCACCTCTTGGAATAGAATTTTCATGGCTATTATAAATGCTTTATTGGTAAAAAAAATTACGTAGTCAATAGCATTTTGATTATATAAATGGCTGTAACAAGTATATAACCGTGGAATGATATGTTATTCATGTAACTGGAAATTTTGTTTTGGAAACTAAGGGCTTGCTTGACAACTCAAAGCAAAAACATTTATTCTAATATGATAAGCACTTCTACTTTTAGAAGGTCAAAAAATTTGTTTGGTACAATAATGACTGATAAGTCAAAAAGATAAAAAAGTCAATATGAATAGAAGTTTTTTTTTTCTGAAAAGCTTGAAGGCTTTTGCGTTGGAATCTTAAAACAAAGTACATATGAAAAATGAATAAGAACACAACACAAATGCTTGCGTGTTGTTCGCACATAAACATAGCAATTAAAGTCCATTTTTTAGTTGTAAAATCAAATAACAAACCATACAATAGATGCATGTTGATCTGTTACAAAAATTTCAAGCATTATAATAGAAGGAACCATACAATAGACGCATGTTGATCTGTTACAAAAAGTTCATCTTCTTTGCGTTTCAATCTCTGTTGCTTTAATTCATCAGTGTCATTTTCGGTTGGAGCGGGAAGCGCCGGAAGGTTTTTAACCATTATGTTGGAGACCTTAGTGGTGGTAAGAAGAAACTTCATTTTGTCTTGCCAGCGCGTGAAATTGGTTCCATCCAGTCTGTCCAGCCCAATGAAGTCCTGATTCATCAATTTGAATGCTGATTCCGATCCTTTATCCATGGCGAATATTGCTTTAAGAATGTAGGAAGACCGCGAAGGATCAGAGTTGAATCAGGTTTTGAGGCGCGCAGACGATGTCCTTAAAGCAATATTTGCCCCACCCGCTCGGAGTTTGCTGGCGGGTTGATGGCATACCACTTCCCAGGACACAACAAAACCCGAATCCAGAGAGCAGCAATGTCTGTGGATTCGTGGGAAACTTATTGTTTAAGAATGGATAAGAGGAGAAGTTAAAAATAAAATTGATGTTAGAGGCGTATATATAGCGCATGGATGGATGTTGAAATGATCCTGACTCGGCCTTCGAAAATCGGCACACGTACTTCACTTGTACTCAAATGCCGCAGATTCAAACGCCGAATCTGGCTCGCCAGAGCTTATAACAAGTTAAGTATAACAACACAGCGGAAGAAAGAAATGGATAATACCATATACAACTCCAATGAATACAATATCCAAAATGATATACAACAATGATATCTATATGATACAAGAATATCAGAGAAAAATAATGTTACAGCGGAAACAAAAGAAGTGATAACTCCAAATGATCTTTAAAGGCGAATGAGCCCAATTACTTTAACATCAAGCTCAAACCACCATCACGTTTCACAAAGATAAGCAAGGGCGGCCAGTCATCCGGACGAACTCCAAAAACTGAACTAGCTCCCGATAATCTACTAAACCTGACTATCTGAAAAACCCAACTCTAGACTGCCGTGTGGAAAATTGTGGGCACCCAGAGTTTAGGAAGGGAACAATAAACTCCGAGTCAGTCATGGGACTGGTATGAGTAACAAAAATAGTTATTTTCACAAAGAAAATAAAAGAATTTCTCTATGCCTTTGGAAAATGAAACTACCATAAGGCCTCCCGGCACACACACAATGCAATCGCACACATATGGGAGATTTCTCCTTATGATAGTCAAACATGCTTACTATGCAAAACCCTTTTGATATTAGTAATAGTGCATAGTGGAAAACATTTCGAAAATATAATATTAATCTTAGCCAGCATAGGTACCATTATACTATGCCCACTATAGCTACCATGTTAAATGGCAGGTTCTACAACTAAAACCGTATTGGGTTCGTATTGTTTCTTTGGATTTTCCAACAAATGGCCAGGCTAAGGAAATTCCTATGCCATATGGGAACGCTTCTGGAGGGACACCCCGAGAACTAACTAGCTCTCTGCCAACACAAGGCCGGGTTACCTCTTACTAGGTAACTACTACACAAGTATGCCACCCCCCGGTCGTTTGCGACCTTTATCCAAGGCGCCTCGATCACAAAGCAATAATCACACAGTAAATGAGATTGGAGCAACCACACAGGTAAAATATCTGGGCACCATACCATGATACCACCTTTTTCTAGAAGGAAATGACATACCCTAAAGGGTGCGACCCTCATAACCTTGCCGCATCTTTCCTGTTTCGACCATTTCCGGTTTGTGAGGCCCGATGAGGTCTCGTCCACAAAGCTACGCTTTACACGAAAGCCATGCTTTGATCAACAAACGATCAGCAACACACAACAACACTTAACATGCCACACTACCAAATTGGGAGTATATCACTGATAACCTTCAACTACATAACCTCTAAGCTCGTACGTCTCAGAGAAGGGTGTTAAGCTAAGAGAATAAATTTTCCGCCACCAAACAGAAATGTATTTGAAAGAAATCAGCTTTATATCTCAAAGTGTAATGTCAGACATACAACCATACAAGTCTGTTCCGGGTTCGAACATAATCGATGGCACTTCTAAAGAAGCCCTTGCAATCCAGGTATCCACAATCCCGATCGGACTTCCCATCCCTTAGGGAATCTCTATACCGGAGCAACTCAGTGCAGAGACAATCGATAGGTTATCCTACCGTTCTCGCAAACACCCGGTCTTCAACACCGGTCTTCAAATGCTATCCATTTACGTCGTATCACTATTCGGAATGGGTTATATGACATAAAGTCCTCTCCCGGCTAAATCGAATAGTGAGCGCAATATTTAAAAACATATGGATATTGGGATTTTAGTTAAGTCACAACTTATTACCCAAAACTTCTCTTTCAAATGGTTTAAACACATTACCATTTTTAATCTTTTACAAAAAGATTCATCTCACAAAGTTCACCCAGCTTTCACACAGATTTATTCATAGATTTTCAAATCGATTCCCACTTCAATTTGGATTAACTCATCCAATCTTTAAATCAAAGATTTAACTTATAGCTGTCAAAACACGTTTCCAAAGATTTATTCGTAACTTGGAAAACCATTTCCAATTCAAACTTGAAATTCTTTTGACACAAATTGGAAATTCATTCCTTATATGAAAGCTTCTATTATTTGAAAACAAATAGTTTTCATTTCTGAAAATCTGATTCATTTATAGGAGTTAAAGTCCTTGAGTTAAATTCAAATTCTCAAAACCATACTTTTAAAATGGTTTAAACACATTTATAACTTGTATAACATCTTTAAACCAAAATTTCCAAACATGGAATTCAATTCCAAATTTTGAATTCAAATTCAAATTAAATTATTTACATTGGAAACTTTACCAAGTTATTCAAAATAACTTTTATCTTAAAAACTCCTTTTCAAAAGCTTTAACATTTAACCCAAATCCATTTCCAAAATCAATTGAAATTAAAATTTTAATTTCAAAAATAGTAAATTTAAATCATCTGTGACTTAACCGATTTCCTTCTGAAATCCATATTTGTGTGTGTATGGTGTGGTCCAGGGGTTTAACACAATAGTGCAACACTATTCAATCATCACAGATTCACAGATACAATCACAACAATATCGATAAGCGATATAATCCTATAACGCTTATCTATATACACAGAATCACATATAGATAATATAAATGCATTATAAATAATTAAATTACATTCATCACAGCTTGAATTAAAACAATTCCAATCACAAAGCATCACACAGCAGAGATGACAAAACAATTCACAGCATTCAATAGAATACAATCATCCAGAAATAAGGTTAATTGATCATTTGATTAATTGAAACCAGATTAATCACTAATTCTGGTTGATTATATGTTAATTAATCCTCCTTGAATTAATTATCAATTAATTATTCCTAATTAATTTCAAATAAGTAATTATTCTTAATTAATTAATTAAGCTTTACCATTAATTAATTACTTTTAGTTAATTTATTCGTCATTAATCAATCACCTCAATTAAATTAACCATTAAGCTAATTACATAATTAGCTAACCCCTAATTATTAAATGAATAACCTTTAATTATTTTAATTATTCTTTAATTAATTAACCTTTACTAATAAATCAATAAATTAATTAAATTAATTATCTTAATTTATTACAATAAGTGATTATCCCTAATCACTTTCATTAATCAATCCTTAAAGGTAATTACCCAAAATATTAACTTTACTTTAATTACACAAAGTAATTACTCTTATTTAATCACTTAATTACACCCTTTAATCCTTAATTAATTAATTTAAATCTTAACTAATTAAATTTAAATCTTTAATTGCTTAATTAAAGAATCCAAATCATTAATTAATTAAATAAATAAGTTATCCATTTTAATTAACTTAATAATTTGATGAATCTCAAATCCTAATTAATTTTAAGATAAAACTTTATTCTTACTCATGATTGAATTATCATTAACAAAGTATTTAATAACAATTTACCTTTAAATTTACTTTTAAATTCCATTCTAAATTTAAGATTTAAAATGAATACAAATTTAACTTTAACAAAGTTTAAACAATTTAAAAACATTTTAAATCTCATGTTAAAGAAATACTTGTCTTTTAAAAAAAAATTAAAAGAATTTAAACCAAATTCATTTTTAATTCAAACCATTAAAAATACACTTAAACATTTAAAGTTGTTTAACACATTTTAAATTTCCTTAAAACTTTAATTATTTTAAAAATGGGGTGCAAAAGTCAATTTGAATCCATCTTTTAATCTGGATTTTTAAAACTTATTTAAATCTTGCTTTCAAAATTTTAAAATCAATTTAGAAATTTTAAAGCAGACAGGTTTACTTAAAACCTGTAACCATAAAACTACCCGAGCCACCCTCAAATTACTTCGAGCCAAACTCCTCCTGACTTCGAGCAAAACTTCAAATGACTTCGAGACAAACCCGAGTACTCTACCCCCCTCAAAACCAAACTCATCAGAAAAACAGGCAGTGCACCGTGCACATGCACGGTGGCGCCGTCCAACTTCGATCATCGGCGATGATCTTCATATATCGGAAACCATCCATGCACCCTATCTCGATCATCAGATCGACATCCCTAACTCGAAATCGAATTCGAGCTTTCAAACCCAAACCTAGAACAAAAGAGCAAAACCTGGAACATCGCCGTTCACGAAACCCCGACCACCAGAAAATCGAAAACTCCGGTTAACTCTTCGCCAACCTCCCCTCTACCATCCCCCAAAACCACGTCGCACTCGATCGTGTAACGACCCCGGATTTTTATTAATTTTAAATTGATGATTAATTTCATTTTTTTATAAAAAATTGTAAAATTTATTGTAAACTGATTTGAGTTTCCCCAAATTCCGATAAATTCTATGTTAAATCATTTAAAATTTAAATATTGTATATATATGTATATATGTGAATATATATGTATATGGGCATATATCAGTAAATTTGAATATATATGTATATATTTGATTTGAATTTAAATCGTAAATAAATGGTTTAAAAAATAAATTATATAGTTTTATTCAATATATAGTAAATATATAAATCTTAATAAATCAATACAAAGTAATACACATAGAATAAAAACAAACAAAATAATAAAAGAAAAATAAAATAAAGTAAAACAAAATACATCAAAAATAAATATAAAATATAAACTATTGAAATAAATATATAGAAAAATATAAGACAATTTATATGAAGATAAAACAAATACTTAAGTTGGAAATAGAAACAGATAAAAATACATCCACTTATATTCTAGTGTAAACAAATATACATAGTTATGTATATACACGTGCAAAAGAAAACATATATTCAAGTGTAAACAAATAATATATGATGAAGCATGCAAAAGAAGATTCTAGTATAAAAAAATCTATGTACAAATAAAATAAAATAAGTATAATTGTACAAAGCTAATTAATGTTGGCCACCACAATAATCTATCAGCCAACAAAGAAAGAAAATATCACTGATCAAGTTTTTGCAAACAAATATATTACCCTGTACAAAACCTATCACCTGTAAACTCATTCTTTTATCAACCTGGTAACTTCATTTCTTTATACATCATCTTCCTTTTCATCAGTTCGTTCCATTCAACACTGAGAAGAAAAAAAATCTAAAGCAAATACCATTCAAAACTTAAAACAAATCAAATGCAAACCAGAGGAGTTTCAGTTTTGCAATTTTCACAAGCCTATGTCAACATGAAGAGAGCTTTGTTTCATTGCTTCTTAATCACGGTGAGTAACTTCACTTTGAACCTAAAGTATAATCCTGGCTGCATGTTATTATTGTGATCAATATTGTGTTGTGAAGTATATTTGGGTATTTATATTGTTAGAATTTTTGATTAATGATATGTGCATATCTGTTTTATTTAGATAACTCTGTTCTTTGTTTTTACCAAGATTTTCAAACAAAAGTCTATATTCCCTGGTCCAATCTATGTTATAATTTTATTATTAAACAAAACTTGTTTGTTAAAGGATAGAGTAGAGATTTAAAATGTGTTCAAGTTAAACTAATTTAAGTGTTGCTCTGGAAACAAATAAAAGAACAGGAATGTTCAAACTTTGTCACAATTCAGACATTTTTATTTATCAATTCAAGCATGTAATTTGAATGCATTAACTAGAACATGAATTTTAAAACTAAAATTTTAATTTCTAGTTTGAAATTAAAGGAGCAGTCCTGATTTCATCAAAATATGGAAATTGGGTAACTCTGGTTGTCTCAGTGGTTTGGAATGTTGTAAATCTTCAGAAATGATGGTGGATTGATCAAGTATGATAGGAAAATTATCAGGTAGATGTTTAATTCATGTTGGAAAGAGCAGTGAGGAATGTTTGTGTAGAACCGTAGTTATTACTGGGTTTAATGAATCGATCATCACGGCCTCTATGGTTGATCGAGTGTAACGAGGCCTTGGGTGTTGGAAGTTGGTGGGTTGACGAGGAAGTGGCCGAAGTTGTGGAGTTTCCGGTGGTCGGAGCGGCGAGTACGACGCGATTTCCAAGGTTGATGGCGAAACCTGATGATGCTTGCAAGTTTCATTTTTTTTAAACTCGGTTTCGATTCGAGATGCTGTAGTGGGTTTGGATGATCGTGATCATGCCTAATGATGATCGGCGATGTGAAGCAAGGGTAGGAGGTGGCCGGAGTTGGCCAGAGCCACAGTGCATGTGCACCGTGCATTTTGATTTTCTGATGACCTTTGGTTTTGTGCAGTGAAGTTGGTCTCGGGATTTACTCGAGTGATTCGAGTATTTACTCGAAGTAAATTAGGGTTTGACTCGAAGCAAATTTTGGGTTTTGCTCGAGTATTAGTTGGTTACAGGTTTTTGATAAAACCTGTCACTGTCTTGATTTTTTTTTAAAAAATGAATTTGAATTTAAAACAAATTTAAATGAATTTAAATTTGTGACAGATTTAAACAAAGTTTAAATCTAGTATGAAGTTTAGATTCAAATGAAACTTTTGAATCTTAAAGTTTTTAAAATGAAATTTGGATTCTTAAATAAAGAATTTAAAATCAAGGTTTAAATCAAAGGTTTAAAATAAATGTTTAAATTAATGGATTCAAGTCGCTTTGAATCCAAATCTGGGAATTCGAATCAGTTTCAAAAATTAAATATGTTTTAAACAAGTTTAAATTAAATAGTCTTTAAAAAGTAATTTTTTTCTCAAATAAATGTTTTTAAACTTGAATTTGCAAGTTAAAATGTAATGTAATTTAAAAACTTAATTTTTTTTAAATAAAGAATTTAAGTAATTGAGTTTAAAGGCTTTTCCTTATATAAATTTCCTATGTAAATAATAAATGTTCTTTACATTTATTTTAAGGTTTATAAATTGATATTTAAATTGGTTAATGTTTAAATGAATAATCATTTTGAATCTTATATTCGAAATGGAATTTGAAATTAAATATTGAAGTGTAATGTTTCACACTTTAATGTTAATGAAGTTATCAATAAGAAATGAATTATATTAGAGAAAATTAAGGTAATTAAGTGATTGAATTAATAAGATAATTAAGGAATAATTTATTTAATTTATAAATTAATGATTTAGATTAATTTATTATGAGAGATTAATTAAAAGTAATTAATAAATGTTATTAGTTAATGAAGGAAATTAACTAAGGATTATTAAGTATTAATTAATGTGATTAATTTTAATAATTAATTAATTAATTAAGATAATCAATTATAAACTGTTAATTACTTAATGAAAGTAATTAAGGAATTAATTACTTATTGTAATTAATTTTGGATATTTTAATTAATTAGAGTTGATTAAGTAATTAGGGATAATCACTTATTGTAATTAATTAAGAATAATTAATTAAATGGTAATTAAGGGTTGATTAATTTAAGGGAAATTAATCAAAGGATAATTGAATAATTAAAGGTTAATTTTTTAATAATTAAAGGTTGATTAATTTAATTAATAAATGATTAAAGGACAATCAACCAAATGATTTGAAATTAATTAATGTTAATTAACCATGATTGATGAGTTATCTGATTTAAATTAATCAGATAATTATTTGAGCTTACTTATGGATGTTTGAATTCTATTGATTGTCGAACTGTTTGATATTTCTGATATGTTATGCTTTGTGTTATGAATTGTTTCGGTGTGATCTGTGATGAATGTAATTTATTTATCTGTAATAAATTTATATTATTTATCTGTGAATCTGTGAATGAACGATAAGCGTTATAGATTATACCGCTTATCAATATTGATATGCTTAAATATGTGATGTGATGATTGATGATGTTGCACTATTGTGTAAGACCCCTGGACTACACCATACACACACAAATATGGATTTCACGTGGAAATCAGTTAAGTCACAGATTATTGACAATTTTAAAGATTGAATTCTTGAATCCAAATAATTTTGGAATTTGAATCGAGAGCTTTGCAAATGAGTTCAAATGTAAAAGTTATTTTAAATAACTTAATAAAACTTGATATTTTAATAATTTGATTTAGATTTGAATTCAATATTTGAAATTGAATTCAATGATTTGGAAAACTAATTGTTTTCACCTGATAAAAGCTCTCATATAAGAAATGAATTTCCAATTTGAATTAAAGTAATTTCAAGTTTGAATTGAAAATGGTTTTCCAAGTTACGTATAAATCTTTGGAAATGATTTTTGAAAGCTATAAGTTAAATCTTTGTTTTAAAGATTTAATGAGTTGATCCAATTGAAATGGAAATTAATTTGGAAAATCTGTGAATGAATCTTTGTGAAACTGGGTGAATTTTGTGAATTGAATCTTTTGGTTTAAAAGATTAAAATGGTAAAATGGAAATGTGTTTAAACCATTTGAAAGAGGAAATTTAGATAATAAGTTGTGACTTAACTGAAATTCCAATATCCATATGTTTTTAAATATCGCGCTCATTATTCGGTTTAGCCAGGAGTGGACCTTTGTGTCATATAACCCATTCCGAATAATGATACGACGTTATGGATAGCATTTGAAGACCGGTGGTGAAGACCGGATATTTTCGAAAAAGAAAGGACAACTCGTCGAATGTCTCTGCATCGACTGGTCCCCGATATAGAGATTTGATCACCCTTTGTGATGAGAAGTCCGGACGTGATTAGAAATTATCCGGATTTGCAAGGGCTTCTTCGGAAGTGCCTTCGGTTCTGTTCGAACCCGGAACAGACTTGTATGGTTGTATGTCTGACACTACACTATGAGATATAAAGCTGATTTCTTTCAAATACATTTCTGTTGGTGGCAGAGATTTATTCTCTTAGCTTAACACCCTTCTCTGAGACGTACGAGCTTAGAGGTTATGTAGTTGAAGGTTATCAGTGATACACTCCCAATTTGGTAGTGTGGCATGCTGAGTGCTGCTGTGTGTTGCTGATCATTTGTTGATCGAAGCATGGCTTTCGTGTAAAGCGTAGCTTTGTGGACGAGACCTCATCGAGCCTCACAGACCGGTAATGGTCGAAATAGGAAAGATGCGACAAGGTTTCAAGGGTAGCTCCCCTAGGGTATGTCCATTCCTTCTGGAAAAGGGTGGTATCATATTATGGAGCCCGGATACTTACTCATGTGGACGCACTATATTTATTACTGTGTGATGTTGTTGGTTATCGAGCGCTCGGATAAAGGTCCCAAAGGACCAGGGGTGGAATATCTCAGGTTTACTACCCGGGAAGGGGGTAACCGGCCTTGTGTTGGTAGAGAGTCGGGTGGTTCTCGGGGCGTCCCTCTAGAGGCGTTCCCATCTGGCATAGGATGTTCCTTAGCCTGACCATTTGTTGGAAATCCAATCAAACAATACGAGCCTTGTACGGTTTTAGTTGTATAACCTGCTACGGAATGTGGCGATAACCTGTTATTGAACATAGTAGCTATTGTAGGCATACAATAATGGTTGTATATTGGCTAAGATTAATATTATATTTTCGAAATGATTTTTCTACACTATGCACTAGTAATAATATCAAAAGAGTTTGTTTTGCATAGTAAGCATGTTTGACTACCATAAGGAGAAATCTCCTCCAATTCTGCGTTTGCATTGTGTATGTGGCGGGAGGCCTTATGGTAGTTTCATTTTCCAAAAGCATTGCATATTTCAATGTTAAAAATTCTTTTGTTGTTTGTTTTAAAGATAAACTGTTTTTGTTGCTCACACCAGTCCCATGACTGACTCGGAGTTTATTGTTCCCTTCCTAAACTTTGGGTTCCCACAATTTTCCACACGGGCAGTCTAGAGTTGGGTTTCTTTTCAGATAGTCAGGTTTAGTAGATTATCTGGAGCTAGTTCAGTCTTTGGAGTTCACGACTGACGTTGCTTATCTTGGTGCAACGTGATGGTGGTTCGAGCTGATGTTGGAATTGTTTGACTCATTCTCTTTTGAGGATCATTTGGAGTTATCACTTCTGTTTTCCGCTGTAGCATCTTTATTTATCTCTGATATTGTTGTATCATATTGATATCATTGTTGTATATCATTCTAGATATTGTATTCATTGGAGTTGTATATGATATCATTTATTTCTTTCTTCCGCTGTGTTGTTATACTTAATGGTGTTATAAGCTCCGGAGAGCCTGATTCGGCGTTTGAATCTGTGGCATTTTGAGTACGGGTGAAGTACGGGTGCCGATTTTCGAAGGTCGAGTCCAGGATCTTTACAGTGGTATCAGAGCTAAGGTTGAACTTTAGCTCAGGAGTATAACACATTAAGTAGCTCATTAGAGATAGGGTGAAGTATACCCTAGAATGAGTAATCTCTAAGATATCCGTCCGTATGCCTCAGTAAATTCTCTTCCTATTCGCTGATAGTTAGTATGAGTGCGAGAAGAGGATGAGATAAGGGACAGGGGAATACGACTATAAATGGTCAATACCCTGTAACAACAAGGAAACAATCTTTTCTCTATCAATCTCTTTTGTTCAGCATCTCTTTTCAATTCTTTGATAATTCCTGGTAGATCCAGGAAGGAGATTCGATATATTAATATGGGACATAAACTCCGGATGGACCAAAATTGTTGTTTGGATGTATTGGTTGCTTTGTTTACTATGGCTGATAGGTATACTTTAGTTCTAAAATAAAAGTTTTGAAATTGTATCCATATATCTATCTATATTCTTTGGGTCCCAATATATTCTACGAATGGTTAGTTATCCCTTTTTGAACTAACCGATGCCCCTACATATTTCGATGATCTGGATAACCCAAGTATCTTGTGAAAAATTCAAAAAGATTCGTTCTTGTATCTATTATTGATATTCTGATTTGGTGAGCCAAATGTAGAATAGATATTCATTTAATTTGATGAAACATTTTTCATCTATCTTTGTGTCTCTCTGGCAAATTTCGAGGACGAAATTACTTAAGGGGGGAAGGTTGTAACGACCCCGGATTTTGATTAATTTTAAATTGATGATTAGTTTCATTTTTGAATAAAAAATTTTAAAATTTATTGTAAACTAATTTGAGTTTCCCCAAATTCCGATAAATTCTATGTTAAATCATTTAAAATTTAAATATTGTATATTTATGTATATATGTGAATATATATGTATACGGGCATATATGAGTAAATTTGAATATATATGTATATATTTGATTTGAATTTAAATCGTAAATAAATGGTTTAAAAAATAAATTATATAGTTTTATTCAATATAAAGTAAATATATAAAACTTAATAAATCAATACAAAGTAATACACATAGATTAAAAACAAACAAAATAATAAAAGAAAAATAAAATAAAGTAAAACAAAATACATCAAAAATAAATATAAAATATAAACTATTGAAATAAATATATAGAAAAATACAAGACAATTTGTATGAAGATAAAACAAATACTTAAGCTGGAAATAGAAACAAATAAAAATACATCCAAGTATATTCTAGTGTAAACAAATATACATAGTTATGTATATACACTTGCAAAAGAAAACATATATTCAAGTGTAAACAAATAATATATAGCGAAGCTTGCAAAACAAGATTCTAGTATAAAAAAATCTATGTACAAATAAAATAAAGTAAGGGTAATTGTACAAAGCTAATTAATGTTGGCCATCACAATAATCTATCAGCCAACAAAGAAAGAAAATATCACTGATCAAGTTTGTACAAACAAATATATTACCCTGTAAAAACCTATCACCTATAAACTCATTATTTTATCAACCTGGTACTTCATTTCTATATACATCATCTTCCTTTTCATCAATTCGTTCCATTCAACACTGAGAAGAAAAAAAAATCTAAAGCAAATACCATTCAAAACTTAAAACAAATCAAATGCAAACCAGAGGAGTTCCAGTTTTGCAATTTTCACAAGCCTGTATCAACATGAAGAGAGCTTTGTTTCATTTATTCTTAATCACGGTGAGTAACTTCACTTTGAACCTAAAGTATAATCCTGACTGCATGTTATTGTTGTGATCAATATTATGTTGTGAAGTATATTTGGGTATTTATATTGTTAGAATTTTTTATTAATGATACGTGCATATCTGTTTTATTTAGATATCTCTGTTCTTTGATTTTACCAAGATTTGCAAACAAAAGTCTATATTCCCTGGTCCAATCTATGTTATAATTTGATTATTAAACAAAACTTGTTTGTTAAAGGATAGAGTTGAGATTTAAAATGTGTTCAAGTTAAACTAATTTAAGTGTTGCTCTGGAAACAAATATAAGAACAGGAATGTTCAAACTTTGTCACAATTCAGACATTTTTATTTATCAATTCAAGCATGTAATTTGAATGCATTAACCAGAACATGAATTTTAAAACTAAAATTTTAATTTCTAGTTTGAAATTAAGAGAGCAGTCCTGAGTTCATCAAAATATGGAAATTGGGTAACTCTGATTGTCTCAGTGGTTTGGAATGTTGTAAATCTTCAGAAATGATGGTGGATTGATCAAGTATGATAGGAAAATTATCAGGTAGATGTTTAATTCATGTTGGAAAGAGCAGTGATGAATGTTTGTGTAGAACCCTAGTTATTACTGGGTTTAATGAATCGATCATCACGGCCTCTATGGTTGATCGAGTTTAACGAGGCCTTAGGAGTTGGAAGTTGGTGGGTTGACGAGGAAGTGGCCGAAGTTGTGGAGTTTTCAGTGGTCGGAGCGGCGAGTACGACGCGATTTCCAGGGTTGATGGCGAAACCTGATGATGCTTCCGGGTTTCATTTTTTTTAAACTCGATTTTGATTCGAGATTCTGTAGTGGGTTTGGATGATCGTGATCATGCCTGATGATGATCGACGATGTGAAGCAAGGGTAGGAGGTGGCCGGAGTTGGCCAGAGCCACGGTGCATGTGCACCGTGCATTTTGATTTTCTGATGACCTTTGGTTTTGTGCAGTGAAGTTGGTCTCGGGATTTACTCGAGTGATTCGAGTATTTACTCAAAGTAAATTAGGGTTTGACTCGAAGCAAATTTTTGGTTTTGCTCGAGTATTAGTTGGTTACAGGTTTTTGATAAAACCTGTCACTGTCTTGATTTTTTTTTAAAATGAATTTGAATTTAAAACAAATTTAAATGAATTTAAATTTGTGAGACAGATTTAAACAAAGTTTAAATCTAGTATGAAGTTTAGATTCAAATGAAACTTTTGAATCTTAAAGTTTTTAAAATGAAATTTGGATTCTTAAATCAAGAATTTAAAATCAAGGTTTAAATCAAAGGTTTAAAATAAATGTTTAAATTAATGGATTCAAGTCACTTTGAATCCAAATCTGGGAATTCGAATCAGTTTCAAAAATTAAATATGTTTTAAACAAGTTTAAATTAAATAGTCTTTAAAAAGTAATTTGTTTTCAAATAAATGTTTTTAAACTTGAATTTGCAAGTTAAAATGTAATGTAATTTAAAAGCTTAATTTTTTTTAAATAAAAAATTTAAGTAATTGAGTTTAAAGGCTTTTCCTTATATAAATTTCCTATGTAAATAATAAATGTTCTTTACATTTATTTTAAGGTTTATAAATTGATATTTAAATTGGTTAATGTTTAAATGAATAATCATTTTGAATCTTATATTCAAAATGGAATTTGAAATTAAATATTGAAGTGTAATGTTTCACACTTTAATGTTAATGAAGTTGTCAATAAGAAATGAATTATATTAGAGAGAATTAAGGTAATTAAGTGATTGAATTAATAAGATAATTAAGGAATAATTTATTTAATTTATAAATTTATGATTTAGATTAATTTATAATTAGAGATTAATTAAAAGTAATTAAGAAATGTTATTAGTTAATGAAGGTAATTAACTAAGGATTATTAAGTATTAATTAATGTGATTAATTTTAATAATTAATTAATTAATTAATTAAGATAATCAATTATAAACTGTTAATTACTTAATGAAAGTAATTAAGGAATTAATTACTTATTGTAATTAATTTTGGATATTTTAATTAATTAGAGTTGATTAAGTAATTAGGGATAATCACTTATTGTAATTAATTAAGAATAATTAATTAAATGGTAATTAAGGGTTGATTAATTTAAGGGAAATTAATCAAAGGATAATTGAATAATTAAAGGTTAATTTTTTAATAATTAAAGGTTGATTAATTTAATTAATAAATGATTAAAGGACAATCAACCAAATGATTTGAAATTAATTAATGTTAATTAACCATGATTGATGAGTTATCTGATTTAAATTAATCAGATAATTAATTGAGCTTACTTATGGATGTTTGAATTCTATTGATTGTCGAACT
This sequence comes from Allium fistulosum, assembly GCA_030737815.1. NCBI lineage: Eukaryota > Viridiplantae > Streptophyta > Magnoliopsida > Asparagales > Amaryllidaceae > Allium > Allium fistulosum. The sequence continues at coordinate 153,228,175 of CM060906.1, read as the reverse complement.
GTTTGATATTTCTGATATGTTATGCTTTGTGCTATGAATTGTTTCGGTGTGATCTGTGATGAATGTAATTTATTTATCTGTAATAAATTTATATTATTTATCTGTGAATCTGTGAATGAACGATAAGCGTTATAGATTATACCGCTTATCAATATTGATATGCTTAAATATGTGATGTGATGATTGATGATGTTGCACTATTGTGTAAGACCCTTGGACTACACCATACACACACAAATATGGATTTCACGTGGAAATCAGTTAAGTCACAGATTTTTGACAATTTTAAAGATTGAATTCTTGAATCCAAATAATTTTGGAATTTGAATCGAGAGCTTTGCAAATGAGTTCAAATGTAAAAGTTATTTTAAATAACTTAATAAAACTTGATATTTTAATAATTTGATTTAGATTTGAATTCAATATTTGAAATTGAATTCAATGATTTGGAAAACTTATTGTTTTCACCTAATAAAAGCTCTCATATAAGAAATGAATTTCCAATTTGAATTAAAGGAATTTCATGTTTGAATTGAAAATGGTTTTCCAAGTTACGTATAAATCTTTGGAAATGATTTTTGAAAGCTATAAGTTAAATCTTTCTTTTAAAGATTTAATGAGTTGATCCAATTGAAATGGAAATTAATTTGGAAAATCTGTGAATGAATCTTTGTGAAACTGGGTGAATTTTGTGAATTGAATCTTTTGGTTTAAAAGATTAAAATGGTAAAATGGAAATGTGTTTAATCCATTTGAAAGAGGAAATTTGGATAATAAGTTGTGACTTAACTGAAATTCCAATATCCATATGTTTTTAAATATCGCGCTCATTATTTGGTTTAGCCGGGAGAGGACCTTTGTGTCATATAACCCATTCCGAATAATGATACGACGTTATGGATAGTATTTGAAGACCGGTGGTGAAGACCGGATATTTTCGAAAACGAAAGGACAACTCGTCGAATGTGTAACAACCCGGGATTTGCATTACCAACTAATAAATAAAAGTTAGGATTTTTATTTATTTTAATGAAGCATAAAAGGTTTTGGAATAACAAAATTTATGTGAAAAAGGCTATTTTAATTAAATGGGAAATATGGGATTTTAAAATGAGGATAAAATGTTATTTTTGGAAAGTTAAATATTTTAGGAGAGATTTTAAAACGGATTTGGATAAGAAAAATGAGTTTTATAAACATACATGAACACTTAGACTAATTTTTGGAAAACATGTAAATAACTCTCTTCTTATTTAGTTTCTAAACCTAGCCCAATAACCCACCCTAAACCTCCTCTATAAATTATCTCATACTCTCCAAACCTCATTCATTAATCCCTAATCAAAACCCTAATCATTTCCTAAAGCTTTCATAACAAAAATGGCCTCTATCTTCATCTCCTTCTAGTTTTTGCTTATGCAAGTCATTCTATGCAAAGGTAATGCAAATACCCACCTCAAATCCATTTTTATATCTCTCTAATTTCTGAAATTTAATTGGTAACACATGTTTTATGTGTTTTTTTGATCTTATAGCTTCCTAATCATCTTTTGCTAACTTGGGTTGATGTTATAGTAGTCTTTGTTGCTTTTGTGAGAGGTATATTGCTAAAAACCTCTTCTAATATGTGTTTAAGCATCTTTTGATTTCAGTAATCATTTAGTAACACATGTTTTATTATGTAACATGTGAATCATAGCTCTTTGATCCTCTTTGCTTTCATTTTGGGTGTGCACACAAGTTGCTTCCTATATTAGTTGAGATAAAATTGCTAGCTAAATCCTTTTTTTACTTGATGCTTCTATAATTTTCGTTTTGGAATTGTAGCTAAAACGAAATCAGGCATAACTTCTTCATTTCTCATCCGTTTTTGGTCAGGTTTTCTTTGCTGCAAACTAGATTCAATAAGGAACACTTTTTGTTTAGTGAGTTTTCTGTAATTTTGCCATTTAGATGACCTGAAATGCATTCAAAGACAGAAGACCAATTCTGTCTTTAACAAGTTATCTTGAGTTTCAATCTGATATTGTTTTGCATGTATCTCTATCGTTTTTGATCCAAATTAGATAATTTTGGATGTTCCTGAAAGCTTAAAACATATGCTACAATTTTTGTTCAGTGAGTTTTCTGTAATTTTGCCATTTAGAGGACCTGAAATGCGTTCAAAGACAGAAGACCAATTCTGTCTTTAACAAGTTATCTTGAGTTTTAATCTGATATTGTTTTGCATGAATCTCTCTCGTTTTTGATCCGAATTAGATAATTTTGGATGTTCCGGAAAGCTTAAAACATATGCTACAATTTATTTTCAGTGAGTTTTCTGTAATTTTGCCATTTAGATGACCTGAAATGCGTTCAAAGACATAAGACCAATTCTGTCTTTAACAAGTTATCTTGAGTTTCAATCTGATATTGTTTTGTATGTATCTTTCTCGTTTTTGATCCGAATTAGATAATTTTGGATGTTCCGGAAAGCATAAAACATATGCTACAATTTTTGTTCAGTGAGTTTTCTGTAATTTTGAGTCTAACTAGGCCAAAAATTGGTTGTTCTACTATCTTCCCGAGAGCGATACACATATTAGCTCTGTGGATGAAACTGAAACTATTTTCGTCATAACTTTTGAGACGCTAGTCGGAATTTGACGATTTTGATCTCATTGGAAAGATGGAGTTATGAAATCCATATCTGGAAAGTTTGGTCATCATCTGAGTTCATTAAGCTTTTCGAATTTCCTGTCAGATTTGAACCCAGATCGCTGTGCAAAACAGTGCATTTCATGTTTCTGTGTCCGACTTTGGAATGTCGCTACGTCTTCGTTTCAAGTCGGAATCGAGTAATTCTTTTTGCGTTCTGAAGTAGGAATGTCGTACTACGTTCCTACTAATTTTCATGCCATTCGGATTCAGTCTGCTGGTCCGAATAATTTTCCGAACTTGGGTTCGCGTCAGTTTTGGACTATTTTCCAACACTTAGAATATTTTTAGTGATTTTCTGGTTTTATCGATTTCTTTGAGATTCGTCTCTGGATTTTGTACACGGGCCTTATAAAAAGGTTTTAAAAGGATTTTTCGCGCCGAAATGGCTTTCGAAATTATTATATAATATTATTTTTAATTAGTAAACTATTTACTCCATAATAGGAGAGTTTTCAAAAGCCGTTTTAAAGTGTTCTCAAAATCAATTAGAAATCCATTTCGAACCATTATTTTCTATAATAAAAATCTCACACTCACTTTTTAGCACGTCGAGAAAAGTGGAAAGGTGCTTAAACGGTTAGGAAATCTCCGGCCTATGGAACCGTGTGTATTTTCTTTCCGGTTAATCCCCGAACTATTCGATTGATCGTTTTGACCTTTGGGTCTAGTTTACCGATGATACGAGGTGGACTTTTTATTGTTTGGAGTGTGAGCTTGCTATTGGTTAATAAACCGTTTAGTGCGAACGTGGGGGTATGGGACTCATTGTTAACACTTTACGGGTTCCTCTCCAAGAAGTTTGTGACACATTAGCCTCTAGGCAGCCAGTACTGGACCTCTAGGTCACCACGCCTCTAGGCAACCGTCTCTGGACACCTGTTCTATGGAGCAGTTTCTTTTTCGGCATGTGCCTCTGGGCCTTTGTCCTTCTGGGAAGGATCTTGCCGTCTCGCGCTGTAACAACCCGCATATTTATCAATAATTTTATTTAAATATTTTATCGTTAGTCGGATGTTAGTCCAAAAAGCTACTTTTTGCATACGGTCAAATTAGGACTCGAGACCACCTCCATTGAGTTCAAAATGACGTTTGCGATCTTTTTGAGTGTAAACTTCGATATGTTTGGAGATAGTGAAATTTTCGTCACTTTTCCCGCTTGTGACTTTGGTTTGGATTGCACCTTCCTTAGATTCAGCCCAACCCTCTTCCTCACTTCATTCACCATTTGTTTTAACATTCAAGCTTCATCTAAAATGGTGGTGGGAAGTGGAAATTAAAACTCCAAACTCTAATTCTATTGCAAATCCGAGATTCAACTCCAGATTCAAGTAGAAGATAGTGGATTCAAGCTTTGGATTGCTTCTCCTTGCTTTCAATCTCCATCTTCATCCATTTTAGTGAAAAAGTGAGATTTTTAATCTCACATCTTGCCTATAGATGTCATTGGGCTATGGGGAATGATCCCCTATTGCATTTGTATGAATATCTGCATTTGGTTTGGATTGGATTGGTGAAAAACTTCAATTTTTGGTGTTTTGATGATTTTCTGGCACTAGGTCGTTCTGGCCTTCGCTAGGTCGTATGCGAGTTAAGGCGTTAGGTCGCTGCGTTGAAAAGTCGCTCTGGTGAAGTCTTAGGTCGTCTCCGACTTAACATCCCTCGGCAAAGGTTAGGTCGTTCCAGCCTTAGGTCGGCCATGCTATTTCACTAGGTCGCGCGGGCCTTAGGTCGTAAGTCGTTAGCTCGGACCCACTAGGTCGTTCGAGTTAGGTCGGCCAGTCTATCTCATAGGTCGTCTCCGACCTAAGCTTCTGTTAAGTCGTTCGAGTTAGGTCGTTGAACCATTCACCCTAGGTCGCTCGTCCACTAAGTCGGCCTGGTTTATCTCGTAGGTCGTCTCCGACCTAGGCTTCTGTTAAGTCGTAGGGCGCGTGGTTTTTAGGTCGCATGACCTTTAAACCGATAGGTCGTTAGACCTATAACTCGTTTGGTCGACCCCCTTTAGGTCATGAACCTTGTTAAGTCGTTCACCCTCCATTTCGTAAGTCGTAAGTCGTTACCGACCTTAAATCTCCTCTGCTAGTTAGGTCGTGTGCTTTTACGTCGCTCGACTCTGTTAAGTCGTAGGTCGTTGGACCTTAAGTCGCTCGCCTCCCTTAACTCCAGTTAGGTCGCTCGGCCATTGTGTTAGGTCGCGTGAACCCTTAGGTCGTCAGACCTCATTTTGCTTTAGGTCGTAGGCCGCTGGTCTTCACATAGGTCGTACCGTTTTGACGGGGCGTTGCCCCCGCACCCCCACCTAGGGGGTTGCCACCCCCCTGGACCCCCCTCCGTAGGCGATCTTATCTGAAAAACATTCAACAGAACTTCCACTTGGATGCATTTGAGCTGATTTCCATGGATTTTTCTCACGTCTTCGAATGTGAAATTTTGTGATACGATTTGTTTCAACAATCGATTTGTGACTTGTCACTTTAAAAACGTGAAGACTTCAATACTAGTAGTGAATATCAAAACTCTTTCATCAAAGCAATTTCAACACTGTTTTAACTTCAAAGCTCTTTTCCTCAAACTATTTTCCAATCTACTAGTATATACAAGCCTTTACTTCACTCGGATGAGAAATCGAATTAAACGACTTAGTAAAACGAGTGGTATGAAACGCTTGCGTTCACTTCGTCAGTTAGCTCTTGGACTTGTTCGATTGAACCCTTTTTGTGACAATTTTCTAGTGAAGATTTACAGCTTGTTCGTAAACATTTAAGTTAACCAAGTGGTTATGGGACATGAAGCTAAACTCATATATTTACTAGCTTGGTGTGATTGACACTTCCTTATGATCATGACGATCATTTTGTGATTTATACTAGCGATTGAGCGATGTCTCTTTGTCTGCGATGGAGACTAGACCCCGCTTTTGTGGTGTTTCGCCATCACTTATATGGGGTAGCACTCCATGGTCTTCGGGCCATTACTGTGTGGAAATTTAATGGATAGCTTCCATGAGATAGCTTCTCATTCATGTGTTTACGCGTAGGTGAGTTTTCATGCTCCCATTCATGTGTTAGGCCTCCCCCTTTTTATGTGTTTTCTAGATTTCTGGTGATGATTTCTGGAATCTTGTGCTTCACCAATTTTCATGATTTTCATTGATATGATATCAGTTTTTGTGCATTGGTGAATTTATGTGTTATTGACTTGTTATGAATACAAGTTTAGGGTATGATACCCTATTTTATCTTTGAGAAGATTCTTGTGATATTGATTAATCTTTTGTTGATCATCATTTACATACTTATAGTAGTATGCCGTTATGGTTGTTACAGGTTAATGCCATATTATTTATCCTATACTTTATCATCTGATATTTATAGCTAGACTGATCCGTTTATTATTTTCTTATAAATAATACTCGGGTCAGACCGAGATGTTACAGGTGCTTCTGCTTGACTTCTCTTCAGGATTATTCTGACTTTTGGCTAACTACATAGATTAGTAGTTTTTGGGTGTACACATTTGAGATACAGACTCTATGTTGTGTACTTATACTTTTATATAGCACGTGATGTTATTCTTTTGTATTATCGTGGATCTTTCTGACCACTACTCTGATGTACACTTTCATGTGTTATATATATATTCATATCTTTTTTCGCCTTTGTGATATGGATGTCTATGACTGATTTATGTTATGATTATTTCTATGTTTGTTTCCAAAGATTATATATAGCCACCGTGTGATAGCTTTGAGTTTGTATCGGTATGTCAGATTTCCTCCTTAAATGATATGCATCCTATTCTACCTGACATATCGATGCTCGCACAAAGAAGTTACATGGATGGTCGCTCCTCCACAGCCTTATTCTCCGTGCTAATTTACAGCACTACATCGTAATGTTCTTGGTTAGCGTGGGTATAGAGGTGGGGCGTCACAGCTTGGTATCGGAGCAAAACTTCGGAACAATGTAGAATAACTTAACAAGGATCATCGTCCTAAGTCCACCTTAGGAGTTGTGTTTCAGGATTTAGTTTGAGTCGTCGAACCGATTCATCCTGTTTTCTTTATGATTCCTTGTTTTATCTATCAAGATTGCTTGATATTCATTTGGTGAATAACCTTTTTCTTCTTCTCTCTTTCTTAAAAGAGAGAATGTCTAGACCAGGCCGTCCCAGAGCTGGACCATCTACTGTTACTCCCCAGGATGGAGTTTTTATGACCGCTCAACAACTTCTTGATTTAGTAAAGAATGCTCAAGCAGCTGGTCCTAATCAGGAACCTACTCATCCTAAGTCTAGATTTGCACGTTTGTGCAACGATTATACCAACTTGGGTGGGAAACCATTCAAAGGTTCCGAAACTATTATCGAGGTCCAGGCTTGGTTAAGAACATGCGATAGAATCTTTTCTCGCATGAATCTTGTCGATCTTCACCGTGTTCAGGTGGCCTCCAGTATGCTCCAAGAGAGAGCATTGGATTGGTACGAACTTCTTATTTCTGAAATTAATGAAGCTCATCTTATCTGGGAGCAATTCCGAGAACGCTTCGAACTAAAATTCGTACCAGAAGCAGAGAAAGTGACATTGGCTCGACGTTTCATAGACCTCGTTCAAGGTGAATCTTCCATGACAGATTATGTCGCATCCTTCGAGTCACTGTCTAAATATGGGGTTGAATACATCAACACCCCATTGAAGAAGAACCAGAGGTTCGTCTATGGCTTAAACAAGAATCTCAAGAAGCCATTACTTCTAAAATTAGAAGTTTCTTTCGATCAACTAATTGATATCGCCCTTCGTCTTGAAGAGGCAGATAAGGACTGTGATGTTGAAGTGGTGGCTGCTAAACCAAACTTCAACAACAAGAAAAGGCCTAACAAGTTCAAGGGTCCTTATCCCAACAAAAAGGGTAAGCAAGCAACTCCTGCTGCAAAGACTTTTTCCTCTGATGATAAGAAATGCTTCAACTATGGTGCTAAGGGTCATTTTTCGAACAAGTGTTCAAAGCCCCGCTCTTGCCGCTATTGTAAAAGTCCAGATCATTTTATGCACCAATGCCCTAGGCTTCAAGAGAAGGAGGGAAAGTTAAATGTTGCTCAAGCCCCTGGCAACACATCTCGCGGTCAAGGTATGTCTCATACTGTCATTGATGGCATTATTATATTTCATGATCAACCTATTAGAGTTCTCTTTGATACGGGTGCATCCCATTCTTTTATATCAAAGGAACCTGTCGATACTTTTTCTTTAAGTGTTGTTGCTTTAATGACTTCATTAAGAATTGCGAATCCGGTTGGTGGATCCGCAACTCTTAGTTTACTTTGTAAAGACGTGGAGATTATTTTGTGTGATTTTTCTTTCCTAGCCGATTTGCATGTCATGCGTTACTTAGGCTTTGGAATGATTTTGGGTATGGATTGGCTTACTCGTTATGAAGCTCATATCCTATGTCCTGAGCGGACTATTTATCTCCATCATCCACAATCTTTTAATCGGATTTCTATTGTTCTTAAAGATTCAGATTCCGCTTTAGTTGCATCTTTGTATTCTTTAAATCCTCGTGATGATGATAATGATGACGAGGAGGATGTCATTTCTCTTATTCGCGTCGTTCGTGAATTTTCCGACATCTTTGATCCCGTCTTAGGACTACCACCTAAGCGAGCAATAGAGTTCAAAATTAATCTTATACCTGGAGCTCAACCTATTGCCCGTCCTCCTTATCGCATGTCCAATAAGGAGAATGTGGAGATGCGCAAACAATTATCCGAGTTAGAGAAGAAGCAACTTATTCGCTCTAGTTCTTCGCCTTGGGGAGCTTCAGCTATTTTCGTAAGTAAGTCCGATGGTACACTTAGGCTTTGCATTGACTACCGCAAGCTTAATGATCTTACTATTAAGAATAAATATCCATTGCCTCGGATTGATGATCTGTTTGATCAACTTAGTGGTGCTAGAGTCTTTTCACAATTGGACTGGGCTACCGGTTTCCATCAGCTTTGTATTGCAGAGGATAGTATTCCTTTGACTTCGTTCCGTACACGCTATGGATCTTATGAATGGCTAGTTATGCCATTCGGTTTAATGAATGCTCCAGCTTATTTCGTTGACCTCATGAATAGAGTTTTCAAAAATTTTCTCGATCGGTTTGTTCTCATCTTTATTGATGATATTCTTATGTATTCTAAAATCGAGGAGGAACATGAAAAGCATCTTCGGATTGTATTGGAAACTCTTAGGAGTAATCAATTAAAGGCAAAATTTCTAAATGCCATTTTTGGCAATCTAGTGTGAAGTTTCTCGGTCATATTATTTCCGAATCTGGAATATCAGTGGATCCTTCAAAGATTGAAGCGATCCAAAATTGGAAGAGACCGGAAAGCGTGACTGAAATCCGTAGCTTTCTCGGATTGGCAGGTTATTACCGCCGTTTTATAAAAGACTTTTCTAAGATTGCCATTCCTCTTACTGGCTTAACAAAGAAAGGTGTTAAATACATTTGGTCGGACAAATGTGAAACTTCTTTTCAGAAATTGAAAGCACTCCTTTCTGATGCTCCTATTCTTATTATTCCCGAAGGGAATCAAGACTTTGTCGTTTATACCGATGCTAGTCGCGTTGGTTTGGGTGTCGTTCTTATGCAAAAAGAACGTGTTATTGCTTATGCTTCTAGGCAATTGAAGCCGGCTGAGACTAAATATGCCACACATGATTTAGAACTCGTGGCTATCGTTTTCGCCCGTCGAATTTGGCGACATTATCTTTTGGGAGAAAAGTTTATACTTTATACTGATCATAAGTCTTTGAAATATTTATTTTCTCAAAAGGAACTTAATTTGCGTCAGCAGCGTTGGCTCGAATTTCTTGCCTCTTATGATCTTGACATTCTTTATACTCTCGGAAAGGGGAATCGAGTTGCCGATGCACTCAGTCGCAAGCAACAAGTGGTTGTTTCCATGATGATATCTGAATGGAACGATCTCGAACTTTTATCCACTTGTGAAATTCGAGATCGCGTTTCCGATTTATGTTCATCTCTTGTTTTATGCATCCTTGAGGCTCGTCCTTCGCTATTAGACCGCATTCTTGAAGCTCAACAGTTAGATCCTGAATTGGCTTTGCTTGGCCAAAATCTTAAGGATAAAACCGATATTGAAGGTTTGAAAGACTTTGATATCAATTTTCGTGGTGGCATTCGAAAATTTGGTAGACTTATCGTACCAAATATTAGCAATCTTCGTAAAGATATTTTAGAAGATTCTCACCGTTCCAAATTTTCCATTCATCCCGGTAGCAGTAAAATGTACGCAGATATGAAGCGACTTTATTACTGGGAGGGAATGAAATCTGATATCGCTAACTTTGTTAAGTGTTGCATGACTTGCCAACTTGTCAAGGCCGAACATCAAAGGCCCGGTGGGTTATTGCAACCATTGGAAATTCCAGTTTGGAAGTGGGATCAAATTTCCATGGATTTTATTGATGGCCTTCCCTGTTCTCGTTCGAGTCATAATAGTTTATGGGTGATCGTTGATAGACTTACTAAATCTGCCCATTTTATTCCCGTTCAGTCGAACCGAACCGTTCCTCTTCTGGCCAAACTCTTTGTCAAAGAAATTGTTAAACTGCATGGAGTTCCTTCTTCCATTGTTAGTGATCGAGATCCATTGTTTACTAGTGGATTCTGGAAGAGTCTTCAAAAAGCTTTGGGAACGAAGCTTAATTTTAGCACCGCTTATCACCCCCAGTCCGATGGACAAACTGAGCGTGTGAATCAAACTCTTGAAGATCTTCTTTGTGCTTGTGTGCTTGACTTTGGTGGAAGTTGGAAAGATCATATTTCACTTGTCGAATTTTCCTATAATAACAGCTTCCAATCAAGTATTGGTATGGCTCCTTTCGAGGCACTCTATGGAAGGCCATGCCGATCTCCTTCTTGTTGGCTAGAGGCCGGTGAGAAGCTGGATTTAGGACCAGATTTTATTCGAGATTCCACAGAAAAGATCGAACTTATTCGACATAGGATGAAAGAAGCCCAGAGTAGACAAAAATCCTATGCCGATAACCGAAGAAGGAAATTAGAATTTTCTGTTGGTGATCTCGTATTTATTCGTGTTTCACCTATGAAGGGTGTTGTACGTTTCAGTTGATCGGGAAAGCTAGCGCCTCGATATATTGGGCCATTTCCTATCACTAAACGTATTGGTTCCATGGCTTATCGCCTTTTATTACCGGCTCAGTTTTCTGTTATGCATGACGTGTTTCACATTTCTCAGTTATGGAAGTGCCTCCGGGATTCCGATTCTATTCTTGAGCCCGGTGTTGTGGAAGAGATTGAAGTTTCACCTAATTTAACTTATGAGCAGCAGCCTGTTCGAATTATTGCTTCGGAGATCAAACAACTTCGAAATAAAGATGTTCCACTTGTTAAAGTTCAATGGTCCTCAAATCCTAAGGATTGCTCTTGGGAAACTAGAGAATTCATCGAGCGTACACATCCGGAATTACTTTCTCATGCTCTTTGAGGTAAACTTCTTATTTCAAATTCCTTTTGTGTTAATATGCATTTAAGGTTGTTACTTTTTATTTTCGTCTTATATATTGCGAGGACGCAATTTCTTTAAGGATGGGAGTCTGTAACAACCCGCATATTTATCAATTCTATATATAAATATTTTATCGTTAGTCGGATGTTAGTCCAAAAAGCTACTTTTTGCATACGGTCAAATTAGGACTCGAGACCACCTCCATTGAGTTCAAAATGACGTTTGCGATCTTTTTGAGTGTAAACTTTGATATGTTTGGAGATAGTGAAATTTTCGTCACTTTTCCCGCTTGTGACTTTGGTTTGGACTGCACCTTCCTTAGATTCAGCCCAACCCTCTTCCTCACTTCATTCACCATTTGTTTTAACATTCAAGCTTCATCAAAAATGGTGGTGGGAAGTGGAAATTAAAACTCCAAACTCTAATTCTATTGCAAATCCGAGATTCAACTCCAGATTCAAGTAGAAGATAGTGGATTCAAGCTTTGGATTGCTTCTCCTTGCTTTCAATCTCCATCTTCATCCATTTTAGTGAAAAAGTGAGATTTTTAATCTCACATCTTGCCTATAGATGTCATTGGGCTGTGGGGAATGATCCCCTATTGCATTTGTATGAATATCTGCATTTGGTTTGGATTGGATTGGTGAAAAACTTCAATTTTTGGTGTTTTGATGATTTTCTGGCACTAGGTCGTTCTGGCCTTCGCTAGGTCGTACGCGAGTTAAGGCGTTAGGTCGCTGCGTTGAAAAGTCGCTCTGGTGAAGTCTTAGGTCGTCTCCGACTTAACATCCCTCGGCAAAGGTTAGGTCGTTCCAGCCTTAGGTCGGCCATGCTATTTCACTAGGTCGCGCGGGCCTTAGGTCGTAAGTCGTAGGTCGTTAGCTCGGACCCACTAGGTCGTTCGAGTTAGGTCGGCCAGTCTATCTCATAGGTCGTCTCCGACCTAAGCTTCTGTTAAGTCGTTTGAGTTAGGTCGTTGAACCATTCACCCTAGGTCGCTCGTCCACTAAGTCGGCCTGGTTTATCTCGTAGGTCGTCTCCGACCTAGGCTTCTGTTAAGTCGTAGGGCGCGTGGTTTTTAGGTCGCATGACCTTTAAACCAATAGGTCGTTAGACCTATAACTCGTTGGGTCGACCCCCTTTAGGTCGTGAACCTTGTTAAGTCGTTCACCCTCCATTTCGTAAGTCGTAAGTCGTTACCGACCTTAAATCTCCTCTGCTAGTTAGGTCGTGTGCTTTTACGTCGCTCGACTCTGTTAAGTCGTAGGTCGTTGGACCTTAAGTCGCTCGCCTCCCTTAACTCCAGTTAGGTCGCTCGGCCATTGTGTTAGGTCGCGTGAACCCTTAGGTCGTCAGACCTCATTTTGCATTAGGTCGTAGGCCACTGGTCTTCACTTAGGTCGTACCGTTTTGACGGGGCGTTGCCCCCGCACCCCCACCTAGGGGGTTGCCACCCCCTGGACCTCCCTCCATAGGCAATCTTATCTGAAAAACATTCAATAGAACTTCCACTTGGATGCATTTGAGCTGATTTCCATGGATTTTTCTCACGTCTTCGAATGTGAAATTTTGTGATACGATTTGTTTCAACAATCGATTTGTGACTTGTCACTTTAAAAACGTGAAGACTTCAATACTAGTAGTGAATATCAAAACTCTTTCATCAAAGCAATTTCAACACTGTTTTAACTTCAAAGCTCTTTTACTCAAACTATTTTCCAATCTACTAGTATATACAAGCCTTTACTTCACTCGGATGAGAAATCGAATTAAACGACTTAGTAAAACGAGTGGTATGAAATGCTTGCGTTCACTTCGTCGGTTAGCTCTTGGACTTGTTCGATTGAACCCTTTTTGTGACAATTTTCTAGTGAAGATTTGCAGCTTGTTCGTAAACATTTAAGTTAACCAAGTGGTTATGGGACATGAAGCTAAACTCATATATTTACTAGCTTGGTGTGATTGACACTTCCTTATGATCATGACGATCATTTTGTGATTTAGACTAGCGATGTCTCTTTGTCTGCAAGGGAGACTAGACCCCGCTTTTGTGGTGTTTCGCCATCACTTATATGGGGTAGCACCCCATGGTCTTCGGGCCATTACTGTGTGGAAATTTAATGGATAGCTTCCATGAGATAGCTTCTCATTCATGTGTTTACGCGTAGGTGAGTTTTCATGCTCCCATTCATGTGTTAGGCCTCCCCCTTTTTATGTGTTTTCTGGATTTCTGGTGATGATTTCTGGAATCTTGTGCTTCACCAATTTTCATGATTTTCATTGATATGATATCAGTTTTTGTGCATTGGTGAATTTATGTGTTATTGACTTGTTATGAATAAAAGTTTAGTTTATGATACCCTATTTTATCTTTGAGAAGATTCTTGTGATATTGATTAATCTTTTGTTGATCATCATTTACATACTTATAGTAGTATGCCGTTATGGTTGTTACAAGTTCATGCCATATTATTTATCCTATACTTTATCATCTGATATTTATAGCTAGACTGATCCGTTTATTATTTTCTTATAAATAATACTCGGGTCAGACCGAGATGTTACAGGTGCTTCTGCTTGACTTCTCTTCAGGATTATTCTAACTTTTGGCTAACTACATAGATTAGTAGTTTTTGGGTGTACACATTTGAGATATATACTCTATGTTGTGTACTTATACTTTTGTATAGCACGTGATGCTATTCTTTTGTATTATCGTGGATCTTTCTGACCACTACTCTGATGTACACTTTCATGTGTTATATATATATATTCATATCTTTTTCCGCCTTTGTGATATGGATGTCTGTGACTGATTTATGTTATGATTATTTCTATGCTTGTTTCCGAAGATTATATATAGCCACCGTGTGATAGCTTTGAGTTTGTATCGGTATGTCGGATTTCCTCCTTAAATGATATGCATCCTATTCTATCTGACATATCGGTGCTCGCACAAAGAAGTTACATGGATGGTCGCTCCTCCACAGCTTTATTCTCCGTGCTAATTGACAGCACTACATCGTAGTGTTCTTGGTTAGCGTGGGTATAGAGGTGGGGCGTCACACGCGCGTTCCGCATCTGTGCGAGTGATCGATCACAACTCTACAGTACTTGGCAATAACGACTCCGGTCGGTGCACGTGCTATACATGTATTATCTGATGATTTTTATATCCATTCGAGTACCGCCATTCGGTGTTGGTTCTATGGAACCATACGATGTAAGTGCGATTACCTTGTGGATTCACAGTGTCTCTGGACACTGCTTTTCAGTGTTTGATTTCATTGACTTTTCAGTATATCCCCATTGCTCTTTGGAGCATCGATCTTTGCTTGGGCATTGATTACAGACTCTGGTCACTCTTGGGATTATTGCCTATGGGCAACTTTATATAGCTTTGGCTACACCGATGATATGAGGCGATTTTATTTATTCAACACTTTGGTGCTGATATTCTCTTTAGAGATTTTTACGGTTGATTGATGATTAGAGACCGTCATTATATTCATGTGGTCCAAAATACTCTTTTCTTAGGAAAAGTACTGTTTTATTTATGTACCGCATTATTATATATCTCAGTTATTACTGATTGTTTAGCTAGCCTGACCCGAGTGTTTTTCGCTCGGGTCAGACCGAGTTGTTTCAGGTTAGGTCTCTGGACTTAGCTTTTGTGCTTCCGCTTGGACATTATTTGCTATGCTGATAGATAGCGCCTTTATTTGTCCACTATTCCGCTACTCTGTTATTATTCAGATTTTGATATGTACATATTTTTGACTCACATGTGTGGGCAGTGGCTTTGTACCAACTTAAAGTATTTGGATCTGTATTGACGATGTATTGTCCTGGGATTTTATATCTGTTATGTGATTCTGTTCTATGATGTTTTATCATTTTATTATTATGCTTATTCTGATAGATCTTTAGCCATTGTAATTTCGTTATAAATATTTATTGAATATGTCGAACCACTTGAAAAAAAAATAGATACCACCCTTTCGACGTATTCAGTAGATAGTTATAGCTTGATTACAAATGGTCGCTTCCACTATACTCTATTCTCCGCTTTAACAGACAGTATTACTCCCGTAATACTCTTTGTTACAGTGGGTCTCAGAGTGGGGCGTTACAGTTTGGTACCAGAGCCAAGGATCAGAATTAAGCATAACAAACACAGAACAGACACGTAGTACAATACGTTATAATACGATCCAAATTGAACATATCCACCTTTAGATAAATAAGTTAGGAATATGTGTAGGAATCTATTATATTCCGTAATATTCCTTAATGAATTTTCTATCTTTGAATCGTGCTTAACTAAATCTACCGATCATATGTTCGAGAGTGTCCCAAACCTCTCTATTGCACCTTCTCCAAGAAGGAGGGACACAGGATCTCCGCTTGTCCTATTGCTCCAACTAGTGCCAAGCCTGGCAGGCTTAATGCTACCAAGGCTCCTACCACTTCTACTCAGCCTAAAGGTACACATCCTTCCGTTCTTGAAGGCTCTATTTTATTTCATGGTAGATCTATTAGAGTTCTTTTTGATACGGGTGCCTCTCACTCATTCGTATCAAAGGAACTAGTTGATACTTTATCTTTGGATGTTACTTGTTTGGTTTCTTCACTAAGGATTGTGAATCCCATCGGCGGATCCACGACCCTTAGCTTGCTTTGTGAGGATATAGATATCGATTTTTGTGGATTTTCTTTCCGTGTGAATCTGCACGTTATGGAGTATTTGGGATTTGATATGATTCTTGGCATGGATTGGCTCGTTCAACACGACGCCAAAATTATTTGTTCGGAGAGGATATTATTCATTCATTACCCCGACTCGTACTCTCCGTTAGCTATTGTTCTTCAAGATGTTGGGCTTTCTGATGTTACTTTATTCTCTCTCGATTCACGAGATGAGGATTTGAACTTATCTCGTATTCCTGTTGTTCGGGATTTCCCCGATATATTCGAGCCAGTATCCGGATTGCCGCCAAAGCGAGCTATTGAGTTCCGCATCGATCTCATTCCAGGCTCTCATCCAGTTGGGCGTCCTCCTACGAGAATGTCTACTAAGGAGAATGAGGAACTCAGGAAGCAGTTAGTTGAGCTTGAAGCAAAGTAGTTCATCCGATCTAGTTCTTCGCCATGGGGTGCTGCTGTGGTCTTCGTTAAGAAGGCTGATGGCTCTCTTAGGCTTTGCATTGACTATCGCAAGCTTAATGAGCTGACCATCAGAAATCGCTACCCACTTCCTCAGATAGACGACATGTTTGACCAATTGAGCGGTGCGAAGGTCTTCTCTCAGCTTGACCTTGCCACCGGATTCCATCAGCTACGAGTCGCGGAAGACAGCATTCCTCTTACAGCATTTCGCACTCGTTTTGGTTCTTTTGAGTGGTTGGTCATGCCGTTCGGCTTGACGAACACTCCGGTTTTCTTCGTCGATCTCATGAATCGAGTATTCTGGGAATACATCGATAGATTCATTCTGGTTTTCATCGACGATATTCTTGTTTATTCTAGATCCGAGGCAGAGCATGCTCGTCATCTGCGGATCGTCTTGGATACTCTTCGTGAGCATCGGCTTAAGGCCAAGCTCTCCAAGTGCCATTTTTGGGAGAGCAAGGTCAAGTTCTTGGGCCATATTATATCATCTGAGGGTATTTCTGTCGATCCTGCCAAGATCGAAGCTATTCAGAATTGGAAGCAGCCCGAGAACGTTCATGATATTCGCAGCTTCCTTGGGCTGGCGGGTTATTACCGTCGGTTTATCAAGGATTTCTCTCGAGTTGCACTTCCCCTTACGACGATGACTCGTAAGGGTGTTCGCTTTATTTGGTCTGATAAGTGTGAAGCTTCCTTTCAGCGACTGAAGGAACTTCTCACTCATGCTCCTATTCTAGTGGTTCCAGAGAGTAACCATGATCTTGTTGTTTACACCGACACTTGTGGTAGCGGCCTCGGTGTTGTGCTTATGCAGAAGGATCGGGTAGTTGCTTATGCTTCTAGGCAGCTACGTCCGAATGAGTTTCGCTATCCGACTCATGATCTTGAGTTGGCAGCTATCGTCTTTGCTTTGAAGATGTGGCGTCACTTTCTATTAGGCGAACGCTTCACTCTTTACACCGATCACAAGTCTCTGAAGTATTTATTCAGTCATAAGGATCTCAATATGAGACAGCAGCGATGGCTCGAGTTTCTCTCCTCATATGACTTAGATATTCAGTATACCCTTGGCAAGGGTAATCGTGTGGCTGATGCACTCAGTCGCAAACACTCGGCAGTAGTTTCTATGATGATAGCCGAGTGGGATATTCTTGAGACTCTTTCTATGTGTGATATTCGAAATCGAGCTCCGTCTTCTGATCCTCAGATCTTGCTATTCAGCTTGGAAGCTCGACCTATTCTATTGGATCGCATTGCCCATGCTCAGCGGCAGGATCCAGACTTGTTGCGATATATTCATCTCCTGGAGTCGGGATCCAGTGATGAGACATTGCTGGATTATTCTATTGATTCTCATCGGTGTCTTCATAGGAAGAACCGTATTTTGGTACCATCTGATTTATCACTTAGGCATGACATTCTGGACAAGTGTCATCGCACTAAGTACACCATCCATCTCGGCTCGAGTAAGATGTATGCCGACATGTGTCGCCTATTTTATTGGGAGGGCATGAAGAGTGATGTTGCAAGTTATGTAAGCCATTGCATGACTTGTCAACAGATCAAAGCTGAGCATCAGCGTCCATCTGGTCTTCTTCAGCCGCTAGAGATTCCATTGTGTAAATGGGATCAGATATCCGTGGATTTTATTGACGGTCAGCCTCGATCGAGGTCAGGCCATACTTCTATTTGGGTCATAGTCGATCGCTTGACCAAATCAGCTCATTTCATTCCTGTTAAGTCCACTCGGACTGCTCCTCAGCTTGCCAAACTATATGTGAAGGAAGTCGTTCGACTTCATGGCATTCCTAGCTCTATCGTCTGTGATCGAGACACTATCTTTACTAGCCACTTCTGGAAGTGCCTACAGTCAGCTTTGGGCTCAAAGCTGAATCTCTCGACTGTTTATCATCCTCAGACTGACGGTCAGACGGAGAGGGTGAATCGTGTTTTAGAGGATCTTTTGCACTGTTGTATTCTGGATTTCAGAGGTAGTTGGGAGGATCACTTACCGCTTGTAGAGTTCTCCTACAACAACAGCTTTCATTCTAGTATTGGCATGGCTCCTTTCGAGGCTCTTTACGGAAGGCCATGTCGTTCTCCTGCGTGTTGGTTAGAATCTGGCGAGAAGCTCCTTCTTGGTCCAGATTCAGTTCGGGAATCTTCTGAGAAGATTATTCTTATTCATCAGAGAATGAAAGAGGTGCAGAACCGTCAGAAATCCTACGCGGACAACCGTTGGAAGCCTCTTGAGTTCTCCATTGGTGATCATGTCTTTATTCGGATATCTCCAATAAAAGGGGTTGTGCGTTTCAGCTCTACAGGGGGTTATGCGTTTCAGCTCTACATGGAAGTTGGCTCCTCGCTATGTTGGACCATTTCCTATTACGGAACGCATTGGCCCCGTGGCTTATCGTGTGGCTCTACCTGCTCACTTCTCTGGAATGCACGACGTGTTCCATGTTTCCCAGCTTCGCATGTGTGTCTGCGATCCTGATTCTATCATTGAGCTGCATGCTGTGCCTGATTTAGAGATCTTACCTGATTTATCTTTGGAGCAGCAACCTCTTCGTGTGCTTGATTCGGAGGTTAGACGCCTTCGCAACAAAGAGGTTCCACTCGTGAAGATTCAATGGTCACCGAATCCTAAGGACTGCACTTGGGAGACCAGAGAATCTATCGAACGCTCTTATCCTGGCTTTCTCCCATCTTCTTCTGTGGGTGAGAATTCTCTATTTTATCTCTATCACTTCTTTTGTGGATTTGACGTTATAGACGACATCTATCTTAAGGAATTGCGGGGACACAATTTTCTTAAGGGGGGAGTCTGTAACAACCCGGGATTTACATTACCAACTAATAAATAAAAGTTAGGATTTTTATTTATTTTAATGAAGCATAAAAGGTATTGGAATAACAAAATTTATGTGAAAAAGGCTATTTTAATTAAATAGGAAATATGGGATTTTAAAATGAGGATAAAATGTTATTTTTGGAAAGTTAAATATTTTAGGAGAGATTTTAAAACGGATTTGGATAAGAAAAATGAGTTTTATAAACATACATGAACACTTAGACTAATTTTTGGAAAACATGTAAATAACTCTCTTCTTATTGGGTTTCTAAACCTAGCCCAATAACCCACCCTAAACCTCCTCTATAAATTATCTCATACTCTCCAAACCTCATTCATTCATCCCTAATCAAAACCCTAATCAAAACCCTAATCATTTCCTAAAGCTTTCATAACAAAAATGGCCTCTATCTTCATCTCCTTCTAGTTTTTGCTTATGCAAGTCATTCTATGTAAAGGTAATGCAAATACCCACCTCAAATCCATTTTTATATCTCTCTAATTTCTGAAATTTAATTGGTAACACATGTTTTATGTGTTTTTTTGATCTTATAGCCTCCTAATCATCTTTTGCTAACTTGGGTTGATGCTATAGTAGTCTTTGTTGCTTTTGTGAGAGGTATATTGCTAAAAACCTCTTCTAATATGTGTTTAATCATCTTTTGATTTCAGTAATCATTTAGTAACACATGTTTTATTATGTAACATGTGAATCATAGCTCTTTGATCCTCTTTGCTTTCATTTTGGGTGTGCACACAAGTTGTTTGCTATATTGGTTGAGGTAAAATTGCTAGCTAAATCCTTTTTTTTACTTGATGCTTCAATAATTTTCGTTTTGGAATTGTAGCTGAAACAAAATCAGGCATAACTTCTTCATTTCTCATCCGTTTTTGGTCAGGTTTTTTTTCCTACAAACTAGATTCAATAAGAAACATTTTTTGATTAGTGAGTTTTCTGTAATTTTGTCATTTAGATGACCTGAAATGTGTTCAAAGACAGAAGACCAATTCTGTCTTTAACAAGTTATCTTGAGTTTCAATCTGATATTGTTTTGCATGTATCTCTCTCGTTTTTGATCCGAATTAGATAATTTTGGATGTTCCGGAAAGCATAAAACATATGCTACAATTTTTGTTTAGTGATTTTCTGCAATTTTGCCATTTAGACGACCTGAAATGCGTTCAAAGACAGAAGACCAATTTTGTCTTTAACAAGTTATCTTGAGTTTCAATCTGATATTGTTTTGCGTGTATCTCTCTCGTTTTTGATCCGAATTAGATAATTTTGGATATTCCGGAAAGCTTAAAACATATGCTACAATTTTTGTTCAGTGAGTTTTCTATAATTTTGAGTCTAAGTAGGTCAAAATTTGGTTTTTCTACTATCTTCCCGAGAGCGATACAAATATTAGCTCTGTGGATGAAACTGAAACAATTTTGGTCATAACTTTTGATCCGCTAGTCGGAATTTGACGATTTTGGTCTCGTTGGAAAGATGGAGTTATGAACTCCATATTTGGAAAGTTTGGTCATCATCTAAGTTCATTAAACCCTTCGAATTTCCTGTTAGAGTTGAACCCAGATCGCTGTGCAAAACAGTGCATTTCATGTTTTGTGTCCGACTTTGGAACGTCGCTACGCCTTCGTTTCAAGTCCGAATCGAGTAATTCGTTTTGCGTTCTGAAGTAGGTATGTCGGAATACGTTCCTACTTATTTTCATGCCATTCGGATTCAGTCTGCTGGTCCGAATAATTTTCCGAACTTGGGTTTGCGTCAGTTTTGGATTATTTTCCAACACAAGAATATTTTTAGTGATTTTCTGGTTTTATCGATTTCTTTGAGGTTTGTCTCTGGATTTTGTACACGGGCCTAATAAAAAGGTTTTAAAAGGATTTTATGCTCCGAAATGGCTTTTGAAATTATTATATAATATTATTTTTAATTAGTAAACTATTTACTCCATAATAGGAGAGTTTTCAAAAGCCGTTTTAAAGTGTTCTCAAAATCAATTATAATTCCGTTTCGAACCATTATTTTCTATAATAAAAATCTCACTCTCACTTTTTAGCACGTCGAGTGAAGTGGAAAGGTGCTTAAACGGTTAGGAAATCTCCGGCCTATGGAACCGTGTGTATTTTCTTTCCGGTTAATCCCCGACCTATTCGATTGATCGTTTTGACCTTTGGGTCTAGTTTACCGATGATACGAGGTGGACTTTTTATTGTTTGGAGTGTGAGCTTACTATTGGTTAGTAAACCGTTTAGTGCGAACGTGGGGTATGGGACTCATTGTTAACACTTTACGGGTTCCTCTCCGAGAAGTTTGTGTCACATTAGCCTCTAGGCAGCTAGTACTGGACCTCTGGGTCACCACGCCTCTGGGCAACCGTCTCTGGACACCTATTCTATGGAGCAGTTTCTTTTTCGGCATGTGCCTCTGGGCCTTTGTCCTTCTGGGAAGGATCTTGTCGTCTCGCGCGTTCCGCATCTGTGCGAGTGATCGATCACAACTCTACAGTACTTGGCAATAACGACTCCGGTCGGTGCACGTGCTATACTTGTATTATTTGATGATTTTTATATCCATTCGAGTACCGCCATTCGGTTTTGGTTCTATGGAACCATACGATGTAAGTGCGATTACCATGTGGATTCACAGTGTCTCTGGACACTGCTTTTCAGTGTTTGATTTCATTGACTTTTCAGTATATCCCTATTGCTCTTTGGAGCATCGATCTTTGCTTGGGCATTGATTACAGACTCTGGTCACTCTTGGGATTATTGCCTATGGGCAACTTTATATAGCTTTGGCTACGCCGATGATATGAGGCGATTTTATTTATTCAACACTTTGGTGCTGATATTCTCTTTGGAGATTTTTACTGTTGATTGATGATTAGAGACCATCATTATATTCATGTGGTCCAAAATACTCTTTTCTTAGGAAAAGTACTGTTTTATTTATGTACCGCATTATTATATATCTCAGTTATTACTGATTGTTTAGCTAGCCTGACCCGAGTGTTTTTCGCTCGGGTCAGACCGAGTTGTTTCAGGTTAGGTCTCTGGACTTAGCTTCTGTGCTTCCGCTTGGACATTATTTGCTATGCTGATAGATAGCGCCTTTATTTGTCCACTATTCTGCTACTCTGTTGTTATTCAGACTTTGATATGTACATATTTTTGACTCACATGTGTGGGCAGTGGCTTTGTACCCACTTAAAGTATTTGGATCTATATTGACGATGTATTGTCCTAGGATTTTATATCTGTTATGTGATTCTGTTCTGTGATGTTTTATCATTTTATTACTATGCTTATTCTGATAGTTCTTTAGCCATTGTAATTTCATTATAAATATTTATTGAATATGTCGAACCACTTGAAAAAAAAATAGATACCACCCTTTCGACGTATTCAGTAGATAGTTATAGCTTGATTACAAATGGTCGCTTCCACTATACTCTATTCTCCGCTTTAACAGACAGTATTACTCCCGTAATACTCTTTGTTACAGTGGGTCTCAGAGTGGGGCGTTACAGAATGTCTCTGCATCGACTGGTCTCCGATATAGAGATTTGATCACCCTTTGTGATGGGAAGTCCGGACATGATTAGAAATTATCCGGATTTGCAAGGGCTTCTTCGGAAGTACCTTCGGTTCTGTTCGAACCCGGAACAGACTTGTATGGTTGTATGTCTGACACTACACTTTGAGATATAAAGCTGATTTCTTTCAAATACATTTCTGTTAGTGGCGGAGATTTATTCTCTTAGCTTAACACCCTTCTCTGAGATGTACGAGCTCAGAGGTTATGTAGTTGAAGGTTATCAATGATATACTCCCAATTTGGTAGTGTGGCATGCTGAGTGCTGCTGTTTGTTGCTGATCATTTGTTGATCGAAGCATGGCTTAGGTGTAAAGCGTAGCTTTGTGGATGAGACCTCATCGAGCCTCACAGACCGGTAATGGTCAAAACAGGAAAGATGCAGCAAGGTTTCAGGGGTAGCTCCCCTAGGGTATGTCCATTCCTTCTGGAAAAGGGTGGTATCATATTATGGAGCCCGGATACTTACTCATGTGGACACACTATATTTATTACTGTGTGATGTTGTTGGTTATCGAGCACTCGGATAAAGGTCCCAAAGGACCGAGGGTGGAATATCTCAGGTTTACTACCCGGGAAGGGGGTAATCGGCCTTGTGTTGGTAGAGAGCCAGGTGGTTCTCGGGGCGTCCCTCCAGAGGCGTTCCCATGTGGCATAGGAAGTTCCTTAGCCTGACCATTTGTTGGAAATCCAATCAAACAATACGAGCCTTGTACGGTTTTAGTTGTATAACCTGCTATGGAATGTGGCGGTAACCTGCTATTGAACATAGTAGCTATAGTAGGCATACAATAATGGTTGTATGCTAGCTAAGATTAATATTATATTTTCGAAATGATTTTTCTACACTATGCACTAGTAATAATATCAAAAGAGTTTGTTTTGCGTAGTAAACATGTTTGACTATCATAAGGAGAAATCTCCTCCAATTCTGCGTTTGCATTGTGTATGTGGCGGGAGGCCTTATGGTAGTTTCATTTTCCAAAAGCATTGCGGATTTCAATGTTAAAAATTCTTTTGTTGTTTGTTTTAAAGATAAACTGTTTTTGTTGCTCACACCAGTCCCTTGACTGACTCGGAATTTATTATTCCCTTCCTAAACTCTAGGTGCCCACAATTTTCCACACGGGCAGTCTAGAATTGGGTTTCTTTTCAGATAGTCAGGTTTAGTAGATTATCTGGAGCTAGTTCTGTCTTTGGAGTTCACGACTAACGTTGCTTATCTTGGTGCAACGTGATGTTGGTTCGAGCTGATGTTGGAGTTGTTGGACTCATTCTCTTTTGAGGATCATTTGGAGTTATCACTTATGTTTTCCGCTGTAGCATCTTTATTTATCTCTGATATTGTTGTATCATATTGATATCATTGTTGTATATCATTTTGGATATTGTATTCATTGGAGTTGTATATGATATCATTTATTTCTTTCTTCCGCTGTGTTGTTCTACTTAATGGTGTTATAAGCTCCGGAGAGCCAGATTCGGCGTTTGAATCTGCGGCATTTTGAGTACGGGTGCCGATTTTCGACGGCCGAGTCCAGGATCTTTACAGATCACCTGTAGACGACGAACCAAACAAAATACATAGCCTCAACAAAACTAAGTTTACGAACTTAAAATGCTTTCCACCGCCACCACGATCAACTGACCACTATCCCACCATTTTCCTGCAACCACCGTTCACTCCACTACCAACCCTGAGAACCACGACCTCCACGAACTAGAGGATCGCCAGAAATCTCCAAAACATTGAAATATCGACAATTCCAAACTACTCCTTAATCCTTGATCTAAAAATTATGATGTAAGTTTTAAAAATCATGTTTTTAGATAAGGATTTAGTTTGTAATCTTGGATTACTAAATTAACATGTTTGAATTTCCACTTAGATTAAGTTTGCTCTGTTCTTTTGATTTCCAGAACCATTTCAAATTTCATTTTAACTTAACAAAAATTTTAAACTATAAGCTAAGATGAAACAACCAACTTTTGTTTATCACTTCAGTCATAACAGTGATTTATTCAAGAGATAATGGTTTTTGTTTTAAAATCTTAGTTTTGAAACTAAGAACAGTAAGATCACTGATACCACAGGCATGCATACACTATACATTTATAGATACACAACAAATTCATATATACAAAACATACTTTGTTTCTAAAACTTGCATGCAACCAGATTCATATACCTAAGTTTTTAGAAAAAATGATATTACTCACCAGTGATTTCCAGAAATGAACAGAGTTTATGATGACACAGGCTTGTGAAAATTTGCAAGTTGAAATCGTTCTTCTTTGATCTCTGGTTTGTTTTGATTGTATTGTTGTTTTCAAGTTGAAGTTTGTTTAAGTTTGAAGGATATTTATTTCAGATTTTACACAGCTTGGAATGGACGAGAAATGAAATGAGAAGGCTGATATAAATGAATTGAGTTTACTGGTGATAGAATTTGTACAGGGTGATAATTTTTTTTTAGTTTTGTACAATAGGGTCAGAGATTTTTTCTTGCTTTGTGGCTGATATGATATTGTTGTGGTGGCTGATAGAATATGGCATTAATTGCCTTTGTACAAATATTTATCCTTATTTGTTTGTTCATACTTATCCACTTTAGTTTGTACATAGATATTTATAATTGGTTATCATCATACACACTTATACTTATATCCATACATATATATATTTCCTTTACTTATATGTATGGTTACATACATATCTATTTATGAATATTTTTATATTGAATTTAAATGGTAAAGTTTACCTATACAAAAAGTTTATATTTTTTTTTCTTTTGTCTTATGCTTTGTAATATAAATGAATTTATATTTAATATATTGTTTAATTTAACTAATCTATTTACTTTATATTTTTACATAGATGATTAACATGTTGTTTAAATTTATTTATGTATTTATTATATTTTATTTTTTATAATTTATCTTATATATATTAATTTCTAACTTATATATTACTTTTTGACTTTAATACTTATTGTCTAAACATCCTTTGAAAATTATTTTATATCAATTTCAAAATATAACTTTCAAAATATTCATTAATATTCATTTGTATAAATAAGGGCACGTCTAATTTAATCATATCCAAAATCCAAATACAAATTTATTTTGTAAGATATTTAAATTCAAATCCCAATTTCAAATTCTATTCTCGATCTATTTTATATACCTATTTATCCCAAATATCCAAATTAATTCTCAATTAATTCATAGTTTAACTAAAATTTGATATTAATTACCAATTATTTCACAAATTTTATGGAAAAATTAAATTAATTATCAATTCAAACTTATTTAAAATCCAGGATCGTTACAGATGTCAGGCGAAGGGGTGCGACCGTTCGAAAAACGGCTGTAACTGTTTGCAACTAGCAGTTCAAATTTGAAGTGGAAAAATAAGTTCAAAAGTTGGTACCCAACAGTCCGGCCCCCTTCTCGCACACGCGCAATCGCCAAGTGCTAAGTGCTTTTCGTGCGTGCGTGCTATGGCAGTGCCTCTTTCCCTTCTCCTTTAGTTATTCTAATTGATAGAGCACGTGAGGTTTCATATATATATATATATACACATAAATATTAAAATAATTTTCCCGATGTGTGACTAATATATTTATTCCCATCTTCAATAACAATCTACCTCAACAGTAACTATACAATATCAAGTTGTGTTTGCTGTTATAGTACTACAGATATCACTAATACCCTGATTTACCCCTGACCACAATGGTACAACCGTGATGTTTCTTCAAAATATTTGACATATTATGTTGATTGTTCCATTGAATGAGGTGGCATTTGTATTCGTTAATTTCTAAATCTTGATAATTATGGTACAAAATTGATGATCATGGAAAATTTCAAAATCTTTGACATATTATGTTCACTAAATTAAATGGCCATGTTTTATTAGTTGCATTTAAATCTGGTCATTATGGTACGACGACGATGATATGGAAACTCTTGAAAATATTTGACATTTTCTATTAATTGCTCCATTCAATTAAATGGTCAATTTTTTTTGTTAATTTATAAACATTGATAATTATGGTACGCCATTAATGACAAGGAATTTTTTTTGAAATGTTTTGTATATTTCATTAATTACTTCATTGAATTCAAGGGCTAGTAAGTAAATACCTAAATACCAATCAATTATGGTACAACATTAAATATAAAGAAAATTTTCAGGATGTTTTGCATATTCTGCTAATTGCTCCCCATTGATTAAACGGTAAACTGTCATTAGTTAATTTATAAATCCTTGATGTTATGATACAGCATTGATGGTAAGGAAATTATTCAAAATGTTCAGCTCTCAAAGCCCAGTTTTTCTTCGGTTCCTTCTTCTTAGTTTAGCAGTTGAAAATGCAAAAATTCGAATTCTATTGGTGCAAAAAAGTCATTTAAGTTGACATGTTAAAAGAAAAAGATACTGAAATAGCAAGTTTGCATGTAGGGCTGTCAATGGATACCCGAAAAATCCGAAATCCGTCCGCATCTTCATCTGAAAAGCGGATAAATATCCGGTATCTGAAAAAACGGATGCGGATACGGATACAAAGACATCTGCATCCAAAAATTATCCGTCCGGTTTTTGTCAAGATTATAGTTCGAGTTATGTGTATTTTAGTGCAACGAAAGATATTCATTTATTACTTTATTAAGTTTGTAGTTTATATTATAATCACTTAATGCTTATTAACTGCTTGAAACTATTTATTATCATCATATCTGTTGATTCTTAGAACTTTTACAATCAATGGGATTGAAAAATATTTATGTTAAAGTAAAAATTTCTTTTTATAACTCTTGATTTATCAGTGGTTAGCGGATATGATAATTATCTGATATCCATCCTGTTGTGCAAAAATGGTAGCGCTTTGCGGAAGCTTATATCAACGGATCTTTGTCACCCAAATCACAAAGAGATAACTTGGATTAAAAATAAGACGGAATTGAAATTAAAAGCAATAAGACAAGATATTCCACCCAACCATCCACTTTATTGATTCACCAAATTTTTTTGTTTACAATTAATAGAACAAAGCTAAAATAAACAAAATACCATTGAATCAATAACCAAATTGAGAAAGGGAGCAAATATCTATATGGCTAAAATTGTTGGAGAAGAAGAACAAAGATGGAGAATAAGGAATTAGCAAATAGATTTTCCACCATACTTTTACCCTCTCTTCTAGTCTCTATTTATATAATCAATTACTTAATGCCCAAGTTAACATTAGATGGCAAAAAATAATTTGATTAGCCAATTAGAGAAAGAAATAAACATAGTCAATATGCCTATTAATTAGGGGAAAAAAAATCTTCTCTTTCTTTCTTTTGCATATTTCTTTCCCTCTATTTGTGATTTTGTATCACCAAAATTTACCACTCCACCTTGATGCAAAATCACATATCTCCGACATATCGAGCATACCATATCTAGATTTATCACAAATCCCCATATCTCAACCACACTAAATTACAAACCTCAACCACCATCTGCAAGTGATGCATCTCCCACATGAGGTGCACCACACAAATCCGGTCTCAAAAATGTTTGTAATACCACAAAGATCTCCGTCTTGTCTTTGTGGATTTTACAACTCGACACCCGTCTATCACTCGATCTGAGCTCATTACTTGATCACTATCGATCCCTCGAGCATCATCAACATGAAGACACCTGTCTAAAATATGATCCTCAATGCTAGAATCATAAGCAGTGACCACATTAACCTCTCCACCTTGCTGTGGACTAGGTCCTTCAACCGTCACTCGCTTTCCATTTTCGACTACAGAATCAACCAAGCTATAAATGTTTCCTTCTTCCAATACTCCTCTCATCCTTACACGACCACCTTTCTTCACTCTCAAAACTCCACCTTGAGTCTCATAAGTGCAACCATGGCGATCCAACTGACCGAGAGAAATAAGATTATGCGAACAAGTGGGTACATGTCTCACTCCAGAGACTTCTCTAACCACACCACCATGCATACGAAACCGGATAGATCCAATACCACAAATCGGTAGCTCTTCTCCATTGGCTGTCTTAATCATGCCGACACTCTTCTCATAAGAAGAAAAATAATTCACATCTCTACAAATGTGAAAACTGGCTCCGGAATCCATCTTCCAAGGCTTATTTTCACTAAAGAGGACATCATAAGAAGCATCACTATTGGTACCTTCAGCAAAACCTGCATGTGCATCACTACTAGTATCACCATGCGTAGTCTTTTTCTGATCTCTTTTATAAGCGTAACACTTGCTACGTATGTGACCTTTCTTATTACAATAATGACAAGTGATAACACCTTTACCATTAGCATCCTTCTTCTTCCAAATTGTATCTTTCTTCGAGTCCCTTGCCACCATAGCCTCACTTTGAATTGATTTCATACCTGACCCTTTTCTTCTAAGCTCATCACTCAAAAGACTGCTTCGAATAGTTTCCAAAGAGATAGTTCCATTAGCATTGGAATTACTCAATGAAACAACCAAAGTTTCCCAACTTTCCGAAAGCGAACTCATCAATAAAAGAGCTTGTAACTCATCATCAAAATTGACCTTCATATTTGCCAATTGATTTATTACATCCTGAAATTCATTCAAATGCTCTGCAACAGACTTCTCTTCATCTAATCTCAGTTGTACCAACTTTCGAACCAGAAAAGCCTTACTAGTAGCACTCTTTGACTCATACAAAGATACCTACTTGTCCCACAAAGCCATCGCGGATTCACAACTAACCACATGATGGAAAACTGAATCATCAAGATACTGGCGAATCAAAGCAATCGCCTTCTTATCTATCTTCTTCCATTTTCCCTCATCTACATCAGAGGGCTTCTTTCCATCTCCATCAATCGGATCATGAAGATCATTGAGGTACAGAACATCCTCCATCTTAGGCTTCCAAATACCCCAATTTTTCCCATCCAAAATAGCCATCTTCGAAAATGAAATCATATCCGACATCAATAATTTTTCAATCTGAAATTACACTAAGCTTTGCGATGATCTACGCTCCGATACCAAACTGTTGTGCAAAAATGGTAGCGCTTTGCGGAAGCTTATATCAACGGATCTTTGTCACCCAAATCACAAAGAGATAACTTGGAAAATAAGACGGAATTGAAATTAAAAGCAATAAGACAAGTTATTCCACCCAACCATCCACTTTATTGATTCACCAAATTTTTTTGTTTACAATTAATAGAACAAAGCTAAAATAAACAAAATACCATTGAATCAATAATCAAATTGAGAAAGGGAGCAAATATCTATATGGCTAAAATTGTTGGAGAAGAAGAACAAAGATGGAGAATAAGGAATTAGCAAATAGATTTTCCACCATACTTTTACCCTCTCTTCTAGTCTCTATTTATATAATCAATTACTTAATGCCCAAGTTAACATTAGATGGCAAAAAATAATTTGATTAGCCAATTAGAGAAAGAAATAAACATAGTCAATATGCCTATTAATTAAGGAAAAAAATCTTCTCTTTCTTTCTTTTGCATATTTCTTTCCCTCTATTTGTGATTTTGTATCACCAAAATTTAACACGTCCGTATCCGCGGATGCGGATATTCGATATTCAAAAATAATTTCGGATGCGGTTGCGGATGTGGCACTATCCGCATACAAAAACATCCAATGATGGGCCTATTTGCATGTGGTTGTTATTGATACCTGCAAGTTGTTTGTAATTCTCAAATCTCAATTGCATCATATGTTATCTTTTGTTCCTCAAAAGTCATCAGTAGAGTTTTTGTCTCATTGAGTTTTTTGTAAATTGTTAAATTTCGTGATGGTTGATCTCCAAATGATATCCGTTTGTTATGGGGAATTAATACTGTAATGAACACAACCGTTTCAAGAAATTGCTTCCTATTTTTGCTTATTTTAATATAGATGAATTTATTATTTTGCACTTAAAAGATGATTCAGTCCTAAAAAAATTCTAACACATAGAATTTCTACATGCTTATCATGTTATATATAAAAACATTAAGTATTAAAAAACAATTTATTATGTTTTACATAAATTTGAATGATTAGAATGTTTTATTTTCCAGAAAAATAAAAATGTACTAAATTTCAAATTAACAGATTTTTTACGTTATTTTGATTTTGGAATTTTTTAAACAAACTTTTCAAAGCTTTTAGGTAATTGATTTTGTTTTTTGCCTTTAAAAACGTAATAAGGTAAATATGTGTTTGATTTGCACTTAAAAGGGTCAATGCGGATAGAAACATTCAACTCGTTGAATATGTTGATGCTTACATTTTGTTTCTGAGGTCACTAGCTCGGGTCTTGTGCATAATTTGAACCTTGGACATATTTAGATTCGTGGTATGCATATACTATCTTGGTATTAAAAGTCATCATTAGGATTTATGTCTCATCGAGTTTTTTTTTGTAATTGTTGAATTTCGTGATGGTTGATCTCCAAACACTACAACAAATTTCTTTTTGGTGACGCACTTATTCGCAATGCAAGCATATATATATATATATATCGCTAAAATAAACCTTTGTGATGCAAAATTATTTCGCTAATGATATGTGTAGTAGATGATTCTGTGACGCCCCACTCCGAGAGCCTCATTAACAAAGAGTATTATATGGATAATACCGTCTGCTAATGCGGACAATAGAGTATAATGGAAGTGACCATGTGTAGTCTTACTTTAACTATCTACTGAACACGTCGAAAAGTGGTTTTTATCATCTCATGTGGTTCGACAAGTTCAATAAATACTTAAAGCAAAATTACAATGGCTATAGGATCTATCAGAACAAAATGTAACAACTCAATGTAATATACATCACAGAACAGCGGATCATCATATACACATATACTGATACATAACAGAGTATACAAAATGATACATGTCAAGTGGTATAGCAAACCACAATATACAGACGAGTTCACAAGAATACATATCAAAGTTACAACAGATAAGGACTACATAAAAGCTATAACAAAAAGAAGCTAGCGGAATAGTCCATGCGGAAGCAAAAGAGGCTAAGTCCAAAAGCACCTAACTTGAAACAACTCGGTCTGACCCGAGTATAAAATACACAGGTCAGTCTAGCTAAACAAATCAGTTAGATAAACCGAACGATAATGAACCTGCAAGATCATATAGTATAACAAATATCTCTAAAGGAGATAACTCAATCATCTGACATAAGATGAATCATAACAAAACAAGCCTCATATCATCGGCATCTCAACAAGCAAAGGATATCATATCCCAAATCAAGTCAAAAGGCAAATAACAAATACCAATGAAGGTATACAAGTTCCACTAGATGATCGCTACATATCATGCGGCTCAAAAAGACCAACACCGAAGGGCGATACCTAGGGAATATACGTATCAATGAAAACAACAAAAGATTGCTCGAGCTCAGTACTGTATAAACAAGGATCCATAAGCCCGAAGGCTCCAAACCCAAATATCACTCATGCGGCTCAAAAAGACCAACATCGGAAGCGATACTATAGGGCAACAAACCCGAAGGCACAAACCCGAAGGCACATACCCGAAGGCAACAAACCTAGGGAGACTGTCCGAAGACACTATCCCAAAGGCAACAAACCGTAGTGGTGAAGGTCCGGAGGCCCAGTACTGGACACCACTAACTGGCGGAATGTGTCATAACTCTCGAAAAGGAACCCGAAAAGTGTTAACGTATGTCCCATAACCACTCGTTCGCACTAAACGGTTTACTATCCATTAGCCATTTTCACAGTCAAAGCATTACAAAGTTTACCTCATGTCATCGGTAAACCAGACACAAAGGTCAAAACGATCAATCGAATAGGTCGGGGACTAATCGGAAAGGTGAACGCGCGGATTCATGGTCCGTGTTTTACCTAACCATTTAATCTCCTTTCCACTTTGTTCGAAGTGCAAAATCATGTGTGTTTAAATAGAAATTTATAAAGCGGAGAAGGGAGCTTTTAATACGATTTAGAGGGATTATTTATAAAACTCGTGAATGAAGTCAAAAGTATGTTATCAAAGCCAAAGATGCAATAACAAACATTAAAAACCAACTTGCATCGATAAGATTTGGAAAACCGATCAAAACGAACAAAAATAGGCAAAACAGGGAAAACAGGAGCAGGTCAGTCGGCCGGCTACAGGGCTCGGTCGACCGGACACTGTCCTGGAAAAATTCTCGGGAAGCAGGTCGGTTGACCGGACTTCCTGGGTCGGTCAGCCGGATCCTGAATTCCTGCACTCCCAAAACAGAGGCAGGGAAGTGCTCAGGTAGCAGGTCGGTCGACCGGACCCTGCGTTCGGTCGGCCGGAGCCTGTTTTCCAGCACTTCTTGCCCTATCAAGTGAATTCCAATTCTTTCCAAACCAAAAGCAATAGCACATGAATATTTGTTAGGAATTCATACACAACATCAATGATAGATATACACATAGATGTGAGATAAAAATCTCACCTTTTTACCCAAAACAAAGAAGAAGAGGCTCAATTGCAAAGAGAAGATCAACCACTCACTACTTCAACTCAACAAGCTTCAATCTAAGATCAAAACAAGTATTTCCTAAATTTAGGTTTAGGAATTTCTGAGATTGAAGAGAGAAAGAGATAGAGAAGATGAAGAGGAGGCTTACCAATAGCTTCTATTTGATTTTGGAGCAAGGATTCGAGTTTGCAAGGAGAAACTAGGGCTTGGAATATCTAATTCCTCTTCCTTTCCACCATTTTCAGCTGAAGCTTGAGTTTGAGGAATGAGAATGAGTGAATGGAGAGGAGAGGGGCTGAGCTAGGGTATTAGTTAAGCTAGTGGGCTGAACCCAAACCCAAAACCCAATAGAAAAAGTAGCGAAAATCGACTTACTCCAAACATATCGAAGCTTATACTCAAAAAGATCGCAAACGACATTTTGAACTCAATGGAAGTGGTCTCGAGTCTCAATTCGACTGTTTGCAAAAAGTAGCTTTTCGGACTATAATCCGACGAACGATGTCATATTTAAATAAAATATTTAAATATACAACCGATAAATATGCGGGTTGTTACAGATTCTCACCAGTATCCTTATGTTAATTGCGACATTATCGTGTGTCGTAGATAATCAGATAAATTTTGAAACAAAAATTGATAATAATTATATGATATTGCGACACTCGGATATTGTTGTGAAAAAACCTTTATTTATTTAGGACGTGTGCCTGCGTTGCTAGTAATATTTTTAAATTTGCGGGGGTTCGTGTTTATTTAATTGGTATAAATTTTACATTAATTGTTTAAGTTTCAACGGAAACTTATTATTAGATATATGTACTATAACCTCTATAGAACTTAAACAAATTTATTTAACAACCATCTAAATCAATACATTACTTCATTCGCCTATTTCATATTCAAATCGACCATTCATTTCATTTAATGTTCATAAAATATTTGATTGCAACTTTTTTCTTTTTCTTTTTTGCATTGTGTTGATATTTTGGTATACAACAAAAACATGTAAAACAATTAGTATTTTCCATTAAATTTACCTAAATTGAATTGATTAATTTTCTCAATTACGGTAAAAAATATAGGTAAGTCAAAACAATACATGCTGGTACACTTCCTCCTACACGCCTTTTTAGTCCAAGGCGGTCACCGGTCGTGTCAAAAAAAACTGCCAGATTACCTCAGATCTGCATCTCCTCCTCCGCAATTGCTGCTCTAAATTGCAGAAGAATCATAAGCTTGCGCTGCCGACTGGCCTACTCTGGGTACTCCGATCACTAGTTTTAGATCCCCATTGTACGCCCTGCCTGCATCAAAATTTTCAGGGTTACAGGTTAGCTAGCCGTCGGATCTAGTTCCAAGAATCAACACAAGTAAAAACGCCTGTATTGCATTACTCCTCTGCTTAAATTTTGTTTCATTTTGAATTATCGTGATGAAATTTTGGGTATAAGTGCGTGATTAATAGTAGTACCAAATTGGTAATGCTGACAATAAATAGCCTCCTGTAAATTATGGCGAATCCTATTCCTAAGTCGAAGTATTTTACGATGCAATGTTTTTGCAAATTAGGTTACAACAGCAGACTTGGTTGTGTTGACTACAAAGTTCTATAAATTTTAAGTATGTTGTAATATCTTATTTTCCTAAGCCAATCCAATATTCTTCCTCCATAACACCTGTCCTTTCTTCTTATCCATTGAAGATTCTTAACTGACCTTATCTTCAACAAAATAGTTTTACTGTATTTAATTTAACCTGTGTAACAAATCTTGCATTTGAACTTCGATTACAGGAAGATATGTTAAGAGTGCACATACATGCAATGCTTTGTTACAGTACTCCTTATGTAATACGTAAAACATTTTTGAGATTCTTGTTTAAAAGATTTCGGATGCTATTTTGATGTCCACTTTCATAAATATAATTGAACAAAACTTAAATATAAAAGTATGCATTTAAATCAGAATCCCGTCTATTTACATATTAAAGCACATACAAAGTTTGGACTCTGTTAGGCGTATCCCCTTTATTGTGTACTGGTGTATATACATACATGTGTACACACATGAAGTAGGTAGATGATTGATATTTTTAAGTTGAAATAAAAGGTTTTGTTTACTATATTGTGTGTGATAGATTGAGGTAAATTGAAGGAATGTTTATATAAATTGAATAATAGTTTATATGACCAAAACACATATACATTCATGTGTGCACACACGAAGCCGTGGCGGAGTGTATGCTTTCTACTTACAAGACTGCTCGGGTATGACTAATTTTTAAATAGTAATTATTTCGAAAGTACTACGTTGTAGATCTTTTGGATTTATTTTTGTTAATTTTGATGGGGTGATCTTGAATAAGTGGATCTTTGAGTTGGCATAGTGATTCGGTGGGGTCTGTCTCCATACATAAGAAAGCTAAGTAACATGAATACTAATCCAATTGTAATTTCAAACATATTTGTGATACATATAGATATCTAGAAAGTATGTGTATTTTTATGAATATACTATCTTCCAATCTGTTCTAAAGTGGATTTTATGGATAACATTCACACTGATCCAAATTTATGTTCATTATCAGACGATGTGGATGAATCTTTGATTAAGAAGAACTCAACGACAACTAAAATTCAAGAAAAACTTTAGCGAAACTAATCTCAATATAATGCCTCACCACCATTCCATTTTTTTCTATTTCCTAAACGTTTGATTTGTTTGTTTCTTCTTCGACCGCCTTTTTTTACTTCTTAGTTTGGGATTGTACTTCATTGAATATGTACTAATTTCATTCTACTGTACAAAACTGTGCAATACTTTGATATAGACGTTTGCAACATTTCCCAAAATCCACCAAGTGCACTACTAAGCAAAATATTTTTGTTCCAATTTTATTTAATAAAAAGTTTCTTTCGTCTTTTACTCCACATGGCAGAATTCAGAGGTTGTATCAAGTTTTTGATACAGACATCTATATCATAGTTGTTTTATAGAAAATCTATGTTTGCTTCTGTCTAATCATCTTTCCACCTGTTCGCACCTATGATTTAATGGAGTGCGATTTTGTTCACACTTTTTTTCAAGTGTGAACAAAACACTCGGCTCCTATTGGAGGAATTCAGGGGGGTCCTATATGTCACCCACCAATTTCCTCCAATAAAAGGAAAGTGTTTCGTTCACACTTTAAAAAAAGTGTGAACAAAATTATATTCGATTTAATACATCTGCTTATCATTACAACAAAGCCTATTCTTTTATAAAAGGTCAATTCATTATGCATTTGTAAACGTATCATTGGCTTAGACTTTTTACATTCTACTGATATTTTGAATTGTTTTGGATTTAGAAATAATGTTGGTAAGACAACTATTACTGATGAGATAACGCTCTTCTATAATTTTTTTATACCACAAATTGAACTGGAAGAAAACAAACTACTAAAAATACATTATAAACTCAATGAAGTTATTCAAATACTTCATTAACGTTTATCAATTATTAATTACATACTGACTAGATATATGAAATATGAACTCATACCGCAATACATAAAACATATACTAAAAATCAATTACACTGAAAATCATCTTAACTGTACTTCTACATCTATCTTAGGAATTATTCAATTTAGCGAAAACAAAATATAACCTAAACCACTAATAATGTACCTTGTACCCGTGCCTCAAACTAGTTTCAAACATATTTGAGATTCATATATCTCTAGGGAGTATGTGTATTTTGATGAATATACCGTCTTTGATAGAAAAAATACAAATACACATATTACATTAGTTAATTCAATGAGTTTTTAATGAAATGTGTTGCCTAGGCACTAGTGTAACAACAATAATGATCAGGGACTATCAGACTGACAATTTGCTTTGAGAAAGTTTGTTTCCAAATAAGAAGTTACAAAAACAAAGGTAATAACTAGAGAGTATCGGACTCAGCCCCACTCCCCTATTATCGCCACGTCTAATCTTACGTAAACCTACTTGTTTTTTATTCGATTTTTTTCGAATTTTTGAGACAAGCATAAGGAATTACAAATGTGTGGACTTCGCTCTTTTGTTTAAAAAATAAATTTAGGTGAATGTTTGCTTAATATTTTCAATTTATGTTGGAATTTATATTGGGAAAATGAATTTATAGTTAGATGGTTTTCACATGTAAATATTATGTTTTTGTTTGATTTAATCTACTGCTTACTTCTTTTAGGATATTGCTACGATAAAGCCTTTAGTAAGATTTTTGAAAATCATGAAATTTAGACATGGCTTCTGTCTCTAATACTTGGGTTAAAATTTTGAAGTTCAAAAGGTAAGCTGCATTGTTCGATACCATTCAAATTCATTATTGTGGAATGTTTTCTGTAGTGCTGACTTCCTATTAAGTATTAATGCATCAAGTCTTTACGAAAATCAGCTTATGTATAGGAATGATAGTGGTTCCTTGTATAAGTATTATTTTTATCTAGGAAAATCAATTCTCAAGATGTGAATACATACGGAGTATATTGCTCTATTAAGATTTTTATGATTTTCTATTATACTTGCTAATGTACATGCGTAGTTATAAAATCACATCATTAAAACAAAAAAAAACAGTTTACGCTACCACTTCCATTGGGAATGTATAATCATAAAGCATGAAAGAATATTTTAAGGTTAATTCTTCTGTTATGGACCGGTAAGAATCAACAAGTTTATAAGGATAAATTAATGTAATTATAAAGGTTACATCAACAATATGTGCAGTTAGTAACATTCTAGGCTGCCACTAGAGCATCAAATTTGTTTGTGTTAATGCTATCCACATATTTTTCTGTAGAAAAATGAGACTCGGGCTTTAATTCTATTTATAGTTGATAATATGTATATAAACCAGCGAACGATTTATAATTAGGCCAGTAAACGGATACTTTCGGATACAGATAGTGTCATATCCGTATCCGTATTCGAAATTATTTTCGAATATCGGATATTCTTTGACTAGTTCACAACTAATAAATCTAAACAAATAAA
The DNA here is from genome assembly GCA_030737815.1 of Allium fistulosum. Classification (NCBI taxonomy): domain Eukaryota; kingdom Viridiplantae; phylum Streptophyta; class Magnoliopsida; order Asparagales; family Amaryllidaceae; genus Allium; species Allium fistulosum. The sequence goes on along the minus strand of CM060906.1, from coordinate 153,189,744 downwards.
TATAAAATTCTAATTTATTATAAACCCATTTTTGTACTAAATACATAAAAAATAATAAATAAACTAAGAAGAATAATTTTAAGCGGTAAAAATTGATTTTTATATACATATTAACTTTTTTATCTGGATAAAATAGTAAACGACAATCATTTTATGTACTAAAATACATTAAAAAAATTATAGTCTTGATAAAAACCGGATGGATGATTATTGGATATAGATATGGCCATATCCGTGTCTGTTTTTCGGATATCGGATAATTTTTCATATTTCGGATACGGATACGGACGGATTTTGGATTTTTTCGGGTACTTATTGACAGCCTTATTTATTATTGAAATGAAATAATAAAATGCACGAAAGAGTGGTGACAAATTTTAAATTTTACGAATATATGAAATGCCTACCTTTCTTTCCTATTGGAAAGAAATCCATTTTGATGTTGTTGTAGCCCCTGTGTTTATTTGATAACATAACAAATAAAAAAATTGTGAATGAAATCATGTAAGATTATGTTATTCTGACTAGTTGAAGTCGATCCACTTCTGTTTTCTTCTTAGGAGGTGGTGTGAATTCAGATTTTTAGATGGGTATTTATTGTATAAATTTTATCAACCGCTTCATTTTTAAGTACTTAATCATCCTTTTCGAGTCCTTAATGAAGTATTACAGTGGTTGATGTTTTCATTATATTTGATTAGGCGACTTGCTTGCATTAAATTTGATATACTACTGAAATTGTTGATTAGAATTAGTATCAAGAGTGTTTACTGTTGGTAAATCTGATACTTTTTTCCATTTGAAAAGATAGGAAAATGCTTATCTAAGACCTGAGAAGTGAGAACCCATTAAACCGTGTTTTCTTTTGTAATTATATATTAGCATATTACTCTTGCATTTTGCTTATTTCTACATGAACCAACACTATATTGCTTTATTTGGCAACTATCTTGCAGCTACTGAGTGATTCAGGAATTGTAATTATATTGATGGTGACACTGTCTCGGATGATTCAGCGGTCTTGATCAGGTTTTTGTTTCTTGTCTTCCATTGTTAAGGAGGAGTAGAGACAAGCTGTTTTTTTGCATTTGTTTATCAATTTATCATTTGACATATGCATAGGTTTGAAGGACATGATGCATTCTTCACTTACTGATCCCGATGTTTATGAGTCCATTACAAAATGATTGGTTCATGAAGCAATAAACGTTCTTAATGGTAATTTAATTGTCACAGAAATATAGTTTAAAAAAATCATTTACATGAATTAATTGATGGCTCTACTTAACTTACTACAGTATATACTACGGTTCAATGCTCGTCTTTTGTTGGAAGATTTTATCCCATAAGCAACACTTTGGCGAAATACTGTGCAAGAAGTGATTAATTTGTTACGGCAAAGTAAAAACACTAGATCATCGGTCCCTTTGCTACCATGATTTAAGTGATGATGAGCAAAACAACTCAAACAATGTAAGTACTACCAGAAACCTATAGACCTTGATTTTGAAATTGAAGAAATGCCCAAGTTTAAAAACAAAAAGAGATAAAAGGAATGTTAAAAAGAAGAATAGCAGTAAGCTTGCTCTCATGATAAAGAGCTTAGGAGAGATTCTAGAAGATTTTAGGATGGTTCTTATAGTGAGGAATGATTTGAAGATGGGGAAAGGCAAGATTGAAGCAGGATTTAGTCATGCAAATTTGGGCTTGTATATAAAGCTTCATAGTAGAACTCAATACTTATCTTGAAATCTTGAACTCTTGATAATCTTGATATTCTTGATACTCATGAGTCTTCAATCTTGATATCGTGAATCTCTATACTGTACAGTCCTCATTCTTTGTACCTACATGGTTAAATCCTGCATATACATATATATCTAAACTATATTGTTAGTATTTATATTTTATAATCTTATTCTAAGGTTGTTGTCATCAAAACCATCATCTCAAGGACTAACAGTAATTATATTGATGGTGACACTGTCTCGGACGATTCAGCGGTCTTGATCAGGTTTATGTTTCTTGTCTTCCGTTGTTAAGGAGGACTAGAGACAAGCTGTTTTTTTGCATTTGGATATCAATTTATCATTTGACATATGCATAGGTTTGAAGGACATGATGCATTCTTCACTTACTGATCCCGTTGTTTATGAATCCATTACAAAATGATGGGTTCATGAAGCAATAAACATTCTTAATGGTAATTTAATTGTCTCAGATATATAGTTTAAAAAATCATTTACATGAATCAATTGATGGTTCTACTTACTTACTACAGTATATACTGTGGTTCAACGCTCGTCTTTTGTTGGAAGATTTTAACCCATAAGCAACACTTTGGCGAAATACTGTCCAACAAGTGATTAATTTGTTACGGCAAAGTAAAAACACTAGATCATCGGTCCCTTTGCTACCATGATTTAAGTGATGATGAGCAAAACAAATCAAACAATGCAAGTACTACCAGAAACCTATGGACCTGGATTTTGAAATTGAAGAAATGCCCAAGTTTAAAAACAAAAGGAGATAAAAGGAATGTTAAAAAGAAGAATAGCAGTAAGCCTGCTCTCGTGATAAAGAGCTTAGAAGAGATTCTAAAATATTTTAAGATGGTTCTTGTAGCGAGGAATGATCTGAAGATGGGGAAAGGCAAGATTGCAGCAGGATGCAGTCATGCAAATTAGGGCTTGTATATGAAGCTTCATAGTAGAGCTCCGAATGCTTTGAGTTGATGGGCGATGTGTGGACATGTTAAGGTGGTGGTAAAAATTGATAGCGAAGAAGACAGGCTAGCTTTGCAAGGAAAAGCAAATTCGATTTTGTTGCCAACACATATAAGAATTGATTCAGGAAGGACCCATTATGCTTTGAATTCAAGGACAGTGATGGCTATACTTGGACCTGTTGATCTCATCGACGATGTTGCTGGTGTTTAAAGATTTTGAAATTTTGTCTTTCTAAACTGTTGGTAAGATTTATGCTCGTATTTTCAGTTGAAACATCATTGCAGAATAGCCTGGTTTGGATATGATTGCTTCAGTGAATTGAAACCAAGTACATTGATGTAGTAATATTTTAGAATTTATAGTAGCTGGTCTCGATATATGTTGGCAGAATTTTATGATGCCGTGCTTAAAACATTGTCAATGAAATGTTATATGTGACAGTTAACTGTTTGGTACGTGAAATTTGTATAGCTTTGAATATGTTTTACATGTGAAATGTTCAAGTTATTAGATTATACCTATCACCGTTATTTAATTGAGCAGCACCTCTTTGAATAGAATTTTCATGGCTATTATAAATGGTTTATTGGTAAAAAATTACGTAGTCAATAGCATTTTGATTATATAAATGGCTGTAACAAGTATATAACCGTGGAATGATATGTTATTCATGTAACTGGAAATTTTGTTTTGGAAACTAAGGGTTTGCTTGACAACTCAAAGCAAAAACATTTATGCTAATATATGATAAGCACTTCTACTTTTAGAAGGTCAAAAAATTCGTTTGGTACAATAATGACTTATAAGTCAAAAAGATAAAAGGTCAATATGAATAGAATTTTTTTCTTCTAAAAAGCTTGAAGCCTTTTGCGTTGGAATCTTAAAACAAAGTACATATGAAAAATGAATAAGAACACAACACAAATGCTTGCGTGTTGTTCGCACATAAACATGGCAATTAAAGTCCATTTTTAAGTTGCAAAATCAAATAACAAACCATACAATATATGCATGTTGATCTGTTACAAAAATTTCAAGCATTATAGTAGAAGGAACCATACAATAGATGCATGTTGATCTGTTACAAAAAGTTCATCTTCTTTGCGTTTCAATATATGTTGCTTTAATTCATCATCAGTGTCATTTTCGGTTGGAGGAGGAAGCGTCGGAAGGTTTTCATCTAGTACGTTGGAGACCTTACCGATGGTAAGAAGGAACTTCATTTTCTCTTGCCAGCGCGTGATGTTGGTTCCTTCCAGTCTGTCCAGCCCGACGAAATCCTGATTCATCAGTTTGAATGCTGATTCCGATCCATTTTCCATGGCGAATATTGCTTTAAGAATGTAGGAAGACAGCGTAGGATCGGAGTTGAATCAGGTTTTGAGGTTTGCAGACGCTGTCCTTAAAGTAATATGTGCCCCACTCGGTCGTAGTTTGCTGGCGGGTTGATGGCAAACCGCTTCCCAGGAAACAACAAAACCCGAATCCAAAGAGCAGCAATGTATGTGGGTTCGTGGGAAACTTATTGTTAAAGAGTGGAGAAGATGAGAAGTTAAAAATGAAATTGACGTTGGAGGCATAACAAAACTTATTGTCTCATTGAGTTTTTTGTAAATTGTTAAATTTCATGATGGTTGATCTCAAAATGATATCCGTTTGTTATTGGGAATTAATACTGTAATGAACACAACCGTTTCAAGAAACCGCTTCCTATTTTTGCTTATTTTAATATAGATGAATTTATTATTTTGCGCTTAACAGATGATTCGGTCCTAAAAAACATTCTAACACATAGAATTTCTACATGCTTATCATGTTATATATAAAAACATTAAGTATTAAAAAACAATCTATTATGTTTTACTTAAATTTGAATGATTAAATTGTTTTATTTTCCAGAAAAATCAAAATGTACTAAATTTCAAATTAACAGATTTTTTTTCCGTTATTTTGATTTTGGAATTTTTTAAATAAACTTTTCAAAGCTTTTAGGTAATTGATTTCATTTTTTGCCTTTAAAAACGTAAATGAAATTCTAAGGTAAATATGTGTTTGATTTGCACTTAAAAGGGTCAATGCGGATAAAAACATTCAACTCGTTGACTATGTTGATGTTTACATTTTATTTCAGAGGTCACTAGCTCGGATCTTGTGCATAATTCGAACCTTGGACATATTTAGATTCGTGGTATACATATACTATCTTGGTATTAAAAGTTGTCATTAGGATTTTTGTCTCATCGAGTTTTTTTTGTAATTGTTGAATTTCGTGATGGTTGATCTCCAAACACTACAAAAACTTTCTTTTTGGTTACGCAATTATTCGCAATGCAAACATATATATATCGTTAAAATAAACATTTGTGATGCAAAATTATTTTGCTACTAATATGTGTAGTAGATGATTCTCACCATTATACTTATGTTAATTGCGACTTTATGTGTGTCGTAGATAATCACATAAATTTTGAAACAAAAATTGATGATAATTATATGATACTGCGACGCTCAGATATTGTTGTGAAAAAACCTTTATTTATTTAGGACGTGTGCTTGTGTTGTTAGTAATACTATTAAAGTTGTGACGGTTCGTGTTTATTTAATTAGTATGACTTTTACATTAGTTGTTTAAGTTTCAACAAAAACTTATTATTAGATATATGTACTATAACCTCTATAGAACTAAACAAATTTATTTAACAACCATCTAAATCAATACATTACTTCATTCGTCTATTTCATATTCAAATCGACCATTCATTTCATTTAATGTTCATAAAATATTTGATTGCAACTTTTTTCATTCCCTTTTTTGCATTGTGTTGATATTTTGGTACACAACGAAAACATGTAAAATAATTAGGCCCAGTTTGGTTTGCTATTTTTAATTTTGTGTTTTCATTTAAAGAAAATTTCGCATTTATTATGTATTGTTGAAAAACACACAATTTTGAAAAATGAAACTAACATAGAAAATAGAAAACAAGTTTATTTGATTTTTCGTGTTTTGAGACATAACAAAAGGATGGAAAACAATTCATCTCCTCTGTTTCCCATCCATCGTCACGATGGATAAGAATTGTAAAAACAATTCCCACATTTTCTTGTATTTTGTAGTGTATGTTGGAAACACAAAACTCAAAACGAAACCAAACGAGGCCTTAGTATTTTCCATTAAACTTACCTAAATTGAATTGATTAATTTTCTCAATTACAGAAAAAAATATAGGTAAGTCAAAACAATACATGCGTACAAATCTCTCAATAGCCTGAAACGTTTTCCCTTTCATTTTCAATTCTAGGGTTTGCTGGTACACTTCCTCCTTCATGCCTTTTTAGTCCAAGGCGGTCACCGGTCGTGTCAAAAAAAAAACTGCCAGATTACCTTAGATATGCATCTCCTCCTCCGCAATGGCTGCTCCAAATCGCAAAAGAATCATAAGCTTGCCCTGCCGACATGCCTATTCTGGGTACTCCGATCACTAGTTTTAGATCCCCATTGTACGCACTACCTGCATCAAAATTTTCAGGGTTACATGTTAGCTAGCCATCGGATGTAGTTCCAAGAATCAACACAGGTAAAACACCTGTATTGCATTACTCCTCTGGTTAAATTTTGTTTCATTTTGAATTATCATGATTAAATTTTGGGTATAAATACGTGATGAATAACAGTACCAAATTGGTAATGCTGACAATAAATAGCCTCCTATAATTATAGCGAATCCTATTCGTAAGTTGAAGTATTTTACGATGCAATGTTTTTGCAAATTAGATTACAGCGGCAGCCTTGGTTGTGTTGACTACAAACTTCCATAAATTTTAAGTATGTTGTAATATCTTATTTTCCTAAGCCAATTCAATATTCTTCCTCCATAACACCTCTCCTTCTTCTTGTCCATTGAAGATTCTTAACTAACCTTATCTTCAACAAAATATTTTTGCTGTATTTAATTTAACCTGTGTAACAAATCAAGCATTTGAACTTCGATTGCAGGATGATATGTTAAGACTGCACACACATGCAATGCTATGTTACAGTACTCCTTAAATAATACACAAAACACTCTTGAGATTCTTGTTAAAAAGATTTTGGATGCTATTTTGATGTCCACTTTCATAAATATAATTGAACAAAATATAAATATAAAAGTATGTATTTAAATCAGAATTCCAACTATTTGCAGATTAAAGCACATAGAAATTTGGACTTTGTTACACGAATACCCTTTATTATGTACTAGTGCATATACATACATGTGTACACACATGAAGTAGTTAGATGATTGATATTTTTCAGTTGAAATAAAAGGTATTGTTTATGTTATTTTGTGTGATAAATTGAGGAAAATTGAGGGAGTGTTTTTATATATTGAACAATAGTTGATATGACCAAAACACATATACATTCATGTGTGCACACATGAAGCCGTGGCGGAGTGTACGCTTTCTGCTTAAAAGACTCCTCAGGTATGACTAATTTTTAATTAGTAATTATTTTTAAAGTACTACGTTCTAGATCTTTTGGATTAATTTTTATTAATTTTGATGGGGTGATTTTAAATAAGTGGATCTTTGAGTTGGCATAGTGATTCGGTGGGATCTGTCTCCGTACATAAGCAAGCTAAGTAACATGAATACCGATCCAATTGTAATTTCAAACATATTTGAGATTCATATATCTCTAGAGAGTATGCGTATTTTGATGAATATACTGTCTTCGATAGGAAAAAATACAAACACACATTTTACATTAGTTAATTCAATGAGTATTTAATGAACTGCGTTGCCTAGGCACTAGTGCAATTAAAGTAATGATCAGGGACTATCAGACTGACAGTTTGCTTTGAGAAAGTTTGTTTCCAAATAGGAAGTTACAAAAAAAAGTAATAATTAGAGACTATCAGACTCAGCCCCACTCCCCAATTATTGCCACGTCTAATCTTAGGTAAACCTATTTGTTTTTTATTCGATATTTTTTTTCCTATTTTTCCAATCTGTTCTTAAGTGAATTTTATGGATAACATTCACACTGATCCAAATTTATGTTCATTATCAGACGACGTGGATGAATTTTTGATTAAGAAGAACTCAACGGCAACTAAAATTCAAGAAAAACTTTAGCAAAACTAATCTCAATATAATGCCTTACCACCGTTCCAATTTTTTTCTATTTCCTAAACTTTTGATTTGTTTGCTTCTTCTTCGACCACCTTTTTTTCCTTCTTGGTTTGGGATTGTACTTCATTGAACTATGTACTAATTTCATTCTACTGTACAAAACTAAGCAATACTTTGATACATACGTTTGCAACATTTCCCAAAATCCACCAAGTGCACTACTAAGCAAAATATTTTTGTTCCAATTTTATTTAATAAAAAGTTTCTTTCGTCTTTTACTACACATGGCAGAATTCAGAGGTTGTATCAAGTTTTTGATACAGACATCTATATCATAGTTGTTTTATAGAAAAACTATGTTTGCTTCTGTCTAAACATCTTTCCACCTGTTCATACTTATGATTTAATGGAGTGCGATTTTGTACACACTTTTTTTGAAGTGTGAACAAAACACTTTGCTTCTATTGGAGGAATTCAGAGGGGGTCCTATATATGACCCACCAATTTCCTCCAATAGAAGGAAAGTGTTTCGTTCACACTTTAAAAAAAGGTGTGGACAAAATTATATTCGATTTAATGCATCTGCTTATCATTACAGCAAAGTCTATTCCTTTATAAAAGGTCAATTCATTATGCATTTGTAAATGTATCATTGGCTTATACTTTTTACATTTTAATAATATTTTGAATTGTTTTGGATTTAGAAATAATGTTGGTAAGACAACTATTACTGATGAGATAACGCTCTTCTATAATTTTTTTATACCACAAATTGAAGTGGAAGAAAACAAACAACTAAAAATACATTACAAACTCAATGAAGTTATTCAAATACTTCATTAACGTTTATTAATTATTAATTACATACTGACCAGATATATGAAATATGAACTCATACCGTAATACACAAAACATATACTGAAAATAAATTACACTGAAAATCATCTTAAGTGTACTTCTACATCTATCTCAGGAATTATTCAATTTAGCGAAAACAAAATATAACCTAAACCACTAATAATGTACCATGTACTCGTGCCTCATACTAGTTTCAAACATCCAGATTGCGCTACCACTTACATTAGGAATGTATAATCATAACGCATGAAAGAATATTTTAAGGTTAATTCTTCTGTTATGGACCGGTAAGAATCAACAAGTTTATAAGGATAAAATAATGTAATTATAATGGTTACATTAACAATATGTGCAGTTAGTAACATTCTAGGCTGCCACTAGAGCATCAAATTTAATTGTGTTAATGTTATCCACGTATTTTTTTGCAGAAAAATGAGACTCGGGCTTTAATTCTATTTATAGTTGATAATATGTATATAAACTGTAACGACCCTAGATTTTTAATTTAATTTAAATTGATAATTAAATGAATTTTTGAATAAAAATTTGTAAAATTTATTATAAATGGAAGCGAGTTTCCCCGATTCAAATAGAAAATATATTAAGTCATATGGATTTGAAAATTTATATATATGTGATTATATATGTATATATTGGATTTGAAATAAAATTGTAAATAAATGGTTTAATAATAAATGATAATAGTAAATATTACAATTGTTGGATAATAATAATTTGAATTTATAAATTTAATAAAATAAAACAATAAGTAATAAAATAAAATAAAATAAATATTTAAGCTGGAAATAAATTAGTTAAAATTCAAACAACATATTGACAATAGGATGTCATTTCATATTTCAAAGTGCAAGGCTAAAGAAAGAAAATGAAGGAAAAAGAATAAGTATTTTACCCCACCTAAACAAAGCTGCAGCCACCAAGTAAAATAAATGCAACATCACTTCAACACAAAGAAGATATCGTACCTGCCTTACCTCTAGTACATATCAGCCATGCCTATAACTAAAAAAAAATACTATCACCCTGTACAAGATATGGTATCACTTGTACCAGCAAAGAAATGCAAGCCTGCATACATCTCCTATATATCAAAAACATCCATCTCAGTTTCGTTTATTCAAAAAGCTGAGAAAATTTGAAGTAAACCTCATTTCGAAAACCATAAACAAATTTAACTTCAACAACAATACAAATCAACCAAACCAGAGAAGAAGATCTTCAGCTAGCCAGAAAATACAAGCCTGGGTAGTCAAAGCAACTTCTATTTTGAAGGCATGCTCTGTTCTTCTTAGTTCTTTCAGGAAACAAGTGAGTAACTTTACTTTTAAAGAAATTTAAGTAAGTGATTTTGGTTACATGCTAATTGATTTGAAAAGAAAATGTATCTTATGGTATCTGCTGGGAATATATGCATGCATGGTGTGTATGTTGCTCCCATCAAGATATTTTCTGTTTGCACTGGGCATCTGTATATGATCTGTTATTCTATTTATTTGGTCACAGAGTAAAGAAATGCAGAGAAAACAAATACTCCTTCATACAAATCATTTTAAACTATGATTTTTAAACTAAATAAATTTGTTTACACTAAAATCAAAACCTGAAAATGGTTTAAAGCATGACTGAGGAACATGGCTTCAGTTTATTTAAGTTTTACCGTAAAAAGGAAAACATATGTTAAAATTCGAATAATTTAAATTGTTAATTTGTTTTCACATCTTGATTAAACATACCAAAGTAAGATTTTTAAAACAGAAATGATGATTTTTAGATCAGTATACAAGGTGTAGTCCTTAAATGAATCGAATTTACTTTTTATTCAATTTCTGATTGCTCAACAAATTTTAATTGTTGGAATTTGTTGAGGAGTTAGTGTGATTATTCTCGAATATAGGAAAAATATTAGAAAAAATTTCGAATGCAAGGATTTTTGGATTGGATCAAAAATAGGGTTCCAGTTTTTTTTGTGTTCTGTAATTTCTTGATGGAGTCACCGTGGAGTGATCGAGTGACACACAATTCTGGGAGGTGGAAGAGGAGGTTAACGGTGAGGTGTAGCCGGAATCGCGTCGCCGCTGGTGGCCGGCGTTCGAGGGTCAAGGCATATTTCAGTGGGTTGTTCGAGTTGATGGTTCAAGCTACAGGTGTTTTTTTTTCGATTTCGATTTTTTTCGAAAAACTGGGTTTTGATCTCGAGTTGGTGATCGATTTGTGGTTTGTGGGTGGCAGAGATGGTTGCTGGAGTCGCGGCGAACCATCGTGCACGTGCACGGTGGTGATGGTGTGTTAGTGCCTTAAGTATTAGTGAGAATGAAGATTGGGAGCTCGAGTTGAACTCGAGAAGATTTCGCGTGTTGGGTTCGAGGTGAAACTCGGAGACGTGCTCGAGAAAACGATGGTTGGACTCGAAGCATTTTGGTGTGTTCTCGGGTTGATGGCGAGCTACAGGTTTTACTGAAACCTGTTACTCTGTTTTAAAATTTTAAACTAAAATTCAAAAAGCTAAGTTTAAATGAAAAGAAAAGTTTTAAAATAAGTTTAAATCCAAGTTAAAAAAATTGGTTAAGAAGGTTTTAAATAAAATTGTTTTAAATTAACCAAGTTTTAAAATGGTTTGAAATATACATAACCTTTAATTTTTTTAATAGTTTATTTTAAATAAACTTAATGATATTAAGAAGTTAATTTAGAAAAGATGTTTTAATTATTAATTAACTTTAAAGTCTAAGTTAAATTATTACAAGATTTATTTAAATAAGGTTTAAATGATAATTAAAGTGATTTATAAAGATAAAATGGTTTATCTTTTAGTTAATTAAGATCTTAAGTTATTAATGATCTATTTATTTATATAAGTAATTAAAGGATAATTACTTAAAGAATAATTACTTAATTAATGATTTATTAAAGATTAATTAAAGGTTAATTTATTTAAAGAAATTAATTTGAAGATAATTAATCAAAGATTAATTAATTAATGTGAGTGGTTAGGGATGATCACTTATTGGAGTTTTATTAAGTAAATGGTAATGAGTCAATTAAGGGTTAAATTATTAAGTAAAGATAATTAATTAAATTGTGAATTAAATAATTAAAGGTTAATTATTTAATAATTAAAGGTTGATGAATTATAATTAAAGGTTAATTAATTTATTATAAATGGTTAATTAATAAATGATTAAAGAATAATTAATCAAAATAATTTGTAATTTATCGATGTTGATTAACCAGGTTTAGTAATTCATAAGAAATTAATCTGATTTGAATTAATCAGACAATTAACTGACCTTACTTATGAATGTTTGGGTTCTATTGGATGATTTGATTGTTGATATTCCCTGATCTGTGATGTTGTGTGATATATTCTGATTTGTTGTGACCTGTAATTTATTTTCTGTGACCTTTATATATCTGTGATCTGTGAATGAAAAGATAAGCGTTATCCTTATACTGCTTATCAACTATATTTCTGTATTCTGATCTGTGATGATTGAATGATGTTGCACTATTGTGTTAAACCCCTGGACCACACTTTTATACACACAATTATGGATTTCACGTGGAAATCAGTTAAGTCACAGATAATTTAAATTTAATGTTTTTGAAATTGAAATTTTTATTGATTTTGAAATTGGAAATTTGGGTTCAAGGTGAAAAGCTTTTGAAATGGAATTTCAAAGATAAAAGTTATTTCGAATAACTTGATTAAGTTTTGAGATTTAAATAATTTGATTTAAATTTGAATTCAAGTTCGAAATTGAATTCTATGATTTGAAACTAGGAATTAAAGATGCTGTACAAGTTATATATTGGTTAAACCATTTTAAAAGTATTGGTTTGAGAATTTAAATTTAACCCAAGGATGTCAACTTATATGAATGAATCAGATTTTCTGAAATGAAACTATTTGTTTTCAATGGAATAAAAGCTTTCAAATAAGAAATGAAATTCCAGTTTAATTAAAGGAATTTCAAGATTGAATTGAAAAATGGTTTTCCAAGTTATGAATGAATTCTTTTTGAAAGCTATGAATTAAATCTGTTTATTTTTAACAGATTTGAAATGATGTTTTGTTTAACCCATTCGAACTGAAATTGTTTTGAAAGCTATGAGTTAAATCTTTGATTTAAAGATTTAACAAGTTAATCCAATTGAAATGGAAATTGATTTGGGAAATCTATGAATGAATCTTTGTGAAAACTGAGTGAACTTCGTGAATTGAATCTTTTGTTTAAAATGATTTAAAATGGTAATTTGTTTAAACCATTCGAAAGAAAGTTTTGAAGTATTAAGTTCTGACTTAATTGAAATCTCATTATCCATTTGTTTTTGAATATTACGCTCACTATTCGGTTCAGCCAGGAGAGAACCTTTGTGTCGCATAACCCATTCCGAATAAGTGATACGTTGTATATGGATAGCATTTGAAGACCGGTGTTGAAGACCGGGTGTTTGCGAAAACGATAGGATAACCTATCGATTGTCTTTGCACTGGGTAGCTCCTTGTATAGAGATCCCCTAAGTGATGGGAAGTCCGATCGGGATTGTGAACACCCGGAATTGCAAGGGCTTCTTCGGAAGTGCCTTCGGTTCTGTTCGAACCCAGAACAGACTTGTATGGTTACATGTCTGACATTACACTTTGAGATATAAAGCAGATTTCTTTCAAATACATTTCTGTTGGTGGCGGAGAATTTATTCTCTTAGCTTAACACCCTTCTCTGAGACGTACGAGCTCAGAGGTTATATAGTTGAAGGTTATCAACGATATATTCCCAATTTGGTAATGTGACATGCTGAGTGTTGCTGTGTGATGATCATTGTTTGATCATTTGTGATATGATCATTTGTTTGATCATTTATCTTTGTGATCATTACTTTGATCATCTGTTGACCCAAAGCATGGCTTTGTGCCAAAGCGTAGCTTTGTGGACGAGACTTCGTAGAACCTCACGACCCGGTATGGTCGAAACAGGAATCGTGGCAGCAAGGTTATTAGGGGATAGCGCCCCCTTAGTGTATGTCATTTCCTTTTGGATTATGAGTGGTATCATGGTATGGAGCCCAGATACTTACTTTGTGGTTGCTGCGAATCTATTACTTTGTGACTGCTTTGTGGTTGTTGGATTAGAGGTACCTCGGATAAAGGTCGCTAATGACCGAGAGGTGGCATACTCGTGTAAATAGTTACCCAGCTAGGGGTAACCCGGCCTTGTGTAGTAGAGATCCGGTTAGGATCCGGGAACGTCGCTCTAGAGGCGTTCTATTTTACATGGGAAGTTCCTTTGCCCGACCATTCGTTGGAAATCCAAACAAAACAATACGAGCCATGTACGGTTTTAGTTGTATTACCTGCCATGGAATGTGGCAGTAACCTGCTATTGAACATGGTAGCTATAGTAGGCATAAGTGCGAAATGTCTATGCTAGCTAAGATTTATATTCTACTTTCGAAATACGTTTTCCACTATGCACTAATAATAATATCAAAAATGATTTGTTTTGCGTAGTAAGCATCTTTGACTATCATAAGGAGAAATATCCTCCAATTCTGCGTTTGCATTGTGTGTGTGGCGGAAGGCCTTATGGTAGTTTCATTTTCCAAAAGCATTGCGAATTGACTTTAAAATTCTTTTGCTATTTGTTTTTAAAGATAAACTATTTTTGTTGCTCACACCAGTCCCATGACTGATCCGGAGTTTATTGTTTCTTTCCTAAACTCTGGGTGCTCAAAATTTTCTACACGGGCAGTCTAGAGTTGGGTTTTTCAGATAGTCAGGTTCAGTAGATTATCTGGAGCTAGTTCAGTATTTGGATATGGACTGCACTTGCTTATCTTTGTGCATCGTTATTGAGAGTTCAAGCTATTTCTGGATTGGCGTTTTGGAGATGGAGATTATCCGCTGCTGGTGTTATCTATTTTCTTTTCCGCTGCTATTTCTTGTATCATATCTCTGATGTATATTGATATTCATTGTATCACTCTGTTGTATCAGATATTGTATCAGATATTGTATATCAATGTATTATTCTTTTTCGTCCACTATGTTATTTACTTAACTGTGTTATAAGCTCCGGCGAATCGGATTTGAACGGTCAAATCTATGGCATTCGAGTACGATGTAAAGTATGGATGGCAAGGTTATTAGGGGATAGCGCCCCCTTAGTGTATGTCATTTCCTTTTGGATTATGAGTGGTATCATGGTATGGAGCCCAGATACTTACTTTGTGGTTGCTGCGAATCTATTACTTTGTGACTGCTTTGTGGTTGTTGAATTAGAGGTACCTCGGATAAAGGTCGCTAATGACCGGGAGGTGGCATACTCGTGTCAGTAGTTACCCAGCTAGGGGTAACCCGACCTTGTGTAGCAGAGATCCGGTTAGGAACCGGGAACGTCGCTCCAGAGGCATTCTATTTTACTTGGGAAGTTCCTTTGCCCGACCATTCGTTGGAAATCCAAACAAAATAATACGAGCCCTGTACGATTTTAGTTGTATTACCTGCCATGGAATGTGGTGGTAACCTGCTATTGAACATGGTAGCTATAGTAGGCATAAGTTTGAAATGTCTATGCTGGCTAAGATTTATATTCTACTTTCGAAATACTTTTTCCACTATGCACTAATAATAATATCAAAAATGATTTGTTTTGCGTAGTAAGCATCTTTAACTATCATAAGGAGAAATCTCCTGCAATTCTGCGTTTGCATTATGTGTGTGGCGAGAGGCCTTATGGTAGTTTCATTTTCCAAAAGCATTGTGAATTGACTTTAAAATTCTTTTGCTATTTGTTTTTAAAGATAAACTGTTTTTGTTGCTCACACCAGTCCAATGACTGATCCGGAGTTTATTGTTTCTTTCCTAAACTCTGGGTGCTCAAAATTTTCTACACGGGTAGTCTAGAGTTGGGTTTTTCAGATAGTCAGGTTCAGTAGATTATCTGGAGCTAGTTCAGTCTTTGGATATGGACTGCACTTGCTTATCTTTGTGCATCGTTATTGAGAGTTCAAGCTATTTCTGGATTGGCGTTTTGGAGATGGAGATTATCCGCTGCTGGTGTTATCTATTTTCTTTTCCGCTGCTATTTCTTGTATCATATCTCTGATGTATATTGATATTCATTGTATCACTCTGTTGTATCAGATATTGTATATCAATGTATTATTCTTTTTCTTCCGCTGTGTTATTTACTTAACTTTGTTATAAGCTCTGGCGACTCGGATTTGAACGGTCGAATCTATGGCATTCGAGTACGATGTAAAGTATGGATGTTAATTTTCGAGCGCAAAAAATCGAGTATCGTCACAATTGGTATCAGAGCTAAGGTAAAACTTCAGCTCAGGAGTATAACACATTAAGTAGCTCATTAGAGATAGGGTGAAGTATCCCTAGAATGAGTATATCCCTAAGATATCCGTTCGAATGTCTCAGTAAATTCTCTTACTATCCACTGATATTGAGTATGAGTACAAGAAGAGGACGAGATAGGGGACAGAGGAATACGACTATAAATGGTCAATACCCTACAACAGTGGAAACAACTTTCTCTATCAATTTCCTTTTATTCGTTTCCAAATTCTTTTCATTTCTTCGTACCAGCTACAAGAAGAAGTTTCGGTGTGATGGTGGCCTTACGAATCGTTGTAGAAAATTCTTACTTCGTATGTTCATCGTTTTCTTATCTGCTTTTCATTTTTAAAACTTTAATGAATTTGGAATTGGAAATTTGAAATAGGAAATTCTAAATAAATTGAAAATTTAGAATTAATTGAAAATTTTAAATTGTTGATATTCTGCTTTGATAAGCTAAATACAAAATGGATATACAGTTTGATCTGGAAAGTTATTTCTCTATCTTTGATCTATCTGTGTTATTTTTCGTGCCTGTAATTTCGAGGACGAAATTCTTTTAAGGGCGGAAGTTTGTAACGACCCTAGATTTTTAATTTAATTTAAATTTATAATTAAATGATTTTTTGAATAAAAATTTGTAAAATGTATTATAAATGGAAGCGAGTTTCCCCGATTCAAATAGAAAATATATTAAGTCATATGGATTTGAAAATTTATATATATGTGATTATATATGTATATATTGGATTTGAAATAAAATTGTAAATAAATGGTTTAATAATAAATGATAATAGTAAATATTACAATTGATGGTTAATAATAATTTGAATTTATAAATTTAATAAAATAAAACAATAAGTAATAAAATAAAATAAAATAAATATTTAAGCTAGAAATAAATTAGTTAAAATTCAAACAACATATTGGCAATATGATGTAATTTCATATTTCAAAGTGCAAGGCTAAAGAAAGAAAATGAAGGAAAAAGAATAAGTATTTTACCCCACCTAAACAAAGCTGCAGCCACCAAGTAAAATAAATGCAACATCACTTCAACACAAAGAAGATATCATAACTGCCTTACCTCTAGTACATATCAGCCATGCCTATAACTAAAATAAAATTACTATCACCCTGTACAAGATATGGTATCACTTGTACCAGCAAAGAAATGCAAGCCTGCATACATCTCCTATATATCAAAAACATCCATCTCAGTTTCGTTTATTCAAAAAGCTGAGAAAATTTGAAGTAAACCTCATTTCGAAAACCATAAACAAATTTAACTTCAACAACAATACAAATCAACCAAACTAGAGAAGAAGATCTTCAGCTAGCCAGAAAATACAAGCCTGGGTAGTCAAAGCAACTTCTAATTTGAAGGCATGCTCTGTTCTTCTTATTTCTTTCAGGAAACAAGTGAGTAACTTTACTTTTAAAGAAATTTAAGTAAGTGATTTTGGTTACATGCTAATTGATTTGAAAAGAAAATGTATCTTATGGTATCTGCTGGGAATATATGCATGTATGGTGTGTATGTTGCTCTCATCAAGATATTTTCTGTTTGCACTGGGCATTTGTATATGATCTGTTATTCTATTTATTTGGTCACAGAGTAAAGAAATGCAGAGAAAACAAATACTCCTTCATACAAATCATTTTAAACTATGATTTTTAAACTAAATAAATTTGTTTACACTAAAATCAAAACCTGAAAATGGTTTAAAGCATGACTGAGGAACATGGCTTCAGTTTATTTAAGTTTTACCGAAAAAGGAAAACATATGTTAAAATTCGAATAATTTAAATTATTAATTTGTTTTCACATCTTGATTAAACATACCAAAGTAATATTTTTAAAACAGAAATGATGATTTTTAGATTAGTATACAAGGTGTAGTCCTTAAATGAATCGAATTTACTTTTTATTCAATTTCTGATTGCTCAACAAATTTTAATTGTTGGAATTTGTTGAGGAGTTAGTTCGATTATTCTCGAATATAGGAAAAATATTAGAAAAAATTTCGAATGCAAGGATTTTTGGATTAGATCAAAAATAGGGTTTGGGTTCCAGTTTTTTTTGTGTTCTGTAATTTCTTGATGGAGTCACCGTGGAGTGATCGAGTGACACACAATTCTGGGAGGTGGTAGAGGAGGTTAACGGTGAGGTGTAGCCGGAATCGCGTCGCCCCTGGTGGATGGCGTTCGAGGGTCAAGGCGTATTTCAGTGGGTTGTTCGAGTTGATGGTTCAAGCTACAGGTGTTTTTTTTCGATTTTGATTTTTTTCGAAAAACTGGGTTTTGATCTCGAGTTGGTGATCGATTTTTGGTTTGTGGGTGGCAGAGAGGGTTGCCGGAGTCGCGGCGAACCACCGTGCACGTGCACGGTGGTGATGGTGTGTTAGTGCCTTGAGTATCCGTGAGAATGAAGATTGGGAGCTCGAGTTGAACTCAAGAAGATTTCGCGTGTTGGGTTCAAGGTGAAACTCGAAGACGTGCTCGAGAAAACGATGGTTGGACTCGAAGCATTTTGGTGTGTTCTCGGGTTGATGGCGAGCTACAGGTTTTACTGAAACCTGTTACTCTGTTTTAAAATTTTAAAATAAAATTCAAAAAGCTAAGTTTAAATGAAAAGAAAAGTTTTAAAATAAGTTTAAATCCAAGTTAAAAAAATTGGTTAAGAAGGTTTTAAATAAAATTGTTTTAAATTAACCAAGTTTTAAAATGGTTTGAAATATACATAACCTTTATTTTTTTTAATAGTTTATTTTAAATAAACTTAATGATATTAAGAAGTTAATTTAGAAAAGATGTTTTAATTGTTAATTAACTTTAAAGTCTAAGTTAAATTATTACAAGATTTATTTAAATAAGGTTTAAATGATAATTAAAGTGATTTATAAAGATAATGTAACGACCCGACTTTTTCTCCACAGAAAGTCGTATCATCATGAAGAAAGAAAGGGATAGAAGAAGAAAGGATAGAAGAGAAGAAACAACAACACAAAAGAATCTCACAGCGGAAACGAATGAAATATAATATATCACATAGAATATTACATAGTATACAACAATTTACAGAGTTACACAGCATATACATCACTTACTAGACAGTTATAAACATCTGTCTAGACATTACAACTCAAATACCAGACAAGACACTATCACAGATATCAACACAACGGAATACTATATCTACGAACGCCGAAGCCTCCTGCTCCATTGCTCCTCCAGAATATTCGTCAAAGCTAAACCTGAATCCCTTGGCTACTCGTAAAAATTTGAGTACCCAAGAGTTTATAAAATAGAAATAAACACTTGGGTCAGACATGGGTCTGGTGTGAGTAAACGGTTAGATTGCTTAACTTTGAAAACTTTTGAAAACAAAAGTATCATGTAAGACTCCCCACAAATAAACATGGGTAAGTTTTTACCTTACGCTAACTAAAACGTTTGATAGGAAATCTGATTGTATTATAATAGGGTCTAGGGTTTTCAAGTAAATACTCATATAGCTGATATTGTTACATTATTAAATTCCAGCATACTAGCCACAAAGTGGGTTATACAATCAAAACCGTAAGGGCACGTAGGAAGAATGGGTTTCCATCAATGGCAGGGCTACTGGGGTACCGCCCGTCACAGTACGTGGCCTAGATCACCGTACCGAGGAGTACGCCTGCTCCCCTGCAACACAAAGCCGGAACCATCCCTTACTGGATAATCCCGAACAAGATAACCCCGTAGTTGGCGCGACCAACCACACACTAAACCGAATGAAAAGAAAAGGGACCTCTAGACATGGATCTATCTTGCTCTCAATGGGTGCTACCCACGAAGCCTTGCTGCACCTCCCCTGTTTTAGCCATTCCTGGTTGATGAGGCTTGAGGTTACGATTACCTTTAATCAGAACATATCACTTAGAATGCTCATCGTCCGCCTGACGATGTGCTGAAAGCATCCAATCCATACAAGTTCGTTCCGGGTTCGAACGAAACCGAAGGCATTATCTCGTTACACTCGTTTTGGAATCACCCTCAGAGTTAACGACAATAACCCTTGCACTCTAAATCTTCATCTTCACTTGAGATTAACGACCTATCGTTAATTTGGATCGATGTGGTATTCGGGTCTCCAGACCTGGAATCCCGGTATACGGAAACCCGATCCCGGTCTCATCGAAATCCAAAACGTATCTTTTAAGGCCAAGTTGTTTAAAGGTTTAAACAATTTAACTTATCTATATTCATACAGATAGAAAATTCACACATCACAATTGATAATCACATTATCATTTAAACAGATGATTCATAATCAAATAGGTAATTCATATCAACATCACAATAGTTAATCTATATTACCATTATAATGCAACCAAGCATTCATACCACACAACATCCCTTATCTCATTTTTGAGATTACATCCATTCAATACAATCAATGTCATTCATTCTTATATAAGCAATGATTTACTTAATCACAACATAATTAATTTAAAATGAATTAAATTAACTACCTCTATCTTTAATTAATTTAAAGTGAATTAAATTAATTACTTCATCTCTTAATTAATTTAAAATTAATTAAATTAATTACTTTATTATAAATCTTACTTATATAATCATTAATTAATTACAAATAAATTAATTAATGATTTCTCTAATTATCCACTTAATTAATTACCTTGATTAATTATACTTTAATTACATTTAAGTAATTATCCTTAATTAATTTCACAAATTAATTATTCTTAACCAAATACAGTAATTAACCTTTTAATTACTTCATTAATTAATTAATTATAATCAATTACTTTAATCCTTAATTAATTACAATTAATCACTTATCATTTGATTAATTAATCTTAATTAATCAACTCTTAATCATATCATTAATTAACTATAAACTAATGATCCCTAATTACATTTTTAATTAATTATTTTATTTAAATTAATTAAATAATTATTCTTAATTAAACAACAATTATTAATCATCTTTGATTAACCAAATCCAGTAATTAACTTCCCTTAATTACTTCCCTTAATTAATTACTTTTTAATTAATTACCTTAACAAAAAATTAATTACTTTATTAATTAACCTTAATCCTTTAATTAAATAAATTATTTAATTAATAACACTAGGTAATTAACCTTTAATCACCTTTATTTAATTATTTATAATTATCCTCTAATTACTTAATTAAATAATTTCTCTTTACTTAATTACATCTAGTAATTATTCCTTAATTACTCAATTCATTAATTATACTTAATTAATTTATAAGTGATTATCTCAAATTAATCACCAATTAATTACTTAGTTAATTATTAAATTAATTATTTAAATTTAATTAAATAATTTCTTAACTATTTATACTTAAAGATCTTAATTAAGAAAAATCATTTATCTTAATTAAATTAATTAAATTGACCAACAATTTAATTATCTCCCCATATTAATTATCTTAAATTAATCAAACTCTTAATTACTTAAGATAAATTCTTTATTATAATTGATTATTTAATGCTTAACATTAAATTTATTTAAAAATAAAACATTTGGAAATCAATTATAATTAAAACATTATAAACTTCTATTCCATTTTCAAAATCTTTAACTTTCTAAAGTTATTAAATAAATTTTAAGGCAATAACATTTTGAAAATCCACCTTCCTATTCTTCTTTTAAAACTTATTTATTTAAATTATTTTAAACTTGTTAAAACAATTTTCTAGAAACAATTTAGTTTAATAGGTAAAAATCTTGTTTACCTTTATTTTAAAAGTCAAAAATACTACAATATAAATTTCTTTTGCTTTTAAAACTTTAAAACATTTCCTGTTCAATTCTTAATACCAGCTAATCCCCAAACCCGAGTAAAACCCCTGGAGACTCGAAGAAACACTCGCGTTAACCCACTACTTCCTTGCTTCGAGTAAAACTCGAATATACTCGAATGAAAACCCGAGAACAAGCTTTCTTTCCCAAACTCGAAATTCAGATGCACGCAAACGTGCTCGTGCACGTGCACGTTTCTTCTGATCGACGACGAACTACGTTCTGGCCTCCGGCAACTCGACTTCGACCACATCTTCACGATCGATCACCCCAACATCCTCGATACGAACGAGAATCGAATTCGAGCGATGAACCCATCAGTTCGAAAAACACCATCACCGGTAAAATCACCCTCCACGGCAATCAACGCTTCGAGACACCTCGCCACCTTCGCCGAAGCTACCCTACGTCGCCTCGAACCCACAGAACCACGTGCGATCGCTTCCGGTTGCTTGTCATCGCCGTGAAAACCCATCCTCCGACATCGATTTCAAACTAACAAAAACCCTATTTAGACTTCGAATGATTATCACAATGAATTATAAAATCCACGACCATTTTTCCTAAAACCGACCACACTTCGGCCACCTCCAACCCAAATCTCATCAGACGCTACCATGCCGATCGCCAGAAATCGGCCATAAACCCAATTCCAAACATCCTCTATTTCCTCCCGAATTACTATATTCAAAGTTGTGATTTTAATACCCAAATTCATTATTTCACAATTCGATTTTGGTTACATAATCAAGAATATAAATTAGCTTGATCGATTTATAACTCACTTTTGATTTTCCTCTGTCATTTTCAAATTTTGATATCATTACTGCATTTGAATTCTTGAAATTATTTTTAAAATTTATAATACCTTATTATAGTCATTTCCCATTTACTAGTCCTAGCCTAAAATCAAGTGTATTAAGAGTAATGAATTTTTGTTTGGTGTGAACTTGAAACTGTGCATGTTACAGAACAGATTTTTATATATATACATTCACAGGCATACAAACATTTCAAATATATATACATGCATCCATTCTATATACTAAGCAACACAATATACTAAAATCATTCATCACATGCATCCATAACAAAACATTTTAAAAACTGTTTTTAAGTTAAAATGTTTACTCACCAGATAATTGATGAACAGAGCTTAAATTTGAAAACTTCTTGTCACATCCTGGAATTTTCGACTTTCGAAAATTCGACATTGATACTCACTTTATCGACTGCCGAGCAATCGAGTGCCGGAAACTCCAATAGTGAGGGTTTTAAGAAAAAGAAAAAGTAGAAGAAGAAGGAGATAGAAGAAAAAGAGAAGAAAGAAAGAAGAAGAACAACAGAAAACATCTGAACGACATCAATAGAAACACAGAACAGAGACAATATCAGAATCTCACATATCGCAGCGGAACAATATATAATAGATAAACACTAGTCTTTTAAAACAAAGAACTATATCAGTTTATACATACATCAATCATCAGAGTCAATATACAACAATGGACAGTTATATAACCTGTCCTCATACAGAATACACAGCGGAATCAATAATATCAGATACAAATACTACGTCTCGTCATCCAGCTTACTTCCAAAGCTCCAGAATATCCAGAATATCCTGATAATATAACTCTAGGCTGCCCGTGTGGAAATTGGTGGGCACCCAGAGTTTAGAAGGGAAACAATAAACTCTGAGTCAGTCATGGTGACTGGTGTGAGATCGTAAAACAGTTATTCTTTAAAATAAACAACAGGATAATTTTAAAGTCAATTCGAAATGCTTTTGGAAAATGAAACTACCATAAGACCTCCCGCCACACACACAATGCAAACGCAGAATTGGAGGAGATTTCTTCTTATGATAGTCAAAGATGCTTACTACGCAAAATCAAATCATTTTGATATTATTATTAGTGCATAGTGTAGAAATCATTTCGAAAGTATAATATTAATCTTAGCCAGCATAGGCATTCCGCACTTATGCCTACTATAGCTACTATGTTCAATAGCAGGTTACCGCCACATTCCATAGCAGGTAATACAACTAAAACCGTACACGTCACGTATTGTTTCTTTGGATTTCCAACAAATGGTCAGGCTAAGGAACTTCCTATCCACGATGGGTACGTCCCTGGAATAGACGACCCGAGAACCTAACCGGATCTCTGCCAACACAAGGCCGGGTTACCTCTGCAAAAATAGGTAACTACTGACATGCGTATGCCATCCCCCGATCGTCACCGATCTTCCCGAGGATCCCCGATTCGCAACAAACCACATAGATAATAATAATGCAGTAACCACAGAGGTTAAGTATCTGGGCTCCATACCATGATACCACCTTTATCCAGAAGGAATGACATACACTAAGGGGCGCTACTCCCTAGAACCTTGCTGCATCCTTCCTGTTTCGACCATTTCCGGGGTGTGAGGCTCGACGAAGTCTCGTCCACAAAGCTACGCTTTCTCAAAAAGCCCTGCTTCGGGTCAAACAAAATGATCAACCTATGATCACAAAGATATAAGATCAAACAAATGATCATATCACAAATGATCAAACACCGATCATTTCACAACAACACTCAGTATGCCACGTTACCAAATTGGGATATATCGCTGATAAATTTCAACTACATAACCTCTGAGCTCGTACGTCTCAGAGAAGGGTGTTAAGCTAAGAGAATAAATTCTCCGCCACCAACAGAAATGTATTTGAAAGAAATCAGCTTTATATCTCAAATTGTAACGTCAGACACACAATCCATATAAGTCTGTTCCGGGATCGAACAGAACCGAAGGCACTTCTCACGAAGCCCTTGCATTTCCGGATAATTTTCTAATCACGTCAGGACTTCCCGTCACTAAGGGTGATAAAACCTCTAAATCGAAGATCAGTCGATGTAGAGTAACTCGACGGTAATCCTTCCGTTTTCAAAAATATCCGGTCTTCAACACCTGTAACGACCCGCCACTCATTCCACAGAATGACGCATCATTAATAAGAAAGAAAGAGGTGAGAAAGTAGAAAAGAAGAGAAGAAAGAAAGAACAACAACAGAATCTCAACAGCGGAACGAATAAATTATATTAATAACAAAAGTATTACATAATATACAACGACTATCAGAGTTACACAGATTATACAACACATACTAGACAGTTATAAACATCTGTCTAGTTATTACAACTCAACACAAAACTCTATTCAGAGATTAACACAGCGGAACTACTATCTACATCTACAACGCCGAAGCCTCCTGCTCCATTGCTCCTCCAGATAACTCGTCAAAGCTAACCTGAATCCCTTGGCTACTCGTAAAAATTTGAGTACCCAAGAGTTTATAAAACAGAAATAAACAACTTGGGTCAGACATGGGTCTGGTGTGAGTAACAGGTTAAACTTGTTTAACTTCAAAAACCATTTGAAAGAAAAAGGTATCACGTAAGACTCCCCACAAATAAACATGGGTAAGTTTTTACCTTACGCTAACCAAAACATTTGATAGGAAATTCGATTGTATTATAATAGGTCTAAGGTTTTCAAATAAATATGAAATAGCTGAAATTGTTACATTATTAAATTCCAGCATACATAGGTACACAATCAAGTCCGTTATCACTTATTGGAAGTTGGGTTTCCATACAATGGCAGGGCTACCGGGGTACCGCCCGTCACAGTACGTGGCCTAGATCACCGTACCGAGGATCACTCCCAATCCCCTGCAACACAAGGCCGGAACATCCCTTACTGGATAATTCCCGCACAAGACATCCCAGCAGTTGTTGCAATTCAACTGCCCACTCAACCGAATAATAAGAAGGGACCTCTAGACAGGGATAATCTTGTCCTACTTGGGTGCTACCCACTAACCTTGCTGCACCTCCCCTGTTTTAGCCATTCCCGGTTTGATGAGGCTTGAGGCTACGATTACCTTTAATCAGGACATCACTTAGAATGCTCATCGTCCACCTGACGATGTTCTGAAAGCATTCAATCCATACAAGTTCGTTCCGGGTTCGAACGAAACCGAAGGCATTATCTCGTTACACTCGTATTGGAATCACCCTCAGAGTTAACGACAATAACCCTTGCACTCTGAATCTTCATCTCGAATCTGAAAGTACTATCTCCGTCAACTCATTACGGAATCACCCTCAGAGTTATATTGACAAAGAATCGTTCTTACACCTCGAGTCTTCACTTGCTCCAATTTGATTTCACGACCTAACGTAAATTTGGATCGATGTGGTATTCGGGTCTCCAGACCTGGAATCCCGGTATACGGAAACCCGATCCCGGTCTCATCGAAATCCAAAACGTATCTTTTAAGGCCAAGTTGTTTTAAAGGTTAAAACAATTCAATTCTACTATCTATATACACACAGATAGATAATTCATAGATTCACAATAGATAATCAACATTATCATTATAAACAGATGATTCATATCATTATGCAACCAAAGCATCCAAATCATATAATATCTATTATCTCATATCTGAGATCTCAAACCATTCAAGGTAAATCAATATCATTCAGTATCCTTAAGCAATGATTTATTAATTACCATCTATAATTAATTTAAAATGAATTAAATTAAATACTTCATCTCTAATTAATTTAAAGTAAATTAAATTAATTTTTTTCATCATTAACAATCTTGCTTAAGTTACTATTAATTAATTATCAATTAATTAATCATTCACCATCCAATTATTCATTTTAATTAATCATCCTTGATTAATTACATTTAATTACATTCAAGTAATTAACACTTAAATTAATTTCACAAATTAATTATTCTTAACCACTTATAGTAATTAACCTTTAATTTCTTCATTTATTAATTAACTATAATTAATTACATTACTCCCTAATTAATTACATTAATTAATCACTCAGTTATTAATTATTTCTTAATCAATCAATTCTTAATTACATCATTAATTATATTAATTAATGATCCTTAATTACATTTTATCATTACTTAATTACATTAAGTAATTAATCTTTAATTAAACCATAATTTATTAATCACTATTGATTAATCACATTCAGTAATTAACTACCCTTAATTACTTCTTAAAATAAATTAATTATTCCTTAATTAATTTCTTAATTAATCCCTTGATTAATTTCCATTAAGTAATTAACTACCCTTAATTACTTTATTAATTACATCAGTAATTATCCATTAATTACTTTCCTAAGTAATTATACCTCCTTAAATTACATTAAGTAATTATACAAATCATTAAATGATTATCTTAAATTAATTAAACTAAATTAATTAACTTAACTTATCAATTTAAACTCAATTAATTACAATGAGTAATTAATTTCTTAATTACTTCCATTAAGTAATTTTATTAATTTCACAAATGATTATCCTTTAAATTAATTAAACTTAATTAATTATCAAAATTAATCACATTAATTAATTATCCTTAGTTAATGATCTACATTAACTATTAATTATTTTAATTACCTTTCTAAAATTATTAAACATTAATTAACCATTATTAATTACAACTTAATTAATCCTAATTATCAATAAATTAATCTCTAATTACTTAATTAATTAAGTACTTAACTATAACTTAATTAAACCTTAATTACTTGATTAATTTATTCCTAACCATTAACTTATAAAATTAATGATCCTTACTTCAAATTAATTAACCTTTAAATTAATTTAATTAATCCTTCATCAATAAAGTTTTAAACCCTTAATTACTAATTTATTAACCCAAGTCATAAATTAATTAAATTGATTAATTATTTTTAATTACCTTAATAATTTATTTTATCCCATATCATTAAATCTTAATTATCTTTAAGATAACACTTTATTCCTATTAATGATTAAAATATCATTAATAAAGCATTTAAACCAAATTACCTTCAAATTTACATTTAAATTTCATTTTAATTTAAGATTTAAAATGAAGACAAGTTTAACTTTTAACAAAGTTATAAAACTATTTAAATCCTTTTTAATGTTGTTAAATCAATTCAAAATTCAAATACTTTATCTTATTTAAAAACTGAGATTTTAACTTAAACTCCAGATTTAAAAACTAAACTTATTTAAACTTTACTTTTAGATTTAAACATCAGTTTTAAATTTTATTTTAAAATTTAAAAACTGAAAAACAGGTCTCTGTTAAAACCTGTTATACAATTCTACTCGAGCCATACCTTCATTTACTCGACAGTTCCTTCGAGTCTTCCACCACAAATCACGAATACATACCCGAGCACAATACTTCTTCTCCACTTAAACAAAACCAGATACACGTTCGATCACCGTGCACATGCACAATCAACTGCGGCAGCTCCGATCACCTTCGCTACCACCAGCAAGTCGTTGACGACCTTCTTTCTCGATCCAACCTCCCAGAATATTTATTCAAGCTCGAAATCAAATTCGAGCACTCGATCATCCCCCTGAAACCAAAACAAAGCCTGGAAACTTCTCGAATTCACGATGCCGATCACCAGCGCACCTGAGCCTCCTGCCACAACTTCGCCAACACTCATGCTATCGATTCTCAAAGATTGGTTGAACTCGAACAACCAGAGTTGCCGTGATGATCGATTTCCTAACCTAGTTAAAACTAGGGTTCTAAACCAAAAATCCACAACTGCTATCCCCTCGATGAAATATATCACCATCAAATATTTTTCCCATCGACTACATTCATTCCTCCATCATTACCCAAAGTCCCGACCTCTTCTAACACTTGGATCACCAGAAAATCTCAGATTTTCATTTCCAGTTCAATCTAGAACTACAGCTTCAATCCTAAATTAAAAACTATGATTTTAGTTTTAAAAATCTTGTTTTAGGATAAGAATTCAGTTTACATTCCTGAATTTAGAAATTAAGATGTTTTGAATTTTTACCTAAATTAAGTTACTCAGTTTTTTCCTTGATTTCCAGAGATATTACCAATTTATTTTAACCTAAATAAATTTTTTTAAACTAAAACTTATGATAAAACAACAAGTTTCATTTGAAACTTAAGTTTTAAACAAAGACTAAATCAAAGGGTTTTGGACTTAAAATCAAAACAAGAACTTAAATCTGGGAACAGAGAAGTTTCAGATATTCAAATGTGTACATCATATATCAGGAATTCAACAACATACATACACCAACATACTTATAAATATACACAATGCAATATTTATCACAGCAGTAACATGCAACCAAATACTTAAGTTTTGAAAGTAAAAGTTACTTATCAATTTTAGAATGAAGACAGAGCTTCCAGATTCTTTTGCAAGCAGTACTTATAAACAACATGCACATCAGACATTCACTTAGCAATACAAATTTAAATTCAGCCATATAAGCATGCAACCAATTATGATTTAAAATTTAAAAGTTACTCACTTGTTTTGTTTTTGAAATAGCTTTTAAATCTTTAAAACTTGAGTGCCCCTGCTTTTGATTTGAAAACTTGAACTGAATTGCTTTTGATTCAAAACTTCAAGTTGCTTCTCTTATTTTTCTTAAAACTTCAGTCTTGATCTTACTGCTATTGCTTTGCTTTTAGATTCTACAATTTGCATGCATGCTGGAGTTTGATTCCAGGTTTGAAAAGAAATTGCTTGCTGAGGACTTTGATTTGGAATTGTATTACAGGTTTGAAGAAGATGCAGGTAAATGATTTTAGTTCAGGCTTATACTTTTGAAAATGAGTTTGCAGGCTTGGGTTTTTAATTTCGAAAATGGTTAACAGGTTTCTGGTTGAAGATGATTTCAGATTTAAAGGCTTTTGAACTTGAAAATGGTTTATAGGATGATTTAGTTTGAGAAGTATTGATTTTCTGGTTTGCTTTAGAAGTGGGAAATGCATTTCAGATTTTCTGAAATGAAGATTAGAAAAGGAAATAGGAAAGAAGAAAAATGTTTTATATATAGGCTGAATTTATTTAAAAATAAAAATAAAGGAAAAACAAGGTTAAATGACACTTGTCTCATTTCATTTTAATTATCTAACACTTGTAATATGGAGGCCTTAAATTAATAACACATGTTAATTAAGGGTGTTAAGAGGCTTACACATGTAATTTAAGTATTTCATTTTTTTTTTAATTTAAATTATTTACAAAAGCTTTTAAACCTTAATTTATTATTTCTTATGTATAAATAAATGAATTTCTTCATTTTCTTTTATAGAAAAATAAAACAAAACAAATTGTAAATAAAAGCCTATTTAAATACTTTAAATATTTATTCTTTTAAATTTCACAACATCAAATTCAAATTCAAATTTAAATTAAATTAAAACTCCAATTAAAAATCAAGTTATATATATATATGCATATATAATTACCATTTAAAATAACAATTCTATTTTATCAAAGTCTATTCATATTTATAAAAACAAAGTATTATAATTATTATTTGAAAATATCAAATTTGACTATTTTAAATAATTTATAAAGGAGATTATAAATTACTTCTATTTTAAAATCATATATATCAAGTAAAGAAATAAAACAAATCTTTTATTTAAATTTGAACTTAAGCTAAAAATCTATTTTAACAATTAAACATTTATAATATGTATTTTAAACTATATAGTTATTTATTAAATGTCTTTGGAAAGCTTAATATTAATTTAAATCATAATTTCCAAATTACCAAATATTTGAAAACATAATTTCATTTGTTAAATTCAAACCAACTCATCTATTTACAATATATACAATTATACATATATATTATAAATAGAAAATATTTTATTAAACTTTTAAAAGATAAATCACTAATTAAATATTTATTTAATTAGATTATTAAATTAATTCAATTTATTACAAAGATCATCAAATCAATTTAATTTTTAAATATAGATTATTAAATTGATATTGTCCAAATTCCCGGGATATCACAACACCGGTCTTCAATTGCGATTCATAACGACGTATCACATATTTGGAATGGGTTATACGACCCCATGGTCCTTTCCCGGCTAACCCGAATAGTGAGCGATTATTTAAAAACAAGTGTGGCATTCAAATTCATCCAATTCACAACAAATACCTATCTAAAGGTAATTATTGATAGTCGGTTATTTAACTATCAATAAAGATGCGCAACATCATCAGATTCCAAATAATTTTCCAAATTATTTCATCTTCAAAAATATCTTACTAGATATAAAATTTCCACACTTAACCATTTGAAAACAATTTCAAATATTCACTTTTCAATTTATCTTTAAAAGATAAAAACTCAAACAGTTCATTTCCCATTGGAAAAGCGTTTCCATACTTATTTAAAAATAAGTAATTCACAAATCATTTATTTTCAACACTTAGAAAATATTCGATATACTTAAATCAAATTAAGTATATATTTCATTCTTTAAGGAAATCTATTTTCTATAACAACATCAATTTGAGTCAAAACGAATGTTACGTAAAACATCGTTACGACGACTCAAAATCACTAGTATAGGGATTCGAAATTTAGATAGATATATAAATCCCAATACTATATAAAACATTTCCTTTCGGAAATCATTTACTATAACAACAGTGTTATAGTCCACCATTTCCTTATATTTCTCGAAAACGTCTATTTCAACAATAAATGTTGAAATCTATGCTTTCGATTCACAATACATTTTAAAACATCTTTAAAATGTTTAACTTCATTTTTTTATATTACTTCTTCAAAAATGAATCCATTTTACTTAACAATATATTCACTGTCCAAAATCGTGAATAAAATTTACTTAACCCCATTTCAATCATTTCTACACATTTTTATCACATTCAATCTATTTCGAATTTATAAGCACGTTTATAAATTCTATTTCTCTTTTTAATAACAACTTCGACTTATAAACCTTCTTTTATCAACTTCTATATTTAACTTATCAAAATAAGTGACTTTGGGTTTATAAACAACTTTTATAAATTTTAATTCTATTTATAAAAAAAAAACTTCATATCAAATCAAATTTCAATATTGATTTTCTAAATTTATTTTCAACTTCAAATAAAAGATTCCATACTGATTTCTCAAAGATTCATTTCTAAATATTAAATCAATTACAGATTGATTTCAAATTTTATTTATCCCTACTAAAATAAATTCCTTATTTTTCTCAAATTATTCAATATTCTGGTTTAAAATGGATTCTTCAAATTGAAATCACTTTACATTGATTTCACAACTTATTTCAATTTACCAATTAAATTTCAAACTGAATTTCCAACTTATCTTCTTTTAAATAAATTCCTTTTTAAGAAAATAAACTTCAATCGTTTCTTCCAATCTATTTAAAAAACCCAAATTTAAATTAATTTCTTCAATTTAAAATCACTGTTTTATGAAATCCATTTATTTAGCATTTTCACTTTATTCTGGAATTTATTCGATAAGATTATAAAAATCAACTTTTATACTTTTAAATTCTTTTCTTCGAATTTCTTCAATTTCAAAAATTGATTCACTTAGAAATTTTCTACTTGAATTTCAAAAATTCAATTTCGCTTATCTTTGGAATCCAATGATGTCAAAACATCCATTCAGCTAACTTTTAGCTTTCAAACAATTTCCAGGCATCAATATGATCAATATAATCATTCACAGATTATCACATCACAGTAGAAATAAATTCAATCAATGTGAGGGGTCTAGTTGGATCCCTCCAACCTGTTTCCCTGCATCCACAGACGTTAGCACAATACCAATTCCGCTCCAGTACGGAATTATCGCGGTATATGGGTTTTTATAAATCCGCTTACTAACGGCGCAATAGGGTCTCATCCGCTATACGAGGCGGGAAATCATCAATCCAATATATACATATGCCAATATGTATATACTGCTATATATATAGATATATCCTATCATATCTAATACAAACAGCAATCATAGAAATCAAACAATAACTGTAAACATTCCACATTTTATTCGAGTGAGAAAAATCTCACCTTAGCCTTTTATTTTGCATTCCATTTCATTTCCAGCTTGATTCTCGATTTTAAACCTTGTATAAATAATTATACAATCTATCAATATTCGAATTAAATCGAACAATCAATGGCCATTTTATAAATTTTATTCAATTGATGATTTTGTATTAAACGGCTTTCTTTTAATAATTTATTTAACTAGAAATTTGATTTAAACCCACATTTCCATTACAATTTCATTTTTAATCATCTTATCAAATTTTAAAACAATAAATTTCTTTCAAAAATCTTTTCTTGCTGTAAACAGATTTTTAGTTTAAACATTATAATTCTTATATAAATATTTAAATTAAAAACAGGAACGTTTTATACCTTACTGTAACCTCTATATATATATATTTCTGTACAGATATCTATATATATATTTACTTATATGCATCCATTCATATATATATATTAGAATAAATAAAAAGACAAATTTGCAAGATACCTTACTACGAAAAATCATTAATCCCTCGCTGCAAACGACGAACGCAACCCATTTTCGAACTATCCATCGCGAGATCGTACGCCCACTTCCAGTTAGCGCCGCCACCCCCCCAACTTTGCCCTGCGACAACGCTCGACTTCATCACAGCCACAAATTCGAGGCGTACGCGCCCTCCGAACGTTCGCGTATGCCAGCTCTTCCGCCCCCTTGACTTCGTGTTTCGTTCGACAATCCCTGCCAGATTTCGATCGCGAGCCTCGCGCGCCTGCCTCCTATCGATGCCAAAGTCGATCGCCCCCACGTGACTGTCGAACCGGAATCGCGACACCTTCCCAGTGAACCCAGCCTTGACCTCTTGCTCGCGACCCCACGCGGTGCCGTGCCTGGCTTCGCATGCGACAGGAGAAGTCGCGACTCCCCTCTCGAACGATTTGACAAACTCGCGATTCGACTTGGTCTGTGTTTTTTTTTTTTAAATGGGGACGAATTTGATTTGTGATTTAGGAAGGAACTGGGGACGAGATGCTTTAAAAATTGAAGACGGCATGTTTTCATGTTCTCTTGGCACGATACTAGGCATGATTCTAGGCATGATTTTAGGAACGAATAGTAATGATGTGACAATTTTAAATTTAAATTTAAATCGAATCTCATTTTATTTTAACGCGTTTAAACGTCATATGTACACACCACAACTCCAAATGCCACGAAATTTGAAATCCGGTGATAATTCAATATTACGGACCCAATGGAACTGGTTTCGTCGAATTCCGAGACTGCGCCTCGGACGGCTATTTTTAAATATCG
Source organism: Allium fistulosum (assembly GCA_030737815.1). Taxonomy (NCBI): domain Eukaryota; kingdom Viridiplantae; phylum Streptophyta; class Magnoliopsida; order Asparagales; family Amaryllidaceae; genus Allium; species Allium fistulosum. The sequence goes on along the minus strand of CM060906.1, from coordinate 153,155,574 downwards.
ATTCAAACGATATAATTTTCAAAACTGAGCAGAACAGTTCGAAATTAAATTCTGAAACTTCTATCATCTTTAGTATTGTCAACACGAATTTTAAAAGCTTTCGAAATATTTTTCTTCAACTTAAAACTGAAGATTCAAATTTTTATCCAACTTTCAATCGATTAAATTTTATAATTTAATCGTCAAATTCAAAGGTATATTCGGAATACAAATTAAATTATCGTTCAAATATTTAAAATTAATTAAATATTCCCAATTTAATTCGTTCGAAATTCAGGGTCGTTACAGACTTCCCCCCTTAAAAGAATTTCGTCCTCGAAATTACAAGTTAGAAAAAGTGGTCCTTAACTCGTCTACTATCTTTCACAATCTAATAGTTTTATCCATTTATTAAAACAAATCTTTCTACTAAAGATTCGTTATTAATTCAACTAAATTTCCAACTTCAATTATAGGTTTCAAACAACATTGTTTTACTTCAAAATTCAAATTCGAGTTTAAATTCAAATTTTAAACTTTCAAATTTTATCAAAAATTTTCTAACACTCGAAATTTTCGAAAAATTTCGCCAGCGTCTCCTTTGCGCGGCTAATATGGCACGACTACAAAACGTCCCTACGGACTCTCAGATTCCAAAAAGAAAAAGAAAAAGCCAAGCGGCTAGAGAAATAAGTCATCAAATCTCATATTCAAATTGAAACACTTACCTTTTGTCGAGTAATTCAAATTCTCTTCAAAATTAAAATCCCAATTCCTTTACACCTGTATATCCTACTAGCCATAATATCTAGTTACAGCATTCAAACTATTTTGCACATTCAATTACAAAATTTTCAATATAACTGCTTATATCATTTTTAAGTTCGTTATTGAGGTTATATCCTATTCATTTAATTTTTTACATTTCCAAATTCCTTTGAATTCAATTCCAACATTTAATTTAATTTGGATTCAGTTCATCTTCTGAATATTGACTTTCATTGATTAGCTTTCATTTACAACTGCGTATTTTAGCTTAGTTTCAATTACTAATCCATTTCGAATTCTAATTCACTTACAAATTCAGATTTGCTTTCAACATTCAGTTTCGGTTTTATTCTTTTGTTCATTCCCAAAATTTATTTACAATTTTCTATTTTGGTTTACAATCACTTATATTAAACTGGATTTCAATTCGAATTCAATTTACATTCATATACTTGCAATTGCAAATTGATTCATTCCTTCTCAATTTTATTTTCATAATTCAATACTCAATTCCAGAGTCTTTTCAACCTTTTCAAAACCATTTTTGAAAACAATTCAAATTATCCCTTGAATTTCCAAAACAAAACCCAAATTTTCAAAACAACCTCCATTTAAAACAATTTAGCAGCAATTCCTCTTTTGGAAACCCGAAAATGAATACCGGTGATGTCGCGATCATCATCGGAATTATTTTCCAGCGACCGAAAAGAGTTTAGAGCTTTTATCTCTCTAAAATACTTTTCAAAATATCAAATCCTTTGAAAAATCATTTTCAAACCAAAAAGATTTTAAACTTTCCAAATCTCCAAAATTTTCAAATGCTTTTCAAAACCTTCCCAAAAACTTCTCTGGAATTCCGTTTTAAATTACAATTCACATCTATAATTTACATTCTTTAATTTTCATTCGTATGAGAATTTATTTCTTAACTTTGGAGTTACAATTTCAATTTCTTATTCAATTTCATATAATAATGATAACATTTCAATATTATCACTTTCCTAACAACCATGAATCCATATACTGTAGTACTTCATAGAAAAACATTTCTTTTCTATACAAAAATAGTTTTGGGTACAATTATCTAATTCACCCAATTTTAAAACAGTACTGTGTCGGTTTATCTTGTTTAAGAGTTTAGAAACCCCTATCGATTACAGTTAGCTAGACTGCACCGACCAGAATCTATAAACAATCAACCAATAAGTCAACACGATACAAAACAATTTTATATTCAAATAACAAATACGCGCTCATATCTATTATTACACTCAACTCATTCTAGAGTACTACTGACTCTATCTCTAATGAGTAACACCCAACAGAGCAGGGTTGTCGCTTAACCATATGCTCTGATACCACTTGTCACATCCTGGAATTTTCGACTTTCGAAAATTCAACATTGATACTCACTTTATCGACTGCCGAGCAATCGAGTGCCGGAAACTCCAATAGTGAGGGTTTTAAGAAAAAGAAAAAGTAGAAGAAGAAGGAGATAGAAGAAAAAGAGAAGAAAGAAAGAAGAAGAACAACAGAAAACATCTGAACGACATCAATAGAAACACAGAACAGAGACAATATCAGAATCTCACATATCGCAGCGGAACAATATATAATAGATAAACACTAGTCTTTTAAAACAAAGAACTATATCAGTTTATACATACATCAATCATCAGAGTCAATATACAACAATGGACAGTTATATAACCTGTCCTCATACAGAATACACAACGGAATCAATAATATCAGATACAAATACTACGTCTCGTCATCCAGCTTACTTCCAAAGCTCCAGAATATCCAGAATATCCTGATAATATAACTCTAGGCTGCCCGTGTGGAAATTGGTGGGCACCCAGAGTTTAGAAGGGAAACAATAAACTCCGAGTCAGTCATGGTGACTGGTGTGAGATCGTAAAACAGTTATTCTTTAAAATAAACAACAGGATAATTTTAAAGTCAATTCGAAATGCTTTTGGAAAATGAAACTACCATAAGACCTCCCGCCACACACACAATGCAAACGCAGAATTGGAGAAGATTTCTTCTTATGATAGTCAAAGATGCTTACTACGCAAAATCAAATCATTTTGATATTATTATTAGTGCATAGTGTAGAAATCATTTCGAAAGTATAATATTAATCTTAGCCAGCATAGGCATTCCGCACTTATGCCTACTATAGCTACTATGTTCAATAGCAGGTTACCGCAGAATTCCATAGCAGGTAATACAACTAAAACCGTACACGTCACGTATTGTTTCTTTGGATTTCCAACAAATGGTCAGGCTAAGGAACTTCCTATCCACGATGGGTACGTCCCTGGAATAGACGACCCGAGAACCTAACCGGATCTCTGCCAACACAAGGCCGGGTTACCTCTGCAAAAATAGGTAACTACTGACACGCGTATGCCATCCCCCGATCGTCACCGATCTTCCCGAGGATCCCCGATTCGCAACAAACCACATAGATAATAATAATGCAGTAACCACAGAGGTTAAGTATCTGGGCTCCATACCATGATACCACCTTTATCCAGAAGGAATGACATACACTAAGGGGCGCTACTTCCTAGAACCTTGCTGCATCCTTCCTGTTTCGACCATTTCCGGGGTGTGAGGCTCGACGAAGTCTCGTCCACAAAGCTACGCTTTCTCAAAAAGCCCTGCTTTGGGTCAAACAAAATGATCAACCTATGATCACAAAGATATAAGATCAAACAAATGATCATATCACAAATGATCAAACACCGATCATTTCACAGCAACACTCAGTATGCCACGTTACCAAATTGGGATATATCGCTGATAAATTTCAACTACATAACCTCTGAGCTCGTACGTCTCAGAGAAGGTTGTTAAGCTAAGAGAATAAATTCTCCGCCACCAACAGAAATGTATTTGAAAGAAATCAGCTTTATATCTCAAATTGTAACGTCAGACACACAATCCATATAAGTCTGTTCCGGGATCGAACAGAACCGAAGGCACTTCTCACGAAGCCCTTGCATTTCCGGATAATTTTCTAATCACGTCAGGACTTCCCGTCACTAAGGGTGATAAAACCTCTAAATCGAAGATCAGTCGATGTAGAGTAACTCGACGGTAATCCTTCCGTTTTCAAAAATATCCGGTCTTCAACACCGGTCTTCAATTGCGATTCATAACGACGTATCACATATTTGGAATGGGTTATACGACCCCATGGTCCTTTCCCGGCTAACCCGAATAGTGAGCGATTATTTAAAAACAAGTGTGGCATTCAAATTCATCCAATTCACAACAAATACCTATCTAAAGGTAATTATTGATAGTCGGTTATTTAACTATCAATAAAGATGCGCAACATCATCAGATTCCAAATAATTTTCCAAATTATTTCATCTTCAAAAATATCTTACTAGATATAAAATTTCCACACTTAACCATTTGAAAACAATTTCAAATATTCACTTTTCAATTTATCTTTAAAAGATAAAAACTCAAACAGTTCATTTCCCATTGGAAAAGCGTTTCCATACTTATTTAAAAATAAGTAATTCACAAATCATTTATTTTCAACACTTAGAAAATATTCGATATACTTAAATCAAATTAAGTATATATTTCATTCTTTAAGGAAATCTATTTTCTATAACAACATCAATTTGAGTCAAAACGAATGTTACGTAAAACATCGTTACGACGACTCAAAATCACTAGTATAGGGATTCGAAATTTAGATAGATATATAAATCCCAATACTATATAAAACATTTCCTTTCGGAAATCATTTACTATAACAACAGTGTTATAGTCCACCATTTCCTTATATTTCTCGAAAACGTCTATTTCAACAATAAATGTTGAAATCTATGCTTTCGATTCACAATACATTTTAAAACATCTTTAAAATGTTTAACTTCATTTTTTTATATTACTTCTTCAAAAATGAATCCATTTTACTTAACAATATATTCACTGTCCAAAATCGTGAATAAAATTTACTTAACCCCATTTCAATCATTTCTACACATTTTTATCACATTCAATCTATTTCGAATTTATAAGCACGTTTATAAATTCTATTTCTCTTTTTAATAACAACTTCGACTTATAAACCTTCTTTTATCAACTTCTATATTTAACTTATCAAAATAAGTGACTTTGGGTTTATAAACAACTTTTATAAATTTTAATTCTATTTATAAAAAAAAAACTTCATATCAAATCAAATTTCAATATTGATTTTCTAAATTTATTTTCAACTTCAAATAAAAGATTCCATACTGATTTCTCAAAGATTCATTTCTAAATATTAAATCAATTACAGATTGATTTCAAATTTTATTTATCCCTACTAAAATAAATTCCTTATTTTTCTCAAATTATTCAATATTCTGGTTTAAAATGGATTCTTCAAATTGAAATCACTTTACATTGATTTCACAACTTATTTCAATTTACCAATTAAATTTCAAACTGAATTTCCAACTTATCTTCTTTTAAATAAATTCCTTTTTAAGAAAATAATTTTCAATCGTTTCTTCCAATCTATTTAAAAAACCCAAATTTAAATTAATTTCTTCAATTTAAAATCACTGTTTTATGAAATCCATTTATTTAGCATTTTCACTTTATTCTGGAATTTATTCGATAAGATTATAAAAATCAGCTTTTATACTTTTAAATTCTTTTCTTCGAATTTCTTCAATTTCAAAAATTGATTCACTTAGAAATTTTCTACTTGAATTTCAAAAATTCAATTTCTCTTATCTTTGGAATCCAATGATGTCAAAACATCCATTCAGCTAACTTTTAGCTTTCAAACAATTTCCAGGCATCAATATGATCAATATAATCATTCACAGATTATCACATCACAGTAGAAATAAATTCAATCAATGTGAGGGGTCCAGTTGGATCCCTCCAACCTGTTTCCCTGCATCTACAGACGTTAGCACAATACCAATTCCGCTCCAGTACGGAATTATCGCGGTATATGGGTTTTTATAAATCCGCTTACTAACGGCGCAATAGGGTCTCATCCGCTATACGAGGCGGGAAATCATCAATCCAATATATACATATGCCAATATGTATATACTGCTATATATATAGATATATCCTATCATATCTAATACAAACAGCAATCATAGAAATCAAACAATAACTGTAAACATTCCACATTTTATTCGAGTGAGAAAAATCTCACCTTAGCCTTTTATTTTGCATTCCATTTCATTTCCAGCTTGATTCTCGATTTTAAACCTTGTATAAATAATTATACAATCTATCAATATTCGAATTAAATCGAACAATCAATGGCCATTTTATAAATTTTATTCAATTGATGATTTTGTATTAAACGGCTTTCTTTTAATAATTTATTTAACTAGAAATTTGATTTAAACCCACATTTCCATTACAATTTCATTTTTAATCATCTTATCAAATTTTAAAACAATAAATTTCTTTCAAAAATCTTTTCTTGCTGTAAACAGATTTTTAGTTTAAACATTATAATTCTTATATAAATATTTAAATTAAAAACAGGAACGTTTTATACCTTACTGTAACCTCTATATATATATTTCTGTACAGATATCTATATATATTTACTTATATGCATCCATTCATATATATATATTAGAATAAATAAAAAGACAAATTTGCAAGATACCTTACTACGAAAAATCATTAATCCCTCGCTGCAAACGACGAACGCAACCCATTTTCGAACTATCCATCGCGAGATCGTACGCCCACTTCCAGTTAGCGCCGCCACCCCCCCAACTTTGCCCTGCGACAACGCTCGACTTCATCACAGCCACAAATTCGAGGCGTACGCGCCCTCCGAACGTTCGCGTATGCCAGCTCTTCTGCCCCCTTGACTTCGTGTTTCATTCGACAATCCCTGCCAGATTTCGATCGCGAGCCTCGCGCGCCTGCCTCCTATCGATGCCAAAGTCGATCGCCCCCATGTGACTGTCGAACCGGAATCGCGACACCTTCCCAGTGAACCCAGCCTTGACCTCGTGCTCGTGACCCCACGCGGTGCCGTGCCTGGCTTCGCATGCGACAGGAGAAGTCGCGACTCCCCTCTCGAACGATTTGACAAACTCGCGATTCGACTTGGTCTGTGTTTTTTTTTTTTTTTTAATGGGGACGAATTTGATTTGTGATTTAGGAAGGAACTGGGGACGAGATGCTTTAAAAATTGAAGACGGCATGTTTTCACGTTCTCTTGGCACGATACTAGGCATGATTCTAGGCATGATTTTAGGAACGAATAGTAATGATGTGACAATTTTAAATTTAAATTTAAATCGAATCTCATTTTATTTTAACGCGTTTAAACGTCATATGTACACACCACAACTCCAAATGCCACGAAATTTGAAATCCGGTGATAATTCAATATTACGGACCCAATGGAACTGGTTTCGTCGAATTCCGAGACTGCGCCTCGGACGGCTATTTTTAAATATCGATTCAAACGATATAATTTTCAAAACTGAGCAGAACAGTTCGAAATTAAATTCTGAAACTTCTATCATCTTCAGTATTGTCAACACGAATTTTAAAAGCTTTCGAAATATTTTTCTTCAACTTAAAACTGAAGATTCAAATTTTTATCCAACTTTCAATCGATTAAATTTTATAATTTAATCGTCAAATTCAAAGGTATATTCGGAATACAAATTAAATTATCGTTCAAATATTTAAAATTAATTAAATATTCCCAATTTAATTCGTTCGAAATTCAGGGTCGTTACACTTCTTTTGAAAACTTTAAAACTGGAATACTTTAACCCCAAGAACCTTGCATGCTACTGAAGTTTGATTCCAGATGCTGCTTCAAAACTCATTGTAACAACCCGCATATTTGTCGATTTTATATTTAAATATTTTATTTAAATATTTCGTCGTTCGTCGGATTTTGGTCCGAAAAGCTACTTTTTGCAAACAGTCGAATTGGGACTCGAGACCACCTCCATTGAGTTCAAAATGTCGTTTGCGATCTTTTTGAGTGTAAGCTTCGATATGTTTGGAGATAGGAGAATTTTGCCACTTTTCACTTAGGGCTTTGGGTTGGGTTTCAGCCCAATAACCCCACTTAACCTCCTACCTCTCTAACTCTTCATCCATTCACTCCCATTTCATTCCATTTCCTCAAGCAAACTGAAAATGGTGGAGAGGAAGAGGAATTAGAAATTACAAAACCCTAGTTCCATTTGCAAACTCTTGTTCTAGCTCCAAATTCAAAGAGAACCCATTGGTAAGCTTCATCTTCATCTTCTCCAACCCGTTCTCTTATCAATTTCAGAAATTCCTAAACCTAATTTAGGAAATGTTTCTCTTTTTAAGCTTAGTTTCAAGCTTGTTGGGTTGGAATTGAAGAGATTGTTCTTGCCATTGCTCTATAGCTTCTTCTTCATTGATTTTGTGAAAAGGTGAGATTTTTATCTCACATCTAAGTCAATAATTATCTTCGATTGTTAGGTATGAATTCCTAACACTTATCCTTGTGCAATTCCTGAGTCGTTGTTGCTCGACCGATCGTTATCGATGTCGTTTGGCCATTTTTGGCCTAGGTTCAGGGAATGCCCTGAATAACAGTTTCAGCCGTCTGAACGTATGGTTCAGACGTCTGAATGGAATACTGGGAATTTTCTTCTCCCAGCATTCAGACGTCTGAATCAAAATTCCAGACGTCTGAATTGGTTCGTTTTGAACCAGAAAAGAAATAGGCTAAAAAGTGCCTATTTCAGACGTCTGAAGTCTAGGATTCAGACGTCTGAATTCTGTTCTGGAAAATAGTTTATTTTCCAGATTCAGACGTCTGAATTCTTGATCTCAGACGTCTGAATCGGCTGTGTTTTGCCTAGTTGTTTTTTTAGCTTGAATATCCAACTCTAATCAAATCGGGTTGATTCCCTTTTTGTTGTTATCATTTATTATCGGCCACTTTGTTAAGTCGCCCGCCGTGGGCGCTGCCCCCTGGACCCCCGCGACCTGACCGGGCAGGTCGAACCCCGTATTACTCTGCGTAGGCAATCATATCCGAAAGCCATTTAACCGAACTTCTTACTTTGATGGTTTTGAGAATTGATTTCTTTGGATTTTATTCACGTCTTCGAATGTGATCTTTTATAATTGATTGTTTCTACAATCACTTTTATGACTTGTCACTTTAAAAATATAAAGGTTTCAATACTAGTAGTAAATATCAAAACTCTTTCATCAAATTGATTTCAACACTATTTTTAATATCAAAAGTTCGTTTTCCCAAACCGATTTCCAATCTACTAATATATATAAGCCTTTACTTCACTCGAATGAGAAATCGACTTAAACGACTTAGTAAAACGAGTGGTATGAAACGCTTGCGTTCACTTCGTCGGTTAGCTCTTGGACTTGTTCGACTGAACCCTTTTCGTGACAATTTCCTAGTGAAGATTTGCAGCTTGTTCGTAAATATTTAAGTTAAGCAAGTGGTTATGGGACATGAAGCTAAACTCATATATTTACTAGCTTGGTGTGATTGACACTTCTCGCTGATCATGATGATCATTTTATGATTTAGACTAGCAATTGTGCGATGTCTCTTTGTTTTCAAGGTAAGACTAGACCGCAATAGTGTGATTCCGACTCACACACATCTCTCTGTCCGCAAGGTTAGTCTAGGCCGCAGTAGTGTGATTCCGACTCACACATATCTTTATGTTTGCGAGGGTAGGCTAGACACCACTTGTGTGATTCCATTCACACATACCTTTCTGCTTTTTGGTTAGCCTAGGCCTCAATCAGTGTGATTCCGACTCACACATATGGGGTAGCTCCCCATGGTCTTCGGACCGTCATGTGATAGGCCTCTTTCTCTTTTTATGATTTCTGGATTTCTTGTTTTGATTTCTGGATTTTTATGTCATTGACTTGTTATGAGTACAAGTTTAGGGTATGATGCCCTCTTTGGATCTTTGAGAAGATTCTTGTGATATTGATCATTTCTCATCGGTTGATCTCCTGTTGATCATCATTTTCATACTTATAGTAGTCTGTCAGTATGGGTATTCTATGTTTATGCCATATCTATTATTTTATATCATGTCATCTGATATTTATAGTTAGACTGATCCGTTTATTATTTTCTTATAAATAATACTCGGGTCAGACCGAGATGTTACAGGTGCTTCTGCTTGACTTCCTCCCGGGATATGCTACTCTGACTTTTGGCACTACTTAGATTAGTAGTCTTTGGTTGTACGCATTTGAGATATAGACTCTATATTGTGTACTTATTCTTTTGTATAGCACATGTTGCTATTCTTTTGTATTATCGTGGATCTTACTTGACCACTACTCTGATGTACACTTCCATGTGTTAGTTATATATTCATATCTTTTTCCGCCTTTGTGATATGGATGTCTGTGACTGATTTGTGTTATGTTTATTTCTATATTTGTTTCCGAAGATTATATATAGCCACTGTGTGATATCTTTGAGTTTGTATCGGTATGTCGGATTTCCTCCTTAAACGAAATGCAAGCTATACTATCTGACATATCGGTGCTCGCACAAAGAAATTACATAGATGGTCGCTCCTCAACAGCCTTATTCTCCGTGCTAATTGACAGCACTACATCGTAGTGTTCTTGGTTAGCGTGGGTATAGAGGTGGGGCGTCACACTCATGTTGAAAGGAAATGACTCCAGGCAGGTTTTTGATTTCCAGGTTGAAGAAAACTTTGCAATCATGTTTGAAAATGAACTACTGGTTTTGCATTTGAGTTTGAGAAACGAATTTCAGGTTTAAATGACAGAGTTGCTCCTTGCTCAGGTTGATCTTTGAAATAGTTGTTTGGTTTAGTTGCTTGGATTTCTCACAGCTTGTTTTTTTTATTACAGTTTGGTTTTCAGTTTATATTTTAGTTTAGGAAGAAGAAAATGTTTTTGACAGAAAAAGATTTGTACAGAGAACTTTGAACGGGAAAGAAAATAGAAGCCAGGTTTCTCTAATTACTTATTTATAAAATTTAATTGGCAAAGAAAAAGAATTGCCACTTGTTATTAGATTGATTATCAAGCTTACACTTGTTATTACCATGTGTTAAGATGTTAACACATGTCCTAAGTAATTAAATAAATTTTTATTTAATTTAAATGTTAATATAAAACTTTTCATACTTACTTTATTAATTAATAACATTTATCTTAGTATATGTATATATAAACTATTTTTAGAGAAAATATTATAAAACCAATTACCCTTTGAAAAAGTATTTATATTTTTATTAATTATGTAATATGGATTTATATAAAGTCATGTTTTATTTATTTGTAAACTATTTTTAGTTCAAAAGATATTTAAAAAGAAAGCTTATTTTAAACCAATTTAGTTAAATTATATATTTTTTTTAAAAGAAAACAAATTAAAACCTTTATTAAATCTTATCTTTTGAATTTACATTATAAATCCAATTTAAAGTCAATTTAAAACAACACATTCAAATTTGAAATAACAATCTTATTTAAAACCGTATAATTATTTAGATTACAAACCCAAGCTTATCTATCTACAATATATACAATTATATATATATTATAAATAGAAATCATTTTATTAGTTTTTAAAAGATAAATTCATTAATTAAATATTTATTCAATTAGATTATTAAACCAATTTAAATATTTATTATCAAAAATTATCAATCAATTTAATTATTTAAACAGATTATTAAATTGATATTGCCCCAAATTTCCGGGATATCACATTCCTCCCCCCTTAAAATAATTTCGTCCCCGAAATTTAAAACAAAGGTAATTTAATAATCTATTTAAATCACAATCATATATTATCATCCATATGCTAACAACCATAGCAAACAATTCATCCAATCAAACAATTCTAATTATCCAAACAAAATTCTGAATACAATCTCCTCGAGTTTTCCCAAGTACAAATATACCGGGATACTCGCTCTACAAAATCCAAACAATCAACAATACTAAGCTATAGAGTTCTTACTCATCTAGATCTATAGAACTAAACAAGATATCAGACTACAGACGAGTCTGACTCAACAACCAAATCTTCCAGAACTGCTGGTTCCAAAACCAGAGATAGACCAAACACGTACTCCCTCAGAGATACGTAAAATACATTGAATTCCAGTTATCCAAACTGACAATTCAACCTTGTATATCAAAGCACTTATCCAAATTAGATCACAGAAAGATCCAAAATAACTCGGAGCTAACTTCCCAGACTTACCCAATCTTATAGCTCCCTTTAATCAGAGAAAAACTTCACAACAACGAAGTCTCCAACTTCGAATTTCAAATTCCTTCGTCTCTTATCCACAAAATCTTCAGACGATCTCGAGCTGACTACATCCTTCCTGATCAGTTCAACCTTCGCTGATGCTTCTAGAAATAAACCGGGTTAAAAATAACTCAACCAAATGATCCTCCAAGATCTACCCAAATCCAAAACACAAACTCTACTACCATTAGTAGACTGAACTAACTTCTCTTATCTGGAAAAGACAAACAGGAGCACTTGCCAAACTGCTTCCGCTACACCACTCTGATCTGGAATAGATAAGAATGCTGATGAAGAACACAAGCACAAACTGGACAACACATCCCAGAAAATCTTAGATAACTCAAAAGAATACTCAAACTATCGCAAGTCACCTTTGCGATCAACCCAGCCAAAATGTAAAGAAACTGTTCTCTCTTTACCAATCAGAATAGCTTACACTTATCTATCCTATCTATCGAAGAAATGGATCCACTCTGCTGCTTCTGAACTTCACCTTCAGAAAACTGCTCAGCCAGAAAACTTCCTGCCAATACAGAACACTCCGAGCTGCACTGCTGCCACAGATGCCAAAGATTTCCTAACCAAAGTTCTTCGAGAAACTCGGACCCAAACTAAACAGAATCACCATGCTGAACTCAGCCACAACACCGAAGCAGACATACTTCATTAACTTGTTCCAAAGAAAACATCTTCGGGAACATCCATAGTCACTGCATCTCATCACACAGTTACTTCTTCCTGAAGTTACCAACATTAACTTCTGCCTATCCGACAGATCCAACTCTACTCATCCAACTTCAAAGATAAACTCCGAACCTTAACAGGTTTTCTTCAGAGATTGTGAAATCCTTACTCCATACTGCCAACTTACTCGAGACGATATTGGGTTTACAGTCTCGATATATACTTCCAACCTCAACATTCAAACTCCAACTATTGGTAATTGTGTTACACACACTACCACCTTATCTACCTTTATAACTTATATTGGAAAACCCGAACAGGTAACCCAATAAATAGGTAGAAATACATAAATATATATATTTAAAATGATTTTTTTTTTATATAGAAATTATTTCTGGGTAAAATTATTTCATCTACCTCTTTAAAACAATATTGTGTCTGTTGGCCTGGTTCAAGTGTTTAGAGATCCCTATCAATAACGTTAGCTACTCGTATTGACCAGAATCCATATACCACTCAACCGATCAATTAACACAATATAAAACCATTTTTATATAACTAACAATTACGCGCTCTCAAGATAGACACCACTTCAGAGCCTAGGTATTCACTCAACCTACCGCTCTGATACCAACTGTGACGACCTAGGCTTTTCAACCGTCGGTAGCGGCGACCGGTAGGCTTTGCAACCATCCCAGACCCACCGTGGCACACAGTGATACCTCGAATTTGCTTTTACGGCCAGCCTCTCGACTCGCAACCAACCCTCACAAGGCCTTTACCTCTCAAGGACATGTAGGGGTAAGAGTCTCCCGTTCGCCACCAAACCGCGAAGCGAGAACCCCCTATCATGTTGTAATGTAGCAAATCCGATCCCGGTCTCATCGAAATCCAAAACGTATCTTTTAAGGCTAAGTTGTTTAAAGGTTTAAACAATTTAACTTATCTATATTCATACAGATAGATAATTCACACATCACAATTGATAATCACATTATCATTTAAACAGATGATTCATAATCAAATAGGTAATTCATATCAACATCACAATAGTTAATCTATATTACCATTATAATGCAACCAAGCATTCATACCACACAACATCCCTTATCTCATTTTTGAGATTACATCCATTCAAGACAATCAATGTCATTCATTCTTATATAAGCAATGATTTACTTAATCACAACATAATTAATTTAAAATGAATTAAATTAACTACCTCTATCTTTAATTAATTTAAAGTGAATTAAATTAATTACTTCATCTCTTAATTAATTTAAAATTAATTAAATTAATTACTTCATTATAAATCTTACTTATATAATCATTAATTAATTACAAATAAATTAATTAATGATTTCTCTAATTATCCACTTAATTAATTACCTTGATTAATTATACTTTAATTACATTTAAGTAATTATCCTTAATTAATTTCACAAATTAATTATTCTTAACCAAATACAGTAATTAACCTTTTAATTACTTCATTAATTAATTAATTATAATCAATTACTTTAATCCTTAATTAATTACAATTAATCACTTATCATTTGATTAATTAATCTTAATTAATCAACTCTTAATCATATCATTAATTAACTATAAACTAATGATCCCTAATTACATTTTTAATTAATTATTTTATTTAAATTAATTAAATAATTATTCTTAATTAAACCACAATTATTAATCATCTTTGATTAACCAAATCCAGTAATTAACTTCCCTTAATTACTTCCCTTAATTAATTACTTTTTAATTAATTACCTTAACAAATAATTAATTACTTTATTAATTAACCTTAATCCTTTAATTAAATAAATTATTTAATTAATAACACTAGGTAATTAACCTTTAATCACCTTTATTTAATTATTTATAATTATCCTCTAATTACTTAATTAAATAATTTCTCTTTACTTAATTACATCTAGTAATTATTCCTTAATTACTCAATTCAGTAATTATACTTAATTAATTTATAAGTGATTATCTCAAATTAATCACCAATTAATTACTTAGTTAATTATTAAATTAATTATTTAAATTTAATTAAATAATTTCTTAACTATTTATACTTAAAGATCTTAATTAAGAAAAATCATTTATCTTAATTAAATTAATTAAATTGACCAACAATTTAATTATCTCCCCATATTAATTATCTTAAATTAATCAAACTCTTAATTACTTAAGATAAATTCTTTATTATAATTGATTATTTAATGCTTAACATTAAATTTATTTAAAAATAAAACATTTGGAAATCAATTATAATTAAAACATTATAAACTTCTATTCCATTTTCAAAATCTTTAACTTTCTAAAGTTATTAAATAAATTTTAAGGCAATAACATTTTGAAAATCCACCTTCCTATTCTTCTTTTAAAACTTATTTATTTAAATTATTTTAAACTTGTTAAAACAATTTTCTAGAAACAATTTAGTTTAATAGGTAAAAATCTTGTTTACCTTTATTTTAAAAGTCAAAAATACTACAATATAAATTTCTTTTGCTTTTAAAACTTCAAAACATTTCCTGTTCAATTCTTAATACCAACTAATCCCCAAACCCGAGTAAAACCCCTGGAGACTCGAAGAAACACTCGCGTTAACCCACTACTTCCTTGCTTCGAGTAAAACTCGAATATACTCGAATGAAAACCCGAGAACAAGCTTTCTTTCCCAAACTCGAAATTCAGATGCACGCAAACGTGCTCGTGCACGTGCACGTTTCTTCTGATCGACGACGAACTACGTTCTGGCCTCCGGCAACTCGACTTCGACCACATCTTCACGATCGATCACCCCAACATCCTCGATACGAACGAGAATCGAATTCGAGCGATGAACCCATCAGTTCGAAAAACACCATCACCGGTAAAATCACCCTCCACGGCAATCAACGCTTCGAGACACCTCGCCACCTTCGCCGAAGCTACCCTACGTCGCCTCGAACCCACAGAACCACGTGCGATCGCTTCCGGTTGCTTGTCATCGCCGTGAAAACCCATCCTCCGACATCGATTTCAAACTAACAAAAACCCTATTTAGACTTCGAATGATTATCACAATGAATTATAAAATCCACGACCATTTTTCCTATAACCGACCACACTTCGGCCACCTCCAACCCAAATCTCATCAGACGCTACCATGCCGATCGCCAGAAATCGGCGATAAACCCAATTCCAAACATCCTCTATTTCCTCCCGAATTACTATATTCAAAATTGTGATTTTAATACCCAAATTCATTATTTCACAATTCGATTTTGGTTACATAATCAAGAATATAAATTAGCTTGATCGATTTATAACTCACTTTTGATTTTCCTCTGTCATTTTCAAATTTTGATATCATTACTGCATTTGAATTCTTGAAATTATTTTTAAAATTTATAATACCTTATTATAGTCATTTCCCATTTACTAGTCCTAGCCTAAAATCAAGTGTATTAAGAGTAATGAATTTTTGTTTGGTGTGAACTTGAAACTGTGCATGTTACAGAACAGATTTTTATATATATACATTCACAGGCATACAAACATTTCAAATATATATACATGCATCCATTCTATATACTAAGCAACACAATATACTAAAATCATTCATCACATGCATCCATAACAAAACATTTTAAAAACTGTTTTTAAGTTAAAATGTTTACTCACCAGATAATTGATGAACAGAGCTTAAATTTGAAAACTTCTTTTGAAAACTTTAAAACTGGAATACTTTAACCCCAAGAACCTTGCATGCTACTGAAGTTTGATTCCAGATTAAAGAATTTGCATATGAACTTTAGATTTTGAATGCTGCTTCAAAACTCAGGTTGAAAGGAAATGACTCCAGGCAGGTTTTTGATTTCCAGGTTGAAGAAAACTTTGCAATCATGTTTGAAAATGAACTACTGGTTTTGCATTTGAGTTTGAGAAACGAATTTCAGGTTTAAATGACAGAGTTGCTCCTTGCTCAGGTTGATCTTTGAAATAGTTGTTTGGTTTAGTTGCTTGGATTTCTCACAGCTTGTTTTTTTTATTTCAGTTTGGTTTTCAGTTTATATTTTAGTTTAGGAAGAAGAAAATGTTTTTGACAGAAAAAGATTTGTACAGAGAACTTTGAACGGGAAAGAAAATAGAAGCCAGGTTTCTCTAATTACTTATTTATAAAATTTAATTGACAAAGAAAAAGAATTGCCACTTGTTATTAGATTGATTATCAAGCTTACACTTGTTATTACCATGTGTTAAGATGTTAACACATGTCCTAAGTAATTAAATAAATTTTTATTTAATTTAAATGTTAATATAAAACTTTTCATACTTACTTTATTAATTAATAACATTTATCTTAGTATATGTATATATAAACTATTTTTAGAGAAAATATTATAAAACCAATTACCCTTTGAAAAAGTATTTATATTTTTATTAATTATGTAATATGGATTTATATAAAGTCATGTTTTATTTATTTGTAAACTATTTTTAGTTCAAAAGATATTTAAAAAGAAAGCTTATTTTAAACCAATTTAGTTAAATTATATATTTTTTTTAAAAGAAAACAAATTAAAACCTTTATTAAATCTTATCTTTTGAATTTACATTATAAATCCAATTTAAAGTCAATTTAAAACAACACATTCAAATTTGAAATAACAATCTTATTTAAAACCATATAATTATTTAGATTACAAACCTAAGCTTATCTATCTACAATATATACAATTTTATATATATTATAAATAGAAATCATTTTATTAGTTTTTAAAAGATAAATTCATTAATTAAATATTTATTCAATTAGATTATTAAACCAATTTAAATATTTATTATCAAAAATTATCAATCAATTTAATTATTTAAACAGATTATTAAATTGATATTGCCCCAAATTTCCGGGATATCACATTCCTCCCCCCTTAAAATAATTTCGTCCCCGAAATTTAAAACAAAGGTAATTTAATAATCTATTTAAATCACAATCATATATTATCATCCATATGCTAACAACCATAGCAAACAATTCATCCAATCAAACAATTCTAATTATCCAAACAAAATTCTGAATACAATCTCCTCGAGTTTTCCCAAGTATAAATATACCGGGATACTCGCTCTACAAAATCCAAACAATCAACAATACTAAGCTATAGAGTTCTTACTCATCTAGATCTATAGAACTAAACAAGATATCAGACTACAGACGAGTCTGCCTCAACAACCAAATCTTCCAGAACTGCTGGTTCCAAAACCAGAGATAGATCAAACACGTACTCCCTCAGAGATACGTAAAATACATTGAATTCCAGTTATCCAAACTGACAATTCAACCTTGTATATCAAAGCACTTATCCAAATTAGATCACAGAAAGATCCAAAATAACTCGGAGCTAACTTCCCAGACTTACCCAATCTTATAGCTCCCTTTAATCAGAGAAAAACTTCACAACAACGAAGTCTCCAACTTCGAATTTCAAATTCCTTCGTCTCTTATCCACAAAATCTTCAGACGATCTCGAGCTGACTACATCCTTCCTGATCAGTTCAACCTTCGCTGATGCTTCTAGAAATAAACCGGGTTAAAAATAACTCAACCAAATGATCCTCCAAGATCTACCCAAATCCAAAACACAAACTCTACTACCATTAGTAGACTGAACTAACTTCTCTTATCTGGAAAAGACAAACAGGAGCACTTGCCAAACTGCTTCCGCTACACCACTCTGATCTGGAATAGATAAGAATGCTGATGAAGAACACAAGCACAAACTGGACAACACATCCCAGAAAATCTCAGATAACTCAAAAGAATACTCAAACTATCGCAAGTCACCTTTGCGATCAACCCAGCCAAAATGTAAAGAAACTGTTCTCTCTTTACCAATCAGAATAGCTTACACTTATCTATCCTATCTATCGAAGAAATGGATCCACTCTGCTGCTTCTGAACTTCACCTTCAGAAAACTGCTCAGCCAGAAAACTTCCTGCCAATACAGAACACTCCGAGCTGCACTGCTGCCACAGATGCCAAAGATTTCCTAACCAAAGTTCTTCGAGAAACTCGGACCCAAACTAAACAGAATCACCATGCTGAACTCAGCCACAACACCGAAGCAGACATACTTCATTAACTTGTTCCAAAGAAAACATCTTCGGGGACATCCATAGTCACTGCATCTCATCACACAGTTACTTCTTCCTGAAGTTACCAACATTAACTTCTGCCTATCCGACAGATCCAACTCTACTCATCCAACTTCAAAGATAAACTCCGAACCTTAACAGGTTTTCTTCAGAGATTGTGAAATCCTTACTCCATACTGCCAACTTACTCGAGATGATATTGGGTTTACAGTCTCGATATATACTTCCAACCTCAACATTCAAACTCCAACTATTGGTAATTGTGTTACACACACTACCACCTTATCTACCTTTATAACTTATATTGGAAAACCCGAACAGGTAACCCAATAAATAGGTAGAAATACATAAATATATATATTTAAAATGATATTTTTTTTATATAGAAATTATTTCTGGGTAAAATTATTTCATCTACCTCTTTAAAACAATATTGTGTCTGTTGGCCTGGTTCAAGTGTTTAGAGATCCCTATCAATAACGTTAGCTACTCGTATTGACCAGAATCCATATACCACTCAACCGATCAATTAACACAATATAAAACCATTTTTATATAACTAACAATTACGCGCTCTCAAGATAGACACCACTTCAGAGCCTAGGTATTCACTCAACCTACTGCTCTGATACCAACTGTGACGACCTAGGCTTTTCAACCGTCGGTAGCGGCGACCGGTAGGCTTTGCAACCATCCCAGACCCACCGTGGCACACAGTGATACCTCGAATTTGCTTTTACGGCCAGCCTCTCGACTCGCAACCAACCCTCACAAGGCCTTTACCTCTCAGGGACATGTAGGGGTAAGAGTCTCCCGTTCGCCACCAAACCGCGAAGCGAGAACCCCCTATCATGCTGTAATGTAGCAAATCCGATCCCGGTCTCATCGAAATCCAAAACGTATCTTTTAAGGCCAAGTTGTTTAAAGGTTTAAACAATTTAACTTATCTATATTCATACAGATAGATAATTCACACATCACAATTGATAATCACATTATCATTTAAACAGATGATTCATAATCAAATAGGTAATTCATATCAACATCACAATAGTTAATCTATATTACCATTATAATGCAACCAAGCATTCATACCACACAACATCCCTTATCTCATTTTTGAGATTACATCCATTCAAGACAATCAATGTCATTCATTCTTATATAAGCAATGATTTACTTAATCACAACATAATTAATTTAAAATGAATTAAATTAACTACCTCTATCTTTAATTAATTTAAAGTGAATTAAATTAATTACTTCATCTCTTAATTAATTTAAAATTAATTAAATTAATTACTTCATTATAAATCTTACTTATATAATCATTAATTAATTACAAATAAATTAATTAATGATTTCTCTAATTATCCACTTAATTAATTACCTTGATTAATTATACTTTAATTACATTTAAGTAATTATCCTTAATTAATTTCACAAATTAATTATTCTTAACCAAATACAGTAATTAACCTTTTAATTACTTCATTAATTAATTAATTATAATCAATTACTTTAATCCTTAATTAATTACAATTAATCACTTATCATTTGATTAATTAATCTTAATTAATCAACTCTTAATCATATCATTAATTAACTATAAACTAATGATCCCTAATTACATTTTTAATTAATTATTTTATTTAAATTAATTAAATAATTATTCTTAATTAAACCACAATTATTAATCATCTTTGATTAACCAAATCCAGTAATTAACTTCCCTTAATTACTTCCCTTAATTAATTACTTTTTAATTAATTACCTTAACAAATAATTAATTACTTTATTAATTAACCTTAATCCTTTAATTAAATAAATTATTTAATTAATAACACTAGGTAATTAACCTTTAATCACCTTTATTTAATTATTTATAATTATCCTCTAATTACTTAATTAAATAATTTCTCTTTACTTAATTACATCTAGTAATTATTCCTTAATTACTCAATTCAGTAATTATACTTAATTAATTTATAAGTGATTATCTCAAATTAATCACAAATTAATTACTTATTTAATTATTAAATTAATTATTTAAATTTAATTAAATAATTTCTTAACTATTTATACTTAAAGATCTTAATTAAGAAAAATCATTTATCTTAATTAAATTAATTAAATTGACCAACAATTTAATTATCTCCCCATATTAATTATCTTAAATTAATCAAACTCTTAATTACTTAAGATAAATTCTTTATTATAATTGATTATTTAATGCTTAACATTAAATTTATTTAAAAATAAAACATTTGGATATCAATTATAATTAAAACATTATAAACTTCTATTCCATTTTCAAAATCTTTAACTTTCTAAAGTTATTAAATAAATTTTAAGGCAATAACATTTTGAAAATCCACCTTCCTATTCTTCTTTTAAAACTTATTTATTTAAATTATTTTAAACTTGTTAAAACAATTTTCTAGAAACAATTTAGTTTAATAGGTAAAAATCTTGTTTACCTTTATTTTAAAAGTCAAAAATACTACAATATAAATTTCTTTTGCTTTTAAAACTTCAAAACATTTCCTGTTCAATTCTTAATACCAGCTAATCCCCAAACCCGAGTAAAACCCCTGGAGACTCGAAGAAACACTCGCGTTAACCCACTACTTCCTTGCTTCGAGTAAAACTCGAATATACTCGAATGAAAACCCGAGAACAAGCTTTCTTTCCCAAACTCGAAATTCAGATGCACGCAAACGTGCTCGTGCACGTGCACGTTTCTTCTGATCGACGACGAACTACGTTCTGGCCTCCGGCAACTCGACTTCGACCACATCTTCACGATCGATCACCCCAACATCCTCGATACGAACGAGAATCGAATTCGAGCGATGAACCCATCAGTTCGAAAAACACCATCACCGGTAAAATCACCCTCCACGGCAATCAACGCTTCGAGACACCTCGCCACCTTCGCCGAAGCTACCCTACGTCGCCTCGAACCCACAGAACCACGTGCGATCGCTTCCGGTTGCTTGTCGTCGCCGTGAAAACCCATCCTCCGACATCGATTTCAAACTAACAAAAACCCTATTTAGACTTCGAATGATTATCATAATGAATTATAAAATCCACGACCATTTTTCCTATAACCGACCACACTTCGGCCACCTCCAACCCAAATCTCATCAGACGCTACCATGCCGATCGCCAGAAATCGGCGATAAACCCAATTCCAAACATCCTCTATTTCCTCCCGAATTACTATATTCAAAATTGTGATTTTAATACCCAAATTCATTATTTCACAATTCGATTTTGGTTACATAATCAAGAATATAAATTATCTTGATCGATTTATAACTCACTTTTGATTTTCCTCTGTCATTTTCAAATTTTGATATCATTACTGCATTTGAATTCTTGAAATTATTTTTAAAATTTATAATACCTTATTATAGTCATTTCCCATTTACTAGTCCTAGCCTAAAATCAAGTGTATTAAGAGTAATGAATTTTTGTTTGGTGTGAACTTGAAACTGTGCATGTTACAGAACAGATTTTTATATATATACATTCACAGGCATACAAACATTTCAAATATATATACATGCATCCATTCTATATACTAAGCAACACAATATACTAAAATCATTCATCACATGCATCCATAACAAAACATTTTAAAAACGGTTTTTAAGTTAAAATGTTTACTCACCAGATAATTGATGAACAGAGCTTAAATTTGAAAACTTCTTTTGAAAACTTTAAAACTGGAATACTTTAACCCCAAGAACCTTGCATGCTACTGAAGTTTGATTCCAGATTAAAGAATTTGCATATGAACTTTAGATTTTGAATGCTGCTTCAAAACTCAGGTTGAAAGGAAATGACTCCAGGCAGGTTTTTGATTTCCAGGTTAAAGAAAACATTGCAATCATGTTTGAAAATGAACTACTGGTTTTGCATTTGAGTTTGAGAAACGAATTTCAGGTTTAAATGACAGAGTTGCTCCTTGCTCAGGTTGATCTTTGAAATAGTTGTTTGGTTTAGTTGCTTGGATTTCTCATAGCTTGTTTTTTTCTATTTCAGTTTGGTTTTCAGTTTATATTTTAGTTTAGGAAGAAGAAAATGTTTTTGACAGAAAAAGATTTGTATAGAGAACTTTGAACGGGAAAGAAAATAGAAGCCGGGTTTCTCTAATTACTTATTTATAAAATTTAATTGACAAAGAAAAAGAATTGCCACTTGTTATTAGATTGATTATCAAGCTTACACTTGTTATTACCATGTGTTAAGATGCTAACACATGTCCTAAGTAATTAAATAAATTTTTATTTAATTTAAATGTTAATATAAAACTTTTCATACTTACTTTATTAATTAATAACATTTATCTTAGTATATGTATATATAAACTATTTTTAGAGAAAATATTATAAAACCAATTACCCTTTGAAAAAGTATTTATATTTTTATTAATTATGTAATATGGATTTATATAAAGTCATGTTTTATTTATTTGTAAACTATTTTTAGTTCAAAAGATATTTAAAAAGAAAGCTTATTTTAAACCAATTTAGTTTAATTATATATATTTTTTTTAAAAGAAAACAAATTAAAACCTTTATTAAATCTTATCTTTTGAATTTACATTATAAATCCAATTTAAAGTCAATTTAAAACAACACATTCAAATTTGAAATAACAATCTTATTTAAAACCGTATAATTATTTAGATTACAAACCCAAGCTTATCTATCTACAATATATACAATTATATATATATTATAAATAGAAATCATTTTATTAGTTTTTAAAAGATAAATTCATTAATTAAATATTTATTCAATTAGATTATTAAACCAATTTAAATATTTATTATCAAAAATTATCAATCAATTTAATTATTTAAAAAGATTATTAAATTGATATTGCCCCAAATTTCCGGGATATCACAGATAAAATGGTTTATCTTTTAGTTAATTAAGATTGTAATGACCCGCCACTCATTCTACAGAATGACGTATCATTCATAAGAAAGAAAGGGGTAGAAAATAGAATAGAAGAGAAGAAAGAAAGAAACAACAACAATGATCTCACAGCGGAACGAATAAATTATATTAATAACATAAACTATTACATAGTATACAACAATTTACAGAGTTACACAGCATATACATCACTTACTAGACAGTTATAAACATCTGTCTAGACATTACAACTCAATACACTACAGAGATACAGACACAGCGGAACTACTATATATATCTACAACGCTGAAGCCTCCTGCTCCATTGCTCCTCCACAATTCGTCAAAGCTAAACCTGAATCCCATGGCTACTCGTAAAAATTTGAGTACCCAAGAGTTTATAAAACAAAATAAACACTTGGGTCAGACATGGGTCTGGTGTGAGTAACATGTTAAATTTGTTTAACTTCAAAACCTTTTGAAAACAAAGGTATCACGTAAGACTCCCCACAAATAAACATGGGTAAGTTTTTACCTTACGCTAACCAAAACATTTGATAGGAAATCCAGTTGTATTATAATAGGTCTAGGGTTTTCAAATAAATATGAAATAGCCGAAATTGTTACATTCATTAAATTCCAGCATACATAGGTATACAATCAAGTCCGTTATCACTTATTGGAATTTGGGTTTCCATACAATGGCAGAGCTACCGGGGTACCTCTTATCACAGTACGGGGCCTAGATCACCGTACTGAGGATCACTCTCAATCCCCTGCAACACAAAGCCGGAACCATCCCTTACTGGATAATCCCGAATAAAATCACCCCACAGATGGTCGTCGCCAACTGCACCACTAAGCCGATATAAAAGGAGGAACTCTCTAGACAGGGATGACCTTACTCTCAGTGGGTGCTACCCACGAAGCCTTGCTGCACCTCCCCTGTTTTAGCCATTCCCGGTTGATGAGGCTTGAGGCTACGATTTACCTTTAAATCAGAACACACCACTTAGAATGCTCATCGTCCACCTGACGATGTTCTGAAAGCATTCAATCCATACAAGTTCGTCCGGGTTCGAACGAAACCGAAGGCATTATCTCGTTACACTCGTGTTGGAATCACCCTCAGAGTTAACGACAATAACCCTTGCACTCTGAATCTTCATCTTCACTTGAGATTCACGACCTATCGTTAATTTGGATCGATGTGGTATTCGGGTCTCCAGACCTGGAATCCCGGTATACGGAAACCCGATCCCGGTCTCATCGAAATCCAAAACGTATCTTTTAAGGGCCAAGTTGTTTTAAGGTTAAAACAATTCAATTCTTATCTATATACACACAGATAGATAATTTACAATAGATAATCCATATTATCATCCAAACAGATAATTCATATTATCATTTCAATCCAACCAAACATCTATATCATAGATCAGTACATCTCTTATCAGAGATATCAACAATGCAAAGCATTCAATATCATTCATCCATTCTTAAGTAATGATTTATCATCTCTAATTAATTTAAAGTGAATTAAATTAATTACTTCATCCTATAAATCCTGCTTACTTAATTATTAATTAAACCAATTAATTAATCATTACTCTAAGTATCCATCTTAATTAATCAATCCTGATTAATCAACCTTTAATTACTTTAAGTAATTAATACTTAATTAATTTCACAAATTAATTATCTTAAATCATTTCAGTAATTAATCTCTAATTACTTCATTAATTAATTAATTATACTTAATTACATTAATCCTTAATTAATTACAATTAATTAATTACTTTAATCACTTATTATTTATTAATTAATCTTAATTAATCAATTCTTAATTACATCATTAATTTTATTAATTAATGATCCTTAATTACTCTTAATTAATTATCTTATTTAAATTAATTACATTTAATAATTAATTAGTCACATTTATTAATCACCTTTGATTAATCTCATTTAGTAATTAACTTCCCTTAATTACTCCACTTCATAAATTAATTACTCCTTAATTAATTATCCTTTAATTAATCCCTTGATTAATTATTCAAAAGTAATTAACTCAAATTACTTTAATTATTAAATCATCTTCAGTTAATTACATCCAGTAATTACCTTTAATTACTTTCCTAAGTAATAACACTTCACTAATTACATTTAAGTAATTATATTTATCACATCTCTAAATGATTATCTTAAATTAATTTAATTAATTATTATCACTTCTGATATTTTTCTTAGATTCTCCGATCATCCCTACATCTCCATTGAGAACCACGACGTCCCCGAACCCATAGATCACCAGAGACAACTAAAAACCCAAATTCTGTTCAAGTTCGAACTGCTCACTCAACTTAATGCTAAAAATTGTGATTTCTCTTCTAAAAATCATTATTTGGTTTAAAGATTCAATTTATAATCCTGGAATGTTAAATTATCATATTTGAATTTTATACAAAAATTTAAACTTCCCTGTTCTCTTTTTATTTAGAGAGCAATTTCAAATAAACTTTTAAATACCAACTCATGAATTAAACAAACAGTAATGTTTGAATCCTAAGTTCTAATAAAAATCAGATAAAGGATAATGAGTTTTTGATTTAAAACTTTAGCTGCTGAACTAAGAACAGGCAGAAACAATAAAGCAATCAAACATGCATCTATCCACATATATATATATATATATACATAGAAATTCAATCATATATATATCTACTCAATACATGTTTCATTCCAGAAATCCATATGTAAACAGATAACATATACTTTTAGTTTAAAATGAATGTTACTCACTTGATAAATAACAGGTGATAGGTTTTTATATGTAAACAGACAGGCTCACACACATATTCATACCAATTCATATAAATTCAAATTAGAAACTTCAATTCCAGCCAATATCATCACATGCCAACATATATCATATTCTTAAGTTTTAGAAAATGTAAGTTACTCACCAGAAAATGATGAACAGGCTTCCAGATTTGAAAAGCTTTTGAATTTTAAAAACTTGAGTTGCTTGAATCTGTTTTTGATTTTAAAACTTGAATGTTGATTTGGAAACTTGCATGCATGCTCTAAAATCTTGCTTTGTTTAGATGTTGCTCTAGATTAGGTTGCTTACTTTCAGATTCGAAAAGAAGAAATTGCAGTCTTTGCTTAGATTCCAGATTGAAGAAAATGTGCAGGTTTGTTGTTCTCAGATTTACAAATGCAGGTTGAAGAAATGATTATAGATTGTATTTGAGAGGATTTTGGTTGAGAGGAAAGTTTAATTACAGATTTGTGGTTTGAGAGAAGAATTTATCTTCAGCTATATTTTGTTTACAACTGAATGTTTTCTTAGTTTTGAAAAAGAATAAAAGGAATGAAATGAGAGGCATTTGTATATATGTAAGAAAAATGTAGTTTATTAAAAATAAAAATAAAAGAAACCAAAATTAAGAACTTGACATTTGGCATTACCATTGTATTATTAGTGTACACATGTTATTACATGGCCTTAAAGATTTACACTTGTCTTTTTAAGTAATTCATATTTATTTTATAATGTTAATAAAGCCCTTTTCTTAATTTATTAAATACTTATCTATATATATATATATAAATTTCTTTAAAGAAAATAAAATCAATTATACTTATAAATAAAAGTTCATACATATATTTTAAAATCCAAAACTATTAAAATGTATATTAGAAATTTAAAACAAGACTTTATTTATTTATTAAACTTTCAAATCAAAGGCAATCTATTTACAATATATACTCATATATATATATTATAGATAGAAATCATTTTATTAACTTATAAAAGATAAAATTCACCAATTAAATATTTATTTAATTAGATTATTAACCAATTTAAATTTTTATTATCAAATATTATCAAATCAATTTAATTATTTAAACAGATTATTAAATTGATATTGCCCCAAATTTCCGGGATATTACATTCCTCCCCCCTTAAAATAATTTCGTCCCCGAAATTTAAAACAAAGGTAATCTAATAATATTTTTAAATCACAAGGATGTATTATCATCCATATGCTAACAATCATAGCAACCAATCATCCAAACAAACAATTCTAACTATCCAGCAAAAAATTCTGAATAGAATTTCCTCGAGTTTCCCCAAGTATATATATACCGGGATACTCGCTCTACAAACAATCCAAACAACCAATACTACTAAACTATAGAGCTCCTACTCATCTAGATCTACAAAACTAAACAGAATATCAGACTACAGACGAGTCTGACTCAACAACCAATTCCTCCAGAACTGCTGGTTCCAAAACCAGAGATAGATCAAACACGTACTCCCTCAGAGATACGTAAAATACATTGAATTCCAGTTATCCAAACTGACAATTCAACCTTGTAGATCAAAGTACTTATCCAAATTAGATCACAGAAAAGATCCAAAACAACTTGGAGCTGACTTCCCAGACTTACCCAATCTTATAGCTCCCTTTTACCAGAGAAAACTTCAATAACAATGAAGTCTTCAACTTCGAATTCCAAATTCCTCCGTCTCTTATCCACAAGATCCTCCTGACAATCCTGGGCTTCCTACAAATCCTTCCTGATCAGCTCAACCTTCGCTGATGCTTCTTGAAACAAACTGGACCAAAAATAACTCGACAGAATGATCCTCTCAAGATTTACCCATAATCCAGAACACAATCCTACTCACAAACATCAGTAGATTCCAAACTTACTTCTCCTATTCAGAGATGCACTCCCAAACTGCTTCCGCTACTCCATTCTAATCTGGAATAGAATGAAAATGCTGATGAAGAACACAAGCACATACTGGACAACACATCCCAGAAAATCTCCAATAATCCAAGAGAATACTCAGCAATCGCAAGTCACTTTTGCGATCAACCCAGCCAAAATGCAAAGAAACTGTTCTCTCTTTACCAATCAGAACAGCTTACACTTATCTATCCTATCTATCGAAGAAATGGATCCACTCCGCTGCTTCTGAACTCCTTCTTCAGAAAACTGCTCATCCAGGAAAACTTCCTACCAACACACAGAACACTCCGAGCTGCACTGCTGCCACAGATGCCAAAGATTTCCTAACCAAAGCTTTTCGAGAAACTCGGACCCAAACCAACACAAACACCATGTTGAACTCAGACACAATACCGAAATATACACACTTCCTTAAACTTGTTCCAAAGAAAACATCTTCGGGAACATCCATAGTCACTGCATCTCCTCACGCAGCTACTACCCCTTGAGGTTGCCAAGCTACCATCACTTGCTTCAGCACATCTGACAGATCCAAATTCAACTCATCCAAACTTCAAAAATAAACTCCGAACCTTAACAGTTCCCTTCGGAGATTTGTGAAATCCTTACACAACTGCAAAGTTCACTCGAGACGGTATTAGGTTTACAGTCTCGACAAATACACTTCCAACCTCAACACTCAGACTCCTAATCCTAGATGATAAATTATTATCATCTCAACCAATCATTACAAATACCATATACATTTAAAATGATACTTTTTTTATATAGAAATTATATCTGGGTAAAATTATTTCATCTACCTTTTTAAAACAATATTGTGTTCGTTGGCCTGGTCCAAGTGTTTAGAGATCCCTATCAATAACGTTAGCTACTCGTATTGACCAGAATCCATATACCACTCAACCGATCAATTAACACAATATAAAACCATTTTATATAACTAACAAATACGCGCTCTCGTATATATATATATATATATACACTCAGACTCAAACAGGTTGCTACAGATCCTGTCTCTAATGAACAATCCTTCCGAACCTAGGTATTCACTCAACCTAGTGTTCTGATATTCACTTAACCAAAAGCTTAGGCATTCGCTCAACCTATGCTCTGATACCACTGTAATGACCCGCCACTCATTCTACAGAATGACGTATCATTCATAAGAAAGAAAGGGGTAGAAAATAGAAAAGAAGAGAAGAAAGAAAGAAACAACAACAACGATCTCACAGCGGAACGAATAAATTATATTAATAACATAAACTATTACATAGTATACAACAATTTACAGAGTTACACAACATATACATCACTTACTAGACAGTTATAAACATCTGTCTAGACATTACAACTCAATACACTACAGAGATACAGACACAGCGGAACTACTATATATATCTACAACGCTGAAGCCTCCTGCTCCATTGCTCCTCCACAATTCGTCAAAGCTAAACCTGAATCCCATGGCTACTCGTAAAAATTTGAGTACCCAAGAGTTTATAAAACAAAATAAACACTTGGGTCAGACATGGGTCTGGTGTGAGTAACAGGTTAAATTTGTTTAACTTCAAAACCTTTTGAAACCAAAGGTATCACGTAAGACTCCCCACAAATAAACATGGGTAAGTTTTTACCTTACGCTAACCAAAACATTTGATAGGAAATCCAGTTGTATTATAATAGGTCTAGGGTTTTCAAATAAATATGAAATAGCCGAAATTGTTACATTCATTAAATTCCAGCATACATAGGTATACAATCAAGTCCGTTATCACTTATTGGAATTTGGGTTTCCATACAATGGCAGAGCTACCGGGGTACCGCTCATCACAGTACGGGGCCTAGATCACCGTACCGAGGATCACTCCCAATCCCCTGCAACACAAAGCCGGAACCATCCCTTACTGGATAATCCCGAATAAAATCACCCCACAGATGGCCGTCGCCAACTGCACCACTAAGCCGAAATAAAAGGAGGAACTCTCTAGACAGGGATGACCTTACTCTCAATGGGTGCTACCCACGAAGCCTTGCTGCACCTCCCCTGTTTTAGCCATTCCCGGTTGATGAGGCTTGAGGCTACGATTTATCTTTAAATCAGAACACACCACTTAGAATGCTCATCGTCCACCTGACGATGTTCTGAAAGCATTCAATCCATACAAGTTTGTCCAGGTTCGAACGAAACCGAAGGCATTATCTCGTTACACTCGTGTTGGAATCACCCTCAGAGTTAACGACAATAACACTTGCACTCTGAATCTTCATCTTCACTTGAGATTCACGACCTATCGTTAATTTGGATCGATGTGGTATTCGGGTCTCCAGACCTGGAATCCCGGTATACGGAAACCCGATCCCGGTCTCATCGAAATCCAAAACATATCTTTTAAGGGCCAAGTTGTTTTAAGGTTAAAACAATTCAATTCTTATCTATATACACACAGATAGATAATTTACAATAGATAATCCATATTATCATCCAAACAGATAATTCATATTATCATTTCAATCCAACCAAACATCTATATCATAGATCAGCACATCTCTTATCAGAGATATCAACAATGCAAAGCATTCAATATCATTCATCCATTCTTAAGTAATGATTTATCATCTCTAAT
Source organism: Allium fistulosum (assembly GCA_030737815.1). Lineage (NCBI taxonomy): Eukaryota > Viridiplantae > Streptophyta > Magnoliopsida > Asparagales > Amaryllidaceae > Allium > Allium fistulosum. Next base: position 153,124,333 of record CM060906.1, on the reverse strand, counting down.
TAATTTAAAGTGAATTAAATTAATTACTTCATCCTATAAATCCTGCTTACTTAATTATTAATTAAACCAATTAATTAATCATTACTCTAAGTATCCATCTTAATCAATCAATCCTGATTAATCAACCTTTAATTACTTTAAGTAATTAATACTTAATTAATTTCACAAATTAATTATCTTAAATCATTTCAGTAATTAATCTCTAATTACTTCATTAATTAATTAATTATACTTAATTACATTAATCCTTAATTAATTACAATTAATTAATTACTTTAATCACTTATTATTTATTAATTAATCTTAATTAATCAATTCTTAATTACATCATTAATTTTATTAATTAATGATCCTTAATTACTCTTAATTAATTATCTTATTTAAATTAATTACATTTAATAATTAATTAGTCACATTTATTAATCACCTTTGATTAATCTCATTTAGTAATTAACTTCCCTTAATTACTCCACTTCATAAATTAATTACTCCTTAATTAATTATCCTTTAATTAATCCCTTGATTAATTATTCAAAAGTAATTAACTCAAATTACTTTTATTATTAAATCATCTTCAGTTAATTACATCCAGTAATTACCTTTAATTACTTTCCTAAGTAATAACACTTCACTAATTACATTTAAGTAATTATATTTATCACATCTCTAAATGATTATCTTAAATTAATTTAATTAATTAATTTAACTTAATCAAATTTATTTAATTAATTACCTTAAGTAATTAATTACCTTAATTACTTCCATTTAAATTATACTTAACCCATTTTCATATTAACTAATTAATCTAATTGATTATCAAATTTAATCATATTAATTAATTAATAATCCTTAATTAATGATCTTTCATTAATTATTAACAATTCTTTAATTACTTTCTTTAAGTAATTAATCTTTAAATCAACTATTTATTAATTACAAATTAATAAATTCTCAATTACCAAATAATTAATTTCTATTACTAAATTAATTGCTTAATTAATCTTTAATCACTTGATTAATAAATTTCTAATCATTTATTAAAACTCTATACTTATTTAAATAAATGATCCTTAATTTCAAATTAATTAATTTATTAAATTATTCCTTAATTACCTTATTAATTTAATGAATCCTAAATCATTAAACCTTAATTACTTTCTAAATTAAAGTATTAACCTTTAACTACTTTAATTATTATTAATAAAGACTTTAAAACATTTTACTTAAAAATCTTCCTTTTAATTCATTTTAAATTAAAGATTTAAAATGAATTACAATTTAACTTTAACCAATTTTAAATCCAATTTACACAATCTTTTAAATCCAAATGTTAAGAAATACTTAACATTTATAAAGGAAATTAAGATTTTTGAACAAATTCATTTATTCAAACCTTTTTAATTCATTCTTTAAACATTTAAAGATATTTAAACATTTTAATAAAAACTTATTTATTTCACAACTGGAATTCAAGTTTAAATGTGAATCCACACCTAAAGATTTTATTTTAAACTTTGTTTAAATCTCTGTTTTCAAATTTTAAATCAATTTTAAAATTTTAAAAACAAACAGGCTTTGAAACCTGTAACCACTCAATTACCCGGGACCAACAAAAATTCCCCCGAGTCAAAACCTTATTTCCCCGAGTCACTCACGCAATTCTTCGAGTCGAACAGAGACTACATCTTCCCAAACTTCAAATTCTTCCAGTTGTACGAAACGTACATGTGCACGTGCACATGCGTAACGATCGCCTCCAACCATCACTCCCAACTCCGGCATGTCGTCTACGACACCCACTCGCGATCCCAATCATCAGAACCACGAACTGCCTCATCAATCGAAATCGAGCAAATAGATCATTACCTGGAAACAGTCCCAACCTGGAAACTTCCTCGAATCCAACTTCTCCGATCATCAGATCGTCTGATCTTCCTGCCGAAGCTTCGTCAACGTCTCCACTTTAATTTCCCAAAATCTGATGGAGCTCGAACCACCAGAGGCGCCGTGATGATTGAAATTCCGACCATTCGAAAACTAGGGCTAAAAACGAAATCAAACACCTACCATCGCCACAGTGAATTATTATCACTTCTGATATTTTTCTCAGATTCTCCGATCATTCCTACATCTCCATTGAGAACCACGACGTCCCCGAACCCATAGATCACCAGAGACAACTAAAAACCCAAATTCTGTTCAAGTTCGAACTGCTCACTCAACTTAATGCTAAAAATTGTGATTTCTCTTCTAAAAATCATTATTTGGTTTAAAGATTCAATTTATAATCCTGGAATGTTAAATTATCATATTTGAATTTTATACAAAAATTTAAACATCCCTGTTCTCTTTTTATTTAGAGAGCAATTTCAAATAAACTTTTAAATACCAACTCATGAATTAAACAAACAGTAATGTTTGAATCCTAAGTTCTAATAAAAATCAGATAAAGGATAATGAGTTTTTGATTTAAAACTTTAGCTGCTGAACTAAGAGCAGGCAGAAACAATAAAGCAATCAAACATGCATCTATCCACATATATATATATATATATATATACATAGAAATTCAATCATATATATATCTACTCAATACATGTTTCATTCCAGATATCCATATGTAAACAGATAACATATACTTTTAGTTTAAAATGAATGTTACTCACTTGATAAATAACAGGGGATAGGTTTTTATATGTAAACAGACAGGCTCACACACATATTCATACCAATTCATATAAATTCAAATTAGAAACTTCAATTCCAGCCAATATCATCACATGCCAACATATATCATATTCTTAAGTTTTAGAAAATGTAAGTTACTCACCAGAAAATGATGAACAGGCTTCCAGATTTGAAAAGCTTTTGAATTTTAAAAACTTGAGTTGCTTGAATCTGTTTTTGATTTTAAAACTTGAATGTTGATTTGGAAACTTGCATGCATGCTCTAAAATCTTGCTTTGTTTAGATGTTGCTCTAGATCAGGTTGCTTACTTTCAGATTCGAAAAGAAGAAATTGCAGTCTTTGCTTAGATTCCAGATTAAAGAAAATGTGCAAGTTTGTTGTTCTCAGATTTACAAATGCAGGTTGAAGAAATGATTATAGATTGTATTTGAGAGGATTTTGGTTGAGAGGAAAGTTTAATTGCAGATTTGTGGTTTGAGAGAAGAATTTATCTTCAGCTATATTTTGTTTACAACTGAATGTTTTCTTAGTTTTGAAAAAGAATAAAAGGAATGAAATGAGAGGCATTTGTATATATGTAAGAAAAATGTAGTTTATTAAAAATAAAAATAAAAGAAACCAAAATTAAGAACTTGACATTTGGCATTACCATTGTATTATTAGTGTACACATGTTATTACATGGCCTTAAAGATTTACACTTGTCTTTTTAAGTAATTCATATTTATTTTATAATGTTAATAAAGCCCTTTTCTTAATTTATTAAATACTTATCTATATATATATATATATAAATTTCTTTAAAGAAAATAAAATCAATTATACTTATAAATAAAAGTTCATACATATATTTTAAAATCCAAAACTATTAAAATGTATATTAGAAATTTAAAACAAGACTTTATTTATTTATTAAACTTTCAAATCAAAGGCAATCTATTTACAATATATACTCATATATATATATATATATATATATATATATATATATATATTATAGATAGAAATCATTTTATTAACTTATAAAAGATAAAATTCACCAATTAAATATTTATTTAATTAGATTATTAACCAATTTAAATTTTTATTATCAAATATTATCAAATCAATTTAATTATTTAAACAGATTATTAAATTGATATTGCCCCAAATTTCCGGAATATTACATTCCTCCCCCCTTAAAATAATTTCGTCCCCGAAATTTAAAACAAAGGTAATTTAATAATATTTTTAAATCACAAGGATGTATTATCATCCATATGCTAACAATCATAGCAACCAATCATCCAAACAAACAATTCTAACTATCCAGCAAAAAATTCTGAATAGAATTTCCTCGAGTTTCCCCAAGTATATATAAACTGGGATACTCGCTCTACAAACAATCCAAACAACCAATACTACTAAACTATAGAGCTCCTACTCATCTAGATCTACAAAACTAAACAGAATATCAGACTACAGACGAGTCTGACTCAACAACCAATTCCTCCAGAACTGCTGGTTCCAAAACCAGAGATAGATCAAACACGTACTCCCTCAGAGATACGTAAAATACATTGAATTCCAGTTATCCAAACTGACAATTCAACCTTGTAGATCAAAGTACTTATCCAAATTAGATCACAGAAAAGATCCAAAACAACTTGGAGCTGACTTCCTAGACTTACCCAATCTTATAGCTCCCTTTTACCAGAGAAAACTTCAATAACAATGAAGTCTTCAACTTCGAATTCCAAATTCCTCCGTCTCTTATCCACAAGATCCTCCTGACAATCCTGGGCTTCCTACAAATCCTTCCTGATCAGCTCAACCTTCGCTGATGCTTCTTGAAACAAACTTGACCAAAAATAACTCGACAGAATGATCCTCTCAAGATTTACCCATAATCCAGAACACAATCCTACTCACAAACATCAGTAGATTCCAAACTTACTTCTCCTATTCAGAGATGCACTCCCAAACTGCTTCCGCTACTCCATTCTAATCTGGAATAGAATGAAAATGCTGATGAAGAACACAAGCACATACTGGACAACACATCCCAGAAAATCTCCAATAATCCAAGAGAATACTCAGCAATCGCAAGTCACTTTTGCGATCAACCCAGCCAAAATGCAAAGAAACTATTCTCTCTTTACCAATCAGAACAGCTTACACTTATCTATCCTATCTATCGAAGAAATGGATCCACTCTGCTGCTTCTGAACTCCTTCTTCAGAAAACTACTCATCCAGGAAAACTTCCTGCCAACACACAGAACACTCCGAGCTGCACTGCTGCCACAGATGCCAAAGATTTCCTAACCAAAGCTTTTCGAGAAACTCGGACCCAAACCAACACAAACACCATGTTGAACTCAGACACAATACCGAAATATACACACTTCCTTAAACTTGTTCCAAAGAAAACATCTTCGGGAACATCCATAGTCACTGCATCTCCTCACGCAGCTACTACCCCTTGAGGTTGCCAAGCTACCATCACTTGCTTCAGCACATCTGACAGATCCAAATTCAACTCATCCAAACTTCAAAAATAAACTCCGAACCTTAACAGTTCCCTTCGGAGATTTGTGAAATCCTTACACAACTGCAAAGTTCACTCGAGATGGTATTAGGTTTACAGTCTCGACAAATACACTTCCAACCTCAACACTCAGACTCCTAATCCTAGATGATAAATTATTATCATCTCAACCAATCATTACAAATACCATATACATTTAAAATGATACTTTTTTTATATAGAAATTATATCTGGGTAAAATTATTTCATCTACCTTTTTAAAACAATATTGTGTTCGTTGGCCTGGTCCAAGTGTTTAGAGATCCCTATCAATAACGTTAGCTACTCGTATTGACCAGAATCCATATACCACTCAACCGATCAATTAACACAATATAAAACCATTTTATATAACTAACAAATACGCGCTCTCGTATATATATATATATACACTCGGACTCAAACAGGTTGCTACAGATCCTGTCTCTAATGAACAATCCTTCCGAACCTAGGTATTCACTCAACCTAGTGTTCTGATATTCACTTAACCAAAAGCTTAGGCATTCGCTCAACCTATGCTCTGATACCACTGTAATGACCCGCCACTCATTCTACAGAATGACGTATCATTCATAAGAAAGAAAGGGGTAGAAAATAGAAAAGAAGAGAAGAAAGAAAGAAACAACAACAACGATCTCACAGCGGAACGAATAAATTATATTAATAACATAAACTATTACATAGTATACAACAATTTAAAGAGTTACACAGCATATACATCACTTACTAGACAGTTATAAACATCTGTCTAGACATTACAACTCAATACACTACAGAGATACAGACACAGCGGAACTACTATATATATCTACAACGCTGAATCCTCCTGCTCCATTGCTCCTCCACAATTCGTCAAAGCTAAACCTGAATCCCATGGCTACTCATAAAAATTTGAGTACCCAAGAGTTTATAATACAAAATAAACACTTGGGTCAGACATGGGTCTGGTGTGAGTAACAGGTTAAATTTGTTTAACTTCAAAACCTTTTGAAAACAAAGGTATCACGTAAGACTCCCCACAAATAAACATGGGTAAGTTTTTACCTTACGCTAACCAAAACATTTGATAGGAAATCCAGTTGTATTATAATAGGTCTAGGGTTTTCAACAAAATATGAAATAGCCGAAATTGTTACATTCATTAAATTCCAGCATACATAGGTATACAATCAAGTCCGTTATCACTTATTGGAATTTGGGTTTCCATACAATGGCAGAGCTACCGGGGTACCGCTCATCACAGTACGGGGCCTAGATCACCGTACCGAGGATCACTCCCAATCCCTTGCAACACAAAGCCGGAACCATCCCTTACTGGATAATCCCGAATAAAATCACCCCATAGATGGCCGTCGCCAACTGCACCACTAAGCCGAAATAAAAGGAGGAACTCTCTAGACAGGGATGACCTTACTCTCAGTGGGTGCTACCCACGAAGCCTTGCTGCACCTCCCCTGTTTTAGCCATTCCCGGTTGATGAGGCTTGAGGCTACGATTTACCTTTAAAACAGAACACACCACTTAGAATGCTCATCGTCCACCTGACGATGTTCTGAAAGCATTCAATCCATACAAGTTCGTCCGGGTTCGAACGAAACCGAAGGCATTATCTCGTTACACTCGTGTTGGAATCACCCTCAGAGTTAACGACAATAACCCTTGCACTCTGAATCTTCATCTTCACTTGAGATTCACGACCTATCGTTAATTTGGATCGATGTGGTATTCGGGTCTACAGACCTGGAATCCCGGTATACGGAAACCCGATCCCGGTCTCATCGAAATCCAAAACGTATCTTTTAAGGGCCAAGTTGTTTTAAGGTTAAAACAATTCAATTCTTATCTATATACACACAGATAGATAATTTACAATAGATAATCCATATTATCATCCAAACAGATAATTCATATTATCATTTCAATCAAACCAAACATCTATATCATGGATCAGCACATCTCTTATCAGAGATATCAACAATGCAAAGCATTCAATATCATTCATCCATTCTTAAGTAATGATTTATCATCTCTAATTAATTTAAAGTGAATTAAATTAATTACTTCATCCTATAAATCCTACTTACTTAATTATTAATTAAACCAATTAATTAATCATTACTCTAAGTATCCATCTTAATTAATCAATCCTGATCAATCAACCTTTAATTACTTTAAGTAATTAATACTTAATTAATTTCACAAATTAATTATCTTAAATCATTTCAGTAATTAATCTCTAATTACTTCATTAATTAATTAATTATACTTAATTACATTAATCCTTAATTAGTTACAATTAATTAATTACTTTAATCACTTATTATTTATTAATTAATCTTAATTAATCAATTCTTAATTACATCATTAATTTTATTAATTAATGATCCTTAATTACTCTTAATTAATTATCTTATTTAAATTAATTACATTTAATAATTAATTAGTCACATTTATTAATCACCTTTGATTAATCTCATTTAGTAATTAACTTCCCTTAATTACTCCACTTCATAAATTAATTACTCCTTAATTAATTATCCTTTAATTAATCCCTTGATTAATTATTCAAAAGTAATTAACTCAAATTACTTTTATTATTAAATCATCTTCAGTTAATTACATCCAGTAATTACCTTTAATTACTTTCCTAAGTAATAACACTTCACTAATTACATTTAAGTAATTATATTTATCACATCTCTAAATGATTATCTTAAATTAATTTAATTAATTAATTTAACTTAATCAAATTTATTTAATTAATTACCTTAAGTAATTAATTACCTTAATTACTTCCATTTAAATTATACTTAACCCATTTTCATATTAACTAATTAATCTAATTGATTATCAAATTTAATCATATTAATTAATTAATTAATAATCCTTAATTAATGATCTCTCATTAATTATTAACAATTCTTTAATTACTTTCTTTAAGTAATTAATCTTTAAATCAACTATTTATTAATTACAAATTAATAAATTCTTAATTACCAATTAATTAATTTCTATTACTAAATTAATTGCTTAATTAATCTTTAATCACTTGATTAATAAATTTCTAATCATTTATTAAAACTCTATACTTATTTAAATAAATGATCCTTAATTTCAAATTAATTAATTTATTAAATTATTCCTTAATTACCTTATTAATTTAATGAATCCTAAATCATTAAACCTTAATTACTTTCTAAATTAAAGTATTAACCTTTAACTACTTTAATTATTATTAATAAAGACTTTAAAACATTTTACTTAAAAATCTTCCTTTTAATTCATTTTAAATTAAAGATTTAAAATGAATTACAATTTAACTTTAACCAATTTTAAATCCAAATTACACAATCTTTTAAATCCAAATGTTAAGAAATACTTAACATTTATAAAGGAAATTAAGATTTTTGAACAAATTCATTTATTCAAACCTTTTTAATTTATTCTTTAAACATTTAAAGATATTTAAACATTTTAATAAAAACTTATTTATTTCACAACTGGAATTCAAGTTTAAATGTGAATCCACACCTAAAGATTTTATTTTAAACTTTGTTTAAATCTCTGTTTTCAAATTTTAAATCAATTTTAAAATTTTAAAAACAAACAGGCTTTGAAACCTGTAACCACTCAATTACCCGGGACCAACAAAAATTCCCCCGAGTCAAAACCTTATTTCCCCGAGTCACTCACGCAATTCTTCGAGTCGAACAGAGACTACATCTTCCCAAACTTCAAATTCTTCCAGTTGTACGAAACGTACATGTGCACATGCATAGGCGTAACGATCGCCTCCAACCATCACTCCCAACTCCGGCATGTCGTCTACGACACCCACTCGCGATCCCAATCATTAGAACCACGAACTGCCTCATCAATCGAAATCGAGCAAATAGATCATTACCTGGAAACAGTCCCAACCTGGAAACTTCCTCGAATCCAACTTCTCCGATCATCAGATCGTCTGATCTTCCTGCCGAAGCTTCGTCAACGTCTCCACTTTAATTTCCCAAAATCTGATGGAGCTCGAACCACCAGAGGCGCCGTGATGATTGAAATTCCGACCATTCGAAAACTAGGGCTAAAAACGAAATCAAACACCTACCATCGCCACAGTGAATTATTATCACTTCTGATATTTTTATCAGATTCTCCGATCATCCCTACATCTCCATTGAGAACCATGACGTCCCCGAACCCATAGATCACCAGAGACAACTAAAAACCCAAATTCTGTTCAAGTTCGAACTGCTCACTCAACTTAATGCTAAAAATTGTGATTTCTCTTCTAAAAATCATTATTTGGTTTAAAGATTCAATTTATAATCCTGGAATGTTAAATTATCATATTTGAATTTTATACAAAAATTTAAACTTCCCTGTTCTCTTTTTATTTAGAGAGCAATTTCAAATAAACTTTTAAATACCAACTCATGAATTAAACAAACAGTAATGTTTGAATCCTAAGTTCTAATAAAAATCAGATAAAGGATAATGAGTTTTTGATTTAAAACTTTAGCTGCTGAACTAAGAACAGGCAGAAACAATAAAGCAATCAAACATGCATCTATCCACATATATATATATATATACATAGAAATTCAATCATATATATATCTACTCAATACATGTTTCATTCCAGAAATCCATATGTAAGCAGATAACATATACTTTTAGTTTAAAATGAATGTTACTCACTTGATAAATAACAGGGGATAGGTTTTTATATGTAAACAGACAGGCTCACACACATATTCATACCAATTCATATAAATTCAAATTAGAAACTTCAATTCCAGCCAATATCATCACATGCCAACATATATCATATTCTTAAGTTTTAGAAAATGTAAGTTACTCACCAGAAAATGATGAACAGGCTTCCAGATTTGAAAAGCTTTTGAATTTTAAAAACTTGAGTTGCTTGAATCTGTTTTTGATTTTAAAACTTGAATGTTGATTTGGAAACTTGCATGCATGCTCTAAAATCTTGCTTTGTTTAGATGTTGCTCTAGATCAGGTTGCTTACTTTCAGATTCGAAAAGAAGAAATTGCAGTCTTTGCTTAGATTCCAGATTGAAGAAAATGTGCAGGTTTGTTGTTCTCAGATTTACAAATGCAGGTTGAAGAAATGATTATAGATTGTATTTGAGAGGATTTTGGTTGAGAGGAAAGTTTAATTACAGATTTGTGGTTTGAGAGAAGAATTTATCTTCAGCTATATTTTGTTTACAGCTGAATGTTTTCTTAGTTTTGAAAAAGAATAAAAGGAATGAAATGAGAGGCATTTGTATATATGTAAGAAAAATGTAGTTTATTAAAAATAAAAATAAAAGAAACCAAAATTAAGAACTTGACATTTGGCATTACCATTGTATTATTAGTGTACACATGTTATTACATGGCCTTAAAGATTTACACTTGTCTTTTTAAGTAATTCATATTTACTTTATAATGTTAATAAAGCCCTTTTCTTAATTTATTAAATACTTATCTATATATATATATAAATTTCTTTAAAGAAAATAAAATCAATTATACTTATAAATAAAAGTTCATACATATATTTTAAAATCCAAAACTATTAAAATGTATATTAGAAATTTAAAACAAGACTTTATTTATTTATTAAACTTTCAAATCAAAGGCAATCTATTTACAATATATACTCATATATATATATATTATAGATAGAAATCATTTTATTAACTTATAAAAGATAAAATTCAGCAATTAAATATTTATTTAATTAGATTATTAACCAATTTAAATTTTTATTATCAAATATTATCAAATCAATTTAATTATTTAAACAGATTATTAAATTGATATTGCCCCAAATTTCCGGGATATTACATTCCTCCCCCCTTAAAATAATTTCGTCCCCGAAATTTAAAACAAAGGTAATTTAATAATATTTTTAAATCACAAGGATGTATTATCATCCATATGCTAACAATCATAGCAACCAATCATCCAAACAAACAATTCTAACTATCCAGCAAAAAATTCTGAATAGAATTTCCTCGAGTTTCCCCAAGTATATATATACCGGGATACTCGCTCTACAAACAATCCAAACAACCAATACTACTAAACTATAGAGCTCCTACTCATCTAGATCTACAAAACTAAACAGAATATCAGACTACAGACGAGTCTGACTCAACAACCAATTCCTCCAGAACTGCTGGTTCCAAAACCAGAGATAGATCAAACACGTACTCCCTCAGAGATACGTAAAATACATTGAATTCCAGTTATCCAAACTGACAATTCAACCTTGTAGATCAAAGTACTTATCCAAATTAGATCACAGAAAAGATCCAAAACAACTTGGAGCTGACTTCCCAGACTTACCCAATCTTATAGCTCCCTTTTACCAGAGAAAACTTCAATAACAATGAAGTCTTCAACTTCGAATTCCAAATTCCTCCGTCTCTTATCCACAAGATCCTCCTGACAATCCTGGGCTTCCTACAAATCCTTCCTGATCAGCTCAACCTTCGCTGATGCTTCTTGAAACAAACTGGACCAAAAATAACTCGACAGAATGATCCTCTCAAGATTTACCCATAATCCAGAACACAATCCTACTCACAAACATCAGTAGATTCCAAACTTACTTCTCCTATTCAGAGATGCACTCCCAAACTGCTTCCGCTACTCCATTCTAATCTGGAATAGAATGAAAATGCTGATGAAGAACACAAGCACATACTGGACAACACATCCCAGAAAATCTCCAATAATCCAAGAGAATACTCAGCAATCGCAAGTCACTTTTGCGATCAACCCAGCCAAAATGCAAAGAAACTGTTCTCTCTTTACCAATCAGAACAGCTTACACTTATCTATCCTATCTATCGAAGAAATGGATCCACTCTGCTGCTTCTGAACTCCTTCTTCAGAAAACTGCTCATCCAGGAAAACTTCCTGCCAACACACAGAACACTCCGAGCTGCACTGCTGCCACAGATGCTAAAGATTTCCTAACCAAAGCTTTTCGAGAAACTCGGACCCAAACCAACACAAACACCATGTTGAACTCAGCCACAATACCGAAATATACACACTTCCTTAAACTTGTTCCAAAGAAAACATCTTCGGGAACATCCATAGTCACTGCATCTCCTCACGCAGCTACTACCCCTTGAGGTTGCCAAGCTACCATCACTTGCTTCAGCACATCTGACAGATCCAAATTCAACTCATCCAAACTTCAAAAATAAACTCCGAACCTTAACAGTTCCCTTCGGAGATTTGTGAAATCCTTACACAACTGCAAAGTTCACTCGAGATGGTATTAGGTTTACAGTCTCGACAAATACACTTCCAACCTCAACACTCAGACTCCTAATCCTAGATGATAAATTATTATCATCTTAACCAATCATTACAAATACCATATACATTTAAAATGATACCTTTTTTATATAGAAATTATATCTGGGTAAAATTATTTCATCTACCTTTTTAAAACAATATTGTGTTCGTTGGCCTGGTCCAAGTGTTTAGAGATCCCTATCAATAACGTTAGCTACTCGTATTGACCAGAATCCATATACCACTCAACCGATCAATTAACACAATATAAAACCATTTTATATAACTAATAAATACGCGCTCTCGTATATATATATATATATATACACACTCGGACTCAAACAGGTTGCTACAGATCCTGTCTCTAATGAACAATCCTTCCGAACCTAGGTATTCACTCAACCTAGTGTTCTGATATTCACTTAACCAAAAGCTTAGGCATTCGCTCAACCTATGCTCTGATACCACTGTAATGACCCGCCACTCATTCTACAGAATGACGTATCATTCATAAGAAAGAAAGGGGTAGAAAATAGAAAAGAAGAGAAGAAAGAAAGAAACAACAACAACGATCTCACAGCGGAACGAATAAATTATATTAATAACATAAACTATTACATAGTATACAACAATTTACAGAGTTACACAGCATATACATCACTTACTAGACAGTTATAAACATCTGTCTAGACATTACAACTCAATACACTACAGAGATACAGACACAGCGGAACTACTATATATATCTACAACGCTGAATCCTCCTGCTCCATTGCTCCTCCACAATTCGTCAAAGCTAAACCTGAATCCCATGGCTACTCGTAAAAATTTGAGTACCCAAGAGTTTATAATACAAAATAAACACTTGGGTCAGACATGGGTCTGGTGTGAGTAACAGGTTAAATTTGTTTAACTTCAAAACCTTTTGAAAACAAAGGTATCACGTAAGACTCCCCACAAATAAACATGGGTAAGTTTTTACCTTACGCTAACCAAAACATTTGATAGGAAATCCAGTTGTATTATAATAGGTCTAGGGTTTTCAACAAAATATGAAATAGCCGAAATTGTTACATTCATTAAATTCCAGCATACATAGGTATACAATCAAGTCCGTTATCACTTATTGGAATTTGGGTTTCCATACAATGGCAGAGCTACCGGGGTACCGCTCATCACAGTACGGGGCCTAGATCACCGTACCGAGGATCACTCCCAATCCCCTGCAACACAAAGCCGGAACCATCCCTTACTGGATAATCCCGAATAAAATCACCCCACAGATGGTGACGCAGCGGGACTCATCATCTATGACCTACGACTCATCATAAGCCGTATACGACTTATCAGCTTACAATACAAATGTCACCACCAGGTATACGACTTAACGACTTAACAACTCAACACTCCTTATTTACAAAGCATACGACTCACGACTTATTTACAACAGACGCCATACGACTTATACTCCAGTAGCGACTTAGAAAACAACGATTCAGATTAACTCGTCAGGAGAATCTACGGCATGGATTAAAGCGGCATCAGAATATACAGCTCCAGGCCTCTACGACTTAACCCAGTTTCGATAAGTCGTGGACGACTTATACCAGCCTCGCCCTTGAGTCGTGGATGGCTTATCTCCTCACCTTCCTTGAGTCGTAGACGACTTATCACTTGTGTATTCTTCCCCTTGAGTCGTGAGCGACTCATCTCCCTGTTAAGTCGTAGACGAGTTATAGTTGCTTCGTTAAGTCGTAAACTCATCACAACTTTCCCTTTGGTCTTCCAGTTGAGTCGTGGACGACTCATCACCGCCTCCTTAAGTCGTAGATGACTTATGCCGTCCCCTTTGGTTTTCCAGATGAGTCGTGGACGACTCATCACCGCCTCCTTGAGTCGTAGACGTCTCATACGATTCATGCCTGTCTCTATGAGTCGTGGACGACTCATAGCATTGCCCTTAAGTCGTAGACGACTTATATCTGCCGTGTTAGTTTTATCTCGTGGACGACTCAGGACTTCATCTCTGGGTTTAGCTGCATCATCCTCCCCAGGTTGAGAGAAATTCGTCCTCGAATTTGCACACTCTTCATCCCCAATAAACTCATCCCCATGATATGGTACGAGATGTTTAACATTGAACACATAACACGTATACACATCAACTGGCAGCTTCAGTTTATAGGCATTTTTATTAATTCGTTTCACAACTTCCACCGGACCAATTTTCCTGGCTTTCAACTTGTTGTATGCGCCCACTGGAAAACGATCTTTTGTTAATACCGCATAAACCATATCACCTTCATGAAATTCAACATTCCTTCATTTCAAATCTGCAGATTGTTTATACTTCTCATTTTCTTTCTCTAATCGTTCTTGAACGATTTTATGACACTCCGTCAGCCCTTTAACAAAATCAGCAGCTTTCTTAATTGTCTTCTTTGATTGTGGCGCTACCGTTAAGTCCAACGGTCCCTTCGGTAAGCTCGAATAAACAATCTGGAATGGAGTGAACCCAGTACTTCGATTTACAGCATGATTATGAGCAAATTCTGCCTGGCATAATTTCACATCCCAACTCTTCAGATTGTCTTGAACAAGACACCTCAACAAGTTTCCCAATGATCTGTTAACCACCTCAGTCTGTCCATCCGTTTGCGGATGATAAGCACTACTAAATTTCAGCTTTGTTCCCACCATCTTCCACAAACTCAACCAAAAATGACTCAGAAATCGAGTATCTCTATCTGACACAATAGATTCTGGCAATCCATGAAGTCGATAGATCTCCTTGAAAAACAATTGAGCAACATGAACAGCGTCTGCCGTCTTCTTACAAGCAATAAAATGTGCCATTTTCGAAAATCTGTCCACCACCACATAAATGGAATCATTACCACACTGCGTTCTCGGCAACCCCAACACAAAGTCCATACTGATATCCACCCATGGTTTAGTTGGTACCGGTAACGACATATATAATCCAGCATTAGTCGCAGTTCCTTTCGAAACTTGACAAATATGACAACGCTCCACAAACCTCTCTACCTCTTTCCTCATCGATGGCCAAAAATAAGATTGCGAAATCAATTGTAGTGTACGGTCTCTCCCGACGTGTCCTTCATGTAGTTCTTTTATAATCTTCATTCTCAAACTACCCTCCGGTATGCACAATCGATTTCCTTTGAACAGAAAGCCTTCTACCATCACGAATTCATCCGTCTTTCCCTCCTTGACTTTATCAACACACTTTGCAAAGTAAGGATCATCGGCAAATAATTCTGGTAACATATCAAATCCCGTCACTTCAACCTTCAATGTAGTTAACAAGTGATTTCTTCTACTCAACGCATCAGCCACACGATTTGTCACTTCTGACTTGTGTTTAACAACAAATGTAAACTGTTGCAGATATGCGATCCACGATGCATGTCTCGCTGAAATCTTGTCTTGTCCTTGTAAGTGTTTCAATGCTTCATGATCAGTGTAGAGAACAAACTCCTTCTGAAATAAGTAATGTCTCCAGTGTTTGATAGATTGCACAACAGCATAAAATTCTACATCATATGTACTGTATCTCAATTTTGCTCCGGACAACTTCTCGCTAAAGTATGCAATAGGACGTCCCTTCTGACTCAGCACTCCTCCAATCCCAACCTTGGATGCATCAGTATGTAGTTCAAACACTAACTGAAAATCAGGTAGCACTAGAATTGGTGCAGAGGTCAAAAGATCCTTGATCCGTTCAAAAGCAACCCCGGCTTCCTCCGTCCATGCAAACTGTTTACCCTTCATACAATCAGTCACAGGCGCCATCACACTACTAAAGTGTGGTATAAACCTTCGATAAAATGAAGCCAACCCGTGAAAACTACGAACTTCTGTCATCGTCTTGGGTTGTGGCCAATCTCTGATAGCTTCGATTTTACTCTGGTCAACCTGTATTCCTTCCTCTGATACAACATACCCCAAAAACAAAACGCTATGCGTCATGAACACGCATTTCTTCGTTGCTGCATAGAATTGTTCTTGTCGCAATACCATCAGGACTTCCCTCAGATGAGTCAAATGTTCCTCTGGACTCCCGCTGTAAATCAGAATATCATCAAAATACACCACCACAAATTTCCCAATGAACGGTCGAAAAATCTAATTCATCACCCTCATGAACGTACTTGGTGCATTTGATAACCCAAATGGCATCACCAACCATTCGTATAGACCCTCCCTGGTTTTAAAAGCAGTCTTCCACTCATCACCTGGTCTGATACGAATCTGATGATATTCGCTCTTCAAATCAATTTTCGAAAAGATAGTAGCCCCGCTCAACTGATCCAACAAATCATCAAGCCTCGGCATCGGAAATCTATATCTCACAGTAATCTTGTTCAATGCTCTACTATCGGTGCACATCCTCCACGTCCCATCCTTCTTGGGTACCAATAAAGCTGGTACAGCACAAGGACTCAGACTCTCCTGCACACGCCCCTGTTCAAGCAATTCCTCTACCTGCCTCCGCAACTCTTCATGCTCCTTTGGACTCATTCTGTAGTGTGGTCTGTGAGGTAACACAGCTCCTGGAACGAGATCGATTTGATGTTGAATGTCCCTCAACGGTGGTAACTCCGTTGGCAACTCTTCCGAAAATACGTCGTCAAATTCTTTCAGAACTGGTTTTACTTCTTCTGGTACTTCAACCACTTCTTGACTCTCTCGCCCAATCAACAAGTACAATTCAGGCTCTTCCTCAACCTCCTTAACAAACTCCTTTAAAGACAACAAAGTTTTTAGCTCTTCAATCTCTTCTGACTTACTTTCTCCCTGTTGCCTCTTCTTTGGAACTAGAATAATCTTCGTACCTTCAAACATAAAACTGTAACTGTTGGTCCGACCATCATGTTGTACTGCTCGATCATACTGCCATGGTCTTCCCAATAATAGGTGGCAAACATCCATCTCTACTACATCACACCAGATTTCGTCTTTGTATTTCATCCCAATGGAGAATGGAACATGAACTCGTCTATCCACTTTCACTTCTCCTCCTTTTCTCAACCATGCTAACTTGTATGGACTCGGATGTTTCTCAGTCTTCAATTTCAACTTTGTCACAGCCTCGGTCGAAATAATATTATCACAGCTTCCTGCGTCAATTACAAACTTACACACCTTCCCCAGAATAGTACATGTTGACTGAAAAATATTACTTCTCAACCAACTAGCTTCCTTTTGCTTCGGTGTTAAACACGATCTCCTCAGCATTAGGTTACAACCTTCATCTCCTGACGCAATATCCTGCTCATCTTCCTCAACTGGACTGGAACACTCCCCATCAACATCCTCATCTTCAACTTCTACAATCATGGTTCGTTTCTTCGGCTTTGGACACTCACTGCTTTTATGACCCAATTCCTGACAATTGTAACATTTGAAACCATTGTTAACCCTTGTCTTCTCAACCTCCTTCACCACTGGTCTACTGATAGGTTTAGAAACATTAGAACTTCCTCCAACACCCTTCGCTTGATTGTTAGAATTAGTAAACACACCACTTCCTCGTCTCCCTTGTTTTTCCCAAGCCAACGCTTTCTGATGTGCTTCTGCCACAGATCTTGGATCGAACATATTAACCATATTGTAATGACCCGACTTTCCTTACCCGGAAAATCGAACCATTTTAGTTAAGAAGAAGAGGTAGAAGAAGAAGAATAGAAAACAACATCAGAATCTAACCATCGCAGCGGAATAAAAATATAATATATATCAACAGATCTTTACACAAATCAAAAGCTATATCTGTTTATACAATACATCATCAGAGTACATCAACATCCATAACATACAACTGAATACACAGCGGAAATATATAGCAAATACCGGAGTACGTATCGGCCCCCAGCTCGTCTCTTGAGCTCCACAGCATCATATCCTAAACATGTTTATCTCGGTCTGACCCGAGCATCATATAAAACAATACCCGAGTCAGTTTGGAATACCAGCGTGAGAAAATCACACTCAATTGATTATTAAAGTTTCAAAAATCCTTTTGAAGATAAAAGCATCTCGTAAGACCACGCCACAAATAAACATGTCAGGTTTTTACCTTACGATAGCTAAAACACTTTTTATAAAAATCCTCTGATATTATAATAGTGTCTATTCACAAATACTTATTAAAATAGCTGAAATTGTTACATGATTAAATTCCAGCATACTAGGTATACACACAAAACTCGTACAAGGCACGTAGGGAGAATGGATTTCCAACGAATGACTAGGCACTGGGGTACCACCTGTCACAGTACGTGGCCTAGATCACAGTACCGAGGAGTACGCCCGCTCCCCTGCAACACAAGACCGGAATCATCCCTTACTGGATAATTCCAAATAAAATCATCCCACGGTTGTGATCAGCAACCGCACCACTAAGCCGAAATAAAAGGGACATCTAGACAGGGATGACTTTACTCTCAAGTGGGGGCTACCCACGAAGCCTTGCTGCATAACCCCTGATTTTCAGTCATTCCCGGTTGATGAGGCTCGAGGCTAAACGATACCTTTATAGCACATATCCCTTAGAATGCCCATCGTCCACCTGACGATGTCACGAAAGCATTCGTCCATACAAGTTCGTCCCGGGTTCGAACGGAACCGAAGGCACTATTCCTACTACATCCATTTTGGAAATATCCTCAGGATTAGTAGCGACTAGCCCTTGCACTTCACTGCTCCATCTTCGCCTCCGAAATCGTTACACGAAACGTACAAACCGGATCGAAGTGGTATTCGAGTCTCCAGACCTAGAATCCCGGTATACGGAAACTCGATCCCGGTCTCTTCGAAACGATCAGCGCATTTGGCCAATATTGATAGTCGGTTATTTAACTATCAATTAACATCCACAAGCAACCATCACACAATAAATAATTTTCCCACATTATTTATTTGCCCAAATATCTTTCCAAGATATATTTCCAAATTTTCAAAGCTCATTTGAAAACAAATTCAAACAGTTTCCGCTTACGGAATACATTTCCAAATATTTATTTCCTCTGAAACACCAAGTACAAAACACTTTTCATTTTAAAAATAATTTAAAAGCACTTTAATATAAATATACTTTATAATATTGAAATTTAAAAACTACTTTAATATCTTAACAAAATATATTTTAAGAATATTTAAAATAAAACCACTTTATAAATATAAGCTAACTTCCTCTTTAAAACATAATACCAAATTACTTTTATATAATTACTACAATAATAGATTTTTGAAAATACTACTTTGGAAATTAACCTTTAGAAAAAATCAATTTCCTAAAACATGCCTTTTTACACAAATTAGAACTTTTAACTTATATTTAAAATTGCTTTGAAAAACGTACTTGGCAATCCAAGGAAATACACTTCTCATTTCCATCTTTTAAAAATAAACCAACATTTATTTTTAAACCAATCCATATTCTTTTATAAATTCCCACCTTGAATTTATATTTCAAATATCCACTGATATTCCATTTCACTTTATAAACCCAGTTTATATCTCCAAAATCTCATTTCTCTTTAAATTTCAAATCCCAAAATATTTAAATCAAATTTATAATTGATTTCCCAATTTATTTTACTTTGAAATAAATTTCTTTACTTAATCCATTTATTTCCAAATTCATTAACTTCCAGATTTTATTTCTCATTATGATTTAAAATCTTTAAACCGAAACACAAGTTTCAGATTTCCCGAATTCTTTCTTTCTTTTTAATTACATCTAAACATTGAATTAAAATAAATTATTTATTTCTTTAAATAATATCACATAAGTTTTCTTGAAATTCAATATTTCTCTGTTTATTCAAAATTCTTCTTTTCCATATTTAATTTATTCGAATTCACTAGAATTACTTAACTAAATTTTACTCTTTTATTTCTTTCCAAAAATCCAATTCAATTACTTTTGATAACTCATTATACTGGGAAATTCAATCCAACCAGATTATCCAATATAAATCATCACAGGATATCAACAATCATATCACAGAACATTTAAACAAAATTAAATATTTTGAGGAATCCAGTTGGATCCCCCCAACCTGTTTCCCTGCATCTACAGACGTTAGCACAATACCAATTCCACTTCGAGGTGGAATATCGCGGTATATGGGTTTAAATAAATATCATCCGCTATTATGCGGCGCATAGGGTCTCATCCACTATAAAATGCGGGAATATCAACAACTCCAATATATACATATGCCAATATGTATATATTGCTATATACTACTATATATATAGTATCACATCAAACCAAATCAATCATTCAACCAATTATTTAAATTTAACCAATTAAATTTAAATTAAAATTTAACTGAGTGAGATTAACTCACCTTTTGCTATTATTTGCAATCCATTCCAGACCATCTCGTTTCTTTCCCGATTTTGACCTTGTATAAATATTTGTACGATTAATTAATATTTGAATTAATCGAAAAATTAATTACTACTTATTTATTGAATTTAATTTAATTTAAATTATTCCCTTTTGAATAAAAATACCTTTTTTAGTGACATATAATTAAACAGGTTTATTAGACAAATTTATCACTACTTAATGAATCTAATTTCAACTTATTACCTGATTGAAACCAATTTTTCCTTGTGAACTATATATATACCCTTATTAACATTTATACTTCCAAAAATTTAACTTTATAAATTCTTCCTTGTATATATATTAAAAACAATTATGTATATGAATATATATTATTATTATCTATTTTAAATCAAACTGAGATAAAATTCTCCTAACATATGTACATATATATGACATTCAAGTTAAGTTAAATTGGAAAATTTAAAAACAAAATACCTCTGACAAAATCGAACGAACCCAGCCCTTCACATCTTCGCGACATCAAGACCACCGTTCCCACTGCGCACGTGCACCCCAGTTCCCAACCTCAACACGCCAACTGACCTCGTCGATTGCTCAGCTTCGTCGTCCCTGCATGATCCCCTCGACTTATTCGCGAGCGCCACCATCAGTTGCTCGAGCACGAGCGCCTCCGTCACGATGTCGCTGGCCCAGATGCTCTTTGACTTCAACATCGCGTTCGAGATCGAACTCGAATGTCATCCCCCAATCCAACCGCGACCAAGATTCCGACTACCTTCCCCTTTACCTCGCGAGCGTCGCGCGCGTCACTAAAGTTTCGATGAAAATTGAATTTGATTTCATTTGAAACTAGAAGAGAAAAAGGAAAAACGAGTCTCGGCTTAATTTCGTTCGAACTGGACATGAGAAAGATAGTCTCGAGCTCGGCCCTGTTTTCGTTTGCTAATACAATTTCTTTTCGAACGAAGATTGATTTTGAATAATATGTTTCCTTTAACGAATGGACTAAGAAGAAAAGAAAAAGAAGAGGCGTGTAGGAGAAGCTTAAAGGAATAATACGGCTGTGATTGGATTTTTAACAGGTGAAAAGATGTTCGATATTTTGAATTAAAACGACTAATTATTATAGGCGTTTATATACCGTACTATCACATGATGACTCTGAATGCCATGAAATTTGAGATCCGATAATAATTTAATGTTACGGGTCCAATGAAATTAGTTTCATCGAATTCCGAGACTATGCCTCGGAAGGCTATTTTCAAATTCAATTCAAACGATATATTTTAAAACTGAACAAAACATTCTGAAATTTAATTTTAAAAATTCTATTACCTTCAGTATTGTTAATACGGATTTTACAAGCCTTTAAATTATTTTTATCAGGCTTAAAATTCCAGATTCAATAATTTATCCGATTCCGATAATTAAATTCAACAAATAACTATCCAATAATCACTGATTTTTGAAATTAAAGTTGATAATTATCTTTTGAATATTTAAAATTAATTAAATATTCTCATTTCAAATAGTCGAAAATTCTGGGTCGTCACATTCCTCCCCCCTTAAAAAAATTTCGTCCCCGAAATTACTAGTTAGGAAGAATGATCCATACCCTATTACTATTTCCTCAACCCAATAGCTTTTAACAACTTACCAAAACAAATCTTTTAATAAAGATACATTATCCCTCTTTCTAACCTTCCAAACTTACTCCTAAGTCCCAAACAATATTACCTTTCTTATCAGTTCAAATTTAAATTTGAATTCAAATTTTGAATTATCAAAATTTCTCAAAAATTTTCCAACTCCCTAAGTTTTCGAAAAATTTCGCCAGCGTCTCCTTTGCACGGCTAGCTCGGTACAACTACAAAATGGCTCTACGGCCTCCCAATCTCAAAAAGAAAACAAAAAGCCAAGTGGCTGGATCAAAAACCCAATCAAATTTCATATAGAAATTCAAATACATACCTTATTATCGGGCCATTGAATATTTATCTTCTAAAATCAAAAATCCCAATTGTTAACGGTAAAAAGTGAACGCTAACACCCGGTGTGTGTAATAAACTTGTGAAAGCACCACCCGTTGGTACGGGAACAAAATATGAGCTGTGAATAGCAGAAAAACAGTAAATGAACAACGGATTTACAGTGGTTCGGCCCGTAATTGAGCCTACATCCACTTTATAGTCTTTTATTGCTGATTTGATTACAATTCGATACAATATCCCTCTAAATACAATACAATTTGATCATGAAATCATTCTTGACTACTAGCTCGATCTTTAATGATGAAACTCGACGAATCCGCGTTGGATGTTAGGAGCTCTTCTCGAAGATCGTTGTAGTGTCTTGAATGCTTGAAGATCTTTGATTGCTGAATGGGAGGAAGCTTCGACAGCGTAACGGCGCTTGGAGAAATGAATGGCCAAAAGTCCTCTTCAAGTTAGAAGTGGTGGGGTATTTATAGGAGCTGATCTGGACTCAGGAATTTTCTCTAAGTATTTAAGTCGTCTGCCGACCTATGGTAGATCGGTGGCGAGTTAAGGAATAGGTTTAGGTCGGCGGCGAGTTAAGGAATAGGCTTAGGTCGGAACCTTCTTAAGTCGGAGCCTTTCATAACTCGGCATACTTTCTTAGGTCGGTGACGAGTTAAGGGATGGTTGTCTTTGACAAGTATTAAGTCGTAGCCGACTTATCAAACCTTAACTCGTAAGGCCTTAACTCGCAGCCTTCAAGTCATAAACCCACTAAGTCGTAACTCGTTAGGTCGGAACCTTCTTTAGGTCGTAACCTTCCTGTAGCCTTAGGTCGCTGGACAAGTTAAGTCGTTGAGTCCTAGGTCGTAGACATCTTAGGTCGCAGACTCCTTAACTCGCAGGTACTTTAACTCGTACATTGTTAGGTCGTAAGGTCCTCTTGAGTCGTAAACCTGATGAGTCGTAAGCCTGATGAGTCGTACAGACCTGATGAGTCGCCAGTTCTCATGAGTCGTTGAACCTGATGAGTCGTAAGACCATGAGTCGTATACTCCATGACTCGTTGATCCTGATGAGTCGTAAGACCATGAGTCGTAGAAAGCTTGTCTCGTTGAGTCGTAGAAGAGTTAATCTTTATGAGTCGTAGCACGCTAAGTCGTAAGTCGTTAAACTTCTTAACTCGTAGGTCGTTGAGTCGGACCATTCCTTAGGTCGGAGCCTGTTGAGTCGTAGGTCATCTAACTCTTAACTCGTTAAGTCTTGCACTCCCTTAACTCGTTAACTCTTGAGTCGCGTACTTCTTAAGTCGTGGAGAATTAAGGGTTAACATTTGCCCCTCGAAATACACGCCTAAGTCGTAGGTCGTGTGTTTCGACTTATCTTAACTCGTGTGGGCCGATTCCAATTCCTTCAACCTGGGGTATAAAATGCTTAGGTCGTTCCTCTTTTCTCCGTCTTCCTATTACTCGTTCTTTAAGCCGTATCTGCCATTAACGCAATTTCAAGCTTCCAAAGGCGATTTCGACCTGATTTATTTCCAGCCATTCCCATTTACACCGCGTAAGCATCTTTTCCCTTTTCCCAATCGCCGATCATTGCCGTCGACCTTCATCCATGATTTTTCCCTTTGGGCCTTGCGAATACTGTTATACAGGATATCCATGAACTTAAGGTGGCTCGGCATGACTTGCAACGATTTGCGATTTTCGGTGATTTAGAAATAGGGTTGATGGAGAGGCTAACTGGTTAATGGATTAACGGGTTGGAAAGTTAACGGGTTAGGAGGTAAATGGGTTAGGAATTGGATGGATAGATGGTTAACGAGTTAAGGATTTAGCGAGTCAGGAGTTGGATTGGTAATTTCGCGTGATCCAGCAGTTTTGATGTTATGACTTACGACTTACGACTTGAAGTCTCTTTTTATTCCTCACGACTTACGACTTAGAGAATAGTTGACCCTAGGTCGCAGGAGCCATTTGAGTCGTTCGTGACTTAGCACTTGTTCAGATTTTGCTTGAATGTGCGGTACGATTGGAGAGTTACGACTCAACTCGATTCATGGCATATCTTGTAGACCGTGAACGAGTTAGGACTTAGGAAAATCTGCCCTAAGTTAAGTCGTGACCGAGTTAGAACTTGAGCAAATTTTCCCACTGCCTCGAATGCTAAGGCTTGAGTTGTTTGAACTTTGGACTCTTGAATTTTGTTGCACTCTTTTATAGATTGTCAATAATTCTAACTGCCTGTTATAACATTTACAAAAAACTGGGACGAATATACTGCCACCGACTGCCCATATCGGATGACAGATTAGTTGATAAAGATTAAATGAACTGTATGAGAGAAATGCTACACAATAACCAATTCAAATGAAGTATTAAAGCAGAATCGTAATGATTAACTAGAACTGATTTGTCTGCATTAACACTGCACTTGAGTATTAACAAGTTTTGAAATCTCGTAATCGACTGATTGTCAGTTAGTTTAATTCCAGTTATACTTGCTTTTTCTTATTTTCATTAGTTTTGCACAGCACTTTACACTTTTAGGAAACGTGCACCTTCACTTTTGAACATTCGGCTGATTGTGTAGAATGACATCCCATCAAGAAGATTTGGAATCAGCTGGAGAAGCTTTTCCAATCGCTACTCCGTTGAATGATCCCCCAGAAAGGACTCCTACCACCCTGAGTCATAAAGTCTTCCGCCAACTATGCACCCAGTTTGGCATCGCTGAATCTGACGCTTTGCTTCCTGGAGTAAATGACACTGCTGATAGGCCACCGCACGGCTTCATCGCAGTGAACCGCCAAATGTGCTTGAGTGGAGCGATTCCCCCGTTTAATGACTGTCTCCGAGAACTTCTTCTTCGATTATCTATCTCCCCTTTTCAACTTCATCCTAATGGCTACGCCATCCTGCTGGGACTGTGTGTGCTTTTTAGGAGAACGCTGGACCGCTTCCCCAGTTTTGGAGAAATTTGCTTTCTATGCTCATTCACAAGGATCAAGGACCATCCCTCTATCACAGTTGTAAGGAGTGCCAGGAATCGCAAACTGATTATTGGTCTTCCTGAAAGCGTTCCTGGGTTTCTGAGCCAGTTTTTCTTTGTTCGTTGTCCCCCGGGATTTTACGCCATTTGGAGAGTGGGAAGTACGATTATCTACCTTTTCCCTGTGCTTTTTCTAAATTCTTTGAAGTTCAAATTGTCAAGTGTTAACTTCTTTTTCTACTGTTTCAGCACTCCCTTCCCCCTCTAGGGAATTTCGTCACAAGACTACCTTTGAGAGGCTTATGGCCGTGCCGGTTGAGGAGAGGAGCGTTCAATTTCTATTGAGAGATGAGTTCCTCCACGAATTCGGACTCTTACATCCTTCCCGTTCCACTCAGCCACATGAAGTCCCTGATTCTTCGGCTGAGGAGTCAGATGCCCCTGCTTCTGCTAAAGAACCTTCACCGAAAGAATTTACCGTTGAGACTTCATTGGTGAAGTGTTCTACTCTTACCGACATTGCGGGGTCGTCCAGTAAGTTAGCACTTGCCCCGGTTATTGAAGAGGAGGAAAATCTTCATACTCTTGAAAAGGCGGCTGAGGTGGAAGTTGAAAAGGATAATTCTCCCATGCACCATGGCGATGATACTTTCGACAGCCTGAGCGACATCATGATAACCTCTCAGGAGCTCTTTAAAGATGGTTTTTCTAAAGTGGTTCCTCCTGTTATCGAAGCAACCTCTTTCTTGCAACAAACCACAACGCCTTCCACACAACTTACTACCATTTCTACACCCAAAAGTGGTTTGTAGTCTGACGCGCGTAGTTTGCACATCACACACACTTAGAACCTTGGCACTTTTTATGCACTTAGCTTCTTCAATGTGAGGATTTCTAAAACTGGTCTTTTTCTTCAATTTCAGGTTCTCTGATGGGGCGAAGCGGCTCTTACTACAACAAATTCCAGCGTTACGGAAGCCGTGAGGCTTATGACTTTAGGAGTTATATTAGTGCCGTGAAAGAAACTGATGAGGAGAGAGCTGCTCGAAAGGCTCATGAGAGGCGAGCTCATGAAGAGCGTCGCCGGAGAGAAGATGAGGAATACTACGGGAGAAGGGACGAACAACATGACTCTTCTCGCAGAAGCGACGATCCTTATAAAAGGAAATCTTATGACGATAAGGGGAAGAGTCACACTTCTGATGATTCCAGTAAACGTGCTAGACTTGGTGAGAAAGACACATCTAACATCTCGGAAAAGACAACCGCTTCTGTTCCTCCTAATACATCTTCCGGTTCTCCTGCCCTTAAGGAATCTGACATCCAGACCATCATTAATAGGCCACAGTACCAAGCTGGAGATGGTCCTCCCACACTCCAGAGCCGATTTCCGAATTGGTGTCTGAAAGGAGTGCGTTTTGATTTGGACTTGGTCCCCATTGATAAGCAGGCGATGCTGAAAAATGTCGATGCTGTAAAGCTTGACATCGAAAGAATGTCTGGGTGGCAGAAGCTGGTTGATGAACTTCAAAGGGTCAACCATCTGAACCTTGAAGCGATGATGACTATGGAAAATGATAAAACAGAGTGGGACAAATGGCGTAAGCAGCATGACGCGGAGATGAAAAGCATTAGCGATGGTTATGGGAAGCTCGAAGCTGAAGTTGAAAAACTTAAAAATGAGCTTGCTACTTCCTCCACTTCTTATTCTCAGAAAGAAGAAATGCTTCAAAAACAAGTTCGAGACGCCCATGCTGCTCAGCGGAATACTGAAGTCAAACTTGAAGCAGAACAGCATGTTGTTAGAAAATATCGTGATGATGCTGCTCGTCTTCAGGAGAAACTCAGCTCTCGAGACTTAGAAATTGCTAGGCTACAATCCCAGTTACTGAAGGCTGAAAGAGAACGTGATGAAGTTCTTTCTGGTAAAGCTGCAGCCGAAGAATCCCATAAAGCGACCATAGCCACCGTTGACGCGACTCTGTTCGACTTTTATATGCATTGTGTCCTGGGGCGTGGGAGCCTTTCATTTTTGGGTCCAGAGTATGAAGTCACCTTAGCGGAGGTATGGGAGGCAATCATTGACTTATTTGGTGGTGCCGGATACTCTGAAACAGATCTTCAAGCTACCTACTTAAGTGAGAGCGATCGCGCTGCCCTTGCCAAAGGAAAAGAGCAGCTCATCCGAGTGCGGGCCGAAGCGACGGGAGAGAAGCTTCCTGAGAAAGAAACACCCCCTATTGCTCCTGCTTATACTTCGACTTTAGCTCATGCGGATATTGCTGGCTCTAGTTCTCATTCCACGCCTCCCGCTAAGGTTGACACAGAAACTGCAACCACTCCTACAGAGGAAGAGGCAATGAAAGACTTCCAAGCTCGGGAATATGAGATTGATCTCGCTAAACCGGCTTCTCCAGGTAACTTTGACGATTCACGGTCTTCTTTTTTCTCGGAGAATACTGATTTTGATATCTTTTATTATGCAGCAGACACCCCAGAAACTGCCCCAACTCTTCCTTCTTCAGCTGCCGTTCCTCCTCCTTCTCAAGTTATACCTCTTCCAGCTTCCCAGCCTGGTTCACAGGAAGAACCAATAGCGGCCCTTGAAGGTTTAGATGAACCATCTGCTTCCGAAGAACAGAAGGCAGAAGGTCTGGAAGATAGCGAGAAGACCCCGGAGCGGTCTTTCGATTATGACACAAAGCTTTCTACATTTCTTGCTCCGGGGAGTGAGTCTTCTTCCAAGAAGAAGGGGAAGCGTGTGGTTTCAAAGAAAGGAAAGAAGAGTTCTACTGCTGCTGGAGATGAGGCAGAGATTGATCCGGCTGAGTCTCTTTCTCCTTCTTCTCCGACGCGGCCTACGAAACTAATTACCAGGCCGGGTAAAAGTTCCAAGGGTGGGAAGAAGGGGAAATGAGTTTGATTTTGCATTTTCTGCTTTTTGTATTGACCGGGGATTGTGCGGATTCCGGTCTCCGCTTCTTTTTGTAACCTGTACAATGTAAAAATTCTCATAGTGTTGAAATAAAATAGATATTTTTCTTGTACAAATCCTTGTGTATGTAGGAATACATCTGTTTTTCATTTGAAGTGTAGAGTAAACGATTCTTTTCACTTGTACAAATTTTTTGTCTGTGTTTCAAGAACGCATTTACTCCACATCTTTATTACATGATATTGCAATGAACTTGCGGTATGTTGCTTGTATACTACTTTTATTAATGTAACTGAGTTGTACAATGTTGCCCCCATACCACAAGTATATTGTAATATCTCTTGATTTCACAAGACCGATACTCTTATTTTAGAGAATAACTTTCCACTTTTTCAGGGAAGAATTGTTCTGCTTTTAATAGAGTATATCTTGTCTTTGGAGGAATCTTTATTTTCTTTTTCCTCCTGAAGAACACTTCGACTTCTGGGAATGATCACTTTTATTTGTTTGAAAGTGAATTTTCCTGCACAGTGAAATGAACTTCTGAAGAAGGTTTTGATTTTTGTGCCCCAGTAAAGGGTTTATTTTTGGTACTTCAAGCAAGGTGGAGTACGCCTCTGAAGAGGTCTTTTGGTCTCCGAAGAGAAGCGATTTTGGTCTCCGAAGAGAAGCAGTTTTGGTCTCCGAAGAGAAGCAGTTTTGGTCTCCGAAGAGAAGCAGTTTTGGTCTCCGAAGAGAAGCAGTTTTGGTCTCCGAAGAGAAGCAGTTTTTGGCATTTCATCTCTGGTGAAGTGGGTCTCCGAAGAGAAGCATTTTGCACTTCTACACGGGTGAAATGTGCCTCCGAAAAGGGCTTTTTAGCATTTCATCACTGGTGAAGTGGGTCTCCGAAGAGAAGCATTTTGCACTTCTACACGGGTGAAATGTGCCTCCGAAAAGGGCTTGTGCCTCCGAAGAGGGCTTGTGCCTCCGAAGAGGGCTTGTGCCTCCGAAGAGGGCTTGTAATTGCCTGGAAGTTACTTTCTCGTGGTCGGAGGGGTCCACGGGACAAGCGTAAGTCGTTCAATTGGATGTTTGTTTGTACAAACGATCGCAATCGATTAACAAGGTGCCCCTTTTTGGTAGTCCCACCGATCTTTTTGATTGAGGAAAGCTCTCCATTTATTGGCGTGCCTCGTTAGAGGGCTTTGTTGATCCTTGGGAAGGAGCATCAGTTGGTTGGTGTGCCAGGAAGGTTGCGTCTTAGGGGCAAGTAGATCCATGGGATGGACACAAGCTGCCTGATTGGATGCATCACAATCAGCCAGCGAGGGTCTTATTCCTTCTGCTTGGGAAGTTATCCTTTTAGTGGATCTACCTGCTTTCCTGTTGAGAGGCATACCTTCCTTTGGCTGCTTCCATGTTTGCCTGCTC
Organism: Allium fistulosum; assembly: GCA_030737815.1. Taxonomy (NCBI): domain Eukaryota; kingdom Viridiplantae; phylum Streptophyta; class Magnoliopsida; order Asparagales; family Amaryllidaceae; genus Allium; species Allium fistulosum. The sequence continues at coordinate 153,094,041 of CM060906.1, read as the reverse complement.
ATGTTGTATCATCATCCACCAATCTGCGATCCTTTATCATCGTTTCCAAGCGCATTTTTCTTTCTCTTGCAAGTAAATTGCTTTATTCGAAGAAGTAGACTTCACTGTTGAATGACTCCACAGAGTAAACGCAAGTTATTTGGTTGGATGCCTTTTTTACATCAGCGATCACAACCAGTTAACGAGGGCTTGACCTAGTGGAGCCGTCAACTTTTTATGTGAAGTTCCTCTTGTATGGGATTTGAGTTTGAAGTTTTTTGTTGCTTGAAATCTGCTAAATGATTTGTAAGGCTCGCTTAGCTTTGCGATGGGTGAGCTTTGCTTTAATGACCTGCAGTATTAGATCGATATTTTAGCAATACATTTAGAGCATTTACACATCGAAATATAACAGGCATTTTATAATAGAAAACACAATGCATAGTTTTTTTTTCATTATTGAGTCACGCTGATTTCTCAGCGGTTTACAATGCAGAAAATACACATCCATCATTATCTTTACAAATTCAAGCAATGCAGTTAAGTAAAATGAATGCTAGTTATTGTTGTTCCAGAATTTCCAAGCTGGATTTCCATTTGTGCTTGATTCATAGCTTTTGGATTTTTCATGTCAGAGAAAGCGAGAGATGCCCCAGTCGCAGTTTTGTGAGTGATTAGTAGTCATCCCAACTTCTGCTTGCTGGGTATGGTCCCCCTGTGATAGCATTAATGACAAGCTTTTCTGAATCTTGCACTGCAGTGTTGCTGAGAGAATCGGATTGATGGGTAGGACGTTGTTGATCCCGAGCGGATGGGGTTGGATCGACTCCGGTTCTTTTAACGTATTGTTGGAGTTTACCCTGCTCTAGCAATTCTTCAATCACCTTCTTTAATTCGCGACACTGGTCAGTGTCATGGCCAGGTTGATTGTGAAATTGGCAGAACTTTCCATTACGCTTTGCCCCTCTCGTCATCTCAGGCGGCTTAGGGTACCTGACAGCGTCCTTTGTTGCAAAAAAGATATTTCTTGGTGTATCAGTTAAAGGAGTAAAGTCCGAAGGATTAAAGCGGCGAGGTTTCTTTTCATTTCCCTGGCTTTTTCCTCCTTCATTCTCCCTTTTCTGACTTTCAGATTCTCTTTTCTTAGGTGCGACATTGTCATCGTTAGTCTGGGCGGTAACCACTTTCGATGTTGCAGAAAGGTTTTCAAGGCGAATGAACTCATCGGCCTTTTTATAAAATTTATCAAGTGAGTTTGGTTCTTTCATCTTTAACCATATCCCAAATTCACTCGATTTATCAATGGCTCTCATCAAATAAGTCAGGATCATGCGTGGTTCCGCATTTTCTACCTCGGCCAAAGCTATATTGAAACGACTCAAGAAAGATTTGATTGATTCTCCGGGCGCTTGTTCAAGGTTGGACAATGACATTATATCCTTAGCTTTTGAAGCATACAATCTGAACTGTTCTTTAAACTTTTGCGTTAAGTCGGAGAATTTATCTACAGACCGAACTGGAAGCTTTGTGAACCAAAGTAAAGCCACACCTTCTAGGTATACCGGAAAGTATCGACACTTGATCTCGTCTGATGCTCTTGCACCAGTCATATGCCAATCGTACTTGTAGAGGAAATGATTAGGGTCACTGGTTCCCCTATAAGCTTGGATAGTAGGAGGTGCAAATTTCCTTGGAAACTCCGCTCTTAGGATCCTTTCAGTAAACGGAGTTCTGCTTGGCGCAAATCCCCAGTCAGCCTCATCTTCTTCCCTTTGCATGCTCTCTTTCATGATGCGGCCAACCATTTCAGACAGGTACTCTTTATTGTTCAAAGACACCTCCGGGCAAGTATTAGTTCTTCCCTCGGAATTTTGCCCGGGCATCTGCTCATGACAAGTTGGTTGCGGCATAGAACCATCAGTTTGGAAAGGTGGCATTTCAGGAAGAGTAGTTCGACGGTTTTCTGGTTGACGATTTGCCCCGAGCAGAGCAGTTAATCTATCCATCATCAAAGCGTTTTGAGTTTCAATTTGTTGGTATAATCCAGAAACTGCGTCATTCAATTCAGCCCTGGTGACCCCAACGGTTGGAGTTGCTTGGTCTGTTATTGGGGAAGCGGAAGTTCCTTCGTGAGCGTTTCCGGATCTGATAGGTCTGCCTCTTCTTCCAGGAGCCATTATTTCAGATCTGGTTTTTAAAGAGAGGTTCTTTTTATGAATCTTTGTGAAGCAACGGTGGATGATCGCTTGAGTTCAATTCTCAGTGAAAGCACCAAAATGTTAACGGTAAAAAGTGAACGCTAACACCCGGTGTGTGTAATAAACTTGTGAAAGCACCACCCGTTGGTACGGGAACAAAATATGAGCTGTGAATAGCAGAAAAACAGTAAATGAACAACGGATTTACAGTGGTTCGGCCCGTAATTGAGCCTACATCCACTTTATAGTCTTTTATTGCTGATTTGATTACAATTCGATACAATATCCCTCTAAATACAATACAATTTGATCATGAAATCATTCTTGACTACTAGCTCGATCTTTAATGATGAAACTCGACGAATCCGCGTTGGATGTTAGGAGCTCTTCTCGAAGATCGTTGTAGTGTCTTGAATGCTTGAAGATCTTTGATTGCTGAATGAGAGGAAGCTTCGACAGCGTAACGGCGCTTGGAGAAATGAATGGCCAAAAGTCCTCTTCAAGTTAGAAGTGGTGGGGTATTTATAGGAGCTGATCTGGACTCAGGAATTTTCTCTAAGTATTTAAGTCGTCTGCCGACCTATGGTAGATCGGTGGCGAGTTAAGGAATAGGTTTAGGTCGGCGGCGAGTTAAGGAATAGGCTTAGGTCGGAACCTTCTTAAGTCGGAGCCTTTCATAACTCGGCATACTTTCTTAGGTCGGTGACGAGTTAAGGGATGGTTGTCTTTGACAAGTATTAAGTCGTAGCCGACTTATCAAACCTTAACTCGTAAGGCCTTAACTCGCAGCCTTCAAGTCATAAACCCACTAAGTCGTAACTCGTTAGGTCGGAACCTTCTTTAGGTCGTAACCTTCCTGTAGCCTTAGGTCGCTGGACAAGTTAAGTCGTTGAGTCCTAGGTCGTAGACATCTTAGGTCGCAGACTCCTTAACTCGCAGGTACTTTAACTCGTACATTGTTAGGTCGTAAGGTCCTCTTGAGTCGTAAACCTGATGAGTCGTAAGCCTGATGAGTCGTACAGACCTGATGAGTCGCCAGTTCTCATGAGTCGTTGAACCTGATGAGTCGTAAGACCATGAGTCGTATACTCCATGACTCGTTGATCCTAATGAGTCGTAAGACCATGAGTCGTAGAAAGCTTGTCTCGTTGAGTCGTAGAAGAGTTAATCTTTATGAGTCGTAGCACGCTAAGTCGTAAGTCGTTAAACTTCTTAACTCGTAGGTCGTTGAGTCGGACCATTCCTTAGGTCGGAGCCTGTTGAGTCGTAGGTCATCTAACTCTTAACTCGTTAAGTCTTGCACTCCCTTAACTCGTTAACTCTTGAGTCGCGTACTTCTTAAGTCGTGGAGAATTAAGGGTTAACACCAATTATCCATTGCTTTTATACACCTGTATATCCTACTGAGCAATAATATTCAAATCATAACATTCAAAATCATTTTATACTTTCCTTTACAAATTTTCAATATTTGCTTTACTTAAGCCCGTACGATGCACATATATCATCCGTACGCAATATCACATTCGATCGCTCAATCGATCACACAATTTCACTTCCGAACTAGTATTGTCCACCCGACTTCCTAGTGCGGACTCAGATCTGGTTTCTTGATCAGAAACTGTCATTCTCCTTGCATAGCCGTAAACTATGATAGAGAATATCCAGAATCAATCAACAATCCATATCCAGGTTCGTCGTTGAAAATCGAGTGAAAAATTCCAACTCGGATCGATATATCTATCTTGAAATTCTGTGTTCGACACCTGGATCAAATAGCTATGCGAATAAAATAATATACGTACACCTTACGTAATTAATTTCAATTGATTTCCAATTACATCAATTCTCTTTTATTCACATTCCTTTTGATTGTTATCCCCTTATTCACAACTATCCCATTTCACAACTTCAGTTTTAGTCTTCATCCAACTATTCACTTAGTACATTTTTTCCAACATTACTAAGTATATTTCCAATACAAATTTTCTTAAGAATTTCAATTTACTTCAATTTACTACTTCATTTCCAATTTTTTTTCCTTAAATTCAATTCATCTCCAACTTCCAAAATTTGAATTTTATTTAGCTCGAAAACAATCCAAGTTAATTCATTCAATAACTATTTCTCAACTTATTTAAACCACTCCTCTGTTTGAGTTCAGTTTCCATTCAACATTTACTTAAGTCAATAACTTAAGTTTATTTTCCATTTAACCAACCTTTTAAAGTTTTATTTCCATCTTTCATTTGATTCTTATTTAATCAAATTCCATCCATTTATTTATTTAATATAAGTGGTTCATTCACTCAATCATTATGAATTTTATTTTTCCATACTCAATTCATCTGGGATTATTTTATTAATAACTAGGTCATTTCCAATTTATTTTCACTTATTTGGATTCCATTCGCAATCCAAACCATCACTATGTTAATCCAATTTCATTAACTCACAATTCAATTTCATTAACTAATTTATTATCTCATTAGTTCCTCCGCTGGTTAAAATTAAATACTTGCTTTTTAATTCCAAATATCACTTCACTTAATTATCTTAAGTTCAATTTATTTTATAATTCAAGTTTGGATTTATTTAAAAATTAAGATTGCTCATCTTAGTCATTTCCATTTGATAATTACAATTTCAAATTATAACCCTTAATGGTTCAAAGAAATGAATTCTCTTTTATGACTTACAATTTCATTTCTATTCATAAGTTTAACTTACTTGCTTAAGATCTAGGACTATTTATTTAAGTCCATTTCCATCTTTACAATCAAATCTCAAATTATTACACTTAAGAGCTTAAGAATATGAATTTCTTTACACAATTATAAGTATTTTACATTACCTTTGTATCCAATTCAATTCGACTTCAACTTATTTACATTTAATTCAATTCCAATTCTCAATTTTTATTTAACTTATCTTAAGTTAAATTCAAATATATTTTATTCACCTTCATATACTTGAATTAAATTTTAATTCTAGGATACAATTTTATACAAGTTTTACAATTCATTCACCTTCAAGTTCTCTAACTCTTTTATCTACCAACTTATATTACTCATTGAGTTATTTTCATCTCATAATTATAATCCCAGAATTAAACTTCCATTCCCTTCTTATTTCAATCAACTTCATTCTATATTTTATATTGCTGATTCATTTAAATTCCCACATTTAAATTTTAAATAGAATTCCCAGAATTCAATTGCCCGATTTTATTTCAAAACCATTTTGAATCCATAAATAACTCATACATATCTGGTAAATCACCTCAAATCCCAATTCCCAAAACAATCTGCTTTTTCCAAACAATTTTTCCTTTGAATTTCAAAACCAACCCAGTTCACAATCATTTCCAATTTAAAACAGTTTGGTAGCAATTTCTCTTTGGAAACTCGAAAATAGACATCGATGATGCTGCAGTCATCACCGAAATTATTTTCCAGCGACCGTAAGAGAATTTAATGCTTTTATCTCTTTAAAACATTTCAAATATTTTTAAATTCCCAAACCTCACCAGATTTCAATTCCACCCCAAAATATTTCTTAAATAGTACTACTTATTATTTCTCCAAAATCTTTGAAAACCATTTCCAAATCCCAGGAATTTAAACTTTTCCCGAAAATCCCAAATTGCAATTCCTTTAAATCTACATTCAAACATTCCCTGGAATTTATCTCATTTCAATTTCAAATGTTTCTATGGAATTCTATTTCAAAATTATAATCACCTTTGTATATGAAGTTTTATTTCAACTTATAAATTACATTTATAATTTATGTTCTCAAACTCCATTTGTTATATAAATTTATTCTTGAACTTTGGTTATAAGTTTTCAATTTCTTATTCAATTTCCTCCTAATGATAATAATTTATTATCATCATCTAACAACCAAACATCCAAATATAACTATAATAATTTATATAAATTATTTCTTTCATATACAAAAATAATTTGGGTAAAATTATTTCATCTACCCATTCTAAAACAATATTGTGTCGAATTGTTCTATTTAAGTGTTTAGAGATCCCTATCAATAACGTTAATTACTCGTATTGACCAGAATCCATAAACTATTCAATAAACCAACCAACACAATATAAAACCATTTTATATTCACTAACAAATACGTGCTCATATCTATTAATACTCTCAAACTCATTCTAGAGTACTATCGACTCTATTTAAGAGTAATTCCCACCAGAGCCAAGGTTATCGCCAACCTAAGCTCTGATACCACTGTAACGACCCGACTTTCCTTACCCGGAAAATCGAACCATTTTAGTTAAGAAGAAGAGGTAGAAGAAGAAGAATAGAAAACAACATCAGAATCTAACCATCGCAGCGGAATAAAATATAATATATATCAACAGATCTTTACACAAATCAAAAGCTATATCTGTTTATACAATACATCATCAGAGTACATCAACATCCATAACATAAAACTGAATACACAGTGGAAATATATAGCAAATACGGGAGTACGTATCGGCCCCCAGCTCGTCTCCTGAGCTCCACAGCATCATATCCTAAACCTGTTTATCTCGGTCTGACCCGAGCATCATATAAAACAATACCCGAGTCAGTCTGGAATACCAGCGTGAGAAAATCACACTCAATTGATTATTAAAGTTTCAAAAATCCTTTTGAAAATAAAAGCATCTCGTAAGACCACGCCACAAATAAAAATGTCGGGTTTTTACCTTACGATAGCTAAAACACTTTTTATAAAAATCCTCTGATATTATAATAGTGTCTATTCACAAATACTTATTAAAATAGCTGAAATTGTTACATGATTAAATTCCAGCATACTAGGTATACACACAAAACTCGTACAAGGCACGTAGGGAGAATGGATTTCCAACGAATGACTAGGCACTGGGGTACCACCTGTCACAGTACGTGGCCTAGATCACAGTACCGAGGAGTACGCCCGCTCCCCTGCAACACAAGACCGGAATCATCCCTTACTGGATAATTCCAAATAAAATCATCCCACGGTTGTGATCAGCAACCGCACCACTAAGCCGAAATAAAAGGGACATCTAGACAGGGATGACTTTACTCTCAAGTGGGGGCTACCCACGAAGCCTTGCTGCATAACCCCTGATTTTCAGTCATTCCCGGTTGATGAGGCTCGAGGCTAAACGATACCTTTATAGCACATATCCCTTAGAATGCCCATCGTCCACCTGACGATGTCACGAAAGCATTCGTCCATACAAGTCCGTCCCGGGTTCGAACGGAACCGAAGGCACTATTCCTACTACATCCATTTTGGAAATATCCTCAGGATTAGTAGCGACTAGCCCTTGCACTTCACTGCTCCATCTTCGCCTCCGAAATCGTTACACGAAACGTACAAACCGGATCGAAGTGGTATTCGAGTCTCCAGACCTAGAATCCCGGTATACGGAAACTCGATCCCGATCTCTTCGAAACGATCAGCGCATTTGGCCAATATTGATAGTCGGTAATTTAACTATCAATTAACATCCACAAGCAACCATCACACAATAAATAATTTTCCCACATTATTTATTTGCCCAAATATCTTTCCAAGATATATTTCCAAATTTTCAAAGCTCATTTGAAAACAAATTCAAACAGTTTCCGCTTACGGAATACATTTCCAAATATTTATTTCCTCTGAAACACCAAGTACAAAACACTTTTCATTTTAAAAATAATTTAAATGCACTTTACTATAAATATACTTTATAATATTGAAATTTAAAAACTACTTTAATATCTTAACAAAATATATTTTAAGAATATTTAAAATAAAACCACTTTATAAATATAAGCTAACTTCCTCTTTAAAACATAATACCAAATTACTTTTATATAATTACTACAATAATAGATTTTTGAAAATACTACTTTGGAAATTAACCTTTAGAAAAAATCAATTTCCTAAAACATGCCTTTTTACACAAATTAGAACTTTTAACTTATATTTAAAATTGCTTTGAAAAACGTACTTGGCAATCCAAGGAAATACACTTCTCATTTCCATCTTTTAAAAATAAACCAACATTTATTTTTAAACCAATCCATATTCTTTTATAAATTCCCACCTTGAATTTATATTTCAAATATCCACTGATATTCCATTTCACTTTATAAACCCAGTTTATATCTCCAAAATCTCATTTCTCTTTAAATTTCAAATCCCAAAATATTTAAATCAAATTTATAATTGATTTCCCAATTTATTTTACTTTGAAATAAATTTCTTTACTTAATCCATTTATTTCCAAATTCATTAACTTCCAGATTTTATTTCTCATTATGATTTAAAATCTTTAAACCAAAACACAAGTTTCAGATTTCCCGAATTCTTTCTTTCTTTTTAATTACATCTAAACATTGAATTAAAATAAATTATTTATTTCTTTAAATAATATCACATAAGTTTTCTTTAAATTCAATATTTCTCTGTTTATTCAAAATTCTTCTTTTCCATATTTAATTTATTCGAATTCACTAGAATTACTTAACTAAATTTTACTCTTTTATTTCTTTCCAAAAATCCAATTCAATTACTTTTGATAACTCATTATACTGGGAAATTCAATCCAACCAGATTATCCAATATAAATCATCACAGGATATCAACAATCATATCACAGAATATTTAAACAAAATTAAATATTTTGAGGAATCCAGTTGGATCCCCCCAACCTGTTTCCCTGCATCCACAGACGTTAGCACAATACCAATTCCACTTCGAGGTGGAATATCGCGGTATATGGATTTAAATAAATATCATCCGCTATTATGCGGCGCATAGGGTCTCATCCACTATAAAATGCGGGAATATCAACAACTCCAATATATACATATGCCAATATGTATATATTGCTATATACTACTATATATATAGTATCACATCAAACCAAATCAATCATTCAACCAATTATTTAAATTTAACCAATTAAATTAAAATTAAAATTTAACTGAGTGAGATTAACTCACCTTTTGCTATTATTTGCAATTCATTCCAGACCATCTCGTTTCTTTCCCGATTTTGACCTTGTATAAATATTTGTACGGTTAATTAATATTTGAATTAATCGAAAAATTAATTACTACTTATTTATTGAATTTAATTTAATTTAAACTATTCCCTTTTGAATAAAAATACCTTTTTTAGTGACATATAATTAAACAGGTTTATTAGACAAATTTATCACTACTTAATGAATCTAATTTCAACTTATTACCTGATTGAAACCAATTTTTCCTTGTGAACTATATATATACCCTTATTAACATTTATACTTCCAAAAATTTAACTTTATAAATTCTTCCTTGTATATATATTAAAAACAAGTATGTATATGAATATATATTATTATTATTATCTATTTTAAATCAAACTGAGATAAAATTCTCCTAACATATGTACATATATATGACATTCAAGTTAAGTTAAATTGGAAAATTTAAAAACAAAATACCTCTGACAAAATCGAATGAACCCAGCCCTTCACATCTTCGCGACATCAAGACCACCGTTCCCACTGCGCACGTGCACCCCAGTTCCCAACCTCAATACGCCAACTGACCTCGTCGATTGCTCAGCTTCGTCGTCCCCGCATGATCCCCTCGACTTATTCGCAAGCGCCACCATCAGTTGCTCGAGCACGAGCGCCTCCGTCACGATGTCGCTGGCCCAGATGCTCTTTGACTTCAACATCGCGTTCGAGATCGAACTCGAATGTCATCCCCCAATCCAACCGCGACCAAGATTCCGACTACCTTCCCCTTTACCTCGCGAGCGTCGCGCGCATCACTAAAGTTTCGATGAAAATCGAATTTGATTTCATTTGAAACTAGAAGAGAAAAAGGAAAAACGAGTCTCGGCTTAATTTCGTTCGAACTGGACATGAGAAAGATAGTCTCGAGCTCGGCCCTGTTTTCGTTTGCTAATACAATTTCTTTTCGAACGAAGATTGATTTTGAATAATATGTTTCCTTTAACGAATGGACTAAGAAGAAAAGAAAAAGAAGAGGCGTGTAGGAGAAGCTTAAAGGAATAATACGACTGTGATTAGATTTTTAACAGGTGAAAAGATGTTCGATATTTTGAATTAAAACGACTAATTATTATAGGCGTTTATATACCGTACTATCACATGATGACTCCGAATGCCACGAAATTTGAGATCCGATAATAATTTAATGTTACGGATCCAATGAAATTAGTTTCATCGAATTCCGAGACTATGCCTCGGAAGGCTATTTTCAAATTCAATTCAAACGATATATTTTAAAACTGAACAAAACATTCTGAAATTTAATTTTAAAAATTCTATTACCTTCAGTATTGTTAATACGGATTTTACAAGCCTTTAAATTATTTTTATCAGGCTTAAAATTCCAGATTCAATAATTTATCCGATTCAGATAATTAAATTCAACAAATAACTATCCAATAATCACTGATTTTTGAAATTAAAGTTGATAATTATCTTTTGAATATTTAAAATTAATTAAATATTCTCATTTCAAATAGTCGAAAATTATGGGTCGTCACACATATCCTGAATCTGCATTCTCAATCCCCCAATGAACCTAGATGTCAGCTGCTCTTCTGTTTCCATAATATCGTTCCTTACAATAAGTTGATAGAATTCATCAGCATAGTCATTAACTGTCTTTGTGCCCTGCCTCAAGTTCTGCAAACGTTGATACATCAAAGATTGATAATTGTATGGTAAGAACGTTGCTTTCATCAATTTCTTCATCTTCTCCCAAGATTCAACTTTTGACTTTCCCATTCGTTCACGTGTAAGTTTGGTTTGCTGCCACCATGCCAAAGCTCTACCCCTCAGCCTCGTAGCAACCAACTTCACTCTACGATGTTCTGGAACTTCTTTGAAGTCAAAAATCTCCTCAACATTAGCCACCCAATCTAGAAACTCCTCCGCTTGCATACCACCTTTGAATTCAGGAATTTCAGTCTTCATCCCCGACTCCCATTTGTGATCATACTCAGAGTGATTTCCTCCTTGCCCTCGTCCTTGTCCTTGAACACTACCACCATCATACTCCTCTTCAAAATCATATGTATATCGTTGTCTATCTCGTCCACCCACATCTCTACTACCATTACGCCTTCCACCTTCATCCCTTCTATCGACATTCCTCCGTTCACGATCATTCACGTTCCTCCCACGCCCTTGATCATTTTCAACACTTCTGTCTCGATTGGAATGTGGCGAGACTCTACTACCCCCATGGTTAGATTCAGGTGAAACCCTTCTCCGATTTTGATTCATTTCTGTCATAAGCTTCTCTAACCGGCCAATTCCTTCGTTAAGCTTTTCACTAAAATTCTCATTGATTCTTTGCTCCATCTCATCAGCTTCTTCTCTTCGATACAAAGCTTCTACGTTTTGGTGGCGATTAGCTCTTCTTGGCGGCATACTTGAAAACTTTACAAATTTTTCAACACTTCAAATTCAAACACTTTTCGGACTTTGATCCAAAATGAAATGGATCGAAAACTTCCACTTTGTAGCAAATCGCGATGAACACGATGGACAAAGCTTCGTCCTCCAATTCAAATTTTGATCAATCAATCTTCGACAATGATGACTCTTCTTCCTCTCGGCCACGGTTTAACACTTCAAGCACTCGGCTTCTCTTCAAACTTCAAATTCTTCAAAATGATTAGGCTCCAAGTCTCGATCTAGCTATGATTGGCTAGAACAAGCTCTGATACCAAAACTGACGCAGCAGATTAATCAAAACGATGTAAAACGGTGAAGGTAGCAATCGGTGGATTGGAAGAATACTGGAATGCCCGAATTCGTTGATCCGAAGATACCGAACTCTAGCTATCTCGAACTCGTTGATCACGCACGATACCGGGTTCAAAGATCTTCAATTCTTCAAGTGTTGATCAAGAGCACTTAATTCCGCGAATCGGCTTCTACAATCGTTGAATCGAGCGCACTCGATTATCCGAAAGAGGAGATGGAGATTACACTCAACTACCAATTTAAATGAAAGCACAAAGCAATCAAAAGAGAATTTTATTCAATATTCAACAACCTTTTACAAATGACTTCACTTGCCTATTTATAGGCTACAACACAAATCCAGAAAATTCCCTAAGTCTTAAGTCGTTTCCGACTCATCATCTATGACCTACGACTCATCATAAGCCGTATACGACTTTTCAGCTTACAATACAAATGTCACCACCAGGTATACGACTTAACGACTTAACAACTCAACACTCCTTATTTACAAAGCATACGACTCATGACTTATTTACAACAGACGCCATACGACTTATACTCCAGTAGCGAATTAGAAAACAACGATTCAGATTAACTCGTCAGGAGAATCTACAGCATGGATTAAAGCGGCATCAGAATATATAGCTCCAGGCCTCTACGACTTAACCCAATTTCGATAAGTCGTGGACAACTTATACCAGCCTCGCCCTTGAGTCGTGGATGGCTTATCTCCTCACCTTCCTTGAGTCGTAGACGACTTATCACTTGTGTATTCTTCCCCTTGAGTCGTGAGCGACTCATCTCCCTGTTAAGTCGTAGACGAGTTATAGTTGCTTCGTTAAGTCGTAAACTCATCACAACTTTCCCTTTGGTCTTCCAGTTGAGTCGTGGACGACTCATCACCGCCTCCTTAAGTCGTAGAAGACTTATGCCGTCCCCTTTGGTTTTCCAGATGAGTCGTGGACGACTCATCACCGCCTCCTTGAGTCATAGATGTCTCATACGATTCATGCCTGTCTCTATGAGTCGTGGACGACTCATAGCATTGCCCTTAAGTCGTAGACGACTTATATCTGCCGTGTTAGTTTTATCTCGTGGACGACTCAGGACTTCATCTCTGGGTTTAGCTGCATCAGATGGCCGTCGCCAACTGCACCACTAAGCCGAAATAAAAGGAGGAACTCTCTAGACAGGGATGACCTTACTCTCAGTGGGTGCTACCCACGAAGCCTTGCTGCACCTCCCCTGTTTTAGCCATTCCCGGTTGATGAGGCTTGAGGCTACGATTTACCTTTAAATCAGAACACACCACTTAGAATGCTCATCGTCTACCTGACGATGTTCTGAAAGCATTCAATCCATATAAGTTCGTCCGGGTTCGAACGAAACCGAAGGCATTATCTCGTTACACTTGTGTTGGAATCACCCTCAGAGTTAACGACAATAACCCTTACACTCTGAATCTTCATCTTCACTTGAGATTCACGACCTATCGTTAATTTGGATCGATGTGGTATTCGGGTCTCCAGACCTGGAATCCCAGTATACGGAAACCCGATCCCGATCTCATCGAAATCCAAAACGTATCTTTTAAGGGCCAAGTTGTTTTAAGGTTAAAACAATTCAATTCTTATCTATATACACACAGATAGATAATTTACAATAGATAATCCATATTATCATCCAAACAGATAATTCATATTATCATTTCAATCCAACCAAACATCTATATCATAGATCAGCACATCTCTTATCAGAGATATCAACAATGCAAAGCATTCAATATCATTCATCCATTCTTAAGTAATGATTTATCATCTCTAATTAATTTAAAGTGAATTAAATTAATTACTTCATCCTATAAATCCTGCTTACTTAATTATTAATTAAACCAATTAATTAATCATTACTCTAAGTATCCATCTTAATTAATCAATCCTGATTAATCAACCTTTAATTACTTTAAGTAATTAATACTTAATTAATTTCACAAATTAATTATCTTAAATCATTTCAGTAATTAATCTCTAATTACTTCATTAATTAATTAATTATACTTAATTACATTAATCCTTAATTAATTACAATTAATTAATTACTTTAATCACTTATTATTTATTAATTAATCTTAATTAATCAATTCTTAATTACATCATTAATTTTATTAATTAATGATCCTTAATTACTCTTAATTAATTATCTTATTTAAATTAATTACATTTAATAATTAATTAGTCACATTTATTAATCACCTTTGATTAATCTCATTTAGTAATTAACTTCCCTTAATTACTCCACTTCATAAATTAATTACTCCTTAATTAATTATCCTTTAATTAATCCCTTGATTAATTATTCAAAAGTAATTAACTCAAATTACTTTTATTATTAAATCATCTTCAGTTAATTACATCCAGTAATTACCTTTAATTACTTTCCTAAGTAATAACACTTCACTAATTACATTTAAGTAATTATATTTATCACATCTCTAAATGATTATCTTAAATTAATTTAATTAATTAATTTAACTTAATCAAATTTATTTAATTAATTACCTTAAGTAATTAATTACCTTAATTACTTCCATTTAAATTATACTTAACCCATTTTCATATTAACTAATTAATCTAATTGATTATCAAATTTAATCATATTAATTAATTAATAATCCTTAATTAATGATCTTTCATTAATTATTAACAATTCTTTAATTACTTTCTTTAAGTAATTAATCTTTAAATCAACTATTTATTAATTACAAATTAATAAATTCTTAATTACCAATTAATTAATTTCTATTACTAAATTAATTGCTTAATTAATCTTTAATCACTTGATTAATAAATTTCTAATCATTTATTAAAACTCTATACTTATTTAAATAAATGATCCTTAATTTCAAATTAATTAATTTATTAAATTATTCCTTAATTACCTTATTAATTTAATGAATCCTAAATCATTAAACCTTAATTACTTTCTAAATTAAAGTATTAACCTTTAACTACTTTAATTATTATTAATAAAGACTTTAAAACATTTTACTTAAAAATCTTCCTTTTAATTCATTTTAAATTAAAGATTTAAAATGAATTACAATTTAACTTTAACCAATTTTAAATCCAATTTACACAATCTTTTAAATCCAAATGTTAAGAAATACTTAACATTTATAAAGGAAATTAAGATTTTTGAACAAATTCATTTATTCAAATCTTTTTAATTTATTCTTTAAACATTTAAAGATATTTAAACATTTTAATAAAAACTTATTTATTTCACAATTGGAATTCAAGTTTAAATGTGAATCCACACCTAAAGATTTTATTTTAAACTTTGTTTAAATCTCTGTTTTCAAATTTTAAATCAATTTTAAAATTTTAAAAACAAACAGGCTTTGAAACCTGTAACCACTCAATTACCCGGGACCAACAAAAATTCCCCCGAGTCAAAACCTTATTTCCCCGAGTCACTCATGCAATTCTTCGAGTCGAACAGAGACTACATCTTCCCAAACTTCAAATTCTTCCAGTTGTACGAAACGTACATGTGCACGTGCACAGGCGTAACGATCGCCTCCAACCATCACTCCCAACTCCGGCATGTCGTCTACGACACCCACTCGCGATCCCAATCATCAGAACCACGAACTGCCTCATCAATCGAAATCGAGCAAATAGATCATTACCTGGAAACAGTCCCAACCTGGAAACTTCCTCGAATCCAACTTCTCCGATCATCAGATCGTCTGATCTTCCTATCGAAGCTTCGTCAACGTCTCCACTTTAATTTCCCAAAATCTGATGGAGCTCGAACCACCAGAGGCGCCGTGATGATTGAAATTCCGACCATTCGAAAACTAGGGCTAAAAACGAAATCAAACACCTACCATCGCCACAGTGAATTATTATCACTTTTGATATTTTTCTCAGATTCTCCGATCATCCCTACATCTCCATTGAGAACCACGACGTCCCCGAACCCATAGATCACCAGAGACAACTAAAAACCCAAATTCTGTTCAAGTTCGAACTGCTCACTCAACTTAATGCTAAAAATTGTGATTTCTCTTCTAAAAATCATTATTTGGTTTAAAGATTCAATTTATAATCCTGGAATGTTAAATTATCATATTTGAATTTTATACAAAAATTTAAACTTCCATGTTCTCTTTTTATTTAGAGAACAATTTCAAATAAACTTTTAAATACCAACTCATGAATTAAACAAACAGTAATGTTTGAATCCTAAGTTCTAATAAAAATCAGATAAAGGATAATGAGTTTTTGATTTAAAACTTTAGCTGCTGAACTAAGAACAGGTAGAAACAATAAAGCAATCAAACATGCATCTATCCACATATATATATACATAGAAATTCAATCATATATATATCTACTCAATACATGTTTCATTCCAGAAATCCATATGTAAACAGATAACATATACTTTTAGTTTAAAATGAATGTTACTCACTTGATAAATAACAGGGGATAGGTTTTTATATGTAAACAGACAGGCTCACACACATATTCATACCAATTCATATAAATTCAAATTAGAAACTTCAATTCCAGCCAATATCATCACATGCCAACATATATCATATTCTTAAGTTTTAGAAAATGTAAGTTACTCACCAGAAAATGATGAACATGCTTCCAGATTTGAAAAGCTTTTGAATTTTAAAAACTTGAGTTGCTTGAATCTGTTTTTGATTTTTAAACTTGAATGTTGATTTGGAAACTTGCATGCATGCTCTAAAATCTTGCTTTGTTTAGATGTTGCTCTAGATCAGGTTGCTTACTTTCAGATTCGAAAAGAAGAAATTGCAGTCTTTGCTTAGATTCTAGATTGAAGAAAATGTGCAGGTTTGTTGTTCTCAGATTTACAAATGCAGGTTGAAGAAATGATTATAGATTGTATTTGAGAGGATTTTGGTTGAGAGGAAAGTTTAATTACAGATTTGTGGTTTGAGAGAAGAATTTATCTTCAGCTATATTTTGTTTACAGCTGAATGTTTTCTTAGTTTTGAAAAAGAATAAAAGGAATGAAATGAGAGGCATTTGTATATATGTAAGAAAAATGTAGTTTATTAAAAATAAAAATAAAAGAAACCAAAATTAAGAACTTGACATTTGGCATTACCATTGTATTATTAGTGTACACATGTTATTACATGGCCTTAAAGATTTACACTTGTCTTTTTAAGTAATTCATATTTATTTTATAATGTTAATAAAGCCCTTTTCTTAATTTATTAAATACTTATCTATATATATATATATATAAATTTCTTTAAAGAAAATAAAATCAATTATACTTATAAATAAAAGTTCATACATATATTTTAAAATCCAAAACTATTAAAATGTATATTAGAAATTTAAAACAAGACTTTATTTATTTATTAAACTTTCAAATCAAAGGCAATCTATTTACAATATATACTCATATATATATATATATATATATTATAGATAGAAATCATTTTATTAACTTATAAAAGATAAAATTCACCAATTAAATATTTATTTAATTAGATTATTAACCAATTTAAATTTTTATTATCAAATATTATCAAATCAATTTAATTATTTAAACAGATTATTAAATTGATATTACCCCAAATTTCCGGGATATTACATTCCTCCCCCCTTAAAATAATTTCGTCCTCGAAATTTAAAACAAATGTAATTTAATAATATTTTTAAATCACAAGGATGTATTATCATCCATATGCTAACAATCATAGCAACCAATCATCCAAACAAACAATTCTAACTATCTAGCAAAAAATTTTGAATAGAATTTCCTCGAGTTTCCCCAAGTATATATATACCGGGATACTCGCTCTACAAACAATCCAAACAACCAATACTACTAAACTATAGAGCTCCTACTCATCTAGATCTACAAAACTAAACAGAATATCAGACTACAGACAAGTCTGACTCAACAACCAATTCCTCCAGAACTGCTGGTTCCAAAACCAGAGATAGATCAAACACGTACTCCCTCAGAGATACGTAAAATACATTGAATTCCAGTTATCCAAACTGACAATTCAACCTTGTAGATCAAAGTACTTATCCAAATTAGATCACAGAAAAGATCCAAAACAACTTGGAGCTGACTTCCCAGACTTACCCAATCTTATAGCTCCCTTTTACCAGAGAAAACTTCAATAACAATGAAGTCTTCAACTTCGAATTCCAAATTCCTCCGTCTCTTATCCACAAGATCCTCCTGACAATCCTGGGCTTCCTACAAATCCTTCCTGATCAGCTCAACCTTCGCTGATGCTTCTTGAAACAAACTGGACCAAAAATAACTCGACAGAATGATCCTCTCAAGATTTACCCATAATCCAGAACACAATCCTACTCACAAACATCAGTAGATTCCAAACTTACTTCTCCTATTCAGAGATGCACTCCCAAACTGCTTCCGCTACTCCATTCTAATCTGGAATAGAATGAAAATGCTGATGAAGAACACAAGCACATACTGGACAACACATCCCAGAAAATCTCCAATAATCCAAGAGAATACTCAGCAATCGCAAGTCACTTTTGCGATCAACCCAGCCAAAATGCAAAGAAACTGTTCTCTCTTTACCAATCAGAACAGCTTACACTTATCTATCCTATCTATCGAAGAAATGGATCCACTCTACTGCTTCTGAACTCCTTCTTCAGAAAACTGCTCATCCAGGAAAACTTCCTGCCAACACACAGAACACTCCGAGCTGCACTGCTGCCAAAGATGCCAAAGATTTCCTAACCAAAGCTTTTCGAGAAACTCGGACCCAAACCAACACAAACACCATGTTGAACTCAGCCACAATACCGAAATATACACACTTCCTTAAACTTGTTCCAAAGAAAACATCTTCGGGAACATCCATAGTCACTGCATCTCCTCACGCAGCTACTACCCCTTGAGGTTGCCAAGCTACCATCACTTGCTTCAGCACATCTGACAGATCCAAATTCAACTCATCCAAACTTCAAAAATAAACTCCGAACCTTAACAGTTCCCTTCGGAGATTTGTGAAATCCTTACACAACTGCAAAGTTCACTCGAGACGGTATTAGGTTTACAGTCTCGACAAATACACTTCCAACCTCAACACTCAGACTCCTAATCCTAGATGATAAATTATTATCATCTCAACCAATCATTACAAATACCATATACATTTAAAATGATACTTTTTTTTATATAGAAATTATATCTGGGTAAAATTATTTCATCTACCTTTTTAAAACAATATTGTGTTCGTTGGCCTGGTCCAAGTGTTTAGAGATCCCTATCAATAACGTTAGCTACTCGTATTGACCAGAATCCATATACCACTCAACCGATCAATTAACACAATATAAAACCATTTTATATAACTAACAAATACGCGCTCTCGTATATATATATATATATATACACTCGGACTCAAACAGGTTGCTACAGATCCTGTCTCTAATGAACAATCCTTCCGAACCTAGGTATTCACTCAACCTAGTGTTCTGATATTCACTTAACCAAAAGCTTAGGCATTCGCTCAACCTATGCTCTGATACCACTGTAATGACCCGCCACTCATTCTACAGAATGACGTATCATTCATAAGAAAGAAAGGGGTAGAAAATAGAAAAGAAGAGAAGAAAGAAAGAAACAACAACAACGATCTCACAGAGGAACGAATAAATTATATTAATAACATAAACTATTACATAGTATACAACAATTTACAGAGTTACACAGCATATACATCACTTACTAGACAGTTATAAACATCTGTCTAGACATTACAACTCAATACACTACAGAGATACAGACACAGCGGAACTACTATATATATCTACAACGCTGAAGCCTCCTGTTCCATTGCTCCTCCACAATTCGTCAAAGCTAAACCTGAATCCCATGGCTACTCGTAAAAATTTGAGTACCCAAGAGTTTATAAAACAAAATAAACACTTGGGTCAGACATGGGTCTGGTGTGAGTAACAGGTTAAATTTGTTTAACTTCAAAACCTTTTGAAAACAAAGGTATCACGTAAGACTCCCCACAAATAAACATGGGTAAGTTTTTACCTTACGCTAACCAAAACATTTGATAGGAAATCCAGTTGTATTATAATAGGTCTAGGCTTTTCAAATAAATATGAAATAGCCGAAATTGTTACATTCATTAAATTCCAGCATACATAGGTATACAATCAAGTCCGTTATCACTTATTGGAATTTGGGTTTCCATACAATGGCAAAGCTACCGGGGTACCGCTCATCACAGTACGGGGCCTAGATCACCGTACCGAGGATCACTCCCAATCCCCTGCAACACAAAGCCGGAACCATCCCTTACTGGATAATCCCGAATAAAATCACCCCACAGATGGCCGTCGCCAACTGCACCACTAAGCCGAAATAAAAGGAGGAACTCTCTAGACAGGGATGACCTTACTCTCAGTGGGTGCTACCCACGAAGCCTTGCTGCACCTCCCCTGTTTTAGCCATTCCCGGTTGATGAGGCTTGAGGCTACGATTTACCTTTAAATTAGAACACACCACTTAGAATGCTCATCGTCCACCTGACGATGTTCTGAAAGCATTCAATCCATACAAGTTCGTCCGGGTTCGAACGAAACCGAAGGCATTATCTCGTTACACTCGTGTTGGAATCACCCTCAGAGTTAACGACAATAACCCTTGCACTCTGAATCTTCATCTTCACTTGAGATTCACGACCTATCGTTAATTTGGATCGATGTGGTACTCGGGTCTCCAGACCTGGAATCCCGGTATACGGAAACCCGATCCCGGTCTCATCGAAATCCAAAACGTATCTTTTAAGGACCAAGTTGTTTTAAGGTTAAAACAATTCAATTCTTATCTATATACACACAGATAGATAATTTACAATAGATAATCCATATTATCATCCAAACAGATAATTCATATTATCATTTCAATCCAACCAAACATCTATATCATAGATCAGCACATCTCTTATCAGAGATATCAACAATGCAAAGCATTCAATATCATTCATCCATTCTTAAGTAATGATTTATCATCTCTAATTAATTTAAAGTGAATTAAATTAATTACTTCATCCTATAAATCCTACTTACTTAATTATTAATTAAACCAATTAATTAATCATTACTCTAAGTATCCATCTTAATTAATCAATCCTGATTAATCAACCTTTAATTACTTTAAGTAATTAATACTTAATTAATTTCACAAATTAATTATCTTAAATCATTTCAGTAATTAATCTCTAATTACTTCATTAATTAATTAATTATACTTAATTACATTAATCCTTAATTAATTACAATTAATTAATTACTTTAATCACTTATTATTTATTAATTAATCTTAATTAATCAATTCTTAATTAATCAATTCTTAATTACATCATTAATTTTATTAATTAATGATCCTTAATTACTCTTAATTAATTATCTTATTTAAATTAATTACATTTAATAATTAATTAGTCACATTTATTAATCACCTTTGATTAATCTCATTTAGTAATTAACTTCCCTTAATTACTCCACTTCATAAATTAATTACTCCTTAATTAATTATCCTTTAATTAATCCCTTGATTAATTATTCAAAAGTAATTAACTCAAATTACTTTTATTATTAAATCATCTTCAGTTAATTACATCCAGTAATTACCTTTAATTACTTTCCTAAGTAATAACACTTCACTAATTACATTTAAGTAATTATATTTATCACATCTCTAAATGATTATCTTAAATTAATTTAATTAATTAATTTAACTTAATCAAATTTATTTAATTAATTACCTTAAGTAATTAATTACCTTAATTACATCCATTTAAATTATACTTAACCCATTTTCATATTAACTAATTAATCTAATTGATTATCAAATTTAATCATATTAATTAATTAATAATCCTTAATTAATGATCTCTCATTAATTATTAACAATTCTTTAATTACTTTCTTTAAGTAATTAATCTTTAAATCAACTATTTATTAATTACAAATTAATAAATTCTTAATTACCAATTAATTAATTTCTATTACTAAATTAATTGCTTAATTAATCTTTAATCACTTGATTAATAAATTTCTAATCATTTATTAAAACTCTATACTTATTTAAATAAATGATCCTTAATTTCAAATTAATTAATTTATTAAATTATTCCTTAATTACCTTATTAATTTAATGAATCCTAAATCATTAAACCTTAATTACTTTCTAAATTAAAGTATTAACCTTTAACTACTTTAATTATTATTAATAAAGACTTTAAAACATTTTACTTAAAAATCTTCCTTTTAATTCATTTTAAATTAAAGATTTAAAATGAATTACAATTTAACTTTAACCAATTTTAAATCCAATTTACACAATCTTTTAAATCCAAATGTTAAGAAATACTTAACATTTATAAAGGAAATTAAGATTTTTGAACAAATTCATTTATTCAAACCTTTTTAATTTATTCTTTAAACATTTAAAGATATTTAAACATTTTAATAAAAACTTATTTATTTCACAACTGGAATTCAAGTTTAAATGTGAATCCACACCTAAAGATTTTATTTTAAACTTTGTTTAAATCTCTGTTTTCAAATTTTAAATCAATTTTAAAATTTTAAAAACAAACAGGCTTTGAAACCTGTAACCACTCAATTACCCGGGACCAACAAAAATTCCCCCGAGTCAAAACCTTATTTCCCCGAGTCACTCACGCAATTCTTCGAGTCGAACAGAGACTACATCTTCCCAAACTTCAAATTCTTCCAGTTGTACGAAACGTACATGTGCACGTGCACAGGCGTAACGATCGCCTCCAACCATCACTCCCAACTCCGGCATGTCGTCTACGACACCCACTCGCGATCCCAATCATCAGAACCACGAACTGCCTCATCAATCGAAATCGAGCAAATAGATCATTACCTGGAAACAGTCCCAACCTGGAAACTTCCTCGAATCCAACTTCTCCGATCATCAGATCGTCTGATCTTCCTGCCGAAGCTTCGTCAACGTCTCCACTTTAATTTCCCAAAATCTGATGGAGCTCGAACCACCAGAGGCGCCGTGATGATTGAAATTCCGACCATTCGAAAACTAGGGCTAAAAACAAAATCAAACACCTACCATCGCCACAGTGAATTATTATCACTACTGATATTTTTCTCAGATTCTCCGATCATCCCTACATCTCCATTGAGAACCACGACGTCCCCGAACCCATAGATCACCAGAGACAACTAAAAACCCAAATTCTGTTCAAGTTCGAATTGCTCACTCAACTTAATGCTAAAAATTGTTATTTCTCTTCTAAAAATCATTATTTGGTTTAAAGATTCAATTTATAATCCTGGAATGTTAAATTATCATATTTGAATTTTATACAAAAATTTAAACTTCCCTGTTCTCTTTTTATTTAGAGAGCAATTTCAAATAAACTTTTAAATACCAACTCATGAATTAAACAAACAGTAATGTTTGAATCCTAAGTTCTAATAAAAATCAGATAAAGGATAATGAGTTTTTGATTTAAAACTTTAGCTGCTGAACTAAGAACAGGCAGAAACAATAAAGCAATCAAACATGCATCTATCCACATATATATATATATATATATACATAGAAATTCAATCATATATATATCTACTCAATACATGTTTCATTCCAGAAATCCATATGTAAACAGATAACATATACTTTTAGTTTAAAATGAATGTTACTCACTTGATAAATAACAGGGGATAGGTTTTTATATGTAAACAGACAGGCTCACACACATATTCATACCAATTCATATAAATTCAAATTAGAAACTTCAATTCCAGCCAATATCATCACATGCCAACATATATCATATTCTTAAGTTTTAGAAAATGTAAGTTACTCACCAGAAAATGATGAACAGGCTTCCAGGTTTGAAAAGCTTTTGAATTTTAAAAACTTGAGTTGCTTGAATCTGTTTTTGATTTTAAAACTTGAATGTTGATTTGGAAACTTGCATGCATGCTCTAAAATCTTGCTTTGTTTAGATGTTGCTCTAGATCAGGTTGCTTACTTTCAGATTCGAAAAGAAGAAATTGCAGTCTTTGCTTAGATTCCAGATTGAAGAAAATGTGCAGGTTTGTTGTTCTCAGATTTACAAATGCAGGTTGAAGAAATGATTATAGATTGTATTTGAGAGGATTTTGGTTGAGAGGAAAGTTTAATTACAGATTTGTGGTTTGAGAGAAGAATTTATCTTCAGCTATATTTTGTTTACAGCTGAATGTTTTCTTAGTTTTGAAAAAGAATAAAAGGAATGAAATGAGAGGCATTTGTATATATGTAAGAAAAATGTAGTTTATTAAAAATAAAAATAAAAGAAACCAAAATTAAGAACTTGACATTTGGCATTACCATTGTATTATTAGTGTACACATGTTATTACATGGCCTTAAAGATTTACACTTGTCTTTTTAAGTAATTCGTATTTATTTTATAATGTTAATAAAACCCTTTTCTTAATTTATTAAATACTTATCTATATATATATATATATAAATTTCTTTAAAGAAAATAAAATCAATTATACTTATAAATAAAAGTTCATACATATATTTTAAAATCCAAAACTATTAAAATGTATATTAGAAATTTAAAACAAGACTTTATTTATTTATTAAACTTTCAAATCAAAGGCAATCTATTTACAATATATACTCATATATATATATATATATTATAGATAGAAATCATTTTATTAACTTATAAAAGATAAAATTCACCAATTAAATATTTATTTAATTAGATTATTAACCAATTTAAATTTTTATTATCAAATATTATCAAATCAATTTAATTATTTAAACAGATTATTAAATTGATATTGCTCCAAATTTCTGGGATATTACATTCCTCCCCCCTTAAAATAATTTCGTCCCCGAAATTTAAAACAAAGGTAATTTAATAATATTTTTAAATCACAAGGATGTATTATCATCCATATGCTAACAATCATAGCAACCAATCATCCAAACAAACAATTCTAACTATCCAGCAAAAAATTCTGAATAGAATTTACTCGAGTTTCCCCAAGTATATATATACCGGGATACTCGCTCTACAAACAATCCAAACAACCAATACTACTAAACTATAGAGCTCCTACTCATCTAGATCTACAAAACTAAACAGAATATCAGACTACAGACGAGTCTGACTCAACAACCAATTCCTCCAGAACTGCTGGTTCCAAAACCAGAGATAGATCAAACACGTACTCCCTCAGAGATACGTAAAATACATTGAATTCCAGTTATCCAAACTGACAATTCAACCTTGTAGATCAAAGTACTTATCCAAATTAGATCACAGAAAAGATCCAAAACAACTTGGAGCTGACTTCCCAGACTTACCCAATCTTATAGCTCCCTTTTACCAGAGAAAACTTCAATAACAATGAAGTCTTCAACTTCGAATTCCAAATTCCTCCGTCTCTTATCCACAAGATCCTCCTGACAATCCTGGGCTTCCTACAAATCCTTCCTGATCAGCTCAACCTTCGCTGATGCTTCTTGAAACAAACTGGACCAAAAATAACTCGACAGAATGATCCTCTCAAGATTTACCCATAATCCAGAACACAATCCTACTCACAAACATCAGTAGATTCCAAACTTACTTCTCCTATTCAGAGATGCACTCCCAAACTGCTTCCGCTACTCCATTCTAATCTGGAATAGAATGAAAATGCTGATGAAGAACACAAGCACATACTGGACAACACATCCCAGAAAATCTCCAATAATCCAAGAGAATACTCAGCAATCGCAAGTCACTTTTGCGATCAACCCAGCCAAAATGCAAAGAAACTGTTCTCTCTTTACCAATCAGAACAGCTTACACTTATCTATCCTATCTATCGAAGAAATGGATCCACTCTGCTGCTTCTGAACTCCTTCTTTAGAAAACTGCTCATCTAGGAAAACTTCCTGCCAACACACAGAACACTCCGAGCTGCACTGCTGCCACAGATGCCAAAGATTTCCTAACCAAAGCTTTTCGAGAAACTCGGACCCAAACCAACACAAAAACCATGTTGAACTCAGCCACAATACCGAAATATACACACTTCCTTAAACTTGTTCCAAAGAAAACATCTTCGGGAACATCCATAGTCACTGCATCTCCTCACGCAGCTACTACCCCTTGAGGTTGCCAAGCTACCATCACTTGCTTCAGCACATCTGACAGATCCAAATTCAACTCATCCAAACTTCAAAAATAAACTCCGAACCTTAACAGTTCCCTTCGGAGATTTGTGAAATCCTTACACAACTGCAAAGTTCACTCGAGACGGTATTAGGTTTACAGTCTCGACAAATACACTTCCAACCTCAACACTCAGACTCCTAATCCTAGATAATAAATTATTATCATCTCAACCAATCATTACAAATACCATATACATTTAAAATGATACTTTTTTTTATATAGAAATTATATCTGGGTAAAATTATTTCATCTACCTTTTTAAAACAATATTGTGTTCGTTGGCCTGGTCCAAGTGTTTAGAGATCCCTATCAATAACGTTAGCTACTCGTATTGACCAGAATCCATATACCACTCAACCGATCAATTAACACAATATAAAACCATTTTATATAACTAACAAATACGCGCTCTCGTATATATATATATATATATATATATATATATACACTCGGACTCAAACAGGTTGCTACAGATCCTGTCTCTAATGAACAATCCTTCAGAACCTAGGTATTCACTCAACCTAGTGTTCTGATATTCACTTAACCAAAAGCTTAGGCATTCGCTCAACCTATGCTCTGATACCACTGTAATGACCCGCCACTCATTCTACAGAATGATGTATCATTCATAAGAAAGAAAGGGGTAAAAATAGAAAAGAAGAGAAGAAAGAAAGAAACAACAACAACGATCTCACAGCGGAACGAATAAATTATATTAATAACATAAACTATTACATAGTATACAACAATTTACAGAGTTACACGGCATATACATCACTTACTAGACAGTTATAAACATCTGTCTAGACATTACAACTCAATACACTACAGAGATACAGACACAGCGGAACTACTATATATATCTACAACGCTGAAGCCTCCTGCTCCATTGCTCCTCCACAATTCGTCAAAGCTAAACCTGAATCCCATGGCTACTCGTAAAAATTTGAGTACCCAAGAGTTTATAAAACAAAATAAACACTTGGGTCAGACATGGGTCTGGTGTGAGTAACAGGTTAAATTTGTTTAACTTCAAAACCTTTTGAAAACAAAGGTATCACGTAAGACTCCCCACAAATAAACATGGGTAAGTTTTTACCTTACGCTAACCAAAACATTTGATAGGAAATCCAGTTGTATTATAATAGGTCTAGGGTTTTCAAATAAATATGAAATAGCCGAAATTGTTACATTCATTAAATTCCAGCATACATAGGTATACAATCAAGTCCGTTATCACTTATTGGAATTTGGGTTTCCATACAATGGCAGAGCTACCGGGGTACCGCTCATCACAGTACGGGGCCTAGATCACCGTACCGAGGATCACTCCCAATCCCCTGCAACACAAAGCCGGAACCATCCCTTACTGGATAATCCCGAATAAAATCACCCCACAGATGGTGACGCAGCGGGACTCATCATCTATGACCTACGACTCATCATAAGCCGTATACGACTTATCAGCTTACAATACAAATGTCACCACCAGGTATACGACTTAACGACTTAACAACTCAACACTCCTTATTTACAAAGCATACGACTCACGACTTATTTACAACAGACGCCATACGACTTATACTCCAGTAGCGACTTAGAAAACAACGATTCAGATTAACTCGTCAGGAGAATCTACGGCATGGATTAAAGCGGCATCAGAATATACAGCTCCAGGCCTCTACGACTTAACCCAGTTTCGATAAGTCGTGGACGACTTATACCAGCCTCGCCCTTGAGTCGTGGATGGCTTATCTCCTTACCTTCCT
The DNA here is from genome assembly GCA_030737815.1 of Allium fistulosum. NCBI lineage: Eukaryota > Viridiplantae > Streptophyta > Magnoliopsida > Asparagales > Amaryllidaceae > Allium > Allium fistulosum. The sequence goes on along the minus strand of CM060906.1, from coordinate 153,066,019 downwards.
TGAGTCGTAGACGACTTATCACTTGTGTATTCTTCCCCTTGAGTCGTGAGCGACTCATCTCCCTGTTAAGTCATAGACGAGTTATAGTTGCTTCGTTAAGTCGTAAACTCATCACAACTTTCCCTTTGGTCTTCCAGTTGAGTCGTGGACGACTCATCACCGCCTCCTTAAGTCGTAGATGACTTATGCCGTGTAACGTCTCTGATTTTTCGCGCTCGAAAATCGACATCCATACTTTACATCGTACTCGAATGCCGCAGATTCGACCGTTCAAATCCGAGTCGCCGGAGCTTATAACACAATTAAGTAAATAACACAGCGGAAGAAAAGAATAATACATTGATATACAACATCTGATACAATATCCAGATACAATGATGATACAATGAATATCTATATACATCGGAGATATGATACAACAAATAGCAGCGGAAAAGAAAAGATAACAACAGCAACGGATAGAATATCTCCAATACAATGCTCCAATCCATAGCTAGCGAAAAGCAAGGTCAGTCGTCCATAGACTGACTAGCTCCAGATAATCTACTCAACCTGAATATCTGAAAAGAAACCCAACTCTAGACTGCTCGTGTGGAAAATTATGAGCACCCAGAGTTTAGGAAGGGAACAATAAACTCCGGATCAGTCATGGGACTGGTGTGAGCAACAAAAACAGTTTATCTTTAAACAAACACAAAAGGTTTTAAACATTGAAATCCGCAATGCTTTTTGAAAATGAAACTACCATAAGGCCTCCCGCCACACACACAATGCAATCGCAGAATTGGAGGAGATTTCTCCTTATGATAGTTAAACATGTTTACTACGCAAAATCAAAACTCTTTTGATATTATTACTAGTGCATAGTGTAGAAAAACATTTCGAAAATATAATATAAATCTTAGCCAGCATACAACCATTATTGTATGCCTACTATAGCTACTACGTTCAATAGCAGGTTACCGCCACATTCCATAGCAGGTAATACAACTAAAACCGTACAGGGTTCGTATTGTTTCTTTGGATTTCCAACAAATGATCAGGCTAAGGAACTTCCTTACCGAAATAGAAACGCCTCTGGAAAGACGCCCCGAGAACCTAACCGGATCTCCGCAAACAAAAGGCCGACGCTACCTCACGCTCTAACTGAGCTGTAACTAGGTAACTAACACACGAGTCATGTCATCCCCCGGTCGTTACCGACCTTTATCCGAGGGCCCTCGATCATAAAGCAACAACCACAAAGTATAATAACTGTGCAGCATCCACATAGGTAAAATATCTGGGCTCCATACCATGATATCACCTTTTATCCAGAAGGAAATGACATACCCTAGGGGCGCTACCCCTACAAACCTTTGCCGCAACATTCCTGTTTTGACCATTACCGGGTTGTGAGGCTCGACGAAGTCTCGTCCACAAGCTACGCTTTTCCACAAAGCCACGCTTTTCCACAAAGCCACCCTTTTCCACAAAGCCACGCTTTTCCACAAAGCCACGCTTTTTCACAAAGCCACGCATCATCAGCACTTCGTATGCCACATTACCAAATTGGGAATGTATCACTAGTAACTATCAACTACATAACCTCTGAGCTCGTACATCTCAGAGAAGGGTGTTAAGCTAAGAGAATAAATTCTCCGCCACCAACAGAAATGTATTTGATAGAAACCAGCTTTACATCTCAAAGTGTAATGTCAGACACACATCCATACAAGTCTGTTCCGGGTTCGAACAAAACCGAAGGCACTTCTCACGAAGCCCTTGCAAATTCAGATAATTTCCAATCACGTCAGGACTTCCCGTCACTAAGGGTGATAAAACCTCTATATCGGGGATCAGCCGATGCAGAGTAACTCGACGGTAATCCTTCCGTTTTCAAAAATATCCGGTCTTCACCACCGGTCTTCAAATGCTATCCATATCATCGTATCATTATTCGGAATGGGTTATACGACACAAAGGTCCTCTCCCGGCTAAACCGAATAACGAGCGCAATTAAAAAATCATATGGATACTGGGGTCTCAGTTAAATCACAGCTTAAAGCCCAAAACTTTTCATTCGAATGGTTAAACAATTACCATTTCTAATCTTTTAAACAAAAAGATTCATTTCAAAAACCTTCAATGGTTTAAACAATTTCCACACCTTTAATCTTTTAAACAAAAAGATTTAATTCACAAAGTTTACCATGTTCACAAATTTTCAAATCAATTTCCATTACAACATGGGTTAACTCGTTAAATCTTTAAGTCAAGATTTAACTTATAGCTTTCAAAACTCGTTTCCAAAGATTCATTCATAGTCCTCCAAAACAATTCTATTTCAAGTTGGATTAACTCACCCGGTCTTTGAATCAAAGACTCATTTCATAGCTTTCAAAACATTTCAATTCTATTTCAAACTTGAAACCATTCAACACAATTTGGAAATTCATTACTTATGTGAAAGCTTTTACTATTTGAAAATAAATAGTTTCGTTTCAGAAAAATCCAGTTATATTTACCCGAGTTAAAACCCTTGAATAAAAATCCAAATTTCCAAATCAATATCTTTAAAATGGTTTAACCCATATATAACTTGTACAGCATCTTTAGTCTTTAGTTTCAAATCATAAAATTCAATTTCAAACTTGAATTCAAATTTAAATCAAATTATTTAAATTTCAAAACTCGATTAAGTTATTCGAAATAACTTTTATCTTTGAATATTCTATTTCAAAAGCTTTTCACTTTAAACCCAAATTTCCAATTTCAAAATCAATTGAAATTAAAATTTCAATTTCAAAAACATTTAATTTACATCATCTGTGACTTAACCGATTTCCACGTGAAATCCATATTTGTGTGTGTAAAAGTGTAGTCCAGGGGTTTCACACAATAGTGTAGCATCATCAATCATCACAGATATATCAATATCGATAAGCGGTATAATCCACAACGCTTATCTTCATTCACAGATTCATAGATAAAATAAATTTATCAGTCACAAAGATTCATCATTACAATTCGATGTGGGTTTCAGATAACCAACTGGAATCCGACTCCCTGTCGCATCGAAATTCAAATGTCGTTTACGGGTCAAGGGATTTCATATTCACATAGTAGTATATCACAGAAACAGAAATTTCAGATATATATATCGCAGATAAGTAAATTACAGATCACAACATAAATCAGGATGTATCACAAAGCATCACAAATCAGGGATATCAAACAATCAAGTCATCCAATAGAATCCAAACATTCATAAGTAAGATCAATTAATTATCTGATAAATTTAAATCAGATTAATTACTTATGAATAAATTACTAGTCATGGTGAATTAATAATCAATTGATTACAAAACATTTAATAATTAATCATTAATTAACCCTTAATCAATAAATTAACTTTTAATTAATTACTCTTAGGTAATTACATTTATTAATTAATCACTTTAATTAATTGACCTTTAATAAATTATTCTTAAATTAATTACCTTAATTAATCACATTAATTAGTTGTTCTTTAGAGTAATTAACCTTTAATTACTTTGATAAAAAATTTATTTCATTAATTAATTACAAACCAATTAATCCATTTATCTAAATAATTAAATGAATTACATATCGTAAATTCAAATTTTCATTAAGATAAAACTTCTCTAATCTATACATTTGAAAACATTCATTTCAATTTCTACCTTTGGATTTCATTTTAAATTTGAATTCAAAAATTAACCTGGATTCACTTCAATATGGGTTTAATAAAACTAGTTTACAATTTAAAGTTTCATTTGAATTAAAAAAACTCAAACAAACTGCTGCCAGTTTTTCTCAAAGCCTGGAACAATCCACTGACTCGAGACAACCCAACACCGCTTCGAGTCCTCCAGGCCAAATCACGACATCGTCTTCGAGTCTCCTCCAAAACCAACCCGAGCCCTTTTTTTTTTAATTTTTTTTTAAGTACTACTCGTAAGACCCCTAAACCACCTCGAGTCAAAACTCGAGCTCGAACCCTTACTCCCCGAAGCTTGCTTCGAGTTTTCCCCTGGACCTTCCCAAATTCCACCACTGACACCCAAACGAGCACGTACACGTGCACGTTCAACTTCGCCGTTTCTGGTCGGTGATGCGGCCACTAGTGAGTTGCCGTCCATCCCCCAAAACGTAACGAACGCCCAGATCTCAATTTTTGTTTCGAAATCACGAATCGAGCATTGCGACCCAACCATCATCAGGAACGCCATCCAATAACTGCCTCGCGCCACCACCTCTGGCCGTTATCGGCCACCAACTTTGACCCGAAGCCTCGCACACGTGCTACGCTTCGATTTTTCCCACCGACGTGAAGTCCGATCTCTTGTGGATGGTGCAGTACCGTGGTTTCTAGCGTGAACGAAAATGGGTTCTTAAACCCTATCTTGATCTTGTCCCCAAAGTTCTTGCAATAAATAAATTTTTCAACATTTTTTCTAACATCTTTGAGTTCCAAACTAGCTTCACACGAAATTACAACATCCAAAATTCATTTGATTACTAGGATTTGATCAAAAAGCCTATCCTATTAATTTATGAACTGCTCAAAGCATACATCACTAAAAATTCCCATTCTTGTTTTTTTAAAAAAAAAATCATATCTTACAGTTAGGATTCAAGTTATGCATTTGAATTAGCATTTTACAGAAATCAAATTTATCAAAAAAAAAACTCTTGTTTGCCTGTAAACTTGATCCCAGAGCATAGTTCACTATTTTGTTTTAAAACAATTTTAAAAGTCCTGACTTGAGCTTAGACATCTTGCTTTGTCAAAAAGATAAAAATAAATTAAAGCTTAATAATGATTGATGAAATAAACTCGAATGTGAATAAATATTTAACCCTGTAATCAATAAACAGGGTAGTAAAGTATGCAAAACATCCTATATATATTCATAGGATTATTTTCAAAGATAAATCACAACAACACATATTATCAAATGAATAGCCTATACTGTTGTGATTAAAACTTAAACTTGAAAGTGTATGTTTACTCACAGGTAAAGGAAACAAAGAAGGTTTGCTCACAGTTGTTTTTTCTCCAGAGAAAGAAAACAGGGCCTCAAGTTGAAGTTCTTTTCTTTTGATCCAAGCTTTTAACTTCCAGTTAAAATCTTCTTGTTTGTATTAATATCTTGTTGTTTAAGTTTGAGATGATGTTACTTCTTTCATTTTTTTTCTTCTTTCAGTTATGATGGTGCTCGAACTAAAATGAAGGGAGAAGGCTGATATAAAAGAAAGCTTATAGGGTGATTATATTATTTGTACAACCATACAGGGATATTTTCTTTCCTATGGTGGCTGGTTCGTGTACCAAAGTGAAAGCATTAAATGCTTGTGTTCCCTCTTGGTTTACATACAATCCCATTTTGATTTTTGTAAGTATAATATATATATATTTCCATTTCGGCTGGTATAAAAACATTTTGGTGGCTGGTACATGTTTGTATTGAGATGATTGTGGCTTCCTATGCAAGGTATCCTCATGTACATGAATATTTATTCTTTTTCTTGTCTCGGCTGAAGGTACTTGTATGTATTTTGTTTGTTTTCTTCTTTTATTTGCATACTTGAATATATTTTATTTGTTTTGGTCTTGTTACTTTGTTTAATCATTTTGTTTACTTACTTACTTATATATATATATGTTTGTTTAACTTGATTTATTGCTAAATGAAAGTGTTTGTTTTATTTTATCATTTTGAAATATGCATGAGTTCTATGATGTTAGATTTTAGTTAAAATGTTTACTTTGTTTGTTTACTTAATATTTTGCAATTTATCTTATATTTCTAACTTAAGTATTAATCTATAACACATATTTCATTCTATACACTTATATCCAATATATATACATATATATTCAAATTTACTCATATATATCTATATACATATAAATATTCACATATATACAAATCGTTTAAATTCATGTGACTTAATATAGATTCTATTTGAATAGGGGAAACTCGCTTCACTCAATAAATCGATTAATTTCACAATTTAATTCAAAAATTAAATTAATTATCAATTTGAACTTAATAAAAATCCGGGATCGTTACAGACTTCCCCCCTTAAAAGAATTTCGTCCTCGAAATTAGCAGGAGACACAAGGATAGATGAAGAATATTTCATCAAATTAAACTGAATATCCATTCTGCGTTTGGCTTACCAAATCAGAATATCAATAATAGATACGAAAACAAATCTGTTTTAACACTTCACAAAGTATTCGGGTTATCCAGATCTATGAAATATACAGTGGCATTGGTTAGTTCGAAGAGATAACTAACCATTCGTAGAATATATCCGGTCCCAAAAAAATAGATAGATCTATGGATACAATTTCAAAACTTTCAGGTTTAGAAACTAAGGTATACCTATCAACCATAGCAAACAAAGCAACCAATTCATCCAAACAAACAATTTTGGCCTACCTGGAGTTTATGTCCCATATTTATATATCGAATTTCTTCCTGGATCTACCAGGAACCATCAAAGAGTTGAAAAGAGATGTTGAACGAAATAGATTGATAGAGAAAAGATTGTTTCCTTGTTGTTACAGAGTATCGACCATTTACAGTCGTATTCCCCTGTCCCCTATCTCATCCTCTCCTCGCACTCATATCTACTATCAGTGGATAGCAAGAGAATTTACTGAGGCATACGGACAGATATCTGAGAATTACTCATTCTAGAGTTTACTTCACCCTATCTCTAATGAGCTACTTAACGTGTTATACTCCTGAGCTAAAGTTCAACCTTAGCTCTGATACCAAATGTAACGTCACGGACATTTCCGGCAGCAGCGACCGGTAGGCTTTGCAACCATCCCAGCCCCACCGTGGCTTACACTGGCACCTCGCAGTTGCTTTTACGGCCAGCCTCTCGACTGTCACAACCAACCCATCCCACTCAGGGACATGTAGGGGTAAGAGTCTCCCGTTCGCCACCAAACTGCGAAGCGAGAACCCCCTATCATGCTGTAATATAGCAAATGCGATCCATATCGTCGTATCATTATTCGGAATGGGTTATACGACACAAAGGTCCTCTCCCGGCTAAACCGAATAACGAGCGCAATTAAAAAATCATATGGATACTGGGGTCTCAGTTAAATCACAGCTTAAAGCCCAAAACTTTTCATTCAAATGGTTAAACAATTACCATTTCTAATCTTTTAAACAAAAAGATTCATTTCAAAAACCTTCAATGGTTTAAACAATTTCCACACCTTTAATCTTTTAAACAAAAAGATTTAATTCACAAAGTTTACCATATTCACAAATTTTCAAATCAATTTCCATTACAACATGGGTTAACTCGTTAAATCTTTAAGTCAAGATTTAACTTATAGCTTTCAAAACTCGTTTCCAAAGATTCATTCATAGTCCTCCAAAACAATTCTATTTCAAGTTGGATTAACTCACCCGGTCTTTGAATCAAAGACTCATTTCATAGCTTTCAAAACATTTCAATTCTATTTCAAACTTGAAACCATTCAACACAATTTGGAAATTCATTACTTATGTGAAAGCTTTTACTATTTGAAAATAAATAGTTTCGTTTCAGAAAAATCCAGTTATATTTACCCGAGTTAAAACCCTTGAATAAAAATCCAAATTTCCAAATCAATATCTTTAAAATGGTTTAACCCATATATAACTTGTACAGCATCTTTAGTCTTTAGTTTCAAATCATAAAATTCAATTTCAAACTTGAATTCAAATTTAAATCAAATTATTTAAATTTCAAAACTCGATTAAGTTATTCGAAATAACTTTTATCTTTGAATATTCTATTTCAAAAGCTTTTCACTTTAAACCCAAATTTCCAATTTCAAAATCAATTGAAATTAAAATTTCAATTTCAAAAACATTTAATTTACATCATCTGTGACTTAACCGATTTCCACGTGAAATCCATATTTGTGTGTGTAAAAGTGTAGTCCAGGGGTTTCACACAATAGTGCAGCATCATCAATCATCACAGATATATCAATATCGATAAGCGGTATAATCCACAACGCTTATCTTCATTCACAGATTCATAGATAAAATAAATTTATCAGTCACAAAGATTCATCATTACAATTCGATGTGGGTTTCGGATAACCAACTGGAATCCGACTCCCTGTCGCATCGAAATTCAAATGTCGTTTACGGGTCAAGGGGTTTCATATTCACATAGTAGTATATCACAGAAACAGAAATTTCAGATATATATATCGCAGATAAGTAAATTACAGATCACAACATAAATCAGGATGTATCACAAAGCATCACAAATCAGGGATATCAAACAATCAAGTCATCCAATAGAATCCAAACATTCATAAGTAAGATCAATTAATTATCTAATAAATTTAAATCAGATTAATTACTTATGAATAAATTACTAGTCATGGTGAATTAATAATCAATTGATTACAAAACATTTAATAATTAATCATTAATTAACCCTTAATCAATAAATTAACTTTTAATTAATTACTCTTAGGTAATTACATTTATTAATTAATCACTTTAATTAATTGACCTTTAATAAATTATTCTTAAATTAATTACCTTAATTAATCACATTAATTAGTTGTTCTTTAGAGTAATTAACCTTTAATTACTTTGATAAAAAATTTATTTCATTAACTAATTACAAACCAATTAATCCATTTATCTTAATAATTAAATGAATTACATATCATAAATTCAAATTTTCATTAAGATAAAACTTCTCTAATCTATACATTTGAAAACATTCATTTCAATTTCTACCTTTGGATTTCATTTTAAATTTGAATTCAAAAATTAACCTGGATTCACTTCAATATGGGTTTAATAAAACTAGTTTACAATTTAAAGTTTCATTTGAATTAAAAAAACTCAAACAAACTGCTGCCAGTTTTTCTCAAAGCCTGGAACAATCCACTGACTCGAGACAACCCAACACCGCTTCGAGTCCTCCAGGCCAAATCACGACATCGTCTTCGAGTCTCCTCCAAAACCAACCCGAGCCCTTTTTTTTTCAAATTTTTTTTTTTTTAAGTACTACTCATAAGACCCCTAAACCACCTCGAGTCAAAACTCGAGCTCGAACCCTTACTCCCCGAAGCTTGCTTCGAGTTTTCCCCTGGACCTTCCCAAATTCCACCACTGACACCCAAACGAGCACGTACACGTGCACGTTCAACTTCGCCGTTTCTGGTCGGTGATGCGGCCACCAGTGAGTCGCCGTCCATCCCCCAAAACGTAACGAACGCCCAGATCTCAATTTTTGTTTCGAAATCGCGAATCGAGCATTGCGACCCAACCATCATCAGGAACACCATCCAATAACTGCCTCGCGCCACCACCTCTGGCCGTTATCGGCCACCAACTTTGACCCGAAGCCTCGCACACGTGCTACGCTTCGATTTTTCCCACCGACGTGAAGTCCGATCTCTTGTGGATGGTGCAGTACCGTGGTTTCTAGCGTGAACGAAAATGGGTTCTTAAACCCTATCTTGATCTTGTCCCCAAAGTTCTTGCAATAAATAAATTTTTCAACATTTTTTCTAACATCTTTGAGTTCCAAACTAGCTTCACACGAAATTACAACATCCAAAATTCATTTGATTACTAGGATTTGATCAAAAAGCCTATCCTATTAATTTATGAACTGCTCAAAGCATACATCACTAAAAATTCCCATTCTTGTTTTTTTTTTAAAAAAATCTTATCTTACAGTTAGGATTCAAGTTATGCATTTGAATTAGCATTTTACAGAAATCAAATTTATCAAAAAAAAACTCTTGTTTGCCTGTAAACTTGATCCCAGAGCATAGTTCACTATTTTGTTTTAAAACAATTTTAAAAGTCCTGACTTGAGCTTAGACATCTTGCTTTGTCAAAAAGATAAAAATAAATTAAAGCTTAATAATGATTGATGAAATAAACTCGAATGTGAATAAATATTTAACCTTATAATCAATAAACAGGGTAGTAAAGTATGCAAAACATCCTATATATATTCACAGGATTATTTTCAAAGATAAATCACAACAACACATATTATCAAATGAATAGCCTATACTGTTGTGATTAAAACTTAAACTTGAAAGTGTATGTTTACTCACAGGTAAAGGAAACAAAGAAGGTTTGCTCACAGTTGTTTTTTCTCCAGAGAAAGAAAACAGGGCCTCAAGTTGAAGTTCTTTTCTTTTGATCCAAGCTTTTAACTTCCAGTTAAAATCTTCTTGTTTGTATTAATATCTTGTTGTTTAAGTTTGAGATGATGTTACTTCTTTCATTTTTTTTCTTCTTTCAGTTATGATGGTGCTCGAACTAAAATGAAGGGAGAAGGCTGATATAAAAGAAAGCTTATAGGGTGATTATATTATTTGTACAACCATACAGGGATATTTTCTTTTTTATGGTGGCTGGTTCGTGTACCAAAATGAAAGCATTAAATGCTTGTGTTCCCTCTTGGTTTACATACAATCCCATTTTGATTTTTGTAAGTATAATATATATATTTCCATTTCGGCTGGTATAAAAACATTTTGGTGGCTGGTACATGTTTGTATTGAGATGATTGTGGCTTCCTATGCAAGGTATCCTCATGTACATGAATATTTATTCTTTTTCTTGTCTCGGCTGAAGGTACTTGTATGTATTTTGTTTGTTTTCTTCTTTTATTTGCATACTTGAATATATTTTATTTGTTTTGGTCTTGTTACTTTGTTTAATCATTTTGTTTACTTACTTACTTATATATATATATGTTTGTTTAACTTGATTTATTGCTAAATGAAAGTGTTTGTTTTATTTTATCATTTTGAAATATGCATGAGTTCTATGATGTTAGATTTTAGTTAATATGTTTACTTTGTTTGTTTACTTAATATTTTGCAATTTATCTTATATTTCTAACTTAAGTATTAATCTATAACACATATTTCATTCTATACACTTATATCCAATATATATACATATATATTCAAATTTACTCATATATATCTATATACATATAAATATTCACATATATACAAATCGTTTAAATTCATGTGACTTAATATAGATTCTATTTGAATAGGGGAAACTCGCTTCACTCAATAAATCGATTAATTTCACAATTTAATTCAAAAATTAAATTAATTATCAATTTGAACTTAATAAAAATCCGGGATCGTTACATGCCGTCCCCTTTGGTTTTCCAGATGAGTCGTGGACGACTCATCACCGCCTCCTTGAGTCGTAGACGTCTCATACGATTCATGCCTGTCTCTATGAGTCGTGGACGCCTCATAGCTTTGCCCTTAAGTCGTAGACGACTTATATCTGCCGTGTTAGTTTTATCTCGTGGACGACTCAGGACTTCATCTCTGGGTTTAGCTGCATCATCCTCCCCAGGTTGAGAGAAATTCGTCCTCGAATTTGCACACTCTTCATCCCCAATAAACTCATCCCCATGATATGGTACGAGATTTTTACATTGAACACATCAGACGTATACACATCAACTGGCAGCTTCAGTTTATACGCATTTTTATTAATTCGTTTCACAACTTCCACCGGACCAATTTTCCTAGCTTTCAACTTGTTGTATGCACCCACTGGAAAACGATCTTTTGTTAATACTGCATAAACCATATCACCTTCATGAAATTCAACATTCCTTCATTTCAAATCTGTAGATTGTTTATACTTCTCATTTGCTTTCTCTAATCGTTCTTGAACGATTTTATGACACTCCGTCAGCCCTTTAACAAAATCAGCAGCTTTCTTAATTGTCTTCTTTGATTGTGGCGCTACCGTTAAGTCCAACGGTCCCTTCGGTAAGCTCGAATAAACAATTTGGAATGGACTGAACCCAGTACTTCGATTTACAGCATGATTATGAGCAAATTCTGCCTGGCATAACTTCACATCCCAACTCTTCAGATTGTCTTGAACAAAACACCTCAACAAGTTTCCCAATGATCTGTTAACCACCTCAGTCTGTCCATCCGTTTGCGGATGATAAGCACTACTAAATTTCAGCTTTGTTCCCACCATCTTCCACAAACTCAACCAAAAGTGACTCAGAAATCGAGTATCTCTATCTGACATAATAGATTCTGGAAATCCATGAAGTCGATAGATCTCCTTGAAAAACAATTGAGCAACATGAACAGCATCTGCCGTCTTCTTACAAGCAATAAAATGTGCCATTTTCGAAAATCTGTCCACCACCACATAAATGGAATCATTACCACGCTGCGTTCTTGGCAACCCCAACACAAAGTCCATACTGATATCCACCCATGGTTTAGTTGGTACCGGTAACGGCATATATAATCCAGCATTAGTCGCAGTTCCTTTCGAAACTTGACAAATATGACAACGCTCCACAAACCTCTCTATCTCTTTCCTCATCGATGGCCAAAAATAAGATTGCGAAATCAATTGTAGTGTACGGTCTCTCCCGACGTGTCCTTCTTCATGTAGTTCTTTTATAATCTTCATTCTCAAACTACCCTCCAGTATGCACAATCGATTTCCTTTGAACAGAAAGCCTTCTACCATCACGAATTCATCCGTCTTTCCCTCCTTGACTTTATCAACACACTTTGCAAAGTAAGGATCATCGGCAAATAATTCTGGTAACATATCAAATCCCGTCACTTCAACCTTCAATGTAGTTAACAAGTGATTTCTTCTACTCAACGCATCAGCCACACGATTTGTCACTCCTGACTTGTGTTTAACAACAAATGTAAACTGTTGCAGATATGCGATCCACGATGCATGTCTCGCTGAAATCTTGTCTTGTCCTTGTAAGTGTTTCAATGCTTCATGATCAGTGTAGAGAACAAACTCCTTTTGAAATAAGTAATGTCTCCAGTGTTTGATAGATTGCACAACAGCATAAAATTCTACATCATATGTACTATATCTCAATTTTGCTCCGGACAACTTCTCGCTAAAGTATGCAATAGGACGTCCCTTCTGACTCAGCACTCTTCCAATCCCAACCTTGGATGCATCAGTATGTAGTTCAAACACTAACTGAAAATCAGGTAGCACTAGAATTGGTGCAGAGGTCAAAAGATCCTTGATCCGTTCAAAAGCAACCCCGGCTTCCTCCATCCATGCAAACTGTTTACCCTTCATACAATCAGTCACAAGCGCCATCACACTACTAAAGTGTGGTATAAACCTTCGATAAAATGAAGCCAACCCGTGAAAACTACGAACTTCTGTCATCGTCTTGGGTTGTGGCCAATCTCTGATAGCTTCGATTTTACTCTGGTCAACCTGTATTCCTTCCTCTGATACAACATACCCCAAAAACAAAACGCTATGCGTCATGAACACGCATTTCTTCGTTGCTGCATAGAATTGTTCTTGTCGCAATACCATCAGGACTTCCCTCAGATGAGTCAAATGTTCCTCTGGACTCCCGCTGTAAATCAGAATATCATCAAAATACACCACCACAAATTTCCCAATGAACGGTCGAAAAATCTGATTCATCACCCTCATGAACGTACTTGGTGCATTTGATAACCCAAATGGCATCACCAACCATTCGTATAGACCCTCCCTGGTTTTAAAAGCAGTCTTCCACTCATCACCTGGTCTGATACGAATCTGATGATATCCGCTCTTCAAATCAATTTTTGAAAAGATAGTAGCCCCGCTCAACTGATCCAACAAATCATCAAGCCTCGACATCGGAAATCTATATCTCACAGTAATCTTGTTCAATGCTCTACTATCGGTGCACATCCTCCACGTCCCATCCTTCTTGGGTACCAATAAAGCTGGTACAGCACAAGGACTCAGACTCTCCTGCACACGCCCCTGTTCAAGCAATTCCTCTACCTGCCTCCGCAACTCTTCATGCTCCTTTGGACTCATTCTGTAGTGTGGTCTGTGAGGTAACACAGCTCCTGGAACGAGATCGATTTGATGTTGAATGTCCCTCAACGGTGGTAACTCCGTTGGCAACTCTTCCGGAAATACGTCGTCAAATTCTTTCAGAACTGGTTTTACTTCTTCTAGTACTTCAACCACTTCTTGACTCTCTCGCCCAATCAACAAGTACAATTCAGGCTCTTCCTCAACCTCCTTAACAAACTCCTTTAAAGACAACAAAGTTTTCAGCTCTTCAATCTCTTCTGACTTACTTTCTCCCTGTTGCCTCTTCTTTGGAACTAGAATAATCTTCGTACCTTCAAACATAAAACTGTAACTGTTGGTCCGACCATCATGTTGTACTACTCGATCATACTGCCATGGTCTTCCCAATAATAGGTGGCAAACATCCATCTCTACTACATCACACCAGATTTCGTCTTTGTATTTCTTCCCAATAGAGAATGGAACATGAACTCGTCTATCCACTTTCACTTCTCCTCCTTTTCTCAACCATGCTAACTAGTATGGACTCGGATGTTTCTCTGTCTTCAATTTCAACTTTGTCACAGCCTCGGTCGAAATAATATTATCACAGCTTCCTGCGTCAATTACAAACTTACACACCTTCCCCAGAATAGTACATGTTGACTGAAAAATATTACTTCTCAACCAACTAGCTTCCTTCTGCTTCGGTGTTAAACACGATCTCCTCAGCATTAGGTTACAACCTTCATCTCCTGACGCAATATCCTGCTCATCTTCCTCAACTGGACTGGAACACTCCCCATCAACATCCTCATCTTCAACTTCTACAATCATGGTTCGTTTCTTCGGCTTTGGACACTCACTGCTTTTATGACCCAATTCCTGACAATTGTAACATTTGAAACCATTGTTAACCCTTGTCTTCTCAACCTCCTTCACCACTGGTCTACTGATAGGTTTAGAAACATTAGAACTTCCTCCAACACCCTTCGCTTGATTGTTAGAATTAGTAAACACACCACTTCCTCGTCTCCCTTGCTTTTCCCAAGCCAACGCTTTCTGATGTGCTTCTGCCACAGATCTTGGATCGAACATATTAACCATATCCTGAATCTGCATTCTCAATCCCCCAATGAACCTAGATGTTAGCTGCTCTTCTGTTTCCATAATATCGTTCCTTGCAATAAGTTGATAGAATTCATCAGCATAGTCATTAACTGTCTTTGTGCCCTGCCTCAAGTTCTGCAAACGTTGATACATCAAAGATTGATAATTGTATGGTAAGAACGTTGCTTTCATCAATTTCTTCATCTTCTCCCAAGATTCAACTTTTGACTTTCCCATTCGTTCACGTGTAAGTTTGGTTTGCTGCCACCATGCCAAAGCTCTACCCCTCAGCCTCGTAGCAACCAACTTCACTCTACGATGTTCTGGAACTTCTTTGAAGTCAAAAATCTCCTCAACATTAGCCACCCAATCTAGAAACTCCTCCGCTTGCATACCACCTTTGAATTCAGGAATTTCAGTCTTCATCCCCGACTCCCATTTGTGATCATACTCAGAGTGATTTCCTCCTTGCCCTCGTCCTTGTCCTTGAACACTACCACCATCATACTCCTCTTCAAAATCAGATGTATATCGTTGTCTATCTCGTCCACCCACATCTCTACTACCATTACGCCTTCCACCTTCATCCCTTCTATCGACATTCCTCCATTCACAATCATTCACGTTCCTCCCACGCCCTTGATCATTTTCAACACTTCTGTCTCGATTGGAATGTGGCGAGACTCTACTACCCCCATGGTTAGATTCAGGTGAAACCCTTCTCCGATTTTGATTCATTTCTGTCATAAGCTTCTCTAACCGGCCAATTCCTTCGTTAAGCTTTTCACTAAAATTATCATTGATTCTTTGCTCCATCTCATCAGCTTCTTCTCTTCGATACAAAGCTTCTACGTTTTGGTGGCGATTAGCTCTTCTTGGCGGCATACTTGAAAACTTTACAAATTTTTCAACACTTCAAATTCAAACACTTTTCGGACTTTGATCCAAAATGAAATGGATCGAAAACTTCCACTTTGTAGCAAATCGCGATGAACACGATGGACAAAGCTTCGTCCTCCAATTCAAATTTTGATCAATCAATCTTCGACAATGATGACTCTTCTTCCTCTCGGCCACGGTTTAACACTTCAAGCACTCGGGTTCTCTTCAAACTTCAAATTCTTCAAAATGATTAGGCTCCAAGTCTCGATCTAGCTATGATTGGCTAGAACAAGCTCTGATACCAAAACTGACGCAGCGGATTAATCAAAACGATGTAAAACGGTGAAGGTAGCAATCGGTGGATTGGAAGAATACTGGAATGCCCGAATTCGTTGATCCGAAGATACCGAACTCTAGCTATCTCGAACTCGTTGATCGCGCACGATACCGGGTTCAAAGATCTTCAATTCTTCAAGTGTTGATCAAGCGCACTTGATTCCGCGAATCGGCTTCTACAATCGTTGAATCGAGCGCACTCGATTATCCGAAAGAGGAGATAGGAGATTACACTCAACTACCAATTTAAATGAAAGCACAAAGCAATCAAAAGAGAATTTTATTCAATATTCAACAACCTTTTACAAATGACTTCACTTGCCTATTTATAGGCTACAACACAAATCCAGAAAATTCCCTAAGTCTTAAGTCGTTTCCGACTCATCATCTATGACCTACGACTCATCATAAGTCGTATACGACTTATCAGCTTACAATACAAATGTTACCACCGGGTATACGACTTAACGACTTAACAACTCAACACTCCTTATTTACAAAGCATACGACTCACGACTTATTTACAACAGACGCCATACGACTTATACTCCAGTAGCGACTTAGAAAACAACGATTCAGATTAACTCATCAGGAGAATCTACGGCATGGATTAAAGCGGCATCAGAATATACAGCTCCAGGCCTCTACGACTTAACCCAGTTTCGATAAGTCGTGGACGACTTATACCAGCCTCGCCCTTGAGTCGTGGATGGCTTATCTCCTCACCTTCCTTGAGTCGTAGACGACTTATCACTTGTGTATTCTTCCCCTTGAGTCGTGAGCGACTCATCTCCCTGTTAAGTCGTAGACGAGTTATAGTTGCTTCGTTAAGTCGTAAACTCATCACAACTTTCCCTTTGGTCTTCCAGTTGAGTCGTGGACGACTCATCACCGCCTCCTTAAGTCGTAGATGACTTATGCCGTCCCCTTTGGTTTTCCAGATGAGTCGTGGACGACTCATCACCGCCTCCTTGAGTCGTAGACGTCTCATACGATTCATGCCTGTCTCTATGAGTCGTGGACGACTCATAGAATTGCCCTTAAGTCGTAGACGACTTATATCTGCCGTGTTAGTTTTATCTCGTGGACGACTCAGGACTTCATCTCTGGGTTTAGCTGCATCAGATGGCCGTCGCCAACTGCACCACTAAGCCGAAATAAAAGGAGGAACTCTCTAGACAGGGATGACCTTACTCTCAGTGGGTGCTACCCACGAAGCCTTGCTGCACCTCCCCTGTTTTAGCCATTCCCGGTTGATGAGGCTTGAAGCTACGATTTACCTTTAAATCAGAACACACCACTTAGAATGCTCATCGTCCACCTGACGATGTTCTGAAAGCATTCAATCCATACAAGTTCGTCCGGGTTCGAACGAAACCGATGGCATTATCTCGTTACACTCGTGTTGGAATCACCCTCAGAGTTAACGACAATAACCCTTGCACTCTGAATCTTCATCTTCACTTGAGATTCACGACCTATCGTTAATTTGGATCGATGTGGTATTCGGGTCTCCAGACCTGGAATCCCGGTATACGGAAACCCGATCCCGGTCTCATCGAAATCCAAAACGTATCTTTTAAGGGCCAAGTTGTTTTAAGGTTAAAACAATTCAATTCTTATCTATATACACACAGATAGATAATTTACAATAGATAATCCATATTATCATCCAAACAGATAATTCATATTATCATTTCAATCCAACCAAACATCTATATCATAGATCAGCACATCTCTTATCAGAGATATCAACAATGCAAAGCATTCAATATCATTCATCCATTCTTAAGTAATGATTTATCATCTCTAATTAATTTAAAGTGAATTAAATTAATTACTTCATCCTATAAATCCTGCTTACTTAATTATTAATTAAACCAATTAATTAATCATTACTCTAAGTATCCATCTTAATTATTCAATCCTGATTAATCAACCTTTAATTACTTTAAGTAATTAATACTTAATTAATTTCACAAATTAATTATCTTAAATCATTTCAGTAATTAATCTCTAATTACTTCATTAATTAATCAATTATACTTAATTACATTAATCCTTAATTAATTACAATTAATTAATTACTTTAATCACTTATTATTTATTAATTAATCTTAATTAATCAATTTTTAATTACATCATTAATTTTATTAATTAATGATCCTTAATTACTCTTAATTAATTATCTTATTTAAATTAATTACATTTAATAATTAATTAGTCACATTTATTAATCACCTTTGATTAATCTCATTTAGTAATTAACTTCCCTTAATTACTCCACTTCATAAATTAATTACTCCTTAATTAATTATCCTTTAATTAATCCCTTGATTAATTATTCAAAAGTAATTAACTCAAATTACTTTTATTATTAAATCATCTTCAGTTAATTACATCCAGTAATTACCTTTAATTACTTTCCTAAGTAATAACACTTCACTAATTACATTTAAGTAATTATATTTATCACATCTCTAAATGATTATCTTAAATTAATTTAATTAATTAATTTAACTTAATCAAATTTATTTAATTAATTACCTTAAGTAATTAATTACCTTAATTACTTCCATTTAAATTATACTTAACCCATTTTCATATTAACTAATTAATCTAATTGATTATCAAATTTAATCATATTAATTAATTAATAATCCTTAATTAATGATCTTTCATTAATTATTAACAATTCTTTAATTACTTTCTTTAAGTAATTAATCTTTAAATCAACTATTTATTAATTACAAATTAATAAATTCTTAATTACCAATTAATTAATTTCTATTACTAAATTAATTGCTTAATTAATCTTTAATCACTTGATTAATAAATTTCTAATCATTTATTAAAACTCTATACTTATTTAAATAAATGATCCTTAATTTCAAATTAATTAATTTATTAAATTATTCCTTAATTACCTTATTAATTTAATGAATCCTAAATCATTAAACCTTAATTACTTTCTAAATTAAAGTATTAACCTTTAACTACTTTAATTATTATTAATAAAGACTTTAAAACATTTTACTTAAAAATCTTCCTTTTAATTCATTTTAAATTAAAGATTTAAAATGAATTACAATTTAACTTTAACCAATTTTAAATCCAATTTACACAATCTTTTAAATCCAAATGTTAAGAAATACTTAACATTTATAAAGGAAATTAAGATTTTTGAACAAATTCATTTATTCAAACCTTTTTAATTTATTCTTTAAACATTTAAAGATATTTAAACATTTTAATAAAAACTTATTTATTTCACAACTGGAATTCAAGTTTAAATGTGAATCCACACCTAAAGATTTTATTTTAAACTTTGTTTAAATCTCTGTTTTCAAATTTTAAATCAATTTTAAAATTTTAAAAACAAACAGGCTTTGAAACCTGTAACCACTCAATTACCCGGGACCAACAAAAATTCCCCCGAGTCAAAACCTTATTTCCCCGAGTCACTCACGCAATTCTTCGAGTCGAACAGAGACTACATCTTCCCAAACTTCAAATTCTTCCAGTTGTACGAAACGTACATGTGCACGTGCACAGGCGTAACGATCGCCTCCAACCATCACTCCCAACTCCGGCATGTCGTCTACGACACCCACTCGCAATCCCAATCATCAGAACCACGAACAGCCTCATCAATCGAAATCGAGCAAATAGATCATTACCTGGAAACAGTCCCAACTTGGAAACTTCCTCGAATCCAACTTCTCCGATCATCAGATCGTCTGATCTTCCTGCCGAAGCTTCGTCAACGTCTCCACTTTAATTTCCCAAAATCTGATGGAGCTCGAACCACCAGAGGCGCCGTGATGATTGAAATTCCGACCATTCGAAAACTAGGGCTAAAAACGAAATCAAACACCTACCATCGCCACAGTGAATTATTATCACTTCTGATATTTTTCTCAGATTCTCCGATCATCCCTACATCTCCATTGAGAACCACGACGTCCCCGAACCCATAGATCACCAGAGACAACTAAAAACCCAAATTCTGTTCAAGTTCGAACTGCTCACTCAACTTAATGCTAAAAATTGTGATTTCTCTTCTAAAAATCATTATTTTGTTTAAAGATTCAATTTATAATCCTGGAATGTTAAATTATCATATTTGAATTTTATACAAAAATTTAAACTTCCCTGTTCCCTTTTTATTTAGAGAGCAATTTCAAATAAACTTTTAAATACCAACTCATGAATTAAACAAACAGTAATGTTTGAATCCTAAGTTCTAATAAAAATCAGATAAAGGATAATGAGTTTTTGATTTAAAACTTTAGTTGCTGAACTAAGAACAGGCAGAAACAATAAAGCAATCAAACATGCATCTATCCACATATATATATATATACACATAGAAATTCAATCATATATATATCTACTCAATACATGTTTCATTCCAGAAATCCATATGTAAACAGATAACATATACTTTTAGTTTAAAATGAATGTTACTCACTTGATAAATAACAGGGGATAGGTTTTTATATGTAAACAGACAGGCTCACACACATATTCATACCAATTCATATAAATTCAAATTAGAAACTTCAATTCTAACCAATATCATCACATGCCAACATATATCATATTCTTAAGTTTTAGAAAATGTAAGTTACTCACCAGAAAATGATGAACAGGCTTCCAGATTTGAAAAGCTTTTGAATTTTAAAAACTTGAGTTGCTTGAATCTGTTTTTGATTTTAAAACTTGAATGTTGATTTGGAAACTTGCATGCATGCTCTAAAATCTTGCTTTGTTTAGATGTTGCTCTAGATCAGGTTGCTTACTTTCAGATTCGAAAAGAAGAAATTGCAGTCTTTGCTTAGATTCCAGATTGAAGAAAATGTGCAGGTTTGTTGTTCTCAGATTTACAAATGCAGGTTGAAGAAATGATTATAGATTGTATTTGAGAGGATTTTGGTTGAGAGGAAAGTTTAATTACAGATTTGTGGTTTGAGAGAAGAATTTATCTTCAGCTATATTTTGTTTACAGCTGAATGTTTTCTTAGTTTTGAAAAAGAATAAAAGGAATGAAATGAGAGGCATTTGTATATATGTAAGAAAAATGTAGTTTATTAAAAATAAAAATAAAAGAAACCAAAATTAAGAACTTGACATTTGGCATTACCATTGTATTATTAGTGTACACATGTTATTACATGGCCTTAAAGATTTACACTTGTCTTTTTAAGTAATTCATATTTATTTTATAATGTTAATAAAGCCCTTTTCTTAATTTATTAAATACTTATCTATATATATATATAAATTTCTTTAAAGAAAATAAAATCAATTATACTTATAAATAAAAGTTCATACATATATTTTAAAATCCAAAACTATTAAAATGTATATTAGAAATTTAAAACAAGACTTTATTTATTTATTAAACTTTCAAATCAAAGGCAATCTATTTACAATATATACTCATATATATATATATATATATATTATAGATAGAAATCATTTTATTAACTTATAAAAGATAAAATTCACCAATTAAATATTTATTTAATTAGATTATTAACCAATTTAAATTTTTATTATCAAATATTATCAAATCAATTTAATTATTTAAACAGATTATTAAATTTATATTGCCCCAAATTTCCGGGATATTACAAAGATCTTAAGTTATTAATGATCTATTTATTTATATAAGTAATTAAAGGATAATTACTTAAAGAATAATTACTTAATTTGTGATAACCCGGATTTTTAGAATAGCTATAATTAATAAATTAACTGGATTTAATAGAAATATTGATAAATGATTCTGGTAATAAAATATATCTTAAATTATACTTTGGTTTTAAAATGTATTTTATATGATTTTATTTAAAAACATAAATTGTTTTATATTATTTTCTTTTTAAAGGAATTTATTTATATATGTATAAATTAGGAAATTTATTTTTAAGGCTTTATAAACATTTAAAAATTAATTAATGCATGTAAAGTTACATGTGTTAAGTTATAAACCTCTCTAATAACATGTGTTAGCAAATTATTTAAGGATTATGACAAGTGTTAATAAAATTGTACAAGTGTCTTTATTTTATTTTTTTTCAAAAAAAAAAGTTAAATAAAGATAAATAAAACCTCTCCACTCTCCTCTCTCGTTTTCTTTACCAATTCCTTTTCAAAACTAAGAAAAAGAAATAACCTGTAAAATCCAGTAAAACTAAATAAGGAATTCAAGCAAATCTTCTCTAAGAATTCAAATCTAAAGGCAAGCTTTTCAAAATTCAAGTACAACTAATCAGATCGGTAGGAAAAATCATTCAGCTCAAGTTCCTAGCAACATTAATCAGCAGGCAAAACAAAGTTCCAGTTTTTAAGAAACAAGTATTTTCCAGTTCCAAATTCAAGCAATTTTATTTGAGTTCAAAGTCTTCAAACATCTTAAAATTTAGAGCTCTGTTCATCTTCTTTAAAACAGGTGAGTAAACATCTAAATTAAAAACAGTTTTTTTTAATCTGTGACTTGGTTTGAATGTCTGTGATGAATCTCTGTAGAATATGGTTGCTTGTGTTCATGTGTGTAGATGCATGTGTGTGTGTGTATATATATATATATATATATATATATATATATATATGAATGGCTCTGTGTATATGAATATATTTGCCTGTAAGTATATGTTCTTGTCTCTGTTATGATTTCAGTTCCCAAACAACAAACAAAACTTCATATCTCCTAATACACTAAAATTTAAGCTTGGATCCTTGAATAAAAATTGATTATAGCAGTGTATTGTTAATTGTAAAAATAGTTTCAGGGTTTTAAATTCAACAAATAATTTTAAAATGGTATAACAGTGAAAAAATATATATATGTAAAAAAATGAACCAATTCAATTTCTGTTTTGAATTGCATGAATGAATTCGTGGTTGTAAATCACGATTTTTAAAATACATTTAATGAATTTTAGTTCGATAATCACTGGGAATTTCTGGGATGATCGAGATTTGGGAATTTGCAAAATTCCAGTGATCGGCGTGATCAAGTTGGATGATGTTTGGTCTGGAGGTGGCCAATGTGGTGAGGTTCTCTGGAAAAATGGAGATGGATTTTTCTAATGATCGAGCTGTGAAGTCGTAGCTTAACTAGGGTTCCAGGGACAGTTTGGAACGATGATGTTCTCTAAGCTTTCGCGATGGCCATGGGGAATCGGAGGTGATTGCGAGGTGGGGATTAGGAGTGGGAAGTCGAGATGTAGGTCTGGTGATGTCGGTGAGGAAACTCATGGTTGAGATCAACGGCAATGGTCAATTTTTCCGATGGGTTGTTTTCTAGTTTTTCGATCGAGTGGCTCGATTTTGTTTTGCTGGCGATCTCGTGGTGCTGTGTGTTCGAGTGGGTCAGTGAGGTCGTGGGTGACTGGAGGAGGGTCGCGGTGATGATCGTAGATGGCCGGAATTGGCGTGCATGTGCACGTGCACGTTTGCGTGTATCTGGAGTTTGGATTTGGGGAAGAAAGCAAGTACTGGGGTTTTCTTCGGGGATGATCGAGTTTTACTCGAAGAAGGGATTGGCTTGGGGTTGTTCTCGTGTGAGTGAGTAGGCGACTCAAAGCAGGTGAGTGTTCGAGAGAAACTCGGGGAAGACATGGGGTGTTTGAGGGTTTTGCTCGGGTATTTGGGGTTGTGGACTCGCGTAGAACTGAGAGCAAATGTTTTTTTTCAGATTTAACCTAAACTTTAACAAAACAAAGTTTTGAAAGAAGAAAAAAAGGAAGCTCGGGAAGTTAAAGTAACTCGGGTTTTGATGGAAAATACTCGGGTTGTTCTCAGGTTATAAATTTGATGTTAAGTTTTAAAATTTAACATAGTCAAGATAAATTAATTATCTTAAAACTATTTTTAGTAATAAATTGAATTTTTATGTTTTGTTAATTTAAGTTGAGAAAAGTATTTTAAGATATTAATTAAGTAAATCCTTAATTTGTTTAAAAGCCTAATTAATCAGATAATTAAATAGCTTAATTAAAAGATTAAGAGTTTTAAACTTTAATTTAACTTAAAGCTTTTGATTCCAAGGTCATAAGGTAAGATATTGAGATGATTAAGAAGATTGATTAAGATAATGATTATCATCTAAATTTATTAATTGATTGATAATTAAAGATTAATTAATAGGAAATTAAAGATTAATTATTGATTAATAAATTAGTAATTAAAGAAAAATTAATTGTTAGCAAAGGAATAATTAATGGGTGTGATTAATTAGGGTTAATTAATCAATGTAACTAACCAATGTAATTAATTAACCAAAGGGATAATTACTTGTTGAAAGTAATTAAGGCTTAATTACTTAATGTAATTAATTAAAGGATTGATTAATTAAAGAAATTAATTAAGGGTTAAATTAATCAATATAAGTGATTATAAGATAATAAATATGAGTAATTAATTAAGGATCAATGCAATTAATTGGTTTGTAATTAATGTTAAGTAAAGGTAATCTAAGTAATTAAAGATCAGTAATTAATTTAATTAGAGATAAATTAAATTAATTTTGGAAGTGATCAATCTTGCTTATGAATGATTGAATGATATTGTATGCCTAAGATAGATAATATCTCTAATATGTGATGCTATGTGATATGATATGTTTGGTTTAAACTGTGATAATATGGGTATCTATCGATGATGAATTACTGTATAAAGGTGACACCGGTATTTAAAGTTTGAATTGTATTTCATTGAATAACCTTGGTTAAGATGACATTGGATTCGAAGAGACAGGAGTCGGGTATTAGTTAATACCCGAAACCACTTCGATTTGAAATCTTCTATAAATCTTTATAGATTGATATATGAAATCAAATAGGCCGGTTTGGGATAATATAGACCATTTGAACTAAGTTGGATACTTAGATATTGTTTGTGAAAATAAGTGATGACTATATAAGTTGTTTACGTATAGTAAGTACGAGTTACCCCGGGTTTTAAATAAGTTCAATGAATTGAAATTTCATATTAGATGAGTTTACTCACGCTGGTTTCCAGCCTGACCCGGGTGTTACTTTGATGTAATGCTCGGGTCAGACCGAGTATTACAGATTTCCAGGTAAGGACGTTCTGAAGCTCAGGAGGCGAGCTGGATGGCAGGAACGTATGGAGTTTACCCCTGTGTATTTGAGAGCTTATTGATAGTAGTCTGGGACAGGTTGATAACTGTCTAGTCTATTTGTGTATATGTTGTAACTCTGATGTATTGAATGTAAAGTAACAATTACAGCTTTTCTTTGTATAAATGCTATTATTTGTTATTATATTTTATCCGCTGCGAATGTGAGGTTTCTGTGTTTTGATGCTTCTGCTTCTTCTTTTTCTTCTATCTCTTCTTCTTTTCTCTAACTATCTGGAAATTTCGGGATCGAAATTTCCAGGTCGTTACATATGGTATCAGAGCAAAGGTTAAGCGAGAACCTTGGCTCTGTTAGGGTTTACTCATTAAGGATAGGGTCAATTGTACCCTAGAATGAGTTGAGTGTATATATATATGAGAGCGTACTTGTTATTTTCTTATATAAAGATTTTAAAATGGTTCTAAAATTAAATGATATTTATATAAGTTATCTTTTGATATATATAGAAATAATTTTTCTAATTATTAAATATATTAAAGAAATTGGTTGTTGAATTAATTGGAATAAAATAAAATAATGAGAATTAAGGGGTAATAGTAATACAACCAAATTGAAATTGAATGAAGATAAGTTTGAAATGGATCCAAACTGAAATTAAAAATCCAATTGGAATTGAAGATAATTTAAAATTGTGAAATTTTAAATCTAAATCCAGAAAACTTGAAATTATTTTAAAGGAATTTGTTTTAAATTAAAACAAAGGTGGTTTAAAATTTTAAGGTATAACTTGGTGTGTAAAGGAAATAAATATGTATAAATAAGGATATACATTATATTAAAGATGATTTGAAATAAACTCTAAGTATTGAGTTTTAAATTTTTCCTTGGAATGTGATGTGAAAACCCAAAGTGAATAAGTTTTTAAACTTAAGTGGGAAGATTTTTAATAAGAAGTTTAAAATTTGAATGGGAATTCAATTTGGGTAAAGATAAATTGAATTTAACTTAAGGAAAGTTAAATGAGTTTAGAATGAACAACTTGAATAAGAAATTTCAAAATGAAATTAAAATTTAACTTGGGAAGTTAAATGGTTGATTAAAATGGGAGTTATGAGTGATCTCAAAATGGGTTTGAGATTTGGAAATTGAAAATGGATAATAAATTATAATCTGAAATTTAATTGTTTTTAAATTCTTATTTGAACTTTATAATAAGTTAAGTAAAGATAATCTTAAAATGGAATTTTGGAATTTGGATCCAGAATTAAATGGTTTAAAGATTTAAGTTGTTAAATTAAAAATTAAGGTTGAGTTGATTTAAAAGTAAAGGTTAATTTGATTTAAAGGATTAAATCAACATTTAAAATTTAACTCGAATTTATATAATTCGAGATAGTTTAAAATTGAGATTTAAATTCAATTAGTTCAAACTGAAATTGATTTAAATAAATGGGAATTGGGATTAATTCATATAGAAATTGAAATGATTTGAAATTTGAAGTGGATTCAATTTGAAATTAGTTTGAATAATTTGAAATTGTAATTAAAATGAATATGTTTAAAATCAAATGAAATTTGATTTGAATTAGAAAAAAAAATTGAGGATTTATTCAACTTGAATTGAGGTTAAATCAATTTCAATAGAAATTGAAGTTGTTTAAATTGGAATTGAGTTAATTTAAATGGAAGTAGAAATTTAAATTGAATTGATAGGGAATTGAACGGTTTGACTCTGGACTATTTTCAAAGTAATTTGTTTTAATATAAACCTATTTTTTTCAAACTATTTACTATACAATCTTTTTCTTAAACCCCAAACTATCTTATACTTATTTTACAATTATTTCAGAACTATTTAACTATTTTGAAACTGTCTTATAAACTAATTACTATTTTTTTTTCAGTTATTTATATCTAATCACTATTTAAAAAAAAAACTATTTTGCAATTATCTAACTATTTTATACCTACTTAACTATTTTACAGCTATTTTACAAACTAATAACTATTTTTCAACTACTTATCTATTTTAAACTTTTTCAAGCTATTTTTAAATTTAATTTGGTCAGAGTTCAAACTGTTTGTAATTGAAGTAATAACTCAATTGGAAATGGAATCAATTGAGAATAAGTGAATGGAATTAAAGGAAATGTGAATAGAAAAGAGAATTGATTTGGCTAATAATCAATGAAGTTAAATACGTAGGATGAACGTATATTATTCTATTCGCATAGTGGTTTGATCCAGATTCGAGCATAGAATTTCGAGATAATATTATCGATCCGAGTTAGAATTTTTCGCTCGATTTTCGACGGCGAACCTGAATATGGATTGTTGATTGGTTCTGGATATTCTCTATCATAGCTACGACTATGCAAGGAGAATGACGGTTTCTGATCAAGAAACCAAATCTGAGTCCGCACTAGGAAGCCGGGTGGACAATACTAGTTCGGAAGTGAAATTGTGTGATCGATTGAGCGATCAGATTGATATAGCGTACGGATGATATGTGTACATCGTACGGGTTTGAATGAAATTGGCATTTAAAATTTGAGGATAAGAAATTTGAAATGGTTTTCGAAAATGAAAGGTACATTATGTGAAATATAATGGAATTGGGTATTTCTTTGGTTGAAATTTACTTTATGGAGATAAGTAAATGGTAAATAACTTTATAAAGAAGTCAAACTTGAATATTTTATTTGGCAATAAATAAAGTTGTATTTTGTAATATGATAAACTTCCCTTATTGAATCTAGCCAGAATAAAAAGGGATTTTGGAAGTATTTGAAGTATAAAAGAGGTTTTATACAAGTTGAGGTGATCCAAAGATTTTCAAAGTTATATATATCTATATCTATATATATATAAAGGATCTTATGAGAATGATTTTGAAAAAGATTTTGGAAACCTATGAATTTGGAAAAGGCTTTTGATTTTTGGGAAAATCAATTTTGGATTTTGGAAAGCCTAGTTTGAGAATTATCGATTTTGGTAATCGATTTTGTGTAAAGGAGATTTTGATAAATCATAAAGGGTATGATTTGAAGATACTATAAGTATATAGTATAAAATGTTTTGAGTATAGCTCTGGGGAAAAAGGCGCTCCCTTGAAATGAACTTCTCAGGAGTACCACTGGGTGGTACTGCCTTGAGCCCCAAGGGGGGTTTCTAAAGTTGATCCTGTGAGGAGTCCGGACAAAACTAGTTCCTGAGGATTATTTGTGTAGCGAAAGTCGAGGGGCTGGTGCCCACAGAGGCATTTGAGTTATGCTGTGACAACAATTTAACTCAATGTCACTGCGATCTACTGCAGACCATAGCGGAAGTCATGTGTGCCGCTGAGAGCCAACTGTCTACGTTTGATTTTATATCGGTAGACTGTGACACTATGGTAACATAGCGAAAGTCGTTTGTGCCGCTGAGAGCCAACAGTCTGCGTTTGATTTTATATCGGTAGACTGCGACCTATGTGGGAGAAGTTTCATTTTGACAGCGAAATCGTGTGCCGCTGAGAGCCAACAGTTACATGGACTTTTGCTGCGACGGCAACGTAACCTTGGATGTAACTGCGATCTGTTGTGGGTTCCATGGTGTAATCAGTTACATGGACTTTTGCTGCGATGGCAACGTAACCCGTGATGTAACTGTGACCTTGGATGGGGGTGATGATTTCCAGAGCATTCTCACCAAAGATATTTCCTCGATTTCAAAAATGTTTTCGATATTTTCAATAAAATTATTTTTAAAGTATTTTCACTGGATGTTGAAAACGGGTCTGCCAGGCACTTATAGATTTTCAGTCCTACGTCTGATCAACGTATGACCGAATTTCTGTGAGAACAAGGATTGACTTGTTGAAACATCGAGTTATAAAAAGTATTTTTATAAAAACTATTATAGTAATATTATATAGATTTTAAAAAGTGTTTTTAAAAAAATGATCAAAGAAAATTTATCTGATTTTAAGCAATTTAATAAAATTGGCTTTGTTCCTTTTCGAGGACGAAAAGATTCTAAGGGGGGAGGAATGTGATAACCCGGATTTTTAGAATAGCTATAATTAATAAATTAACTGGATTTAATAGAAATATTGATAAATGATTCTGGTAATAAAATATATCTTAAATTATACTTTGGTTTTAAAATGTATTTTATATGATTTTATTTAAAAACATAAATTGTTTTATATTATTTTCTTTTTAAAGGAATTTATTTATATATGTATAAATTAGGAAATTTATTTTTAAGGCTTTATAAACATTTAAAAATTAATTAATGCATGTAAAGTTACATGTGTTAAGTTATAAACCTCTCTAATAACATGTGTTAGCAAATTATTTAAGGATTATGACAAGTGTTAATAAAATTGTACAAGTGTCTTTATTTTATTTTTTTTCAAAAAAAAAAGTTAAATAAAGATAAATAAAACCTCTCCACTCTCCTCTCTCGTTTTCTTTACCAATTCCTTTTCAAAACTAAGAAAAAGAAATAACCTGTAAAATCCAGTAAAACTAAATAAGGAATTCAAGCAAATCTTCTCTAAGAATTCAAATCTAAAGGCAAGCTTTTCAAAATTCAAGTACAACTAATCAGATCGGTAGGAAAAATCATTCAGCTCAAGTTCCTAGCAACATTAATCAGCAGGCAAAACAAAGTTCCAGTTTTTAAGAAACATGTATTTTCCAGTTCCAAATTCAAGCAATTTTATTTGAGTTCAAAGTCTTCAAACATCTTAAAATTTAGAGCTCTGTTCATCTTCTTTAAAACAGGTGAGTAAACATCTAAATTAAAAACAGTTTTTTTTTAATCTGTGACTTGGTTTGAATGTCTGTGATGAATCTCTGTAGAATATGGTTGCTTGTGTTCATGTGTGTAGATGCATGTGTGTGTGTGTGTATATATATATATATATATATATATATGAATGGCTCTGTGTATATGAATATATTTGCCTGTAAGTATATGTTCTTGTCTCTGTTATGATTTCATTTCCCAAACAACAAACAAAACTTCATATCTCCTAATACACTAAAATTTAAGCTTGGATCCTTGAATAAAAATTGATTATAGCAGTGTATTGTTAATTGTAAAAATAGTTTCAGGGTTTTAAATTCAACAAATAATTTTAAAATGGTATAACAGTGAAAATATATATATATGTAAAAAAATGAACCAATTCAATTTCTGTTTTGAATTGCATGAATGAATTCGTGGTTGTAAATCACGATTTTTAAAATACATTTAATGAATTTTAGTTCGATAATCACTGGGAATTTCTGGGATGATCGAGATTTGGGAATTTGCAAAATTCCAGTGATCGGCGTGATCAAGTTGGATGATGTTTGGTCTGGAGGTGGCCAATGTGGTGAGGTTCTCTGGAAAAATGGAGATGGATTTTTCTGATGATCGAGCTGTGAAGTCGTAGCTTAACTAGGGTTCCAGGGACAGTTTGGAACGATGATGTTCTCTAAGCTTTCGCGATGGCCATGGGGGATCGGAGGTGATTGCGAGGTGGGGATTAGGAGTGGGAAGTCGAGATGTAGGTCTGGTGATGTCGGTGAGGAAACTCATGGTTGAGATCAACGGCAATGGTCAATTTTTCCGATGGGTTGTTTTCTAGTTTTTCGATCGAGTGGCTCGATTTTGTTTTGCTGGCGATCTCGTGGTGCTGTGTGTTCGAGTGGGTCAGTGAGGTCGTGGGTGACTGGAGGAGGGTCGCGGTGATGATCGTAGATGGCCGGAATTGGCGTGCATGTGCACGTGCACGTTTGCGTGTATCTGGAGTTTGGATTTGGGGAAGAAAGCAAGTACTGGGGTTTTCTTCGGGGATGATCGAGTTTTACTCGAAGAAGGGATTGGCTTGGGGTTGTTCTCGTGTGAGTGAGTAGGCGACTCAAAGCAGGTGAGTGTTCGAGAGAAACTCGGGGAAGACATGGGGTGTTTGAGGGTTTTGCTCGGGTATTTGGGGTTGTGGACTCGCGTAGAACTGAGAGCAAATGTTTTTTTCAGATTTAACCTAAACTTTAACAAAACAAAGTTTTGAAAGAAGAAAAAAAGGAAGCTCGGGAAGTTAAAGTAACTCGGGTTTTGATGGAAAATACTCGGGTTGTTCTCAGGTTATAAATTTGATGTTAAGTTTTAAAATTTAACATAGTCAAGATAAATTAATTATCTTAAAACTATTTTTAGTAATAAATTGAATTTTTATGTTTTGTTAATTTAAGTTGAGAAAAGTATTTTAAGATATTAATTAAGTAAATCCTTAATTTGTTTAAAAGCCTAATTAATCAGATAATTAAATAGCTTAATTAAAAGATTAAGAGTTTTAAACTTTAATTTAACTTAAAGCTTTTGATTCCAAGGTCATAAGGTAAGATATTGAGATGATTAAGAAGATTGATTAAGATAATGATTATCATCTAAATTTATTAATTGATTGATAATTAAAGATTAATTAATAGGAAATTAAAGATTAATTATTGATTAATAAATTAGTAATTAAAGAAAAATTAATTGTTAGCAAAGGAATAATTAATGGGTGTGATTAATTAGGGTTAATTAATCAATGTAACTAACCAATGTAATTAATTAACCAAAGGGATAATTACTTGTTGAAAGTAATTAAGGCTTAATTACTTAATGTAATTAATTAAAGGATTGATTAATTAAAGAAATTAATTAAGGGTTAAATTAATCAATATAAGTGATTATAAGATAATAAATATGAGTAATTAATTAAGGATCAATGCAATTAATTGGTTTGTAATTAATGTTAAGTAAAGGTAATCTAAGTAATTAAAGATCAGTAATTAATTTAATTAGAGATAAATTAAATTAATTTTGGAAGTGATCAATCTTGCTTATGAATGATTGAATGATATTGTATGCCTAAGATAGATAATATCTCTAATATGTGATGCTATGTGATATGATATGTTTGGTTTAAACTGTGATAATATGGGTATCTATCGATGATGAATTACTGTATAAAGGTGACACCGGTATTTAAAGTTTGAATTGTATTTCATTGAATAACCTTGGTTAAGATGACATTGGATTCGAAGAGACAGGAGTCGGGTATTAGTTAATACCCGAAACCACTTCGATTTGAAATCTTCTATAAATCTTTATAGATTGATATATGAAATCAAATAGGCCGGTTTGGGATAATATGGACCATTTGAACTAAGTTGGATACTTAGATATTGTTTGTGAAAATAAGTGATGACTATATAAGTTGTTTACGTATAGTAAGTACGAGTTACCCCGGGTTTTAAATAAGTTATATGAATTGAAATTTCATATTAGATGAGTTTACTCACGCTGGTTTCCAGCCTGACCCGGGTGTTACTTTGATGTAATGCTCGGGTCAGACCGAGTATTACAGATTTCCAGGTAAGGACGTTCTGAAGCTCAGGAGGCGAGCTGGATGGCAGGAACGTATGGAGTTTACCCCTGTGTATTTGAGAGCTTATTGATAGTAGTCTGGGACAGGTTGATAACTGTCTAGTCTATTTGTGTATATGTTGTAACTCTGATGTATTGAATGTAAAGTAACAATTACAGCTTTTCTTTGTATAAATGCTATTATTTGTTATTATATTTTATCCGCTGCGAATGTGAGGTTTCTGTGTTTTGATGCTTCTGCTTCTTCTTTTTCTTCTATCTCTTCTTCTTTTCTCTAACTATCTGGAAATTTCGGGATCGAAATTTCCGGGTCGTTACATAATTAATGATTGATTAAAGATTAATTAAAGGTTAATTTATTTAAAGCAATTAATTTGAAGATAATTAATCAAAGATTAATTAATTAATGTGAGTGGTTAGGGATGATCACTTATTGGAGTTTTATTAAGTAAATGGTAATAAGTCAATTAAGGGTTAAATTATTAAGTAAAGATAATTAATTAAATGTGAATTAAATAATTAAAGGTTAATTATTTAATGATTAAAGGTTGATGAATTATAGTTAAAGGTTAATTAATTTATTATAAATGGTTAATTAATAAATGATTAAAGAATAATTAATCAAAATAATTTGTAATTAATCGATGTTGATTAACCAGGTTTAGTAATTCATAAGAAATTAATCTGATTTGGATTAATCAGACAATTAACTGACCTTACTTATGAATGTTTGGGTTCTATTGGATGATTTAATTGTTGATATTCCCTGATCTGTGATGTTGTGTGATATATTCTGATTTGTTGTGACTTGTAATTTATTATCTGTGACCTTTATATATCTGTGATCTGTGAATGAAAAGATAAGCGTTATCCTTATACCTCTTATCAACTATATTTCTGTATTCTGATCTGTGATGATTGAATGATGTTGCACTATTGTGTTAAACCCCTAGACCACACTTTTACACACACAATTATGGATTTCACGTGGAAATCGGTTAAGTCACAAATAATTTAAATTTAATGTTTTTGAAATTGAAATTTTTATTGATTTTGAAATTGGAAATTTGGGTTTAAGGTGAAAAGCTTTTGAAATGGAATTTCAAAGATAAAAGTTATTTCGAATAACTTGATTAAGTTTTGAGATTTAAATAATTTGATTTAAATTTGAATTCAAGTTCGAAATTGAATTCTATGATTTGAAACTAGGGATTAAAGATGATGTACAAGTTATATATTGGTTAAACCATTTTAAAAGTATTGGTTTGAGAATTTAAATTTAACTTAAGGATTTCAACTTGTATGAATGAATCAGATTTTCTGAAATGAAACTGTTTGTTTTCAATGGAATAAAAGCTTTCAGATAAGAAATGAAATTCCAGTTTAATTAAAAGAATTTCAAGATTGAATTGAAAAATGGTTTTCCAAGTTATGAATGAATTCTTTTTGAAAGCTATGAATTAAATCTGTTTATTTTTAACAGATTTGAAATGATGTTTTGTTTAACCCATTCGAAATGAAATTGTTTTGAAAGCTATGAGTTAAATCTTTGATTTAAAGATTTAACAAGTTAATCCAATTGAAATGAAAATTGGTTTGGGAAATCTATGAATGAATCTTTGTGAAAACTGAGTGAACTTTGTGAATTAAATCTTTTGTTTAAAAAGATTTAAAATGGTAATTTGTTTAAACCATTCGAAAGAAAGTTTTGAAGTATTAAGTTGTGACTTAATTGAAATCTCATTATCCATTTGTTTTTGAATATTACGCTCACTATTCGGTTCAGCCGGGAGAGGACCTTTGTGTCACATAACCCATTCTGAATAAGTGATACGTCGTATATGGATAGCATTTGAAGACCGGTGTTGAAGACCGGGTGTTTGCGAAAATGATAGGATAACCTATCGATTGTCTCTGCACTGGGTAGCTCCTGGTATAGAGATCCCCTAAGTGATGGGAAGTCCGATCGGGATTGTGAACACCCGGAATTGCAAGTGCTTCTTCGGAAGTGCCTTCGGTTCTGTTCGAACCCGGAACAGACTTGTATGGTTACATGTCTGACATTACATTTTGAGATATAAAGCAGATTTCTTTCAAATACATTTCTATTGGTGGCGGAGAATTTATTCTCTTAGCTTAACACCCTTCTCTGAGACGTACGAGCTCAGAGGTTATGTAGTTGAAGGTTATCAGCGATATATTCCCAATTTGGTAATATGACATGCTGAGTGTTGCTGTGTGATGATCATTGTTTGATCATTAGTGATATGATCATTTGTTTGATCATTTATCTTTGTGATCATTACTTTGATCATATGTTGACCCAAAGCATGGCTTTGTGCCAAAGCGTAGCTTTGTGGACGAGACTTCGTCGAACCTCACGACCCGGTATGGTCGAAACATGAATCGTGGCAGCAATGTTATTAGGGGATAGCGCCCCCTTAGTGTATGTCATTTCCTTTTGGATTATGAGTGGTATCATGGTATGGAGCCCAGATACTTACTTTGTGGTTGCTGCGAATCTATTACTTTGTGACTGCTTTGTGGTTGTTGAATTAGAGGTACCTCGGATAAGGTCGCTAATGACCGGGAGGTGGCATACTCGTGTCAGTAGTTACCCAGCTAGGGGTAACCCGGCCTTGTGTAGCAGAGATCCGGTTAGGATCCGGGAACGTCGCTCCAGAGGCATTCTATTTTACTTGGGAAGTTCCTTTGCCCGACCATTCGTTGGAAATCCAAACAAAATAATACGAGCCCTGTATGGTTTTAGTTGTATTACCTGCCATGGAATGTGGTGGTAACCTGCTATTGTACATGGTAGCTATAGTAGGCATAAGTGTGAAATGTCTATGCTGGCTAAGATTTATATTCTACTTTCGAAATACTTTTTCCACTATGCACTAATTATAATATCAAAAATGATTTGTTTTACGTAGTAAGCATCTTTGACTATCATAAGGAGAAATCTCCTGCAATTCTGCGTTTGCATTGTGTGTGTAGCGGGAGGCCTTATGGTAGTTTCATTTTCCAAAAGCATTGCGAATTGACTTTAAAATTCTTTTGCTATTTGTTTTTAAAGATAAACTGTTTTTGTTGCTCACACCAGTCCCATGACTGATCCGGAGTTTATTGTTTCTTTCCTAAACTCTGGGTGCTCAAAATTTTCTACACGGGCAGTCTAGAGTTGGGTTTTTCAGATAGTCAGGTTCAGTAGATTATCTAGAGCTAGTTCAGTCTTTGGATATGGACTGCACTTGCTTATCTTTGTGCATCGTTATTGAGAGTTCAAGCTATTTCTGGATTGGCGTTTTGGAGATGGAGATTATCCGCTGCTGGTGTTATCTATTTTCTTTTCCGCTGCTATTTCTTGTATCATATCTCTGATGTATATTGATATTCATTGTATCACTCTGTTGTATCAGATATTGTATCAGATATTGTATATCAATGTATTATTCTTTTTCTTCCGCTGTGTTATTTACTTAACTGTGTTATAAGCTACGGCGACTCGGATTTGAACGGTCAAATCTATGGCATTCGAGTACGATGTAAAGTATGGATGTCGATTTTCGATCGCGAAAAATCGAGTATCGTCACATAAACTAGCGAATGATTTATAATTAGGCCAGTAAACGGATACTTTCGGATACGGATAGTGCCATATCCGTATCCCTATTCGAAATTATTTTCGAATATCGGATATTCTTTGACTAGTTCACAACTAATAAATCTAAACAAATAAATATAAAATTTTAATTTATTATAAACCCATTTTTGTACTAAATATATAAAAAATAATAAATACTCTAGGAAAAATAATTTTAAGCGTTAAAAATTGATTTTTATATACATATTAACTTTTTTACCTGGATAAAATAGTAAACGACAATCATTTTATGTACTTAAATACATAAAAAAAATTATAGTCTTGATAAAACCGGATGGATGATTATTGGATACGGATATGGCCATATCCATGTCCGTTTTTCGGATATCGGATAATTTTTCATATTACGGATACAGATACGGGCGGATTTCGGATTTTTTCGGCCACTTATTGACAACCTTATTTATTATTGAAATGAAATAATAAAATGTACGAAAGAGTGGTGACAAATTTTAAATTTTATGAATATATGAAATGCCTATTTTTCTTTCCTATTGGAAAGAAATCCATTTTGATGTTGTTGTAACCCCTGTGTTTATTTGATAACAGAACAAATAAAAAAATCGCGAATGAAATCATGTAAGATTATGTTATTCTGACTAGATGAAGTCGATCCACTTCTGTTTTCTTCTTAGGAGGTGGTGTGAATTCTGATTTTTCGATGGGTATTTATTGTATAAATTTTATCAACCGCTTCATTTTTAAGTACTTAATCATCCTTTTCGAGTCCTTAATGAAGTATTACAGTGGTTGATTTTTTTATTATATTTGATTAGGTGACTTGGTTGCATTAAATTTGATATACTACTGAAACTATTGATTAGAATCAGCAACAAGAGTGTTTACTATTGGTAAATCTGATACTTTTTTTCCATTTGAAAAGATAGGAAAATGCTTATCTAAGACCTAAGAAGTGAGAACCCATTAAACTGTGTTTTCTTTTTGTAATTATATATTAGCATATTACTCTTGCATTTTGCTTATTTCTACATGAACCAACACTATATTGCTTTATTTAGCAGCTATCTTGCAGCTACTGAGTGATTCAGGAATTGTAATTATATTGATGGTGACACTATCGGACGATTCAGCGGTCTTGATCGGGTTTTTGTTTCTTGTCTTCCGTTGTTAAGGAGGACTAGAGACAAGCTGTTTTTTTGCATTTGGATATCAATTTATCATTTGACATATGCATAGGTTTGAAGGACATGACGCATTCTTCACTTACTGATCCCGCTGTTTATGAATCCATTACAAAATGATTGGTTCATGAAGCAATAAACGTTCTTAATGGTAATTTAATTGTCACATAAATATACTTTAAAAAAATCATTTACATTAATCAATTGATGGTTCTACTTAACTTACTATAGTATATACAGCGGTTCAACGCTCGTCTTTTGTTGGAATATTTTACCCCATAAGCAACACTTTGGCGAAATACTATCCAACAAGTGATTAATTTGTTGCGGCAAAGTAAAAACACTAGATCATCGGTCCCTTTGCTACCATGATTTAAGTGGTGATGAACAAAACAACTTAAACAATGCAAGTACTACCACAAAACCTATGGACCTGGATTTTGAAATTGAAGAAATGCCTAAGTTTAAAAACAAAAGGAGATAAAAGGAATGTTAAAAAGAAGAATAGCAGTAAGCTTGCTCTCGTGATAAAGAGCTTAAGAGAGATTCTAAAATATTTTAAGATGGTTCTTGTAGCGAGGAATGATCTGAAGATGGGGAAAGACAAGATTGCAGCAGGTTGAAGTCATGCAAATTAGGGCTTGTATATGAAGCTTCATAGTAGAGCTCCGAATGTTTTGAGTTGATGGGCGATGTGTGGACATGTTAAGGTGGTGGTAAAAATTGATAGCGAAGAAGATAGGCTGGCTTTGTAAGGAAAAGCAAATTATGTTTTGTTGCCAACACATATAACAAGTGATTCAGGAAGGACCCATTATGCTTTGAAGTAATGGATAGTGATGGATATAGTTGGACCTGTTGATCTCATCGACGATGTTACTTGTGTTTAAAGATTTTGCGATTTTGTCTTCCTAATCTATTGGTAATCTTTATGCTTGTATTTTCAGTCGAAACATCTTTGTAGAATAGACTAGTTTGTGATTGCTTCGGTGAATTGAAACCAAGTACATTGATGTAGTCATATTTCAGAATTTATAGTAGTTGGTCTCGATATTTGTTGGTAAAATTTTATGTTGTTATACTTAAAACATTGTCAATGAAATGTTATATGTGACAATTGACTTTTTGGTTCGTGGAATTTCTATAAATTTGATTATGTTTTACATGTGACATTTTTTAAGTTATTAGATTATATCCATCGCTGTTGTTTAATTGAGTAGCACCTCTTCGAATGGAATTTTAATGGCTAGTATAAATGCTTTTATGGAAAAAAAAATTTATGGAGTCAATAGCATTTTGATTATATAAAAGGCTGTAACAAGTGTATAATTGTTCATGTAATTGGAAATTTTTTTTTGGAAACTAAGAGCCCGTTTGCCAATTCAAAGAAGAAGTGCTTGTGCTAATATGATAAGTACTTCTACTGCTAAAAAGTCAAAAAGTTCATTAGGTACAGTAACGACTTGTTTGTTAAAAGGATACAAAGTCAATATGGATGAAAGTATATTTTCAGAATAGCTTTTTGGCTTTTGCGTTAGAACCTTAAAACAAAGTACATATGAAAAATTAATTAAAACACAACACAAATACTTGCATGTTGTTCGCACATAAACATAGCAACTAAAGTCCATTTTAAGTTACAAAATCGAACAACAAACCATACAATAGATGTGTGTTGATCTTTTACACGAATTTCAAACTAGGAAAACATGCTTTAAGAACGCCCAAACAACGTTCGATGATATACCGTAAAGATGAGCGGGCGTAATTATATTGCTCCCTCACGGATTATGGTTTCTTGTTTACTTCTATAATTGATTTGAATTATAATTAAATAGTTATAAAGTGTTAATAAATCATTTATAATAGTTTTATAAAAGCATATAATTGATTTGAAAATATAAGAAAATATCGATATCATTTTATTGGTATAATAGCAATTACTGTAAATAATTGTTAATATTTGGACTTGCTTGCATTAAATTTGATATACTATTGAAATTGTTGATTAGAATCAGTATCAGTATCAAGAGCGTTTACTTTTGGTAAATCTGATACTTTTTTCCATTTGAAAAGATAAGAAATGCTTATCTAAGACCCGAGAAGTGAGAACCCATTAAACTATGTTTTCTTTTTGTAATTATATATTAGCATATTACTCTTGCATTTTGCTTATTTCTACGTGAACCAACACTATATTGCTTTATTTGGCAGCTATCTTGCAGCCACTGAGTGATTCAGGAATTGTAATATTGATGGTGACACTGTCGGAGGATTCAGCGGTCTTGATCAGGTTTTTGTTTCTTGTCTTCTGTTGTTAAGGAGGACTAGAGACAAGCTGTTTTTATGCATTTGGATATCAATTTATCATTTGACATATGCATAGGTTTGTAGGACATGATGCATTCTTCACTTACTGATCCCATTGTTTATGAGTCCATTACAAAATGATTGGTTCATGAAGCAATAAATGTTCTTAATGGTAATTTAATTATCATAGAAATATAGTTTAAAAAATCATTTACATGAATCAATTGATGGTTCTACTTAACTTACTACAGTATATACTGCGGTTCAACGCTCATCTTTTGTTGGAAGATTTTACCCCATAAGCAACACTTTGGCGAAATACTGTCCAACAAGTGATTAATTTGTTGCGGCAAAGTAAAAACACGGGATCATCGGTCTCTTTGCTACCATGATTTAAGTGATGATGAGTAAACCAACTCAAATAAAGCAAGTACTCCCAGAAACCTATATATGGACCTGGAATGTTAAAAAGAAGAATAACAGTAAGCCTGCTCTCGTGATAAAGAGCTTAGGAGAGATTCTAGAATATTTTAAGATGGTTCTTGTAGCGAGGAATGATCTGAAGATGGGGAAAGGCAAGATTGCAGCAGGATTGAGTCATGCAAATTAGGGCATGTATATGAAGCTTCATAGTAGAGCTTCGAATGCTTTGAGTTGATGGGC
Source organism: Allium fistulosum (assembly GCA_030737815.1). Classification (NCBI taxonomy): domain Eukaryota; kingdom Viridiplantae; phylum Streptophyta; class Magnoliopsida; order Asparagales; family Amaryllidaceae; genus Allium; species Allium fistulosum. The sequence continues at coordinate 153,025,500 of CM060906.1, read as the reverse complement.
GATGTGTGGACATGTTAAGGTGGTGGTAAAAATTGATAGCGAAGAAGATAGGCTGGCTTTGCAAGGAAAAGCAAATTCTGTTTTGTCGCCAACACATATAACAAGTGATTTGGAAGGACCCATTATGCTTTGAATTAATGGATAGTGATGGCTATAGTTGGACCTGTTGATCTCATCGACGATGTTACTTGTGTTTAAAGATTTTGCGATTTTGTCTTCCTAAACTATTGGTAAGATTTATGCTTGTATTTTCAGTTGAAACATCTTTGCAGAATAGACTAGTTTGTGATTGCTTCGGTGAATTGAAACCAAGTACACTGATGTAGTAATATTTCAGAATTTATTGTAGTTGGTCTCGATATTTGTTGGTAAAATTTTATGTTGTTATGCTTAAAACGTTGTCAATGAAATGTTATATGTGACAATTGAATGTTTGGTACGTGGAATTTCTATAACTTTGATTATGTTTTACATGTGACATTTTTTAAGCTATTAGATTATATCCATCGCTGTTATTTAATTGAGTAACACCTCTTCGAATGGAATTTTAATGGCTATTATAAATGCTTTTTTGGAAAAAAATATTACGGAGACAATAGCATTTTGGTTATATAAAAAGCTGTAACAAGTATATAATTGTTCATGTAATTGGAAATTTTGTTTTGGAAACTAAGAGCCCGTTTGGCAATTCAAAGAAGAAGTGCTTATGCTAATATGATAAGTACTTCTACTGCTAAAAAGTCATAAAGTTCATTAGGTACAGTAACGACTTGTTTGTTAAAAGGATAAAAAGTCAATATGGATGAAAGTATATTTTCAGAATAGCTTTTTGGCTTTTGCGGTAGAATCTTAAAACAAAGTACATATGAAAAATTAATTAAAACACAACACAAATACTTGCATGTTGTTCGCACATAAACATAGCAACTAAAGCCCATTTTAAGTTACAAAATCAAACAACAAACCATACAATAGATGTGTGTTGATCTTTTACACGAATTTCAAACTAGGAAAACATGCTTTAAGAACGCCAAAACAACGTTCGATGATATACCGTAAAGATGAGCGGGTGTAATTATATTGCTCCCTCACGGATTGTGGTTTCTTGTTTAATTCTATAAAGTCACTGCGATGATTCTTTCTCCTCTGCATGAGGCTAAAAACCAAGGCATATTAGCATATCCCGAATCGACCAAATAAAATTTTCCTATTGAAAAAAAGATACGCAATTATAAACTCATGGCTAAATTTAACTTTGAGTTTATTGTTCAAGTTTGTTGTGGCATAAAGAATACCAAGAGCAGTTTAATTTCATGATTTTGAAATTCATCTGAACTATATTCTGAAAAAAATAGTAAATAATACCCTTTGGAGGCATTGGAAACTTTTTATTTGGATTAATAATTGTATCCGTCAATACTCTTGAATCATTTGCACCGCCTTCCCATCCAGCTAAGACATATGTGAAACACATATCAAAATCGCATACGCACATTACATTTTGGGTATGTAAACTTTTCATCCCTCGGGATGGAATTTGTGCCTTTCCCACCGCAGATGCAGTAATATGAGTGCCACCAATCGCTCCAACGCAATTCTGAAAGAAAAAAAAAATTATTACAAATATGATTTTCACACGTACAAAATTAGAAATAAGATTTTTAAGGAAATGCAACATGAAAATTTTGGTCAATTTGCAGTTATGTATAAGAGACATTGATAGGAGCAACAGCTCTTGAGAGCAATTGGCTAAGCATGCAATAAAGTTACTATAAAAACATACCTTAAACCAAGACCAATATTTATCACCTTTGCTTTTCAAGTATGGATGAGCTATCGTGAAATCTGGAGGTACAAAATTTGCATAAAGCCTTCAATACATTTTTAAAACGGCCTGAAATTGTTTCCGAAGGGTGTTGAAAACGATCAGAAACAACTCTATTACTATCATTATGACCAAATGTGTGTAGAAATATGCACGTTTGTTCCTCCACTTTGACATGTTGTGTATCGCGCAACAACCCAACAAGTCTTTAGAGCCTCACATAAATCTAGTAGAACATTTTGTATGAATATGGAACATGTCCAGGCATCTAGCGAATGACCATTGAGTACGTTAAAAACATATTCTCTTCCACCCAACGAGTCATTTCTATATGGTTGTCTCGAGATGTATCTTGAATAATACTTCTTTCCAATATAGCTAACCATTAATTCAATTGCTTCTTGTTTGACATCACTTGATCCACTAGATTCGCTACTTGAACTCATATTTGTCAATATCCTATATGTAGAAACCTATTTTACAAAGAATAATACTAATATATTGAAAATAAAACCGTAATCATGGAAGGTGCCAATAGTTTGCACTCAAAAAGGAATCTTACAGACTGTAGTTTTATAATCTGAATAAATTAAAGATCAACACGCATCCTTAAAGCACTAGAATACAATATTATCATTTTATAAAATTATCATTTTACTATGGTCATAAAAAGATTTGAAATATGCATTATATTTTTTTACTTAATATGTTTGCCGAAAGAGGAGGGGGAAAAGATGGCTACCACTCCGAGGAACAACTGCATTAGTGTGTTTTACACCGTCAGAGTTATGGTTTCCAATGGGTGCATGCGGTATAAAAATTGAGGCATAACTGCACCAATAATTTGCTGTCTAATAAAATTGCAACTTTAACGTTGACGTGATAGAAATCAAACCTATATTTGCATATAGTTCTAAACCTAATCCAAAAATGCAATTAAGTTCTGAAAATTAGCAAAATATTTCCTATTCAAATTGAGGAGCCACAAAATTATGTTTGTTTTTGTACCACTACCTATGACAGTGCAATTTGAACTAAAATTTCTTTATTCATACAATATATTATGTACATTTTGTCAGAGACAATATGCTACTGATAATCCATAATCTGTTGTCCAAGCTAAGAAGTGCTCGCAATCAAATCAATCAAAATCGGAGCCAAGAAGTGCTCCCAATCGAAATCCGAGCCAAGCAATGCTTCAAATTAATCAATCTTCTAGAGTAAAATCCATCGATCACCAGCCATTTGTGCTCCTCGAAAAACACAATTATCCACTCCCAGATGTGGATTTCTGGACTTCTATTATTACCGGCAGATGTGGATTTCTGGTCTTCTATTATTGTTATCAGATATGGATATGGATTTCTGATCTTCTATTAAGATTACCAGATTTGTTTTTCCGGTCTTCTATTTCCTTATAGCGAGACCTCCTTAGATCAGCCTTCAATTCAAATTCATTCGACGGGAATTTCCTTTACCAACCGAGCTGAACATTTATTCTGGAATCTACACTTTCAAATCTCCAAATTTGCTAACTATGACTTGTACATCATGTATTTAATCCATTACAAAAACATCGTCTTTCATCTAAAATTCAATGTACTGTAGGTTGAGAAACTTATCTGTTCCAATCTTTTCAGTCTTGTACTTGGTTTCTAGTACATCCCAGATCTCCATAGGTGACTTTATTGGAGTGTAAAGGTCGTATAAGCGATAAGTTAAGGTGTTAAGAATGTGGCCTCGGCATAGCAAGTCATCTTCTTCGCGTTTCAATATATGTTGCTTTAATTCATCATCAGTGTCATTTTCAGTTAGACGATGATGTGTTTGATGTTATAGTACTACATATATCACTAATACCGTGATTTACTCCTGACCACAATGGTACAACCGTGCTGTTTCTTCAAAATATTTGACATATTATGTTGATCGTTCCATTGAATGAGGTGGCCAATTTGTGTTAGTTAATTTCTAAATCTTGATAATTATGGTACAAAATTGATGATCATGGAAAATTTCGAAATCTTTGACATATTATGTTCACTAAATTGAATGGGCATGCTTTATTAGTTATCATTTAAATCCTGGTCATTATGGTACGACGATGATGATACGGAAACTCTTGAAAATATTTGACATTTTCTATCAATTGCTCCATTGAATTAAATGGTAAATTTTTTTTAATTATTAAACGCTGATAATTATGGTACGCCATTGATGACAAGAATTGTTTTTTAAATGTTTGATGTATTTCATTAATTACTTCACTGAATTCAAGGGCTATTAAGTTAATATTTAAATCCCAATCAATTATGGCACAACATTAAATATAAAGAAAATTTTCAGGATGTTCGGCATATTCTGCTATTTGCTCCCCATTGATTAAATGGTCAACTGTTATTGGTTAATTTATAAATCCTCGATCTTATGATACATCATTGATGGTAAGGAAATTATTCAAAATGTTCAGCTCGCAAAGTCCACTTTATCTTCGGTTTCTTCTTCTTAGTTAAGCGGTTGAAAATGCAAAAATTTCAATTCTATTGGTGCAAAAAAGTCATTTAAGTTGACACATAAAAAGCCAATGATACTGAAAGAGCAAGTTTGCATGTAGGGCAGTCAATGGATACCCAAAAAATCCGAAATCCGTCCGCATCCACATCCGAAAAGCGGATAAATATCCGGTATCCGATAAAATGGATGCGGATACGAAGACATCCGCATCCAAAAATTATCCGCCCGATTTTTGTCAAGATTATAGTTCAAGTTATGTGTATTTTAGTGCAATGAAAGATATTCATTTATTACTTTATTAAGTTAGTAGTTTATATTATATGCACTTAATGCTTATTAACTGCTCGAAACAATTTATTATCATCATATTTGTTAATTCTTAGAACTTTTACAATCAATGGGATTGAAAAATATTTATGTTCAACTAAAATTTTCTTTTTATAATTCTTGATTTATCAGTGGTTAGCGGATAGGATAATTATCCGATATCTGTCCGTATCCACGGATGCAGATATTAGATATCCGAAAATGATTTCGGATGCGGATGTGGCACTATCCGCATCCGAAAACATCCATTGACGGGCCTATTTGCATGTGGTTGTTTTTGATACCTGCAAGTTGTTTGTAATTCTCAAATCTCAACTACATTATATGTTATCTTTTGTTCCTCAAAAGTCACCTGTAGGGTTTTTGTCTCATTGAGTTATTTTGTAAATTGTTAAATGTCGTGATGGTTGATCTCCAAATGATATCCGTTTGTTATGGGGAATTAATACCGTAATGAACACAACCATTTCAAGAAATTGCTTCCTATTTTTGCTTATTTTAATATAGATGAATTTATTATTTTGCACTTAAAAGATGATTCAGTCCTAAAAAACATTCTAACACATAGAATTTCTACATGCCTGTTATATATAAAACATTAAGTACTAAAAATAATTTGTTATGTTTTATTTAAATTTGAATGATTAAAATGTTTTATTTTTCAAAAAAATCAAAATGTACTAAATTTCAAATTAAGAGATTTTTTGTTTTTCTGATTTTGGAATATTTTAAATAAACTTTTCAAAGCTTTTAGGTAATTGATTTCATTTTTTGCCTTTTAAAACGTAAATGAAATTCTAAGGTAAATCTGTGTTTGATTTGCACTTAAAAGGGTCAATGCGGATAGAAACATTCAACTCATTGAAAATGTTGATGTTCACATTTTGTTTATGAGGTCACTAGTTCAAATCAATTTCGCGATCAGCGTTGGTTTTGAAACTTATTACCAAAAAGGGCTAGTTTATGCCCAGTCAACAATCCAGTCAGCTGTTTTCTAACTGCCAGGAAAAAAGCGCAACTCTTAGTTGCGCCTATGGCAATTGGAATTTTTTTACGGTGCGCAACTCTTAGATGCGCACAAATTTTTTATAACTGTGCGCATCTAGAAGTTGCACATTGGCTTTCCAATAAGCAGGCGCAACTCATAGTTGCGCCTGCTATAATATCGTGCATGCGCAACTATGAGTTGCGCCTGCACAGGTTGCTACTGTTAAAACAGAGGCAGCAGCAACATTTTGCTCCAACCCCTTCAAAACATTTCCCAACCTCCTTCATCTTCTTCATGGCCGAACCAAAAATCCCCAAATCCATTTTTTAGCCAATTTGCATAAAATTATCACAAAGTTTCTAAATTTCTTCTTCATTCTTCGATTAAACCAAAGCTACGACAATCCCTTCACCCACACTCACATTACCATTAATTTATATAGATAATTGGGAGATTCCAAATGAAGTATTGGTGAAATATGTTGAACGGATGGAAGCTGAAAATGAATTTGTTCTTGAAACTCAGTTTAAAACAATTCCTGAAGCTCAATTTAATATAGTTCCGCCAGCTAATGGGGTTGTTGTTCAATCTGCTTTGGATAATCAAATCTGCTTAGGCGAACCTAATCAAAGACCGGGGAAACAAATTAGCGACGAAGGACGAGTGAGACAAGATACATGTTAACACCTCTCTTATTCATGACTTAGCGAACTATTCGACTCAACGACCTAAGGGAATAAGCGACTTAACTATCCAAGGCATAAATGACTTAACGACCTACAGTAGGGCATGAGCTAACGACTTAAAGCACAGAGCGGCTCAATATGGCACGACTCAACGACTTAAGGAGCTCCAGCGACCTAGCGACCTAAAGACTCTTGCGATTCAACGGGTTAATGACCTAGCAGCTCAATGAAGGCAACGACCTAACGAGTTAAGGAAAGAGCGACCTAACGACCTAGCAAGCTTCAGAGTTAAGCCACATGCGCATTGCCTCTTCCATTAGGTCGCTTACGACCTTAGCAAGCCGAGATAACTCCTGTGCTACACATGCTAAGTCGTTCACAGCATATATCTCATCCAGGATGGCTCCATTAAGTCGCTAATGACTTATGCTACCTTGAGATCGCTCTTAGGTCGCAACTCCCTAGGTCGTTCACGACCTATGACATGGCCAACCTAAGCCCAACTTCTCCTATAAATACCCCGCCTACTTCGTACTGAAAAGCGGATGATTTTGGGGGGTGCCAAGACTTTGCTGTTTTTACTACTTCTACACTTACTCCAACACTTCAAATGCAAAAGACACTTCAAAGAACCTTTGGAAAAGATAAAGTTCATTCAACATGAATTCAAAGAGCTTTTCTGCATCAAAGTTCTAACTACCTGTCTTAATTGTGTTGTAATTGAAGAATTATTGTAAAATTTGTAATCAAATCAGTAATAGAAGAGATTAAGTGGACGTAGGCTTGACTTTGAGCTGAACCACTATAAAAATTGTTGCATCTTTACTATTTTCTGCTTGTTTTTAGTTCCCGTACCAACGGGTGGTGCTTTCGCTATATCACAACTCACACTGGGGTGTTAGCGTACATTTTTAGCGTTAACATTTTTGGTGCTTTCACTGAGAAGCGAACTCAGGGGTGCTCTCATCATTGCTTCACAAAGTTTTGTGGAAAGACTCTCCCTAAGAGCCAGAAGTCTATCTGAAATTATGGCTCCTGGAAGGAAAAGTAAATCTACTAGATCTGGAAATGCTTATGACAACACCGCCACTTCTCCCGCGTCAAATCAAGCGACTCCTAGTGTTGGAGTCACAAGGGCGGAATTGGATGATGTAGTGTCTGGGTTGTATCAACAAATGGAAGCCCAGAACACTTTGATGTTGGACAAGTTGAATGCTTTGCTTGGAGTTAACCAGCAACCAGAAAATAATGAAGAAACCTTTGCTGAGGATGTTCATGATTCCCAAGGGAAAATTATTCCTCAGAGGGCAGCTGTCACCGCCAAAGGGGCACCTCCCCAAGCTGGAGGTTCAAGGCCGCAACCAACTCTTCATGAACGTTTGTCCAGGCAAACTTCCGAAAAAGTAGCCGACGTCTATCCCGCGGGGCCTCTAAACGATGAGGAGTACCTCTCGGGAATGATTCAACAAATTATGAAGGAGAGCATGCAAAGGGAGGAAGATGAAAGTGACTGGGGGTTTGCTCCAAGCAAAACTCCTTTTACTGAAAAAATTCTGAAGGCTGAATTTCCGAAGAAGTTTGTTCCCCCCACTATTCCAGCTTATCGGGGGACAAGCGATCCTAACCAGTTCTTATATAAGTATGACTGGCATATGACAGGTGCCAGAGCAACAGACGAGATCAAGTGCAGATACTTTCCTGTGTACTTGGAGGGAGTGGCCCTGCTTTGGTTCACGAAGCTGCCAGTTCGTTCCGTGGATCAGTTCTCCGACCTAACTTGAAAATTCAGGGATCAGTTCAAGTTATATGCTTCGAAGGCCAAGGACATAATGTCACTGTCCAGCCTCGAACAAAGCCCCGGAGAGTCTATCAAATCTTTCTTAAACCTCTTCAATATAGCCTTGGCCGAAGTTGATAATGCAGAGCCTCGGATGATTCTGACTTACTTGATGCGAGCTATTGACAAATCAAGTGAATTTGGAAAATGGCTAAAGATGAAAGAGCCAAATTCACTTGAGAAGTTCTACAAGAAGGCCGATGAATTCATGCGCTTAGAAAGACTTCTTGTGCCAGCAAAAGTAGACGTGGCTGAAGTTAAGAATAACAATGTTGCTTCTAACAAAAAGGAATCTGGTGGCCAGAAGAGGGAGAATGACGGTGGGAAAGAGCAGAAAGATGTGAAGAAAACTCACTACTTTAAACCTTCATATTTTACTCCCTTAACTGATACTCCAGAAAATATCTTTTTCGCAACCAAGGATGTTGTCGAATATCCCAAACCACCTGAGATGAAGCCTGGGAAAAATGTTGTGCATAATGGGAGATTCTGTCGGTTCCACAATCAACCTGGCCACGACACTAATGAATGTCGCCATTTAAAGAGTTTGATTGAATATGTGAAGAGAAACAGAAGTGACCTGACCTCATCTACTCAGGGGCAGCAAGTTCCTGCTCATCAATCCGTCTCAGGTGAGAGGACTGCATCGTAGGAATCTGAGAGGCCTGTCATTAATGTTATCATAGGGGATCCTCACCCAACGGGCAGAAGTTGGGGTGAGATGGAGAGATATGCTCATGCTTTGAGATATGCTCCGGTGGAAGAAAATGTTTTTGTCTTGGAAGATGATGCACCTTTAAAACAGCAAAGAACTTTTAACGATGACATCATATTCCGGGCTAGAGACTCTGTTGGTGTTGAGGCTCCCACCATGGATCCCTTGGTGATATCCGCAGGCATCGGATCAACCATTGTAAGAAGGGTGCTTGTTGACTGCGGCGCCTCTTGCATTGTCCTCTTCAGAAAGACATTTGATCAGATGAAAATTCTCATGGCTGATGTCCAAGCTTCCTCACAGAAAATTGTTGGGTTCACTGGAGAACCAAAAAAGCCTATTGGGACTATTGACTTATTTGTAGAGCTCTGAGAAGGGGAAAAGAAGGTGGTCCAAAAACAAACTTTTGTGATTGTTGATGAATTCTCCGCTTACAATGCCTTCTTGGGTCGACCGACTCTTGCCGCATTCAAGGCCATTCTCGCCCCATGGTGCCTGACTATGAAGTTCCCCACTGATGATGGCGTCGGTGTTGTGAAGGGGGACCAAAATGCCGGGCGAGAATGCTACCTCATAGAGTTATGGGAAAGAAAGAAAAGAGAAATGGGTAAGGGTGCGGCAGCTCCGCTCCGCATCAAAGACCCCACCTTATAGCAATTACGGGGTGGATCCTGCACTGGTGAGCATAGTGATGCACAAAAAGAGATTGATCCCAGAAAAACTAGTGTAGGGGAGAGTAAAGTGGTGCCGGTGGAAGTGACGGTGCCAATACATGTTGACCTGAATGATCCAAACAAGGTGCTGAATGTGGGTTCACAACTCGGTGTGACGGTTCAGAATATGCTGATATCATTCTTGAAAGAAAACCTTGATGTATTCGCTTGGAGTCATACCGACATGTGTGGAATATCTCCAGAAATCGCAGTGCATGCTTTGAATATTGATCCAAAATTCACACCCGTAAAGCAGAAAAGAAGAACCCAGGGTCCTGAAAGGTCGACAGCATTAAAAGAAGAAGTAGATCAGCTCATGGAAAATGGCTTCATTAGAGAATCCACTTATCCAAATTGGGTTTCTAATCTGGTGTTGGTTAAAAAAGCAAATGGGAAGTGGAGAGTATGCATCAACTTTTCAGACTTGAACAAAGCATGCCCCAAAGATTGTTTCCCGTTGCCCAGGATCGATCAGTTGGTGGATGGAACAGCCGGGCATGAATTATTGTCTTTTATGGACGCTTACTCAAGATATAATCAAATCATGATGCATGAGCCAGATCAGGAGGACACGAGCTTCATCACTGATGTTGGTCTTTACTGCTATAAAGTCATGCCCTTCGGACTAAAGAACATGGGGGCAACTTATCAAAGACTTGTTAATGCCATGTTCAAACCCCAGATTGGCAAGACTATGGAAGTATATGTTAATGATATGTTGGTGAAATCGAAGAAGGCAGTAGACCACATGGATCATTTGGCAGAAATGTTCGCGGTCCTCCGAAAGTATGGGATGAAGCTAAATCCTCTAAAATGTGCATTCGGGGTAAAGTCCGGAAAATTCTTGGGTTTCATTGTGAGTGCTGGGGCATCGAAGCTAATCCTCCTCAGATTACTGCTTTAAGAGAAGTCAAAGCCCCTAGAACAAAGAAGGAATTGCAAAGCCTCAACGGGAAAGTTGCTGCTTTGAGTCAGTTTATTTCCAGGGTCACTGATAAATGCATTCCCTTCTTTGACGCTCTAAAGAAAGGAAAGAAAAACTTTGAATGGACTCCTGAATGTTAGAAAGCTTTTGATGAACTGATTCGTCTCATGGAAATGCCACCAGTACTTTCTCATCCCAGCAATGGTGAAGATCTTTTTATATACTTAGCGGTTTCATCTCATGCTCTTAGTGCAACATTGGTATGGGAAGACGCAAAAGTTCAGCACTCGGATTATTACATCAGCAAAAGATTCACTAGGGCAGAGATGAATTATTCAAAGCTAGAAAAGCTCGCCTATTGTCTGTTGATTGCGTCCAGAAAGTTGTGGCCATATTTCTAGGCTCATCCTATTAAAGTCCTCACTGATCAACCTCTAAAGCAAGTCCTATTTCGCCCTGAAACTTCGGGTCATCTCCTAAAGTGGAATATTGAACTCAGCCAATACGATATCACCTACCATCCCCGAAGAGCAATCAATGGACAAGCTTTAGCAGATTTCATTGCAGAATACACAGATAAAGGTGGCAGTGAGGAAGAGGTGACTGATGACATCCCGATCCGATGGAAATTATATGTTAATGGTGCAAGAAATGACTATTGTTCCGAAGCTGGGGTTGTGCTTGAAACCCCCGAAGGGCGATCATTGTGCTATGCATTGAGATTAGAATTTCCTTCGACAAATAATGAAGCAGAATATGAAGCTCATGTTGTCGGCTTGAAGATTGCTAAAGAACTGAAAATCAAAGTATTGCAGATCTTCAGTGATTCCCAGCTTATTGTATGCCAAGTCAAGAAAGAGTTTCAAACTAAAGGAGGAAATCTGCATGCTTACTTGTCAAAGGCCTGGGAGCTTCTCGATGATTTTGATCATTATACAATAAGCCATATACCCTGGGAAGAGAACATGAAGGCAGATTCTCTCGCAAAATATTCAAGCTCTGGCGAAGCTCAATTATTGGGATTGGTCCCTGTGGAAGTCTTGTCAGCTCCAAGTACTGATGAGATGGATATTGACTGGATTATGGCTGTATCTCAAGAGTAGGAGCCATGGATGACCCCGATCAAGGAATATCTACTCAACGGCTCCCTGCCAGAAACCTCAAAAGAGCGCCAGAAGTTTTTAAGAAAAGCCCCGAGATATGTAATTCAAGACGGCCATTTGTACAGACGAGGATTCTCGATGCCATTACTCCGATGTGTAACCAAGGAAGAGGCTAAGACAATTTTAGCTGAGGTGCATGGAGGAGAGTGTGGGGATCATTCAGGTGGCCAAACTCTTGCAAAAAAATTCTCCGCTATGGGTATTTTTGGCCAGATATTAATCGAGATGTTGCTAGCTATTCCCGAAAGTGTGACAGATGCCAGAGATTTGCAAAAATCCCAAGAGCACCTTCCACCGAGCTAACATATATGGTCAGTCCATGGCCATTCACCATTTGGGGGATAGATCTCATTAGGCCTTTGCCCATTGCCAAGTACGGAATCAAATATGTTATTGTTGCTGTTGATTATTTCACTAAATGGGCTGAAGCTAAACCATTGGCTACTATTACCTCTAAAAAGATGATAAACTTTGTGACAAAAAATATCATTTGCAGGTATGGTGTGCCTTAGAAGATAATCACAGACAATGGTACCCAATTCGAAAGCGGAGAATTCCAGGACTTTTGCAGGCGATTCAAGATCCAAAAAAGCTTCTCAGCAGTGGCTCATCCGCAGGCAAACGGGCAAGTGGAAGCAGTGAACAAAATTATCAAATCAACCATCAAAAAACAGCTGGAAAAAGCAAAAGGTGGTTGGGTCGATAAGCTACCACTAGCACTTTGTGCATATAGAACTACCCACAAAACTGCGACTGGGCACACTCCATTCTCATTAGCATATGGATCAGAAGCAATGATTCCAGTAGAAATAGAGGTCCCCTCACACAGGAGAATTCATTTCAACCAAACTGAAAATGAAAATCTGCAACTTGAAGCACTTGACTTGCTTGATGAAAGAAGGAAAGAGGCTGAGCTCAGAGTTGCAGCTCATCGGCAAAGGATAGCCATGTACTTCAATTCTAAAGTTCTCCAACGCAGCTTTGAAATTGGGGATCTAGTCTTGAAAAGGGTCATGACAGCAACAGGAGTATTTGGGCCAAACTGGGAAGGGCTATATGTCATAGGCAAAAAACTTCTTGATGGAACTTTCAAGCTCACAACTGTCGAAGGAGATCCAATTCCGAGAGCCTGGAACAGCAATCACTTGCGTCCATATTTTACTTAGAAGTTATGCTTAAATTTGTAAAATGATTGTGGATGTATCATTCTTGTATTGTAAGCCATTGTAAAATCAGTGTGAATCAATAATAAGAACTATAAAGTGGATGTAGGCCCAATTCTTGGCCGAACCACTATAAATCTTGTGTTCTCTACTACTATAAAATGCCTGTCTCATTTCGATGTGCAAATATCATAAATATGTTGCTAAAATGTCGATTTAATATTGCAGGCTATCAAAGCAAAGCTTACCTATTCAACACATCACAAGGCCAAGCGATTCCTACAAATCACTCAACAAACAAATGTCAAGCCACAAAAATTCTAGATTCAATTCCTACATAAGAAGTGCTTATCACAAATAGTTGGTGATTCCACCAAAGGGGCACCTTCCTAACGTAGAGGTTCCAGGCCCTTGCTAACTGATTGCGATCGTTTGTGCAAACAGACGTCCGGTTAAGTAGCTTGCGCTTGCCCTGTGGATTCACTTAACAATGAAGTACACTTCTTTGGAAAAATCAAACAACCTGCAAAAGAAAGTAACATGTACTTAGAGGTGATAACGAGGAATCGCTGAGGGACAGATGGTGAAAAGACATGGGCAAGCAGACAAAAACAGCCAAAATGGAATCTTGTCTCTCAATAAAAAAGTTGGTGGGACCACCGAAGGGGCACCTTCCCAAAGTGAAGGTTCCAGGCCCTTGCTAGTTAATTGTGATCGTTTGTGCAAACAAACATCCAGTTAGGTAGTTTGCGTCTGCTCCGTGGATCCACTTAACTGTGAGATGCAACCTTCCTGGCAAACGAAACAAAAAAGCCCTCTTCGGAGGCAGACTTCTACTCTCAAGGGAAGATCAATTTCTCCATAATGAGAACATTCTTCCCCAAAAAAGTTGAAGTGCCAAAGAAAGCCCTCCAACGAGGCACGCCGAAAAATGAAATGTTTTTCTCAAACAAAAAGGTTGGTGGAACCACCGAAGGGGCACCTTCCCAAAATGAAGGCACCAGGCCCTTGCTACCAAATTGTGATCGTCCGTACAAACGAACATCCAATTAGGTAGCTTGCGTCCGCCCCGTGGATCCATTTAACTGTGAGAAGTAACTTTCAGGCAAACAAAAAAGCCCTCTTCGGAGGCACACTTCTACTTTCAAGGGAAGATCAATTTCTCCCTAATGAGAACATTCTTCCCCAAAAAAGTTGAAGTGCCAAAGAAAGCCCTCCAACGAGGCACGCCGAAAAATGAAATGTTTTTCTCAAACAAAAAGGTTGGTGGAACCACCAAAGGGGCACCATCCCAAAATGAAGGCACCATGCCCTTGCTAACAAATTTTGATCGTCCATACAAACGAACATCCAATTAGGTAGCTTGCGTCCGCCCCGTGGATCCATTTAACTGTGAGAAGTAACTTTCAGGCAAACAAAAAGGCCCTCTTCGGAGGCACACTTCTACTCTCAAAGGAAAATCAATTTCTCCATAATGAGAACATTCTTCCCCAAAAAGTTAAAGTGCCAAATAAAGCCCTCTAACGAGGCACGCCCAAAAATGAAATGTTATCTCTTGAAAAAGTTGTTGATGGAACCACTGAAGGGGCACCTTCTCAAAAAGATGGTTCTAGGCCGCAGCAAACTGCTCGCGATCGTTTGTGCAAACAAATATCCGATAAAGCAGCTGACGCCTGTCCCGTGGCCCCACTTAGCGATGAGATATAACTTTCTGGCAAACAAATCAAAGCCTTCTTCGGAGGCCCGCTTCACCGCGTAGGGGAATCCACTTCTCAAAAATAAAAGTGACCATCTCCGAAAGTTGAAGTGTAAAAACTTTTTCTAAAAAAAAAATTCTCCGATACAAGGCACACTCTACTAGAGCAGAATAATATTTCCTCAAAATGGAAGAATTATTCTCCAGAGTAAGAGTACAAGTCTTTTCAAAATGGAGAAGATTGCAATAAGCCGTGGTATGGGGGCAATATAGCTACATTAATAAAAGCAACGCTCAAGCAGCATACCACGAGCTCACTGCAGTACCATATAAAGAAAATAAAGAAACTTGTGTGAAAATAAGGAATAAATGCATTCACAAATACAGATAAAAGATTGTACAAGTAAAAAGAGTCATTCTATTCCATACTATAAAAGATTTGTATACATGTGCTGGTTTAAAAAAGCGGGGGCCGGTACCCGCACAATCTCCGGTTGATACAAGTCTTTAGATACAAGCAAAAAGCAAAAAAGCAGAACAAGAAGGATAAAACCAGACTCATTACTTCTTCTTCCCGACGCCTTTGGAGCCCTCGCCTGGCCTAATGGTTAACTTCTTGAGTCGGCCTGAACGAGTCGAGGAAGAAGGAGAAAGAGGTGCAATTGGGTCCCCTTCCGCTTTCTCATCGCTAGCAGAAGTGCCCTTCTTTTTCTTCGAAATTCCACGCTTTCCCCTCTTCTTTGAAGAAGATTCGCTGCCCGGAGTGATAAGATCAATCAGCTTTGTATCATCGGCAGTAAATTTCTCCGGGGTCCTCTCACCCTCCTCAAGTTCTTCAGCTTTTTGCTCTTGTGAAGAGGACGGGTCATCTAAGCCTTGAAGAGCTCCTATTTGTTCTTCTTGCGACCCCGTTTGAGAAGCAGAAGGAGGTGTAACTTGAAGAGGTGGAGGGGCAACAGTTGGAGGAGGCGAAGCCTGTACAACACTTGTTGTTTTCACTACAGAAGAAGAAAAGTTAAACATCAGTATTCCTTGCAAAGAGAGGAGATAGTGGCACGTCGAGGCTTAAGTAATAAGCAAGAAGTTCATCGAGCTCATGTGAAGCAAACGAGTAGTCCGCTTGAGCTGGATCAGTGTTGAAGTATCCTGGAGAGATTGGCTTTATCACGTCAATTTCAAAATCATGGGCTTGGTGTCTTCTTGAGCCTCGTCTTTGGCATGAGCAGTTGTAATCTCGGTTTTGGCTTTGGCAGGAGGCGGAGAGTGGAAACTGGAGCCAATAATATCGATGTCGACCGAAGCCAAAGGACGAGTTGGGTCAGCCAAAGGTGCCTTCCCTAGATGCTCTCCTTCCGCCGCTTCGGCTCGTTCCTTGGCAAGTTGTTCTTTCCTCTGGCAAGGGCGGCACGACCCTCATCATCTAAATAATAAGCCTCAAGATCCTCCTCAGCGTAGCCAGCGTCTCTAAGCATTTCAAGTGTTGTCTCCCACACTTCAGCCAGGGTAACCTCATACTTTGGGCCCAAAAATGAAAGACTGCCATGCCCCAAGACGCTGAGAACATAAAACTCGAATAGAGTGGAACTAACGTTGGCCTTAGTCGCCTCATGTGATTGTTCAGCTGCTGCTTTTCCAGCGATGGCCTCGTCACGCTCCTTTTCAGCCTTAGACAACTGGGCCTTTAACATTTTAATCTCCAAATCTTGGGAGTTAGTCTTTTCCCGCAGCTGAACAGCATCATTGCGGTAGATTTCCACGATTTTCCGCTCCGCCTCAAGTTTAGCCTCAGCATCTCGTTGAGTAGCGTGGGCGTCTCTTACTTGCTTTTGAAGAACCTCTTCCTTTTGAGTATAAGAAGTGGAAGAGGTGGCAAGATCATCTTTAAGCTTCTTGATTTCAGCCTCAAGTTTCTCGTTATGGGCGGTGATGTTCTTCATCTCCATATCATGCTGATCAAGAACTTTTTGCCACTCAGACTTATCACTTTCCGTGGTCAGCATAGCCTCGAGATTTAAACGATTCACTCTTTGAAGCTCATCAACTAGTTTTTACCAGCCGGACATTCTTTCAATATCAAGCTTGACAGCGTCGAGATTTCTTAACATGGCCTGTTTATCAATTGGAACCAAGTCCAGATCGAAACGTACTCCTTTCAAACACCAATGCGGAAATCGGCTTTGGAGTGCAGACGGAGGCTTCTCAACTTAATAAGGAGGCCTATTAATGATTGCTTGAATTTCAGCTCTTTTAAGGGCAGGAGAGCTAGAAGGGATGTCTAGAGAGATAGAAGCAGCAGGCACTTTATAAATTTCAGATGTAGACTTTTCGCTGAGCTTGGCTCGCTTGCTTGAATCTTCAGCTACATGACTCTTCCCCTTATCGTTATGAGACTTTCTCTTATGGGAGTCATCATCCCTCTGGTAAGAGTCATGTCGATCGTCTCTTCTTCCATAACGCTCCTCATAAGCATGCCTTTCGCGAGCTTTCCTAGCTGCTCTTTCCTCACCAGTCTCCCTAGGGGCAGGAAGATAGCGCCTGGGGTCATAAGAATCACGCCTCGCATAGCGTTGAAAGTCATCATAATATGAGCTGCTGCGTACCATGGGAGAACCTGAAAGTTAAGAAGAGACAAAATTTAGAAATCCTCGAAATAAAGAAGCTAAGTGCGCATAATTGCCAAAAATCCTAAGTGTGTGTGGTGTGCGAACTACGTGCGTCAAGCTACAAACCACTCTTTGGCTTAGGAGTGATGTCAGCTTTTGCAGTAGGAGTCAACTCTTGGGTCGATGGAATTGATCGCAAGGCGGATGTCGCTTTGATTGTTGGAGAAACAAGCTTAGAAGTGGTGGTGTCATCTTTAAAGAGCTCATGGGAAGTCACCATAAGATCGCTCAGTCCTCCAAAGATATCATCACCATCATGCCCAACGGAATGGGTCATATCAGCAGTGCCCTCTTCAGCACGTTTTACACTCTTCGTAACGGAACTTTCTTTCTCAGCTCCCTCATCAGCTTCTCTAGTAGTCTTCCCAGAATGTTGAGGAAATTCCTCTTCTTCAATAACTGGGGTAAGTTTAGATTTGCCAGATAACCCCACACCGTCAACAGAACTGGAGCATTTCACTAATGAAGTCTCTACAATAGGTGCCTTCGGTGCGAATTCCTCTGCAGAGGCTAGGGCATCTGACGCTTCTGCTTGAGAACTGGGGGCATCACGGGACTGAATGGATCGAGAAGAGTGCAAGATTCCGAATTGGTGCAAAAATTCGTTCTTATGTAGAAACTTAATACTTATCTCATTGATAGCTACGGCACTCAATCTTTCGAAAGTCGATTTGTGACTAGAATCTTTAGAGGGAGGAGGAAGTGCTGCAAAAGTAAAGAATGAAGTTAGCACTTGATGACTCGAATTTTGAAAGGCTCAAAAATGAAGTAAACGGAGATAGGTAGTCTTACTTCCTACTCTCCAGATACCGTAGAATCCCGGGGGCCAACGGACAAAGAAGAACTGGTTTAAAAACCCATGAGCATTCTCGGGCAGATCCGTAATTAGCTTGCGGTTTCTTGCACTCCTTAGAAGAGTAATGGAAGGGTGATCTTTGTTCCTCCCGAATGAACACAAATAGTAGATCTCCTTGAAGCTTGGGAGGCGGTTAAGCATCCTCCTAAATAGTACGCACAACCCCATCAAAATGGCATAGCCATTAAGGCGCAACTGAAATGGAGAAATACTTAGTCGAAGGAGGAGTGTTCTAAGAAAGTCATTGAAGGGGGGAATAGCTCCATTCAGACACATTTGATGATTGACTGCAATGAAGCCAGATGGCGGCCTATCGGCAGTGTCATTTACCCCAGGAAGCAGAGCATCCGCTTCAGCAATGCCGAATTGAATACATAGCTGGCTGAAAGCTCGTTGGTTCAATGTAATTGAAACTCTTTCCGGAGGATTCTCCAAAGGGTCAGCAATTGAGAAAACCTCATCGGTCTACTATACTATATCTTCTCGCACTTGTTGAGAAGCCATTCTACACAAGGAACTGGATATTCAAATATGAAGATGCACGTTTCCTAAAAGCGTGTGAAGTGTTGTGCAAAGCTACTGAAATAACAAGTAAATAAAGTAAAACTTGAAATAATACTGGTTGGCGCACGTCAATTCAGGAAGATTCAAGGCTTGTTATTGGATCAAAATTAAGTGTAGTATCAATGCAGATAATATTCAGCGATAAGCAGTTATAACTATATGAATTTTGTGTTGATGCTTCATTTAAGTTAGTTGATTCACAGCATTTCATTTTTAATTAGATTCATATTATTTTACTTAAGTAAAATATTATCTCTTTGACCTAATCCATCACTCGATGTGGGCAGTCGATGATGAGTATATTCGTCCTAGTTTTCTGCAGATGTTGTATTTAACAGGTTCTTAGCTTATAGTTAATACAATCTGTGAAAGAGTGTAACAAGTTCAAGCAGTTCATTCTGGCAGTTCAAGTTGGAAATTCAATCAAGTTCTGTCAAATTCTACAAGTGTTCAAGTCCTGTTCATTCCTTAAGTCGTAGGAACGACTTAAGTTAGCTCGGGACTCTTTAGGTCGTCCAGATCATGTCCAAACAACTTAACATAGGTCGGGCTTTCCTAAGTCGCTCTACTCGAGTTATGGAGTTCATCAGTCATGTTCCTACGAGTTAAAGCTATGTTGCGGGTTAAATTAGGTCGTGCTGATTCTTCAAGTCGTTCTGCTTTAAGTCATGTGCTATTTTGGCAAGTTAAGTCGCAAGTCAAATGAGTCGCAGTCCCTTATGTCATTCAGAGTTTGGATGTTAAGTCGTTAAGTCGTTCACTAAGTTAAGTCGTGCGATTCATGACCAAACTGCTAAGCCCTAGGTCGTTCAAAGCTCCTAAGTCGGGCACTTCCTAACTCTCCTTAACCCGCTAACTCCTCTTCATTCAACAACTCGCCTAACTCGCTAACCCTTTAACTCGTAACCCAATAACCCGTTAGCATCTCCACAATGAAATCCATCATCTCTCCACACCGCCAAATCATCCAAGACCGATTCAAATTGCCTCAGATCCATCATAGATCTGATGCACTGCTGTGTTCTCATTAATTACAACGACATCATGTCCAATGACGATCAAAGATCGCTCGTAACATGACTCGTGGTGAAATGCGGCACATGAAATCGGATTAGGGTCAGAAAATGGGGCATTCACGATTCGGTGATGGTCGTGGTTGGATAATGATCGGATTCACTTACGTAATGTGATGGTGGAGATGATCAACGACTGGTTAGTTTGAATTCGTCTTCAAGAGCTCAAAGATTCTTCAATAGCGGGTTAGAGTGTTAGAGCAGGTAAAGAGAAGAAGGAGCGACCTAAGCGACTTATATACAGGGGCAATGGAACTCGAATCGACGTGAACGACCTAGCTCTCTCATAACTCGCTCACGACTTAGCGACTCAGGATGGCGCAAGTTAAGAGGCATCGAAGCACACGACTTAGCCCCTAGGCGTACACTTCGAGGAGCAAGTGTTAACACCTCTCTTATTCATGACTTAGCGACCTATTCGACTCAACGACCTAAGGGAATAAGCGACTTAACTATCCAAGTCATAAACGACTTAACGACCTATAGCAGGGCATGACCTAATGACCTAAAGCACAGAGCGGCTCAATATAGCACGACTCAACGACTTAAGGAGCTCCAGTGACCTAGCAACCTAAAGACTCCTGCGATTCAACGGATTAACGACCTAGAAGCTCAATGAAGGCAACGACCTAACGAGTTAAGGAAAGAGCGACCTAACGACCTAGTAAGCTTCAGAGTTAAGCCGCATGCGCACTGCCTCTTCCATTAGGTCGCTTACGACCTTAGCAAGCCGAGATAACTCCTGTGCTACACATGCTAAGTCGTTCACAGCATATATCTCATCCAGGATGGCTCCATTAAGTCGCTAACGACTTATGCTACCTCGGGATCACTCTTAGGTCGCAACTCCCTAGGTCGCTCACGATCTATGACATGGCCGACCTAAGCCCAACTTCTCCTATAAATACCCCGCCTACTCCGCACTGAATAGGGGATGATTTTGGGGGACACCAAGACTTTGCAGTTTTTACTACTTCTACACTTACTCCAACACTTCAAATGCAAAAGACACTTCAAAGAACCTTCGAAAAAGATCAAGTTCATTCAACATGAATTCAAAGAGCTTTTCTGCATCAAAGTTCTAACTACCTGTCTTAATTGTGTTGTAATTGAAGAATTATTGTAAAATTTGTAATCAAATCAGTAATAGAAGAGATTAAGTGGACGTAGGCTTGACTTTGAGCTGAACCACTGTAAAAATTGTTGCCTCTTTGCTATTTTCTGCTATTTTCTGCTTGTTTTTAGTTCCTGTATCAACGGGTGGGGCTTTCGCTATATCACAACTCACACTGGGGTGTTAGCGTACATTTTTAGCGTTAACAATACACATCCACTTTTCCATTGTGGAGATGTTTGTGAAGTAGTTGTATGCAAGACTCGAACAAATGCTGGACGTCAGTTTTAAGGATGTGCCGGTTGCCTTGATTATATAACTAACCCGAAAGGTGTTGAGTGCTGTAATTTCTTCAAATGGCTAAATCGTCCTTTGACCCCTAGGGGAGTGGAGTATGCACTAGAGATGCAAGCTGAAGTGAGACGTTTGGAAAAGGAAAAAAGTATACTTCGACATCAAGTAGACTATTTGCAGTCCGTAAATCCAATTTGGAAAGGATTCTAGTAAACTGGATAGTGCAGCTGTAATGTAATGGATCTGTATCAGACTTGTTTAATTGAGTTATGTATGCTTAAGTTTTAATGAAGGCTGTATTATTTGGTTGTTTTTGTACTTGGTTGTTGTAATGGATATGCAATACATGATGTAGTATTGTTTGTCTGTTATGTTTATTTGATGGTAGATGTAAAACTGTGGAAAATTCATAATGTTGCTGCGTATAAATTAAATCAAAGTAACATAACATAGCAAGTAATTTAAATGTTTGACATAAGATAACCGTTGATAACAAAGCTACGTACATAATAAAAATATAAGTTATATAGTTCACGAATGACAGAAGTAGTAGAAACAAGTAAAATATTTTTTGCTTTCCACACGTTCTTCTCTTATGACCCAAGTTACCACATTGTCCACATCTGTCATGTCTTCTATCCTCCATTTCATCCATGACTCCCCTTATTCTTGTGGACCTCGGTCTTCCTGTATTTTGTGGCGGGAGTATAGTATGGTCTTCATGTACATCCCAATATCTACTGTCGGGCACTGGATGAAAAACCGAAGAATAACTATGTCTATAAATGTCTGCCGTAAACCAGGATGAAATAAGATCATGGTAAGCTCTGTTCGCTCCTCCTCTACATCGTGCGCATGCAGCTAAAACATGGGAACATGGAACATGGGCTAGAATAGGAATATTGCATGAACAACTGCAGTTGTCATTGGCAATATTTACTGTGTAGTTGCACGCGTTTGAGTCTGTTACTTGCCACTCCGTTAAGCTAAACCTGTTAATGCTCATATTACGTGCTTCTGCTGAATATTTTTCTATCATTCTGTCATAATTTGGCGTGTGCGAAGATGCGTAATCCATTCCATCGGTACATCTTCTATAGAAGTAGCTATTAAGACGATGAAAGGTACGTGCCACCAACCCCTTTATTGGTAACGATCTTGCACCTTTAAGAACTCCATTGAAACTCTCTGAAGCATTGGTAGTCATCATACAGAAACGTTCACCGTTGTCCTTGTAAAGAGCCCACTGTTCATCCTTATGTCGGAGACTTCTATCAATCCATCTGTCAACAGTCGGACTCACATTTTTTAGTTGCTCTCTGAGTTCTTTGTATGTTAACTCATCTCTTGCTTCAGCACAAGCATGAAATAAGTTTTGCAAAATCTTACTACCAAAACCAAATTTTTTAAAGTTTGCTTTCAAATAGCATAGGCAAAAGCGACGATGATGTGGTCTTCTCCACTTCTCTTGCAAGGCAGTTGGAATTCCTTTCGTTCTATCGGAAATGAATGTAATGCATCTTGCATTTAAAGATGAAATTAAGTGTCCCATGCATGAAAAAAACCAACCCCAAGTTTTTGCCGACTCCATCCTTACAATAGCAAATGCCAAAGGAAAAAGAGAGTTGTTTGCATCAACTTCTATAGCCACAAGCAACGTACCTTGATATTTACCATACAGATGTGTTCCGTCAATAGAAAGAACCGGACGACAATGCTTGAAACCTGCAATGCTCGGTCCAAATGCCCAGAAAGCCCCCCAAAATTGCACTCCATCTGTATGTACATGATAAACAGTACCTGGATTGCATTTCTGTATAGCACGAAGAAACCGAGGCAAGTTATTGTATGAAGATTCCCAATCGCCAAATATTGTAGACACCGCTTTGCTATGTCCTTTCCAGGCTCTCATGTAGCTTATTTGAATTTTGTAAGTGTGTGCCATAAGCTCTTGGATAGATTTTGTAGTGTAACTTGGGTTCGAACGAACATGTGGAAGGACTTTGGTGCAAATGAATTTGGATGTTGCTTGTTTGTGGTCGAGTTAATGATTGGATTTGAGCAAGTGTGATCACCACTGTGTTTTTTTATCATCCACCACCCAACATGATCTCTTTTAGACACAATTGCATGAAGCCGCCATAGACAATTAGCATCAATATCACATATAGCAGTGAACTCTCTAGCATGGGACTTTATGTTTTTAAATGAAACTGAACACTTTATCGACCAATCACTTATATGTTCAATTAAAGATTCCTTCGATTTAAAAATCATACCAACTCGAGGGCCTTTCTCCACACATTCCAGTCCGAACATTTCGGCGATAAATTGAAATTCTTGCACAACAGATCTTTCCATAATTGTATCGTTGCATTGGTCATCTTCTAACGGTTCATCCATCTCGATATGCTCATCGGTGTCTTCAACTTCCTTTGGAATATCATCTAAAGGAGCGTCATTGTTAACATTCATAGCATCGATCCATGTTTCATCGTCGTCAAGTGAAGCAGCGATTTCCATGCTATCCAAATGGGAAATTTCAATATCAGCATTTCCACCCTCTATATCCTCGGTGTCAACATCTTCATCTTCAATTTCATGCAAGTAGTCGTTTGAATTCGGAGTTGGAATTGACTGTGGAGGATACGATGGATATGGAAGGAAACTATACCTGAGTGACTGCGATGGATATGCCATGACACCATACCTATACACAAACATTTGACTGTTAAGTACAAAAAACATGAATAAAACATTCATACAGCACATAAAAGCATACCCAGCTGCTTGTGCGTAAATGTTCGGTGGCTGGTAGGAGTAGTGTGGGTAATACAGTTGACTTCGCTCAGCAGTATTACTAGGTCCGGGTTGACTTGCATAATCAAAGATTTTAGCTTGCTGTTCAGTTGTATGTACCACTTCCGTCTTCTTAACATACAGCTCAATTACTTTCATCGCCACACAAAACATAGAATCGACGCCGTCGTCGTCGTTTACCTCAATAGCAATTGGTCCGTCATCTGTTACCCATTTACTAACCAACGAGATGTTGAACTCCGTAGAAGCAATCTTTGTAGCTTTGTAAATTGCCATTTTCAGCTCAAGAAAATTGCAACCTCTCCTCACTTTCGATCCCTTATGTTTTCCGCCAACATAGGCTGGCTTACTATTTTCATCGATGATTAAATCGCCGTCATAGTGACAAATAATCGACACATTAGTCATTGATCTATCAAAATTACAGAAAGTTAAATGTAAACACTAGATCTATCAAAATTAGTGGAGTAGCGTTTCGATTCTTTACCTCAAGTGTAGATGAACGTGCAATCTTTTGTTTATCTTTGTAGAATTAAATGATTTTGAGTGGAATGTTGTGTTGTTGGTAGTGAAAATAATGGAAATGGAGGTTATAGTTTCTGAAAGAAAATGGGTTTGAGGAGTTGTGTTTGTTTGGGGAGGAGTTGTGATGTTTATATGGTGCTGTTGGGCCAGGGGATAGCCCAAGTATGCAGGTGCAACTCAAAGTTGCGCCTAAACAAAAATATTTGGTGCAACTCAAAGTTGGGCGCAGTATATTCATGAGTACGCAACTAAAAGTTGCGCCTGCAACTTTCCAGATAGCACAATATTCTTGCGTGATTCTAAGTTGCGCCTGCAACTTTCCAGATTTCCAGAGAATAGATAACATATGCAACTTTCATACAACATCAGCTTTCATATAATAACAACCTATAAGTACAACATTTCATTCAAATAGGTGAAATATTTCATATAACAACATGTTTCAAGTCAATAATACAACATCGCAACACCTACAAACCAACAAGTTTCAAGCCATTACAACTTCAAAACAAAGCAACCAAATGACAGACCAACACAACCCTATCTTCTTACGTTTCTGCGGCCGCGTAGTGTTCTTTGAGTTTGGGTCGGAGGCGGTTGAGATGGTCCAGCTTCAACTATTTCCTGCCCCGGCTGGCTACCTTGTGAAGGACCCCCCGTGCCTCTAAAACGTCTTCTTTGGTAGGTACGACCAAAAGCCTGGGGCGGACGAGGCATATACGGTGGTGGTCTTTCTATCTTATTCCTACCAAGAAGCGACTTGGTAATTTCCTTGATGTTGAAACACTTTCCTTTTACTCTGTCCTCATCTGCCCTTGAACCTAAAACACAAGAATCAATGAAGCAAGTAAGTAAAGCTTGTTGAGGAAGTTCAAAGGTTAAAACTTTTAAACACGTACCAAATCACGTTCCACCGGTCCTCGTGGAGCATATCTGGGCAGTCTAGTTGACGATTCTTTAAGAACAAATCGCCGTGTGATATGCCAGTACCAACTATAGTATTGTTCGATTGACATTCTTGGTACGCGTTCAACCTAAACGTGATCCAACCAGTGATCCCACCTTGCAATGTACGTGTTGTACAAGTCTCTATTCCAACCGTGTGGGAAAATCTGCTCAGCTGGATCCGGTATATGCTGATGAAGGCCAAATTGCCTCATCACTCTGTCGGGGTAGTGCAAGGCTACACTTTGCAAGCAAATAATCGGGGTCCTTGCATACCAACTATGCTCCCCGTCCAAGCAAATAGGCGACAGATCCTGTACGATCTCAACCGTGTACGGCGTCCAATCAACAACATGCTCGTCCATAACATCGAGCTTATTGCGATAGAATGTAGGATGACGGGCTGGATTATCTCTCCAACGTCTATCTCTGGTCCATCTACAGTCATAATCAAAATAATGTGTGAATATTGGCGGAAATCAAAAAGTTTTCAGTGTACGTTTCAATTTGCTTTTACCTTGCCCCGTACGGTAATCTCGGAGCAACGTTGGCATAAACATTTGGCCGTCCAATTCCATACCTGCATATTATCAGTGTTAAGAAACGTCTTTCAAAACATTTCATAAATTTGGTACACCAATAAGTCAAAACCGATATACCTGCAAAAGGGTTAGGCAACCTGCTAACCCGTTGGTCTTTCTCAGTGTCACATTATCCAACTCCTTGTACAATGCGCACAAAATTGCGCTACCCCATGAATAATCGGAAATGGTGGCAAAATCCTTTAGCAAGTACAACCATTTAACGCTAACTCTACCCTTCGAATGGTTCGAAAATAGACGAGATGCTATAAGAAGCAATATGACAGCCCGTGTGAACTGTTCTAGCTCCTCAATAGATGAATCGACTGAAATATCCTTGCCGATTATAAGGTCATTTAGCCATTTGACATTCAACTCTCTTCTATTGACCACCGCTTCTAGGGGTGGAATTTCACCAAGCAAACGTTGACAAACCTCATCGGCGTCCACGTTACCACCGTAGTTCAACATGGCACCTTCGATGGAAAGGCCAAGCAAAATAGATACGTCTTGCAGTGTAATTGTCATTTCTCCAACGGAAAAATGAAAAGTGCAAGTCTCAGGTCTCCATCTATCGCATAAAGCTATGAGTAATGACCTGTCAAATCTGATATATTTAATCTGCATGAAATACCAGAATCCCGCTTGATGTAGTAATTGTTGAACCCGTTGATCTTCAACCATCTCCATTAAATCTTCAAAACTTTGCGAATGATCCAAACAATCCACCGGTTTTACACTCTGCAAAATAAAGAATTATAACTTATAGTCAATTCAAAATGCGAAATAGCTTGCAAAAATTTACTATAATTACAAAACAAATAATACTACCCTCATTAACTCTTCAAAATTAGAGCGGTGATTATCCTGCATATAAAGCACGCTACCGTCTACCGGTCCGCTTTCCGGTTCTTCAAAGTTCATGCCAAAACAACCGATTTTTACAAATCGTTTACAACCAATTAGTGATTCAACGCTTCAAATTGGATTACTAAGATGTATAATAAGCTATTTGACAACATTTCTAGCAAATACAACCAAATAATAAGCAAATTAGAAATTAATCAAAAAACTAGGGTTTAGAAATTACCAAAATCTATTTGTGTTGAAGAGGATCCCGCTTTTATTGTTGTAGCTTTGGTTTAATCGAAGAATGAAGAAGAAATTTGAAAATTTTGTGATAATTTGGTGGTAATTGACTAAAATTTGGGTTTGTAGCTGGTGGGTTCGGACATGGAAGAAGGGGTTGAGGTTGGGAAATGTTTGTGGGTAATGAAGGGAAGGGTTGCTGCTGCCTCTGTTTTAACAGCAACAACCTGTGCAGGTGCAACTCATAGTTGCGCCTACATGATATTATAGCAGGCGCAACTATGCTTATTGGAAAGCCAAGCGCAACTTCTAGATGCGCACAGTTGTAAAAATTTGTGCGCATCTAAGAGTTGCGCACCGTAAAAAAAATCCAATTTCCATAAGCGCAACTAAGAGTTGCGCTTTTTTTCCTGGTAGTTAGAAAACAGCTGACTGGGCAGAAACTAGCCCTGTTTGGTAATAAGTTTCAAAACCAACGCCGATCGCGAAATTGATTTGAAAAGTAGCCCATTTTGAAAATTTACACTATAATTAATAAATAGGAATTTAAAACTGAGAATTTGAGCAATTAAATTCTGGAGATTTAAAATAGTTTTTCAAATTGTTATGAAGAATAATAATAGTGTTATTGAAAGTGTTTTGGAATAGAAATTTTCTTAAAATATGGTTTATAAATAAAAATGGAGTTAAACCAAGAAATTAGAACTCAAAACCCATTGTACTCAATATTTCTAATATGTTAAACTGACCCAAGAATCTGGTCATAAAGTTCTGCTTATAATTAATAATCAAAAAAGACAAACTACGCCAAAAAGCATAAATTTATAAAATGAAAAATACATAATATAAAACTGTTTTTGTAAAGGACCAGTATGTACATATGGAATCATTTTAAATCTGAAATCACAATGTGATTTGCAAAGGGCCGTTTTCACAACAGTTACATTTCATGTAGTCCAAAAGACAGAGTCCACTTTAGGCACTTTTATTTTATTCTGTTAGTACGAAGTATGATGTAGTTGAAGAAATAGGAAAAACAGTTTAGTCCATTGAAAAAAAAACCATATAGCTCTACTATAATAGTTATACATTCTTAGTTGTATAATTATGGTAGTACAAAATTTCACACCGATGGAACAGTTGAATTAATATTCAAGAATGAAAACACATTTTAGCATAACGAAAACAGAAACTTTATAGCTTTTCAATTATAGTCATGGTCGATATCAGTATATTTGAACAATAACCAAGTAAAAAAGCTGCTAAAATACTGTCATTATTTAAAGAACTTTGCAAAGAGTATCCTAGATGAAGTGGAATTATTAATATTTTAGGAAGAAGCACAAGTCGACATATGAATTTATAAATTCATCTTTAAGTTAAAAAAATCAACATGCACCAAAATACTATCTATTCATTCGAATTTTCAGAAACTAAAAAGTTGATACATATTGTCAGTCAGAAGCAAACTTGTATAAAAATGGCATTTCATTTATTCACATTTATACTTATCGTCATATGCAACACATTTCTCAGAACTTGTATAAAGATGACATTTCATTTATTCACGAATTTTATGAATATTGGTCTTATTCCTTTGCTAAGGAAGTGTTGGTACTAAGCAAACTTGATGTTGTAGAAGTACATGTCATAGAGAGTCGAAGACTAATAAAAACTGAAGGATAATCTATAAATGTAGTAAAAATAAAAACTGAAAGATTTTGTAGAAATTACCGGTTTATTACATTGAAACAACATGGGGTGTTGACTTACCTTATAAAATACATGATTTTTGCCGTAAAAAAATAAAAATGAGCTATATAATTCGAGTCATATTAAAAGTGATAAAGTGGAACCGTTACGTTGTCGAACCATTATGATTCTGCTTGTTGTTTTCTTTTTGTTTTTAATGTGTTTGATTTATTTTCTGTTCTATTTTCATTTATATTGAACTTGGACGGTTAATAAGAAAACCTACGATTAAATTTCTCTAAAAAAACTCAAGTTCGTTCTACATTGAACAACCATAAATCCTACTAAAATTTGAAGCGATTTGTTGAAAAAATCACAATAAACGCACAAGTGATTTTACGGAGAAGGATTAGATCATTTCAGATTGGTTTTGCGAGGAAAGAATTTTTAAATAAAAAAAGAGTTAAAAAAATGGGTACCCGAGCATTAGCTTCAGTCTCTTCATTTTCAGTTATTTAAAGAATGAAAAATCAATAAATTCTCAAAACCTGGAGAGAAGAATTACACCAAAAATACTTAAATATAAAATGATTTATAGAATCACACAAGTAATATCCTATCCGATATAAAAATACTTAAATAATCAATCGGTATTATAATAATTTTCATTTTATATTTCACAAACTGGGTAACAAAATACCATACCATGTAATTGAATATTTTTGCATTATATATTGTAAACCATGCAGCAAATTTAACTTGGCATGATGAGTCAGTATTATGCACTTTATATTGCACAAACTAGGCAACATATTCAATAAATGATAAACATGATCGCGAACAAGATAAAACAAGCATATATTCTTTAATAATTCATATCTGATTCATCTGAATTAGTAATTCCAAGGAAATTTATTCATCTGCAATTAAATCACAACCATAAGTCATAACTATCTGCAGTTGCAGAAAATAGCCTGTAGTGAAATAAGCCAGCACCGTAACTTATTGTAGAAACTCAGTTGCACTGCTACTAAAATAGCCTACAATGAAATATTCGAGAAATTAAAATTTGTTGCTGAGAAAATTAGTTAGAAATGATGGAAATGTAGCTTATTTCAATCCAATCAACGGATGACTTAGACCATATAATGAAATCACGAATTCCGACTTCTCCAATTGTGTTTGACTCTGGATTTTTTTAAGCCTTGTATAGCTCCGCATCACGTATTTTTCGTGTAACCATGCTTACTTTCATCTCGTGAGATTCCAAAGTATAACCATGACAAATATTTCAATAGATGTGGTTGGTGACGGCTGGTGGAGGCTGGAGTCGGTTGGGGCAGAATTGGGGAAGAAGAGAGTGATGGTGGGAAAGTTAGAAATGTTTTGGTTGAAGCTTGTTGTTCACGAGTTATATTCAGGTAGGTGACGGCTAGCGACGGTCCTTTTTTTAGCCGTCGCCATGATCAGTTGCAATTTGAAGCCGTGTATTGATTTTATCAAAGAAAAACGAAAAACAATATAGTGACAAAATGGAACCTAAACCAAAGATTTGGTGCTTAAAAGGAGATGATTATTTGACCATTCAAACCAGATTCTTCCTCGATCCATCATCCTAAATTTGGGCTTAATGCATGTCGTGAAAATAAAACAATGTAAAATCATTCCCACCTCTTACATTATAATTTAAAAATTGTAAAAGAGACGGCATTCAACTTCAATGGGACCCCTATAATTAGTATTCGGAGCCAGCTATGATGTTGCCGATGTTTGTTATAATCAAAGGGATAGTGTCCGCACTCTACTCTAGGAATTTGATGGTCGCCATGGAGGAAAACGGCTGGACAATTGAAAGAATTTTTTTTACGTTGCGGTAAAAATTGATTTCGACGCTTGAAAAAACCTACCCTAGCAGATCATACCTAACCCTGATTGTTAATTAATTTTTTGTTTTTTTTTTCGCTTTCAAATTTTTGGGGTAGCTGGATCTTGTATTTACTTTGTTGGTGCTGGTCGCCGAGCTATAGCAATTCAAAGACAAAACAACCGGCTGTTGCGATCGATTTCGCAAAGCATTCTACAGAACCCAACCATCAACTGTTGGTATCGCTTATAAAAAATGTTTATGAAATTGCATAACGATGTTGCGATAATGCGAAGGTATTTCGATTCTGACTCTGAAGGTGAGGATTCGTCGTATGACACTCTGAAGGTGATGATTCGTCGTATGACTGAAGATTGGGATTAGAGCGACAACTCGTCGCTGTAAGGTGGAATCCCTCGGATTGGATACTCAGCAGCGACTGTTGAATGCAATGCTTACTAGTTTGAAACATTTATATTTGTATTAATATAAAACGAAAAAGAAAAAAAAAGAGTGAAGTGAAATGCCAGTTATCTTTATTTACAGAACTGATTTTTTTGATGAGTCGGTACTACAATTTATTTATCTTTTATCTCGTTAAATATATCTATATAACAAATTTTCTTTGGTTTAACGGAAAAGACAAAGAATAGATATATATAGATATTTTTTTGATGAGTCGGTACTACCATTCTTTGTCTTTTCCGTTAATCCAAAGGAAATTTGTTATATAGATATATATAACGAGATAAAAGATAAATAAATTGTAGTACCGACTCATCAAAAAAATCAGTTCTGTAAATAAAGATAACTGGCATTTCACTTCATCTTTTTTTTTCTTTTTTCGTTTTATATTAATACAAATATAAATGTTTCAAACTAGTAAACATTGCATTCAACAGTCGCTGCTGAGTATCCAATCCGAGGGATTCCACCTTACAGCGACGAGTTGTCGCTCTAATCCCCACCTTCAGTCATACGACGAATCCTCACCTTCAGAGTGTCATACGACGAATCCTCACCTTCAGAGTCAGAATCAAAATACCTTCACATTATCACAACATCGTTATGCAATTCAGAAACATTTTGTAGAAGCGATACCAACAATTGATGGTTGGGATTCTGTAGAATGCTTTGCGAAATCGATCGCAACAACCGGTTGTTTTGTCTTTGAATTGCTATATCTCGGCAACCAACACCAACAAAGTAAATACAAGATCCAGCTACCCCAAAAATCTGAAAGCGAAAAAAAAACAAAAAATTAATTAATTAATTAACAATCACGGTTAGGTATGATTTGCTAGGGTAGGTTTTTTCAAGCGTCGAAATCAATTTTTACCGCAACGTAAAAAAAAATCCTTTCGATTGTTCAACCGTTTTCCTCCATGGCGACCATCAAATTCCTAGAGTAGAGTGCGGACACTATCACTTTGATTATAACAAAGATCGGCAACATCATAGCTGGCTCCGAATACTAATTATAACAACGTAAAAATAATATTTGGATTCTTTGAGAGATTTGGTTTTTTGTTGTGTCCTAAACAACATCTGGATGTCTACAACACAACAAAAGATTTGTAGCCAATGTCTTTGACAAATGTGGTAACTATTCATGCAACAGGAGAAAGTATATGCAGTTTAAAAATAACAGTGCTTATTAAGTAATTATAATTGTATGCATACCATTATATCCTTCACCATAGCAGCACTATTGCGACCTCCTGTATGTCCACAAACACTTTTTTTCTTGTCTGCATGGTCAAAACAAAGAATATACAAAGTACAATATATCACCTTAGCTAGCTAATGCTATCAATGTCGGGTTGAAGAGAAATCATAGTCAAGTTGAAAATTTACAGTATTATTTACATGCAAGAGAGACTGGCGATGTTGATGCAAATCGTGTAGAATTTAAACACCTAGCTCTTCGGTTTCCAGCATTGTTCTTCAGCTCTCTTTGATTCTATCAGTAGATTGGTTCAGTCTTTCAATTGACATCAACAGCCTTTCTCTTTGATCCGCAGAAGCCTGCATAAAGTAATCGCAAATGCAATATGCTGAAAACCTGAAGCTGTCATTATTTCTAAGATGATATCACAAAGCTACAGGTTGTCGAAATTATGCCGAAATGTAAGCTCAAGCACTACAAAAGATGATAGTATAAAGGAACTTGCACAAGTAATCAAGAGCTCAAGAAACTTAAAAACATAGCTAAAACTGTTGTTAATTCTAGGAGATAAGGTAGTATAAAAACGCCAAGAATGCAAGTTTTACTAAATATGATTTAAATTTGAATGATTACTCTAGTTTAAATAAATTTGCATATGCTATCAAAAAGAGATGAAAAAAGATAGATTTTATTGACTACTAAAACAGATAGCATAAATAAACGACGCAGCTATACTCATGAACATAGTATTAGTGCACGTCATCATCAATCCATCTGTAAATCAATAAAGACACCGCTTATAATTTGAGTAGAACGAAGGAGGGAAATGTAACAGAAAGACAAGATCCCTGCTTCCTAATTCTTACTTCATATATTGGATTTAATTTTCCAAGGAATGCCTTTACCAAATTACTTTCTCATGACATCATGCAAGAGAAACATTATTACGATAAAATAAAATATAAGCAGAACAAATTAGCAAACATATGCTAAAACAAAGTAAAGTCTAGCTGTACATAGCAGATAAGTTACAAATCATACTGATGATGTATTAGGCAAACAAAGCAGATTAAAGAGAAGGAATTTTTTCCGATTTGGCCTAGTTTTGCAAACTTAGTATGCAAATAAATTTATTGTAATCCAAGTTTCTGTTGCATAGCTTATACGATTAAAACTTTCATTTGTACTTTATTGATAAAAAAAGATATTTGGAAAATACATAACTAATTAAAATAAGAATTTCAGAATCACCCAATACGAAAATACAACAAGCGCAAATACCACAATTTTAGAATCACCCAATACGAAAATAAGCAAAATGAAATAAAAACTGGAGGAAAGTTCGAAACAAATGAAAAGAGCTACAAATGATGCAAGACAGTTCCAAGATGGATTTAGCGTTCAGCCTCGAATTACAGATTGGCAAGAACATAACTGATAAGACCACCCATCTTTTTTGTTTAAGCAAAGTCAAGATACAAGCAAAGACTGACACTTCGTTACATCACAAATTCAACAAATAATGAACCATAGGGTGAACTAGGAATATATATATTTATGTATTAAACAGCTTAGAAGCAACTGATTTTGATAGAACATGTGCATGATCAGTTGGCACGGTCTTGAATAACATCAAGACTCATTTCGATAGGGTCTTGTTTAGACAAAATTAGAATTAAACGATGCATTAAAAATGAAAATGACTTTGTGATTTATGAAGATGCGATACCTTAGGGCTTTTGAGAAGATCCGCGAAGCAAGATCAATAGAACAATCAGTCAGTTGAGAGAAGAAGGAAGCTCGATAATTGAGAAAGAATAATTGACAGTGAAAACTAAAAGAGAGCTCGAGATTAGATCAAACGGGAGAGAAGCGGGCTGTTTTTAGATTTGGGAACGGATGTTGTTTTAGTTTTGCGTTAACTAGGGTTGAGCACGTTGAACGATAATAATCAGATAGGTTGTGCTCTTGAGAACTAGACATTTATTTATTTAAATAATAATGGAAATAATATGGAATTGTTATAAACTAGAAGGAGATAAGAAGTCATTAGATTAGAAAAGAGGAGAGGGGGAAAAATGTTATTCACTATGATATCAGTTACATAGAGATTGATTATTCAATTACATTTAGGGCTGTCAATGGGTCGGGTCGGGTCAAGTCGGGTTCGGGTTGATTTTAAATGGGTCGGGTCAACCCGTTTATTAAACGGGTCAGAAAAGCTCAACCCGAACCCGACCCGTTTATAAACGGGTTGACCCGACCCGACCCGTGTAACCCGATTATAAACGGGTCGGGTCGTAAATGGGTTGGGTCAACCAGTATAAGATGTTAACAGGTCGTAAATGGGTCGTAAATGGGTTGGATCAACCCGTATAAGGTAAAATTGGGTCGTAAACGGGTCGGATCAACCCGTATAAGGTACAAACGGGTCATAAAAGGGTCGGGTCAGGTTGTAAACGGGTCGGGTCGTAAACGGGTCGGGTCATCCTATATCAGTATAAACGGGTTGTTAACGGGTCAATTTCGGGTTAGCGGGTCAACCCGAAACCCACCCGTTTATAAACGGGTCAAATTCGGGTTGACCCGAAAATGATCCGCCAAATTAACGGGTCGGGTTAACCTGCTAATTTCCGTGCAGGTTTCGGGTCGTGTAGGAAATTGACAGCCCTAATTACATTACATAGGCTCCTTTATAGATAGGCCTTGGAGCATGAGATTGAACATATCGCATGATGTGGGACTAAATAGAAAAACACAAAAGCATATTCACTTTTATATATTTACATATATATTATAACACTTCCTCTTGAATATGCGTCTTCAAAATCTTGGATGCTCATATGGTACCTTGAAATTGTTCCTTTTGAAACGTCCATGATAATTGCTCCCCTTCATTATTATCTTGCTTTCATAGATCCATTCAGTTGTTATAGATATTGTCTGTTGCCTCATTAAAAACCTCCGTTAGGATAACCTAATGGAAAAACCTTGAATGAGGAAAAGAGTGCAACTTGAAATCATAGATTTCATACAATGATATTCCTTTTAAAGAGTTTGATACTTCGGGATCAAAATAATGCCTCATTAAAACCTTACTAAGAAAAACCCTATGGGAAAAATCTTAGTGAAGGAAAAAGAGTACAATATAGTATGACATATTTCAATAATGTACAGCATCAAATAGAGTTTGATCTTCTAGATCAATATAATACTTCATTAAAAACCTTACAAAGGAAAACCCGATGGGAAAAACCTTAGTTAAGGATAAAAATACAATTTAACTTAAATAACATATTTGAAATGTTATTTCTTGAAAAGACGTTTGATTCTTCTAGATCAAGATAATGCCTCGTTAAACCTTAATAAGAAAAACCCAGTGGGAAAAATCTTAAATAAGGAAAAATAGTACATTATAACTTATTTTCAAATGTTACTGGGGAGTTGATAATTCTGGATCAAGATAATGCCTCATTAAAACCTTAGTAATAAAAACCCAGTGGGAAAAATCTTAGTTAAGGAAAAAGAGTGCATTATAAAATACTTATGGATGCTCCCCATGATTTAAAAGTTTCCTCTGAATTCACATTCGTCTTTCGATAACTCAAATTGGTTATAGATACTTCTAGCTCCATAAATATGAATCTCATTAATAATACAATTTATTAATAGTTTCCTTCGATATAATCAAATTTTCTAAGATTGTTTCTTCCAAATATGATTTGCATTTTATGCATTTTGTATGCTACTTTTATGAAAAACACTTCATGTGCTTTCATTTTTGCGCTTCAAATCAGTTTTGCGTATTGCAACTATACATCTTTCATGAATATTAAAAATTCCATTACAATATTACTAAAAAGAAGGAAGTAATCTACTCATCTTGAAGTATATCAAGATTTTCATTACAACAATACTTAGAAGAAGGTTGTAATCTACACTTCATGTCTTTTGCATTCTTTATAACTACAAAAGTTGTATATATTCTTCAGGAATTTGCATATCGCAACTACCACTTTAATGGATATTAAGAGTTTCACTACAAGAATACTTAAAAATAGGAAGTAATCTACTCGTCATGAATTATATCAAGATTTTCATTACAACAATACTTAAAAGAAGTTGTAATCTACGCTCCTTGTTCTTTACCTCTTTATAACCACCAAAGTTATTTATATTATTCAGGAATTTGTGTACTTTCATTGTTTATTATAATTTAAACAATATTTATACCTTCGGGGTATTTTAAATGTTTCAAACACTTTCACTTGGACTACGGGTCCATATTTCTCAATTTGGAAAGGATTCATGATGGCCAATCATGTTTTCCTCTAAGTCAAGATTTATAAACATAAGTACTTTATTATTTATAAATTTATCATCGATGATTATTTCTTGTCAATTCTAGACATGATTTATTGAGATCTCCTTATTTATCATTTTTTAGGTACTTAAACCACTTCTAGGTGACAATTATGTCATGGGTCTCAAGAGCACCCTTAAGTGTTTCTTCAAGAAGACCCACCTTCTTTATTTGGCATCTTTATTACTTACTCCAAAAGTATTTCAAATGGACCTTTGTACCACATTTCAAATGCGGTCTACACTTTTTGATCTTTCAAGGATTTAGATCTATGTTAGAGAAAGTTTAATAAGGATATTATTGATAATTTATTCAAGTTATTTAATATTTTGCATCATTGTATATAACAAATATTTAATATTGATAATCAAAATGAACTTATATCCCTTTTATCCTCCCCCTCAATGTTTACAAACATTGTCACATTTAATAATAATCTCCTTTGGATTCTCATTTAAATCCATTATGATATTGCTACTAGCAAATATATCATACATATTAATTATAGGAGGATAATTCTTTTATTAGTTGATAAGATGCATTCAATTGATATTTCTTATTTGAGTTTGTTGTCATTCATTGATCTAGCCAATAGAGGAGTTTACTTATTATGTAGATCAATTGAAAAAATACACGACTTCGGGTCATTCAACATTTATATTGATTGAATATTAAATTACAGAATTATATATATGCATAATTTATAAGATGAGCTCATAACAAACTTCATGTTGTTATTTGAATATATATATATATATATATATAGATATATAGATATATACGTGCATCCATGTACTACATATATATTATAAATTTGCATATTCTTTCTCATTTGAGTTAGTGATTTTTAGAACAAACTATTACAAGGATCCAAACTATTACTTTTGTTTATAGATTAATGTCAGTGTGGATCCTTCAAGACCGCATGATAATGTTCAAAACATCTGGTTTGGAATCATATTGAACTTCTGGTTCAAATAAATTGTATACACAACTTCAAGTTGTTAAATTTTATTCCTTGATAATATCTCTAATATTACTTTTGAACATTAATTATGATTATTTATTAGAGAATATATACTTAGTTATAATTATATATAAACATCTCTTCTAGAGACTTCAATAAAAGGGATATATTTACAACATAAATAAGAGTATCTTCTGGACCCTTGAAATATTATAAAAATAAGAAATTATATTGGTTACACATATAGGTTTGTTGAAGACCGTATTTATATAGCTTTAATGAAAATTATGATACGACATATAGTTTATCTCTTTGGGAGAATATCTAAAGATATTTCTTCAAGAATAGTTACACATATGACATTTAATTCATAGTAAGTTTTGAAAAGTAATAGATCACATATCACTATTTACTCTTAAATTTGTCTAATGGAGCTACGGGTCCATAATAATAGGTAATTGATTTTTGTAGATGTATTTTGTATCAATTTCTACTCGTATGATATCAAAACTATAGAAAATTATATGGGAGAATCTCACTAGAACTATTTTATGTAGTAGTTTAATAACAATCTCATAGTACACATGCACAATAATGTCATTGGTAAAGCATATGTATGACTACAATAACCAAAAGAACCACCGTTAATTCTACCATTAGAAACACAATGGATGACACTTGAAAATTACAGTATATATCATGTATTGCAGAACTTTAGCTAATTAAATGCTCGTATAATAGTGCAATGCAACATAAAAATTAATTGTTGAAGCATGCCATACATCGTGTCAAATTTGAAATATGTGCAGGATCACTAACTCTGATTGTATATTATCTTTAATCGACTTACTTTCTCGTAGTTTTCATATTAGTACATGCATTATTTTCCTAGGATTGCATGATGATTATGCACACCGACCTCTCATTTTATAAAATTAATCAATTTCATTATAGAAGTTGGATTCCGATTAGTCTTAACTCGTAAAAAGCCTCTCCAAAATTCATTGCAGTATGAATTTGATTCGTACTTCCTCGACAAAAACTTATGTAGCTGCTCAAATTTAAAATACCAAATATGATTAAAAGTTAACCAAATTCATTCCACAAATGATTAAAAGAAAAAAAGTCAACTAAAAATAAGTCAAGAACAATTCGACTATGAGAGTCAATTTCTAAATAACACAAGATCAATAAAACGCAACTTTAGAAGTTTTGATTTTTAAATAATTACCGGGGATAACGTGCCTTTGCTTCTAGCAGCTAATAGGTTTCAGCACCCTATATTCTTATGGTTTTCCTAAGCAACACTTTTTTTTATGTGTCATAATATTTCCTTGGTTATATCAAAAATTGGACAAATCAAACAGCAATAATAGCATGATATTTGTGTAACTAGCATACTGATGTTGAGAATGTCAAATTGAAC
Organism: Allium fistulosum; assembly: GCA_030737815.1. NCBI lineage: Eukaryota > Viridiplantae > Streptophyta > Magnoliopsida > Asparagales > Amaryllidaceae > Allium > Allium fistulosum. Next base: position 152,986,443 of record CM060906.1, on the reverse strand, counting down.
ATGTTAGGATATCAAGAATCCACTTAAAAAACAATTTTATTCCCTAAATATAACAAACAACGCAAAAGTTAATAGATTTTACCATTTTATATGATGTTCAAAAATATATATTTCAAAACCATTGAATATCCAAACCTTTCGGTAGCTTATATATATATATATATATCTTAATAATAAAAATAATAAAGATATGGTATCCTACTTCGTAGCCAGTAATACTTTAATAAATTACTTAAATTCAAATTAATTTATTTGAACATGTCAATATGGTAAGATTTAGCATATCAAAATGTACTTACAAAATTTTAGGATATATTTAATGCTAATGAAAGTGTACTTGTCATCATCACATAATGAATACAAATAATTTTGAACCTCAATCAATGAGCGAATACCTTATATCATATTAACAAGGTGGATACTTTGTGTACAAAAGTAACAAATAATGAAAGCTTAAGTAACAAATTAATTGATTATCATATTATATATGCGTTAGATTTGGTCATATTCAACACATGCTTATAAAAGAAATAAAAGGATATTTTGGACTAAGATCACAACCATAAAACATACATCTCTGGCCTTATGTAAAATTGCTTTTGAATGCTCAGAATTGAATCCATACCAATACCGTTTATTTTATTTTAAATTTAAAATTCAAATGCCCAGGAACTACTGCATCGAGACCTCTTCAATTAATGCAAAAGTACAGTATAAATGTCCTGAAGCCAGATGGAAACAGTATACCATGAAGTAGCAATATATTAATCTAATATTCAAATTGTACTAGTTTAGTATTTCAAGACAGTCAAAATAAAAAAGTTCTGACAATGTTATATGTGTCCTTAATAGAACGCATTATATTCATATAAAAGAATAATTTTCCCATCATTTCGCCAATGTTAAAAGAAATGACTATATGAACAGTTATCTTAATTGTTGATATAAATATCCAGATCCTGACATAGATCTCATTTAACGATTTCAAATATATACTTTGCTTCATCTTCAAATAAAGCTTACGACTATTGATATTATAATAAATTGCAATGCAAAACAAATAACTAAATAACAAAACTGAACTGTGGTGGTAAATTATAATAAGCCGTCGAAAAAGCATACAAAAAAACAAATTTTAAATCAATTCACCCAAATTAGAAAGTCCGTAGTTCAACATTTTATTTAGTTCTTTTTTTTTCTGAAAAAAAAAACATGTATGTATCTTCAAGATAAATCATTTGAGCATGATATTAAAGTCTACAATATAATGAGATCTAAAGAATAAGAACTAATAATGATGATGATAATAATAATAATAATAATATGAACAATGAAATGAGATCTATGATAGAATGAAATCTAAGAAGATAATCTGTAGAATGAGATTTGAAAATTTACTTACCATTTAGAGCATCGTGCTGATAACGTGTTATAAACTAAAAGGAGATAAGAAGCCACTAGATTAGAAAAGAGGAGAGGGGAGAAAATGTTATTCACTATGATATCAGTTACACAAAGATTGATTATTCAATTACATTACATAAGCTCCTTTATATATAGGCTTTGGAGCATGAGATCGAACATAACACATGATGTGGGACTAAATAGAAAAACACAAAAGCATATTCACTTTTATATATTTACATATATATTATAACAGAATGACTTAATTAAGCAATGAAACACTAGACAACCGTTGGTGATCTAGAAACACATAACAACCATTTCATTGTAAAACAATCATGTGTTTCTAATTAACGTATTTGGTGTAGCATAATAAGAAATTTATATAAATGCCCTTTTGTTGAAATTATACAAGCGAACAATTGATAGCCCACTCTTGAGTGGTTGCACTATTTAATTGGTGGATCCAGATACTAGATTATAGAGAAGTTTAAAATGATAACATTACCACACAATGAATTTACATAAGTAAAACTATAAATCTCAGCTATAACTATTGCAATATTAGCAAAAACAATGACATAGTTTTTTTGAAAATTCAACATTTTGAAAATTCAGCACCAAATATTCGACATACAAAATAATATATTCTATTAATTGTAAAATTATAATTTCAAAATTTAATGGTGAGTGTGAATATTATTCCATAATTTTCGATTTGAATTTGAACAATGGAAGTAAACTAAAATATAGAAAAAACACATAATTGACTTTTTTTGCTCTTAACGTTTTATAGCTACTTTGTAACTCGTATGTTGCACATAATAGTGCAGTGAAATGTAAAAATACTAAACTTCAAATATATCATTAGAAATTAGAACTTTTCATGTAGTGTATAACTAGTTTATTTAGATAAATGTACTAACAAATAAAACTGACTTTTGTTCAAAAATAAAATTCTTCCAAGATGGTTTATTCATTTTTATATTTGACTATAAAAATAAGTTTGTTGCTTTTTTTCATATTATTTTGTTGATTTTTTGGATTTTATACTACTAAAAAATAAATGAATATCAATTAACTATATTGATTTAATGACTAAAATATATTATTTGTTAATTTTGTTAGGCAAGTTTTTACAGAGGTAAATTTTGAATTCGTTATCTCATGTTTGATATATTTGACTTAATAAATAATACGAAGTTTCAGTTTCAAATATTCATTAAGATAGGAAAAAGAATCTATCTAAAATTGAAAGTCTAACGATAAAGAATCAATATATTTTATGCAATATGAAGTTGCAACAAATATCAAAGTATTCATCAGGGATGAATGTAACAAAGAAATTTATTGAAAGTATTTTGAGTTACAAATCAAAGAAAATGATGAATGTGGAAATAAAATTTAATTGTGAGAAACAATATTGTTAGGTCGACTTTTCTTAAAAATATTTAGTTTTAAACCATTATGTCATACATGAATAATTGCTGTCTATGATAAAACGCAAAAAAGAAAAAAAATTATCCAAAATAATAGTTCATAAGTGTAAATTTATTATTTTTGTGTTAGTAAGCGTAAATTTATAATATTCGCTAACATTCATTTGTAAAAAGTTAACTTCGTGAATCTAAAAAAGAAATATAGTCAAATGTACTTAATCGATTCACATATTTTATGTATGCAGTTATAGATATTATATATATATATTATTAATTCAATATTAAAAGAAACAAGAAATTATTGTCAAGGACAAAATTTCTCAGTGTTTTAGCTTCAAGGACAGACCTTCAATATTTTAGCCTGAAGGACAACTTTCTTTAAGTATCAGTTTTTAGTTATTGATAACAATTTTTAGATATCAGTTTGTAGTTATCGGTGGCAGTTTTTAGGTATCAGTTTTTAGATCAGTAGCAGTTTTGAAAGAATGTTTATCCTTATGAATAATTTTGGAAGAATGTTTGTCCTTATAAATAATTTTGAAAGAACGTTTGTCCTTATGATTAAAATATTAAGGTTGTGTCCTTGAGGCTAAAAATATACCAATTTTTGTCCTTTAAATTAATTCCCCCGAAACAAGAAACTGGTATTAAAATAATATTCTAAAATTTCAGTAAATTTGGCATTAAACATAAAAGATGTTTATGTTATAATGTAATATGTATCTTAAAAATAATATTTTCTGATTATAAAGTAAGTGAGATCATTGAAATATGATGTATGTTATATTCAATATAGTCTTTGACTAAATCATATATATTAAATCTTATAAGTAATTATATTGAAAATGAAAAAGAGTGAAATGTTGGTACACGAATTTAAATTTTATGACTCATGCACGTATACTGTTGGCAACATAATATCATTTTTGGAAGGAAATATTAGACCGACTTGAATGTAAAATAGCGAGCAAGACATAAAAGAAATGATTTTATATGAATGACAAATTATAAGATTTGAATGCAAAACATCTAGAGAAGATCATGGAATTTGCTAGGATGAACGAGAGACTCCTAAATGGTACTTTATTATTATTTAATAGATTTACATAATCGTGCTTCAACAACCCCATAAATACTACATTAATTCAACCTTATCCAGTTACATATATGCATGATAACTTACATGCTAGCTTACGCACTCACACTAAGCAAAAGACTACACAAGGAAAATTAGAAGCGACAATTATACCGACTAAAATATCGAGAAAATTAACAATACTATTTCTAGTAAAATTCGATATTAGCTGTTGGACAAGAAAAATATAAAATACCATTTCTAGTGCAAATGAAATAACAATAACTTATTTCTTTGTTAAACAAATTGCGAAAGTATTGTGGACTTTCCAATTAAAGAATCCAACATACAACAACAAAATCTCTAAAAAAACAATTAATATTCCTCTGAAAAAAACTCTAAACCACACATTCTACAATTTGAAATATTGTCCACGGTCATAAGAATCAAGTAGCACTTCTAATCACTAATAAGAAACTTCGGTCTCTTGATAACACTAAAAACAGTTATATTTTAAAATATGTTCAATTTTTTTCGTTGGATGAAGAATCCTTTCCTGCCATAGCAAAGGATATGCAATTTTCAAATAACCAATTGAATTTTGCAAGATGACATCTTCTTGATGGATTAAAAGGTCATTTCTGCAATTACTTTAGAGCAACAAATATTCTTGGGAGAGAAGTATTTTTTCTTTTTTTTTCTTTTTTTTATTCTTGGGAGAGAAGTAGTGTCTGGCTTGCTTAGTTTTCATTAACTGCTCTAAAAGTATGAAATTATTATTGAAAGATGATGCAGGAATAGCTTGACAACGCATATCAGAATTTATGATGCACTTTCTTTTAGATCCAGGTTGTAATTTCAATCCAACAAAGATATTTGTTATTCCAGGAAATTCATAGTCTTCAAAACCATAGCATTTGTTGGATTAGCTTACATTGTACATGGGTCAACAAAGTCACCAATAAGAACGGGTCAAGCATCTTTTGGATTATAACCTTCCATATTTTCATTTACATGTCGACTAAAGACCAAAAGTTGGTTCCATGTATCCTTAGTTTATTGTGTTTATGGTGTTCCTCTACAAAACTACACCATTGATTAGACAAACAAAACCTCCCACTTAAAACTACCTTCCAAGCAACTATGGCTTTGTTTACAGAGATGCATTCTTGTCCATTTCATGGCAAATGAAGTATACAAAGCCATAAAAATAACTAAATTAAGATGAATCTACGGATAAGTTTAGAGTTGACATGAGTTTGGAAATATTACCGATGATATCTTCCTTTGTTGTTCACTAGATTCCAACGATATGATAACATCTTAAGCTTAGCCCTTAAATAAGCATGGTTGTTGGAGGAATTCTTGCAAGGTGGTTTATTCATTTAGATAAATGTACTAACAAATAAAACTGGCTTTTGTTCAAAAATAAAATTATTGCAAGGTGGTTTATTCATTTTTATATTTGACTATAAAAATAAGTTTGTTGCTTTTTTCGTATTACTTTGTTGATTTTTTAGATTTAATACTAATAAAAATAATGAATATCAATTAACTATATTGATTTAATGATATAAAATATATGATTTGTTAATTTTGTTAGGCAAGATTTTACAGAGGTAAAATTTGAATTCGATATCCCATGTTTGATACATTTGACTTAATAAATAGTACGAAGTTTTAGTTTCAAATATTCATCGAGATAGGAAAAAGAATCTATCTAAAATTGAAAGTATATCAATAAAGAATCCATATATTATATGCAATATGAAGCTGGAAAAAAATTCAAAGTATTCTTCAAGGATGAATGCAACAAAGAAATTTATTGACAACATTTTGAGTTACAAATCAAAGAAAATGATGAATGTGGAAATAAAATTTAAATTGTAAAAAGCAGTATTGTTCGGTCGACTTTTTTATAAAAATATTTAGTTTTAAACCATTATGTCATATATAAATAATTGATGTCTATGATAAAACGCAAAAAAGAAAAAAAAGTTATCTAAAAATAATAGTTCGTAAGTGTAAATTTATTATTTTTCTGTTAGTAAGCGTAAATTTATAATATTCTCAAATGTTCATTTCTAAAAAGTTAACTTCGTGAATCTAAAGAGGAAATATAGTCAAATGTACTTAATCGTTTCACATATTTTATATATGTAGTTATAAGTAGCATATATATTATTAATTCAATATTAAAAAATGTATTAAAATAATATTCTAAAATTACAGTAAATTTGGCATTAAACATAAAAGATGTTCATGTTATAATGTAATATGTATCTTAAAAATAATATTTTCTAATTATAAAGTAAGTGAGATCATTTAAATATAATGTATGTTATATTCAATATAGTTTTTGACTAAATCGTATATATTAAATACTTATAAGTAATTATATTGAAAATGAAAAAGAGTGAAATGTTGGTACACGAATTTGAATTTTATGACTCATGCATATATACTGTAGGTAATGTAATATCTTTTTTGGAAGGAAATATTATGCTGACTTGATTGTAAAATAGCGAGCAAAACTTAAAAGAAATGATTGTATATGAATGACAAATTATAAGATTTGAATGCAAAATATCTGGAGAAGACCAAGGGATTTGCTAGAATGAAAGGGACTCCTAAATGGTACATTATTATTATTTAATAGATTTGCATAATTGTGCTTCAACAACCCCGTAAATGCTACATTAATTCAACCTTATCGAGTTACCTATACGCATAATAACTTACATCCAAGCTTACGCACTCACACTAAGTAAAAGACCATGCAACGAAAATTAGAAGTGACAATTATAACAATTAAAATATCGAGTAAATTAACGATATTGTTTCTACTAAAATTCAGTATTAATTGTTGGACATAAAAATATATAAAATAATATTTCTAGTGTAAATGAAATAACAATAAGTTATTTCTTTATTAAACAAATTGTGAAATTAGTATTGTAGGTTTTCCAATTAAAGAATCCAACATACAGCATCGAAATCTTCAAAAAAAATATAATATTCCTTTGAAAAAAACTCTAAACAACACATTCTACAATTTGAAATATTGTCCATGGTCATAAGAACAAGTAAAACTTCTAATCATGAATAAGAAACTTCGGTCTCTTGATAACAGCAAAAACGGTTATATGTTTAAAAACTATTCAATTCTTTTCGTTGGATAGACAACCTTTACTGCTAAGGCGAAGGTGGTGAAATTTGCAAATAATCAATCGAATTTTGTAAGATGACATCTTCTTGATAGATTACAGGGTCATTCTTGGAAAATACTTTTGAGCAACCAATATTCTTTGGAGAAAAGTAGTGTCTGGCTCGCTTGGTTTTCATTAACTGCTCTAAATGTATGAAATTTTTATTGAATAATGATGCAGGAGTAGCTTGACAATGCATATCAGAATCTATGATGCTCTGTCTTTTCGATCCAGCTTGTAAGTTCAATCCAACAAAGATATCTGTTATTCCAGGAAATTCATTGTTTTCAAAATCATAGCATTTGTTGGATTTGCCTACTTTGCACATGTGGTCAACAAACTCATCGATAAGAACAGGCCAAGCATCTTTTGGATTATAACCTTCCAGATTTTCATTTACACGTCGACTAAAGACCAAAAGTTGGTTCCATGTATCCTCGGTTATATTGTGTTTATGGTGTTCTACCAAAAAATTGCACCATTGATTAAGCAAACGAAACCTACCATTCAAAACTACCTTCCAAGCAACAATGGCTTTGTTTATAGAGATGCACTTTTGTCCATTTTCACGGCAAATGAAGTATACAAATCCATAAAAACAATTAAATTGGGATGAATCTTTAGACAAGTTTAGAGTTGACATGAGTTTGGAAATGTTACCAATGATATCTTCTTTTGCATGTTCAATAGATTCCAATGATTTTGACAACATCTTAAGCTTATCCCTTAAATAAGCATGGCTGTCGGAGGAAAATACATTGCAATACATTTTGTAGACCGCAAAAATATTGAAGGCACTAGAAACCATACTTGCACAAGCAGGATCTAGGGTGTTAATGGGATTCTTATTTGAAGTATAATGAAACCCTAATTGAATAAATTTGAAAATAGGCTGGGTATGACGATCAGATCAAATCTACAAATTTTTGGATGTAAGTGGGGTTTTCCTCTCTTCCTATAATTCCACTTTTATAAAGAGAAAACAATAATGTTTGTTTCACGTTCACAAAAGTAGAATTAATATTTATTAGTCTTTCCACTTTTGTAATTTGTATTAATGTGCATTAATAACCCAATTAATGCTGAATTAATCTAACCCTATCAAGATACAAAGATAAATAATGCTTACATACAAGCTTACACATTCACAAACACCTTTGTGAAACCAAATATCATCAAGCAATGGCTACACGTAAGTAAAGACTAAAAATGTATACTTAGAAGTACAAACTATGACTAATATGACATTGACAACAACAATGACATTGTTCCTAGGAAATTTTAGTAGTAACTATCAGACAATTAAAATACAAATAATATTTATACAGTAGAAGAAAAACAATGGGTTGTTTCACTATTTAACAACATGTGGAACTAGTATTGTTGCCTTTCTAAAAAAATCCTAAAATCAAAGAAAATCACTAAGAATAGAATTAACATTTAATACTCCTTCCATTTGTGGTCCAAATGTCACACACAAATCATTGCTAATTCCTCGTATCCAATTTATAACAAGATAATAATGGCATGATAATATACAAAAGGCAACTCAAAAAATAATTGCAATAAATGTCTTTACATTCAGACACAAATCATCGCTAATTCCTCGTATCCAATTCATCCTCTTAATTCCAAGTTACACACTTCCAGCACTCAATTATTATCTTCCATCCTTTATGTTTGTTTCTTTGAATTACCCATGACAATCTTCACATCTTGCACTATTAATGCAAACTTTAATTTTATTTTTCTTATTGTTATTAATGATACTTTTGTTCCTACCATTTTGTATATGATATATGGAAACCACAAAGCAAGCTCATACCAAATTTCTAATTGGCCCTTTTGCTTAAGCGTAAAACTGAGGAATTCAATTTTGCCTTTCGATTTGTATGGAATATTATAACTCTTTACAAGTTCCCATATACTTCTAATTGGCCCTTTTGCTTAAGCGTAAAACTGAGGAATTCAATTTTGCCTTTCGATCTGTATGGAATATTATAACTCTTTACAAGTTTAGACTCACTAAACAGTAGAAGTATATGGGAACGAAAATTCTATTGGACAAAACATGTAGACACAAAATATGACACAAGAAATCTAAAACATTAGATCTCCCTTAGAATTCCATCTCCCATACAAAGAGAAAAATACACAATGATTTACACTTATTTCAAATTTTATGCTTAATTTTGTGCTCCAATAGTCGTTCCAATTTAGGAAAGTGACAATCAAAGATTAAATCACTACAAGAAGAGTACACATTTTGTGACGATCCGTAAATTTTGGATATTTGAAATTGGAATATTTAATTGATTTTAAATATTCAACGGTGAATTTTTGACTTGAATTTAAAATATCACTATTTATTGGGTAATTTAATTATTAAATTAAATAATTGGAAATTGGGTGAATTGCTGAATCTGAAATTCTAGGCTTGTTAAAAATAATTTAAAGGATTATAAAATTCATATTAATAATACTGAAGGTGATAGAACTTTTAAAATTGAATTTAAAAGTGTTAAACTTGAATTTGGAAGCTTTTTGTTAAGTTTTGAAATTTTATCGTTTAAGTTGATGTCTAAAAATAGCCTTCCGAGGCATAGTCTCGGAATTCAACGAATCCAGTTCCATTGGATCCGTAATAGTGTAATATTACCGGATTTCAAATTTCGTAATATTTGGAGTTGTCATGTGATCGTACGGTAGGTAAACACGCTGATATATATATCGAAAATTCAAATATAATTATTGAGTCCCAAAAGCTATCTTCTCCATACGATCGAATTTGGACTCAAAACCTTTTCCATTGCGTTCGGAATAGGGGCATAACATTATAAACGCCTAGCGGCACGCCTTGATAGGAGGTCGAGATTTTTGGCTTCGTTTTCGAGTCGATTTGAATTTAAACAAAATTAATACATTGTTTAACCAGTCAAATTAATTTCACGTCAATGCTTTTTGCCTTCACCTCACAGATACTGTAGCCCATCTGCTACACGCAACCATCTCATCGTGTCCCCTCCCTTCTTTTATATTATCAGCCGAGCGTTTCAAAAGTTTCAAAAATAAAATATAAACAGAAAATGGCCGAGTAAATTTCCCTTCTCGTTCGAACGAAAGCTTGCCAGTGAAGTTCGTTCTTTCTCCTCAGTTCATTTTCTCGTATTAGATTCGAAATCAAAGGAAAAGCATATAAACGCGAACTTCCTTTCTTCCTCACCATTTCAAAAATTGACCGAGGCACGACTTCTCATCAATTTATTTAGTTCGAACTCGTTTCAAAAGGAAAAGGGGGAAATTGACTAATAAGGAAATCGCGACCTCTCTTTTTTCGCGAGCAAAATCAAAATCGTCGAAATCAAGGGGGAGTGTGCGGCAAGGCGTGGGGGTCGCATTGGTTTACTGACGCGTGGGGCAGGCCACGACATGGACGAGGGGTTTCGATTGATGGGACGATGGTAGGCGATCTTGGTGGACAGCAACGTTTCATGGCATCTAGCTAAAGCACGTTTGACTGTCTTCATTTTCTTACTGAATTCAATAGCAAACCAAATGCACCTTCTCTAACACCACTTTCATAAGCTGCAATCTGAGAAAGATTCCCCTTTGGATCGCCATGATAGACTTCATGCCCTATCTAATCAGTGTCAAATAAGAAGAATGGAAACCATGATGTCTAAAAGAACAATTCAAATTAATATTGTAAAAAACTAAATGAGAAACAAAGCCATAGAAAATCATGAGTATCACAGGAAGAAAACTGAACAATTCATACCCAAGTAAGAGCCATTACGAGAAGCACAGAATGCATGCCAGGTGGCAAATGCCTCAAGCTGGTTAAGAGATTTACAAGGACAGCTGATGGCCCATTATTGAAATCATCAGTGGTTACACAATTTGAAGGACCATTAGAATTCGCTTTGCCAGACATTTCAGTCTGTTGACTAAACTCTAGCTTCTCTGGTGTTGTGTTATGTTGCTGTTTGCCTTTCAATAAAGGAGCATTTGACAAACTAATATGCATTTGATTTATTCAAAAATAGTAAATTAAGCATTTGACAAACAAAAAATTGATGCTTGGCCAATAGCCTCTTTGCCCATTCAAAATTCTTTTCTGGTGGTCTTTCAGCCAGAATATATAGTAGTTGAATGTGTTAATAGTGCTTCCTAAAACATAAATCAACATCGTTAGCACAAATCACAATGATTCCTAGCATATTGGCCTATAACACCAAAGGAAGAAAAAAAGTAAAGAAGGAAAGGAAAAATAACTGTTCTAGACGAATTAAAGAGTTTCGGTGTCTCATGCATCCTATGATATTTGGAATGAACATGCTAAATCTCAGAACACAGACTTGATGGAAAAAATCAGTTTAGCATATAATTAATTAGATGAATAACTGATGAACTTCAACTTTTGCAGTTGTCAACTTTATATTGGTTTCATATTTGGAACGAACATGCTAAAGAATAGGTATCCCAGAAAGAACCAAGCTCATAAAACAATATATGAATGCAGAAGAAAACACACAGGAACTCATATTGCTTTTATGTATGAAAATATGATTCTAGAAAACAAGATTATGAACTTTTTTCCACTTTCACAAATATTATATCAACCAAAAACTGATTAACTCATAAGTTATCAAAAAATATTCTAGAGTAGACAACATAATTATTTTGGATTTAATTATTGCAATTATTAAACTGAAAAATGTTGGACTGTTGTAAGAAAATTGAAAAAAGAAAACCTGAAGTGAGGCTTTTGTGGGGACACGATATTTGACAACAACAGCCTTGAAATACATCCTTCACTTGGGAATCCAGAACAATTGAATGAGAGACAAAGGCGCCTCTATATGTAACAATGGATTAGCATTAGAGATTAAGACCAGAAAAAGGACCAAGTGCAAAATTGGACAAAGTAAAACTTCATTTAATATGAATTTACCCATCAAGTCTTTCCCGTGTCTTTGAGCTGCTACCTACGGTAACATCAAACTTATCATGGCCCCAGCTATCATTAGTAAGACTTACATCATATGCAGTCCTAGACAAAACCAATACCACGATGAAATTAGTAAGTACACCGAATCGATGCTTGGCCAGAGATGAACAACAAAGGAAGGAACTGTAAGATTGGAGCTAAGAACAACAGACGCTGATGGAGAGTCGAAATGGGAGAGGAGTACTCTAGCTGCGACGTCGAGATGCGGTCGCTCATAGAAGTTGCGGAGATGAAGCTGAAGTGTGGAGGGGGCTGTGACGGCTTTTGATGGAGCAAGAGGTGATTTAGGGTTTAGTTCTAGGGATTTCTTATCGTCTTTCGATTTGGCTCTTGTATGAATGAGGGAGGCAGCGATAGGTTTTTTAATTTGAAGCTTCTAAAAGCGGGTCGGGTTTCCTCTTGCAACGGGCATGTTTTGACCGTTGTAAAATTGGTATCTATTACAACGGGCATGAAATGACCGTTGTAATAGAATGCTATTACAACGGGCAGTCATTGCCCGTTGTAAAAATGGCATTGTATAGGGCATCTATTACAACGTGCCTGAATGGACCGTTGTAATAGCCTTCTATTACAATGGGCAACCAATGCCCGTTGTAAAAATGACGTTGTAAAATGGCTGTTTTGTTGTAGTATAGGCGAAGTCGAGGCAACTGGAAACTCGCGATCGTTTAGGGAGGAGGTTGTGGCAATGGCCGATGGCGGTGGCGCAGTCGCGTCCTGTGGTTTTCGTGCTCGACAGCTCGTTGGAAGAGGCTGAGCTAGGGCTTGGGATCGCGGGTGTTGAAGGAGCAGTGAGGTATCCAATTATGTTTAAATAAAATTTAGCAACGTATATATATATATATATAAATATTTTACAAAGAAAGAAAAGAATTTCTGTCTTGATAGATTAGAAAATATATATATACATCAATTTACTTTTTAAGATTTAAATATATGTATAGACGAGGGAATTTCAAAATGTTGGAGTTTTATATGAAGATTAGATTTTTAAATCTGTATAGATTATTTATAAGTGTGTATATATATATATATATGTAGTTTTAAAAGAGAATATATATATATATATATATTCACTTACTGTTTAATTTTAAAAATAAGTATTAAGGTGATTTATGTGGTTAATAAACTTATTTAAATTATTTAGTTACTAAAAGATATTTTAAAGGGAAAATTGGTTTAAACTAAATTAGTAGTTGATTAATTTATTAAAAAGGAAATTTATTGTTCAATTTGTTCAAGTATTAATAAATCATAAAATGCTTATACAAGGTCAAAATCGTGAAGGAAACAAGACGAGATGGAAGTGGATTGCGAATTATAAATCAAAGGTGAGTTAATCTCACTCTTCTGGATTGCTATTTAAATTTAGATGGTTAAATTTAAATACTGGTTGAATGATTGAATTGATTGGATGTGATATATATTATATATAGTAGTATATATATTGGAGTGATTGATATTCCCGCATTATATAGCGGATGAGACCCTATGCGCCGCATAATAGCGGATGATATTATTTAAACCCATATACCGCGATATTCCACCTCGAAGTGGAATTGGTATTGTGCTAACATCTATGGATGTAGGAAAACAAGTTGGAGGGATCCAACTGGATTCCTCAAAAAATTTATTTAGATTGTTTAATATTCTGTGTTATGAATATTTGATATTCTATGATGAATTATATTGATAATGGGCTTGGATGATATGGTTTGATTTAATATATTTTGGTATACTTAGAAATCAAAATATATAGAATTTGGTTTTTGGAAAGAAAATAAAAGAGTGAATTTTCAAGTAAATAATTTTAGAGAATTTGAATAAAATTTAAGAATAAATTGGATAAGAATAAAGGTGATTTTAAAATTTGAACAAATAATTTCGAGTATGGAAAAAGGGATTTTAAGTAAACCGAGGAATAATGAATTTTAAAACTTAAGCGACATTACTTAAAGAGATAAAGAATTTATTTTAAAAATTCAAGGTTTAAATTTATTTTAAAGGATTTTTAAATCATAATAAAGAAATGAAATTTGAAGTTAATAGATTTTGAAATAAACGAGTAAGCAAAGGAATTTATTTCAAAATGGAGTAATTCAAAAATCAATTAGAAAATTTGAAATTTTAAAAATGAGATTATGAATTTATAAACTGGGTTTATAAAAAGCGAAGGAATATATCAGTGGATATTTGGAAGGATAAATTCATGGTGGGAATTTATTAAAGGAATGGGTAAATTTGTTTAAAAATAAATAGTGATTTTTTTTTAAAAAGATGTGAAAGAGAAGCGTATTTCCCTGGATAGCCAAGTACGTTTTCAAAGCAAATTTTAAAATATAAGTTAAAAGTTTTAATGTTGTTTAAAAAAGCATGTTTTAGAAAATTTATTATTAAATGTTTAGATTTTAAAGAAAGTATTTCTCAAATTTTATTATAGTAGTAATTATTTAAAGGTGACTTGAAATTTTGTTTAAAGGGATAAAAATTTAGTTTTATATTTTATAAAGTAGCTTCATTTTATATATTCTTAAAGTATATATTTTTGAATAAGTATTAAAGTAGTTTTTAACTTAAATGTCTTAAGGGATATTTTATAATAAAGAGTTTAAATTATTTTAAAAATTTAGAGTTTTTGTGCTTGGTGTTCCAGTGGAAATAAATATTTGGGAATTTATTCCATAAGAGGAGTGTGGTTTGAAAACTGTTCTCAAAAAGGGTTGAAAATGGAAATATATCGTGCAAAGATATTTTAAGGAAAATAATTTAGGAGATTATTTATTATTTGATGGATGTTTGTGAATGTTAATTGATAGTTAAATCACCGACTATCAATATTGGCCAATGCGCTGATTGGTTCGAAGAGATCGAGATCGGGATTAATTTCTCGAAAACCACTTCGATCCGGTTTGAACGTTTTCGTGGGGAAACGAGTTTAGAATCGAAGATGGAGCAGTGAAGTGCAAGGGCTAGTCGCTACTGATCCTGAGGGTGATTCCAAAATGGATGTAGTAGGAATAGTGCCTTCGGTTCCGTTCGAACCCGGAACGGACTTGTATGGATGAACGCTTTCGGAACATCGTCAGGTGGACGGTGGGCATTCTAAGAGATGTGTTCTAAAAAGGTAACGCTTAGCCTCGAGCCTCATCAACCGGGAATGACTGAAAATCAGGGGTTATGCAGCAAGGCTAAGTGGGTAGCGCCCATTAGGGTGAGGTCATCCCTGTCTAGATGTTCCTTTTTATTTCGGCTTAGTGGGAGGTTGCTGATCCCAACCGCGGGGTGATCATACTCGGAATTATCCAGTAAGGGGTAGTTCCGGTCTTGTGTTGCAGGGGATCGGGCGTGGTCCTCGGTACGCTGATCTAGACCAGGTATTGTGACAGGTGGTACCCCAGTGCCTAGTCATTAGTTGGAAATCCATTCTCCCTACGCGCCTTTTACGGTTTTTGTTTGTAGAACCCACTTTGTGGCTAGTATGCTGGAATTTAATCATGTAACAATTTCAGCTATTTGAATAAGTATTTGTATATAAACACTAGTATAATATCAGACGGATTTGATAAGAAAGTGTTTTGGCTATCGTAAGATAAAAACCCGACATGTTTATTTGTGGCGCGGTCTTACGAGATGCTTTTGATTTCAAAGGGTTTTGAAACTTTAATAATCCAATTGAGTGTGTTTTCTCACGCTGGTTTTCCAGACTCACTTGGGTGTTATTTTATTATAATGCTCGGGTCAGATCGAGTACTATAGATTACAGGAAAGGATGCTGTGGAGCTCAGGAGACGAGCTGGATGGCGATACGTACTTCCGTACTTGTTTTAAATATTCTGTTGTGTTGATATGTTGTATGGTCAGTTTTGTGAGGACAAGTGATTATAACCGTCCTGAGTTGTGATGTTGATTGTGTTGTACTCTGATGTTGTATTCTGATGATGTATATATATGAACAGATATAGTTTCTTTTCTATAAAGATAAGTTATTATCTATTATATTTTAATCCGCTGCGATGTGAGATTCTGTTGTGTTGTTTTCTTTCCTTCTACCTCTTCTTCTTCTAATCCTGATGGTTTGATTTTTCGGGTATGAAAAATCGGGTCGTTACACTTGGTATCAGAGCTGAAGGTTAAGCGAGAACCTTGGCTCTGGTGGGGATTACTCATTGAAATAGAGTTCGTAGAACTCTAAAATGAGTTTGAGTGTATTGATAGATATGAGCGCGTATTTGTTAGTGAATATAAATTGTTTTAATATTGTGTTGGCTTATTGGTTGTGTGGAATATGAATTCTGATTGGGTAAGTTGGCCGCTATTCGAGAAGAGTTTATAAACACCTGACACGATCAATTGACACAGTATTGTTTTAAAGGTGGGTGAATGAAATAATTTTAGAAATTATTATAGTTCTATTTGGATGTTGGTTGTTAGGAAGTGATAATATTAAATTATTATCATTTAAGTGTAAAATTGAATAAGAAATCGAATTATAACCAAAGTTAAGGAAATAAATTCAGATAATAAAATGGAATTTGTAAATATGAATTATAAATGTGATTTATAATTGAAATTGAAATAAAAATTCCAGAGTAATGTTTGAATATGAATTGGACGGATTTGGAATTTGGAATTTTTGGGAAAAGTTTAAATTCCTTTGAGTTTGAAAATGTTTTCAAAGGTTTTGGAAAAATAATAGCGGTATTATTTGAGAAATATTCTTGGATTAGACTTGAAATCTGGAGAGATTTGAAATTAAAAATATTTAAAAATTGTTTAAAAGAGATAAAAGCATTGAACTCTTTCGGTCGTTGGAAAATAATTTCGGTGATGACTACAGCATCATCGATGTTCATTTTTGAGTTCCAAGAGAGAAATTGCTGCCTGGAAATTTTTATATTGGAGTTGTTTGCAAAAGTTGGGTTTGATTTTAGAAATGCAAAGGATTTTGGATATAATTGATTTCAAAGGTGATTTTGAAATGTTGCTTAAACTCTAGAAGATAATTTAAATTGCTTATGGAATTTAAATAAGTCCGAAACTTAAGGAAGTTTAAAATTTAAAATAGAAATAATTTGAAGAAAGTAAATTAACTTAAGTTTAAAGTTAATAGAAGTTTGGCTTCGAGTAAGAATGGAAGACCATTAAATAAAAGCTTGGATTGAATTAATTTGGGAATGGTTAGTAGTATACAAGCATGGAATGTATCGAGCTAAATAAAATGGTTGTGAATGAATTAAATAAGGAAGGAAAATAGGAGATGTGAATGTTGGAATTTAAATTTAAAGTGAAAAGGTTAAATAAATTTAATTTGGAGAAATTAAATTATGGAAAATTTAATTGATGGTGATTTGAAAGAAATAAAATTTAATTGAATTGGAATTAACTTAAGCTAAATAGATGGTGGAGAGTTGAATTGAAGTCAACTTAAACTAAGTGTAATGATATTGGGTTGGGTTTAATCATGTGAAAATAAAATTTAACATGGAATAAAGTGAAGAAATTAAAATTTGAAATTGTGTTTGAATGGGAAAATAAGAATTAAGTTGGAATTGAATTGAGATTAACCTAAACCAAATGAAATTGAGTTGGAATCAATTTAAAATGGTTATAAGCTTAAGTAATTATTTATTCACATGAATATAGTCGAATTGCGTAGAAATAAATTGTCGTTTGACGAAAACGAGATAAATTAAATTCTATGAATTGATTGAAGTGAAATAAAACTAATTTTGAAATCAATTAAATTGAATATGAGCTTGTTTGGATTAAAAATAAATTGAATGTAAGCAATTGAATTGTAAACCATTAAAATTGAGTGAAATGGCATATGAATTGGTTGAAAGCAATTTAATTAGTTTCGAAATCATATAAATTGCTCATGGAAAGTGTTTGGTGTATGTTGCTTATGAAATGCATGTTTCAGCTATTTTAAATAAGTAAAATACTGGTGAATTGTATGTATCTAGCACTTAAATGTTTTAATTGAGTAAGTACAGGTATAAGGAAGCCGTGTGGTTGGATTTGGTTGCACAAAATGCTAATTAAATAAGCCGCTTGCTTAAAAATGCTAAATAGAGGTATGCCTACGTAATAAAAATAGAAATATGAACTGTTGTTTGTTTTTTTGTTTTTCGACTGTGTGGGTCGATGTATATATATTTTTATCTCTTGTCAAATTGCAATAGCTCCTCCATACAAAGGAGACTCTGCCAAAATTTTCTGAAAAATTTGGGAGCTAGAATTTTTTTTTAAATTTTCACTAACGACAAGTGATTTAAAATTTGTAAGCAAATAGAATTGAAACAGAATATTGAAATATAATTTAAAATTATGTATGTAAAGTAATGTGAAATTGAAGGAATTGTTCGAAGAAACTAAAGGTAGAAAAAGTTTGCAAATAAACTTTTATTTGAGATTTTAAATAAATTAGTAAGTGAAACTAATAAAAGGGAATGGTTAATTAAATATGGGTTGAGATAAGGTGAATAAAATTCAGTATTCAAAATTTGAAGACAAATTGAATTCAAGTAGAATTAAAGATGGAAATCTGAATGGAAATTGAAAAAAGTATCGAGATTTGAAAATAACGAATAAATTGAAGCAAATTGAAATTTATATGGAATTGGAACTCAATTGGAGTATACACTTCAGTAGTGAAGTAGTAAAAATAAATATAAGAAATATTTATATTGAACTTAAGAAATGAAGATTGAAGTTCTTAAGTAAATTGGTATTGGGAATATACTAAGTAATTTTGGAATGGAGAAATATACTAAGTGAATAATAGAATGAAGATTAAAACTGAAAGTTGTGAAATGGGATAATTGTGGATAAGTGAATAACAATCAAAATGAATGTGAATAAAAAAGAGAATTGATATAGTTAAAAATCAATTGGGGCTAATTACGTAAGATGTCCGTGTATTATTTTATTCGCATAATGGTTTGATCCAGATTCGAGCATAGAATTTCAAGATAGTTATATCGATCCGAGTTGGGATTTTTCACTCGATTTTCGACGGCGAACCCTGGATATGGATTTTTGATTGATTCTGGAAATTCTCTATCATAGTTTGTGGCTATGCAAGGGGAATGATGGTTTCTGATCAAGAAACCAGGTCTGAGTCAGAGCTAGGAAGTCGGGTGGACGATACTAGTTCGGAAGTGAGATTGTGTGATCGAGTGAGCGATCGAATTTGATATTGCATACGAATGATATATGTACATCGTACGAGCTTGAGCGAAATTGATATTGAAACTTTTGAAAGGAAAGAATAGAGAGATTTTGAATTCTGTGATTGGATATTATGGCTAAGTACGGTACAGGTAATTAAAGGCAAAAGGGAAAATTGATTTTTGATTTCAGAAGATAAATGTGAATTGCCCAACAAGTGATTAATTTGTTGCGAAAAAGTAAAAACACTAGATCATCGGTCCCTTTGCTAAGTGATGATGAGCAAAACAACTCAAACAATGCAAGTACTACCAGAAACCTATGGACCTGGATTTGGAAATTGAATAAATGCCCAAGTTTAAAAACAAAAGGAGATAAAAGGAATGTTAAAAAGAAGAATAGCAGTAAGCCTGCTCTCGTGATAAAGAGCTTAGGAGAGATTCTAGAATATTTTAAGATGGTTCTTGTAGCGAGGAATGATCTGAAGATGGGGAAAGGAAAGATTGCAGTAGGATGTAGTCATGCAACTTAGGGCTTGTATATGAAGCTCCATAGTCGAATGATTTGAGTTGATGGGCGATGTGTGGACATGTTAAGGTGGTGGTAAAAATTGATAGCGAAGAAGATAGGCTGGCTTTGCAAGGAAAAGCAAATTTTGTTTTGTTGCCAACACATATAACAAGTGATTCAGGAAGGACCCATTATGCTTTGAAGTAATGGATAGTGATGGCTATAGTTGGACCTGTTGATCTCATCGACGATGTTACTTGTGTTTAAAGATTTTGCGATTTTGTCTTCCTAAACGATTGGTAATCTTTATGCTTGTATTTTCTGTTGAAACATCTTTGCAGAATAGACTAGTTTGTGATTACTTCGGTGAATTGAAACCAAGTACATTGATGTAGTAATATTTCAGAATTTATAGTAGTTGGTCTCGATATTTGTTGGTAAAATTTTATGTTGTTATACTTAAAACATTGTCAATGAAATGTTATATGTGACAATTGACTATTTGGTTTGTGGAATTTCTATAACTTTGATTATGTTTTACAGGTGGCATTTTTTAAGTTATTAGATTATATCCATCGCTGTTGTTTAATTGAGTAGCACCTCTTCGAATGGAATTTTAATGGCTATTATGAATGCTTTTTTGGAAAAAAATTACGAAGTCAATAGCATTTTGATTATATAAAAGGCTGTAACAAGTATATAATTGTTCATGTAATTGGAAATTTTGTTTTCGAAACTAAGAGCCCGTTTCGCAATTCAAAGAAGAAGTGCTTATGCTAATATGATAAGTACTTCTACTGCTAAAAAGTCAAAAAGTTCATTAGGTATAGCAACGACTTGTAAGTTAAAAGGATAAAAAGTCAATATGGCTGAAAGTATATTTTCAGAATAGCTTTATGGCTTTTGCGTTAGAATCTTAAAACAAAGTACATATGAAAAATTTATTAAAACACAACACAAATACTTGCATGTTGTTCGCACATAAACATAGCAACTAAAGTCCATTTTAAGTTACAAAATCAAACAACAAGCCATACAATAGATGTGTGTTGATCTTTTACACGAATTTCAAACTAGGAAAACATGCTTTAAGAATGCCAAAACAAGTTTCGATGATATACCGTAAAGATGAGTGGGCGTAATTATATTGCTCCCTCACGGATTGTGGTTTCCTGTTTACTCCTGTAAAGTCACTACGATGATTCTTTCTCCTCTGCATGAGGCCAAAAACCAAGGCATATTAGCATATCACGAATCGACCAAATAAAATTTTCCTATTGAAAAAAAGATACACAATTATAAACTCATAGCTTAATTTAACTTTGAGTTTATTGTTCAAGTTTGTTGTGGCATAAAGAATAATAAGAGCAGTTTAATTTCTTGATTTTGAAATTCATCTAAACTATATTCTAAAAAAATAACAAATAATACCCTTTGGAGGCATTGGAAACTTTTTATTCGGATTAATAATTGTATCAGTCTATACTCTTGAATCATTTGCACCGCCTTCCCATCCAGCTAAGACGTATGTGAAACACATATCAAAATCGCATACGCGCATTACATTTTGGGTATGTAAACTTTTCATCCCTCGGGATGGAATTTGTGTCTTTCCCACCGCAGATGCAGTAATATGCATGCCACCAATCGCTCCAACGCAATTCTAAAAGAAAAAAAATCAGTTACAAATATGATTTTCACACGTACAAAATTAGAAATAAGATTTTTAGGGAAATGCAACATGAAAATTTTGGTCAATTTGCAGTTATGTATAAGAGACATTGATAGGAGCAACAGCTCTTGAGAGCAATTGGCTATGCATGCAATAAAGTTATTATAAAAACATACCTTAAACCAAGACCAATATTTATCACCTTTGCTTTTCAAGTATGGATGAGCTATCGTGAAATCTGGAGGTACAAAATTTTGATAAAGCCTTCAATACGTTTTTAAAATGACGTGAAATTGTTTCCAAAGGGTGTTGAAAACGATCAGAAACAACTCTATTACTATCATTATGACCAACTGTGTGTAGAAATATGAACATTTGTTCCTCCACTTTGACATGTTGTGTGTCGCGCAACAACCCACAAGTCTTTAGAGCCTCAAATAAATCTAGTAGAACATTTTGTATGAATAAGCATCTAGCGTATAACCATTGAGTGCATTAAAAACATATTCTCTTCCACTCAACGAGTCATTTCTATATGGTTGTCTCGAGATGCGTCTTGAATAATACTTCTTTCTAATATAGCTAACCATTAATTCAATTGCTTCTTGTTCGATATAACTTGATCCACTAGATTCACTACTTGAACTCCTATTTGTCAATATCCTATATGTAGAAACCTATTTTACAAAGAATAATACAAATATACTGAAAATAAAACCATAATCATGGAAGGTGCCAATAGTTTGCACTCAAAAAGGAATCTTACAGACTCCAGTTTTATAATTTGAATAAACTAAAGATCAACACGCATCCTTAAAGCACTAGAATACAATATTATCATTTTATAAAATTATCATTTTACTATGGTCATAAAAAGCTTCAAAATATGCATTATATTTTTTTACTTAATATGTTCGCAGGAAGAGGAGGGGGAAGTGATGGCTACCACTCCGAGGAACAACTGCATTAGTGTGTTTTACACCGTCATAGTTATGGTTTCCAATGGGTGCATGCGGTATAAAAGTTAAGGCACAACTGCACTAATAATCTGCTGTCCAATAAAATTGCAACTTTAACGTTGACGTGATAGAAATCAAACCTATATTTGCATATAGTTCTAAACCTAATCCAAAAATGTAATTAAGTTCTGAAAATTAGCAAAATATTTCCTATTTCAAATTGAGGAGCCACAAAATTATGTTTGTTTTGCTACCACTACCTATGACAGTTCAATTTGAACTAAAATTTCTTTATTCATACGGTATATTATGTACATTTTGTCAGACACAATATACTACTGATAGTCCATAATCTGTTGTCCAAGCTAAGAAGTGCTCCCAATCAAAATCCGAGCCAAGAAGTGCTTCCAATCAAATCAATCAAAATCCGAGCCAAGCAATGCTTCGAATTAATCAATCTTCTAGAGGTAGATCCATCGATCACGAGCCATTTGTGCTCATCGGAAAACACAACTATCCACCGCCAGATGTGGATTTCCAGTCTTCTATTATTACTGCCAGATGTGGATTTCTGGTCTTCTATTATTGTTATCAGATATGGATATGGATTTCTGATCTTCTAATATTATTACCAGATTTGTTTTTCCGGTCTTCTATTTCCTAGTAGCGAGACCTCCTTAGATCAGCCTTCAATTCAAATTCATTCGACAGGAATCCTTTACCATGCGAGCTGAACATTTATTCTGGAATCTACACTTTCAAATCTCCAAGTTTGCTAACTATGACTTGTACGTCATGTATTTGATCCATTACAGAAACATCATCTTTCATCTAAAATTCAAAGTACTGTAGGGTGAGAAACTTATCTATTCCAATCTTTTTAGTCTTGTACTTTGCTTCTAGTGCATCCCAGATCTCCATAGGTGACTTTATTGGAGTGTAAAGGTCGTATAAGCGATATGTTAAGGTGTTAAGAATGTGGCCTCGGCATAGCAGGTCATCTTCTTCGCGTTTCGATCTCTGTTGCTTTAATTCATCATTTGTGTCATTTTCGGCTGGAGGAGGAAGCGCCGGAAGGTTTTCATCCAGTACGTTGCAGACCTTACTGGTGGTAAGAAGGAACTTCATTTTGTCTTGTCAGCGTGTGAAGTTGGTTCCATCTAGACTGTCCAACCCGACGAAGTCCTGATTCATCAGTTTGAATGATGATTCCGATACTTTTTCCATGGAGAATATTGCTTTAAGAATGTAGGAAGACAGCGAAGGATCGGAGTTGAATCAGGTTTTGAGGCGTGCAGACGTTGTCCATAAAGTAATATTTGCCCCCACTCGCTCGGAGTTTGCTGGTGGGTTGATGGCAAACCGCTTCTTAGGACACAACAAAACCCGAATCGATAGAGCAGCAGTGTCCGTGGAGTCGCGGGAAACTTATTGTTTAAGAGTGGAGAAGAAGAGAAGTTAAAAATGAAATTGATGTTGGAGGCATATATATAGTGTGGGGACAGATGCCAAGCGAAGGGGCGCAACCGATTATCTAACAGTTCAAAGTGGAAGAGGAAAAATTGGTTCAAAAGTTATGATAGTTGGTACCCAACAGTCATATCATCTTTAAGTCAAAAAAAAATCAATATGCACCAAAAATACTATCTATTCATTCGAATTTTCAGAAACTAAAAAGTTGATACATATTGTCAGTCAGAAGCAAACTTGTATAAAGATGGCATTTCATTTATTCACATTTATACTTATCGTCATATGCAACACATTCCTCAGAACTTGTATAAAGATGACATTTCATTTATTCACGAATTTTATGAATATTGGTCTTATTCTTCTGCTGAGGAAGTCTTGTTACTAAGCAAACTTGATGTTGTAGAAGTACATGTCACAGAGAGTCGAAGACTAATAAAAACTGAAGGATAATCTATAAACGTAGTAAAAATAAAAATGAAAGATTTTGTAGAAATTACAGGTTTATTACATTGAAACAACATAGGGTGTTGACTTACCTTATAAAATACATGATTTTTGCCGTAAAAAATTAAAATGAGCTATATAATTCGAGTCATAATAAAAGTGATAAAGTGGAACAATTACGTTGTCGAACCATTATGATTCTGCTTGTTATTTTCTTTTTGTTTTCACTGTGTTTGATTTATTTTCTGTTCTATTTTCATTTATATTGAACTTGGACGGTTAATAAGAAAACCTACGATTAAATTTCTCTAAAAAAAACTCAAGTTCGTTCTATATTGAACAACCATAAATCCTGCTAAAATTTGAAGCAATTTGTTGAAAAAATCACAATAAACGCACAAGTGATTTTACGGAGAAGGATTAGATCATTTCAGATTGGTTTTGCGAGGAAAGAATTTTTAAATAAAAAAAGAGTTAAAAAAATTACCTGGGCATTAGCTTCAGTCTCTTCATTTTCAGTCATTTAAAGAATGAAAAATCAACAAATTCTCAAAACCTGGAGAGAAGAATTACACCAAAAATACTTAAATATAAAATGATTTATAGAATCACACAAGTAATATCCTATCCGATATAAAAATACTTAAATAATCAATCTGTAACATCCCACCTTTTTGTATGCTTAAGCAGACACACGTGCCAACTTAAACCATACAGAAGGGTGGATTGTTATGGGGTAAATAAGAAAAAGTGGAGAAATAAAAGAAACAAAATAGAATCTTGCAGCGAAACGATAAAATATAATAATCAAATAACAGTTCATGAAGCTGTTTTACAAAACATTTGATTATACTTATACAATACATATTAGAGTTACACATACCAAAGAATGATAATTAATGCAGCGGAATACAAGGGTGTAGTGGAATATAATAAATAGTAGTAGTAAAATCTTCGTCTTCGTCCTCCAGAAATAGATCCTTCAAATCCTGAAATGCTCAGGCTGACCCGAGCGAATTGAAAAGACAAAACACTCGAGTCAGAACTAAAAGATCTTATGTAAGTTAAATCAATGAAATAAATATGAGTGTAAACGGCGTCAGAGATGTTTACGGGGTTTGACATCTCCTATCCAGTGTCTAACGTGAGTGCAGTAACTTAAGAAATGTTCGGGATTCACATCTCTTAAGGATCCGTTAAACTATCTACTATGTAGTAATATTCGCTATATACAGTAGTGTCTAATCAGTAAAGTATAATCATATAGAAAATAGCGTTAAGGGGATGGAGAACCTTAACGCGGTCGGATCTTAAAATCATAATCGTAGTAAAGCTCGATATGGTAGGTGACACGGCACAACTAGGCAATGCCAGGGTAGATATACCAATTACGCACACGGACTGATGGATACGCATAGCAGCCACTACCGTTCCACCTCGAACAACATTTCCAAATCGGAGGATGGCCATCTAGTCAAATCACAAGTAAGAGTATAATATCGAAGAAATGTGTCCGAGAAGAGGTGCTACCTCACTGGTCCGAGATCGCTCCTGTTTTAGCCACCTTACGCCAACTCACGGGAGTTGGGTCCACGTATATACCTTAGGATCGTCGCCACCATCCTACTTCATTCTGGAAACTCCACCGCGTACACAGTTGTCAAAGTGGTTTTCGGTATCGACAGAGAGTATGTCCATATCCGATCCCGGTCTCTTTAACAACCAAACGTTATTATAACACCGTGGTCATTTTAAAATATATATACTTTTAAAACACAATCATTGCCTTTCAAAACATATTCTTTATTTCAAAATAGTATATACATCAAAACCAAAATATTATTGCTATTTCAAAACATATCATTTTCTTCAAAATAGTATATATTTTAAAACCAAATCCAATAATATATCATTTAAAAAAAATCCAAATTTTCAATCACTATTCTTACTTTTAATTATAAAACTTAAAATATTCTTTAAAACCATCTTAAACCCAAATCAAATAATGCAGTCATATTCTTAATCTCAAAATTTCAATCGGTTTTAAATCAATATATTTAAAGATAATAATTAAATAAATTCTATTTCAAATAAATTCATTTTCAAACCATATTACTTTCAAAGTTATAACAATTTCGAAAACCAATACTTTGAAAACAATAATACCTAAATTTCAATAAAACATTTCAAATTTGATATATTTCAAGTCTTTAAATATTCCAAAATTCCCAACCAAATATGATAATCTTACATATACCTTAATTCAATTTACTATTATTTAGTTTAGAAATATTTATTTAATAAATTCAATATCACTTAAATAAAGCTCAAACTTGAAATATTCGTAAATCAAACTTAAAACATCATCAAATTTTACTTAGCTTA
Source organism: Allium fistulosum (assembly GCA_030737815.1). Lineage (NCBI taxonomy): Eukaryota > Viridiplantae > Streptophyta > Magnoliopsida > Asparagales > Amaryllidaceae > Allium > Allium fistulosum. Next base: position 152,959,686 of record CM060906.1, on the reverse strand, counting down.
AATTTTAGAATTTAACCATATATAAAAATATATTTATATAATATCAAAATTGGTATATATATAAACCCTTATTTTCCAAAATCCATAGAAAATCACTTTAAAATATTTTATATATATATACCACGGTGCCTGTATATAATTTTTCTATCCTATGGTCAAGTGATACAGATATTTATCATTTCAATCCGTAATTTTAAAGATAAAAGTTTACGGTTATATATCATTTCAAACCGCAATCCCGAATAGAATGAAATTGCATAATAACTTGCAGTTTATATAAAATATAGCATCCATTCATCCAAATATCAATAAAAACCATTTATTACAATCATCATCCAAATTTAAACAAACATCAATAAAGCATATAAAATATAACAGGCATCAACAATAGTTTATATTCAATAAAAATTAATAACTGTTTAACTGGCAGTTTATATGCAATAATAAATAAATTTTACTGTCGAATTATATGCAATAATAAAATTAAATAACAATTTAATTTAAATAAATGCTATCTAACTGAGATGATGATTAAACATATGCTCAAACAATCATAAATAAATTTCTAACCACATCATACATGAATTTAACAAACATAGGAAATCTTAGAAGTTGTGAGTGGGTTAAAACACTCACCTTTTGAATTTAAATCGAATTTAAATTCAATTTAAACCCAAAAATTTGACCGTCTCAGAATTCGTCCAAACCAGTGTCATCAGGTCCGAAATTTCAATACGATCCTAACAAAAAAAACCGCGCGTAAAACGGAGTTCGTATGTGAAAGATATAGCGATTATTGTGATTGAATTTAAATTTTAAAATAAAAAAAAGAGAACACATTCACATACTTGCCACGTCATCATCTTCAGAAACCCAAGCACGCTCCAGTAACGCACGCCGCCTCTCTTCGCAGTTAGCACCCACGCTCCGCTCCCTTTGACCATCAAATACAAACGTCTCCAACCACCTGGCCGCCTCCAACCACCACCATCTCGAAGCCCATGCCGAGCCGCCTCCATTCCCCCTTATGCGCGCCACTCACTTGGCCTACGGAGGCCGCCGCCGCCGTTGAACTATAGGGTTTCGAAACCCTAAATCGAAAAATCATGACGATCTGGCCGTCGAATCGACGAACGAACCATATAGATCGACTTCCCTCGGCTCTCTCTTCAAAACCCAGAAACAGTTTGACGATCCGAAAAAGTTCATCGTCGAGCGATGAACGGCCGAAACTTCTTCGATTTTTACTGGTCAGAGGAAGAACCAAAATGAAAAACGAATTACACCAGAAAACTAAGCTGTTTGAGAGCTTCAATATATATTATTTTGAGATTTTTCTGAGGACTTTGAATTTTTGACTTTATGTTGAAATGGATCCGGATCTGAAATTTTGTCTGCCATTGAGGAGGAGAAGAAGCTGAAGAAATTTTACGCGCAGACAAATGAGAATAGGCGGAGGCTAGGGTTTAGCGGGATATTTATAGAGAAGGTTGAAAATAGAATAGATGGATAGAACAAGTGTACGCGCTAACGCCAAAGTGGCTCAAAAAGCCCGTTCTGACCCCGGAACGAAATTGGATAAACTCATATATCAAAATAGGTGTTTTAAAATATTTTAAACGCAATGGAAAAGGTTTCAGGTTCAAATTCTGTCGTATGAAGAAGTTATGCTAAAAACAATGTTTTCAAATTGACTTTAACTGATTAAATTGCATAAATTTCATAGCGTTTCGAGTCCGTACGATCAAACGACAAGTCCGATTGCTACGAAATTTGAAACATTATTATAATTCACCGTTACGGATCCGATGAAACTGGTTTCGTCGAAATCCGAGTTAGTGGACAAAATGGCTATTTTTCCATTAATTAAATAAATTAAAATTTATTATTAAATCAACTTCCAAATTTTAAATTTTAAACTCACAAATTTTATCACCTTATATTTCTCAATTATTTACAATGATTTAAACAAATCTTTATGTCCATTTTAGAGTTGATAAATCTATAAGTTGTAGTGTCAAATCTTTTATTTCATTATATTCAAAATTATAAATTAAGTTCCCAAAATTTCTATTAAATTAAATATCAATGATTATTCCATCTATAAATTTTTAAGTAGAATGGATTCAATGTTGGGTTCAAAACTATTATTTTAATATTCTTGAATTTCAGTTTAAATCTCTATTAACGTAAAATTTAACACTTAATTCCAATTAATTTCAATGACCAAATTCTCCTAATTTAAATTCAATTAAATAAACAAATCTTAATTCCCATTCTTATTATTCAAACAAATTATTATCCTATAAACATATTTAACCTTTGGTTATGTTTTGCTACCTAAATCTTCCAATCTCATCTTTATTCGTATTAACTCTTTTATTTCCACTAATTTATTCAATATTGACATCCACTTAATCAAATTTACTTCCATTTGTATAGTTGCAATTAAATTCAGTTATTATTTCATTAATACTATTTCCAATTTATTTCTTCCAGTATTAATTACACAATCAAGTTTAATTAACCAATTATAACGGTTTCCACTATTTCTTCAATTGGATTTCATTCCAATCGTCAAGAATTTATTTTATTTACCAATGCAACCTTTAATTCCTAACATTCGCTCCAATATAAATTATAAGATTTTCATTTCTTTCTACATTAAACTACAAAAATCAATTTAAATTAACAAATTAAATGGTCGAAATTTACGGGTCGTTACACTCTCCCCCACTCAAAACTTTTCGTCCCCGAAAAGGAAAAGAAGGGAAAAGAAGAATTAAATAAACCATACATCCTATTCAAAATATACCCATTTTATAATCATTAAATCTTTTTATACTTAAATAAATAAAGTTTGGAAAACATTTTCAAAATATTTTCTAAGTCCGAAATTTACGGAAAATTTTGGCAGAGTCTCCTTTGTACGGAGAGGCTCGGAAGAAAATATAATATAACTATATCAATATACCACATATAATATCCAAAATTTAATATCCCAACACGGGAAAAATAATAAAATAACGCTATAAAAACCGTAATCCGAGAACGTACCTATTTGTCGGGCAAACAACGCTTAATTATGAAACCAAAAGCAGTAGAAATTGCTTCCATAACCTGTATTTCACTTATATAATCCAAAAAGGGTTAAAAATTATATAAATTGAAATATTTGGAGTTGTTTCAACCACAACAACTATCAATACAACAACAATCAATTCCAACCATGCATACACAACAAATACAAAACAACCATTCAATAAAAAAAACAAATAGTTGTTCGGGTTCAAAACTTGAAATTGTACGGAATGAAAATAACTATCAAGTGCATCATTTACTCAACAGTCTTAGATGGAACAAAAAAAAAAAAGATTATGTATTCATCCAACAACTTCAAATTTCCTTACCCTACCAACCATAAAACAAGCAATAACAATTCAAACCAACAAACCAAATTAACTTATTATAAATTTATTTCATACTTTAGTTGTTTGATTTTCTTTCTTTTATTTATTCAGTGATTACTTCATTTATTTTCATTTTATTATATTTTTTTCCTATTTTATTTAGAAATAACTTCAACCCTTTTCTTAAGTTCACAATTTCCCTTTATTATATTACACTCATTTATTTGCACTTACTACTTACTATTATTCATTCATTTATTATTTCGTGATCTTATTTATCCACACTTTAATTACTTAAGTTTATAATCATTCATTTGTCACACTTACCTTTAATTATATTTACTTGGTAAAATTTCAATTATAACTTAAGTTTATAACATTAAATTATCATTTAACAGCAATTTCATTGAATACTTTCATTATTTCAAAATTCTACTTGCATAATATTCTATTACAATTTAAACACTTGCAACAAGGCATACAACCATAAAATCAATCATTCATTCATATCAAACAAAAGAAATAGTTGTTCAGGTTCATAACTTTATATTGTGCAGAATGAAGAATAAACTACTAAGTGTACCCTTCACTCAGCAGTCTTAGGTGAAACTAAATAGATTATTCCTACATCCAAACAATATTAAAGTATCCTTGCCTAAACAACCATAAGCCAACCAAACAATAAATTCAACAATAGATCAAGTTCATTATTATTAATTTCATTCCATATATTTTTGTTTGATTTTCTCTTTATTCATTATTTTTATACATTAAATCAAATCCCTTAGTAGGTAAATTTATTAACTTAAGTTTACAGTCATTTTCCAGTATTCATCTTTTATTCTTATTTTATTCTTTTTTTTTTTTAATACTAAAATCCATAACAACTAGAACATCAATACTTATTAATTTCATTTATTCATTTCTTAAAAATATTCATGTTCAATTTTAGTTACCTGGCATAACAGCTATACTTTAATTCTTATTAATAAAAGAAATTCACTGAATATTTTCATTACATAAGCTTACTTGTATAATTTCCTATACATTTTCTTATTAACATTTTCAACTTTTATATTTTTTGGTAAGTTATATATATGCCTTTAAGAATGTAATTGAAAGTTATACAAATTTTTCTCAATTCTTCTAATTGATTAATGGTTCAATAATTACATTATTTGTTTCATAGGTTACAATTCCAAGTTCCTTTTAAATTTCATTTACCCTTGCATTTAATCACTTATTTTTAGTAAAAGTTCTAATTATAAATTAGTTATATTCCAATTTACTATACTTAATTGAAACTATTAATTAACGAAACTTAAGAATTAAGTACCGGGTTAAATTTCAAATCATTTAAAATAATAGATAAATATATACTTAAAATTTATATATCCAATTATATTTAAAACAATTTAAAAATATTTATTTGTCTATCAAAATAATCTTGTAGTAAAACTACTACAGTGGCCTTCCCACTTCGAAACTCGAAAATGAATGTCGATGATGCGTGCACTCATCACCGAAATTATTTTCCAGCGACAGAGAGGAAAGTACAGAACTTATCTCTTTCCAAAATTTTCTTTAAAACAATTCTTTCAAATTAAGTTGAAATATTTATATCAGAAAATACTTCTAAATAATATTATTACTATATTCCAAAATTATTCGAAAGAAATTTCCAAAAACCCGGAACTTAAGTTCTAAATTTCCAATTTTCACTTATTTTATCTTAAATCTTATTTCTATTATTTATAAATTTCATTACCTAACAACCAATCTATTGCAACCAAATATATATCTTTTATAAAATATTTTACTTTATATATAGAAAATATGATAGGCAAAATTATTTCATTCACCTATATTAAAACAAATATTATGTCGGTCTGTCCTATTAAGTGTTTAGAAATCCCTATTGATGTCATAGCGTCCCATGCACCAACCAGAATTTATAAATACAAAACGGAATAGATTAACACAATATTAAAACCTTTTTATAACACTAACAAATACGCTCTCTCATATATATACACTCAGCGACTCCCATAGGGTATTACTACCCTATTAATAAAGAGTCAGACCCCACAAAGCTAAGGTTTATCGCTAAACCAAAGCTCTGATACCAGATGTAACATCCCACCTTTTTGTATGCTTAAGCAGACACACGTGCCAACTTAAACCATACAGAAGGGTGGATTGTTATGGGGTAAATAAGAAAAAGTGGAGAAATAAAAGAAACAAAATAGAATCTTGCAGCGAAACGATAAAATATAATAATCAAATAACAGTTCATGAAGCTGTTTTACAAAACATTTGATTATACTTATACAATACATATCAGAGTTACACATACCAGAGAATGATAATTAATGCAGCGGAATACAAGGGTGTAGTGGAATATAATAAATAGTAGTAGTAAAATCTTCGTCTTCGTCCTCCAGAAATAGATCCTTCAAATCCTGAAATGCTCAGGCTGACCCGAGCGAATTGAAAAGACAAAACACTCGAGTCAGAACTAAAAGATCTTATGTAAGTTAAATCAATGAAATAAATATGAGTGTAAACGGCGTCAGAGATGTTTACGGGGTTTGACATCTCCTATCCAATGTCTAACGTGAGTGCAGTAACTTAAGAAATGTTCGGGATTCACATCTCTTAAGGATCCGTTAAACTATCTACTATGTAGTAATATTCGCTATATACAGTAGTGTCTAATCAGTAAAGTATAATCATATAGAAAATAGCGTTAAGGGGATGGAGAACCTTAACGCGGTCGGATCTTAAAATCATAATCGTAGTAAAGCTCGATATGGTAGGTGACACGGCACAACTAGGCAATGCCAGGGTAGATATACCAATTACGCACACGGACTGATGGATACGCATAGCAGCCACTACCGTTCCACCTCGAACAACATTTCCAAATCGGAGGATGGCCATCTAGTCAAATCACAAGTAAGAGTATAATATCGAAGAAATGTGTCCGAGAAGAGGTGCTACCTCACTGGTCCGAGATCGCTCCTGTTTTAGCCACCTTACGCCAACTCACGGGAGTTGGGTCCACGTATATACCTTAGGATCGTCGCCACCATCCTACTTCATTCTGGAAACTCCACCGCGTACACAGTTGTCAAAGTGGTTTTCGGTATCGACAGAGAGTATGTCCATATCCGATCCCGGTCTCTTTAACAACCAAACGTTATTATAACACCGTGGTCATTTTAAAATATATATACTTTTAAAACACAATCATTGCCTTTCAAAACATATTCTTTATTTCAAAATAGTATATACATCAAAACCAAAATATTATTGCTATTTCAAAACATATCATTTACTTCAAAATAGTATATATTTTAAAACCAAATCCAATAATATATCATTTAAAAAAAATCCAAATTTTCAATCACTATTCTTACTTTTAATTATAAAACTTAAAATATTCTTTAAAACCATCTTAAACCCAAATCAAATAATGCAGTCATATTCTTAATCTCAAAATTTCAATCGGTTTTAAATCAATATATTTAAAGATAATTCTTAAATAAATTCTATTTCAAATAAATTCATTTTCAAACCATATTACTTTCAAAGTTATAACAATTTCGAAAACCAATACTTTGAAAACAATAATACCTAAATTTCAATAAAACATTTCAAATTTGATATATTTCAAGTCTTTAAATATTCCAAAATTCCCAACCAAATATGATAATCTTACATATACCTTAATTCAATTTACTATTATTTAGTTTAGAAATATTTATTTAATAAATTCAATATCACTTAAATAAAGCTCAAACTTGAAATATTCGTAAATCAAACTTAAAACATCATCAAATTTTACTTAGCTTAAATTTTAGAATTTAACCATATATAAAAATATATTTATATAATATCAAAATTGGTATATATATAAACCCTTATTTTCCAAAATCCATAGAAAATCACTTTAAAATATTTTATATATATAGACCACGGTGCCTGTATATAATTTTTCTATCCTATGGTCAAGTGATACAGATATTTATCATTTCAATCCGTAATTTTAAAGATAAAAGTTTACGGTTATATATCATTTCAAACCGCAATCCCGAATAGAATGAAATTGCATAATAACTTGCAGTTTATATAAAATATAACATCCATTCATCCAAATATCAATAAAAACCATTTATTACAATCATCATCCAAATTTAAACAAACATCAATAAAGCATATAAAATATAACAGGCATCAACAATAGTTTATATTCAATAAAAATTAATAACTGTTTAACTGGCAGTTTATATGCAATAATAAATAAATTTTACTGTCGAATTATATGCAATAATAAAATTAAATAACAATTTAATTTAAATAAATGCTATCTAACTGAGATGATGATTAAACATATGCTCAAACAATCATAAATAAATTTCTAACCACATCATACATGAATTTAACAAACATAGGAAATCTTAGAAGTTGTGAGTGGGTTAAAACACTCACCTTTTGAATTTAAATCGAATTTAAATTCAATTTAAACCCAAAAATTTGACCGTCTCAGAATTCGTCCAAACCAGTGTCATCAGGTCCGAAATTTCAATACGATCCTAACAAAAAAACCGCGCGTGAAACGGAGTTCGTATGTGAAAGATATAGCGATTATTGTGATTGAATTTAAATTTTAAAATAAAAAAAGAGAACACATTCACATACTTGCCACGTCATCATCTTCAGAAACCCAAGCACGCTCCAGTAACGCACGCCGCCTCTCTTCGCAGTTAGCACCCACGCTCCGCTCCCTTTGACCATCAAATACAAACGTCTCCAACCACCTGGCCGCCTCCAACCACCACCATCTCGAAGCCCATGCCGAGCCGCCTCCATTCCCCCTTATGCGCGCCACTCACTTGGCCTACGGAGGCCGCCGCCGCCGTTGAACTATAGGGTTTCGAAACCCTAAATCGAAAAATCACGACGATCTGGCCGTCGAATCGACGAACGAACCATATAGATCGACTTCCCTCGGCTCTCTCTTCAAAACCCAGAAACAGTTTGACGATCCGACAAAGTTCATCGTCGAGCGATGAACGGCCGAAACTTCTTCGATTTTTACTGGTCAGAGGAAGAACCAAAATGAAAAACGAATTACACCAGAAAACTAAGCTGTTTGAGAGCTTCAATATATATTATTTTGAGATTTTTCTGAGGACTTTGAATTTTTGACTTTATGTTGAAATGGATCCGGATCTGAAATTTTGTCTGCCATTGAGGAGGAGAAGAAGCTGAAGAAATTTTACGCGCAGACAAATGAGAATAGGCGGAGGCTAGGGTTTAGCGGGATATTTATAGAGAAGGTTGAAAATAGAATAGATGGATAGAACAAGTGTACGCGCTAACGCCAAAGTGGCTCAAAAAGCCCGTTCTGACCCCGGAACGAAATTGGATAAACTCATATATCAAAATAGGTGTTTTAAAATATTTTAAACGCAATGGAAAAGGTTTCAGGTTCAAATTCTGTCGTATGAAGAAGTTATGCTAAAAACAATGTTTTCAAATTGACTTTAACTGATTTAAATTGCATAAATTTCAAGGCGTTTCGAGTCCGTACGATCAAACGACAAGTCCGATTGCTACGAAATTTGAAACATTATTATAATTCACCGTTACGGATCCGATGAAACTGGTTTCGTCGAAATCCGAGTTAGTGGACAAAATGGCTATTTTTCCATTAATTAAATAAATTAAAATTTATTATTAAATCAACTTCCAAATTTTAAATTTTAAACTCACAAATTTTATCACCTTATATTTCTCAATTATTTACAATGATTTAAACAAATCTTTATGTCCATTTTAGAGTTGATAAATCTATAAGTTGTAGTGTCAAATCTTTTATTTCATTATATTCAAAATTATAAATTAAGTTCCCAAAATTTCTATTAAATTAAATATCAATGATTATTCCATCTATAAATTTTTAAGTAGAATGGATTCAATGTTGGGTTCAAAACTATTATTTTAATATTCTTGAATTTCAGTTTAAATCTCTATTAACGTAAAATTTAACACTTAATTCCAATTAATTTCAATGACCAAATTCTCCTAATTTAAATTCAATTAAATAAACAAATCTTAATTCCCATTCTTATTATTCAAACAAATTATTATCCTATAAACATATTTAACCTTTGGTTATGTTTTGCTACCTAAATCTTCCAATCTCATCTTTATTCGTATTAACTCTTTTATTTCCACTAATTTATTCAATATTGACATCCACTTAATCAAATTTACTTCCATTTGTATAGTTGCAATTAAATTCAGTTATTATTTCATTAATACTATTTCCAATTTATTTCTTCCAGTATTAATTACACAATCAAGTTTAATTAACCAATTATAACAGTTTCCACTATTTCTTCAATTGGATTTCATTCCAATCGTCAAGAATTTATTTTATTTACCAATGCAACCTTTAATTCCTAACATTCGCTCCAATATAAATTATAAGATTTTCATTTCTTTCTACATTAAACTACAAAAATCAATTTAAATTAACAAATTAAATGGTCGAAATTTACGGGTCGTTACACAATCGGTATTATAATAATTTTCATTTTATATTTCACAAACTGGGTAACAAAATACCATACCATGTAATTGAATATTTATGCATTATATATTGTAAACCATGTAGCAAATTTAACTTGGCATAATGAGTCAGTATTATGCACTTTATATTGCACAAACTAGGCAACATATTCAATAAATGATAAAGATGATCGCGAACAAGATAAAACCAAAGCATATATTATTTAGTAATTCATATCTGATTCATCTGAATTAGTAATTCCAAGGAAATTTATTCATCTGCAATTAAATCACAACCATAAGTCATAACTATCTGCAGTTGTAGAAAATAGCCTGTAGTGAAATAAGCCAACACCGCAACTTATTGCAGAAACTCAGTTGAACTGCTACTAAAATAGCCTGCAGTGAAATATTCGAGAAATTAAAATTTGTTGTTGAGAAAATTAGTTAGAAATGATGGAAAAGTAGCTTATTTCAATCCAATCTAACGGATGACGTAGACCATATAATGAAATCACCAATCCCGACTTCTCCAATTGTGTTTGACTCTGGATTTTTTTCAGCCTTGTATAGCTCCGCATCACATATTTTTCATGTAACCATGCTTACTTTCATCTCGTGAGCTTCCAAAGTATAACCATGACAAATATTTCAATATATGTGGTTGGTGACAGCTAGTGGAGGCTGGAGTCGGTTGGGGCGGAATTGGGGAAGAAGAGAGTGATGGTGGGAAAGTTAGAAATTTTTTGGCTGAAGCTTGTTGTTCGCGAGTTATACTCAGGTAGGCGATGGCTAGTGACGGTCCTTTTTTAGCCGTCGCCATGATCAGTTGCAATTTGAAGCCGTGTATTGATTTTATCGAAGAAAAACGAAAAACAATATAGTGACAAAATGGAACCTAAACCAAATATTTTGTGCTTAAAAGGAGATGATTATTTGACCATTCAAACCAGATTCTTCCTCGATCCATCATCCTAAATTTGGGCTTAATGCATGTCGTGAAAATAAAACAATGTAAAATCATTCCCACCTCTTACATTATAATTTAAAAATTGTAAAAGAGACGGCATTCAATTTCAATGGGACCCCTATAATTAGTATTAGGAGCCAGCTATGATGTTGCCGATCTTTGTTATAATCAAAGGGATAGTGTCCACACTCTACTTTAGGAATTTGATGGTCGCTATAGAGGAAAACGGCTGGACAATCGAAAGGATTTTTTTTACGTTGCGGTAAAAATTGATTTCGACGCTTGAAAAAACCTACCCTAGCAGATCATACCTAACCCTGATTGTTAATTAATTAATTAATTTTTTGTTTTTGTTTTTTATTTATTTTCGCTTTTAGATTTTTGGGGTAGCTGGATCTTGTATTTACTTTGTTGGTGCTGGTCGCCGAGCTATAGCAATTTGTGACACCCCACCTTTATACCCACGCTAACCAAGAACACTACGGTGTAGTGCTGTCAATTAGCACGGAGAATAAGGCTGTTGAGGAGCGACCATCCATGTAACTTCTTTGTGCGAGTACCGATATGTCAGATAGTATAGAATGCATATCATTTAAGGAGGAAATCCGACATACCAAAACAAACTCAAAGCTATCACACAGTGGCTATATATAATCTTCGGAAACAAATATAGAAATAAACATAACAAAAATCAGTCACAGACATCCATATCACAAAGGCGGAAGAAGATATGAATAAATATACAACACATGAAAGTGTACATTAGAGTAGTGGTCAGAAAGATCCACGATAATACAAAAGAATAGCAACATGTGCTATACAAAAGAATAAGTACACAATGTAGAGTCAATATATCAAATGCGTACAATCAAAAACTACTAATCTAAGTAGTTAGCCAAAATTCAGAATAATCCTGAAGAGAAGTCAAGCAGAAGCACCTGTAACATCTCGGTCTGACCCGAGTATTATTTATAAGAAAATAATAAACGGATCAGTCTAGCTATAAATATCAGATGATATGGTATATAGTAAAAGGCATGACATGAACATGTAATAACCATAACGGCATACTACGATAAGTATGTAAATGATAACCAACAAAAGATTAATCAATATCACAAGAATCTTCTCAAAGATAAAATAGGGTATCATACCATAAACTTGTATCCATAACAAGTCAATAACACATAAATTCACCAATGCACAAAAACTGATATCATATCAATGAAAATCATGAAAATTGGTGAAGCACAAAATTCCAGAAATCATCACCAGAAATCCAGAAAACACATAAAAAGAGGGGAGGCCTAACACATGAATGGGAGCATGAAAACTCACCTACGCGTATCACACAGGACGAGAAGCTATCCATTAAATTTCCACACAGTAATGGCTCGAAGGCCGTAGGGTGCTACTCTACATATGTGATGGCGAAACATCACATAAACAGGGTATAGTCTCCCTCGCAGACAAAGAGACATCGCTCAATCGCTAGTCTAAATCACAAAAATGATCGTCATGATCATCAGGAAGTGTCGATTACACTAAGCTAGTAAATATAAGAGTTTAGCTTCATGTCCCATAACCACTTGCTTAACTCAAATATTTACGAACAGATTGTAGATCTACACTAGAAAATTGCCACAAGAGTTTCAATATGTGTGAATCGAAATCACACCAATGAGGTATAGACTAACCTTGAAGATAAAGAGATACGTGTGAATCGAAATCACACAAATGGTGTCTAGTCTAACCTCGCAAACAAAGTGACATCGCTCAATCGCTAGTCTAAATCACAAAAATGATCGTCATGATCATTAGGAAGTGTCAATTACACTAAGCTAGTAAATATAAGATTTTAGCTTCATGTCCCATAACCACTTGCTTAACTCAAATATTTACGAACAAGCTGTAGATCTCCACTAGGAAATTGTCACAAAAAGGGTTCAATCGAACAAGTCCAAGAGCTAACCGACGAAGTGAACGCAAGCGTTTCATACCACTCGTTTTACTAAGTCGTTTAAGTCGATTTCTCATCCGAGTGAAGTAAAGGCTTGTATATACTAGTAGATTGGAAATCGGTTTGAGAAAACGAACTTTTGATATTTAAAATAGTGTTGAAATCGCTTTGATGAAAGAGTTTTGATATTTACTACTAGTATTGAAACCTTCATATCTTTAAAGTGACAAGTCATAAAACGATTGTTGAAACAAATCGAATCACATCAATTCACGTTCAAAGACGTGAGTAAAGTCCAAAGAAATCAATCCCAAAACCATCATAGTACAAAATTCTGATGAATGTTTTTCAGATAAGATCCCCTACGAAGGGGGGTACGGGGTTCGACCTGCCCGGTCAGGTCGCGGGGGTCCAGGGGGCAGCGCCCCCGGCGGGGTGCGGGGCAGCGCCCCATCAGAACGGTACGACCTTTTGAAGACAAGTTACAAAATGATTGTAGAAACAATCAATCATCAAAATTCACATTCGAAGACGTGAATAAATTCCAAAGAAATCGATATCAAATCCATCAAAGTGGATATTTCCAAAATTCCCAAAGGAAGATGTCATCAAAGATGATATTAAAAGATAACAACAATAGGGAAACCACACGAATCGATTAAAGTTGGAAATCACTCAAAATAGGCGAAATAGGCAAACAGCATCAGGTCGGTCGGCCGGCTTCAGGGCTCGGTCGACCGGACCCTGTTCTGAAAAATAGTTCGGGAAGCAGGTCGGTCGACTGAGCTCTGCAGCCGGTCGACCAAACCCAAACAGAGAAGTGCTTAGCACTTTTGGAAGCAGGTCGGTCGACTGACTACAGAGCTCGGTCGACCGGACCTTTTCCAGCACTGCCCAACTTATCAAGTTCATTGGCCAAATCTCGACCAAATTTCTTTTTCGCGAGCAACGACACTAAGGATTTAAGCCTAACGATAACCCGGCCTTATAAGTTCTTCAATGCATCACAAAAAAAATCATGATCAAAGATCAAAGTTTGGATTTTTAAAGAATTGAACTCAAAACACTAAAAATTGGAATATTCACCAAATCAATCCAAACCAAGTGCAATTGCACAAGAATAAGTGTTAGGAATTCATACCTAACAATCGAAGATAAATATAGTTTAAGATGTGAGATAAAAATCTCACCTTTGAATCCAAAAACAATGAATGAGAAGCTTGAAGACAAGGGAAGATCAACCACACTTCAATCTCAACACAAGAAGCTTGAATCTAAGCTTAAAAAGAAAACACTTCCCAAATTAGGTTTAGGAATTTTTTTTGAAATAAAAGAGAGAATGAATTGGAGAAGAAGATGGAGATGCATACCTTAGCTTCTCTTTGGATTTGGAGCAAGAATTTGGATTTGCAAGAGGAACTAGGGCTTGGAGTTTTAATTTCCCATTACACTCACCATTGTTGCTCAAGAACTGAAATGAGGAGGAAGTGAGGGAGAATGGGGAGAAGTGGTTCAGATTTGGGGGTTAAGTTGGCAAAGGGGCTGAACCCAAACCCAAACCCAAAGTGCAAATGGTCAAATTTTTGACTAGCTCCAAACATATCAAAGTTTATACTTAAAAAGGTTGCAAACGACATTTTGAACTCAATGGAAGTGGTCTCGAGTCCTAATTCGATTGTTTGCAAAAAGTAGCTTTTCGGACTATAATCCGACGAACGATGCTATATTTAAATAAAATATTTAAATATAAAATCGATAAATATGCGGGTTGTTACAGACTCCCCTCCTTAAAGAAATTGCGTCCTCGCAATTCTTAAGAAGGAAACAAAGAGTAACCATAAAAGCATATCAACACAAAATAAATTTGAAATAGGAAGTTCACCATAAAGAGCATGAAAGAGTAAGCCTGAACGGGATCGCTCGATGAATTCCCAGGATTCCCAAGAGCAATTCTTAGGATCTGAGAACCATTGAACTCTCACAAGAAGAACATCTTTATTCCGAAGGCGCTCAACCTCCGAAGCAATGATGCGAATGGAATGTTGCTCATAAGTTAAATTAGGTGAAACTTCAGTTTCTTCCACAACGCCAGACTCAAGAATATAAAAATCGGAATCTCAAAAGCATTTCCGTAATCGAGAAACGTGAAACATGTCACGAATAGCAGAAAATTTGAGCCGGTAATAAAAGGCGATACGTCATGGATTCACTATGTCCAGCGATAGGAAATGGCCCAATATGTTGAGGTGTTAACTTTCCCGATCGACTGAAACGTAAAACACCGTTAATAGGTGAAACACGAATAAAAATCTGGACCTAAAACCAGCTTCTCACCGACCTTAAGCCAACAAGAAGGAGATCGGCATGGCCTTCCATAGAGTGTCTCGAAAGGAGCCATATCAATACTAGATTGGAAGCTGTTATTATAGGAAAATTCAACGAGTGAAATATGATTTTCCCAACTTCCACCGAAATCAAGCACACAAGCACAAAGAAGATCTTCGAGAGTTTGATTCACACGCTCAGTTTGTCCATCGGACTGGGGGTGATAAGCGGTGTTAAAAATCTCGAAGACTTTCCCAAAATCCACTATTAAACAATGGATCGCGATTGCTAACAATAGAAGTAGGGACACCATGCAATTTACCAATTTCCTTGATAAAGAGTTTGGCCAAAAGAGAAACGGTTCGGTTAGACCGAATGGAAATAAAATGGGCGAATATAGTAAGTCTGTCAACTATCAACCATAAGCTATCATGACCCGAACAAGAACGGGAAAGGCCATGACTAAAATCCATGGAAATTTGATCCCACTTCCAAATTGGAATTTCTAAAGGTTGCAATAACCCACCATGCCGTTGTGAAGTTGGCAAGTCATGCAACACTTAACAAAGTTAGCAATAACAGATTTCATTCACTCCCAATAATAAAGCCGCCTCACTTCGACGTACATTTTACTTCTACCGGGATGAATGGTAAATTCAGAATGATGAGAATCTTCTAAAGTATCTTTTACGAAGATCACTAATATTTGGTACGATAAGTCTACCAAATTTCCGAATGCCGCCACGAAATCAATATCGAGGTCTTTCAACTTTCAATATTAATTTTATCCCTACAACTTTGACTAAAAAGAGCCAATTCAGGATCTAGCCTTTGAGCTTCAAGTTTGCAGTCTAAAAGAGAAGGACTAGCCTCAAGGCTTCATAAAACAAGAGATGAACATGAATTAGAACTCACGATCTCGAATCTCACGAGTGGAGGAAATCTCGAGATCATTCCATTCGGATATCATCAAAGAAATAACTGCCTGTTGCTTAAGACTAAGGGTATTGGCAACACGATTTCCCCTTCCGGGGGTATAAAGGATATCAAGATCATAGGATACAAGGGATTCGAGCCAACGTGGTTGACACAAATTAAATTCCTTATGAGAAAATAGATATCCCAATAATTTAAAATCGAGGTGGAGAACAAATTTCTTCCCCAGGATGATGATGCCAAACTTGGAAAGAAAAATCAATAGTCGCGAGAACCAGATCATAAGTGACATACCTAGCCTCGATCGGCTTTTAGGATTTAGAAGCACAAGTGATTGTGCGCTCTCTTTTGCAAGAGAATGGCATCCAAACCAATACGATTAGCATTGGTACAAAAGAGAAAATCTTGGTTCCCTTCGAGAATCACAAGAATAAGAGTATCGAGAAAGAATTCTTTCAAGTAATCTTCTTTCCCGAAAAGCTAAAACTTTCAAAAATTACAAATATCTTTATGTAATAATCTTTCTAGAGAAATTTACATTTTACTAATCAATTTACTATGTCTGGTTGTCTCATCAAAGCGTTTAGGAAATTCCTATCGATAACGTTGATCAAGCGCATCGACCAGAATTCTTAAAGCACTTAATGGGCAATACAATCACAAAATCATCTTCTATATAATAAACATGTTTCTTAAAAAAACTTTAAGAATATTCTTTGCTTGTTTAAGAGCAAAGTCAAATTGTACTTATAAATAAATCTTATGAAAAATATTTGCAAAAATTTTAAATTTCTACTTTCATCCAAAATCAATATATACAAGAATGGAGTCATCGAGATCGTAGAATACTCGATTCATAAAATGGATGAAATAAGCTGGACAAACTGAATGACATAATAAGTCATTCATAAGAACCATAACGAGTGCGGAATGCGGTAAGTGGATGCTAACTTCCGCAACTTGTAGCTAATGAAAATCAGTGGCAAGGTCGAACAAAAAAGACCCTAACACCTCTCAAAAGATTTCTTAGGGGATAATCCTAAGACAAACTCAAAAATACCGAAAAATCCTCTAACTACATGAATGAGAGAAATAACACTTTCCTCATCATGTGAGTTAAAGAATAAAATGATGCCATTAAAAATTTGAAAACGGAGTCACGAAGAAGAAAAAATAGAAATCTGCTTAACAGATAGGAAATGTCGAAAATGAATAGTCCGCTTGAAAAAATAGGATACGGGCTTCACAATTAAGCCAATCCTTTCACAAAAGTTAATTCCGAAGCCTAAGTAGAAATCGGCTCGGAAAGAAAATTCACATAAAATAATTTTGACATCAATAAAAAGCAAATTGAGTGTTGCGGATCCACCAAATCCAGATTCGCAATCCTCAAAGAAGTTTTTAAACCCAAATATTTAAAGAAAAGGAATCGACAAGTTCTTTTGATATGAAATGATGAGATGAACTCATATCAACAGGAACTCGAGAACTGTGCAGTTAAAGCGCTCGGTGGATTCAAAGCGGTGGAGGTGCAAAAAGTCATAGCGGGGATACAGCGGGGATATAGAGGGATATAGCGGATGGCTCTAAAATAGTGTCACGTACAGGATTTTTCGACTTTCGAAAATTCGACATCGATACTCACTTTATCGACTGCCGAGCAATCGAGTGCCGGAAACTCCAATAGTGAGGGTTTTAGATAGAAGTAATAGAAGAAAAAGAGAAGAAGAAGAAAGCAGAAGAAGAAAGAAAGAAGAACAACTGAACAACATCAGAACAGAAAACAATATCAGAATCTTACACATCGCAGCAGAACAATATATAATAAATAAACACTAGTCTTTTAAAACAAAGAGCTATATCAGTTTATACATACATCAATCATCAGAGTCAATATACAACTCAATACAAAAATGGACAGTTATATAAACTTGTCCTCATACAGAATACACAGCGGAATAAATACTATCAGATACAAATACTACGTCTCGTCATCTAGCTTATCTCCAAAGCTCCAGAATATCCTGATAATCTAACTCTAGACTGCCCATGTGGAAATTGGTGGGCACCCAGAGTTTAGAAGGGAAACAATAAACTCCGAGTCAGTCATGGTGACTGGTGTGAGATCGTAAAACAGTTATTTTTCACAAAGAAAATAAAACAAATTCGCAATGCTTTTGGAAAATGAAACTACCATAAGACCTCCCACCACACACACAATGCAAACGCAGACTTGGAGGAGATTTCTTCTTATGATAGTCAAAGATGCTTACTACGCAAAAATCAAATTCTTTTTGATATTATTATTAGTGCATAGTGTAGAAATCATTTCGAAAGTAGAATATAAATCTTAGCCAGCATAGGTACCATTATAGTATGCTTGCTATAGCTACCATATTAAATGGCAGGTTCTACAACTAAAACCGTACAAGGCTCGTATTGTTTCTTTGGATTTCCAACAAATGGTCAGGCTAAGGAACTTCCTATCCACGATGGGTACGTCCCTGGAATAGACGACCCGAGAAATAACCTAACATTACGGTTAGATCTCTGCCAACACAAGGCCGGGTTACCTCTGCAAAAGTAGGTAACTACTGGCACGCATATGTCATCCCCCGATCGTCACCGATCTTCCCGAGGATCCCCGATTCGCAACAAACCACATAGTAAAAATGCAGCAACCACATAGGTTAAGTATCTGGGCTCCATACCATGATACCACCTTTATCCAGAAGGAATGACATACACTAAGGGGCGCTACTCCCTAGAACCTTGTCGCATCCTTCCTGTTTTGACCATTTCCGGGGTGTGAGGCTCGACGAAGTCTCGTCCACAAAGCTACGCTTTCTACGAAGCCATGCTTCGGGTCAAACAAATGATCAACCTATGATCACAAAGATATAAGATCAAACAAATGATCATATCACAAATGATCAAACACTGATCATTTCACAGCAACACTCAGTATGCCACGTTACCAAATTGGGAGTATATCGCTGATAAATTTCAACTACATAACCTCTGAGCTCGTACGTCTCAGAGAAGGGTGTTAAGCTAAGAGAATAAATTCTCCGCCACCAACAGAAATGTATTTGAAAGAAATCAGCTTTATATCTCAATCTGTAACGTCAGACACACAATCCATACAAGTCTGTTCCGGGATCGAACAGAACCGAAGGCACTTCTCACGAAGCCCTTGCAATTCCGGATACTTTTCTAATCACGTCCGGACTTCCCGTCACTAAGGGTGATAAAAACCTCTAAACCGGAGATCAGCCGATGTAGAGTAACTCGACGGTAATCCTTCCGTTTTCAAAAATATCCGGTCTTCAACACCGGTCTTCGAATGCAATTCATAACGACGTATCACATATTCGGAATGGGTTATACGACCCCATGGTCCTTTCCCGGCTAACCCGAATAGTGAGCGTTTATTTTAAAAACAAGTGTGGCATTCAAATTCATCCAATTCACAACAAATACCTACTCAAGGTAATTATTGATAGTCGGTTATTTAACTATCAATAAAGATGCGCAACATCATCAGATTCCAAATAATTTTCCCAATTATTTATTTTCCAAAATATCTTTACTAGATATAAAATTTCCACACTTCAAAAATAAATCAATATTTATTTTTAAACAGATCCCCTTTTCTTTTATAAATTCCATATTGAATTTATATTTTCAAATATCTACAGATATACGATTTCCAAATCGATTTCAATATTCAATTTCAATTTATCTTTAAGAAGATAAATTCTCAAAAACATTTCATTTCATATTGGAAAAGCATTTCCATACTTAGTTAATAATAAGTAATTCACAAATCATTTATTTTCAACATTTGAAAATATTCAATATACTTAAATCAAATTTAAGTATGAATTCATTCTTTAAGGAAATCATTTATTATAACAACATTTATTTGAGTCAAAACGAATGTTACGTAAAACATCGTTACGACGACTCAAAATCACTAGTATAGGGATTCGAAATTTAAGATAGATATTTAAATCCCAATACTAGATAAAAACATTTCCTTTCGGAAATCATTTACTATAACAACAGTGTTATAGTCCACCATTTCCTTATTTTTCGAAAACGTCTATTTCAACAATAAAAATGTTGAAATCTATGTATTCGATATCATAATACATTTTAAAAACATCTTTAAAATGTTTAACTTCATTTTCAATGTCACTTTCCCAAAACTATCCATTTTACTTAACGATATATTCACTATCCAAAATCGTGAATATACTACACTAATTACATTTCACTATTTTCTACACATTTTATTTCAATAATAATTCGCTATCCAAAATCGCGAATATATCTCCTTTAACAACCTTCTATATTTAATTTATCAAATCCAATTGATTTCGAATTTATAAAACAACGTTTATAAATTCTATTTCTATTGTCTAACAACTTCAATTTAATAAATCTCCTTTATTAACAATTCGATTCATAACTCAAATCTTATACCAACAATCCATATTATAAGTTAAATACTTATAACTCCTTTATCTTACAAAATCATTTCCATTTATAAGTTCACAATTTATAAATTTCATTTATTTATAAATTCTTAAAAATTCATTTTAACGCTTATAAAAACTCGTTTTATAATACCAACATTTTAAAGTTATAAATATCAATCTTGTACATCTTTTACATACATCGTTTTTAATAATTCAAAAATTCCAATTAAAACCATTTTATAAATTTCTTAACTATTTATTTCAAAAGAATTTACTTTTTGGTTAAAATTCACAAAATCTTAACTTTTATAACTTTAAAATCTTAACGTTTATAAATCAATTCAAAAATTCCATAAAACGTATATTTTCAAAAATCACTTTAAAAAAAATCCTTTCTAAAGTAAAAGTCGTTATTTTTACATTTCAAAAACTTGAATCCGATGATGCAACAGCACCAATTAGTCAATCACAACATCAAACATCATATATCAACATATGATAACAGAATATACATCAATATTTGTAAATAAATAAATACTGGTGAGGAATCCAGTTGGATCCCTCCAACCTGTTTCCCTGCATCCACAGACGTTAGCACAATACCAATTCCACTTCGAGGTGGAATATCGCGGTATATGGGTTTTATAAAAATATCCGCTTACTAACGGCGCAATAGGGTCTCATCCGCTATACGAGGCGGGAAATCAATCAATCCAATATATACATATGCCAATATGTATATATTGCTATATATAGATATATATATCCTACTATATCTAATATCACATCCAATAGCAAGCAAACAGTCAATAAATAACTGCAAAATCCAAATTTATTTGAGTGAGAAAAATCTCACCTTAGCTTTTTGATTTGCCATCCATTTTCCCATTTTGATCGATTCTTCATTTTAGACCTTGTATAACAATTTTAGACAATCGATAAATATTCGAATTAAATCGAGTAACCAATTTTCATTTTGATAGTTTTAATCATTCAATGATTTTTATTTTAAACCAGTTTCTTTTTAACAAAATATTTTCTGAATATACTTCTTCTAAAAGAACAGTAGGCTAGATATATAAATTTATATTTAACTTAAATCCTTATATCCTCCTATTTGATAAATAAATTCAACTAACTATTTTATTCAAACTAATGCTTTTTTTTTTTCAAACCGATACTTCCCCTTTTAAAACCATTTTGCAACATAAATAAATTAAATCAGTTTAGTTTAACACACTAACCACATTAATCACTAATTACCTTATTAAAATAAACCGATAGATTTCTATTTTTCTAACTGTAAAAAGAAAATTCCACTTCAGTCTATATTTCAACTGAAAAACAGAAATTTTTATTTCTAACTTTATTGTTAATATTTTTTTTTCCTTTTTCTTGATTTTCAGCAAATAAAAATTGTATAAACAAATTTTCAAAAGAAAATACCTCACAATCGAATTTAAGATCAACCAAAACCCTAGAAGGCCACGACCCTGAGCTCGACATCGCTCGAACTATCTCTATGTCTAATGCTAGAGTCGCCACCACGATTGAACGCCACCACAAACCCCATCGCGACGCTATCCTCCTCGAGTCCATCTCGATGCCAGTATCAACAATGCCAAAATCTCGCGACCACAAAAACTCGAGTTAACATCCACGTGTACGAACGCGTACTCCACCTCCTCTCATCTGCGCTCGATAGAGCCACCATCGAACTCGCGTGAGCAACTCAAAGAACCAAGGTCGTCATCGATCGATCAACGAACGCCTCCTCGACATCACACCCTAGGTCGCGATTCCCTTCCGATTTGAAACGATCGAACCCCTAACTGATGATGCTCGGCCTCAACTTCAAGTTCAAGGATCGGCTCGAGATCCTGACGTCCCTTAGTTTGATTCGAAAAGCTTTCTCCTTCCTGGAACGAATTCGCGATTTAATGACTTGCTTGGGAATCAAAACTGAAAGGGGGGAAAAGTTTTGGTGGCCGGCCATTCGATTTCGTTCGTGAATTTCATTTGAATTTAGAAAAGGGAATGACTTCGTTTAACTGAAGTGAAGAGGAAGCTGGTTTGTTTTATACCTCGGCCATTTTTATTTTTATTTCGCGAACGAGATTTTTGAAGAGGGAGAACGAGATTGTCTTTTAAAATGGAACGAAGCATGCCTCCACGATTTCGTTCGTAATTCCTGGCAAAAATTTAGGCGTGGTTTAAGGGGGAAAACATGTATTGACATTGACCAGTTTTAATTTAAAATTAACATTTTTTTTTAATTTGAATTCGGTTGAGCTTAACGCGTTTATTCTCCGTACGGTTACGTATTAGATCCGAAAAATACGAAAATTGAAATCCGACAATAATTCAATATTACGGACCCAATGGAACTGGTTTCGTCGAATTCCGAGACTGTTTGAAAAATGACTATTTTTAAATATCGGTTCAAACAATTAAATTCAAAACTGAGCAAAACAGTTTAAAATTCAATCCTGACAGTTCGATTAGCTTCGGTATTATCAATACGAATTTTAAAAGCTTTTGAAATATTTTTCTTCAGCTTAAAATTGAAGATTCAAATTATTATTCAACATTCAACAGATTAAATTTTAAAGTTTAATCGCAAATTTCAAAGTTGAATCGGGGATTCAAATTAAATTATCGATCAAATATTTAAAATTAATTAAATATTTTCAATTTAATTTGTTCAAAATTCTGGGTCGTTACAAACTTCCCTCCTTAAAAGAATTTCGTCCCGAAATTACAAGTCAGGAAGAAAAAGTCCTTAACTCGTCTACTATTTTTCACAACCCAATAGTTTTATCAAATTTATCAAAACAAATCTTTTTACTAAAGATTCGTTATTAATTCAACTAAATTTCTAAACATTTTCATAATTTTCAAACGATATTGTTTACTTCAAAATTCAAATTTAAATTCAAATTCAAATTTAAACTTTTAAAATTTTCTCAAAAATTTTCTAACACTCGGAATTTTCGAAAAATTTCGCCAGCGTCTCCTTTGCGCGGCTAATACGGTACGACTACAAAACGTCCCTACGGACTCTCAGATTTCAAAAAGAAAAAGAAAAAGCCAAGCGGCTAGACCAGAAATCAGCAAATCTCATATTATAATTCAAATACTTACCTTTTGTCGAGCAATTCAAATTTATCTTTTGAAGATCAAATCCAATTTATAACACCTGTATATCCTACTAGCCATAATATCTAGTTACAATATTCAATCCAATTTGCCAATTCTGTTACCAAATTTCGATACTTACTTCTTATACATTTTTAGTTCACTATTGAAGTTACATATCTATTATCATTCAATTTTACATTTCAAATTTCATTTGAATTCAATTCACAATTTCAATTCAAGTTGAATTCTATTTAACTTCTGAATATTGAATTTATCAATTATCTTTCATTCATAACTGCACTATTTTAAATTAGTTTTAATTACTAATTCATCACAAATTCTAATTCACTTTATTCAAATTTGTTTTCAACATTCAGTTTCAATTCCAGTTTATTCTTTTGTTCATTCCCAAAATTTATTTACAATCCACTATTTTGGTTTATAACCACTTATATTAAACTGGATTTCTAATTCCATATGAATTTTAATTCGTCTTTCATTTGTAGTTATTCAATCCAATTCAATGCTTACAAATTCGAAATGAATTTCAACTTTCAATTTCACTTCATTCAAATTTGTTCACTTATACTTACTTTTATTTTAACTCCATCTTTTTAAGTTAAATTTATTCTATCAAAATTCAATTTGTATAAGTTATCAACTTAATAATATTTCATAAATATTTTTATATAGTATTCCAGAGTTTACCAACATTTCAAAGCCATTTTGAAAACAATTCAAATTATCCTTTGAATTTTCAAAACAAAACCCAAAATTTCAAACAACTTTCATTTAAAACAATTTGGCAGCAATTCCTCTTTTGGAAACCCAAAAATGAATTCTAATGATGTGGCCATCATCATCAGGATTATTTTCCAGCGACCGAAAAGAGTTTAGAGCTTTTCATTCATTCAAAACATTTTTCAAAACCTTCGAAATTCATTTTCAAATCAAAAAGGATTTAAACTTTCCAAATCTCCAAAATTTTCAAATTCTTTTAAAAACATTTCCAAATACTTCTCTGGAATTCCGTTTCAAATTACAAATCACATTTATAATTTATATTCTCAAATTTCATTTGTATGTGAATTTTATTTCTTTATCTTTCAATTCACATTTATAAATTTCATTCGTTAAATGGATTTATTTCCAAATCTTTGGTTATTATTTTAATTTCTTATTCAATTCCAGTGATGATAATTCACTATTATTACTTCCTAACATCCATATACTATGATAATCCATAGAAAATTAGTTCCTTTATATACAAAATATAATCAAGGTAAAATTATTCCATTTACCCAATTTAAAACAATATCGTGCCGAATTGTTCTATATAAGTGTTTAGAGATTCCTATCGATAGAGTTGTACGGACAATACCGACCAGAATCCATATACCACTCAACAAACCAATCATCACAATATAAAACAATTTTATATTCACTAACAAATACGCGCTCGTATCTATTATTACACTCAACTCATTCTAGAGTACTACTGACTCTATCTCTAATGAGTAACACCCAACAGAGCAGGGTTGTCGCTTAACCATATGCTCTGATACCACGCTTTCACGTACAGGATTTTTCGACTTTCGAAAATTCGACATCGATACTCACTTTATCGACTGCCGAGCAATCGAGTGCCGGAAACTCCAATAGTGAGGGTTTTAGATAGAAGAAATAGAAGAAAAAGAGAAGAAGAAGAAAGCAGAAGAAGAAAGAAAGAAGAACAACTGAACAACATCAGAACAGAAAACAATATCAGAATCTTACACATCGCAGCGGAACAATATATAATAAATAAACACTAGTCTTTTAAAACAAAGAGCTATATCAGTTTATACATACATCAATCATCAGAGTCAATATACAACTCAATACAAAAATGGACAGTTATATAAACTTGTCCTCATACAGAATACACAGCGGAATAAATACTATCAGATACAAATACTACGTCTCGTCATCCAGCTTATCTCCAAAGCTCCAGAATATCCTGATAATCTAACTCTAGACTGCCCGTGTGGAAATTGGTGGGCACCCAGAGTTTAGAAGGGAAACAATAAACTCCGAGTCAATCATGGTGACTGGTGTGAGATCGTAGAACAGTTATTTTTCACAAAGAAAATAAAACAAATTCGCAATGCTTTTGGAAAATGAAACTACCATAAGACCTCCCACCACACACACAATGCAAACGCAGACTTGGAGGAGATTTCTTCTTATGATAGTCAAAGATGCTCACTACGCAAAAATCAAATTCTTTTTGATATTATTATTAGTGCATAGTGTAGAAATCATTTCGAAAGTAGAATATAAATCTTAGCCAGCATAGGTATCATTATAGTATGCTTGCTATAGCTACCATATTAAATGGCAGGTTCTACAACTAAAACCGTACAAGGCTCGTATTGTTTCTTTGGATTTCCAACAAATGGTCAGGCTAAGGAACTTCCTATCCACGATGGGTACGTCCCTGGAATAGACGACCCGAGAAATAACCTAACATTACGGTTAGATCTCTGCCAACACAAGGCCGGGTTACCTCTGCAAAAGTAGGTAACTACTGACACGCGTATGTCATCCCCCGATCGTCACCGATCTTCCCGAGGATCCCCGATTCGCAACAAACCACATAGTAAAAATGCAGCAACCACATAGGTTAAGTATCTGGGCTCCATACCATGATACCACCTTTATCCAGAAGGAATGACATACACTAAGGGGCGCTACTCCCTAGAACCTTGCCGCATCCTTCCTGTTTTGACCATTTCCGGGGTGTGAGGCTCGACGAAGTCTCGTCCACAAAGCTACGCTTTCTACGAAGCCATGCTTCGGGTCAAACAAATGATCAACCTATGATCACAAAGATATAAGATCAAACAAATGATCATATCACAAATGATCAAACACTGATCATTTCACAGCAACACTCAGTATGCCACGTTACCAAATTGGGAGTATATCGCTGATAAATTTCAACTACATAACCTCTGAGCTCGTACGTCTCAGAGAAGGGTGTTAAGCTAAGAGAATAAATTCTCCGCCACCAACAGAAATGTATTTGAAAGAAATCAGCTTTATATCTCAATCTGTAACGTCAGACACACAATCCATACAAGTCTGTTCCGGGATCGAACAGAACCGAAGGCACTTCTCACGAAGCCATTGCAATTCCGAATACTTTTCTAATCACGTCCGGACTTCCCATCACTAAGGGTGATAAAAACCTCTAAACCGGAGATCAGCCGATGTAGAGTAACTCGACGGTAATCCTTCCATTTTCAAAAATATTCGGTCTTCAACACCGGTCTTCGAATGCAATTCATAACGACGTATCACATATTCGGAATGGGTTATACGACCCCATGGTCCTTTCCCGGCTAACCCGAATAGTGAGCGTTTATTTTAAAAACAAGTGTGGCATTCAAATTCATCCAATTCACAACAAATACCTACTCAAGGTAATTATTGATAGTCGGTTATTTAACTATCAATAAAGATGCGCAACATCATCAGATTCCAAATAATTTTCCCAATTATTTATTTTCCAAAATATCTTTACTAGATATAAAATTTCCACACTTCAAAAATAAATCAATATTTATTTTTAAACAGATCCTCTTTTCTTTTATAAATTCCATATTGAATTTATATTTTCAAATATCTACATATATACGATTTCCAAATCGATTTCAATATTCAATTTCAATTTATCTTTAAGAAGATAAATTCTCAAAAACATTTCATTTCATATTGGAAAAGCATTTCCATACTTAGTTAATAATATGTAATTCACAAATCATTTATTTTTAACATTTGAAAATATTCAATATACTTAAATCAAATTTAAGTATGAATTCATTCTTTAAGGAAATCATTTATTATAACAACATTTATTTGAGTCAAAACGAATGTTACGTAAAACATCATTACGACGACTCAAAATCACTAGTATAGGGATTCAAAATTTAAGATAGATATTTAAATCCCAATACTAGATAAAAACATTTCCTTTCGGAAATCATTTACTATAACAACAGTGTTATAGTCCACCATTTCCTTATTTTTCGAAAACGTCTATTTCAACAATAAAAATGTTGAAATATATGTATTCGATATCATAATACATTTTAAAAACATCTTTAAAATGTTTAACTTCATTTTCAATGTCACTTTCCCAAAACTATCCATTTTACTTAACGATATATTCACTATCCAAAATCGTGAATATACTACACTAATTACATTTCACTATTTTCTACACATTTTATTTCAATAATAATTCGCTATCCAAAATCGCGAATATATCTCCTTTAACAACCTTCTATATTTAATTTATCAAATCCAATTGATTTCGAATTTATAAAACAACGTTTATAAATTCTATTTCTATTGTCTAACAACTTCAATTTAATAAATCTCCTTTATTAACAATTCGATTCATAACTCAAATCTTATACCAACAATCCATATTATAAGTTAAATACTTATAATTCCTTTATCTTACAAAATCATTTCCATTTATAAGTTCACAATTTATAAATTTCATTTATTTATAAATTCTTAAAAATTCATTTTAACGCTTATAAAAACTCGTTTTATAATACCAACATTTTAAAGTTACAAATATCAATCTTGTACATCTTTTACATACATCGTTTTTAATAATTCAAAAATTCCAATTAAAACCATTTTATAAATTTCTTAACTATTTATTTCAAAAGAATTTACTTTTTGGTTAAAATTCACAAAATCTTAACTTTTATAACTTTAAAATCTTAACGTTTATAAATCAATTCAAAAATTCCATAAAACGTATATTTTCAAAAATCACTTTAAAAAAAATCCTTTCTAAAGTAAAAGTCGTTATTTTTACATTTCAAAAACTTGAATCCGATGATGCAACAGCACCAATTAGTCAATCACAACATCAAACATCATATATCAACATATGATAACAGAATATACATCAATGTCTGTAAATAAATAAATACTGGTGAGGAATCCAGTTGGATCCCTCCAACCTGTTTCCCTGCATCCACAGACGTTAGCACAATACCAATTCCACTTCGAGGTGGAATATCGCGGTATATGGGTTTTATAAAAATATCCGCTTACTAACGGCGCAATAGGGTCTCATCCGCTATACGAGGCGGGAAATCAATCAATCCAATATATACATATGCCAATATGTATATATTGCTATATATAGATATATATATCCTACTATATCTAATATCACATCCAATAGCAAGCAAACAGTCAATAAATAACTGCAAAATCCAAATTTATTTGAGTGAGAAAAATCTCACCTTAGCTTTTTGATTTGCCATCCATTTTCCCATTTTGATCGATTCTTCATTTTAGACCTTGTATAACAATTTTAGACAATCGATAAATATTCGAATTAAATCGAGTAACCAATTTTCGTTTTGATAGTTTTAATCATTCAATGATTTTTATTTTAAACCAGTTTCTTTTTAACAAAATATTTTCTGAATATACTTCTTCTAAAAGAACAGTAGGCTAGATATATAAATTTATATTTAACTTAAATCCTTATATCCTCCTATTTGATAAATAAATTCAACTAACTATTTTATTCAAACTAATGCTTTTTTTTCAAACCGATACTTCCCCTTTTAAAACCATTTTGCAACATAAATAAATTAAATCAGTTTAGTTTAACACACTAACCACATTAATCACTAATTACCTTATTAAAATAAACCGGTAGATTTCTATTTTTCTAACTGTAAAAAGAAAATTCCACTTCAGTCTATATTTCTAACTTTATTGTTTATATTTTTTTTCCTTTTTCTTGATTTTCAGCACATAAAAATTGTATAAACAAATTTTCAAAAGAAAATACCTCACAATCGAATTTAAGATCAACCAAAACCCTAGAAGGCCACGACCCTGAGCTCGACATCGCTCGAACTATCTCTATGTCTAATGCCAGAGTCGCCACCACGATTGAACGCCACCACGAACACCATCGCGACGCTATCCTCCTCGAGTCCATCTCGATGCCAGTATCGACAATGCCAAAATCTCGCGACCACAAAAACTCGAGTTAACATCCACGTGTACGAACGCGTACTCCACCTCCTCTCATCTGCGCTCGGTAGAGCCACCATCGAACTCGCGTGAGCAACTCAAAGAACCAAGGTCGTCATCGATCGATCAACGAACGCCTCCTCGACATCACACCCTAGGTCGCGATTCCCTTCCGATTTGAAACGATCGAACCCCTAACTGATGATGCTCGGCCTCAACTTCAAGTTCAAGGATCGGCTCGAGATCCTGACGTCCCTTAGTTTGATTCGAAAAGCTCTCTCCTTCCTGGAACGAATTCGCGATTTAATGACTTGCTTGGGAATCAAAACTGAAAGGGGGGGAAAGTTTTGGTGGCCGGCCATTCGATTTCGTTCGTGAATTTCTTTTGAATTTAGAAAAGGGAATGACTTCGTTTAACTGAAGTGAAGAGGAAGCTGGTTTGTTTTATACCTCGGCCATTTTTATTTTTATTTCGCGAACGAGATTTTTGAAGAGGGAGAACGAGATTGTCTTTTAAAATGGAACGAAGCATGCCTCCACGATTTCGTTCGTGATTCCTAGCAAAAATTTAGGCGTGGTTTAAGGGGGAAAACGTGTATTGACATTGACCAGTTTTAATTTAAAATTAACATTTTTTTTTTAATTTGAATTCGGTTGAGCTTAACACGTTTATTCTCCGTACGGTTACGTATTAGATCCGAAAAATACGAAAATTGAAATCCGATAATAATTCAATATTACGGACCCAATGGAACTGGTTTCGTCGAATTCCGAGACTGTTTGAAAAATGACTATTTTTAAATATCGGTTCAAACAATTAAATTCAAAACTGAGCAAAACAGTTTAAAATTCAATCATGACAGTTCGATTAGCTTCGGTATTATCAATACGAATTTTAAAAGCTTTTGAAATATTTTTCTTCAGCTTAAAATTGAAGATTCAAATTATTATTCAACATTCAACATATTAAATTTTAAAGTTTAATCGCAAATTTCAAAGTTGAATCGGGGATTCAAATTAAATTATCGATCAAATATTTAAAATTAATTAAATATTTTCAATTTAATTTGTTCAAAATTCTGAGTCGTTACAAATAGCATATAAAACTCGTACTTAATGTTTTTACAAATATATAGATGGTAATTAAATGAAAAATTATCATTCAATTGAATTATAATTAATACATAAATAATTTTAAATAAAAACATGTGTGAATATACTTTAAATAAACGTAAAACTGTTATATAACATAATTGAATTTAGTAGAATATTAGAGTATTTTCATTTCTGAAAATTTATTAAAAATTAAATCAAAAAAATTAGTTTCATAATTTTTATAATGTATAAATGCAATTTTTCAATTCATTTTATTAAAGAAGATATAGCGGAAATAGCGGAATATAGCGGGAATAACGGGATATTTCGGAAATAGCGGGGCTTAAAGCGGAAAGGCTATATTTTGGGGCTATATGGAAATATCGTAGCGGTGGAAATCCGCTATGAGATATAGCGGGGTTATAGCGGGATAATAGCGGGGCATTAACTACACAGCTCGAGAAGGATAATCACAAAACAAGTGTAATCAAGGGTTGAATAAGAAATACCTTGACCAAGAGAAGAGTTGCTAGGGGCTTGCAGCTTTCCTCCTCTCTTGCTTGGAAGCTTGGGACATGTAGATAAGTAATGACCCGAGCCTTTGCAATAACGGCAATAAAGGGGTTTCGGGCACTTAATAACATAATGGTCCATGGAACCACAATTATAGCATTGTTTATGACTTAGGGTAGGTGTCTTGGCTACCGAAGTTTCTGGTTCCATTTTCTTCTTGCTCAGAAGTATGGGGCAAACAGAAATATGATGACTTGAATTTTTGCAATAACGACAAAAGAGTGGTTCCGGACACTCCTTTGCGTAGTGGTCCTTAGAATTACAATTATAGCATCCTCTACAAATAGAGTTTGGAGTCTTTGCTACCAAAGTAGGTTGCTTCAACTTCTTATCGGGACAAGGGCTTTTGAACTTAATATGCCTCTTCTTAGAAATCCCAATATCACTATCAATTCCTTTACCAGCCTCTTCACATCGAAGAGTGATATCCACAAGCTGGTTGAAAGGAACTTCAAGTTTCAGAGGTAAAACCATTTCGGGGTTCTTACACAAAGCACAGATAAACTTTTGATTCTTAGCAAGATCCAAAAGTTGTTGGGCAGACAGGAATGCGCCATCCAGAGAAGGACTACTGGATTGACTAGCGCTAGGACTGCCAGAACTAACCATCTCTTCTTCTATAAGAAAGAAAGGAAGAAGAAGGAAGAGGTTATTCTTAGAATAAAATATCAAGCAATCTTGATAGATAAAACAAGGAATCATACAAGAAAATATGATGAATCGGTACGAAGTCTCGAAGTAAATCCTAAAGCACGACTCCTAAGGTGCACTTAGGACGATGATCCTTGTTAAGTTATTCTACATTGTTCCGAAGTTTGGCTCTGATACCAAGCTGTGACGCCCCACCTTTATACCCACGCTAACCAAGAACACTACGGTGTAGTGCTGTCAATTAGCACGGAGAATAAGGCTGTTGAGGAGCGACCATCCATGTAACTTCTTTGTGCGAGTACCGATATGTCAGATAGTATAGAATGCATATCATTTAAGGAGGAAATCCGACATACCGATACAAACTCAAAGCTATCACACAGTGGCTGTATATAATCTTCGGAAACAAATATAGAAATAAACATAACATAAATCAGTCACAGACATCCATATCACAAAGGCGGAAGAAGATATGAATAAATATACAACACATGAAAGTGTACATCAGAGTAGTGGTCAAAAAGATCCACGATAATACAAAAGAATAGCAACATGTGCTATACAAAAGAATAAGTACACAATGTAGAGTCTATATCTCAAATGCGTACAATCAAAATCTACTAATCTAAGTAGTTAGCCAAAAGTCAGAATAATCCTGAAGAGAAGTCAAGCAGAAGCACCTGTAACATCTCGGTCTGACCCGAGTATTATTTATAAGAAAATAATAAACAGATCAGTCTAGCTATAAATATCAGATGATATGGTATATAGTAAAAGGCATGACATGAACATGTAATAACCATAATGGCATACTACGATAAGTATGTAAATGATAACCAACAAAAGATTAATCAATATCACAAGAATCTTCTCAAAGATAAAATAAGGTATCATACCCTAAACTTGTATCCATAACAAGTCAATAACACATAAATTCACCAATGCACAAAAACTGATATCATATCAATGAAAATCATGAAAATTGGTGAAGCATAAAATTCCAGAAATCATCACCAGAAATCCAGAAAACACATAAAAAGGGGGGAGGCCTAACACATGAATGGGAGCATGAAAACTCACCTACGCGTATCACACAGGACGAGAAGCTATCTCATGGAAGCTATCCATTAAATTTCCACACAGTAATGGCCCGAAGGCCGTAGGGTGCTACCCTACATATGTGATGGCGAAACATCACATAAACAGGGTATAGTCTCCCTCGCAGACAAAGAGACATCGCTCAATCGCTAGTCTAAATCACAAAAATGATCGTCATGATTATTAGGAAGTGTCGATTACACTAAGCTAGTAAATATAAGAGTTTAGCTTCATGTCCCATAACCACTTGCTTAACTCAAATATTTACGAACAGATTGTAGATCTGCACTAGAAAATTGTCATAAGAGTTTCAATATGTGTGAATCGAAATCACACCAATGAGGTATAGACTAACCTTGAAGATAAAGTGTAACATCCCGTATTTTTAAGCCATTGAATTTGAACATTTAATTCATTTTAAATGTTTAATATGGGTTTAAGATTTATTTTGAACTAAAAAGAATTGGTTTAAACTAAACCAACAAGCGATAATTTCTAATGTGGAGGTTTAATTTGAGATTGGATAATAATAATTAAATATTCGAAATTGGGATAAAAGGTGAATTTGGGATAAATGATTATAAAAATGGTGTTTACATGTATTTTTAAGTTCAATTGGTTATAAACAATAATGTTGGATTTTTAGATAAATTTAAAAGTCGACAAGTTATTATTTGGAATTTTATATTAATTTAAAAATGAATTTAATATTATTAAAATGCAATTTAATCAGATTTTAGTCTGAAATGAGCCAGAATAATTTTTAATGTGTTTATAAATTTTATATGATTTATTGTTAAGTTAATAAAATTTTAAAAGTGAAATTTTAAGCGTTTTCGTTAATTTTGAAAATCGCTTGATTTAAATAGACGAGTTAAAATAGCCTTCTGGGGCATAGTCTCGGAATTCGACGAAACCAGTTCCATCGGATCCGTAATAATTAGTTATTATCGGATTTCAATTTTCGTAGCAATTGGAGTTGTCGTTTGACCGGGGCAGCTCGAAACGTATCGAAATCGATTTAACCGATTTAATTTTAAATTGATCATTTTATTCCGTATCTCGCGCATACGATCGAATTAGCTTACGAAACCTATTCCATTGTGTCCGGAACGCGGAAAAACCCCAGGATAGCCTGTCGGAATGTGAGAATTGGATGTCGTTTGCATAAACTGTTAATTTGAGAAATTATATTAATTAAATAATATTAAAACTATTATATATATAATCTCTCGTAAACCCTAGCAAAAAGAACAGCCGCCGTTCGTTTTTATCAATGACCGAAACCTAGTTTCAATCTTCCTCCAAATCCTCTCGATCCAGGCTTTAATTCGCGAAATCTCCAACTAGGAAATCGAAGAGCTAGTTGAGCTCTTCAAAGTGAACGGTCGAGATGGGCTTTCGTTCGACGTGGGCGATGTTATCCGGTCGCGTTCGACCTTGCTTTCGCGTGAAATTCGCGACGTGGGGGATCACCGAGCTGCGTGGGATCGTGGGTGTGGGTGGAGGCTGGGTCGAGCTTCTCCGTGGTGGTGTTGGATCGGGTTCTTAGCGAGGAGGGAGGTCGCGGTTTCGAACCCTACTTGTTGATGATGGGTTCGAATGTCTCTGTACGAGTGCGATGGAGAAGGAGTAGAGAGGGGCCGTGATTTCTTCATCCAGATCGAACGGTCGATGTGCTTTGGTATTATAAAAAGAGAAAAAGAAAATATAGAAATTGTTTTTAAATTAATTTCAAAACTTTGTAATATCATAACGAACTCGTACGTACTCAGATTCGGACGAAACTGGAACCATTGGAATCGCAGGAAAGAGCACTACGAGATGGTGCAGATCTGGAGTCATTTCGGGCAAGTAGGAATTTGGGGTTAAATCGGACGTCGTTCGGTTTAATTCAAAATTTCGAACGCTCGTCGAAAACTCAAGGTGAGTTATTCTCACTCACATCTGGATGCTAGACATTATAAATAATTGATATTTAAATATCTGTGTGGTTGATTGTCTATATTTGTGTTTATCTGTCTGGATTGATATTTATATTGTGATGTGCTAACATTTGTGATGCAAGAAGAAACAGGTTGGAGGGATCCAACTGGATTCCTCAAAATGTAGCAATTATTTATAGTTGATAGTCATACCTGTTTATATGTTGTGATTGATAAATCTGGAAGTTTAAATTGTACTGTGAAATTGTTGTATAAAGTATAATCACAGAATTTAATTATAAATGGATAAATTGTGTTTTTACGAAATAAAATGAATTGTTAAATTTAGAATTTCAAAGAATAAAATTTGAAATCGGATTTGAAAAGAAAAATGTAAATTTGGGTCAAATTGGGATTTTGAATATAATGGGAAGTTTATAAAATGGGTAAATGGAAAGTATAGTTTTCTGGAGATTAAATTTATGAAATTATAAATTGTTTAAAATAACGGTGTTTATTTTAATAATGACTAATGTTATCCGGAAATTAAAAATATGTTAAATGGAGTTTCCAACTATAAATTAACAAGTTCAAATGAAAAATAGAATGTTTTGAAATGCCGTATTTCATTGGAATTTAATTAAGTGAATTGGAAATTTGGCTTCCATGGGAAATTCACCAAAAATGTTTAATTTAAAAAGTTTTAAACTATGATTTAAAAATGAATTTCCGGATATGGGAAATTGGGTATGAACTTCGGATGAAGTCATAGTTAAATATGGGATTTGGGATTTATGTTGTAAAACATAATTGACTTGAAATAAATCAGTGGATTTATATGAAAGAGTACTTTGGAATGTTTAGAAACGGGAAAGTGTTTCCTGGGAAAACCAAGTAAATGTTTATAAAAAGATTTTATTTAACTGAGGTTAAGTTTTAAATCGTTTTAAAAGTATTTTTAAGAAATCGTTATTTTTAAAGAAATAAATTAATAATTTTTAATACCGTAATAATTTGGGAGTATATTAGCAATTATTTTTACAAATGGATTTATTTAAAATTTGGTTTTAGCTTAAGTTGTTAAAATTAGCATTTTTCTTCTTATAACGCTATTTTGAATTTAGTTAAACTAAAACCCTTATTTTTAAAATCAAAGTTTATGTGTTAATAACTAGTTTTCTTCACATATTTTAAATTTATATTTTGAGTAAATAAATAGAAGTAATTTTCATATTTTAAAGTATATTTCAGTATAAAGTATTTTAGCTGTTTTAATGCAAATTGTTTTATACTTGGTTTTTCCCGATGGGAATAAAGGGTAAAGGATTTACCTTGTAAAGGAAGAGTGGAAAATTGTTTTCAAACGAGTATTGAAAATTTGAAATATATATCTTTGAAAGATATTAGAGGCAAATAAATAATATGGAGATTATTTATTGTATGATGGATGTGTATGGATGTTTGTGAACATTAATTGATAGTTAAATCACCGACTATCAATATTGGCCAAATGCGCTGATCGTTTCGAAGAGACCGGGATCGAGTTTCCGTATACCGGGATTCTAGGTCTGGAGACTCGAAAACCACTTCGATCCGGTTTGTACGTTTCGTGAAAACGATTTCGGAGTCGAAGATGGAGCAGTGAAGAGCAAGGGCTAGTCGCTACTAATCCTGAGGATATTTCCAAAATGGATGTAGTAGGAATAGTGCCTTCGGTTCCGTTCGGACCCGGGACGGACTTGTATGGACGAATGCTTGCGAAACATCGTCAGGTGGACGATGGGCATTCAAAGTGAAATGTTCTGTAAAGGTAACGCTAAACCTCAAGCCTCATCAACCGGTAATGACTGAAAATCAGGGGTTATGCAGCAAGGCTTCGTGGGTAGCCCCCACTTGAGAGTAAGGTCATCCCTGTCTAGATGTCCCTTTTATTTCGGCTTAGTGGTGCGGTTGCTGATCACAACCGTGGGGTGATTTTACTTGGAATTATCCAGTAAGGGATGATTCCGGTCTTGTGTTGCAGGGGAGCGGGCGTACTCCTCGGTACTGTGATCTAGGCCACGTACTGTGACAGGTGGTACCCCAGTGCCTAGTCATTCGTTGGAAATCCATTTTCCCTACGTGCTTTGTATGCGTTTTGTTTGTATACCTAGTATGCTGGAATTTAATCATGTAACAATTTCAGCTATTTTAATAAGTATTTGTATCTAGACACTATTATAATATCAGAGGATTTTTATAAAAAGTGTTTTAGCTATCGTAAGGTAAAAACCCGACATGTTTATTTGTGGCGTGGTCTTACGAGATGCTTTTGTTTCAAAGGATTTTTGAAACTTAAATAATCAGTTTGGATGTATTTATGATGCGCTGGTATTCCAGACTGACTCGGGTGTTATTTTATTATAATGCTCGGGTCAGACCGAGTATATTTCAGGATAGGTTGCTATGGAGCTCAGGAGAGGAGCTGGAGTCCGAGACGTATTTCTCGTACTTGTATTATTCCGCTGCTGTGATTGTTGAGATTGTTTGACTGGCTATGGTTGGTTGTATTGATATACTCTGATGATGATGTATTGTATATAAACAGATATAGTTTTGATTTGTGTAAAGTTCTGTTCTATATATTATATTTTATTCCGCTGCGACTGTGAGGTTTTGATATTGTTTAGTTCATTCTTCTTCTTCTTCTACCTTCTTTCTTTTCCTACAATCTGTCTTTTCCGGCGTTCGATCGTCGGCATATTATACTGTTGAGTATTTTGTGTCGATTTTCGAGGGCTGAGAAGGGCGGGTTGTCACTGTTGGTATCAGAGCTTAGATTGGCAACAACCTAGGCTTTGGTGGGAAAATTACTCATTTTTAAATAGAGTCGGAAGTACTCTATAATGAGTCGAGAGAATAATAGCTATGAGAGTGTATTTGTTAGTGGATATAAAATTGTTTTTGTACTGTGTTGACTTATCGGTTGAGTGTTTATGAATTCTGGTCGGTGCGGGAAGTACAACCGTATCGATAGGGGTTTCTAAACTCTTAAACAGGATAAACCGACATAGTATTATTTTTAAAGTGGGTAAATGAAATAATTTTACCCAAAATTGTATTTTGATATAAAAAGAAATAATTTTCTAAATTATTATATATATTGGATGTTTGTTTGATTGTTTCTTCCATAATTGAATAAGAAATTAAAATATGATTTAAATTTCGAAATGATTTCTAAGCAAATAGGAATTTAAAATATTAGAATGGTTTATAACTAAATGGAATTGATTGAATATGTTTAAATAAGAAGAAGTATAATTAAAATTTGATTTAAACTAGAATTTTGACACCGGAAATTTTGAAAGGGATTTTAAATGGAATTAAACAAAGTTTTGGGAGTTTGACTTTGTGGAAATGTTAGAAATGTTTTCAAAAGCATTTGTAAGAATGGAGTATATTTTGGGGAAATATTTTTGAATAGAAATTAATTTGAGGTGGATTTTGGAAGTGGAAAGCATTAAACTCACTTCAGTCGCTGGAAAATAATCCTGATGATGCTGGCCACATCATTAGAATTCATTTTCGAGTTTCTAAAGTGATGGATTGCTACCAAAATAGTTGGTTATGACATTGTTTGGACTTGTTTGGGAAACAAGTGATTTTGGAATTTTCAAAGGAAAATTGTTTGGTAAAAGCAGTTTGTTTTGGAATTTGGTATTTGATTTGAATATCAAAAGAGAAATGTGTTGATTTTTATTTCGAATTGTATTTGAAATAAATCCGGGTAAATTGAATTCTGGAAATTCTATTTTAAAATAAAAATGTGAAAGTTGAAATGATTCAACTACATAACTTATAAAGGAAAGTTGATTTAAAAAAAAAGAATTGAGTATATATGAAATGTAAATTTACTTTGAATAAATGAAGGTGAATGGAATATATCTGGATTTAACTTATGATAAGTTAAATAAAATTAAGAATTTGAAATTGAATTAAATCTAAATGAATTGGAATTAAAGGGAAGTTGATATAAAGGTGAAGTGTAAATGCTTATGATTGTGCAAATGAATTCATATTCTTAAGCTATTAAGTGTTAAAATTTGACATTGTGATTATAAAATGTGGATTGGTTTGAAATGAGCAATATAAACTTACAAGTAAATAAGTTGGAGAACTTGAGAATGGAAGATTTGATTTAACTCAAGTAAAATGGGATTATAATCACAAATGGAAATAATAAATGGAATGGTGAATTTGAACTTAATTTTAAATGGAATGCAAAGTAAGGTGAAACAATTATAAAATATAAAAGAGGTAAGTGAACTGAAGTTAGTAAATAAGTTGAACTTGGATATGGAGAATTAAGATTAAACTGAATTTGGTTTAACTTCGACTAAGATGGAATTAAGCTGAATATTAAAATTTCTGTTGTGTTATGAATAAGAATGAATGTAATTAAATTCTTATTTAAAATAGTAAAGGAAATGGTTTAAATTCAGGTGGGCTAAATAAAATTTAGATGAACTTGAATTAATTCTGGAAAGGAATTAAATTGAAAATGCATATATAATCTAGTTAACCTTGAATTAAATTTGGATAAGAATTTAATTAAATGGAAATTTAATTTAGTTGAAGTGATGTTGAATGAAGTAAATGCTTACTCAATTAAATCCAAAATGATTGTTTGGAAATAAATCTTGTGTAAGCTAAATTAAATGGAATTTGTATTGCAATAAATAGAATTTTGATAGTTTGGTCAAATTTTAGAAAGTAAGGAAAAAAATCCAGTTGTTGAATGAAATTTAAGTTTGGTAATAAATGTTGGAAGTGAGAATGTATAATGGGATTAGATTATAATAGTGATGGTTTGAATTGTAAGTAAATTCAAATGAGAGAAATAATTTAAATGGTCTCTTTGTTGATAAAATAAATCTAAAATGGATTGGATAAATAAACGAAGAGCGTTAAACTTTGTAAATGAATTGAAATTGGTTGAATGAGAATCAGATGGAAATAAAATTAAATAGATAATGGTAATATTGTGAAACTACTTAAGCAAATTGAAAGAAACAAATGATTGTGGATGAGCTTTATTAAGAAATTTGAATGGAATTTGTTGGATAATAAAATTGAATTGAAAGTGAAATGATATTCATTAATTATTGTGGTAAATTAAGAATGTATGAGTTGAATATAACCCAGGATCGAATTATATTAATATAAACTTGAATTTGGTTAATGGAAATAAAGATGTAAGGAAAATGTAATTTAACAATTACATTGGAAAGAGAAAATATTTGGTTTGTGAACCTTGTAATGGAATAAAATTTATACGAATCCAAGTTGGAAATAATTTTAAATGGTTATAAGCTTAAGTGGCAATTGTTTTGCTTGAATGACATGGAAATTTGCATGTATTTGCAATTGAGTGTTTAAAAGCAATTGGAATTGAATTGTGAATAAATTGATATGAATGGGAACCCAATTCAAAGAGTTTTGTATATGAATGCAGGTGAATTGGTTAAGAATAGCGAATGAAATTGATTTTGAGTCAATAGGAATGAATTGACCTCTTAATAAGTAATGTTTGCATATGAATGGAAATGGATCATAACTGAAATGCAAATGTTTCAAGTTTAAAATGAAATTTGATTGTAAATCAAATTTGGAATGTAAGTAAAATTAAAAGGTAAGAAAGGCATATGTAATCATATTGAAGTGGAAATGAATTGGTTGAGATAAATATGAATTGTATGTAGTGAACTTGAATTTAAGGCATTCAAGTGAAATAAAATGAAGTAGACTTGAATAAGTAATTCGAATGTGATTGAAACCTTTAAATTGTTGATAAAGTATGATTAACATTGTTACATTATGAAATTGCTTGGTTTGGTTATGAAATGGATATGTTTGGCTTGCATTTATATTGGAAATATTATGAAAATGTTCTTATCTTTGAAATTTGATGAGTTTGTTGAGTATAGTACAGGTGCGGGAGGCGTTCGAGAGAGTTGGAGCGCGTATATGCGAGATATTAGCCGCTCGCTATTAAAAATTGCTTAAAAGGTACGCCTACGCAAATATAATTGGGAAATGATATATATATTGTGATATATTTTGGTTTCCGGCCATGTGAGACGATGTATATATATTTGTGTATCCTGCGATATCGCAGAAGCTCCTCCGTGCAAAAGAGACTCCGCCAAAATTTTCCAAAAATTTTGGGTGTTAGAAAATTTTTGGGATTTTTAGGAAAATTTATTAATAAGTAAAGTTATTTTGAAAGCGAGTGTTAAGACAAAGGCTTTAGAGTAAATAAAGCAAATGGTTTTGAAATGGAGCTGAAACTTTTTGGAAAATGGATATAAGCTTTTAACTAAGCAAATTGGAAAGTAAATGGATTGGAGAGTATTTTCTACCCTAGTAAATTTCGAGGACGAAATTTTTATAAGGGGGGAGGAATGTAACATCCCGTATTTTTAAGCCATTGAATTTGAACATTTAATTCATTTTAAATGTTTAATATGGGTTTAAGATTTATTTTGAACTAAAAAGAATTGGTTTAAACTAAAACAACAAGTGATAATTTCTAATGTGGAGGTTTAATTTGAGATTGGATAATAATAATTAAATATTCGAAATTGGGATAAAAGGTGAATTTGGGATAAATGATTATAAAAATGGTGTTTACATGTATTTTTAAGTTCAATTGGTTATAAACAATAATGTTGGATTTTTAGATGAATTTAAAAGTCGACAAGTTATTATTTGGAATTTTATATTAATTTAAAAATGAATTTAATATTATTAAAATGCAATTTAATCAGATTTTAGTCTGAAATGAGCCAGAATAATTTTTAATGTGTTTATAAATTTTATATGATTTATTGTTAAGTTAATAAAATTTTAAAAGTGAAATTTTAAGCGTTTTCGTTAATTTTGAAAATCGCTTGATTTAAATAGACGAGTTAAAATAGCCTTCCGGGGCACAGTCTCGGAATTCGACGAAACCAGTTCCATCAGATCCGTAATAATTAGTTATTATCGGATTTCAATTTTCGTAGCAATTGGAGTTGTCGTTTGACCGGGGCAGCTCGAAACGTATCGAAATCGACTTAACCGATTTAATTTTAAATTGATCGTTTTAATCCGTATCTCGCGCATACGATCGAATTAGCTTACGAAACCTATTCCATTGTGTCCGGACGCGGAAAAACCCCAGGATTGCCTGTCGGAACGTGAGAATTGGATGTCGTTTGCATAAACTGTTAATTTGAGAAATTATATTAATTAAATAATATTAAAACTATTATATATATATAATCTCTCGTAAACCCTAGCAAAAAGAACAGCCGCCGTTCGTTTTTATCAATGGCCGAAACCTAGTTTCAATCTTCCTCCAAATCCTCTCGATCCAGGCTTTAATTCGCGAAATCTCCAACTAGGAAATCGAAGAGCTAGTTGAGCTCTTTAAAGTGAACGGTCGAGATGGGCTTTCGTTCGACGTGGGCGATGTTATCCGGTCGCGTTCGACCTTGCTTTCGCGTGAAATTCGCGACGTGGGGGATCACCGAGCTGCGTGGGATCGTGGGTGTGGGTGGAGGCCGGGTCGAGCTTCTCCGTGGTGGTGTTGGATCGGGTTCTTGGCAAGGAGGGAGGTCGCGGTTTCGAACCCTACTTGTTGATGATGGGTTCGAATGTCTCTGTACGAGTGCGATGGAGAAGGAGTAGAGAGGGGCCGTGATTTCTTCATCCAGATCGAACGGTCGATGTGCTTTGGTATTATAAAAAGAGAAAAAGAAAATATTGAAATTGTTTTTAAATTAATTTCAAAACTTTGTAATATCATAACGAACTCGTACGTACTCAGATTCGGACGAAACTGGAACCATTGGAATCGCAGGAAAGAGCACTACGAGATGGTGCAGATCTGGAGTCATTTCGGGCAAGTAGGAATTTGGGGTTAAATCGGACGTCGTTCGGTTTAATTCAAAATTTCGAACGCTCGTCGAAAACTCAAGGTGAGTTATTCTCACTCACATCTGGATGCTAGACATTATAAATAATTGATATTTAAATATCTGTGTGGTTGATTGTCTATATTTGTGTTTATCTGTCTGGATTAATATTTATATTGGGATGTGCTAACATTTGTGATGCAGGAAGAAACAGGTTGGAGGGATCCAACTGGATTCCTCAAAATGTAGCAATTATTTATAGTTGATAGTCATACCTGTTTATATGTTGTGATTGATAAATCTGGAAGTTTAAATTGTACTGTGAAATTGTTGTATAAAGTATAATCACAGAATTTAATTATAAATGGATAAATTGTGTTTTTACGAAATAAAATGAATTGTTAAATTTAGAATTTCAAAGAATAAAATTTGAAATCGGATTTGAAAAGAAAAATGTAAATTGGGTCAAATTGGGATTTTGAATATAATGGGAAGTTTATAAAATGGGTAAATGGAAAGTATAGTTTTCTGGAGATTAAATTTATGAAATTATAAATTGTTTAAAATAACGGTGTTTATTTTAATAATGACTAATGTTATCCGGAAATTAAAAATATGTTAAATGGAGTTTCCAACTATAAATTAACAAGTTCAAATGAAAAATAGAATGTTTTGAAATGCCGTATTTCATTGGAATTTAATTAAGTGAATTGGAAATTTGGCTTCCATGGGAAATTCACCAAAAATGTTTAATTTAAAAAGTTTTAAACTATGATTTAAAAATGAATTTCCGGATATGGGAAATTGGGTATGAACTTCGGATGAAGTCATAGTTAAATATGGGATTTGGGATTTATGTTGTAAAACATAATTGACTTGAAATAAATCAGTGGATTTATATGAAAGAGTACTTTGGAATGTTTAGAAACGGGAAAGTGTTTCCCTGGGAAAACCAAGTAAATGTTTATAAAAAGATTTTATTTAACTAAGGTTAAGTTTTAAATCGTTTTAAAAGTATTTTTAAGAAATCGTTATTTTTAAAGAAATAAATTAATAATTTTTAATACCGTAATAATTTGGGAGTATATTAGCAATTATTTTTACAAATGGATTTATTTAAAAGTTGGTTTTAGCT
Organism: Allium fistulosum; assembly: GCA_030737815.1. Taxonomy (NCBI): domain Eukaryota; kingdom Viridiplantae; phylum Streptophyta; class Magnoliopsida; order Asparagales; family Amaryllidaceae; genus Allium; species Allium fistulosum. Next base: position 152,915,392 of record CM060906.1, on the reverse strand, counting down.
TAAGTTGTTAAAATTAGCATTTTTCTTCTTATAACGCTATTTTGAATTTAGTTAAACTAAAACCCTTATTTTTAAAATCAAAGTTTATGTGTTAATAACTAGTTTTCTTCACATATTTTAAATTTATATTTTGAGTAAATAAATAGAAGTAATTTTCATATTTTAAAGTATATTTCAGTATAAAGTATTTTAGCTGTTTTAATGCAAATTGTTTTATACTTGGTTTTTCCCGATGGGAATAAAGGGTAAAGGATTTACCTTGTAAAGGAAGAGTGGAAAATTGGTTTCAAACGAGTTTTGAAAATTTGAAATATATATCTTTGAAAGATATTAGAGGCAAATAAATAATATGGAGATTATTTATTGTGTGATGGATGTGTATGGATGTTTGTGAACATTAATTGATAGTTAAATCACCGACTATCAATATTGGCCAAATGCGCTGATCGTTTCGAAGAGACCGGGATCGAGTTTCCGTATACCGGGATTCTAGGTCTGGAGACTCGAAAACCACTTCGATCTGGTTTGTACGTTTCGCGAAAACGATTTCGGAGTCAAAGATGGAGCAGTGAAGAGCAAGGGCTAGTCGCTACTAATCCTGAGGATATTTCCAAAATGGATGTAGTAGGAATAGTGCCTTCGGTTCCGTTCGGACCCGGGACGGACTTGTATGGACGAATGCTTGCGAAACATCGTCAGGTGGACGATGGGCATTCAAAGTGAAATGTTCTGTAAAGGTAACGCTAAACCTCAAGCCTCATCAACCGGGAATGACTGAAAATCAGGGGTTATGCAGCAAGGCTTCGTGGGTAGCCCCCACTTGAGAGTAAGGTCATCCCTGTCTAGATGTCCCTTTTATTTCGGCTTAGTGGTGCGGTTGCTGATCACAACCGTGGGGTGATTTTACTTGGAATTATCCAGTAAGGGATGATTCCGGTCTTGTGTTGCAGGGGAGCGGGCGTACTCCTCGGTACTGTGATCTAGGCCACGTACTGTGACAGGTGGTACCCCAGTGCCTAGTCATTCGTTGGAAATCCATTTTCCCTACGTGCTTTGTACGCGTTTTGTTTGTATACCTAGTATGCTGGAATTTAATCATGTAACAATTTCAGCTATTTTAATAAGTATTTGTATCTAGACACTATTATAATATCAGAGGATTTTTATAAAAAGTGTTTTAGCTATCGTAAGGTAAAAACCCGACATGTTTATTTGTGGCGTGGTCTTACGAGATGCTTTTGTTTCAAAGGATTTTTGAAACTTAAATAATCAGTTTGGATGTATTTATGATGCGCTGGTATTCCAGACTGACTCGGGTGTTATTTTATTATAATGCTCGGGTCAGACCGAGTATATTTCAGGATAGGTTGCTATGGAGCTCAGGAGAGGAGCTGGAGTCCGAGACGTATTTCTCGTACTTGTATTATTCCGCTGCTGTGATTGTTGAGATTGTTTGACTGGCTATGGTTGGTTGTATTGATATACTCTGATGATGATGTATTGTATATAAACAGATATAGTTTTGATTTGTGTAAAGTTCTGTTCTATATATTATATTTTATTCCGCTGCGACTGTGAGGTTTTGATGTTGTTTAGTTCATTCTTCTTCTTCTTCTACCTTCTTTCTTTTCCTACAATCTGTCTTTTCCGGCGTTCGATCGTCGGCATATTATACTGTTGAGTATTTTGTGTCGATTTTCGAGGGCTGAGAAGGGCGGGTTGTGACATAAAGAGATATGTGTGAATCGAAATCACACAAATGGTGTCTAGTCTAACCTCGCAAACAAAGTGACATCGCTCAATCGCTAGTCTAAATCACAAAAATGATCGTCATGATCATTAGGAAGTGTCAATTACACTAAGCTAGTAAATATAAGAGTTTAGCTTCATGTCCCATAACCACTTTCTTAACTCAAATATTTACGAACAAACTGTAGATCTCCACAAGGAAATTGTCACAAAAAGGGTTCAATCGAACAAGTCCAAGAGCTAACCGACGAAGTGAACGCAAGCGTTTCATACCACTCGTTTTACTAAGTCGTTTAAGTCGATTTCTCATCCGAGTGAAGTAAAGGCTTGTATATACTAGTAGATTGGAAATCGGTTTGAGAAAACGAACTTTTGATATTTAAAATAGTGTTGAAATCGCTTTGATGAAAGAGTTTTGATATTTACTACTAGTATTGAAACCTTCATATCTTTAAAGTGACAAATCACAAAACGATTGTTGAAACAAATCGAATCACATCAATTCACGTTCAAAGACGTGAGTAAAGTCCAAAGAAATCAATCCCAAAACCATCATAGTACAAAATTCTGATGAATGCTTTTCAGATAAGATCCCCTACGAAGGGGGGTACGGGGTTCGACCTGCCCGGTCAGGTCGCGGGGGTCCAGGGGGCAGCGCCCCCGGCAGGGTGCGGGGCAGTGCCCCATCAGAACGGTACGACCTTTTGAAGACAAGTTACAAAATGATTGTAGAAACAATCAATCATCAAAATTCACATTCGAAGACATGAATAAATTCCAAAGAAATCGATATCAATTCCATCAAAGTGGATATTTCCAAAATTCCCAAAGGAAGATGTCATCAAAGATGATAATAAAAGATAACAACAATAGAGAAACCACACGAATCGATTAAAGTTGGAAATCACACAAAATAGGCGAAATAGGCAAACAACATCAGGTCGGTCGGCCGGCTTCAGGGCTCGGTCGACCGGACCCTGTTCTGAAAAATAGTTCGGGAAGCAGGTCGGTCAACCAAACCCAAACAGAGAAGTGCTTAGCACTTTTGGAAGCAGGTCGGTCGACTGACTACAGAACTCGGTCGATCGGACATGTTTCTAGCACTGCCCAACTTATCAAGTTCATTGGCCAAATCTCGACCAAATTGCATTTTCGCGAGCAACGACACTAAGGATTTAAGCCTAACGACAACCCGGCCTTATAAGCTCTTCAATGCATCACAAAAAAAATCATGATCAAAGATCAAAGTTTGGATTTTTAAAGAATTGAACTCAAAACACTAAAAATTGGAATATTCACCAAATCAATCCAAACCAAGTGCAATTGCACAAGAATAAGTGTTAGGAATTCATACCTAACAATCGAAGATAAATATAGTTTAAGATGTGAGATAAAAATCTCACCTTTGAATCCAAAAACAATGAATGAGAAGCTTGAAGACAAGGGAAGATCAACCACACTTCAATCTCAACACAAGAAGCTTGAATCTAAGCTTAAAAAGGAAACACTTCCCAAATTAGGTTTTGGAATTTTTTTTGAAATAAAAGAGAGAATGAATTAGAGAAGAAGATGGAGATGCATACCTTAGCTTCTCTTTAGATTTGGAGCAAGAATTTGGATTTGCAAGAGGAACTAGGGCTTGGAGTTTTAATTTCCCATTCCACTCACCATTGTTGCTCAAGAACTGAAATAAGGAGGAAGTGAGGGAGAATGGGGAGAAGTGGTTCAGATTTGGGGGTTAAGTTGGCAAAGGGGCTGAACCCAAACCCAAACCCAAAGTGCAAATGGTCAAATTTTTGACTAGCTCCAAACATATCAAAGTTTATACTAAAAAAGGTTGCAAACGGCATTTTGAACTCAATGGAAGTGGTCTCGAGTCCTAATTCGACTGTTTGCAAAAAGTAACTTTCCGAACTATAATCCGACGAACGATGCTATATTTAAATAAAATATTTAAATATAAAATCGATAAATATGCGGGTTGTTACACAATTCAAAGACAAAACAACTGGTTGTTGCGATCAATTTCGCAAAGCATTCTACAGAATCCCAACCATCAACTGTTGGTATCACTTCTACAAAATGTTTCTGAATTGCATAACGATGTTGCGATAAGGCGAAGGTATTTCGATTCTGACTCTGAAGGTGTGGATTCGTCATATGACACTCTGAAGGTGAGGATTTGTCGTATGACTGAAGGCGGGGATTAGAGCGACAACTCGTCGCTGTAAGGTGGAATCCCTCGGATTGGATACTCGACAGCGATTATTGAATGCAATGCTTCCTAGTTTTAAACATTTATATTTGTATTAATATAAAACAAAAAAAGAAAAAAAAAGAGTGAAGTGAAATGCCAGTTATCTTTATTTACAGAACTGATTTTTTTGATGAGTCGGTTGTAACGACTGTGATTTTTTGTCGCTCGAAAATCGACATTAATACGTCCACTGTATCAACTGCCGAGCAATCGAATGCCGGAAAACCGAATTGTTATGGAGAAAAAGAAGAGGTAGAAGAAGATAGAAGAAAAAGAAAGAAGAAACAATAGAAGAACACAGAAACAGAAACAATATCAGAATCTCACATCCACAGCGGGACAACATATAATAGATAAATGAATAATCTTTAAGTCAAATAACTATATCATTTTATACATTACATCATCATCAGAGTTTACAACAACAGTATACAACACAACTGGACAGTTATATGAACTTGTCCATATACAGAATACACAGCAGAATAATACATAATATAGATGATACGTCTTGCCATCCAGCTCGCCACTAAGCTCCAAAGCATCTCCTAAATCTAGAATGACCTGATAACCTAACTCTAGACTGCCCGTGTGGAAATTGGTGGGAACCCAGAGTTTAGGAAAGGAACAATAAACTCCAGGTCAGTCATGGTGACTGGTATGAGAACTAAAACAGTTTATCTTTAAAACACACAACAACAAAGCAAGTAGAAAAATATTCGCAATGCTTTTGGAAAATGAAACTACCATAAGACCTCTCGCCACACACACAATGCAAACGCAGAATTGGAGGAGATTTTTTCTTATGATAATCAAACATGCCTACTACGCAAAACCATTTGATTTTATTATTATTATTAGTGCATAGTGAAAAAAACATTTCGAAAGTATAATATTAATCTTAGCCAACATACGACCAGTATCGTATGCTTACTATAGCTACCATCTAAACAGTGGTGACCACCATAAGTAAATGGCAGGTTCTACAACTAAAACCGTACATGGTTCGTATTGGAAAATGGATTTGCCAACAAATGGTCAGGCTAAGGAACTTCCTATGCCACGAAGGAAACGCCTCTGGCTGGACGTCCCGAGAGACAAACTGCTCTCTGCCAACAAAGCCGGGTTACCCCTGTAACTAGCTAACTCATGAATATGTCATCCCCCGGTCCTTTGGGACCTTTATCCGAGCGCTCGGTAACCAACATCACACATAATAAATAAGGTGTGTCCACATGAGTAAGTATCTGGGCTCCATAACATGATACCACCCCTTTCCAGAAGGAAATGACATACCCTAAACGGCGCGGCACTCATAACCTTGCCGCAACATTCCTGTTTCGACCATTTCCGGGTTATTGAGGCCCTGACGAAGTCTCGTCCACAAAGCTACGCTTTTTCACAAAGCCATGCTTTGATCACAAATGATCAATAAATGATCATCATTACAACACTCAGCATGCGACATTACCAAATTGGGAATATATCGCTGATAAATTTCAACTACATAACCTCTGAGCTCGTACGTCTCAGAGAAGGGTGTTAAGCTAGAGAATAAATTCTCCGCTACCAACAGAAATGTATTTGAAAGAAATCAGCTTTATATCTCAAAATGTAATGTCAGACACGTAACCATACAAGTCTGTTTCGGGTTCGAACAGAACCGAAGGCACTTCCAAAGAAGCCCTTGCAATCCGGATATTCACAATCCCGATAAAACTTTCCATCACAAAGGAAATATCTATACCGTAGCTAATGGTATAGAGACAATCGATAGGTCATCCTATCGTTTTCACAAATACCCGGACTTCACCACCGGTCTTCAATACGACCCATATCGTCGTATCACAAATTCGGAACGGGTTATACGACACAAAGGTCCTTTCCCGGCTAAACCGAATAGTGAGCGCTTATTCAAAACATATGGATATAGGATTTCAATTAAGTCACAACTTATTACCCAAATCCTTTCTTTCAAATGGTTTAACAAATTACCATTTTTAAATCTTTAAACAAAAAGATTTACTTCACAAAGTTTCATTTACAGATTTCCAAAGCAATTCCATTTCAACTTGATTAACCCATTAAATCTTAAAGTTAAGATTTAATTTACAGCTTTCAGAACTATTCACAATTCAAGTCTTTTATAATATAAAAGATACACCTTTTGAAATACACTTTTATTTCAAAATAAAGTTTAATCATCTTCACAAGGGTTAATTCATAGTTTTCCAAACTATTTACAATTTCATTTCAACTTGAAATGTTTCAATACAAATTGGAAATCTTTTCACTTTATAAAAGCTATTAGTATTTGAAAACAGATAGTTTTCGTTTTGGGAAAATCTGGTTACAATTACACAAGTTAAATCCATTCAAGTATAAAACTTGAATATACATTTAAATTTCCAACACCATATTTTAAATGGTTAAAAACCCATATAAACATCCTTGATAATTTATACAATCTTTTAAACCAAAATTTCCAATTCATTGAATTCAATTTCAAAATATTGAATTCAAATTTAAATCAAATGATTTAAATTCCAATTCTATTAAGTTATTTAAAATAACTTTTATTTCTTTTGAAACTCATTTCAAAAATCTTCAATTCCAATTCCAAAACTATTTTGGATTAAAAACTCAATTTTCCAAAATTGATAAAAATCTGTGACTTAACCAATTTCCACATGAGATCCACTTTTGTGTGTGTATTGTGTAGTCCATGGTTTAACACAATAGTGCACAATCATTCAATCATTACAGATCAAATATAACCATATAATTGATAAGCGGTATAAACTATAACGCTTACCTTTATTCACAGATCACAGATAAATAGATCACAAATCACACACAAATCAGAATATATCACAAAGTATCACACATCAAAGATGTCAACAATTTAACATCCAATATAATCCAAACATCCATAGATAGGATTAATTCGATTATCTGATTAATTTAAATCAAATAAATTTCTAAACATTTCCAAAATTATTTCCTTTTAAAATAATTTCCGTTAGCTCTTCAAATCTATTTAAAAATACAAAATCCATTTATTAAGCTCTTTTTCCCAAAATTGAAATTAAATTCAATATGGCTAAAAAATAATACTTTTATCTTTTAAAACTCCTTTTAAATTAATCCAATTATCAAAAATAACTTTTCACAATAAATTTCCAACTTATATTTTCAAAAATTCAATTTTTAAATATTTCTGGTATCCATCGATACCAAAAATATATATACGGCTAAATTACAGCCTTTTATAATTCCAATTTCACAATTATAATCATACAGCGATTATAAATAAACAACACACAACATATGAAATAAATTCAAATGTTTGAGGAATCCAGTTGGATCCCTCCAACCTGTTTCCCTGCATCCACAGATGTTAGCACAATACCAATTTCACGTTAATGTGAAATTATCGCGGTATATGGGATTTATAAATATTATCCGCTATTATGCGGCGCAATAGGGTCTCATCCGCTATATAACGCGGGAAATCAACTCCAATATATACATATTCCAATATATATATATTGCTATATACATATATAATACCAATTTCACTTCAATGTGAAATATTCGCGGTATATGTTTTTAATAAATAACCTCCGCTTAATAACGGCGTATAATGTCTATTTATCACAATAAATAGCAATCATCATTCAATAAATAGCAATCATCATTCAATTCATCACAATAAATAGCAATCATCATTCAATTCATCACAATTAACACTATCAACAATTTTAAATCTCAACTATTAAAAATTTAAATCGAAACAAAACATTCGATTGAGTGAGGAGTTCTCACCTTGATTTCAATTCCGTTCCAGCTTTTTATTTCGAATAAATTAAACAGAAGTTTAATTTCACCCGAAATTCACACTAGCTCCAAATGACTCCAATCCAGTTCCATAGCGTAGTGCTCGACAATAAGATTCCAACGCAATTTGTTTCGTGCGAAACGGACCTCGTATGAAAAAGTTATGCTATTTTAAAGTTTGAACGTATTAAAATATATATAAATTTACAATTTCTAAACCTAGATTTGATCTCAGCCCTTGATTCCTGAGCAACCAGATCTGGGCCGCACCTTTCTTCTTCCCTCCCATCTTGTTTTGCTCCAGGTTATTCACGTATAACCTAACCCATAGCCGCCCTTCAGGGTTTAATTATACTCCCTCCTCATCGCTCGAAACTCCATCACTCCACCACCACGCTGAAGACCATCACCAGAGCCACCTTCGGCTGTAAGATACTGAAGCTCGGCTCCACATGTGCATAGAAAAACATGCACAACTGCAGCGCAAATGCACCCCCCTAGCGACCACCACACAGCTCCGATTTCGATCTCCACCGTTGAGATCGTAGATCTCATCGTCCTCTACAAGTTTGTAGTTGAACACTTTTCGTAATTCCTTACGGATTTGGAGAGATCGAGGGAGAAAGGAAACGAATTTCTGGCCATTAAAACTGATAGTGGCGGCTGGAGGAAATGAATTAGGGTTTTGGGCAAACGTGTGTATATATATATATATATATATACATACGTATTAAATTAATATTAAATTCATTTTAAAATGACTTTTTCAAACGATCTCCAAATCACACGTGCCGCCTGGCATTCGTAAGGTTTACCTTGTGTTCCAAACACAATGGAACATGTTTCGGGAGCTAATTCGATCATCTGTGCGAGTTACGGCAATAAACGATCGATTTAAAATTAAATCGATTTAAACCGATTTCGATGCGTTTGGGCTTGCCTCGGACAAACCGTACATCCGATTAACACGAAATTTGAAACCATACAATAATATCACATTACGGATCCGATGAAACTAGTTTCGTCGAAATCCGAGACTTTTTAAAAAAAAGACTATTTTAACTCGCCAAATTAATATTAAAACAATTTCAATGCGTTTCGAGCTGTCACGGTCAAACGACAACTCCGATTGCTACGAAAATTGAAATCCAATAATAACAAACTATTATGGATCCAATGGAACTAGTTCGTCCAATTCTGAGACTGTCCCAAAAATGACTAATTTCACTAGTCGATTTAAATATTAAAATATTCAATTTTCACAGATTAACTTTAAATTCAATTTTAAAAGTTCTATAACATCACTATAACTTCAACATGATTTAATATAACTTTATAAATCATTTTAAATCACATTTAATCCAGATTGCAATTATTTCTGGAATTTCAACTATTAATTTATTGATTTAATTACCCAATTAAATCCAGATTTTTGAAAAAATAAATTATTCGACTTATTAATTCTACTTGTTAATATTTAAAATAAATTAAATATTCGAATTTCAAATATCAGAAATTCTGGGTCGTTACAAATTTCCCCCCTTAAAAGAATTTCATCCTCGAAATTACCAAGTAAGAAAAATGCCCAAATCCATTAACTTTTCAAAAATCCATTTAGTGAAAATTTTATATTCACCTTTTTCAAAACCTTTAACTTCAACCAAAACAATGGTTTCCATTTTTTAGTTCAATTCGTATATTTTCATTTCAATTTAGAAATCAACTTTTCATTAACAAAAATTTCCAAAATTTCCCGAAAATTTTCTAACGCCTTAAATTTCTAGAAAAATTCGCCAGCGTCTCCTTTGCGCGGTTCGATCGTAGTAGGATCACAATAGACATAAATATGTATACATCGACCCACCCGGTCGGAAAAGCAGAAAAACAGTTCATATTTCCTATTTTTATTGCGTAGGCGTACCTTTTTAGCATTTTTTAAGCAAAGCAGTTATTTATTAAGCATTTTAGCGCAACCAAATCAACCGAACGGTAGCCACCGCACCTGTACTTACTCAGTTTAAACACGTAAGTAACATATATACAAAGTTATTAACAATTTACTCTTTTAAACAACTACAACACTTGCATATTAAGGGAAATGCATACTAACAGGGTTTATAAGCAACTTATAAAATTTCAACATTACTTGCAATTGTTTACAACCAATTCATATACAACGGCATTCAATTGTTCATTTTCAATTAGTTTACATTCACTAATTTGCATTCAAATTGGTTCACTTTCAATTCAAATCAATTACTATTTAAATTTACTTCACTTTCAATTTAAATCAAATTACATAGCTTTCAATTTTTTTTATCAATTCAATTTCATTAATACTTAATGAATCAAATATAAGCAACTAACAACCATCTAACAACCAATGTCATTACCAACACAACCAAATAAATTCAATTTACTTTACATTCAATTTGGTTCAACATTTTAATTCCAATTGGTTTAATATTAAATTGACTTCCATTCAATTATTCAACTTCCAATAACATTTATCTTTTAATGAATTAGCACTTACATCCATTGTTTCATATCAATTCATTTACAATAGATTGATTAACATTCAATCCATTCATTCATTAATTCAATTGCTAATCCATTTAACAAATAAAGTTGAATTTTATTTATATTACTCAAGTTCACATTCATTTAATAAATTCACTTTATTAATTTACTTTGATATCACAATCAACTTCATTCAACATTACTTAAGTTATTTTCCATTTCAAACATCATTTGTTCAAATTAACTTAAGTTTCCACTTATTAATCAAATTCAGATTCAAATTTTATTTAACTTTTACTAAAGTCAAAATTTATTATCTCATATTATAAGTTCAAAACTTGATTACTTGTATTCAATAATTACAGCTTAGATTTTATTGATTCACTTATACTTACTTTAATTTAACTCCATCCTTTAAGTTAAATTTATTCTATCAAAATTCAAATTATATAAGTATCAACTCATTATCATTCCCAAAAATATTTTAAATAGGATTCTAGAGTCTTTTCAACCTTTCAAAACCATTTTGAAATCAATTCAAATTATCTTTTGAATTTCTAAAACCAAATCCAAATTTTCCAACCAACTTTCATTTAAAATAATCTGGCAGCAATTCCTCTTTTGGAAACCCGAAAATGAACACCAATGATGTCGTGATCATCATCGGAATTATTTTCCAGCGACCTGAAAAGAGTTTAGAGCTTTCATCTCTCCAAAACAATTTTTTTTTTCCAAAATATCAAATCCTTTCAAAACATTTCTCTGGAATTTTATTTTAGATTATAAATCACATTTACAAATCTTTTACTTATAAAATTTCACTTCTTATATATATAAGATTATTTTACCATTGTAAATCATTTTAATTATAACTCCATACTTATAACTCATTTGCTTATACACTTTATTCTTTTACCATTGTTGTTTTCATTTAACTTATTCAAACAACTTTTATTAACTTATATATATATATATATATTTAACATCCAAACAATCAATCATATACACTTTAATAATTTCAGAAAATTATTTCTTTATATACAAAATATAATCAAGGTAAAATTATTTCATTTACCCAATTTAAAACAATATCGTGCCGAATTGTTCTGAACAAGTGTTTAGAGATCCCTATCGATAGAGTTGTATGGACTATACCGACCAGAATCCATATACTACTCAACAAATCAATCATCACAATATAAAACAATTTTATATTAACTAACAAATACGCGCTCGTATCTATTATTACACTCAACTCATTCTAGAGTACTTCTAACTCTATCTCTAATGAGTAACACCCAACAGAGCAGGGTTGTCGCTTAACCATATGCTCTGATACCAAATGTAACGACTGCGAATTTTCGTCGCTCGAAAATCGACATTAATACGTCCACTGTATCAACTGCCGAGCAATCGAATGCCGGAAAACCGAATTGTTATTTAGAAAAAGAAGAGGTAGAAGAAGACAGAAGAAAAAGAAAGAAGAAACAACAGAAGAACACAGAAACAGAAACAATATCAGAATCTCACATCCGCAGCGGGACAACATATAATAGATAAATGAATAATCTTTAAGTCAAAGAACTATATCATTTTATACATTACATCATCATCAGAGTTTACAACAACAGTATAAAACACAACTGGACAGTTATATAAACTTGTCCATATACAGAATACACAGTAGAATAATACATAATATAGATGATACGTCTTGGCATCCAGCTCGCCACTAAGCTCCAAAGCATCTCCTAAATCCAGAATGACCTGATAACCTAACTCTAGACTGCCCGTGTGGAAATTGGTGGGAACCCAGAGTTTAGGAAAGGAACAATAAACTCCAGGTCAGTCATGGTGACTGGTGTGAGAACTAAAACAGTTTATCTTTAAAACACACAACAACAAAGCAAGTAGAAAAATATTCGCAATGCTTTTGGAAAATGAAACTACCATAAGACCTCCCGCCACACACACAATGCAAACGCAGAATTGGAGGAGATTTCTTCTTATGATAATCAAACATGCTTACTATGCAAAATCTTTTGATTTTATTATTATTATTAGTGCATAGTGAAAAAAACATTTCGAAAGTATAATATTAATCTTAGCCAACATACGACCAGTATCGTATGCTTACTATAGCTACCATCTAAACAGTGGTGACCACCATAAGTAAATGGCAGGTTCTACAACTAAAACCGTACATGGTTCGTATTGAAAAATGGATTTGCCAACAAATGGTCAGGCTAAGGAACTTCCTATGACACGAAGGAAACGCCTCTGGCTGGGCGTCCCGAGAGACAAACTGCTCTCTGCCAACAAAGCCGGGTTACCCCTGTAATTAGCTAACTCACGAATATGTCATCCCCCGGTCCTTAGGGACCTTTATCCGAGCGCTCGGTAACCAACATCACACATAATAAATAAGGTGTGTCCACATGAGTAAGTATCTGGGCTCCATACCATGATACCACCTCTTTCCAGAAGGAAATGACATACCCTAAACGGCGCGACCCTCATAACCTTGCCGCAACATTCCTGTTTCGACCATTTCCGGGTTGTTGAGGCCCTGACGAAGTCTCGTCCACAAAGCTACGCTTTTTCACAAAGCCACGCTTTGATCACAAATGATCAATAAATGATCATCATTACAGCAACACTCAGCATGCGACATTACCAAATTGGGAATATATCGCTGATAAATTTCAACTACACAACCTCTGAGCTCGTACGTCTTAGAGAAGGGTGTTAAGCTAAGAGAATAAATTCTTCGCTACCAACAGAAATGTATTTGAAAGAAATCAGCTTTATATCTCAAAATGTAATGTCAGACACGTAACCATACAAGTCTGTTCCGGGTTCGAACAGAACCGAAGGCACTTCCAAAGAAGCCCTTGCAATCCGGATATTCACAATCCCGATAAAACTTCCCATCACAAAGGAAATCTCTATACCGTAGCTAACGGTGCAGAGACAATCGATAGGTCATCCTATCATTTTCACAAATACCCAGTCTTCACCACCGGTCTTCAATACGACCCATATCGTCATATCACAAATTTGGAACGGGTTATACGACACAAAGGTCCTTTCCCGGCTAAACCGAATAGTGAGCGCTTATTCAAAACATATGGATATAGGATTTCAATTAAGTCACAACTTATTACCCAAATCCTTTCTTTCAAATGGTTTAACAAATTACCATTTTTAAATCTTTAAACAAAAAGATTTACTACACAAAGTTTCATTTACAGATTTCCAAAGCAATTCCATTTCAATTTGATTAACCCATTAAATCTTAAAGTTAAGATTTAATTTACAGCATTCAGAACTATTCACAATTCAAGTCTTTTATAATATAAAAGATACACCTTTTGAAATACACTTTTATTTCAAAATAAAGTTTAATCATCTTCACAAGGGTTAATTCATAGTTTTCCAAACTATTTACAATTTCATTTCAACTTGAAATGTTTCAATACAAATTGGAAATCTTTTCACTTTATAAAAGCTATTAGTATTTGAAAACAGATAGTTTTCGTTTTGGGAAAATCTGGTTACAATTACACAAGTTAAATCCATTCAAGTATAAAACTTGAATGTACATTTAAATTTCCAACACCATATTTTAAATGGTTAAAAACCCATATAAAAATCCTTGATAATTTATACAATCTTTTAAACCAAAATTTCTAATTCATTGAATTCAATTTCAAAATATTGAATTCAAATTTAAATCAAATGATTTAAATTCAAATTCTATTAAGTTATTTAAAATAACTTTTATTTCTTTTGAAACTCATTTAAAAAACCTTCAATTCCAATTCCAAAACTATTTTGGATTAAAAACTCAATTTTTCAAAAATGATAAAAATCTGTGACTTAACCGATTTCCACGTGAAATCCACTTTTGTGTGTGTATTGTGTAGTCCATGGTTTAACACAATAGTGCACAATCATTCAATCATTACAGATCAAATATAACCATACAATTGATAAGCGGTATAAACTATAACGCTTACCTTCATTCAGAGATCACAGATAAATAGATCACAAATCACTCACAAACCAGAATATATCACAAAGTATCACACATCAAAGATGTCAACAATTTAACATCCAGTATAATCCAAACATCCATAGATAGGATTAATTCGATTATCTGATTAATTTAAATCAAATAAATTTCTAAACATTTCCAAAATTATTTCCTTTTAAAATAATTTCCTTTAGCTCTTCAAATCTATTTAAAAATACAAAATCCATTTATTAAGCTCTTTTTCCCAAAATTGAAATTAAATTCAATATGGCTCAAAAATAATACTTTTATCTTTTAAAACTCCTTTTAAATTAATCCAATTATCAAAAATAACTTTTCACAATAAATTTCCAACTTATATTTTCAAAAATTCAATTTTTAAATATTTCTGGTATCCATCGATACCAAAAATATATATACGGCTAAATTACAGCCTTTTATAATTCCAATTTCACAATTATAATCATACAGCGATTATAAATAAACAACACACAACATATGAAATAAATTCAAATGTTTGAGGAATCCAGTTGGATCCCTCCAACATGTTTCCCTGCATCCACAGATGTTAGCACAATACCAATTTCACGTCAATGTGAAATTATCGCGGTATATGGGATTTATAAATATTATCCGCTATTATGCGGCGCAATAGGGTCTCATCCGCTATACAATGCGGGAAATCAACTCCAATATATACATATTCCAATATATATATATTGCTATATACATATATAATACCAATTTCACTTCAATGTGAAATATTCGCGGTATATGTTTTTAATAAATAACCTCCGCTTAATAACTGCGTATAATGTCTATTTATCACAATAAATAGCAATCATCATTCAATTCATCACAATTAACACTATCAACAATTTTAAATCTCAACTATTTAAAATTTAAATCGAAACAAAACATTCGATTGAGTGAGGAGTTCTCACCTTGATTTCAATTCCGTTCCAGCTTTTTATTTCGAATAAATTAAACAGACGTTTAATTTCACCCGAAATTCACACTAGCTCCAAATGACTCCAATCTAGTTCCATAGCGTAGTGCTCGACAATACGATTCCAACGCAATTCGTTTCATGCGAAACGGACCACGTATGAAAAAGTTATGCTATTTTAAAGTTTGAACGTATTAAAATATATATAAATTTACAATTTCTAAACCTAGATTTGATCTCAGCCCTTGATTCCTGAGCAACCAGATCTGGGCTGCACCTTTCTTCTTCCCTCCCATCTCGTTTTGCTCCAGGTTATTCACGTATAACCTAACCCATAGCCGCCCTTTAGGGTTTAATTATACTCCCTCCTCATCGCTCGAAACTCCATCACTCCACCACCACGCTGAAGACCACCACCAGAGCCACCTTCGGCTGGAAGATAGTGAAGCTCGGCTCCCCATGTGCATAGAAAAATGTGCACAACTGCAGCGCAAACACGCCCCCCTAGCGACCACCACACAGCTCCGATTTCGATCTCCACCGTTGAGATCGTATATCACATCGTCCTCTACAAGTTTGTAGTTGAACACTTTTCGTAATTCCTTACAGATTTGGAGAGATCGAGGGAGAAAGGAAACGAATTTCTGGCCATTAAAACTGATAGTGTCGGCTGGTGGAAATGAATTAGGGTTTTGGGCAAACGTATATATATATACATACGTATTAAATTAATATTAAATTCATTTTAAAATGACTTTTTCAAACGATCTCCAAATCACACGTGCAGCCTGGCGTTCGTAAGGTTTACCCCACGTTCTGAACATAATGGAATGTGTTTCGGGAGCTAATTCGATCATCTGTGCGAGTTACGGCAATAAACGATCGATTTAAAATTAAATCGATTTAAACCGATTTCGATGCGTTTGGGCTTGCCTCGGACAAACCGTACATCCGATTAACACGAAATTTGAAACCATACAATAATATCACATTACGAATCCGATGAAACTAGTTTTTTCGAAATCCGAGACTTTTTGAAAAATGACTATTTTAACTCGCCAAATTAATATTAAAACAATTTCGATGCGTTTCGAGCTGCCACGGTCAAACGACAACTCCGATTGCTACGAAAATTGAAATCCAATAATAACAAACTATTACGGATCTAATGGAACTAGTTTCGTCCAATTCTGAGACTGTCCCAAAAATGACTAATTTCACTAGTCGATTTAAATATTAAAATATTCAATTTTCACAGATTAACTTTAAATTCAATTTTAAAAGTTCTATAACATCACTATAACTTCAAGATGATTTAATATAACTTTATAAATCATTTTCAATCACATTTAATCCAGATTGCAATTATTTCTGGAATTTCAACTATTAATTTATTGATTTAATTACCCAATTAAATCCAAATTTTTGAAAAAATAAATTATTCGACTTATTAATTCTACTTGTTAATATTTAAAATAAATTAAATATTCGAATTTCAAATATCAGAAATTCTGGGTCGTTACATCGGTACTACAATTTATTTATCTTTTATCTCGTTATATATATCTATATAACAAATTTCTTTTGGTTTAACGGAAAAGACAAAGAATGATCAGGATTTATTATTGCCGAACATATCAGATGGCTGCAATTCATCCATGTCAGCAAACATATTGCGTTTGCTTAACTCCGTTAACCCTCATATTTCTAACACTTGTAAATAAAACAAATGGAGTTAACATAACTATTAAAAATCCAAATCTGTGACTACTTATACTCCACTATCTACCCCACTATACTCCTAAGGGGAGAACAGTTAGGAGGATAGCGGGGTAGATGGTGGAGTATAAGTAGTCACAGATTTGGATTTTTAATAGTTATCTTAACTCCGTTTGTTTTATTTACAGGTGTTAGAAATATGAGGGTTAACGGAGTTAAGCAAATGCGATATGTTTGCTGACATGGATGAATTGCACCATCTGATATGTTCGGCAATAATAAATCCTGACCATTCTTTGTCTTTTCCATTAAACCGAAGGAAATTTGTTATATAGATATATATAACGAGATAAAAGATAAATAAATTGTAGTACCGACTCATCAAAAAAATCAGTTCTGTAAATAAAGATAACTGGCATTTCACTTCACTCATTTTTTTCTTTTTTCGTCTTATTTTAATACAAATATAAATGTTTCAAACTAGTAAGCATTGCATTCAACAGTCGCTGCTGAGTATCCAATCCGAGGGATTCCACCTTACAACGACGAGTTGTCGCTCTAATCCCCACCTTCAATCATACGACAAATCCGCACCTTCAGAGTGTCATACGACGAATCCTCACCTTCAGAGTCGGAATCGAAATACCTTCGCATTATCGCAACATCGTTATGCAATTCAGAAACATTTTGTAGAAGCGATACCAACAGTTGA
This sequence comes from Allium fistulosum, assembly GCA_030737815.1. Lineage (NCBI taxonomy): Eukaryota > Viridiplantae > Streptophyta > Magnoliopsida > Asparagales > Amaryllidaceae > Allium > Allium fistulosum. The sequence continues at coordinate 152,897,607 of CM060906.1, read as the reverse complement.
TGGTTGGGATTTTGTAGAATGCTTTGCGAAATCGATCGCAACAGCCGGTTGTTTTGTCTTTGAATTGCTATAGCTCGGCGACCAGCACCAACAAAGTAAATACAAGATCCAGCTACCCCAAAAATTTGAAAGCGATAAAAAAACAAAAACAAAAAATTAATTAATTAATTAACAATCAGGGTTAGGTATGATCTGCTAGGGTAGGTTTTTTCAAGCGTCGAAATCAATTTTTACCACAACGTAAAAAAAATCCTTTCGATTGTCCAGCCGTTTTCCTCCATGGCGACCATCAAATTCCTAGAGTAGAGTGCGGACACTATCCCTTTGATTATAACAAAGATCGGCAACATCATAGCTGGCTCCGAATACTAATTATAACAACGTAAAAATAATATTTGGATTCTTTGAAAGATTTGGTTTTTTGTTGTGTCCCAAACAACATCTGGATGTCTACAACACAACAAAAGATTTGTAGCCAATGTCTTTGACAAATGTGGTAACTATTCATGCAACAGCAGAATGTATATGCAGTTTAAAAATAACAGTGCTTATAAGTAATTATAAATGTATGCATACCATTATATCCTCCACCATAACAGCACTATTGCGACCTCCTGTATGTCCACAAACACTTTTTTTTCTTGTCTGCATGGTCAAAACAAAGAATATACAAAGTACAATATATCACCTTAGCTAGCTAATGCTATCAATGTCTGGTTGAAGAGAAATCATAGTCAAGTTGAAAATTTACAGTATTATTTGCATGCAAGGGAGACTGGCGCTGTTGATGCAAATCGTGTAGAATTTAAACACCTAGCTCTTCGGTTTCCAGCATTGTTCTTCATCTCTCTTTGATTCTATTAGTAGATTGGTTCAGTCTTTCAATTGACATCAATAGCCTTTCTCTTTGATCCGCAGAAGCCTGCATAAAGTAATCGCAAATGCAATATGCTGAAAACTTGAAGCTGTCGTTATTTCTAAGATGATATCACAAAGCTACAGGTTGTCGAAATTATGCCGAAATGTAAGCTTAAGCACAACAAAAGATGATAGTATGAAGGAACTTGCACAAGTAATCAAGAGCTCAAGCAACTTAAAAACATAGCTAAAACTGGTTTTAATTCTAGGAGATAAGGTAGTATAAAAACGCCAAGAATGCAAGTTTTACTAAATATGATTTAAATTTGAATGATTACTCTAGTTTAAAAAAAGTTGCATATGCTATCAAAAAGAGATGAAAAAAGATAGATTTTATTGACTACTAAAATAGATAGCATAAATAAACGACACAGCTATACTCATGAACATAGTATTAGTGCACGTCATCATCAATCCATATGTAAATCAATAAAGACACCGCTTATAATTTGAGTAGAACGAAGGAGAGAAATGTAATAGAAAGATAAGATCCATGCTTCCTAGTTCTTACTTCATATATTGGATTTAATTTTCCAAGGAATGCCTTTACCAAATTACTTTCTCATGACATCATGCAAGAGAAACATTATTATGATAAAATAAAATATAAGCAGAACAAATTAGCAGATTAAAGAGAAGGAATTTTTTCCGATTTGGCCTAGTTTTGCAAACTTAGTATGCAAATAAATTTATTGTAATCCAAGTTTCTGTTGCATAGCTTATACGATTAAAACATTCGTTTCTACTTTATTGATAAAAAAAAGATATTTGGAAAATACATAACTAATTCAAGTAAGAATATCAGAATCACCCAATATGAAAATACAACAAGCGAAAATACCACAATTTTAGAATCACCCAATACGAAAATAAGTAAAATCACATAAAAACTAGAGGAAAGTTCGAAACAAATGAAAAGAGCTACAAATGATGCAAGACAGTTCCAAGATGGATTTAGCGTTCAGCCTCGAATTACAGATTGGCAAGAACATAATTGATAAGACCACCCATCTTTTTTGTTTAAGCAAAGTCAAGATATAAGCAAAGACTGACACTTTGTTACATCACAAATTCAACAAATAATGAACCATAGGGTGAACTAGGAATATATATATATATATATATATTTATGTATTAAACAGCTTAGAAGCAACTGATTTTGATAGAACACGTGCATGATCAGTTGGCACGGTCTTGAATAAGATCAAGCCTCGTGTCGATAGGGTCTTGTTTAGATAAAAGTAGAATTAAACGATGCGTTAAAAATGAAAATGACTTTATGATTTATGAAGATGTGATACCTTAGGGCTTTTGAGAAGATCCGTGTAACAACCCGGGATTTCACGATTAAATTATTATCGGCATCTGACGATTTTATTTGGTTGTTAATTGCGTTTTGAAGTTTTGAATCCGATTTAAATTTCTTTTCTAAGTTATAAAAAGGGATTAAACGGGCTTTTAAATAAATGTGTTGGGCCGCGTTCCTTTATTTATTTGGGCCGTGATAATTATCAAAAGGAGATAGCCTATTCCCCTTTTTATTTTTGTCGTTCGTTTTAAAAACCGTTTCCCCCTTTTATTTCGTAAAAACCCTAGAAAGAAAGCAAACGATAGGAAGAAAAATGGTGGCATGAATTCTTTTTCCTTCTCATTATTAAAACCCTAAGCAGACAAAGAAAAAGAAAAAGGACAGCGGCCTCGTCTTCTCCAAATTAGGGCTCCGATCAACTCGTGATTGCCACGACTTCGAGTGCTCGAGCGAGCAAAGGTTTCTTCTTTTCGAGCCACTTCTGGTTCTCAATCGAAAGAGGTGAGTAATCATTACTCACATCTAATTCGTAGCTTAGTGGTTTCTGGCTTGCTCAAGTTCGCGACTTTCATAGTCGAATTGCTTCGTTTATGTATTGTTTATTTCGTCGATGTGTTTTAATTTCCCTGATGTTGTTATCACTTGAGCTCTACAGTATTGATTATTGAAACTGTTAATTTGACTTCGGTAAATTGCGACTTCGAGATTGATTTTGTGCTAAATTATGCTGGTGACTTTTTCTTTTCAATTCGTGATTTTGTTGCTTAAGTAACCGATTCTTACTGCTTGTTTTGTTTTGAGTTCGTTGTTGATGATTTCTTTGAATGTATCAACTTCATATAATTCGTTTACTTGAATTGAAAATGTTGATTGTCGTTCCTTTTGGTTTCGACCTTGTCGTCAATGTTGGCTTCGACTCTAGAATTGATTTAGAACTTGTTTTGGGCGAACTTTGACATTAACTCAATAATGTCTTCAAGTTCCCGGTTGATATACTGGAGTCTGCATCCCCGATCATGTCACTGCTTACATGGTCGATTTATGTATTCTATATAGTTAAAGCATTTTGTTATCCACTGCTTGGACGCGTGGGCTCTTATGAGGTTCCAGTGTATTTATTTTGTTCAGTTTGTTTGCTGTACCGGATTGTGTAGTGTCTGCACTTTTATGTGCAGCGTGTACATATAGGTGTAGATTAATATGTGTGCATATATACCCTTGTGTGTGTATGCATACATAGTTAGATCTATACTTGAGTTCTATTTGCTGCATTGAATTGGTATTTTATTTTCAATGATTATGAGACCTCAATCGAGGCAGTTTACATTTGCTTTCTGAAAACTTCGACTTGTGGTTGGTATTTTGGGTTGCCAAGTCATTTTGATTTTTCGGATCTGGTCCATGTTACTTGACTTCTGAATCGCCTTCTTATAGCTTCATGCCTTTGCGTTGTGTGACCATACGTGTATATATGTATGTGTTGCACCATTATTGTTCACTGTTTTTGTGCTATTATGATATATGTAAGTTTGTAGCTCCATGTATGGACCTCGACTGATGTGTACATTACAGTTGAGCTTTGTTTACTTGATGGCATTTGGTCTAGTGCAGTTACACACTTGTGGCTTCACTTCAGTTCACTGAACCGTACTGTTTACATTAATCTAGCACACTTGTTGTCTTGATTTCCAATTTGACATTACTAGAATTAGTGCTGTGCCTTGCTGTTTTGACTTAGCTGGGTACACATGTTTGTTCACAAGTATGATCTGTTCTTTGTTTTTATTGCTGCTGTGACACTTGTATGTTGCGCATTGCTGAGTCTTTGGATTTTTGCATGATCATATATAGCTGTTGCATTGCCTTCAGTTCACTGTCTTGATTCATGTTTATTGATATTTTGATTGATGAAGTAGTAGCATTGATATTGGGACTGGTATTTTGATGTTATGGTCTTTTGGTCATGTTGCCTTCAGTGCTGTTGACATATGCTTGTCTTTTGAGTCACCTTGAATCTATACATTTATGCTGTATTTGCCTTGAGTATTCTCGGCTAGTTTATTTGGCTTGCGTTGTCTTCGACTTCGATTTCTAACTTGTATCATAGTTGTTGCTGCCACTTATGTTTATGTACATTTCCTCGTATGTCTGATGCACCATGTGATGTTCAGTCATTTTTGGTTTTTGGTTTCTTTGTGGGTTTGCATTGTATTAATGCATTGGATTTGTTTTCGAATTCACTTGAGTTGAAACCATTATTTTGGGTTTGACCTTGTGATCCTTGTGACTTTTACTGAGTTTTTGTGCAACTCTTGCGATAGTGGCGAGGCAGTACACGCGTGCGTGTACTGCAGCCCTATCTGTTTCGACAGCTTTAAATTGATGCCTCGATTTGTTAGATTGTTTCGTTGGTTAATTTCAAGGTTTTGGAGTTGAATTATGATTTGATTGATCGTTTGAGATGGCTGATTTGTTGATTTACATTGTTGGTGTTATATCTGCCGTTATCCAATTCTCGAATCGAGAGTTGGATATACGTGATTTCTGTGACTGTCCTCTATTTGAGATTATTATTGCTTCTATGCACTAATAACTTAGTTTGAATTAGACTGACCCGTGTATTATTTTCTTTTGAATGTAATACTCGGATCAGACCCGAGTTATTTCAGGTTGTAGATTTCGTTCTTTGAGTTGCTGTTCGGGATTTGAAGACTCTTCACATTTTCTGAAGTTGTCAGTGTCATTTTGTAGTAGTCGTGTCATTGTATAGAAAGATATGTATTCATGTATATTAGTCGATAATGTACTTGTATATATAACTTCTAGAGTCGACAGTTGTAGTTGTATCATATGTATCTTGTCAACTATATTGTAACTGACATTGGTTATATATATATGAGATTTTTGTTAATCTGTGTTCCACATTTATATTATCTGTGTTATTGTTATATCTAATGTCCTAAACTATTATGAACTATCGTAGTTTGTTTTATACTGATAATTGGATATGTCGATGGGAGTAAATAAATAATAGATGAAAAATAAAAAGTATATACCACTCCTATCGAGATAACCAATATTAGTGTAAGGCCAATTACGGATGGTCGCTCCTATCCAGCCTTATTCTTCGTAATAATAGACAGTATTTCTTTTAATACTCTTTGTTATTATGAGCATAGAGGTGGGGCGTTACAGTTGGTATCAGAGCCAGGTTTATGGACATAAAATAAAACTTAACTCGGATGGAACATATGTTACAACTATTGGTCGATGTTTTATTTGTGATTTGAGTCAAAACTAAAGTTTTGAAATTTTGATGAAATTTTTAAATATCTTTATTTAAAAATAAAAGTGGAATTGTGTTTTGTTGTTTTGATGAAATTGTGTTCTGATGGTTTGATTGATTTGTGTTCTGTGTATCAGAGTGCGCAGCGGAAACAGTGAAACTGTCTTCGCTGGGTACAACTGATAATCTATTTGATTTAGAAATTGAAGTAAATTTCATTTGTGTTTACATAGCTGTAATTATTTTGTTTCTTTGAGAATTTCGAATCCGAATTGAGGATTCGAAGAAATTGCAGATATGTGATTTTTGTTTAAATTTCCGCTGGCTTTCTTTTATACTAATCATATATTGATTAGATTTTTGCTGTTTTGAATTATCTTCATTGAAGATACACTCTAATGATTTCCTTGTTTATATTGTAATGTGCGTGCAAATGAATTGCACGTTACTGCATTTATTTTACGTTGAACCGAAGCAAGGTTATGAAACGTATTTTGTTGTCGTTATTTTTATAATTGGATTTTACACCAATGATAAATTTTTGAAGCACGGTGTTTTGTAGCATTTTGATGGATGCGAATTCACTGATATTACATTTTGATGTAAATTGTTTTGATGTGATTTTGACGTTTTAAAATTTACTGTCGCTTTGGCTTCAGTAACCGTCAAATTTTAAAAGTGGATTTTCAAGCGGTTATTCCGCAATGCTGTTTTGTGACCGTTTTTACGGTATTTTGAGAAGTACGATTTCCTTACCGAAATTGTTACTGATTTGCTATTTTAATCACGTGATTGGAAAATCGTTTTACAAATGAAAATTCTTTTATAAATTTTTAACGATTTGCGTTTTCAAAAGAATGAGAAAGCGACTTAAACGATTCAGCAAAATCGAGGATTATGACCCCTTTCTTTTACTGATTCGCTTAACTCCGGACTTGTCCAGTTGAGAATGTAAATTGTTATTTTTACAAAATAAATAAAATTGTTTTCAGGAATTTTACAGTTTGCGATTTCAAAAGAATGAGAAAGCGATTTAAACGTTTCAGCAAAATCGAGGACTATGACCCCTTTCTTTTACTGATTCGCTTAATTCCGGACTTGTCCGTTTGAGAATGTAAAGTGTATTTTTACAAAATACACAATTTTGCACTTTCAAGGAATCGATGAAGAGATTTAAACGATTTAGCAAAAGTGTGGAGTATGGAACCACACTTTTACTATTTCGATTAATTCCGGACTCGTTAATTGAATATCCGTTGTTTTGATGATTTTGATGAATTTTGCACTTTCAAGGAAACGATGAAGAGAATCAAACGATTTAGTAAAACACGTGGTATGGGACATGTGCGTTTGCTCTTTCGGTTAATTCCGGACTCGTTAATTGAAATATTTTGATGCTTTCGTGTGCTTTCGAGCCACTATGAGGACCTTCGGGTCATTTGTTGGACCTTCGGGTCAAATACCAGTACTAGACCTTTGGGTCACTCTGCGGACCTTCGGGTCATTTGTTGGGCGCCAAAATTATGTTGAGTACTTGGTAGGCTTCGGCCATTTGTTGATGCACGTGCGGCGAATTAAAAACTCGCCATCTGATGGGATCGATCCAAGCTTTTATGTTGATTTTCTAGTCTTCTTAATTGATTTCTAGATATTTGTTGTTTCTAATTATCTGCAGGTAATTAGATATCTGATGTTATGAGATTTAATTATCGTATCGGTAATTAAATATTTGTTGTTTCTAATTATCGCTTGTGATAATTAGATATTTGTTGATATGAGTTCTGATTATCGTTTTTGATAATCGGATATTTGTTGTTTCTAATTATCGCTTGTGATAATTAGATATTTGTTGATATGAGTTCTGATTATCGTTTTCGATAATCGGATATTTGTTGATTTTAATTATCGCTTTAGATAATTAAATATTTGTTGATTTTAGATTTAATTATCGCTTGAGGTAATTAAATATTTGTTGATTTGAGATTTAATTATCGCTTTAGATAATTAAATATTTGTTGATTTGAGATTTAATTATCGCTTGAGATAATTAAATATTTGTTGATTTGAGATTTAATTATCGCTTTAGATAATTAAATATTTGTTGATTTGAGATTTAATTATCGCTTGAGATAATTAAATATTTGTTGATTTGAGATTTAATTATCGCTTTAGATAATTAAATATTTGTTGATTTTAGATTTAATTATCGCCTGAGATAATTAAATATTTGTTGATTTTAGACTTAATTATCGCTTGAGATAATTAAATATTTGTTGATTTGAGATTTACTTATCGCTTTAGATAATTAAATATTTGTTGATTTTAGATTTAATTATCGCTTGAGATAATTAAATATTTGTTGATTTTAGACTTAATTATGATTTTTGATAATCGAATATTTGTTGAATTTGAAATTTGATTATCGTTTGTGATAATCGAATATTTGTTGATTTTTAAATTTGATTATCGTTTTTGATAATCGAATAATTGTTGATTTGAGAAATTTGATCATCGTTTTGATAATCGAATATTTGTTGATTGATTTTTTGACTATCGTTTGGATAATTGGATGTTTGCTGATTTTATTGATATGAGATATTCTAGTCTCGAATTGATTCTAGATTATGTTGATTTTATTGAATTGCCATTTTCTATCTATCACTGTAGATAGTTAGTATTTGGTGATTATGAAGTTCGTGTTTTCTATTTATCCGTTAGATAACTAGATATTTACAGTTTTGTGAATTGTAATTTGTGCTTTCTAATCATCTCTGTTGATAATTAGCTTTGGTTGTTTTTCTAATTATCGTATCGATGATTAGACATTGTTGCTTTAAGATTCTCTGTATTTTAATTATCTTATTGATAATTGAATATCGCTGATGATTGCATTTATCCAATTTTGCTGTTTTATGATTATCTATTGATAATTGGGCTTTGTTGAGAATTTGTAAATTTCTTCTATTGAAATTAAAAGATTTCTTTGGCATTTGGGATTCTTGACCGTTATTTTTTTCTAGCATTAACCAGTTTATGTTAGAAAAAATATATATTGTCATTGTCGACCTTAATTATGAAAATTGCGGGGACGCAATTTTTATAAGGAGGGGTGTCTGTAACAACCCGGGATTTCACGATTAAATTATTATCGGCATCTGACGATTTTATTTGGTTGTTAATTGCGTTTTGAAGTTTTGAATCCGATTTAAATTTCTTTTCTAAGTTATAAAAAGGGATTAAACGGGCTTTTAAATAAATGTGTTGGGCCGCGTTCCTTTATTTATTTGGGCCGTGATAATTATCAAAAGGAGATAGCCTATTCCCCTTTTTATTTTTGTCGTTCGTTTTAAAAACCGTTTCCCCCTTTTATTTCGTAAAAACCCTAGAAAGAAAGCAAACGATAGGAAGAAAAATGGCGGCACGAATTCTTTTTCCTTCTCATTATTAAAACCCTAAGCAGACAAAGAAAAAGAAAAAGGACAGCGGCCTCGTCTTCTCCAAATTAGGGCTCCGATCAACTCGTGATTGCCACGACTTCGAGTGCTCGAGCGAGCAAAGGTTTCTTCTTTTCGAGCCACTTCTGGTTCTCAATCGAAAGAGGTGAGTAATCATTACTCACATCTAATTCGTAGCTTAGTGGTTTCTGGCTTGCTCAAGTTCGCGACTTTCATAGTCGAATTGCTTCGTTTATGTATTGTTTATTTCGTCGATGTGTTTTAATTTCCCTGATGTTGTTATCACTTGAGCTCTACAGTATTGATTATTGAAACTGTTAATTTGACTTCGGTAAATTGCGACTTCGAGATTGATTTTCTGCTAAATTATGCTGGTGACTTTTTCTTTTCAATTCGTGATTTTGTTGCTTAAGTAACCGATTCTTACTGCTTGTTTTGTTTTGAGTTCGTTGTTGATGATTTCTTTGAATGTATCAACTTCATATAATTCGTTTACTTGAATTGAAAATGTTGATTGTCGTTCCTTTTGGTTTCGACCTTGTCGACAATGTTGGCTTCGACTCTAGAATTGATTTAGAACTTGTTTTGGGCGAACTTTGACATTAACTCAATAATGTATTCAAGTTCCCGGTTGATATACTGGAGTCTGCATCCCCGATCATGTCACTGCTTACATGGTCGATTTATGTATTCTATATAGTTAAAGCATTTTGTTATCCACTGCTTGGACGCGTGGGCTCTTATGAGGTTCCAGTGTATTTATTTTGTTCAGTTTGTTTGCTGTACCGGATTGTGTAGTGTCTGCACTTTTATGTGCAGCGTGTACATATAGGTGTAGATTAATATGTGTGCATATATACCCTTGTGTGTGTATGCATACATAGTTAGATCTATACTTGAGTTCTATTTGCTGCATTGACTTGGTATTTTATTTTCAATGATTATGAGACCTCAATCGAGGCAGTTTACATTTGCTTTCTGAAAACTTCGACTTGTGGTTGGTATTTTGGGTTGCCAAGTCATTTTGATTTTTCGGATCTGGTCCATGTTACTTGACTTCTGAATCGCCTTCTTATAGCTTCATGCCTTTGCGTTGTGTGACCATACGTGTATATATGTATGTGTTGCACCATTATTGTTCACTGTTTTTGTGCTGTTATGATATATGTAAGTTTGTAGCTCCATGTATGGACCTCGACTGATGTGTACATTACAGTTGAGCTTTGTTTACTTGATGGCATTTGGTCTAGTGCAGTTACACACTTGTGGCTTCACTTCAGTTCACTGAACCGTACTGTTTACATTAATCTGGCACACTTGTTGTCTTGATTTCCAGTTTGACATTACTAGAATTAGTGTTGTGCCTTGCTGTTTTGACTTAGCTGGGTACACATGTTTGTTCACAAGTATGGTCTGTTCTTTGTTTTTATTGCTGCTGTGACACTTGTATGTTGCGCATTGCTGAGTCTTTGGATTTTTGCATGATCATATATAGCTGTTGCATTGCCTTCAGTTCACTGTCTTGATTCATGTTTATTGATATTTTGATTGATGAAGTAGTAGCATTGATATTGGGACTGGTATTTTGATGTTATGGTCTTTTGGTCATGTTGCCTTCAGTGCTGTTGACATATGCTTGTCTTTTGAGTCACCTTGAATCTATACATTTATGTTGTATTTGCCTTGAGTATTCTCGGCTAGTTTATTTGGCTTGCGTTGTCTTCGACTTCGATTTCTAACTTGTATCATAGTTGTTGCTGCCACTTATGTTTATGTACATTTCCTCGTATGTCTGATGCACCATGTGATGTTCAGTCATTTTTGGTTTTTGGTTTCTTTGTGGGTTTGCATTGTATTAATGCATTGGATTTGTTTTCGAATTCACTTGAGTTGAAACCATTATTTTGGGTTTGACCTTGTGATCCTTGTGACTTTTACTGAGTTTTTGTGCAACTCTTGCGATAGTGGCGAGGCAGTACACGCGTGCATGTACTGCAGCCCTATCTGTTTCGACAGCTTTAAATTGATGCCTCGATTTGTTAGATTGTTTCGTTGGTTAATTTCAAGGTTTTGGAGTTGAATTATGATTTGATTGATCGTTTGAGATGGCTGATTTGTTGATTTACATTGTTGGTGTTATATCTGCCGTTATCCAATTCTCGTATCGAGAGTTGGATATACGTGATTTCTGTGACTGTCCTCTATTTGAGATTATTATTGCTTCTATGCACTAATAACTGAGTTTGAATTAGACTGACCCGTGTATTATTTTCTTTTGAATGTAATACTCGGGTCAGACCCGAGTTATTTCAGGTTGTAGATTTCCTTCTTTGAGTTGCTGTTCGGGATTTGAAGACTCTTCACATTTTCTGAAGTTGTCAGTGTCATTTTGTAGTAGTCGTGTCATTGTATAGAAAGATATGTATTCATGTATATTAGTCGATAATGTACTTGTATATATAACTTCTAGAGTCGACAGTTGTAGTTGTATCATATGTATCTTGTCAACTATATTGTAACTGACATTGGTTATATATATATGAGATTTTTGTTAATCTGTGTTCCACATTTATATTATCTGTGTTATTGTTATATCTAATGTCCTAAACTATTATGAACTATCGTAGTTTGTTTTATACTGATAATTGGATATGTCGATGGGAGTAAATAAATAATAGATGAAAAATAAAAAGTATATACCACTCCTATCGAGATAACCAATATTAGTGTAAGGCCAATTACGGATGGTCGCTCCTATCCAGCCTTATTCTTCGTAATAATAGACAGTATTTCTTTTAATACTCTTTGTTATTATGAGCATAGAGGTGGGGCGTTACAATCCGCGTAGCAAGATCAATAGAACAATCAATCAGTTGAGAGAAGATTAGATCAAAATGGGAGAGAAGCGGGCTGTTTTTAGATTTGCAAACGGATGTTGTTTTAGTTTTGCGTTAACTAGGGTTGAGCACGTTGAACGATAATAATCAGATAGGTTGTGCTCTTGAGAACTAGACATTTATTTATTTAAATAATAATGGAAATAATATGGAATTGTTATAAACTAGAAGGAGATAAGAAGCCATTAGATTAGAAAAGAGGAGAGGGGAGAAAATGTTATTCACTATGATATCAGTTACACAGATATTGATTATTCAATTACATTAGATAGGCTCCTTTATATATAGGTCTTGGAGCATGAGATTGAACATATCCCATGATGTGGGACTAAATAGAAAAAAACAAAAGCATATTCACTTTTATATATATTTACATATATATTATAACACTCCACCTTGAATATGCTCATATGGTAGCTTGAAATTGTTCCTTTTGAAACGTTCATGATAATTTCTCCCCCTCATTATTATCTTGCTTTCATAGATCCATTCAGTCGTTATAGATATTGTCTGTTGCCTCCTTAAAAACCTCCGTTAGGAAAACCTAATGGAAAAACCTTGAACGAGGAAAGGAGTGCAACTTGAAATCATAGATATCATACAATGATATTCCTTTTAAAGAGTTTGATACTTCGGGATCAAAATAATGACTCATTAAAATCTTACTAAGAAAAACACTATGAGAAAAATCTTAGTGAAGGAAAAAGAGTACAATATAGTATGACATATTTCAATAATTTACAGCATCAAATAGAGTTTGATACTTCTGGATCAATATAATACTTCATTAAAAACCTTACAAAGGAAAACCCGATGTTATTTTCTGTCGGATAAAAATACAATTTAACTTAAATAACATATTTGAGATGTTATTTCTTAAAAAGACGTTTGATTCTTTTAGATCAAGATAATCCTCGTTAATACCTTAGTAAGAAAAACCCAGTGGGAAAAATCTTAAATAAGAAAAAAGAGCACATTATAGCTTATTTTCAAATGTTACTAGGGAGTTAATAATTCTGGATCAAGATAATGCTCATTAAAACCTTGCTAATAAAAACCCAGTGGGAAAAATCTTAGTTAAGAAAAAAGAGTGCATTATAAAATACTTATGGATGCACCCCCTGATTTAAAAGTTTCCTTTGAATTCATATTTGTCTTTCGATAACTCAAATTGGTTATAGATACTTGTAGAATCCATAAATATGAATCTCATTAATAATACAATTTATTAATAGTTTCCTTCGATATAATCAAATTTTCTAAGATTGTTTCTTCCAAATATGATTTGCATTTTATGCATTTTGTATGCTACTTTTATGAAAACACTTCATGTGCTTTCATTTTTGTGCTTCAAATTAGTTTTGCGTATTGCAACTATACATCTTTCATGAATATTAAAAATTTCATTACAACATTACTAAAAAGAAGGAAGTAATCCACTCATCTTGAAGTATATCAAGATTTTCATTACAACAATACTTAGAAGAAGGTTGTAATCTACACTTCATGTCTTTTGCATTCTTTTATAACTGCAAAAGTTATATATATTCTTCAGGAATTTGCATATCGCAACTACCACTTCAATGGATATTAAGAGTTTCACTACAAGAATACTTAAAAATATGAAGTAATCTACTCATCATGAATTATATCAAGATTTTCATTATAACAATACTTAAAAGAAGTTGTAATCTACACTCCTTGTTCTTTACCTCTTTATAACCACCAAAGTTATTTATGTTCTTCAGGAATTTGTGTACTTTCATTGTTTATTATAATTTAAACAATATTTATACCTTCGGGGTATTTTAAATGTTTCAAACACTTTCACTAGGACTACGGGTCCATATTTCTCAATTAAGAAAGGATTCATGATGGCCAATCATGTTTTCCTCTAATTCAAGATTTATAAACATAAGTACTTTATTATTTATAAAGTTATCATCGATGATTATTTCTTGTCAATTCTAGACATGATTTATTGAGATCTCTTTATTTATCATTTTTTAGGTACTTACAGGCCCGGCCCAAGCCCAAGACAGGCAAGACAAATGTCTAGGACATCAAAAAGCGGAGGGGCAACAATTTCTGATATCGCGCTTAAAAATTAAAATACTTATCCATCGGGACCGGGTTGCTTTCCTCCTCGACGTTGCTGACCGGACCACGACGCTGTGGCTGCAACCATCGCCATTCGCTACCATCCCAACATGGCCCACCACCACGCGGCTGCCAAGTTGCCAACGGCACGGGAACGAATCGCGACTCGATTCGGCAAATCAGCAGGTGCGGCTCCTGTTTGGCTGTTTACTGTTTAGACTTTAATCTCTTCATCAATTGATTCGATTTGCATTTGATTTTACCTTCCCTAAATCTAGTTATGCTAATTTTAGTTTTAATTTTGATGTTGAATTGAGTATTTAAGGGGGAGGTAGGAGTGTGCAGCGTGTGTTGCTGCTGTCATGCTGTGTTGCTGCATCTTTTTTATTTATGAATTGTGAATTATGAATGCTAAATGGATTAATTTGGTTTGCAGACAGTGAGACAGAGAGAGCAGACTTCAGACTGAGACTGGTAGGGCTGAGAAGGAATAAGCTACTCCAAATACAAATCTACAATAAACATGTGAGTTTTATAAGTTTTGAATTTTGACGTTGGATAATTTGGCATTATAATTATATTATTGGTTAATTTGTTAAATGAACGAATAATTTGTTGAGTTGATTAATTAAACTTGTTGGATTATGCACAATAAAATAGTTTATTGTTTTTGAGGTGTGTAAAACGCTAATCATTAGATTAATAATATTATATTGTTTATTTGAGATAGGATTCGAAAACAGAATTCTGGATATCAAAATAGGAAGAAAAAACAACGCATAGATGAGGAAGCAAAATCACTAGTCGGCTCAATTTCAAATTTATTTCAAGCAAGAAATAAAAAAATTCAAACTTCAAATTCTAGTCAAGTTGAAGAAACTAATTTGGAGCATGAGAATATTGGTTCTAATGTTGATATCCATGAAGATAACGAGCCTATAAACGATTATATTGAAGTAGAAGTTGAAGATCATATCGTAGAGGTTCCGGAGGAGGATAATAATGTAAATGTCGATGCTAATGCTCATGAAGAAGATGTTGATGATGTACCGTTACTTGACCTTGAAAGAAATGTTGATATCAACTATGATCCGGGATTATGGGGAAGAATTACGGATACTAAAAGAATTATGTTAATTCAACACGGCCCCATCAAAATTGTAAAAGAAAATGACGTATTTCCAAGAAATAAGATTAATGGTAGACATTTTACCGCTAAACACTACATTGGTGGCTATCCACGTGGAGAAGAGCATGAAAGAAAATGGCTTGTGTATTCAAATGCATGTGATAAAGTTTTTTGTTTTTGTTGTAAGCTATTTAAAAACACACAAAAAGCATCTAAATTGGCATGTGAAGGAATCGACGATTGGCATAATCTATCTACCAAGTTAAGAGCGCATGAAAGCAATCCATTACACAATGAAAATCTTATCAAATGGGTCAATTTGCATAAAGGGCTTCAACGAAAAGCAACAATTGATAATGCAATGGAAGCTCAAATTGATCAAGAAAAACAACATTGGAAAAAAGTACTTATGCGCATAATTGGTGTTGTCAAGACACTTTCTCGAAATAATTTGCCATTTCGTGGATCAAATGAGAAAATTTATGAGAAAAATAATGGACTTTTTTGTCAACTTATTGAGTTTGTAGCCGAGTTTGATCCAATTATGGAAGAGCATCTTAGACGTATGGTGAATAATGAGATCAATAATCATTATCTTAGCCATAAAATTCAAAATGAATTGATAAATTTATTGGCTAATAAAATCAAAGTATCAATACTTACAAAAATAAAGAAAGCAAAGTACTTCTCAATTATACTTGATTGCACTCTGGATTTGAGCCATAAGGAGCAAATGTCCATTGTTATAAGGTGTGTGAATGTTGAAGATACAAATGATATTAAAGTGGAGGAATATTTTCTTGGATTTATAACCGTTTGTGATACATCCGGGATTGGTCTTTTCAAAGCACTTCAAAATGTGTTGATCGATCTCAAACTTGATATCAATGACGTGAGAGGACAAGGCTATGATAATGGTTCAAATATGAAAGGTATAAGATTAAATTAAATTTTACCTTATGCTTGCCTATAGCATTAACCATGCATTTAATTGACTTTGTTTTAGGTAAACATTAAGGTGTACAAAAAAGACTACTTGATGTAAATCCTAGAGCTTTCTATATTTCATGCGGGTGTCATAGTCTAAATCTTGCTTTATGTGATATGGCAAAATCATGTATAAAAGCAAGAAATTTTTTCGCTTTTGTGCAAAAGATTTATACTTTATTTTCTGGCTCAACTCAACGATGGGAAATACTTCGGAGTTATGTGAAGGGTTTGACTCCAAAATCATTATCAACAACATGTTGGGAAAGTCATATTGAAAGTGTTAAAGCAATACGAACTCAAGCACCGAAGCTAAGCGGTGCTTTAATTGACATTGCAAATAATTCTAAAGATGATGTTGTGATGATGGAGGCTAAAGGCTTGTGCCAAAATGCTTTGGAAAATTTTGAGTTTTTAATTAGTTTGTGTATTTGGTACACGATATTGGAAAAAATTAATCGAGTAAGTAAAATACTTCAACGAGAAGAAATGGATATTGAAGATGCAATTACAAAAATTAAGGAGCTTGTAGTATTTTTTGAAAAATTTAGAGAAGATGGATTTGAAACAATGATGAAGGAGGCTAAAGAACTTGCAAATGATGTCGGTATTGATCCAAAGTTTATTGAAAAGAGAATCATACGTAGAAAAAAACAATTTGATGAAGATATTGTAGAGAATGATCACAAACAATCTTCAGAGGACAATTTTAGAATTACTTATTTTCTTCATATAATTGACCAAGCTTTAACTTCACTTAGAGATCGATTTGAGCAATTTAAACTTTATGAAGAAACTTTTGGCTTTTTGTAAAATTTGAGATTTAAAAATATTGATGAAGAGGAATTGAAGAAGCATTGTATGAAATTAGAAATTTTTTTAGAATACGATGAAGAGCATGATATTTGTGGTAAAGAATTATTCTTTGAGCTTCGACAACTAAAAGGAACTTTACCATCAGAAGTAACTAAATCAATTGATGTTCTAAATTTCTTGAGATTATATAGGGATGTAAGTGGATTTCTAAATGTTTGGGTTACTTATCGAATTTTATTGACTATTCCGGCTACGGTTGCTATGGCGGAAAGAAGTTTCTCAAAATTGAAATTAATAAAAAGATATCTTCGAAGTACTATGTCGCAAGAGATATTAAGTGGACTATCTATTATTTCAATTGAAAATGAGTACTTGGATAAACTTAACTATGAGGAGATCATAGAAGAATTCGCTTCAAAGAATGCAAGAAGAAGTTGTTTTCGTTAGCTTGTATTTTGACATTATATCATGTTGACATTTTGATTTTTTGGCATGTAGACTAATGGAATTGATTTAGTTTAATAATATTTTATGCATAGTAGTTGGTTTTGATTTTGTGCATATGAAGTGCTGCTTCATGTAAACTATTTTGTGCATATTTTGCGCATACTCATACTATTTTTTAAAATGGGGCAACGGAAAATGGAAAAAAAAAATCGTCCGGGGCATGAAAAACCATCGGACCGGCCCTGGGTACTTAAACCACTTCTAGGTGACAATTATGTCATGGGTTTCAAGAGCACCCTTAAGTGTTTCTTCAAGAACACCCACCTTCTTTATTTGACATCTTTATTACTTAGTCCAAAAGTATTTCAAACGGACCTTTGTACCACATTTCAGATGTGGTCTACACTTTTTGATCTTTCAAGGATTTAGATCTATGTTGGAGAAAGTTTAATAGGGATATTATTGATAATTTATTCAAGTTACTTAATATTTTGCATCATTGTATATAACAAATGTTTAATACTGATAATCAAAATGAACTTATATCCCTTTTATCTTCCCCCTCAATGTTGACGAACATTGTCACATTTAATAATAATCTCCTTTGGATTCTCATTTAAATCCATTATGATATTGCTACTAGCAAATATATCATACATGCATATTAATTATAGGAGGATAATTCTTTTATTAGTTGATAAGATGCATTCAATTGATATTGCTTATTAGAGTTTGTTGTCATTCATTGATCTAGCCAATTAGAGGAGTTTACTTATTATGTAGATTAATTGAAAAAATACACGACTTCAGGTCATTCAACATTTATATTAATTGAATATTAAATTACTGAATTATATATGCATAATTTATAAGATGAGCTTATAACAAACTTCATGTTGTTATTTGAATATCTACATATATAGATATATATGTGCGTCCACGTACTACATGTATATTATAAATTTGCATATTCTTTCCCATTTGAGTTAGAGATTTTTAGAACAAACTATTACAAGGATCCAAACTATTACTTTTTGTTTATAGATTAATATCAGCGTGAATCCTTCAAGACTGCATGATAATGTTCAAAACATCTGGTTTGGAATCATATCGAACTTCTGGTTCAAATAAATTGTATACACAACTTCAAGTTGTTAAATTTTATTCCTTGATTATATCTCTAATATTACTTTTGAATATTAATTATGATTATTTATTAGAGAATATATACTTAGTTATAATTATATATAAACATCTCTTCTAGAGACTGCAATAAAAGGGATATATTTACAACATAAATAAGAGTATCTTCTGGACCCTTGAAATATTATAAAAATAAGAAATTATATTGGTTACACATACAGGTTTGTTGAAGACCGTATTTATATTGCTTTAGTGAAAATTATGATACGACATATAGTTTATCTCTTCGGGAGAATATCTAAAGATATTTCTTCAAGAATAGTTACACATATGACATTTATTTCACGGTAAGTTTTGAAAAGTAATAGATCACATATCACTATTTACTCTTAAATTTGTCTGATGGAGCTACGGGTCCGTAATAATAGGTAATTGATTTTTGTAAATGTATTTTGTATCAATTTCTACTCGTATGATATCAAAACTATAGAAAATTAAATAGGAGAATCTCACTATAACTATTTTATCTAGTAGTTTAATAATAATCTCATACTACACATGCACAACAATGTCATTGGTAAAGCATATGTATGACTACAATAACCAAAAGAACCACTGTTAATTCTACCATTAGAAACACAATGGATGACACTTAAAAATTATAGTATATATCATGTATTGCAGAACTTTAGCTAATTAAATGCTCGTATGATATTGCAATGCAACATAAAAATTAATTGTTGAAGCATGCCATACATCGTGTCAAATTTGAAATATGAGCAGGATCAATAACTCTGATTGTATGTTATCTTTAATCGACTTACTTTCTTGTAGCTTTCATATTAGTACGTGCATTATTTTCCTAGGATCGGATGATGATTATGCACAATGACCTCTCATTTTATAAAATTAATCATTTTCATTATAGAAGCCGGATTCCGATTAGTCATAACCCGTAAAAAGCCTCTCCAAAATTCATTAAAGTATGAATTTGATCCGTACTTCCTCGTCAAAAACTTACGTAGCTGCTCAAATTTAAAATACCAAATGTAATTAAAAGTTAACCAAACTCATTCCACAAATGATAAAAAGAAAAAAAATCAACTAAAAATAAGTCAAGAACAATTCGACTATGAGAGTCAATTTCTAAATAACACAAGATCAAAAAACGAAACTTTAGAAGTTTTGAGTTTTAAATAATTACCGGGGATAACGTGCCTTTGCTTCTAGCAGCTAATAGGTTTCAGCACCCTATATTCTTATGGTTTTCCTAAGCAACACTTTTTTTATGTGTCATAATAATTCCTTGGTTATATCAAAAATTGGACAAATCAAACAGCAATAATAGCATTATATTTGAGTAACTAGCATACTGATGTTGAGAATGTAAAATTGAACATGTTAGGATATCAAGAATCCACTTAAAAAACAATTTTATTCCCCAAATATAACAAACATCGCAAAAGTTAATAGATTTTTCCATTTTATCTGATGTTCAAAAAAATATATTTCAAAAACCATTGAATACCCAAACCTTTCGGTAGCTTATATATATCTTAATAATAAAAATAATAAAGATGGAACTCATCTCGGATTATGTGATGGTATCTTACTTCGTAGCCAGTAATACTTTAATAAATTACTCAAATTCAAATTAATTTATTTGAACATGTCAATATGGTAAGATTTAGCATATTAAAATCTACTTACAAAATTTTAGGATATATTTAATGCTAATGAAAGTGTACTTGTCATCGTCACATAATGAATACAAATAATTCTGAACCTCAATCAATGAGCGAATACCTTGTATCATATTAACAAGGTGAATACTTTATGTACAAAAGTAACAAATAATGAAAGCTTAAGTAACAAATTAATTGATTTATCATATTATATATGCGTTAGATTTGGTCATATTCAACACATGCTTATAAAAGAAATAAAAGGATCATTTGGACTAAGATCACAACCATAAAACATACATCTCTGGCCTTATGTAACTTTGCTTTTGAATGCTCAGTATGAATCCATACCAATACCGTTTATTTTATTTTAAATTTAAATTTTAAATTCAAATGACCAGGAACTACTGCATCGAGACCTCTTCAATTAATGCAAAAGTACAATATAAATGTCCTGAAGCCAGATGGAAATAGTATACCATGAAGTAGCAATATATTAATCTAATATACAAATTGTACTAGTTTAGTATTTCAAGACAGTCAAAATAGAAAAGTTCTGACAATGTTATATGTGTCCTTAATAGAACGCAATATATTCATATAAAAGAATAATTTGTCCATAATTTCGCCAATGTTAAAAGAAATGACTATATGAACAGTTGTCTTAATTGTTGATATAAATATCCAGATCCTGACATAGATCTCAGTTAACGATTTCAAATATATACTTTGCTTCATCTTCAAATATAGCTTACGACTATTGATATTATAATAAATCGCAATGCAAAACAAATAACTAAATAACAAAACTGAACTGCGGTGGTAAATTATAATAAGCCGTCGAAAAAGCATACAAAAAAACAAGTTTTAAATCAATTCGAACCTAAATTAGAAAGTTAGTAGTTCAACGATTTTTTTTAATTCTTTTTTTCCAAAAAAAAACATGTATGTATCTTCAAGATAAATCATTTGAGCATGATATTAAAGTCTACAATATAATGAGATCTAAAGAATAAGAACTAATAATGATGATGATAATAATAATATGAACAATGAAATGAGATCTATGATGGAATGAGATTTGAGAAGATAATCTATAGAATGAGATTTGAAAAATTACTTACCATTTAGAGCATCGTGCCGATAACATGTTATAAACTAAAAGGAGATAAGAAGCCATTAGATTAGAAAAGAGAAGAGGGGAGAAAATGTTATTCACTATGATATCAGTTACACAGAGATTGATTATTCAATTACATTACATAGGCTCTTTTATATATAGACCTTGGAGCATGAGATTTAACATATCACGTGATGTGGGACTAAATAGAAAAAAACATAAGCATATTCACTTTTATATATTTAAATATATATTATAACAGAATGACTTAATTAAGCAATGAAACACCAGACAACCGTTGCTGATCTAGAAACACATAACAACCGTTTCATTGTAAAAGCATCGTGTGTTTCTAATTAACGTATTTGGTGTAGCATAATAAGAAATTTATACAAATGCCCTTTTGTTGAAATTATACAAGCGAACAATTGATAGCCCACTCTTGTGTTCTTGCACTATTTAATTAGTGGATCCAGATACTAGATTATAGAGAAGTTTAAAATGATAACATTACCACACAATGAATTTACATAAGTAAAAAATACATATGTAAAAAATACAGAAGTAAAACTATAAATCTCAGCTAATGCTATTGCAATATTAGCAAAAACAATGACACTGTTTTTTTGAAAATTCAGCACTAAATATCCGACATACAAAATAATATATTCTATTAAATGTAAAATTATAATTTCCAAATTTAATGGTAAGTGTGATTATTATTCCATAATTTTTGATTTGAATTTGAACAAAGGAAGTAAACTAAAATGTAGAAAAAAAACATATAATTGACTTTTTTGCTGTTAAAGTTTTATAGCTACTTTGTAATTCATATGTTGCATATGATAGCACAGCGAAATGCCAAAATATTAAAATTCAAATATATCCTTAAAAATTAGAACTATTCATGCAATGTATTACTAGTTTATTTAGGTAAACGTACTAACAAATAAAACCGACTTTTGTTCAAAAATAAAATTCTTGCAAGATGGTTTATTTTTTATATTTGACTATAAAAATAAGTTTGTTGCTATTTTCATATTAGTTTGTTAATTTTTTGGATTTAATACTACTAAAAAAATAAATGAATATCAATTAACTATATTGATTTAATGATTAAAATATATTATTTGTCAATTTTGTTAGGCAAGTTTTTACAGAGGTAAATTGTGAATTCGTTATCTCATGTTTGATTCATTTGACTTAATAAATAGTATGAAGTTTTAGTTTCAAATATTCATCGAGATAGGAAAAAGAATTTATCTAAAATTGAAAGTCTAACAATAAAGAATCAATATATTATATGCAATATATGAAGTTGCAACAAATATCAAAGTATTCATCAGGGATAAATGCAACAAAGAAATTTATTGAAAGTATTGTGAGTTACAAATCAAAGAAAATGATGAATGCGGAAATAAAATTTATTAAACTGTGAGAAATCAGTATTGTTAGGTTGACTTTTCTTAAAAAATATTTAGTTTTAAACCATTATGTCATACATTAATAATTGATGTCTATGATAAAATGCAAAAAAAAATTATCCAAAAATAATAGTTCATAAGTGTAAATTTATCATTTTTGTGTTAGTAAGCGTAAATTTATAATATTCGCTAACATTCATTTGTAAAAAGTTAACTTCGTGAATCTAAAAAAGAAATATAGTCAAATGTACTTAATTGATTCACATATTTTATATATGTAGTTATAAATATTATATATATATATATATATATAATTCAATATTAAAAAAAATTAGTATTAAAATAATATTCTAAAATTTTAGTAAATTTGGCATTAAACATAAAAGATGCTTATGTTATAATGTAATATGTATCTTAAAGATAATATTTTTTGATTATAAAGTAAGTGAGATCATTGAAGTATGATGTATGTTATATTCAATAGTCTTAGACTAAATCATATATATTAAGTACTTATAAGTACTTATATTGAAAATGAAAAGGAGTGAAATGTTGTACACGAATTTAAATTTTATGACTCATGCACGTATACCGTTGGTAATGTAATATCATTTTTGGATGGAAATATTATACCGACTTGAATGTAAAATAACGAGCAAGACATAAAAGAAATTATTTTATATGAATGACAAATTATAAGACTTGAATGGAAAACATCTAGGGAATACCAAGGAATTTGCTAGAATGAATGAGAGACTCCTAAATGGTACTTTATTATTATTTAATAGATTTACATAATCATGCTTTAACAACCCCATAAATGCTACATTAATTCAACCTTATCGAGTTACATATACGAATGATAACTTACATGCTAGCTTACGCACTCACACTAAGCAAAAGACTACACCAGGAAAATTAGGAGGGACAATTATACAAATTAAAATTTGGAGAAATTAACAATACTATTTGTACTAAAATTCAATATTAGTTGTTGGACATAAAAAAAATATAAAATAACATTTCTAGTGCAAATGAAATAACAATAACGTATTTCTTTGTTAAACAAATTGCAAAAGTATTATAAACTTTCCAATTAAATAATCCAACATATAACATCGAAATCTCCAAAAAAAATTAATATTCCTCTAAAAAAACTCTAAACAACACATTCCACAATTTGAAATATTGTCCATGGTCATAAGAATCAAGTAGAACTTCTAATCACGAATAAGAAACTTTGTTCTCTTGATAACACTAAAAATGGTTATATGTTTAAAATCTATTCAATTTTTTTTGTTGGATGAACAATCCTTTACTGCCGTGGGAAAGGAGATGAAATTTTCAAAAAACAAATTGAATTTTGCAAGCTGACATCTTCTTGATGGATTAAAAGGTCGTTTTTGCAAATACGTTAGATCAACAAATATTCTTGGGAGAGAAGTAGTGTCTGGCTTGCTTGGTTTTCATTAACTGCTCTAAATGTATGAAATTATTATTGAATGATGATGCAGGAGTAGCTTGACAATGCATATCAGAATCTGTGATGCACTTTCTTTTAGATCCAGGTTGTAATTTCAATCCAACAAAGATATCTATTATTCCAGGAAATTCATTGTCTTCAAAACCATAGCATTTGTTGGATTTGCTTACTTTGTACATGTGGTCGGCAAAGTCATCAATAAGAAAGGGCCAAGCTTCTTCTGATTATAACCTTCCAGATTTTCATTTACACGCCGACTAAAGACCAAAAGTTGGTTCCATGTATCCTTGGTTTTATTGTGTTTTGTTGGAAATAAACTTGATTTTGTTAACCTAGATTTTTCCATATAGGAAATATCTAGAATCTAGAATATATTTGAAACTGTAAGAGATAATATTTAGGAGATATTTATGGAGAACCGTTAGACTGAGATAATCTCCACCGTTTATTTGTGATGTGAACTCCTATAAATAGAGGTGCAGTCATGCATCTTGGATATAAGAAAAAGCGAGGAAAATGTCGTAAGAAAAAATATATGAACTTTTGTAATAAAAATTTTCTCCTTATTATTGAAAAAAAGTTCCATTTTTTTGTTCTCCGACCTCTTATCTATCTTCTTCTAGAATCAAATATACTTGCCATTGAAATAAACTTCCAACAAAGTGGTATCAGAGCTATAAGATCCTCCTAAAATATGGCAAATAGCGGCGTTCCCTAACAAGTCCCAATGCTCACTAAGACCAATTATCAAAATTGGAGTTTGAGGATGATGGCTCTTCTAGGAGCACACGACGTTTGAGAGATAGTTGAGAAAGGCTACACCGAACAAGAGAATGAAGATAGTCTAAATCAAACTCAAAGGAATAGTTTGAGAGACTCAATGACGAGAGACAAGAAGGCTCTCTGTCTAATCTATCAAGCATTGGATGACGATACTATTGAGAATGTTTCAGAATCAAATTCAGTCAAAGAAGCATGGGAAAAGCTTCGAACATCTTACAAAGGAGCGGATCAAGTCAAAAAGGTACGTCTTCAAATTTTAAGAGGAGAGTTTGAAACTTTGCATATGAAAGAAGGTGAACTTGTCTCTGATTACTTCTCAAGAGTTTTAAAGGTTGCTAATAACCTAAAAAGAAACGGTGAGAAGTTAGAATAATGGAAGAATTATGGAGAAGATTCTTAGATCATCAGATCCAAAGTTCGAACATATTGTCGCCATCATCGAAGAGACAAAAAACTTGGAGGTCGTGCCAATAGAGGAACTTCTCGGTTCATTGCAAGGATAAGAAGAAAAGAAAAGGAAGAAGGAAGAGATTGTAGAACAAGTACTCAAGACATGAATTGATTCAAAAAAGGAAGAAAGCAATCGAAGCCAACAAAGACGAGGTTGTGGTCAAGAACGAGGACCAAGTCGTGGATATGGATATAGACAAGGTTGGATATCCAATAACGACAACAACAATAACAACAACAACCAAAGAGGAGAAAGATCAACAAGAGGTCATAAGAGAGGAAATTCAAAGTCAAGGCATGAAAAGTTAAGCGTTAAATGCTACAATTGTGAAAAATTTGGACATTATGCTTCTGAATGTAGAGCTCCTTACAACAATAAAGTTGAAGTGAAGACCAATTATACTGAAGAAAGAAGTTAAAAAGATGATACTTTACTGCTGGCTTATAAGGAAATTAAAGGTGAGTTAATCTTCAAAGGATTATGGGAGATTGTCTAAAATGATTATGATCGGCCGAACGATTTGGAGAGGATGTCGCAAATTGACAAGAAAGCATTTGCGAAATTATGATGGAATGACCATCGTGCCCGTGTTGTGATAAGTGAGAACGTTGATGAAATAGCGTTTGGACATATACTTGGGGAAGGTTCCATAAAAGAGTCATGGAATTTGTGGAAAGAAATATATGAAAAGAATGACAGAAAAATAATAGAAGAAGACAATCTGATTGATGAGAAAGAGAGAAAGATGGATAGCGAGAAGGAAAAAGAGGCAGAAAAATTGATGAAATTCGAGGAGTTAAAGGAGGAAAATTTGAAAGAAGGAGAAAAACGTGTAGAAGATGAAGAAAATAAAGTAAGCGAAAATGACGCCGATGATGAAAAGTACGAAAGTAAAGGAGATGACAATGAAGAAAACATGAATCAAGGAGATGAAATTTAAGAGATTGGAGAAAATTTGATGCACGAGCAAAAATATGAAGAAATGGACATGAGAATGTTTAAGAAATAGAAATGATCAAAGAGGAAGCCAAAGTGGCAAACGATGAATTTCATGATCATGAAAACAAAGAGATGAGCAAAGCTTATATAATTTTGAAGAAACCTATTTTTTAGGTAATGTCTTCTGAAATGACATGCAAAAGTGAAATTTGGAAAACATACATAGAAATTGGATTGATAAAAAACTACAAGAGCGAAGTTATGAAAGAATCTAAAGATAAAATATATGCTTCATTCAAAATTTGTGACCCTGGAACAAGGTGGAAGTTGGAACACTTACATTATGAAAAATTCTACTGTGGTGAAGAAGGACGAAATGAAAGAAGTAAAATAAGAATTTGTGAACTTGCATTGAAGATCTCAAAGTTTGGTAAGATGGTCAACGCAATGAAGAAAGTTTGATTAATATCTCTATTCCTACCGAAGCATGTGAAATACAAAGATTTCAAGCATTACTTGGTATTGCAAAATCAAGTTTACAGAGGGGTGTTGGAAATAAACTTGATTTTGTTAATCTAGATTTTTCCATATAGAAAATATCTAGAATCTAGAATATATAGACTAATATATTCAAAATTGTAAGTGAGAATATTTAGGAGATATTTATGGAGAACCGTTAGATTGAGATAATCTCCGTTTATTTGTGATGTGAACTCCTATAAATAGAGGTGTAATCATGCATCTTGGATATAAGAAAAAAGTGAGAAAAATGTAGTAAGAAAAAGTATATGAACTTTTGTAATAAAATTTTTCTCCTTATTATTGAAAAAAATCCATTTTTTTACTTCTCTAACCTCTTATCTATCTTCTTCTAGAATCAAATCTACTTGCCATTGAAAAAAACTTCCAACAAAGTGGTATCAGAGCTATAAGATCCTCCTAAAAGATGGAGAATAGTTGCATTCCCTTACAAGTTCGAATGCTCACTAAGACCAATTATCACAATTGGAGCTTGAGGATGATGGCTCTCCTTGGAGCACACGACGTTTGAGAGATAGTTGAAAAAGGCTACACCGAACAAGAGAATGAAGATAGTCTAACTTAAACTCAAAGGAATAGTTTGAGAGACTCAAGGACGAGAGACAAGAAGGCTCTCTGTCTAATCTATCAAGCATTGGATGACGATACTTTTGAGAAAGTTTCGGAATCAAAGTCAGCCAAAGAGGCATGTGAAAAGCTTCAACATCTTACAGAGGAGCGAATCAAGTCAAAAAAGTACGTCTTTAAATTTTAAGAAGAGAGTTTTAAACTTGCATATGAAAGAATATGAACTTGTCCCTGATTACTTCTCAAGAGTTTTAACAGTTGCTAATAACCTAAAAAGAAATGGTGAGATGTGACGACCGCCCATAACCCCTGCACTGAACCTAGAGAAAGTGCGCTGTAAAGTGTGCCAGGCAGCCATGGACGACTGTCAGGATAAATTAAAACAACAGAATCTATCGTATTACTCACAACGCATGGACAAAATACAATAGAACATACATATAGTAAAGCTTCACAGAATAGAATCTCATCCATAAAACTTTATAATAGTTGAATACAAACATCTGAATAGTCAATACAACAAGCCTCACTACAAAACACTCAGAGAAAATACAAACAGCGGAACACCCAGTACATATAATAAGAAGATAATATGCAACCCTCCAGCTCGTCTTCGATGTCAACACCGTGGAAAGCAAGAACATCACCTGTCACCTGCTACCTAGTCTACCCGTCCCAAAATGGACGAACAGCCCAAGGCAATAAGAGTTAAAACATAAAGCCTTGAGTCAGACAACAGTCTTAGTGAGCAGTAAATTAACTAACAACATACCAAAAGAGCATAAAGGAAAAGGAATAGGAATACAACCCTCCCACTCCACCTCTTTCTACAGTGATAGCCCCCAGACACACACTAAGTAGAAGCAATCATAGCAAAGCACACAATTTAAGGTAAAGCAATTATCACTCGAGTCAAGGGCGATGTTTTCCAAGTACGAACCCCCAAGGCCTGAACCAAGATCAAATAAGCACCCAGAAAATACCGCTCTTGAGACCGAATGATGATACAACCAAACATCCATGACTCTGGCTATCACTGTTATCATTGCTTCGATATCATCGTTAATTGAATGACCGGCACATTCTTTCAGCCGTCCGTCAAGGGCTAATGGAAACCCCGGTTCTAGACATAACTCCCGCACGTCATCGTGACCCGTGCCTAGTACTATCGAATCTGCCCAGAGTACTTGACTATCAATCATTAGCCTTCAGGGACTATCGAATCTGCCCAACGTACTCTTGCTTTGAGCATGCTAGAACCTTCAACAACGATAAGATCTCAGCCTTCTAGTCATCCTCCTCGACGACTATTTCCATACTAGCTCAAGCGCCTCTCGAGCAAATCATTATCCTCTAACTCGAACCATTTCACTGAGTTATCAACATGCTTGGAATGATCCCGTCTGGATTAGACCAAGACTATCTCGTATCATGCCTCGCTTCATCACATCCTTGAGCTTCATCTCAACATCATCATCATCAAATCTATGCATAAGAGCTTCATCATCCGCTACATATGCCACTAGCAGCTTTTCCAATTCAAGGGCCTTCCCTTAGCTTTGAATCATCTTCGGTCTAAATCAAATCATCAATCATCTAATTCATAACAATCAATCAAGTCAAACATTAATCCAAGTAATCAAGCATTCAAATATGATCTAAATAGACAATTATAACAATAATGGCAATTTCGTAAATAAAGAGTCGAAAGTCTAACAAGCATGAAAACAAGAGCAATATCTCTATAATCTTGATGAATGAACTTGCATAGGTTAACATGTAGTAAAATGGATGCCAAATCATCATGAACAATGGATCTATATGGATCTATACTTAGGATTAGGAAAATGCATGGAAATCACTATTTTAACACCAAATTAAACCAACGATCCGATATACTCCTTTGGATCCGTGTGAGAGATAATCACCACTCACCAAATCACCTAAACAACCCCAAATCAACACACTTCAGATCTGGACAGCGAAGGATCTAGCTCGATCTATCACCAATCCGCTTCAAACGATGAAATCTCACTTCAATGGATGTAGATCTTCAATCTAAGCTCTTGAATCTTCAATTTGATCTTCAACTTGGATGGATGGAATCACTAGATTGGAGTGGAGAAAAGAAGTGAAGAAGTGTAGAAGTCGAGCTCTCAAAATGGCAGCACTTCGTCGCTTCGAAATCCGGATCCCAAAAAGTGAGATATGGACGAGTATTTATAGGCTGAAAACCCCCTTAACTCGTCCGCCTTCTTAAGTCGTTGCCGACTCAAATCCCTCTCCGACCTAACACTCCAGACGACCTACGACTTAACTGCTTGCCGACCCAACACATCGCAGGCGCGCGACCTATCTCCACGCGACTTAGCACATAATCGACTCAACTCCTAGGTCGCTCACGACTCAACGACCTAACACTTAAGCCTTCACGCGACCTAAACAATGTGTAACCTAACTATGTTACGACTTACGACTTAGTGAACCTGCGACATATGACTTAGCAGCTAACCCCTAAGTCGGTCACGACTTAACACATAGCAGATCAGTGCCTTCACACGACTTACGACCTAACGAGTGTACGACCTAACTCCTGCCTCGACTTAGCAACTCACACGACATACTAACTTAGCCGGGCTACGACCTAATTTCCTTAGGTCGTCTAACGACCTAGCTATATACACGATCTAACTGGGACACGACTTAACCTCTTACGACCTAACTCCTAAGTCTTCTACGACTTAACCTACTTAGGTCGTTTACTACTATCCCAGTCTCCTTAGGTCGTTAACCTCTTAAGTCGCCAACCTATAAGTCGCCAACTATCCTTAAGCCGTTCCAATTCCTTAAGTCGCGTCATCCCTTAACTCGCTAAACCCCTTAAGTTGCAGACCTCCTTAAGTCGCTCACGACTTATCACTTAAGTCGTTAATGATCTATGATGACGCAACTGGTAAGTTGGAGCTGAAGCTCCCTAAGTCGCACACGACTTACTACATGTCTTAGGTCGTTTACGAGCTAGGACTTACACGTATCTCTACTCAAAATCTGAAACGACCTAATGACAATAGTTTTACGACGTTTCGATCCGTAAAAATACGGGTCGTTACATGAGAAGTCAAAATAATGTAAGAATTATGGAGAAAATTCTTTGATCATTAGATCCAAAGTTTGAAAAGATTATCGCCATCATCGAAGAGACAAAAAACTTGGAGGTCGTGCCAATAGAGGAACTTCTCGGTTCATTGCAAGGATAAGAAGAAAAGAAAAGAAAGAAGGAAGAGATTGTAGAACAAGTACTCAAGACATGAATTGATTCAAAAAAGGAAGAAAGCAATCGAAGCCAACAAAGATGAGGTTGTGGTCAAGAACGAGGACCAAGTCGTGGATATGGATACAGACAAGGTGGGATACCCAATAACGACAACAATAATAACAACAACAACCAAAGAGGAGAAAGATCAACAAGAGGTCGTGAGAGAGGAAATTCAAAGTCAAGGCATGAAAAGTCAAGCATTAAATGCTACAATTGTGAAAATTTTGGACATTATGCTTCTGAATGTAGAGCTTCTTACAACAATAAAGTTGAAGTGAAGGCCAATTATATTGAAGAAAGAAGTCAAGAAGACGATACTTTACTGCTGGCTTATAAGGAAAAGAAAGGTGAGTTAATCTTCAAAGGATTATGGGAGATTGTCAAAAATGATTATGACTGGCCGAACGATTTGGAGAGGATGTCGCAAATTGACAAGAAAGCACTTGCAAAATTACGATTGAATGACCATCGTGCTCGTCTTGTGATAAGTGAGAACGTTGATGAAGTAGCGTATGGACATATACTTGGAGAAGGTTCCACAAAAGAGTCATGGAATTTGTTGAAAGAAATATATGAAAAGAATGATAGAAAAATAATAGAAGAAGACAATCTGATTGATGAGAAAGAGAGAAAGAAGGATAGCGAGAAGGAAAAAGAGGCATAAAAATTGATGAAATTCGAGGAGTTAAAGGAGGAAAATTTGAAAGAAGGAGAAAAACGGGTAGAAGATGAAGAAAATAAAGTAAGCGAAAATGACGCCGATAATGAAAAGTACGAAAGTAAAGGAGATGACAATGAAGAAGACGTGAATCAAGGAGATGAAATTCAAGAGCTTAGAGGAAATTTGATGTATGAGCAAAAATATGAAAAAATGGACATTAGAATGTTAAAGAAATAGAAATGATCAAAGAGAAAGTCAAAGTGGAAAACAATGAATTTCATGATCATGAAAACAAAGAGATGAGCAAAGCTTATATAATTTTGAAGAAACCTATTTTTCAGGTAATGTCTTCTGAAATGACATGCAAAAGTGAAATTTGGAAAACATACATAGAAATTGGATTGACAAAAAACTACAAGAGCGAAGTTATGAAAGAATCTAAAGATAAAATATATGCTTCATTCAAAATTTGTGACACTGGAACAAGGTGCAAGTTGGAACGCTTACATTATGGAAACTTCTACTGTGGTGAAGGAGGACGAAATTAAAGAAGTAAAACAAGAATCTGCGAACTTGCATTGAAGATCTCAACGTTTGGCAAGAAGGTCAATGCAATAAAAAAAGTTTGATTAATATCTCTATTCCTACCGAAGCACGTGAAATACAAAGATTTCAAGCATTACTTGGTATTGCAAAATCAAGTTTACAGAGGGGTATTGGAAATAAATTTGATTTTGTTAATCTAGATTTTTCCATATAGAAAATATCTAGAATCTAGAATATATAGACTAATATATTTAAAATTGTAAGTGAGAATATTTAGGAGATATTTATGGAGAACCGTTAGATTGAGATAATTTCCACCGTTTATTTGTGTTGTGAACTCCTATAAATAGAGGTGCATTCATGCATCTTGGATACAAGAAAAAAGTGAGAAAAATGTAGTAAGAAAAAATATATCAATTTTTGTAATAAAGTTTAACAATAATAAAGTCTTTCTCCTTATTAAAGAAATCCATTTTTTTCTTCTCCAACCTCTTATCTATCTTCTTCTAGAATCAAATCTACTTGCCATTGAAGAAAACTTCCAACATGTTTATGGTGTTCTTCTAAAAAAACACACCATTGATTAAGCAAACGAAACCTCCCACTTAAAACTACCTTCCAGGCAGCCATGGCTTTGTTTAGAGAGATGCACTTTTGTCCATTTTCACTGCAAATGAAGTATACAAAGTGTAACGACCCGTAAATTTTAACTGTTTTAATAACGTAATTAGTTGAAATTTTGTGAAATTTTAAACGATAAAATTTTGAAATAAAAATTTGATATTTGGAATGCGTCTAATTAATCATAGCAACTGGTAAATTTTCATCAGATAATTTGGAAGTTTATTTTCTAGTGTAATTTTATTCCAATTTATATCAGTTAAAATTGATGATAATAAAATGTTTTCCAAACCTGAATATTTTTACATAGAAAAATTCTAATCCATCTTCTGACTAAGACGTCGTTTTTCGTTTTTCCAAATTCGGACTTCTTTAGCTCCGTCGATCTTATTTTTCTGCGTTTTTGCTGCATTTTCCGCTAGTAGAAAATTCGAATTTTTATAATTCAATCATACCACTGATATCTGTATACCGTTATATTCGTCTTGTTGTGCTGATCTCCGCAATATATTCATTTCTGTATTTTTGATGTTCGGTGCGCGATGGTAACATTAAAACAGTTCACCGTAGCGGTACCAATATATGGCTCTATATGTTTCTTTGTTTTTTCAAAATTTGAACCAAACAACGCAAATAATAAATTGCTTTAATTGTTCAGCTGGATTTTTGATTTGTGACCATTGTCATTCACCCACTTTCTATTTAAAAATCTGTTCCCTTTTCCTCGGTTCAAAGCAAAAACAAAAGGTACGTTCTCTTCCTCTTCCTGTTTCTTTCTTCATTTTATAATTTTATTTCTTTGCCAAGCTTCATTTCTTCTCCCCAGATCCAAAGCTGAAACTTCCCCATTGGCCTCTCCCCTCTCTGCCTTGCATGCGACCACATGCCTTCACTTGCTCCACCCCTCCACCTCCAACCGGCCTATTCCCACGTCCATCCACCAAAATCTACCACCGTACCCTTCCATTCCCAGCCGTGGCCACTCATCCCTTCCACCCCGTCACCCCACGTGTTGCACCCTCTATCTCCACCCATCGTCCCACCTCCATAGACCAGCACTCCCTCTCCCATAGCAGCCTGAACCAACGCCTTACTCCATGCGACAACGGCAACCAAAAATCCATCAGCCTAATGACCATCTTCTTCCTCCTCCCTCTCTCTTCATGCCCGCTTCCTCCACTTGTCGTGCAACCCGAGGCACCCTCTACTTCATTTTATTAGGTGATATATATATATATTATTATATATTGATTTTTTTTGATAGATTATATATCTATATCTGTGTTTAAAAATATTTGTACATGTTGTGTTCAGGTTTTAGAAATTTACTGTAAAGTATATAAAGGTAAATTTTGTTTTGATGATTCTTAAAAAAAATATGCAATATGTATATATATATAAGTCATATAATCATATATTGAGCTATATATATATATATTTACAGTATACTATGAGTTATAAAGTTACAAAATATGTATTACAGTGTATATAAGTTATAGTAATTCTTATTTGTTTATAGTATATATAAAAGTATATTTTATGTTAGTTATATACAAAAGTATATATGAGTTTATATGATACTGCCACAGTTAGTATATATAATAATATGAGAAAGCCATATGTTCAAGTCAGTATGTATATTTATAGTCTAGTGTATTGTAAAAGAAGTTATATATATACATATGTTAATTTTATTCTCTATAGGCCTATAGTATTATGATTTGTACAGTATATATATATAGTTTATATATGTTATATACGACTGTTATTACTGTTTTGAAAAGTTGCTTATGCCATGGTCATAGTATTTATGCTGCTGTACGTTTTATTATAACAAAGGTTTATATTAGTGTATATACATGCTTATATAATAGTATAAGTATATGAAAATTCTTTCGAATGATTATTATTTTGGCACTCCCAGATCTTAGCTTTTGGTCCTCATATATCTTATCTATATAGATTATTAGTACGTTGTACTTTTGCTGTTGTATTGCGTAAAATTTTATGGAAATTGTTTTAAGTCCGTATATTTTTCAAAGAAATTACAACATTAATTTCAATATATATGTATATATGTTTGAAAGGTGTATTTATAATATGATTGAAGTTTATACAAGTCTTATTTGCTGTTTGTTTATGAATATAGATGATGGTACAAGTTATTCCTATATGTGTTATGTTGGTGGCATGTAAATAGTTATATATATGTATACCAGATATATTTTGTATGAAGCTAAATTTATAAAATTGTTATGTATAGATCTTTATTTTAATATAGGTTTTAAATTAAATATTGAATCTATATAGTTATATATATATATATATATATGTACGTGGGTAAGTTTTAAATTTGCAATTTCTGTTATTTATATGTGGGTATATATAGATTTTGAAAGTTATGTGTTTATTTTAAATTTTAAGAGGTATATGATTTTGTATATAGTATATATAGTTATATATATGTTCACTTATACCGTCGATCTTCATCGATCCAATATGATTTGATTTAGTCAATTTCAAAATTTCAACTTCGTACGTCGATTCGAGTCCAATCTTGCCTTGCTTTAAGATTCGTGCCTGGATTCGTAGCTCATCCCTCTGTCAAATCTATCTAGCCTCGAAAGGTGTGCAATCACTCACGATTCATGTTCTTTTATTTATTAAATTTGATTTCAATTGAAACGACAATTGAAATATGTTGCTGTTAGTTATCTACATCATTATATATATGTTTTACCGGTATCAGTTCACCTGTGACATCTGACACCATTATCTGTTATATATACAATGATAATCCAGTTTGGTTGCTAAATAATTGATTGTTTGATGTTTACATTGGACGTTAAATTGTTAATGTTGTAAGTGATAAATAATTTGAAATTGAAATTGACGTAGGATAGTTAGATTTGATATATGTGTTAATTTGATTGATGACATTTGCATAATATGACCCCTTTAAATGTTAAATAAATTGACACGTAGAAATAGTGTTAACCACACCTTGAACCATTTATATGTATGTGTATAAATTGATGTAGTTTGAAATTGAACAATAAATATCAAGTGAGGAACCGTATAAACATTAATGTAATAATCTTTAATCTACATGAAATGATAGTATGAATTCTAGAAATAATTATATTAATTTACACAAATAACAATGTGAATTAATACGATTATTTCGGGATTATTTGAATTAATTATTGGATTGTTGTTATTGCTTCTTTATTTAATTTGACATCATCCCAGTTATCACACTGCAAGTTCCCTTTGCTATGCTTTGATTTTTTTTGAAATAAAATGGAATCGGGTTGAAATGATATATACCCAAATAAAACTTTGACTTAGGATAGAAAATTTAATAAACCTGATTGGTCAATAATTTGATTCAAAATGAAATAAAGATTTTATTGAATAATAATAGGGTTTTGAGATAAAATTGGAATTTAAATTTTAACGAAAGGAAATGTTAATATTTAATAATTTGAATCAAAATATTAACATAGTAGTTGATGAAAGAACATTGTTTTAAAATTTGGAATTATTAATAATTAAGTTTGAAATTATTTAATAATTAAGTTTTGAAATTATTTAATAATTAAATAAGATTGAATTATTTAATAATTAAATAAAATCGAATTATTTAATAGTTAAATAAAATTGAACCTCTAGAATTTGTGAAATTTAGTTCTTTATTAATTGAGCTCTGAAATTGTAACTAAGTAAATAAATAAGTAAATTGAATTTTCTTTAATAAGAAATAAAAATGTGATTTATTGAAATTAATGTAAGACTTGTAATGTTAAAGAGTTGATTTGACGAATTTAATTTAATTCAATTTGTAAGTATTGATATAATGATGTTGAACTTAAGTAATTGATTTAATGAATTGAAAATTAAATAGAAATTGTTTTAAATGACAAATTTACTTAACGAATATTAAATGAAATCAATCAATGAATTTAAATTGATTTGAATGTTAAATTAAATTAATTTAAATGATTTCGGAATGAAACTTATATACGAATTTAAATGAATACTTGAATTGTCTTAAATCAAATATTAAATATGAATTATAAGATTTTGAAATGGAAATTTGGAAGTTTGAAACGTAAATTATGGAAAAATTTTATAAAGACAAATGGAATGTTGGTTTACAAATTCTAATTGAAATTGAAATTGATTTGGTTTTGAAATAAATAAACGACCAATCGGTGAAATAATCACGAAAGTTATTAAAGAGACCGGAATCGGTTAGGGACATACTCACTGTTTAAACCGAAAACCACTTTAATAACTATACGCGGAGTGTGATCCAGAACGAAGTGGTTGGAATGATGTACGTGATGACTGAAGAAAGTGAACGATAATGGATAGCCTTGACACTTGTGTCAAATTGGAAATGACTAAAACAGGAGCCGTGCCGGGCCAAATGGGGTTAGCAACCTCGAGTGAACACACTTCTTCGTAAACTACTAATTACTTGTTATTTATTGGTGCACCCTCGAAATTTTGGGAGTGTTGTTTCACGGTATTGCGATCATTGCGGCGATGCGTTCTGACTAGTCCGGATCAGGTAAACGGTAGTTTCACTACCTTGGGTATTGCCTCATGTGCCTTGTCATACTTGTATCCCTATATACGCGACCACTACAAATTTGTTTTGTGTTATACCTATGGAGTACTCCCTAATATCCCACTAGTTTAAGTGGAGTTTACATTGCTGTATAGACTATAACGCTTATATAAAATGTGTTAAGGGGGATAATGGTAACGCCTTAACACTATTTTGATACTTTATATTACTGATAGGCATTATCTATTTACCGTACACTACTATATAGTAGATAGTTTAACGGATCCTTACAGGATGGTTATTCCAAACATCCTTTGAATTACTTGTATTTCGGTTGTTATTTCACTTGAGTTGGATTTATTGATATAAGAATGTTAATCCTGACTCGAGTGTTTTGTGTTTTGCGTTACGCTCGGGTCAGACTGAGTGTACCAGTATTCGAGACTCACCTTTGGAGTTGGAGCTTCGCTTAGAGATCCAGCTATCTATCCAGCTTTCAGATATCCAGTTGATTTAAGTGATTGTATTCTGATTCTTGTATTTGACTATTGTATTCGAGACATCTGCTGTACCTTATTTAACTCTGATATGTATATAGTAACTTCATGAACTACTATATTTTGTTTCCGCTGCATTTATTACTCTATGTATGTGATCTGTGATTATTTTATTTACTGTATATGCTCAGTTTTGCCAAATTTAAATTAACTATTCGGTATTTTGAATTATTCAAGTCCGACATGTGCGGATGCGAATAGTCCAAAATAGCGGGTCGTTATAGTTGGTATCAGAGCTTTGGTAGCTCTAGGCAAAACTTAGCATATAGGGTAAATGTATTTACAGAATCACTTTCATTCGAGTTTGGATCTGTTCCTTTTGACTCGATTCCTTTGAATTTTGGAACGTTCCCTGCGGTTCCAAAATCCATTCGTGTCCCTCACTATTCGTCTTCTAATTTCGGAGTACCCATAACTCCACCTTGAATGATCTTTATAATGAATCGACGGTCTCGCCAATCTTCGAAATTTTGTAAATGGGTGAAACTCCTTTACAATTGGCATCGATTCAACGGAGATTTCTATATCCTCAGTTTAGAAGCTACTATATCTTGTATGCCCTGATTATATCTTTGGTGATCGAATGTCGATTTAACTCAGAATTCTTCATCAGTCTTATTCGTGAAGTCACGGTCAATCCGGTTAAGGTTGCCCGTAAATTAAATAAGCTTACCCATCTCCCGATTCTGTTATTGAATCATCTTATCTTTTCTTTCGAATTTGTCCTCGAATCAGAATTCTCTTTGATATGAGTCCATCAAATTTGAATCTCTATCCTTGTTTTGAATCCATTCTTGTAACGTCGAGCGAGGAAGGGTATTTGTAAATTTATATTAAAAATGTTTTATATATTGTGTTGTTTGAGTTGTTGATGTTGATTTGGGTTTTCAATCGATTCGTCTGATCAACGCTATCGATAGGATTTCCAAAACACTTGAACATAGCAAACTGACACAATATATGTTCAAATTGGAAAATTTAATAAAGTTTGTATGACTATATTATATATATAAGTATGGACTTTCTGTAACTAAACTGTTAATAAATTGATTGTTGAAATGATAATATTTGATTAACATTTATTGTTTTGTAAACCATTGGCTTTTGTCTCATTTATAAATAATTAAACTATAGATTATGGTTATAAATTAACTTAGAAATTGAAATGAATTTAAATCAAGAAATTAAGAATTTAATTTCCGACGGTTTCAAACTTTGGATTTAAAATCTTAAAGGGTATATTATTAAAGAATTTTCGAATAGAAATTGTTCCAAAAGAAAAAAAAAACATCTAAATGTTAAAAAAAATCAGGGCTCTTCTCTTTTGTCGCTGGAAAATAATTTCAGTGATGACGGCCGCATCATCGACATTCCTTTTCGAGTTTCGAAGTGGAGAGACCAATTCGTAGCTTTGCTATAGTTTTGTATTGGAAATTAAATCGATTTAAATTTCTTAAGTATGATTTGATTTATATATATATATATAGGTATATTATTTTAAATTTAATTTGATTTGATATATATAGTATATAAATAATTATCTCTAAATTTTGTGAAGTTAATCGGAAATTTAATTTTTAAAATTTTGGGTAAAAGACGATTTCAATTATAAATGAAACCAAAATTTTGAATTAATATTTAAGCTTGAAAGAATTGAATTAGAAATTTACTTGTATAATACTCAATTGCATTCAATATAACTTACCTAAATTGCTCAAAAAGTTAACCATGTAATTGGATAGTATACAATATAAATTGTCTTTAGAAATAAAATTTGAGTTCGTATAAAAATGTTATACACTTAAAGTTTAATTATAAAATGGTTAATAGAATACTAGGTTAGTTGAATAATAGATGGATTAATAAAATAAATTGTTTTTTGAAATAAATTTTGTAACAAACAATGATAAATTGAAAATAAACCAAGATAATGAAATTCCTTTAGTTTAAAGTCAATTGTTGAATATAAATTAAAATTAAATTGAAATTTAATGGTTTAAATAAATCGTTTTATTTTGTAATTCAAGTCTATTTTCTCCTGGTTGTTTCTATTCTCCTACCTCCTTCCTTTTCGAGGACAAAAAGTTTTGAGTGGGGGAGAGTGTAACGACCCGTAAATTTTAACTGTTTTAATAACGTAATTAGTTGAAATTTTGTGAAATTTTAAACGATAAAATTTTGAAATAAAAATTTGATATTTGGAATGCGTCTAATTAATCATAGCGACTGGTAAATTTTCATCAGATAATTTGGAAGTTTATTTTCTAGTGTAATTTTATTCCAATTTATATCAGTTAAAATTGATGATAATAAAATGTTTTCCAAACCTGAATATTTTTACATAGAAAAATTCTAATTCATCTTCTGAGTAAGACGTCATTTTTCGTTTTTCCAAATTCGGACTTCTTTAGCTCCGTCGATCTTATTTTTCTACGTTTTTGCTGCATTTTCCGCTAGTAGAAAATTCGAATTTTTATAATTCAATCATACCACTGATATCTGTATACCGTTCTGTTCGTCTTGTTGTGCTGATCTCTGCAATATATTCATTTCTCTATTTTTGATGTCCGGTGCGCGACGGTAACATTAAAACAGTTCACTGTAGCGGTACCAATATATGGCTTTATATGTTCCTTTGTTTTTTCATAATTTGAATCGAACAACGCAAACAATAAATTGCTTTAATTGTTCAGCTGGATTTTTGATTTGTGACCATTGTCATTCACCCACTTTCTATATAAAAATCTGTTCCCTTTTCCTCGGTTCAAAGCAAAAACAAAAGGTACGTTCTCTTCCTCTTCCTGTTTCTTTCTTCATTTTATAATTTTATTTCTTTGCCAAGCTTCATTTCTTCTCCCCAGATCCAAAGCTGAAACTTCCCCATTGGCCTCTCCCCTCTCTGCCTCGCATGCGACCACATGCCTTCACTTGCTCCAGCCCTCCACCTCCAACCGGCCTATTCCCACGTCCATCCACCAAAGTCCACCACCGTACCCTTCCATTCCCAGCCGTAGCCACTCATCTCTTCCACCCCCTCACCCCGCGTGCTGCACCATTCATCTCCACCCATCGTCCCACCTCCATAGACCAGCACTCCCTCTCCCATAGCAGCCTGAACCAACGCCTTACTCCATGCGACAATGCCAACCAAAAACCCATCAACCTAATGACCATCTTCTTCCTCCTCCTGCTCTCTTCGTGCCTGCTTCCTCCACTTGCCGTGCAACCCGAGGCAGCCTCTACTTCATTTTATTAGGTGATATATATATATATATATTATTATTATATATTGATTTTTTTGAAAGTTAAGATTTTGAAAGTTATGCGTTTATTTTAAATTTAAGAGGTATATGATTTTGTATATAGTATATATAGTTATATATATGTTCACTTATACCGTCGATTTTCGTCGATCCAGTTTGATTTGATTTCGTCAATTTCAAACTTTCAGCTTCGTTCGTCGATTCGAGTCTAATCTTGCCTTGCTTTGAGATTCGTGCCTGGATTCGTAGCTCATCTCTCTGTCAAATCTATCTAGCCTTGAAAGGTGAGCAATCACTCACGATTAATGTTCTTTTATTTATTAAATTTGATTTCAATTGAAATATGTTGCTGTTAGTTATCTACATCGTTATATATATGTTTTTCCTGTATAAGTTCACCTGTGACATCTGACACCATTATCTGTTATATATACAATGATAATCCAGTTTGGTTGCTAAATGATTGATTGTTTGATGTTTACATTGGACGTTAAATTATTAATGTTGTAAGTGATAAATAATTCGAAATTGAAATTGACGTAGGATAGTTAGATTTGATATATGTGTTAATTTGATTGATGACATTTGCATAATATGACCCCTTTAAATGTTAAATAAATTGACACGTAGAAATAGTGTTAACCACACCTTGAACCATTTATATGTATGTGTATAAATTGATGTAGTTTGAAATTGAACAATAAATATCAAGTGAAGAACCGTATAAACATTAATGTAATAATCTTTAATCTACATGAAATGATAGTGTGGATTCTAGAAATAATTATATTAATTTACACAAATAACAATGTGAATTAATACGATTATTTCGGGATTATTTGAATTAATTATTGGATTGTTGTTATTGATTGTTGTTATTTCTTGTTTATTTACTTTGACATCATCCCAGTTATCACACTGTAAGTTCCCTTTGCTATGCTTTGATTTTTTTTGAAATAAAATGGAATCGGGTTGAAATGATATATACCCAAATAAAACTTTGACTTAGGATAGAAAATTTAATAAACCCGATTGGTCAATAATTTGATTCAAAATGAAATAAAGATTTTATTGAATAATAATAGGGTTTTGAGATAAAATTGGAATTTAAATTTTAACGAAAGGAAATGTTAATATTTAATAATCTGAATCAAAATATTAACATAGTAGTTGATGAAAGAACATTGTTTTAAAATTTGGAATTATTAATAATTAAGTTTGAAATTATTTAATAATTAAGTTTTGAAATTATTTAATAATTAAATAAGATTGAATTATTTAATAATTAAATAAAATCGAATTATTTAATAGTTAAATAAAATTGAACCTCTAGAATTAGTGAAATTTAGTTCTTTATTAATTGAGCTCTGAAATTGTAACTAAGTAAATAAATAAGTGAATTGAATTTTTCTTTAACAAGAAATAAAAATGTGATTTATTGAAATTAATTTAAGACTTGTAATGTTAAAGAGTTGATTTGACGAATTTAATTTAATTCAATTTGTAAGTATTGATATAATGATGTTGAACTTAAGTAATTGATTTAATGAATTGAAAATTAAATAGAAATTGTTTTAAATGACAAATTTACTTAACGAATATTAAATGAAATCGATCAATGAATTTAAATTGATTTGAATGTTAAATTAAATTAATTTAAATGATTTCGGAATGAAACTTATATACGAATTTAAATGAATACTTGAATTGTCTTAAATCAAATATTAAATTTAAATTATAAGATTTTGAAATGGAAATTTGGAAGTTTTAAACGTAAATTATGGAAATTGTTTAGAAAGACAAATGGAATGTTGGTTTACAAATTCTAATTGAAATTGAAATTGATTTGGTTTTGAAATAAATAAACGACCAATCGGTGTAATAATCATGAAAGTTATTAAAGAGACCGGAATCGGTTAGGGACATACTCACTGTCTAAACCGAAAACCACTTTAATAACTATACGCGGAGTGTGATCCAGAACGAAGTGGTTGGAATGATGTATGTGATGACTGAAGAAAGAGAACGATAATGGATAGCCTTGACACTTGTGTCAAATTGGAAATGACTAAAACAGGAGCCGTGCCGGGCCAAATGGGGTTAGCAACCTCGAGCGAACACACTTCTTCGTAAACTACTCATTACTTGTTATTTATTGGTGCACCCTCGAAATTTTGGGAGTGTTGTTTCGCGGTGTTGCGATCATTGCGGCGATGCGTTCTCACTAGTCCGGATCAGGCAAACGGTAGTTTCACTACCTTGGGTATTGCCTCATGTGCCTTGTCATACTTGTATCCCTATATACGCGACCACTACGAATTTGTTTTGTGTTATACCTATGGAGTACTCCCTGTGTAACGACCCGTATTTTTAGGTCATTAAATTCGAATATTTAAAATGTAACGACCCATAATTTAATCACTTTGAACATGAATAGTTAATATGTTTTTAAATGATTAAATAATGGATTTTATATCTAGAATTATTAACCCTGCCTAATAAAACAGAATAGTATAATTACTTGCCTAATAAAAACAGAATGGTATAATTACTTGCCTAATGAAACAAAATAGCATAATGATTATTATATTCCATGCCGATGGTTGCCATTGGACTAAAATCTGGTCGAATCAGGTTCTGCCATGCGGATGGTTGTTATTGGACCAAAATCTGGTCGAATCAGGTTCTGCCATGCGGATGGTTGCCATTGGACCAAAATCTGGTCGAATCATGTTATGCCATAGTTTATAAGGAGGATTTCTATTGGACCAAAATGTGGTCGAATCAAATTAAGCCATTAAGATGTTTTCTATTGGACCAAAATGTGATCGAATCAAATTAGGCCATCAAGATGTTTTCTATTGGGCCAAAATGTGGTCGAATCAAATTAGGCCATAAGGCTGGTTTCTATTGGACCAAAATCCGGTCGAATCTGGTTAGGCTATAGGAAATGACTAAAGTACCCTTCTCTTCACCAATAAATAGCCATGTCCATATCTCATTTTAATTCATTCACAAACTAAAGAAAAGAACTAAAATTCATTATTAGAGGTGAAGTATTCCAAGTCTCCATCAAAGCAAAGAGGAAGTGAGTATATTCCATGTTTTCATAGTTTAGTGAGTATATTCCTTGTTTTCATAGTTTAGTGAGTATATTCCCTGTTTTCATAGTTTAGTGAGTATATTCCCTGTTTTCATAGTTTAGTGAGTTATTTCTTCCTTTAAGTTTGTTAAAATCATTGCTAAAGGAACTTTA
The DNA here is from genome assembly GCA_030737815.1 of Allium fistulosum. Taxonomy (NCBI): domain Eukaryota; kingdom Viridiplantae; phylum Streptophyta; class Magnoliopsida; order Asparagales; family Amaryllidaceae; genus Allium; species Allium fistulosum. The sequence continues at coordinate 152,853,329 of CM060906.1, read as the reverse complement.
AGTGTTAAATGTTGTTTGAAAACCCTAGTTGAATGCTTGTTTACTTTGTTTGCTAAAAACTGGTTTTATTTCCTTGTTTGACTATTTGGATGGTTAATTAATTATTTTAAAATTTAGAAGTTAAATTAATGGGGTATGCGGAAACGACTAGTACACGTGTTTCGTCTGTGAGATCCAAGGACACTTGGACGAGGGACGAAACATGTCGAAGGGAAAGCCCGGATGCTCCAAAATAAATATCAAATCATTTTAACCCAAGATAAAATAAAAAGGGTTACAAATATTTGATAGATTGAAGCGTTGATTTATTATTTATTGTTGTGTTTATCTTGTTATTATTCTTGTTTGGTTGTTTGATTTGTGCTTGGCCAGTTTATGAGCACTGACTATTTATTGATTATTGACATTGCTCGACCAGTTTATGAGCAATTTATTCATCCATATGCATGGGTTGAGTAGAAAACAATCGTAGGCTAACACCTTGTGATTTGTTTCACGATTTGACTAAAAGGTGTTTATTGATAATATTGGTTCATTTAATTGTTATAATTTGTTATAATAATTTGACGTCAATGGAATTGTTTTCAAAGTTGGTTTCCATAAATAAAAGTTTATGAAATGTTTAAAGAAATAGAAATATTTGGAAATGAATATTTTGAAGTTATTTTATATAAAAGTGAGTTATATAAAGAATGGTTTTATAAAAATGTTTTATAAAACGGAAAGAATTTCGAGGACTAAACCCGATGGTTTTAAGATGATTTTTGAATAGATTTGGGAAATGAGAATTATTATAGATTTGAAAGTACTTGTGAATATTAGTGTGAAATGATTTATCGCTTCGGGATATAAAATGATTTGTTATGTTATCGATGATTCGGGTAACCCGTAACTAAAAGTGGGCACATGTTTTTGGTATAGTTCGCTCTTGGAATAGAGGGATGTACTTATTTATTGATTGTATGAAAGCTAGGACCCAGTTGCCTTGTTATTGGGAGAAACCTCCCGATCTGGTTGCATATGGTTTGATATGTTTTTATTATAGTATTTGGGATTTCCAAATAAACTTTTCAAAAGAAATTTGATTTAAGATCCCGAAGTAAAGTATAATTTGAATATAAAAGATATATATATTTCAAAAGTTTTGAAATAAGGATTCGAGAATAAAGACGAAAGAGATAATTTCCGTAAAGGTAATTAGATTTGAAAATCTAAAATTGAAGATTAAGCCTAAGTGGGTAGTTTTCGAAATTGCATATTGTTTGTTGCATCGTAGGCTCCATGAGTCCTATTTGCGGTAGGAGAACTACGTTGGCTTGATCCTGTATCTAATTGGGTACCCAATTAGATAGGGGTACGTAGGCAGTCACAAGTGGTAGTGATGCAGCCCCAATAATAACATAACATTTTCTATTTGTTGTTTGTCATATATCATGTATTGTTGTATCTTTCATGCTTACTATTTTATTCCGCATTTACATTGTTTATTGAGTTTGCAAGTAATGATATTGTTGTTTCTCATCAGAGTTGCACAGCGGTAGATTTACAATTTGTTTGTAGTATTTGATTTTGGGTTTGTATTAAAGCACACTAGTAGATTAAATTGATTACTTTGATAACTTGTAAAATTGAAAGCTATATCCTATACATTTAGTAGTATTGGATATTTATCAAATATTGTGTATTAAGTTGGTAGTTTTCATTCGTAGTTTTAGAACGGACGGGTCTTTCGTCGATTTTGACTGGTCTGAAAACCCGGGTCGTCATAGTTGGTATCAGAGCTTAGGTTAGGTGCCTAAGTAAAATTTGTCTAGGTTAGTAAATTATCCGAGAAATTTTAAAATGAAACTACCTTAAATTGATAAATAAAAATGGATAGGATAAGGCACCGTACCTCCGACTGGGGTTATGGGCGATAATATTTTTAGTGTGCTTAGGTTTTGTTAATTGTTTGGTTTTCGTTATAACTTTTCATCCTTCAAATTTCGGGGACGAAATTCTTTTAAGAGGGGAAGAATGTAACGACCCGTATTTTTGGGTCATTAAATTCGAATATTTAAAATGTAACGACCCACAATTTAATCACTTTGAACATGAATAGTTAATATGTTTTTAAATGATTAAATAATGGATTTTATATCTAGAATTATTAACCCTGCCTAATAAATCAGAATAGTATAATTACTTGCCTAATAAAAACAGAATGGTATAATTACTTGCCTAATGAAACAAAATTGCCAAATGATTATTATATTCCATGCCGATGGTTGCCATTGGACCAAAATCTGGTCAAATCAGGTTCTGCCATGCGGATGGTTGTTATTTGACCAAAATCTGGTCGAATCAGGTTCTGCCATGCGGATGGTTGCCATTGGACCAAAATCTGGTCGAATCATGTTATGCCATAGTTTATAAGGAGGATTTCTATTAGACCAAAATGTGAATAGTTTATAAAAATGTAACATTTGGACTTTCTGTCGCTCGAAAATCGACATTAATACGACCACTGTATCAACTGCCGAGTAATCGAATGACGGAAAACCGAATTGTTATGGAGAAAAAGAAGAGGTAGAAGAAGACAGAAGGAAAAGAAAGAAGAAACAACAGAAACAGAGACAATATCAGAATCTCACAATCGCAGCGGAACAACATATAATAGATAAATGAATAATCTTTTAAAACAAAGAACTATATCATTTTATACATCACATCATCATCAGATTTTACAACAACAACATACAACACAACTGGACAGTTATATAAACTTGTCCTCATATAGAATACACAGCGGAATAATACATAATATAGATGATAAGTCTCGCCATCCAGCTCGCCACCTGAGCTCCATAGCATCTCCTGAATCTAGAATGACCTGATAACCTAACTCTAGACTGCCCGTGTGGAAATTGGTGGGCACCCAGAGTTTAGGAAGGAAACAATAAACTCCAGGTCAGTCATGGTGACTGGTGTGAGAACTAAAACAGTTTATCTTTAAGCAACAACAACAAAGAAAACAAACAATTTCGCAATGCTTTTGGAAAATGAAACTACCATAAGACCTCCCGTTTTCTTTTAAAGGGAAAACATTTCATAACATTTCCATTTGAAAACCAATTTTCAAAATAATTCATTTAATTGAAGTGATCTGAAATATGAACCTGGCTCTGATACCAAATGTAACGATACAGATTTTTGATGCTCGAAAGTCGACATTAATACGTCCATTGTATCAAATGCCGCGCAATCAAATGCCGTAAAACCGAACCATTAAGGTTAAAAGAAGGGGTAGAAGAAGACAGAAGAGAAGAAAGAACAGAAACACAGAAGTAGAAACAATATCAGAATCTCACATTCACAGCGGAACAATATATAATAGATAATCACTAGTCTTTTAAAACAAAGAACTATATCAGTTTATACACACATCAATCAGAGTCAATATACAACTCGATACAACAATGGACAGTTATATAAACCTGTCATCATACAGAATACACAGCGGAAATAAATAACAAGTACGGAAGTACGTCTCGCCATCCAGCTTATCCCCAAAGCTCCAGAATATCCAGAATATCCTGATAAAAAATAACTCTAGGCTGCCCGTGTGGAAAATTATGGGCACCCAGAGTTTAGAAGGGAACAATAAACTCCGAGTCAGTCATGGTGACTGGTATGAGATCGTAAAACAGTTATTTTCACAAAGAAAATAAAATAGATTCGCAATGCTTTTGGAAAATGAAACTACCATAAGACCTCCCGCCACACACATAATGCAAACGCAGAATTGGAGGAGATTTCTTCTTATGATAGTCAAAGATGCTTACTACGCCAATCATTGGATTATTATTATTAATGTCTAGTGTGGAAAACATTTCGAAAGTATAATATTAATCTTAGCCAGCATACGACCAGTATCATATGCCTACTATAGCTACCATCTAAACAGTGGTGACCACCATAAGTAAATGGCAGGTTCTACAACTAAAACCGTACAATTTCGTATTGGGAAATGGATTTCCAACAAATGGTCAGGCTAAGGAACTTCCTTTCCTACTGCCGAATGGGATCGCCTCTGGCGGGACGTCCCGAGAGACAAACTGCTCTCTACTAAACAAGGCCGGGTTACCCCTGTAACTAGGTAACTCACGAATATGTCATCCCCCGGTCCTTTGGGACCTTTATCCGAGCGCTCGATAACCAACATCACACATAATAAATAAGGTGTGTCCACATGAGTAAATATCTAGGCTCCATACCATGATACCACCCCTTTCCAGAAGGAAATGACATACCCTAAAGGGCGCGACCCTCATAACCTTGCCGCAACATACCTGTTTCGACCATTTCCGGGTTGTGAGGCCCTGACGAAGTCTCATCCACAAAGCTACGTTTTTTTACAAAGCCATGCTTTGATCACAAATGATCAATAAATGATCATCATCACAGCAACACTCAACATGCCACATTACCAAATTGGGAATATATCACTGATAAATTTCAACTACATAACCTCTGAGCTCGTACGTCTCAGAGAAGGGTGTTAAGCTAAGAGAATAAATTCTCCGCCACCAACAGAAATGTATTTGAAAGAAATCAGCTTTATATCTCAAAATGTAATGTCAGACACGTAACCATACAAGTCTGTTCCGGGTTCAAACAGAACCGAAGGCACTTCCAAAAGAAGTCCTTGCAAATCCGGATATTCACAATCCCGATAAAACTTCCCATCACAAAGGAAATCTCAATACCGTAGCTAACGGTGCAGAGACAATCGATAGGTCATCCTATCGTTTTCACAAATACCCGGTCTTCACCACTGGTCTTCAATACGATCCATATCGTCGTATCATTATTCAGAATGGGTTATCTGACACAAAGGTCCTTTCCCGGCTAAATCGAATAATAAGCGTTTGTTTTAAAAACAATTTAAGTGTCATTTCAAAGGCAATATTGATAGTCGGTGATTTAACTATCAACAATATTCACAACAATCATCAGATTTAAATAATTTTCCCAAATTATTTCATTTCAAAATATCTTCACGAGATATATATTTCCCCACACTTAACATTTGAAAACCAATTTTCAAAATAATTCATTTAATTGAAGTGAACCAAATAAACACCTTATAGTCAAATCATGAAATAAATCACAAGGTGTTATCCTACAATTATTTTTTTTAAATTATATACAGATCAATTTGATTTTTAAATACAGAAGTAATATTTATAAACAAACAGAAAATTTGTTTTAACAGGGATATATATATATATATATATATATAAAGCAGCTAGGATTTCGAAATATATATATATATATGTTAAATTTAAAACAGAAGTTAAATCATTGGCAAATTAAATTTATTAAATGGGAAATTTAATTATTCAAATTATTTCGAATATTAATCGATTGTATAAAATTGTTTATACAAGGACGAATACAACGAAGAAAAAGAAAAAAAATCTGGATTTGGAATGGATTGCAAAATAAAAGCTAAGGTGAGATCTTCTCACTCGAATTGGAAATTTGATTTTTTTTTCAGTTATTGATTGATTGCTGTTGGATGTGATATTAGATATAGTAGGATATATCTATGTATATAGCAATATATATATATATATATATATATTGGCATATGTATATATTGCAGTTGTTGATTTCCCGCATTGTATAGCGGATGAGACCCTATTGCGCCGTTAGTAAGCGGATGATATTTTATAAAATCCCATATACCGCGATATTCCACCTCGAAGTGGAATTGGTATTGTGCTAACATCTGTGGATGCAGGGAAACAGGTTGGAGGGATCCAACTGGATTCCTCAAATTGTTTGAATATTATTTCATATGTGAATGATGTGATTTATTGATAATCTGTGAATGATTTATTGATAATTGAAATTGTTGAAGGCTAAAATTTAGCCGAATGTATTTTTGGTATCGTTGGATACCAGAAATGAATATAAATTGGATTTTGAAATTAAAGTGGAAAATTTTAAGTGAATTTATTTTTAAGAATTGAATTTATTGAAAGAAGGAATTTTAAAGTATTAAAATTTGATTTTTGAAATCTTACCGAATAAATTCCAAAATAAGGGAAAAAATATTAATGAATGAGTTTTGAATAATATTGTTTCAAAAGTTGAAGAATTCATTTAAAAAAAATGGAATTTTGAATAATTTGGAAAGAACAAAGGAATTTATTTAAAAGTGATAAACTTTTAGAAATCAATTTGTAATTGATTTGGTATTTGGAAAAGAATCTTTGAGAAATCGATATTGAAATTTATTTGGAATTGAAAATGAATTTAGGAATCAAATTTGTAATTAATTTGGAGAAAGAAAATAAATCATTGGAAAATTTGTTTGAAATTGATTTTGTGTTTGTAAAATAAATCTAGTAATCGATTTGCAAATGATTTGTTATTGGGAGATAAATTCAGAAATAAATTGCAATGTTTTGTTCTATTGAAATAAAACTTAGAAATCGATTTGTAATCGATTTGATATTGAAATAAAATTAGAAATCAAGTTGGAATTTGATTTTGGGGTTAAAAGTGAATATTTGGGAATGCAAATTCAAAATGGAAATTATGAAATGAAAGGGAAATTTGTTTTAAAAATAAACGCTGATTTATTTTTAAGTGTGAAAGTAATTTACGGATTTTGAACGTAAATTTGAAATAAATCGATAAGGATTTATTTAATTGGTTTAAATGGACCGTTTTGAAATGGAAGTGTATTTTCCTTGATAAAGCCGAGTATATTTTTCCAAAGTGGCTTTTAAAAATATAAATTAAAAGTACTAAGTGGATTTTTAAAAGAAATATTTGGAAATGTATTCCGCGCAAGGAAATTGATTTGAAATTTATTTTCAAAAGTTGAAAGGTGAAATGTGATTGGAAATTGGTTTTCAAATGTTAAGTGTGGGGAAATATATATCTCGTGAAGATATTTTGAAATGAAATAATTTGGGAAAATTATTTAAATCTGATGATTGTTGTGAATATTGTTGATAGTTAAATCACCGACTATCAATATTGCCTTTGAAATGACACTTAAATTGTTTTTAAAACAAACGCTTATTATTCGATTTAGCCGGGAAAGGACCTTTGTGTCAGATAACCCATTCTGAATAATGATACGACGATATGGATCGTATTGAAGACCGGTGGTGAAGACCGAGTATTTGTGAAAACGATAGGATGACCTATCGATTGTCTCTGCACCGTTAGCTACGGTATTGAGATTTCCTTTGTGATGGGAAATTTTATCGGGATTGTGAATATCCGGATTTGCAAGGACTTCTTTTGGAAGTGCCTTCGGTTCTGTTTGAACCCGGAACAGACTTGTATGGTTACGTGTCTGACATTACATTTTGAGATATAAAGCTGATTTCTTTCAAATACATTTCTGTTGGTGGCGGAGAATTTATTCTCTTAGCTTAACACCCTTCTCTGAGACGTACGAGCTCAGAGGTTATGTAGTTGAAATTTATCAGTGATATATTCCCAATTTGGTAATGTGGCATGCTGAGTGTTGCTGTGATGATGATCATTTATTGATCATTTGTGATCAAAGCATGGCTTTGTAAAAAAGCGTAGCTTTGTGGATGAGACTTCGTCAGGGCCTCACAACCCGGAAATGGTCGAAACAGGAATGTTGCAGCAAGGTTATGAGGGTCGCGCCCTTTAGGGTATGTCATTTCCTTCTGGAAAGGGGTGGTATCATGGTATGGAGCCCAGATACTTACTCATGTGGACACACCTTATTTATTATGTGTGATGTTGGTTATCGAGCGCTCGGATAAAGGTCCCAAAGGACCGGGGGATGACATATTCGTGAGTTACCTAGTTACAAGGGTAACCTGGCCTTGTTTGGCAGAGAGCAGTTTGTCTCTCGGGACGTCCTGCCAGAGGCGATCCCATTCGGCAGTAGGAAAGAAAGTTCCTTAGCCGGACCATTTGTTGGAAATCCATTTCCCAATACGAAATTGTATGGTTTTAGTTGTAGAACCTGCCATTTACTTATGGTGGTCACCACTGTTTAGATGGTAGCTATAGTAGGCATACGATACTGGTCGTATGCTGGCTAAGATTAATATTATACTTTCGAAATGTTTTCCACACTAGACATTAATAATAATAATCCAATGATTGGCGTAGTAAGCATCTTTGACTATCATAAGAAGAAATCTCCTCCAATTCTGCGTTTGCATTGTGTGTGTGGCGGGAGGTCTTATGGTAGTTTCATTTTCCAAAAGCATTGCAAATCTGTTTTATTTTCTTTGTGAAAATAACTGTTTTACGATCTCACACCAGTCACCATGACTGACTCGGAGTTTACTGTTCCCTTCTAAACTCTGGGTGCCCATAATTTTCCACACGGGCAGCCTAGAGTTATTTTTTATCAGGATATTCTGGATATTCTGGAGCTTTGGGGATAAACTGGATGGCGAGACGTACTTCCGTACTTGTTATTTATTTCCGCTGTGTATTATGTATGATGACAGGTTTATATAACTGTCCATTGTTGTATCGAGTTGTATATTGACTCTGATTGATGTATGTATAAACTGATATAGTTCTTTGTTTTAAAAGACTAGTGATTATCTATTATATATTGTTCCGCTGCGAATGTGAGATTCTGATATTGTTTCTACTTCTGTGTTTCTGTTCTTTCTTCTTCTACCCCTTCTTTTAACCTTAATGGTTCGGTTTTTCGGCATTTGATTGTGCGGCATTTGATACAGTGGACGTATTAATGTCGACTTTCGAGCGTCGAAAATCTATATCGTTACATTTTATATGGGTTGGAAAGAATATGAAAATATATACAAATATTCTAGCTTACTGTGAAATTTTTAAAACATTGTGAAAAGGTGATTAGGGTGTATATATATATATACACTGTATAAAAATTATTTTTGTCAGAAGGAAAGAAATGTGTAAACTAGGTTAGTTAAGTATCAGCCAAAATTTAAATTTAAATTTTAAAATGGTGAATTGAATTGTTCAAATTTAATTCGAATATTGACAAAATCGTAAATTATTTATACAAGGTTAATATTGCAAAGAAATCAAGAAGGAATAAAAATGGAATGCAAATAAAAGCAAAGGTGAGATCTTCTCACTCAAATTGGAAATTTGATTATTGCAGTTATTGATTGATTGCTGTTTGGATGTGATACTAGATATAGTAGGATATATCTATATATATAGCAATATATATATATTGGCATATGTATATATTGCAGTTGTTGATTCCCGCATTGTATAGCGGATGAGACCCTATTGCGCCGTTAGTAAGCGGATGATATTTTATAAATCCCATATACCGCGATATTCCACCTCGAAGTGGAATTGGTATTGTGATAACATCTGTGGATGCAGGGAAACAGGTTGGAGGGATCCATCTGGATTCCTCAAATTGTTTGAATATTATTTCATATGTGAATGATGTGATCTATTGATAATCTGTGGATGATTTATTGATAATTGTAATTGTTGAAGGCTAAAATTTAGCCGAATGTATTTTTGGTATCGTTGGATACCAGAAATGAATATAAATTGGATTTTGAAATTAAAGTGGAAAACTTTAAGTGAATTTATTTTTGAGAATTGAATTTGTTGAAAGAAGGAATTTTAAAGTATTAAAATTTGGTTTTCGAAATCTTACCGAATAAATTCCAAAATATGGAAAAAAATGAGTTTTGAAAAATATTGTTTCAAAAGTTGAAGAATTCATTTAAAAAATGGAATTTTGAATAATTTGGAAAGAAGAAAGGAATTTATTTAAAAGTGATAAACTTTTAGAAATCAATTTGAAATTGATTTGGTATTGGAAAATGAATCTTTGAGAAATCGATATGGAAATTTATTTGGAGTTGAAAATAAATTTAGAAGTCAAATTTGAAATTAATTTGGTGATGGAAAATAAATCATTGGAAAATTTGTTTGAAATTGATTTAGTATTTGTTAAATAAATCTGGAAATCGATTTGCAAATGGTTTGTTATTTGGAGATAAATTCAGAAATAAATTGCAATGTTTTGTTCTATTGAAATAAAACTTAGAAATCAATTTGGAATTTGATTTTGGGGTTAAAAGTGAAATTTGGGAATGCAAATTCAAAATGGAAATTATGAAATGAAAGGGGAATTTGTTTTAGAAATAAACGCTGATTTATTTTTAAGTGTGAAAGTAAATTTACGGATTTTGAACGTAAATTTGAAATAAATCGATAAGGATTTATTTAATTGGTTTAAATGGACCGTTTTGAAGTGAAAGTGTATTTACACTATAAAGCCGAGTATATTTTCCAAAGTGGCTTTTAAAATATAAATTAAAAGTTCTAAGTGGATTTTTAAAAGAAATATTTGGAAATGTATTCCGCGTAAGGAAATTGATTTGAAATTTATTTTCAAAAGTTGAAAAGTGAAATGTGATTTGAAATTGGTTTTCAAATGTTAAGTGTGGGAAATATATATCTTGTGAAGATATTTTGAAATTAAATAATTTGGGAAAATTATTTGAATCTGATGATTGTTGTGAATATTATTGATAGTTAAATCACCGACTATCAATATTGCCTTTGAAATGGCATTTGAATTTGTTTTTAAAAACAATGTTTATTATTTGGTTTAGCTGGGAAAGGACCTTTTTCTCAGATAACCCATACCGAATAATAATACGACGATATGGATCGTATTGAAGACCGGTGATGAAGACCGGGTATTTGTGAAAACGATAGGATGACCTATCGATTGCCTCTGCACCGTTAGCTACGGTATTGAGTTTTCCTTTGTGGTGGGAAGTTTTATCGGGATTGTGAATATCCAGATTACAAGGGCTTCTTCGGAAGTGCCTTCGGTTCTGTTCGAACCCGGAACAGACTTGTGTGGTTACATGTCTGACATTACATTTTGAGATGTAAAGCTGATTTCTTTCAAATACATTTCTGTTGGTGGCAGAGAATTTATTCTCTTAGCTTAACACCCTTCTCTGAGACGTACGAGCTCAGAGGTTATGTAGTTGAAATTTATCAGTGATATATTCCCAATTTGGTAATGTGGCATGCTGAGTGTTGCTGTGACGATGATCATTTATTGATCATTTGTGATCAAAGCGTGGCTTTGTGAAAAAACGTAACTTTGTGGACGAGACTTCGTCAGGGCCTCAACAACCCGGAAATGGTCGAAACAGGAATGTTGCGGCAAGGTTATGAGGGTCGCGCCCTTTAGGGTATGTCATTTCCTTCTGGAAAGGGGTGGTATCATGGTATGGAGCCCAGATACTTACTCATGTGGACACACTTTATTTTTATATGTGATGTTGGTTACCGAGCGCTCGGATAAAGGTCCCAAAGGACCGGGGAATGACATATTCGTGAGTTACCTAGTTATAGGGGTAACCTGGCCTTGTTTGGCAGAGAGCAGTTTGTCTCTCGGGACGTCCAGCCAGAGGCGATCCCATTTGGCAGTAGGAAAGGAAGTTCCTTAGCCTGACCATTTGTTGGAAATCCATTTCCCACTACGGAACATGTACGGTTTTAGTTGTAGAACCTGCCATTTACTTATGGTGGTCACCACTGTTTAGATGGTAGCTATAGTAGGCATACGATACTGGTCATATGCTGGCTAAGACTAATATTATACTTTCGAAATGTTTTCTACACTAGACATTAATAATAATAATCCAATGATTGGCGTAGTAAGCATCTTTGACTATCATAAGAAGAAATCTCCTCCAATTCTGCGTTTGCATTGTGTGTGTGGCGGGAGGTCTTATGGTAGTTTCATTTTCCAAAATCATTGCGAACTAATTTTATCTTCTTTGTGAAAATAACTGTTTTACGATCTCACACCAGTCACCATAACTGACTCGGAGTTTATTGTTCCCTTCTAAACTCTGGGTGCCCATTATTTTCCACACGGGCAACCTAGAGTTATGTTATCAGGATATTCTGGATATTCTGGAGCTTTGGAAGCAAGCTGGATGATGAAGCGTACTCTCGTACTTGTTTATTTTATTCCGCTGTGTATTCTGTATGTGGACAAATTTATATAACTGTCCATTGTTGTATTGAGTTGTATATTGACTCTGATTGATATATGTATAAAATGATATAGCTCTTTGATTTAAAAAGACTAGTGATTAACTATTATATTTTGTTCCGCTGCGAATGTGAGATGCTATTGTTGTTTCTGTTTCTGTTTTTCTGTTCTTTCCTTTTCTTCTGTCTTCTTCTACCTCTTCTTTTAACCCTAATGGTTCGGTTTTCCGGCATTCGATTGCGTGGCATTTGATACAGTGGACGTATTAATGTCGATTTTCGAGCGTCGAAAGATCGCATAAGTGAGTACATGTGGATTACTTTTCGAAAATCGACATTAATACGTCCACTGTATCAAATGCCACGCAATCGAATGCCGGAAAACCGAACCATTAGGGTTAAAAGAAGAGGTAGAAGAAGACAGAAGAAAAGGAAAGAACAGAAAAACAGAAACAGAAACAACAACAGAATCTCACATTCGCAGCGGAACAAAATATAATAGATAATCACTAGTCTTTTTAAATCAAAGAGCTATATCAATTTATACATACATCAATCAGAGTCAATATACAACTCGATACAACAATGGACAGTTATATAAATTTGTCCACATACAGAATACACAGCGGAATAAAATAAACAAGTACGAGAGTACGCTTCGCCATCCAGCTTGCTTCCAAAGCTCCAGAATATCCAGAATATCCTGATAACATAACTCTAGGCTGCCCGTGTGGAAAATAATGGGCACCCAGAGTTTAGAAGGGAACAATAAACTCCGAGTCAGTCATGGTGACTGGTGTGAGATCGTAAAACAGTTATTTTCACAAAGAAGATAAAATTAGTTCGCAATGCTTTTGTAAAATGAAACTACCATAAGACCTCCCGCCACACACACAATGCAAACGCATAATTGGAGGAGATTTCTTCTTATGATAGTCAAAGATGCTTACTACGCCAATCATTGGATTATTATTATTAATGTCTAGTGTAGAAAACATTTCGAAAGTATAATATTAATCTTAGCCAGCATATGACCAGTATCGTATGCCTACTATAGCTACCATCTAAACAGTCGTGAACACCATAAGTAAATGGCAGGTTCTACAACTAAAACCGTACAAGTTCCGTAGTGGGAAATGGATTTCCAACAAATGGTCAGGCTAAGGAACTTCCTTTCCTACTGCCGAATGGGATCGCCTCTGGCTGGACGTCCCGAGAGACAAACTGCTCTCTGCCAAACAAGGCCGGGTTACCCCTGTAACTTGGTAACTCACGAATATGTCATCCCCCAGTCCTTTGGGACCTTTATCCGAGCGCTCGGTAACCAACATCACACATAAAAATAAAGTGTGTCAACATGAGTAAGTATCTGGGCTCCATACCATGATACCACCCCTTTCCAGAAGGAAATGACATACCCTAAAGGGCGCGACCCTCATAACCTTGCCGCAACATTCCTGTTTTGACCATTTCCGGGTTGTGAGGCCCTGACGAAGTCTCGTCCACAAAGCTACGCTTTTTTACAAAGCCATGATTTGATCACAAATGATCAATAAATGATCATCATCACAGCAACACTCAGCATGCCACATTACCAAATTGGGAATATATCGCTGATAAATTTCAACTACATAACCTCTAAGCTCATACGTCTCAGAGAAGGGTGTTAAGCTAAGAGAATAAATTCTCCGCCACCAACATAAATGTATTTGAAAGAAAGCAGCTTTATATCTCAAAATGTAATGTCAGACACATAACCATACAAGTCTGTTCCGGGTTCGAACAGAACCGAAGGCACTTCCAAAAGAAGTCCTTGCAAATCCGGATATTCACAATCCCGATAAAACTTCCCATCACAAAGGAAATCTCAATACCGTAGCTAACGGTGCAGAGACAATCGATAGGTCATCCTATCGTTTTCACAAATACCCGGTCTTCACCACCGGTCTTCAATACGATCCATATCGTCGTATCATTATTCGAAATGGGTTATCTGACACAAAGGTCCTTTCCCGGCTAAACCGAATAATAAGCATTTGTTTTAAAAACAATTTAAGTGTCATTTCAAAGGCAATATTGATAGTCGGTGATTTAACTATCAATAATATTCACAACAATCATCAGATTTAAATAATTTTCCCAAATTATTTAATTTCAAAATATCTTCACGAGATATATATTTCCTCACACTTAATATTTGAAAACCAATTTCAAATCACATTTCACCTTTCAACTTTTGAAAATCAATTTCAAATCAATTTCCTTACGCGAAATATATTTCCAAATTGTATCTTTTAAAAATCCACTTAGAACTTTTAATTTATATTTTAAAAGCTACTTTGGAATATACTCGGTTTTTCAAGGAAAATACACTTCCATTTCAAAATGGTCCATTTAAACCAATTTAATAAATCCTTATCGATTTATTTAAAATTTACATTCAAATCTGTAAATTTACTTTCATACTTTAAAAATAAATCAGCGTTTATTTTTAAACAAATTTCACTTCCATTTCATAAATTCCATTTTGAATTTACATTTACAAATATTCATTTTTAATACTAAATCAACTTTCAAATTGATTTCTCAATTTATATCAATATCAAATCGATTACAAATTGATTTCAAAATTCATTTCAACACAAATCAATTATAGATTGATTTCTAAATTTATTTCCAAATGTTAAATCATTTTACAAATCGATTTCCAAATTTATTTCAATACTTTATTTCAACACAAATCAATTTTCATTCAACATCAAATAAATTTTTATATCGATTTCCCAAAAATTTATTTTCTCTAATACCAAATCAATTATCAATTGGATTTCTAGAAATTTATCACTTTTAAAAATAATTTCTTTAATCTTTTCCAAACCCTTTAAATTTCCATTTTCAATAAATTCTCCAACTTTCGAAAAATACTATTCAAAATCCATTTATAACAATCTTTCCCATATTTTTGAATAATTCGATAACATTTCTAAAAATCAACTTTACGCTTTTAAAAATTACTTCTTTTAAATTTATTCAATTCTTTCAAAAGGAATTTACTTAAAATTTCCAAATTAAATTTCAAAAATCCAATTTCATTTATTTCTGGTATCCAACGATACCAAAAATACATTCGGCTAAATTTTAGCCTTCAACAATTATAATTATCAATAAATCATCCACAGATTATCAATAAATCACATCATTCACATATGAAATAATATTCAAACAATTTGAGGAATCTAGTTGGATCCCTCCAACCTGTTTCCCTACATCCACAGATGTTAGCACAATACCAATTCCACTTCAAGGTGGAATATCGCGGTATATGGGATTTTATAAAATATCATCCGCTTACTAACGGCGCAATAGGGTCTCATCCGCTATACAATGTGGGAAATCAACAACTACAATATATACATATGCCAATATATATATATTGCTATATATATAGATATATCCTACTATATCTAATATCGCATCCAAACAGCAATCAATCAATAACTGCAAAAAAATCAAATTTTCAATTTGAGTGAGAAGATCTCACCTTTGCTTTTATTTTGCAATCCATTTCCAATTTTGACCATTTCTTCACGGTTTTGATCTTGTATAAATAATTTATATAATTTATTAATATTTGAGATAATCGAATAACAAATTTCCTATTTGATAAATTTAATCGACCCATGATTAAATTTTAAAATTAAATTTTGATTCGAAACAAAAAAAATATTTTTCTTTCTTTTCCTTTAAAACCTTACTTATACACTTAAAAAAAAAATTATAAAGATCAAATCTTTATATAAATCCCTATGATTTCCAAAATCCTATATATTCATATATTTACTGTAAGTTTTATACAAACTAAAAATTTCTAAACTATATATATATATATATATATATTCTTAATTGAGATTTTATTTACTGTCATAACAGGATTACCAAAACTTTGCTTATTGTTTAAGAAATCTTAAATCTGCATACCTTACTGTTAATTCGAAAATCAGACCATCGCAAGACCCATCCTCACGAGTGCCCCAAATCTCTAATTTACAGTTATATCTTTGTTTAAATCTAAAACAAATTATCTTCACCTTACTGTATATGTATATACTATAAATCCATATTAATTTGAAATAGGATGTATACCTTACTGAACAAAGATGAACCCAGGCTCGAACTCGAGCCCATAACCAGGCAACACCCACATGAGTGCGCGTCACCTTGTCAACGTCGAACCACGTCGCCAGCAGCCGCCTGCTCCAGCCCTAACCTCGCGATTTTAATTGCTCACCATCCCAATCCTTGAATCGAAAATCCCAAAATCGACTTGCCTGCACGAACTCGAGTTCGCCCAATACCACGTCGTTGAGAACCCATCCGCTCGCCTGACCATCATCTCCAGCCTCGCGAGCCTGCCATTTACTTATGGTGGTGATGTAGCTCAGGCCAGGGATGAAGGCATAAGTCGTACGCGACTTATGGAAGGAGCTATGAGTCGTGACGGACTCAAGGAAACAGGAGGCATAAGCGTAAGTCGTAACCGACTTAATATGATGAGGGACTTAAGTCGTGACCGACTTAACAATGGGGAAGGCATGAGTCGAGACCGACTCAAGAAAAGCAAAGGCATAAGTCGTGACCGACTTAAGAAAGGAGCTATGAGTCGTCTTCGATCTAACAGGGCAGATGAAAAGGAGATATGATTCAACTGGGAAGAAACCCTAACTCGTAACCGACCTAATGTAATGATAAGTCGCGACCGACTTAGTATAACTCGGCAACGACTTAGCGAAGACTGGCGAGTTAACGAGTCTCTTAAGTCGCCTGGACGACCTACTGGATTACGCAGTGAAAAGGCAGAACAAGTTGGTGAAGTGACAGGTCGTGTGCGAGTTAACGAGCCAAGTGATAAGTCGGAGACGAGTTACGACCCAAAGAAGACTTATCTTAAGCCGCTGAAGTTTGACTCGTGATGTTCTTAAGTCGCGGAAGCCTGAATGCCGTTGGATGATCTGCCGAGTTAATCTCCACCATTGGTTCCTTTAAGTCGAAGTTTCTGATGCGCATGTTTTAAGTCGTAGTAGCTGTTACCGTTGTTTTCGCTGCCGCTTAAATCTGGACCGTTGATGATGAAGTCACTGTTTTGATAAGTCATGAGAAGGTGTTAAGTCGGCAACGACTCAAGTGGTTGTCTGTTTGTAATAAGTCGTCTGTTTCATCTATATTATGTTTTTAAGTCATAAGTCGTCTGTCTTCTGTTGGGTTGTAAGTCGTGTACGACTTATGTTGAGTCGGAGACTTCGATAAGTCGGAACCGACTTAGGACTTGTAATATTTTTGAAGTTTTCTGTTGTGTTGAGTTGTAGCCTATAAATAGGCAAGGGGTGTCATTTTGTAAAGGTTGTTGATTTTTGAATAAAATTCTCTTTTGATTGCTTTGTGCTTTCATTCAAATTGGTAGTTGAGTGTAATCTCCTATCTCCTCTTTCGGATAATCGAGTGCGCTCGATTCAACGATTGTAGAAGCCGATTCGCGGAATCAAGTGCGCTTGATCAACGCTTGAAGAATTGAAGATCTTTGAACCCGGTATCGTGCGCGATCAACGAGTTCGAGATAGCTAGAGTTCGGTATCTTCGGATCAACGAATTCGGGCAATTCAGCATTCATCAATCCATCGACTGCTACATTCAACGATCTACATCATTTTTGTAATATCCGCTGCGTCAGTTTTGGTATCAGAGCTTGTTCTAGCCAATCATAGCTAGATCGAGACTTGGAGCCTTATTTAATTTGAAGTTTGAAGAGAAGTCGAGAGCTTGAAGTATTGAACCGTGGCTGAGAGGAAGAAGAGTCAACATTGTTCGAAGTTGTTTGATCGGATTTGAATTGGAGGCCGAAACTTTGTCCATCGTGTTCAACGCGATTTGCTACAAAGTGGAAGTTTTCGATCCGTTTCATTTTGGATCAAAGTCCGGAAAGTGTTTGAATTTGAAGTGTTGAAGAATTTGTGAAGTTTTCAAGTATGCCGCCAAGAAGAGCTAATCGTCACCAAAACGTAGAAGCTTTGTATCGAAGAGAAGAAGCTGATGAGATGGAACAAAGAATCAATGAGAATTTTAGTGAGAAGCTTAATGAAGGAATTGGCCGGTTAGAGAGGCTTATGACGGAGATGAATCAAAATCGGAGAAGGGTTTCACCAGAATCTAACCATGGGGGTAGTAGAGTCTCGCCACATTCCAATCGAGACAGAAGTGTTGAGAATGATCAAGGGCGTGGGAGGAACGTGAATGATCGTGAACGGAGGAATGCAGATAGAAGGGATGGTGGTAGGCGTGAAGGTAGTAGAGATGTTGGTGGTCAGAATCGACATCGTTATGCATCTGATTTTGAAGAGGAGTATGATGGTGGTAGTGTTCAAGGAAGAGGCCAAGGAAGAAACTATTCTGAGTATGATCACAAATGGGAGTCGGGGATGAAGACAGAAATTCCTGAATTCAAGGGTGGTATGCAAGCAGAGGAATTTCTAGATTGGGTAGCTAATGTTGAAGAGATTTTTGACTTTAAAGAAGTTCCAGAACAACGTAGAGTGAAGTTGGTTGCTACAAGGCTGAGGGGTAGAGCTTTGGCATGGTGGCAGCAAACCAAGCTTACACGTGAACGAATGGGGAAGTCAAAGATTGAATCTTGGGAGAAGATGAAGAAATTGATGAAAGCAACGTTCTTACCATACAATTATCAGTCACTGATGTATCAACGTTTGCAGAATTTGAGGCAGGGCACGAAGACAGTTAACGACTATGCTGATGAATTTTATCAACTTATTGCGAGAAATGACATTATGGAAACGGAAGAGCAGCTGACATCTAGATTCATTGGGGGATTGAGAATGCAGATCCAGGATATGGTGAATATGTTCGATCCAAGATCTGTAGCGGAAGCACATCAGAAAGCGTTGGCTTGGGAGAAGCAGGGTAGACGAGGAGGTGGTGTGTTTACAAATTCCAACAATCCGATGAAGGGAGTTAGTGGAAGTTCGAATGTTTCAAAAGCTATTGCAAAACCAGTTGTGAAGGAGGTTGAGAAGACAAGGGTTAACAATGGTTTCAAATGTTACAATTGTCAGGAATTGGGTCATAAAAGCAGTGAGTGTCCAAAACCAAAGAAGAGAACCATGATTGTAGAGGTTGAAGATGAGGATGTTGATGAGGATTGTTCTAGTCCAGCTGAGGAGGATAAGCAAGATATTGCGTCAGGGGATGAAGGTTGTAACCTAATGCTGAGGAGATCGTGTTTAACACCGAAGCAGGAGGAAGCTAGTTGGTTGAGGAGTAATATCTTTCAGTCAACATGTACTATTGTGGGGAAGGTGTGTGTTAACGTTAAAATACGAACGATAACACCCGGTGTGTGTAATAAGATCGTGAAAGCACCACCCGTGTGACGGGAACAGAAATTAAGCAGGAAAATAGCCGAAATGCAGTAAATGAACAACAGATTTATAGTGGTTCGGCCCGTAATTGAGCCTACGTCCACTTTATAGTCTCTTATTGCTGATTTGATTACAATTTGATACAAATCCCTTCAGGAAACAGTACAATTCGATCACAAGAAACAATCTAGACTACTAGCTCAATCTTCGACGGTGAAACTCGATAAATCCATGTCGGATGTGAGGAATTTCTCTCGAAGCTTGTTGTAGTGTCGCGAATGCTTGAAGGATCCTTGATTACTGAATGAATGAAGAATTCGACGGAGTAACAGCGCTGTAGAAATGATTTGCCAAAAGTCCCCTCAATGTTGGAAGTGACGGGGTATTTATAGGAGCTGATTCCTGAGTTTTCAATCCGACCAAGTCATGAGTCGTATCCGACTCATGGTAAGTCGTGACTCGTATTCGACTCATGATGTCTCATGGGCGCCTTATGGTCTATCTTGCGGCTTAGTTGGAAGACGTGTTAAGTCGTAGTCGACTCATTAGATCAAAATAGTACAGGCCCGGGCCTTGGATTCCAGTTTCGATAGCCTTTAAGTCGTAAGCCTGATGAGTCGTACGCACCATGAGTCGTAAGACCTTATGAGTCGTATGCTTCCAAGTCTGATGAGTCGTAAGACCATGAGTCGTATACTTCATGACTCGTAAGACCATGAGTCGTATACTTCATAACTCGTTGAACCTGATGAGTCGTAAAGACCATGAGTCGTTTACTCCATGACTCGTAAGACCATGAGTCGTATACTTCATGACTCGTAAGACCATGAGTCGTATACTTCATAACTCGTTGAACCTGATGAGTCGTAAAGACCATGAGTCGTTTACTCCATGACTCGTAAGACCATGAGTCGTACAGCTCATAAGTCGTGAGGCCATAAGTCGTAGGGATTTAGGGGTTAACATTTGCCCCTCGAAGTACACGCCTAAGTCGTGAGTCGTGTGCTTCGACTCATCTTAACTCGTATATGCCTCTTCGTGTTCCGCTGCCCAATGGTATAAAATGCTTGAGTCGTTTCCTCTATCCATTACCTATATTCTGAGTCGTACTCGCCATTGTTGTTCCTTCAAGCTTTCTCAAGGCAATTTCATCCTTTTCTGTCAATCAATCAATTCGATTCTCGATTCTTCATTGCGTAAGTGCCTCTGACCCATCCTCGACCTTTAATCGTCATTGATTCGTGAACTCTCCCCCCTATACCTAATCCATCCCCTCGTGCAATGCTTTGTTGTGAATTCTTCCATACCGGTAGTTCATGAGCTTGATTTTTGCTCGATTTCATCTTTTAGATGAATAGGGCGATGGAGATGTAAGGTTATCGCGCTTCAGGCGTTAATGGACTAGGTTGGCGAGGTTTTGAGGATCTGAACTTAACTCAATGGATGGCTTAATGGTGTCTTGGACTGGGGATGAGGATAGTAGTTTGATTAAGGGGTTATCGGGTTTGGATGAAGATGGGTTAGAAGAAAAGTCAATGGGTTCAAATCAAGGGAGGTGCTGGCATGGCCATGGTTCAGTAACTTTGTACGACTCACGAGTCAAGCCCCCTAAGACATAATTCTTGAGTCGTAGACGACTCAGGACTTAGGATTTTATGCCGCTTTGGACTGTAGCCTCTCTTATTTTCTCACGACTTAAGACCTGAAGTACTGCTAACCTGCCCTGTAACCTTTAAGTCGTAGACGAGTCATAACATAAGTCGTGGGCGACTCATGACTTAGACTTTGTATGAGTTTTGAACTGCCGTGGATGAACTTTGAATATAAGTCGTGAACGACTCATGACTTAAGCTTCACATGAACTTTGAACTGCTGCATTTTCTCACAGATCATTCTAGCTTGCAAACTAATAACCTGCCTAATACAATATCCACAGAAAATTGGGACAAATATACTGTCACCGACTGCCCACATCAAGTGACAGATTAGTCAATAAAAGATAGTCAACATAAATAGATTGTGTGAATGAAGTGCTTTAAATCAATAAGTTCAAGCAAAGTATTAAAGCAACATTGAACTAATCAACTGAAAATGTCTGGTTTGCACTAATGCCGTACCTGAAATTTTAAATTAACAATTCCTGAAATTTGATAATCGATCAATTACCGACTAACTTAATTCCAGCTTGTATTTATTTGTTATATTTACTAGTTTTGCACAACACTTCACACTATTTAGGAAACGTGCACCTTCATATTTGAATATCCAGTTGCTTGTGTAGAATGGCTTCTCAACAAAGAGATGTAACAGTTCAGACTGGAGAATCCATTCTCATTCCAGCTCCTTTAGTCAATCCCCCAGAGAGAGCATCTTCCACTCTAGTATACAAAACTTTTCGGCAGTTATGCACTCAATTTGGCATTGCTGAGGACGACGCTATCCTTCCTGAGAAGAACAACACTGCTGATGTAGCGCCTTCTGGCTTTGTGGCAGTCAACCGACAAATGTGCTCGTGCGGAGCCATTCCTCCTTTCAACAACTTTCTTCAACACCTTCTCCGCCAACTGGCAATCGCTCCATTCCAATTACACCCCAATGGTTATGCTGTTCTAATGGGGCTATGCGTACTATTTGGCAGAACGCTTGACCGTCTCCCTAGTGTTGACGAAATCTGTTATCTATGCTCTTTTGTCAGAATCAAAGATCATCCTTCGATCATTGTTATAAGAAGTGCCAGGAATCGCAAACTGGTTGTCGGCCTCCCTGATACTGCTCACGGGTTTTTGACTCAGTATTTTTATGTTCGCTGTCCCCCTGGTTTTTATGCCGTGTGGAGAGAAGGAAGTAAGAATGCCTATCCTTTCTTCTCCTTGTTCTCTGAGTATCTTGCAGTCCGAATCACTACTAAGTGTTTTAACTTTGCTTTCTCATTTCAGCGCTCCTGTCTCCCTCTAGGGATCCTAGTCATAAGCAAACTCTGGAGAAGCTCATGGCTGTTCCGACTGAAGAACGGGATGTGAAATTCTTGTTGAAAGATGAGTTTCTCCACCAGTTTGGACTTTTACATCCTTCTAGATCGACTCAAATTCATGAAATCTCGAGTTCTGATGCGGAAACGTTAGCTGTCTCAGGTTCCCAAGCGGAGGACTTGAATGCCCCAGTTTCTGTAGAAGAAACTGCATCAGAAGCACCCGTCGCGGAGGCTGCTTTGGTAAAATGTTCCGCATCCATCAATGTCGTAGGGTTAGTCAGCAAGTCGGCGCTTACCCCAATTACTGAGGAGGAAGAGAATCCTCGAGTTCCTGAGAAATCCGTTGATACAGAGGTTGAGAAAGAGAAGTCTGCTGAACTCCTGGGTGATGACACCTTTGATGGCTTGAGCGATATCATGATAACTTCTCGAGAACTTTTTGGGGATAACAATCCAAAAGCAACTTCTCCCGTTGTCGAGGCGACTTCTACCTTTAAACAAACCCAGACGCCTACTACGCCAGTCGTCTCTGTTTCCACACTAAAGCGTGGTCTGTAGTTTGACGCATGTAGCTTGCACGCCACACACACTTAGGATTTTTCAGCACTTATAAACTTTTATCCTCTCTCTCCTGGAAATCTCTAAACTTTACTCCTTTTTTGCTTTCAGGTTCTCCAATGGGACGTACAGGTTCGTATTATGACTCATTCAAGTACCGTGGAGGTCGCGGCACCTATGACTTTAGGAAGTACCTTGATACCCCAAAAGAAACAGATGAAGAGAGGGCTCGAAGGAAAGCCCAGGAGAAGCGGGATTACGATCAGTGGCAAAGAAGGAAAGATGCCGAGCGATACGACTCTTCGCATAGGAGTGACTACTCTCATAAGCGGAAATCTTACGACGATAAGGGAAAAACTCAAATTGCCGATGAACCGAGCAAACGATCTAAACCGCTTGACGCGTCTGAAATTTCCGAAAAGACTGACGCTCCCATTCCTTCCAATATTCTGGCCAGCTCTCCTCCTCTGAAGAAATCTGACATTCAGACTATCATTAACAGACCGCAATATCAAGTCAAGGATGGCCCCCCAACACTTCAGAGCCGTTTTCCGAATTGGTGCCTAAAAGGGGTGCGCTTTGACTTGGACCTAATTCCGATTGACAAGCCAGACATGCTTAGTAGTCTTGACGCAGTCAGGCTTAATATCGAGAGGATGTCGCAGTGGCAGAAGCTTTTCGATGAACTACAAAGGGTTAATCGTGCCAACCTTGAGGCGATGCTGACTATGGAAAACGACAAGGCGGAGTGGGACAAAATTTGCAAACAACATAATGTCGAGATGACAAATATTGCTGATGGTTATGCAAAACTTGAGTCCGAGGTTAAAAAACTTAAGGAAGATCTCGCTTCTTCTTCTACATCTCATACTCAAAAAGAAGAAGTCTTTCAAAAACAGGTGCGGGATGCACATGCTGCACAGAGAGATGTCGAAATGAAGCTTGCCGCTGAAAAGCATATTACTGAGAAATACCGCACAGAAAACGCCGATTTGCGGGAAAAAGTCACCTCCCAGAACGTAGAGATTGAGTTACTAAAGTCTCGACTCGCTAAAGCTGAGGTAGAGCGTGATGAGGCTACCGCTGGTCGGGTTGCTGCCGTTGCCGAAAAGGAAGCGGCTGAGCAATCACATGAGGCGACGAAAGCAGACATCAGCTCTACTTTATTCGACTTTTACTTACACAGCGTTCTGGGTCGTGGGAGCCTCTCTTTTCTTGGTCCCGGTTATAAAATTACATTGGCTGAAGTGTGGGAAGTCGCAATGGATATGCTCGGCGGGGCTGGCTATGATGAGTTGGAACTTGAGGAGCGCTATCTCGATGATGAGGCTCGTGCCGCTCTTGTTAAGGGGAAGGAGCAACTTGCCAAAATACGAGCTGAAACAATGGGAGAAGAGCCTCCAAAAGAAGAAACTCCTTTAACTGCCCCCGTTCTAACTTCCACTTCAGCCGACGTTAATATTATAGATTCCAGCTCTCATTCTTTACAACTAGCTAAAGTTGCCCAGGAAACTGCAACTACTCCTACTGAAGATGAGGCACTGGATGATATTGAAGCCGAGAAGTTTGAGGTGGATCTTGCAAAGCCAACTCCTCCAGGTACTCTTGATGTCGTCTCGGGTCTAATGAACCAGTCATTTGACTTAGCCGAATTCGATGACCTTCTTACTTGTTACTTAAACTTTGATGAACCAATGCCTTCTTTATTTTCGGGGGATGCTGATTTTAACTTCTTTTCTTCTACAACGGAGGCACCAAGCACTACGCAAGCTTTCACTCCTTCGATTGCCGTTCCTCCGTCTTCCCAAATTACTCCTCCTTCTGCTTCCCAACCGGGATCACAGGCAGAGAAAATCGAAGCTCTTCAAGGCTTGGATGATCCGGCTGCTTCTCAGGAACAGAAGGCGGAGGATTTTGAAGACATCGAGAAGACCCCGGAGCGGTCTCTTGACGACGATACGAAGCTTTCAACATTGCTTGCCACTCCGGGGAGCGAGTCTTCTTCAAAGAGGAAGGGGAAGCGTGCTGTAAGGAAAAAGAAGAAGACTTCCACGGAAGAGGAAGCAATAGTTGATCCGGCTGTACCGCTTTCTCCTTCTGCCCCTGCCCGTTCACAACGACTTCAAAAGCTAATCATTAGGCCGGGAAAGAGCTCCAAGGGTGGTGAGAAGAAGGAATAATCAAGCTGGATTTTCTACTTATTATTTTTGCTCTTTGCATGTATTGACCGGGGATTGTGCGGGTACCGGTCCCCGCTTTTGCTTGTTCGAGATATCTGCACATGTAAAGAATTTTTGTAGTGCTAAATAAATCAATTATTTTACTTGTACAAACTCTTGTGTATGTGAGAATGCATTTGTTTTTTATTTTTAGTGTAGAACAAACGATTCTTTTCACTTGTACAAACTTTTTGTTTGTGTTTAAGAATGCATTTATTCCACAGCTTTTTCGCGTGATATTGTTATGTGCTTGTGGTATGTTGCTTGAATACTGCTTTTTATTGTTGTAGCCGTATCATATGATATTGCCCCTATACCACGAGTGCTTTACAATATCTTTCGCTTTTAGCGAGACCCGTACTCTTATTTTCCATAGAATAACTATTCCATCTTTGAGGGAATGATTATTCTACTTAAACGGAGTGTGTCTCATTTTCGGATAAGTTTTCACGCTCCAACCTTCGGAGATGTCTACTTCATGTTTTTGAGAAGTGAATTCTCCTACGCGGTAAAGCGAATCTCAGAAGAAGATATTACTTAGCACTTCGATTTCTGGGGAAGAGTTTTTTTTTTTTTAAGATGAACAAGTAGATCTTCCTTAAGAACCAAAGTGTGCCTCTAGGGAGGGCTTTATTTTGGTATTTTTGAGGAGTAGCATGTGGACTCCGAAGAGTAGCATTATGCTTTGTGGGGTATTGGTGTGCCTCCGAAGAGGTCTTGTGCTTCCAAAGAAGTCTTGATTTTGGTCTCCGAAGAGAAGCAATTTTTTGTATTTCTACTTGGGTGAAGTGGGTCTCCGAAGAGAAGCATTTTGCACTTTTACCCTGATGAAATGTGCCTCCCAAAAGGGCTTTTACCTCCGAAGATGGCTTGTGCCTCCGAAGAGGGCTTGTGCCTCCGAAGAGGGCTTGTGCCTCCGAAGAGGGCTTTTGCCTCCGAAGATGACTTGTGCCTCCGAAGAGGGCTTGTGCCTCCGAAGAGGGCTTGTGCCTCCGAAGAGGGCTTGTGATTGCCTGGAAGTTACTTTCTCATGGTCAGAGGTCTACGGGGCGAACGCAAGTTGCTTGATTGGATGTTTGCTTGCACAAACGATCTCAATTAACTAACATGGTGCCCCTTTGGTAGTCCCACCGATCTTTTTGATTGAGTAAAGCACTCCCATTTATTGGCATGCCTTGTTAGAGGGCTTTGGTTTGTTGGTGTGCCAGGTAGGTTGCGTCTCAGGGGCGAGTGGATCCACGGGGCGGACATACGTTATCTGGTCGGATGCATCACGACCAGTTAGTGAGGGTCTTGTTCCTTCCAGTTGGGAAGGCGTCCCTTTAGTGGATCTCTCGGCCTTCCTGTTGAGAGGCATACCTCCCTTTGTCTGCTTCTTTGTTTGCTTGGCAATTTTCTCTCATCATTTGCCCATTAGGGATCTCTTATCATCATTTCCAAGCACATCTTT
Source organism: Allium fistulosum (assembly GCA_030737815.1). Taxonomy (NCBI): domain Eukaryota; kingdom Viridiplantae; phylum Streptophyta; class Magnoliopsida; order Asparagales; family Amaryllidaceae; genus Allium; species Allium fistulosum. The sequence goes on along the minus strand of CM060906.1, from coordinate 152,826,653 downwards.
TTTCCTTTTGCGAGTAAATTGCTTCATCCGAAGGAGTGTTCTTCACCGTTGAATGATTTCACGAGACAAACGCGAGTTATCTAGTTGGATGCCCGTTCATAACGACAATCTCAACTAGTGAACAAAGGTTTGTCCCAGTAAAGTCGCCAACTCTTTATGTGAAGTTTTCCTTGCGTAGGATTTGAGTTTGGAATTTTTGTTGTTTAGTTTGTGCATTAGCTGATTTATAGAGGTCGCTTAGCTTTGTGATGAGCAAGCCTTGTTATAATGTCCTGCAATTTTGAATCGATATTTTAGCGATACATTTAAAGTATTTACATATCGAAATAAAACAGGCATTATGAAATAGTAAAGAACACAAGATTTATAGTGGTTCGGCCAAGAATCGGGCCTACGTCCACTTTATAACTTTCATTCATTTACACTGATTTACAATATTTCACAATACAACTGATACATTCATCATCATTTTACAATTTTGAGCAGAGCTCCTTTCAAGTAAAATAAGGGCGCAAATGATTGCTGTTCCAGGCCCTTGGAATTGGATCTCCTTCAACAGTTATGAGTTTGAAAGTGCCATCAAGAAGTTTAGTGCCTATAATATATGGCCCTTCCCAGTTTGGCCCAAACACACCAGTTGCTGTCATGATCCTTTTCAAAACCAAATCTCCGATTTCAAAGCTGCGTTGGCGAACTTTGGAGTTGAAATGCCTGGCTATTCTCTACTAATGAGCTGAAACTCTGAGCCTAGCTTCCTCTCTTTTCTCATCGAGAAAATCAAGCGCTTCAAGTTGCAGTTTTTCATTTTCGGTTTCATTGAAATGAACTCTTCTATGCGAAGGAACCTCTACTTCTACTGGAATCATTGCCTCAGATCCGTATGCCAGTGAAAATGGAGTGTGCCCAGTTGCAGTTTTGTGAGTAGTTCTGTACGCCCATAGTGCTAATGGAAGCTTATCAACCCAACCACCTTTTGCTCTTTCAAGTTGCTTTTTGATAGTTGACTTGATGATCTTGTTAACTGCTTCCACTGCCCGTTTGCCTGCGGATGAGCCACTGCTGAGAAGCTTTTTCGAATTCTGAACCGTTTGCAAAAATCCTGGAATTCTTCACTTTCAAATTGAGTACCATTGTCGGTGATTATCTTCTGTGGCACACCATATCTGCAAATGATATTCTTCGTTACAAAATTTATCATCTTTTTAGAAGTGATGGTGGCCAAAGGTTCAGCTTCAGCCCATTTGGTGAAATAGTCAACGGCGACAATAGCATATTTAATTCCTGATTTAGCGATCGGTAATGGTCCAATTAGGTCTATTCCCCAAATGGCAAATGGCCATGGGCTGACCATTTGTGTGAGTTCGGTGGAAGGTGCTCTTGGGATTTTTGCAAATCTTTGGCATTTATCACACTTCCTGGAGTAAGCTGCAGCATCTCGATTAATATCCGGCCAGAAATACCCATATCGGAGAATTTTCTTTGCAAGTGTTTGACCACCTGAATGGTCTCCACATTCTCCTCCGTGCACCTCTGCTAAGATTGTCTTGGCTTCTTCTTTAGTTACACATCGGAGTAGTGGGATTGAAAATCCTCGCCTGTATAATCGGCCATCTTGAATTACATATCTTGACGCTTTTCTCAATAATTTTCGACGTTCCTTAGAATCTTCTGGCAGAGAACCACTGAGTAAGTATTCTTTGATTGGACTCATCCACGATTCATGCTCTTGAGACGTAGTCATAACCCAATCAATATCCATTTCATCAATGCTTGGAGCTGACAGAACTTCTACAGGAACTAATCCCAGCAATTGAGCTTCTCCGGAACTTGAGTACTTTGCCAAAGAATCCGCCTTCATATTTTCCTCTCGGGGTATGTGGCTTATTGAGTAGTGATCTAAATCATTGAGGAGTTCGGAAGTTTTTGTCAAATATGCAGGCAAATTCCCTCCTTTGGCTTGGAATTCCTTCTTCACCTGGCAGACAATAAGCTGAGAATCACTGAAAATCTGTATCACTTTGATATTCAATTCCTTGGCGATCTTCAATCCGGCAATAAGGGCTTCATATTCTGCTTCATTGTTTGTCGAAGGAAATTCCAGTCTCAATGCATAACATAGTGATCGTCCTTCGGGAGTTTCGAGCACAACTCCTGCCCCAGAACAATAGTCATTTCTCGAGCCATCAACATACAACTTCCACTGTATCGGAATGCAGTCAGTTGTTTCTTCCTTACTGTCACCTTTGTCAGTGGATTCTGCAATGAAATCTGCTAAGGCTTGTCCGTTAATTGCTCTTCGGGGATGGTAAGTGATGTCATATTGACTGAGCTCTATGTTCCACTTCAAGAGACGACCCGAAGTTTCAGGACGATACAGGACTTGCTTCAAAGGTTGATCAGTCAGGACCTTGATAGGATGAGATTGGAAATAAGGTCTCAACTTCCTGGAAGCGATTAGCAGACAATAAGCAAGTTTTTCTATCTTTGAATAATTCATTTCAGCTCCAGCGAACCGTTTGCTGATGTAGTAAACTGGACGTTGTATTTTCATATCTTCTCGTACAAGTGCTGCACTTAAAGCATGGGATGAAATTGCTAAATAGATGAAGAGGTCTTCACCATCACTAGGCTTGGAGAGGACCGGAGGAGTTCTCATATGATGAATCAGTTGATCGAAAGCATTCTGACATTCAGGAGTCCATTCGAAATTTTTCTTTCCTTTCTTTAGAGCATCAAAGAAGGGAATGCATTTGTCTGTGGCCTTGGAAATGAAGCAACTAAGAGCGGCAACCTTTCCATTGAGACTTTGCAGTTCTTTCTTTGTTCTAGGGGCTTTAACTTCTCTTAGAGCTGTGATTTGAGCAGGATTGGCCTCGATGCCCCTAGCGCTCACAATGAAACCCAGGAATTTCCCAGACTCTACTCCGAATGAACATTTTAATGGATTGAGCTTCATTCCGTACTTCCGAAGAATTGAGAACATCTCTGCCAAGTGATCCATGTGGTCTACTGCTTTCTTTGACTTTACTAACATATCATCAACATAGACTTCCATTGTTTTGCCGATCTGTGGCTTGAACATAGCGTTGACAAGTCTTTGGTATGTTGCCCCTGCATTCTTTAACCCGAATGGCATGACTTTGTAACAGTAGAGTCCCACATCTGTAATAAAGCTTGTGTCCTCCTGATCTGGTTCATTCATCATAATCTGATTGTATCCGGAATAGGCATCCATAAAAGATAACAACTCATGTCCAGCCGTCCCATCTACTAGTTGATCGATTCTAGGCAACGGGAAGCAGTCTTTGGGGCAAGCTTTGTTCAGATCTGAGAAATCAATGCATACTCTCCACTTTCCATTTGCCTTCTTAACCAGTACTGGATTCGAAACCCAATTTGGATAAGTGGATTCTTTGATGAAATTATTCTCTAAGAGGCGATCTACTTCTTCCTTTAAAGCTGCTGATCTTTCTGGACCTTGAGTTCTTCTTTTCTGTTTTACCGGTGTGAATTTCGGATCAACATTCAGAGTATGAACAGCAATTGTTGGAGAGATTCTGCACATATCAGCATGACACCAAGCGAACACGTCCAGATTTGCTTTTAGAAATGATATCAGTGTATTTTGAACTGTTGTACTTAGTTGCGAACCCACATTAAGCACTTTATTTGGGTCTTTGGAGTCGACAGGTATTGGTACCGTAACTTCCACAGGCACCACTCTATTTTCCTCTGCACTGGATTTTCTGGGGTCCATTTCCCGCCTTGCACCACTATGCTCTCCAGTGCAGGGGCCACTCTGTATTTGCTATAAGGTTGGGTTTTTGATGCGGAGGGGAGCTACCGCATCTTTACCCATCTCTCTCTTTCTGGCTTCTCGAAGCTCTATAAGATAACATTCACGTCCAGCATTTTGATCTCCCTTGATGACACCAACACCATTTTCTGTAGGAAACTTCATAGTTAAGCACCACGGGGCCAAAATGGCCCTGAATGCAGCTAGAGCTGGCCTGCCTAGGAAAGCATTGTAGGCAGAAAATCCATCGACAATCACAAAGGTTTGTTTCCGAGTTACCCTTTTCTGCCCTTCACCAAGTTCCACGAACAAATCGACAGTTCCGATTGGTTGCTGTGGTTCCCCAGTGAAACCAACGATCTTTTGTGATGAAGCCTGAACGTCGGTCATTGGGATCTTCATCTGGTCAAATGTTTTCTTGAAAAGTATATTGCAGGAAGCACCGCAATCAATGAGTACTCGTCTTACTATTGCTGGCCCAATTCCTGCAGAAATAACTAAGGGGTCTATGGTCGGAGCTTCAATACCAATAGAATCCCGAGCCTTGAACAAAATATCATTATCTGAAATCTTCTGCTGTTTTAGGGGTACTGTGTTTTCTACAGCAAAAACATCTTCTTCTGCCGGGATATACTTCAAAGCGTGAGCATATCGTTCCATCTCACCCCAGCTTTTGCCTGCTGGGTGTGGGCCCCCTGAAATGACGTTGATAACGGGCCTCTCGGATTCTTGTGCTGCAGCACCTTTACTTGAGTCTGACGGCTGATTAGAGGGTTGTTGTCTCTGAGTAGACGAAGATGGATCACTTCTGTTTTTCTTGACATATTGTTGCAGCTTGTTTTCTCTCAATAATTCTTCAATTAAGCTCTTTAAGTGACGACAGTCATTGGTATCATGACCAGGTTGGTTGTGAAAACGACAGAACTTTCCATTTCTCATAGCGCCCTTTCCTGGTTTTATCTCAGCCGGTTTGGGATAATCCACAGCATCTTTGGTGGCGAAGAAGATATTTTCCAGAGTGTCGGTCAATGGAGTGAAATCTGAGGGTTTGAAGCAGCGAGGTTTCTTTATATCCTTTTGTTTCTTCCCCTCGTGATTTTCACTTTTCTGACCTCCGGAATCTTTCTTTTCCGAAGCGGCAGTATTATTTTCCACCTTTGTTGCCACCACCTTCATTGATGCTGGAAGATTTTCCAAGCGTATGAATTCATCGGCTTTCTTGTAGAATTTCTCGAGAGAATTTGGCTCTTTCATCTTCAGCCATTTTCCAAATTCGCTTGATTTGTCGATAGCACGCATCAAATAGGTCAAGATCATCCGTGGCTCTGCGTTATCAACTTCCGCCAGAGCTATATTGAAACGGTTCAGGAATGATTTAATAGGTTCTCCCGGATTCTGTTCAAGACTGGATAATGACATTATATCCTTTGCCTTTGAAGCGTATAGCCTGAATTGCTCTTTAAACTTTCTAGTCAGATCGGAAAACTGATCTACTGATCGGACAGGAAGTTTGGTGAACCAGAGAAGTGCCACTCCTTCCAAATATACTGGGAAATACCGGCACTTGATTTCATCAGTTGCTCTTGCACCGGTCATATGCCAATCATACTTATACAAGAATTGGTTTGGATCACTTGTTCCCCGATAAGCAGGAATGGTAGGGGGAACAAATTTTCTAGGAAATTCAGCCTTTAGAATCTTCTCGGTAAATGGAGTCTTGCTTGGCGCGAATCCCCATTCACTCTCATCTTCACCTCTCTGCATGCTCTCTTTCATTATTTGCTTGATCATGCCAGAAAGATATTCCTCATTGTTCAAAGATTTTGCGGAGTAGACTTCTGCCATTTTCTCAGATGTTTGCCCGGGCAGATTTTCGTGGAAAATTGGCGATGGCCTAGATCCTTCAGCTCGGAGGGGTGCCCCTTCAGCAGCACCTGATCCCCCCTGAGGAATATTCCTCCCTTCGGAGTTGCGAAGGGCATCAGCGGTGTTTTCTTCATTACCCACTGGTCTTTGGTTGGCACCAAGCAGAGCGTTCAGTTTTTCCATCATCAGATTGTTTTGAGTCTCAATCTGCTGGTATAGTCTGGATACAGCAGCGTCTAGCTCTTCTCGCGTCACCCCAATGCTTGGAGCTGCTTGACTTGGTGAAGCAGAGGTGGCGGTATCATCATGAACATTTTCAGATCTGACAACCTTTCGTTTCCTTCCAGGAGCCATTATGTCTGATAGACTTCTAGTTCTGTAGGAAGTCTTTTCAACAAACTTGTGCGAAGCAATGATGGATGGTAGCCTGAGTTGGGTTCTCAGTGAAAGCACCAAAATGTTAACGTTAAAATACGAACGATAACACCCGGTGTGTGTAATAAGATCGTGAAAGCACCACCCGTGTGACGGGAACAGAAATTAAGCAGGAAAATAGCCGAAATGCAGTAAATGAACAACAGATTTATAGTGGTTCGGCCCGTAATTGAGCCTACGTCCACTTTATAGTCTCTTATTGCTGATTTGATTACAATTTGATACAAATCCCTTCAGGAAACAGTACAATTCGATCACAAGAAACAATCTAGACTACTAGCTCAATCTTCGACGGTGAAACTCGATAAATCCATGTCGGATGTGAGGAATTTCTCTCGAAGCTTGTTGTAGTGTCGCGAATGCTTGAAGGATCCTTGATTACTGAATGAATGAAGAATTCGACGGAGTAACAGCGCTGTAGAAATGATTTGCCAAAAGTCCCCTCAATGTTGGAAGTGATGGGGTATTTATAGGAGCTGATTCCTGAGTTTTCAATCCGACCAAGTCATGAGTCGTATCCGACTCATGGTAAGTCGTGACTCGTATTCGACTCATGATGTCTCGTGGGCGCCTTATGGTCTATCTTGCGGCTTAGTTGGAAGACGTGTTAAGTCGTAGTCGACTCATTAGATCAAAATAGTACAGGCCCGGGCCTTGGATTCCAGTTTCGATAGCCTTTAAGTCGTAAGCCTGATGAGTCGTACGCACCATGAGTCGTAAGACCTTATGAGTCGTATGCTTCCAAGTCTGATGAGTCGTAAAGACCATGAGTCGTTTACTCCATGACTCGTAAGACCATGAGTCGTATACTTCATGACTCGTTGAACCTGATGAGTCGTAAAGACCATGAGTCGTTTACTCCATGACTCGTAAGACCATGAGTCGTATACTCCATGACTCGTAAGACCATGAGTCGTATACTTCATAACTCGTTGAACCTGATGAGTCGTAAAGACCATGAGTCGTTTACTCCATGACTCGTAAGACCATGAGTCGTATACTTCATGACTCGTAAGACCATGAGTCGTATACTTCATAACTCGTTGAACCTGATGAGTCGTAAAGACCATGAGTCGTTTACTCCATGACTCGTAAGACCATGAGTCGTATACTTCATGACTCGTAAGACCATGAGTCGTATACTTCATAACTCGTTGAACCTGATGAGTCGTAAAGACCATGAGTCGTTTACTCCATGACTCGTAAGACCATGAGTCGTATACTTCATGACTCGTAAGACCATGAGTCGTATACTTCGTAACTCGTTGAACCTGATGAGTCGTAAAGACCATGAGTCGTTTACTCCATGACTCGTAAGACCATGAGTCGTACAGCTCATAAGTCGTGAGGCCATAAGTCGTAGGGATTTAGGGGTTAACAGTGTGTAAGTTTGTGATCGACGCAGGAAGCTGTGATAATATTATTTCAACCGAAGCTGTGACAAAGTTGAAATTGAAAACAGAGAAACATCCGAGTCCATACAAGTTAGCATGGTTGAGAAAAGGAGGAGAAGTGAAAGTGGATAGACGAGTTCGTGTTCCATTCTCTATTGGGAAGAAATACAAAGATGAAATATGGTGTGATGTAGTAGAGATGGATGTTTGCCACTTATTATTGGGAAGACCATGGCAATATGATCGAGCAGTACTACATGACGGTCGGACCAATAGCTACAGTTTTATGTTTAAAGGCACAAAGATTATCTTAGTTCCGAAGAAGAGATCACAAGAAGAAAGTAAGTCAGAAGAAATTGAAGAGCTGAAAACTTTATTGACTTTAAAGGAGTTTGTTAAAGAAGTTGAAGAAGAACCGGAAGTATTCTTGTTGATTGGGCGTGAGAGCAGTGAAGAGGTTGAGATTCCAGAAGAAGTAAAACCAATTTTGAAAGAATTTGACGATGTATTTCCAGAGGAGTTACCAACGGAGTTGCCACCGTTGAGGGATATACAACATCAGATAGATCTTGTTCCAGGTGCTGTGTTGCCACACAGACCACATTATCGAATGAGTCCGAAGGAACATGAAGAGTTGCGAAGGCAGGTAGAGGAATTGCTTGAGCAGGGGCGTGTGCAGGAGAGTTTAAGTCCTTGTGCTGTACCAACTTTATTGGTACCCAAGAAGGATGGAACGTGGAGGATGTGCACTGACAGTCGAGCATTAAATAAGATTACGGTGAGATATAGATTTCCAATGCCGAGGTTGGATGACTTGTTAGATCAAATAAGTGGAGCTACTATATTTTCGAAGATTGATTTGAAGAGCGGATATCATCAAATTCGTATCAGACCAGGAGATGAGTGGAAGACTGCTTTTAAAACCAGGGAGGGTCTATACGAATGGTTGGTCATGCCATTTGGTTTATCCAATGCACCAAGTACTTTCATGAGGGTGATGAATCAGATTTTTCGACCGTTCATTGGGAAATTTGTGGTGGTGTATTTCGATGATATTCTAATTTACAGTGGGAGTCCAGAGGAACATTTGAATCATCTTAGAGAAGTGCTGATGGTACTGAGACAAGAACAATTTTATGCTGCTACGAAGAAGTGCGTGTTCATGACGCACAGTGTTTTATTTCTGGGGTATGTTGTTTCAGAGAAAGGAATACAGGTTGACCAAAGTAAAGTTGAGGCGATCAGAAATTGGCCGCAGCCCAAGACGATAACGGAAGTTCGTAGTTTTCACGGGTTGGCTTCATTCTATCGAAGGTTTATACCACACTTTAGTAGTGTGATGGCACCTGTTACAGATTGCATGAAAGGTAAACAGTTTGCATGGACAGAGGAAGCAGGGAGTGCTTTTGGGAAGATCAAGGAGTTGCTGACATCTGCACCAATTCTAGTATTACCTGATTTTCAGTTGGTGTTTGAACTACATACTGATGCATCCAAGGTTGGGATTGGAGGGGTGTTGAGTCAGAAGGGACGTCCAATTGCATATTTCAGTGAGAAATTATCAGGAGCGAAGATGCGTTACAGTACATATGATGTGGAATTCTATGCTGTTGTACAATCTATTAAACACTGGAGACACTATCTATTTCAGAAGGAGTTTGTTCTATATACTGATCATGAAGCGTTGAAGCATTTACAAGGGCAAGACAAGATTTCAGCAAGACATGCATCGTGGATTGCATATCTGCAACAGTTTACTTTTGTTGTTAAACACAAGTCAGGGGTGACAAATCGTGTGGCTGATGCTTTGAGTAGGAGGAGTCATTTGTTGACTACACTAAAGGTTGAAGTGACGGGGTTTGAAATATTGCCAGAATTATTCACTAATGATCCTTACTTTGCAAAATTTGTTGATAAAGTCAAGGAGGGAGAGACAGATGATTTCGTGATGGTAGAGGGTTTTCTGTTCAAAGGGAATCGATTGTGCATACCGGAGGGTAGTCTGAGAATGAAGATTATCAAGGAGTTACACGAAGAAGGGCATGTTGGAAGAGACCGTACCTTACAGTTAATTTCACAATCCTACTTTTGGCCATCGATGAGGAAAGAAGTGGAGAGGTTTGTTGAAAGATGCCATATCTGTCAAGTTTCGAAAGGAACTGCGACTAACGCAGGTTTATATATGCCGTTACCGGTACCAACTAAACCATGGGTTGATGTGAGTATGGACTTCGTGTTGGGATTACCGAGGACACAGCGTGGTAACGATTCCATATATGTGGTGGTGGACAAATTTTCGAAAATGGCACATTTTATTGCTTGTAAGAAAACGGCGGATGCTGTTCATGTTGCTCAGTTGTTTTTCAAGGAGATCTATCGACTTCATGGATTACCAGAATCTATTGTGTCAGATAGAGATACTCGATTTCTGAGTCACTTTTGGTTAAGTTTGTGGAAAATGGTGGGAACGAAGCTGAAATTTAGTAGTGCTTATCATCCGCAAACTGATGGACAAACAGAGGTGGTTAATAGATCATTGGGAAACTTGTTGAGGTGTCTTGTTCAAGATAATCTGAAGAGTTGGGATGTGAAGTTATGCCAGGCAGAGTTTGCCCATAATCATGCTGTGAATCGAAGTACTGGGTTCAGTCCATTCCAGATTGTCTATTCGAGCTTACCGAAAGGACCGTTAGATTTAACGGTGATACCACATTCAAAGGGGACAATTAAGAAAGCTGCTGATTTTGTTGAAGGGCTGACGGAATGTCATAAAATCGCTCAAGAACGATTAGAGAAAGCAAATGAGAAGTATAAGCGTTCTGCAGATTTGAAACGAAGGAATGTTGAATTTCATGAAGGTGATTTGGTTTATGCAGTGTTGACGAAAGATCGTTTTCCGGTGGGAACGTACAATAAATTGAAAGCACGAAAGATTGGTCCAGTTGAAAATTTAAAGAAGATCAATGAAAATGCTTATAAATTGAAGCTGCCAAATGATGTGTACACGTCGGACGTATTCAACGTTAAGCATATCATACCTTATCATGGAGAAGAGTTTGTTGTGGATGCAGAAATTACAAATTCGAGGTCGAATTTCTCTCAACCTGGGGAGGATGATGTAGCTCAGGCCAGGGATGAAGGCATAAGTCGTACGCGACTTATGGAAGGAGCTATGAGTCGTGACCGACTCAAGGAAACAGGAGGCATAAGCGTAAGTCGTAACCGACTTAATATGATGAGGGGCTTAAGTCGTGACCGACTTAACAATGGGGAAGGCATGAGTCGAGACCGACTCAAGAAAAGCAAAGGCATAAGTCGTGACCGACTTAAGAAAGGAGCTATGAGTCGTCTTCGATCTAACAGGGCAGATGAAAAGGAGATACGACTCAACTGGGAAGAAACCCTAACTCGTAACCGACCTAATGTAATGATAAGTCGCGACCGACTTAGTATAACTCGGCAACGACTTAGCGAAGACTGGCGAGTTAACGAGTCTCTTAAGTCGCCTGGACGACCTACTGGATTACGCAGTGAAAAGGCAGAACAAGTTGGTGAAGTGACAGGTCGTGTGCGAGTTAACGAGCCAAGTGATAAGTCGAAGACGAGTTACGACCCAAAGAAGACTTATCTTAAGCCGCTGAAGTTTGACTCTTGATGTTCTTAAGTCGCGGAAGCCTGAATGCCGTTGGATGATCTGCCGAGTTAATCTCCACCATTGGTTCCTTTAAGTCGAAGTTTCTGATGCGCATGTTTTAAGTCGTAGTAGCTGTTACCATTGTTTTCGCTGCCGCTTAAATCTGGACCGTTGATGATGAAGTCACTGTTTTGATAAGTCGTGAGAAGGTGTTAAGTCGGCAACGACTCAAGTGGTTGTCTGTTTGTAATAAGTCGTCTGTTTTCATCTGTATTATGTTTTTAAGTCGTAAGTCGTCTGTCTTCTGTTGGGTTGTAAGTCGTGTACGACTTATGTTGAGTCGGAGACTTCGATAAGTCGGAACCGACTTAGGACTTGTAATATTTTTGAAGTTTTCTGTTGTGTTGAGTTGTAGCCTATAAATAGGCAAGGGGTGTCATTTTGTAAAGGTTGTTGATTTTTGAATAAAATTCTCTTTTGATTGCTTTGTGCTTTCATTCAAATTGGTAGTTGAGTGTAATCTCCTATCTCCTCTTTCGGATAATCGAGTGCGCTCGATTCAACGATTGTAGAAGCCGATTCGCGGAATCAAGTGCGCTTGATCAACGCTTGAAGAATTGAAGATCTTTGAACCCGGTATCGTGCGCGATCAACGAGTTCGAGATAGCTAGAGTTCGGTATCTTCGGATCAACGAATTCGGGCAATTCAGCATTCATCAATCCATCGACTGCTACATTCAACGATCTACATCATTTTTGTAATATCCGCTGCGTCAGGTGGTCACCACTGTTTAGATGGTAGCTATAGTAGGCATACGATACTAGTCGTATGCTGGCTAAGATTAATATGATACTTTCGAAATGTTTTCTACACTAGACATTAATAATAATATCCAATGATTGGCGTAGTAAGCATCTTTGACTATCATAAGAAGAAATCTCCTCCAATTCTGCGTTTGCATTGTGTGTGTGGCGGGAGGTCTTATGGTAGTTTCATTTTCCAAAAGCATTGCGAATCTGTTTTATTTTCTTTGTGAAAATAACTGTTTTACGATCTCACACCAGTCACCATGACTGACTCAGAGTTTATTGTTCCCTTCTAAACTCTGGGTGCCCATAATTTTCCACACGGGCAGCCTAGAGTTATTTTTTATCAGGATATTCTGGATATTCTGGAGCTTTGCGGATAAGCTGGATGGCGAGACGTACTTCCGTACTTGTTATTTATTTCCGCTGTGTATTCTGTATGATGACAGGTTTATATAACTGTCCATTGTTGTATCGAGTTGTATATTGACTCTGATTGATGTATGTATAAACTGATATAGTTCTTTGTTTTAAAAGATTAGTGATTATCTATAATATATTGTTCCGCTGCGAATGTGAGATTCTGATATTGTTTCTACTTCTGTGTTTCTGTTCTTTCTTCTCTTCTGTCTTCTTCTACCCCTTCTTTTAACCTTAATGGTTCGGTTTTCCGACATTTGATTGCGCGGCATTTGATACAGTGGACGTATTAATGTCGACTTTCGAGCGTCGAAAATCCGTATCTTTACATTAAACTCTGGGTGCCCATAATTTTCCACACGGGCAGTATAAAAATGTAACGACCCGTATTTTTGGGTCATTAAATTCGAATATTTAAAATGTAACGACCCACAATTTAATCACTTTGAACATGAATAGTTAATATGTTTTTAAATGATTAAATAATGGATTTTATATCTAGAATTATTAACACTGCCTAATAAAACAGAATAGTATAATTACTTGCCTAATAAAAACAGAATGGCATAATTACTTGCCTAATGAAACAAAATAGCATAATGATTATTATATTCCATGCCGATGGTTGCCATTGGACCAAAATTTGGTCGAATCAGGTTCTGCCATGCGGATGGTTGTTATTGGACCAAAATCTGGTCGAATCAGGTTCTGCCATGTGGATGGTTGCCATTGGACCAAAATCTGGTCGAATCATGTTATGCCATAGTTTATAAGGAGGATTTCTATTGGACCAAAATGTGGTTGAATCAAATTAAGCCATTAAGATGTTTTCTATTGGACCAAAATGTGGTTGAATCAAATTAGGCCATCAAGATGTTTTCTATTGGACCAAAATGTGGTCGAATCAAATTAGGCCATAAGGCTGGTTTCTATTGGACCAAAATCTGGTTGAATCTGGTTAGGCTATAGGAAATGACTAAAGTACCCTTCTCTTCACTTATAAATAGCCAAGTCCATATCTCATTTTAATTCATTTACAAACTAAAGAAAAGAACTAAAATTCATTATTAGAGGTGAAGTATTCCAAGTCTCCATCAAAGCAAAGAGGAAGTGAGTATATTCCCTGTTTTCATAGTTTAGTGAATATATTCCTTGTTTTCATAGTTTAGTGAGTATATTCCCTGTTTTCATAGTTTAGTGAGTATATTCCTTATTTTCATAGTTTAGTGAGTATATTCCCTGTTTTCATGGTTTAGTGAGTTATTTCTTCCTTTAAGTTTGTTAAAATCATTGCTAAAGGAACTTTAAGTGTTAAGTGTTGTTTGAAAACCCTTGTTGAATGCTTGTTTACTTTGTTTGCTAAAAACTGGTTTTATTTCCTTGTTTGACTATTTGGATGGTTAATTAATTATTTTAAAATTTAGAAGTTAAATACTTAATGGGGTAGGCGGAAACGACTAGTACACGTGTTTCGTCTGTGAGATCCAAGGACGCTTGGACGAGGGACGAAATATGTCGAAGGGAAAGCCCGGATGCTCCAAAATAAATATCAAATCATTTTAACTCAAGATAAAATAAAAAGTGTTACAAATATTTGATAGATTGAAGCGTTGATTTATTATTTATTGTTGTGTTTATCTTGTTATTATTCTTGTTTGGTTGTTTGATTTGTGCTTGGCCAGTTTATGAGCACTGACTATTTATTGATTATTGACATTGCTCGACCAGTTTATGAGCAATTTATTCATCCATATGCATGGGTTGAGTAGAAAACAATCGTAGGCTAACACCTTGTGATTTGTTTCACGATTTGACTAAAACGTGTTTATTGATAATATTGGTTCATTTAATTGTTATAATTTGTTATAATAATTTGACGTCAATGGAATTGTTTTCAAAGTTGGGTTTCATAAATAAAAGTTTATGAAATGTTTAAAGAAATAGAAATATTTGGAAATGAATATTTTGAAGTTATTTTATATAAAAGTGAGTTATATAAAGAATGGTTTTATAAAAATGTTTTATAAAACGGAAAGAATTTCGAGGACTAAACCCGATGGTTTTAAGATGATTTTTGAATAGATTTGGGAAATGAGAATTATTATAGATTTGAAAGTAATTGTGAATATTAGTGTGAAATGATTTATCGCTTCGGGATATAAAATGATTTGTTATGTTACCGATGATTCGGGTAACCCGTAACTAAAAAGTGGGCACATGTTTTTGGTATAGTTCGCTCTTGGAATAGAGGGATGTACTTATTTATTGATTGTATGAAAGCTAGGACCCAGTTGCCTTGTTATTGGGAGAAACCTCTCGATCTGGTTGCATATGGTTTGATATGTTTTTATTACAGTATTTGGGATTTCCAAATAAACTTTTCAAAAGAGATTTGATTTAAGATCCCGAAGTAAAGTATAATTTGAATATAAAAGATATATATATTTCAAAAGTTTTGAAATAAGGATTCGAGAATAAAGACGAAAGAGATAATTTCCGTAAAGGTAATTAGATTTGAAAATCTAAAATTGAAGATTAAGCCTAAGTGGGTAGTTTTCGGAATTACATATTGTTTGTTGCATCGTAGGCTCCATGAGTCCTATTTGCGGTAGGAGAACTACGTTGGCTTGATTTTGTATCTAATTGGGTACCCAATTAGATAGGGGTACGTAGGCAGTCACAAGTGGTAGTGATGCAGCCCCAATAATAACATAACATTTTCTATTTGTTGTTTGTCATATATCATGTATTGTTGTATCTTTCATGCTTACTATTTTATTCTGCATTTACATTGTTTATTGAGTTTGCAGGTAATGATATTGTTGTTTCTCATCAGAGTTGCACAGCGGTAGATTTACAATTTGTTTGTAGTATTTGATTTTGGGTTTGTATTAAAGCACACTAGTAGATTAAATTGATTACTTTGATAACTTGTAAAATTGAAAGTTGTATCCTTTACATTTAGTAGTGTTGGATATTTATCAAATATTGTGTATTAAGTTGGTAGTTTTCATTCGTAGTTTTAGAACGGACGGGTCTTTCGGTGATTCTGACTGGTCTGAAAACCCGGGTCGTCACAGTTGGTATCAGAGCTTAGGTTAGGTGCCTAAGTAAAATTTGTCTAGGTTAGTAAATTATCCTAGAAATTTTAAAATGAAACTACCTTAAATTGATAAATAAAAATGGATAGGATAAGGCACCGTACCTCCGACTGGGGTTATGGGCGATAATATTTTTAGTGTGCTTAGGTTTTGTTAATTGTTTGGTTTTCGTTATATCTTTTCATCCTTCAAATTTCGGGGACGAAATTCTTTTAAGAGGGGAAGAATGTAACGACCCATATTTTTGGGTCATTAAATTTGAATATTTAAAATGTAACGACCCATAATTTAATCACTTTGAACATGAATAGTTAATATGTTTTTAAATGATTAAATAATGGATTTTATATCTAGAATTATTAACCCTGCCTAATAAAACAGAATAGTATAATTACTTGCCTAATAAAAACAGAATGGTATAATTACTTGCCTAATGAAACAAAATAGCATAATGATTATTATATTCCATGCCGATGGTTGCCATTGGACCAAAATCTGGTCGAATCAGGTTCTGCCATGCGGATGGTTGTTATTGGACAAAAATCTGGTCGAATCAGGTTCTACCATGCGGATGGTTGCCATTGGACCAAAATCTGGTCGAATCATGTTATGCCATAGTTTATAAGGAGGATTTCTATTGGACCAAAATGTGGTCGAATCAAATTAAGCCATTAAGATGTTTTCTATTTGACCAAAATGTGGTCGAATCAAATTAGGCCATCAAGAAGTTTTCTATTTGACCAAAATGTGGTCGAATCAAATTAGGCCATAAGGCTGGTTTCTATTGGACCAAAATGTGGTCGAATCAAATTAGGCCATAAGGCTGGTTTCTATTGGACCAAAATCTGGTCGAATCTGGTTAGGCTATAGGAAATGACTAAACTACCCTTCTCTTCACCTATAAATAGCCAAGTCCATATCTCATTTTAATTCATTCACAAACTAAAGAAAAGAACTAAAATTCATTATTAGAGGTGAAGTATTCCATGTCTCCATCAAAGCAAAGAGGAAGTGAGTATATTCCCTGTTTTCAGAGTTTAGTGAGTATATTCCTTGTTTTCATAGTTTAGTGAGTATATTCCCTGTTTTCATAGTTTAGTGAGTATATTCCTTGTTTTCATAGTTTAGTGAGTATATTCCCTGTTTTCATAGTTTAGTGAGTTATTTCTTCCTTTAAGTTTGTTAAAATCATTGCTAAAGGAACTTTAAGTGTTAAGTGTTGTTTGAAAACCCTTGTTGAATGCTTGTTTACTTTGTTTGCTAAAAACTGGTTTTATTTCCTTGTTTGACTATTTGGATGGTTAATTAATTATTTTAAAATTTAGAAGTTAAATACTTAATGGGGTATGCGGAAACGACTAGTACACGTGTTTCGTCTGTGAGATCCAAGGACGCTTGGACGAGGGACGAAATATGTCGAAGGGAAAGCCCGGATGCTCCAAAATAAATATCAAATCATTTTAACCCAAGATAAAATAAAAAGTGTTACAAATATTTGATAGATTGAAGCGTTGATTTATTATTTATTGTTGTGTTTATCTTGTTATTATTCTTGTTTGGTTGTTTGATTTGTGCTTGGCCAGTTTATGAGCACTAACTATTTATTGATTATTGACATTGCTCGACCAGTTTATGAGCAATTTATTCATCCATATGCATGGGTTGAGTAGAAAACAATCGTAGGCTAACACCTTGTGATTTGTTTCACGATTTGACTAAAAGGTGTTTATTGATAATCTTGGTTCATTTAATTATTATAATTTGTTATAATAATTTGACGTCAATGGAATTGTTTTCAAACTTGGTTTTCATAAATAAAAGTTTATGAAATGTTTAAAGTAATAGAAATATTTGTAAATGAATATTTTGAAGTTATTTTATATAAAAGTGAGTTATATAAAGAATGGTTTTATAAAAATGTTTTATAAAACGGAAAGAATTTCGAGGACTAAACCCGATGGTTTTAAGATGATTTTTGAATAGATTTGGGAAATGAGAATTATTATAGATTTGAAAGTACTTGTGAATATTAGTGTGAAATGATTTATCGCTTCGGGATATAAAATGATTTGTTATGTTACCGATGATTCGGGTAACCCGTAACTAAAAAGTGGGCACATGTTTTTGGTATAGTTCACTCTTGGAATAGAGGGATGTACTTATTTATTGATTGTATGAAAGCTAGGACCCAGTTGCCTTGTTATTGGGAGAAACCTCCCGATCTGGTTGCATATGGTTTGATATGTTTTTATTATAGTATTTGGGATTTCCAAATAAACTTTTCAAAAGAGATTTGATTTAAGATCCCGAAGTAAAGTATAAATTGAATATAAAAGATATATATATTTCAAAAGTTTTGAAATAAGGATTCGAGAATAAAGACGAAAGAGATAATTTCCGTAAAGGTAATTAGATTTGAAAATCTAAAATTGAAGATTAAGCCTAAGTGGGTAGTTTTCGAAATTGCATATTGTTTGTTGCATCGTAGGCTCCATGAGTCCTATTTGCGGTAGGAGAACTACGTTGGCTTGATCCTGTATCTAATTGGGTACCCAATTAGATAGGGGTACGTAGGCAGTCACAAGTGGTAGTGATGCAGCCCCAATAATAACATAACATTTTCTATTTGTTGTTTGTCATATATCATGTATTGTTGTATCTTTCATGCTTACTATTTTATTCCGCATTTACATTGTTTATTGAGTTTGTAGGTAATGATATTGTTGTTTCTCATCAGAGTTGCACAGCGGTAGATTTACAATTTGTTTGTAGTATTTGATTTTGGATTTGTATTAAAGCACACTAGTAGATTAAATTGATTACTTTGATAACTTGTAAAATTGAAAGTTGTATCCTATACATTTAGTAGTGTTGGATATTTATCAAATATTGTGTATTAAGTTGGTAGTTTTCATTCGTAGTTTTAGAACGGACGGGTCTTTTGGCGATTTTGACTGGTCTAAAAACCTGGGTCGTCACACCCTGATATCCCACTATTTACGGTGGAGTTTACAGTGCTGTATAGACTATAACGCTTATATAAAATGTGTTAAGGGGGGTAATGGTAACGCCTTAACACTATTTTGATACTTTATATTACTTATAGGCATTATCTATTTACCGTACACTACTATATAGTAGATAGTTTAACGGATCCTTAAAGGATGGTTATTCCAAACATCCTTTGAGTTACTTGTATTTCGGTTGTTATTTCACTTGAGTTGGATTTATTGATATAAGAATGTTAATCCTGACTCGAGTGTTTTGTGTTTTGCTTTACGCTCGGGTCAGACTGAGTGTACCAGTATTCGAGACTCACCTTTGGAGTTGGAGCTTCGCTTGGAGATCTAGCTATCTATCCAGCTTTCAGATATCCAGTTGATTTCAGTGATTGTATTCTGATTCTTGTATTTAACTATTGTATTCGAGACATCTGCTGTACCTTATTTAACTCTGATATGTATATAGTAGCTTCATGAACTACTATATTTTGTTTCCGCTGCATTTATTACTCTGTGTATGTGATATGTGATTATTTTATTTACTGTATTGCTCAGTTTTGCCAAATTTAAATTAACTATTCGGTATTTTGAATTATTCAAGTCCGACATGTGTGGATGCGAATAGTCCAAAATAGCGGGTCGTTACACAAAGCCATAAAAACAACTAAATTGGGATGAATCTACGGATAAGTTTAGAGCTGACATGAGTTTGGAAATATTACCGATGATATCTTCCTTCGCATGTTCAATAGATTCCAATGATTTTGATAACATCTTAAGCTTAGACCTTAAATAAGCATGATTGTGGGAGGAATTCTTGCAAGGTAGTTTATTCATTTAGATAAATATACTAACAAATAAACTGGCTTTTGTTCAAAATTAAAATTCTTGCAAGGTGGATTATTCATTTTTATATTTGATTATAAAAATAAGTTTGTTGCTTTTTTTCATATTATTTTGTTAATTTTTTTGATTTAATACTACTAAAAAAATGAATATCAATTAAATATATTGATTTAATGATATAAAATATACGATTTGTTAATTTTGTTAGGCAAGTTATTTTACAGAGGTAAATTTGAATTCGATATCTCATGTTTTATACATTTGACTGAATAAATAATACGAAGTTTTAGTTTCAAATATTCATCGAGATAGGAAAAAGAATCTATCTAAAATTGAAATTCTAACAATAAAGAATTAATATATTATATGCAATATGAAGCTGTAACAAATATCAAAGTATTCTTCAGGATGAATGCAAAAAAGAAATTTATTGACAACATTTTGATATAATTTAAATTGTGGGAAATAACATTGTTAGGTCAATTTTTTTTTAAATATTTAGTTTTAAACTATTATGTCATATATAAATAATTGCTGTCTATGATAAAAAGAAAAGGAGAAAAAAAATATCTAAAATTTATATTTCATAAATGTAAATTTATTATTTTTGTGTTACTAAGCGTAAATTTATAATATTCGCAAACATTCATTTGTAAAACGTTAACTTCGTGAATCTAAAAAAGAAATATAGTCAAATGTACTTAATCGAGTCACATATTTTATATATGTAGTTATAAATATCAAATATATTATTAATTCAGTATGAAAAAATATATTTAAAAAAGATTAGTATTAAAATAATATTCTAAAATTTTAGTAAATTTGGCATTAAGCATAAAATATTTTTATGTTATATTTTAATATGTATCTTAAAAATAATATTTTCTAACTGTAAAGTAAGTGAGATCATTGAAATATGATGCATGTTATATTCAATATAGTTTTTGACTAAGTCATATATATTAAGTACTTATAAGTAATTATATTGAAAGTGAAAAAAAGTGAAATGTTGGTACACGAATTTGAATTTTATGACTCATGCACATATACAGTTGGTAATGTAATATCTTTTTTGGAAGGAAATATTATGCTGACTTGAATGTAAAATAGCTAGCAAAACTTAAAAGAAATGATTTTATATGAATGACAAATTATAAGATTTGAATGCAAAATATCTAGAGAAGACCAAGGAATTTGCTAAAATTAATGGGACTTCTAAATGGTACATTATTATTATTTAATAGATTTCCATAATCGTGCTTCAACAACCCCATAAATGCTACATTAATTCAACCTTATCCAGTACATATACGCATAATAACTTACGTGCTAGCTTACGCACTCACACTAATTAAAAGACCACACAAGGAAAATTAGAAGTGACAATTATAACAACTAAAATATCAAGTAAATTAGCGACACTATTTCTACTAAAATTCAGTATTAATTGTTGGACATAAAAAAATATAAAAAAATATTTCTAGAGTAAATGCAATAACAATAAGTTATTTCTTTATTAAACAAATTGTGAAATTAGTATTGTAGATTTTCCAATTAAAGAATCCAACATACAACATCGAAATCTCCAAAAAATACTTGAAAAAACTCTAAACATCACATTCTACAATTTGAATTATTGTCCATGGTTAGAGGAATCAAGTAAAACTTCTAATAACGAACAAGAAACTTTGGTCTCTTGATAACAGTAAAAACGGTTATATGTTTAAAAACTATTCAATTCTTTTCGTTGGGTAAACAATCCTTTACTGCCAAGGCGAAGGTGGTGAAATTTGCAAATAACCAAACGAATTTTGCAAGCTAACATCCTCTTGATAGATTACAGTGTCATTCTTGGCAAATACTTTGGAGCAACCAATATTCTTGCGAGAGAAGTAGTGTCTGGCTCGCTTAGTTTTTATTAACTGCTCTAAATGTATGAAATTATTATTGAATGATGATGCGGGAGTAGCTTGACAATGCATATCAGAATCTGTGATGCACTTTCTTTTACATCCTGCTTGTAAGTTCAATCCAATAAAGATATCTGTTATTCCAGGAAATTCATTGTCTTCAAAACCATAGCATTTGTTGGATTTGCTTACTTTGTACATGTGGTCGACAAAGTCATCAATAAGAACAGGCCAAGCATCTTCTGGATTATAACCTTTCAGATTTTCATTTACACATCGACTAAAGACCAAAATTTGGTTCCATGTATCCTCGGTTATATTGTGTTTATGGTGTTCTACCAAAAAATTACACCATTGATTAAGCAAACGAAACCTACCATTCAAAACTACCTTCCAAGCAACAATGGCTATGTTTACAGAGATGCACCGTTGTCCATTTTCACGGCAAATAAAGTATACAAATCCATAAAAACAATTAAATTAGGATGAATCTATAGACAAGTTTAGAGTTTCCATGAGTTTGGAAATGTTATGTACCAATGATATCTTCTTCTGCATGTTCAATAGATTCCAACGATTTTGACAACATCTTAAGCTTATCCCTTAAATAAGCATGGCCGTTGGAGGAAAATAGGTCGCAATACAGTTTGTAGACCTCGAAAATATTGAAGGCACTAGAAAACAAACTTGCACAAGCAGGATCTATGGTGTGAATGGGATTCTTATTCGAAGTATAATGAAACCCTAATTGAATAAATTTGAAAATAGGTTGGGTATGATACCAGATCAAGTCTGAATTTTTTTGGATGTAAGTGGGTTTATCCTCTCTTCCTATAATTCCATTTTTATAAAGAGAAAACAATAATGTTTGTTTCACGTTCACAAAAGTAGAATTAATATTTATTAGTCTTTCCGCTTTCGTAATTTGTATTAATGTGCATTAATAACCCAATTAATGCTGAATTAATCTAACCCCATCAATATACAAAGACAAATAAAGCTTACATACAAACTTACATATTCACAAACACCTTTATGAAACCAAATATCATCAAGCAATGGCTACACGAAAGTAAAAGACTAAAAATGTATGCTTAAAAGTACAAGCTATGACTAATATGATATTGACAACAACAATGACATTGTTCCTAGGAACTTTTAGTATTAATTACCAGACAATCAAAATACAAATAATATTTATACAGTAAAAGAAAACAATGGGTTGTTTCACTATTTAACAAGATGCAGAATTGGTATTGTTGCTTAATTTTCTATAGAAATCCTAAAATCAAAGAAAATCTCTAGGAATAGAATCAACATTTATTACTCCTTCCATTTGTAGTCCTAGCTTTTGATTTAAAACAAGCCAATAAATACAACATTAAGTAAATCTACCCAAGTTTTCTCAAAATAACCTCGCTATGCAAACTTGATAATTTTGCCAAGTAGATAAAACAACGATGTCTAGCAATTTTCCGTAGGTAACCTTTTTAAACTTTTCTTATCTACATTTTTATTTGAAAGAATTAAGAAAAATAACAAACTTGAGAAATTTTTTTGTTCAAGGCGATAAGTTTAAAATTTAGGTACATTCGAGACAATGAGTTTTTCCTCTCGAGAACACTTTCAGCAAACTTCAACTTGTAATCCCTTGCCATTGCGCCATTATCCATCACGACGACCGCACCTTGTCGATATCCTAAACAAATCACTACTACCTTTACCTCTAATCACCTTTGTAGTTCCCAAAGCGCCTAAAGCATGCCGCCTATATGGTCGGTCATGTGCATTATGCAATATTCATTTAACAAAAATTACAAAAAAAAAATCTTTATCTATATAGTATATTATTACTGAGTTGCATTTCAAAAGCGCACAAGCCCCTTCAATATTTTCTGGAACGCACAGTCGTATTTTTATCCTATATTCATTTTTTTGTCCCGTTCCTATCAAAGTCCATTTTAGATCGTTCTCCCCTTTCTCTCTTCTCATCCTAGCCCACTCGGCTAATTTCTCCTATTATACAAAAGAAATTTCTTCCGTCTTTTGATTTTCAGAGGAAAAAATTGTTTGCCTGTCATTACCATAAGAAATCATGTCATCACTCGCTTCCTTCCCAATTTTTCATCTGTTCATTCTTTTTCTTTTTTCTAGGTTTTTATTTTCAGATTTAGGGTTTCCAACTCTTCCCCCAGATCCTTCCCTAAATGAACATTTTTAACAACGTGCGAAAAGTCTAGAAAACACATTCAATGGCAAGGCATTAAACTCCACTCTCGATCCATTTGAGCACCTCTTAAAATTTGGTTTTCTTTTTTCATGTGTTGTTTTTTATTTTTCCATTCAGTGATTTTAATCTCCTTTACAAAAATTTTACGGTGGTTAAAATTTTTATGTTCATGTTCAAGTTTATTGTGGCATAAAGAATAATAAGAGCAGTTTAATTTCATGATTTTTAAATTCATCTAAACGTTATTCTGAAAAACAATAGTAAATAATACCCTTTGGAGCCATTGAAAACTTTTTATTTGGATTATTAATTATATCCGTCAATACCCTTGAATCATTTGCACTGCCTTCCCATCCAACTAAGACGTATGTCAATACTTTAACGTTGACGTGATAGAAATCAAACCTATATTTGCATATAGTTCTAAACCTAATCCAAAAATGTAATTAAGTTCTGAAAATTAGCAAAGACAAATTCTATTTCAACCCATATTTTCAATTAGTAGCCCCCCAAAATATTAAAAAGATTGTAAACCCCCAAACTTGCTTAGTAGCCCCCCGTTTGTTCCAAAATTACCCCTAAACTTATCTGTACTATTTTTTTTTGAGTTTCTGTGTTCACCACGCACTAACAAGACGTGGTTAGTTACCTAACCACGTAGAGACTATGCGTGGTTTATCATATAACCACGTAGTGGCACTACGTGGTTTATCATATAACCACGTAGTGGCACTACATGGTTATATTACCAACCACATTTGTTCGCTCCGTACTGGAACAACATTATGTTTTAACCCAGCGTGGTACTTCCAAAACAATAAAAAAATTAAGTAAAAGTTGGAAAGTAGGGTTTTGGAGTTTCGATGTTTTAGAATAGTGAAAAATTACGTAAAAGTTGGAAGAATTGAGAAAAAAGCTTCTTAAGGGTATTTTTGTCTTCAGAAATTTATTTTTTGAAGGGGGGGCTACTAAGTAAAATTACGGGTTGAAATAGAATTTGTCATTAGCAAAATATTTCCTGTTTAAAATTGAGGAGCCACAAAATTATGTTTGTTTTTGTACCACTACCTATGACAATGCAATTTGAACTAAAATTTCTTTATTCATACAGTATATTATGTACATTTTGTCAGACACGGTATACTACTGATAATCCATAATCTATTGTCCAAGCTAAGAAGTGCTCCCAATCAAATGAATCAAAATCCGAGCCAAGAAGTGCTCCCAATCAAATCAATCAAAATCCGAGCTAACCAGAGCTTCGAATTAATCAATCTTCTAAAGGAAGATCCATCGATCACGAGCCATTTGTGCTCCTCGGAAAACACAATTATCCACTGCCAGATGTGGATTTCTGGTCTTCTATTTTACCATCAGATGTGGATTTCTGGTCTTCTATTATTATTATCAGATATGATATGGATTTCTGATCTTCTATTATGATTACCAGATTTGATTTTCTGGTCTTTTATTTCTTGACAGTGAGACCTCCTTAGATCAGCCTTCAATTCAAATTCATTCGACGGGAATTTCCATTACCAAGCGAGCTACTGAACATTTATTCTAGAATCTGCACTTTCAAATCTCCCAGTTTGCTAACTATGACTTGTAAGTCATGTATTTTATCTATTACAGAAACATCATCTTTCATCTAAAATTCAAAGTACTGTAGGGTGAGAAACTTATTTGTTTCAATCTTTTCGGTCTTGTACTTTGCTTCTCGTGCATCCCATATCTCCATAGGTGACTTTATTGGAGTGTAAAGCTCGTATAAGCGATAAGTTAAGGTGTTAAGAATGTGGCCTCGGCATAGCAGGTCATTTTCTTCGCGTTTCAATCTCCGTTGCTTTAATACATCATCAGTGTCATTTTCGATTGGAGGAGGAAGCGCCGGAAGGTTTTCATCTAGTACGTTGGAGACCTTACTAGTGGTAAGAAGAAACTTCATTTTTTCTTGCCAGCGCGTGAAGTTGGTTCGATCCAGTCTGCCCAGCCTGACGAAGTCCTGATTCATCAGTTTGAATGCTGATTCTGGTCCTTTTTCCATGGCGAATATTGCTCTAAGAATGTAAGAAGACAACGAAGGATCGGAGTTGAATCAGGTTTTGAGGCTTGCTGATGCTGTCCTTAAAGTAATATTTGCCCCACTCACTTGGAGTTTGCTGGCGGGTTGATGGCAAACCGCTTCCCAGGACACAACAAAAATCGAATCCAGAGAGCAGCAATGTCTGTGGATTCGTGGGGAACTTATTGTGTAAGAGTGGAAAAGAGGAGAAGTTAAAAATGAAATTGATGTTGGAGGAATATATATATATATATATATATATATATAGCACGGGGACGGATGTCAGGCGAAGGGGCGCGACCGATTGAAAATGGTCGTAACTGTTTGCAACTAACAGTTCAAAGTGGAAGAGGGAAAATAGGTTCAAAAGCTATATGGAATAGGGACAATCGACGAAAAGGCTATGTCATGTTCCATAACTTGATCGGGTAATTTTTCATGTATCATTATTGTAGCTCGACTCTAAAAATATTTTACAGATATTTCTATTTCATGAACGATTGGAGTCCTTTAATTTAGTGAACTATTCAAGTATGTGAGATGTGATTTACTTCATGACATATTGATCTTAAGTAGTCCAGTTTTAGTTGGTTCCTATTTTCCCTGCATTTAGCATGCTGCTCATTCTCAATTGAGAAACTAGTAGATTAGTATAATTATGGAGTTCAAAAGTTTTTGATCTTTACCGTGTGAATTTAAAATTTGACTGCCTTTTGCTTTTTAAGGTTGAAGTTTTCTTGTGCTTTTTAATATTTCACATGAACATATTTCAATTTAATATATGTATTATGTTCATGGAATCGAATGCAAATCAGTTTGCTAAGAACATATTAGAGATCCTTGCATAGATGAATAAAGACATTCTTAAAAGTCCCACATTGGTGAAAAGAGAAATTTTACATGTTTATATACTCTTTTCCATCAATCTATATAGGCCATTAGGGTCAGTTAATTTTATGCGAGGGGAAGAGGCTATATGGCCATAGTTTAACACACACGAGCGCACTGCCCGGACCGGGCCGGCCCATATGCGGGTGCGGGTCGAATAGGATTGCAAATGCTCCTATGCTAAATTGCAGCACGAGTTTTGAAGTGCCTTTTGAAACAACTCCCATTGTAGTGTTTGAAGTGTTATATTTCATCATTACATCTTAGGCATAGTTGTCATGAGCTCTCAAAAGCACACTTTTGACAACAAATATCTTGAATAGTAGACAACCTTGTGTTTCAACTAGTTGTAAATTGGCTATAACCATTTTTGTACCAAAGTTAATTCCAAAGGATTTTTTTTACCTTTCTTCTTTTTTGAGTATTTTCAGATGTTGAAATTTTATAGTAATACAATTTTGTCAAAATTTATATTACATTACAGTCATGGAACTTTCTAACCAAAGCCAAAATGGGTGCAAGTTATGTAAACTGATTTTTGAAAGACAAAATGTTATATAGTTATAGAACTTCCCAACCGAAGCTGAGTATGGATTAAACAATGTAAGCCAGTTTAAATGATTCATTTATTAATCATCATATGCTATTTTAGTATTATAACCAAAGAACATATCATGGATCCTTCTTTTTTACAACCATGTCTGTGATTTGCATTCATTTCACATAAGGATTCGCGTATATCCGTGTTTCTATATTGTTTCACACAACTTTCATTTTTTGCATATTAGTTCTAATTTCATTTCCATGATTTTAAATTTTAAAGTTTTTCCCCAAAAATGATAATTTTATTTTACTTTATTTATATATGAAACTATACTATATATGTATATACAAATAATGGATTTCATTCCCCATTGATCTTATGTTTCATATATCTTATTTCATAGAATATGCTTGTGATAAAAGGGAATTTTAACCATGAGCCGATAATTTAATACCCAAGGTTTATTAGATGATTGCTTGATGAACTTTGGCAAATATACAATCAAAATGTTAGCATGGTACCTATGTAACAATGTTAAAATAATAGAGTTATTTTATTATATTTTTTCCAAGGTGTTATGAATATATCAATTTATGCCAGCATCATTTTGAGTTTAGCTCTTGAGAGTAAGATCTGAGGTTTATTTATTCTACTGGCTAATTAATCTAGTTATATCCAATGTGAACCTTTACTACCAGATATTCATAAATAGTTTGTTGTGAGTACATCACATATATAGGAATACTTTTGTGGAAATTCAATAATGTAGAGAGGAATTGACAGATTTTGTTTCACGGTTAGCAAAAATCAACGTGTGTTCACCATGAAAGACTTGACTCTTAGGTATGAACTTTCAATTTTCAATATATTTCAGGGGAAAGCCAATCCATGGGATCATCCCTTTTTAGCACTCAGATGATGTGATATCATTTTTGGACTCTCATGTCCATCTAAAAAAAGCACGCATGCACGTGTGTGCGCGTTAACTGTGATATTATGTACTTTTCTTTTAAAAAATTCTTAACACATTGTTTGTAAATGTGGCAACAACTAAAATTTCATTACTCTATTGTCGCTGAATTTTTGTACCCTTAATGTGGCATTTTGACCTGATTTATGATTGATTCAAAATATTTTTCGATATCACTAGCCTTTCTTATTTTGGCGAATAGAAAATATGCTTGCGAAATGTCCACTTCAAGGTCAACCGGGTGCGCGCATGGTTAATTTTTTTAATTTTATCTTTTCTGAATTTATTCATATTCTGGTTGGATTGAAAATGATTATTTCTTTTTCTTTTTCTTTTTTGCTTCTGTTTCAGCTCAAGGAAAAAGAAATGGTGAAGGTTTATTCTTTTGCAATATTCAAAAATCATACAAAAAAGGGTAAATCTTCTCTCGTGAGATAAATTTTTTTTTTTGAATTTTGATTAGATCAGTGTTGACTATTGTTACCCATAACTGAATATGTATTCCCTTTTTTATTTTTGATCTAGTTAGCATGTAAGTCACTTTCCGTGTCTGACTTAGTAGTCTCGCCATCAGTTTTGTATATGTCGTTTCATGCCTTTCTTATCCATAGCATAATTTTCCCATCTTCTTTAGCACTAGATTGCTTAAAATATATTCGAGCGAGCTTTTAATAATTTAATACTACATTTTTTATTTTAAGTTGTCTCATAACTGCTTAATGACAGAAATAAATGAAATAACTCGTCTGAATGTCATTGTAAACTAACTTAAGGGACTATGCTTTCTAATATCAAGTACCAGAATTTCAATATTACATGTTTAGGACTAAATAAAATGCATACCAACAAATCATATTATATGTCACATCTTCAAATTTCACTCCTAGCATGTCTTTAATTTGATAGTTTATTCCAGTAAATATGTACTTTATATAATTAATAGTCATTTTATTATTTTTCATGTGTACAGATAAAACAAGCTTCATTTCGAGTTTGATTTATGCATCATTTTCTACTCTTCCAATAATGGTGGGAAATAAGTTGGTATATCCTCAGATCGGTGTCAGAGGCATAAAAACCGACTTACTTGATAATGATGCTCCTGAGAGAACCTTATTTGATTCATAAGAGAATGGGGATGAAAGATGAGAGCTTTAATGAATCTGATGTTGTTTTGGAGAAAATCGATGGTGTTGAGACGGGAAAGAAGAAGTGGAAAGACATGAACTTTAATGAATCTTATTTTCCACTTCTTACTGGAGCTGTAGTATCATGCGATCGCTGGTTTCTTCTCTCTGACTGGCTTGTCAAAATCTTCATCGCTGTATTTTATTATCGCTTTCGTCTCCTCCACTTAGTTCAAATCTCAGATTTCAATTAAATTATCACAACAGATGACAAAAAGTTAAAACACGTGGAATACTGAATATTTTGTGCGTGCATGCGCGCCTGTGGGCATGTGTGTGTGTGGGGAAGGGGGGTTGTGGGGTTGTCTAAGAGACACCAATCAGTTGATTTGAAATTGTCTTGGAGAGACTAAGAGTTTAATGTCGGAGAGGAGGAAGAAATTAAAGATAGGTTGATCATATGTCCGAAATTGCTCCTATCAAGGTGGGTTTAGTTAAGTAGCAATCGTTTGACTACATTATTAGATATATCCCACTTCTTAAATGATATCTGCTTATTATTATCGCAGTGGTCAATGAGATGGATACGACTGAAACTTCTGAGATTTTAGTTGAGTCGGATGAGCTTTTAGAAGTTCTAATGATTTCCATGAAAAAATTGTTGTGTTGGAGATATAACCATTGAAGAAAAGGTACAAACCATCTTTGTTTTCAGATTCAATTGTTAACGAAGCAAAATAAAACCCAAATACTGAAAATGATGAGAATGTGTTCATAGAAGCGTCATTGCCTTTTGTAAGGTTCATCGGTCTTTGCTGAAAGTGGATGATACTTCTATTACTGCTACAATCCCTTCCAATGGTTCGTTGAGTAAGACAATGGAGTTGAAAATGTACAAGAAGATTGAGGTGGCCACGATCTCTTCCAATGTGCGAGATTTTCTTAGAAAGATAGGTTCGTGTTTCTTAGTTGATTCAGAAGGCAATCCCACCTTGAAAATTTCGATATCAAACTGTTAGTTTTCGAATATTGTTATATGTGAGTCATAATATTGTCTTTGTATTAAGCAAAAAAACATTATATGAAAGGCTAGTCTTCATACTCTCTTTATATTAAGAAAAAATTATAATATGAATGGTCAGTCTTCCTATTGCCATTACTTTATCAAATGGTTATCTTATTTGGTATAGAGACTAGGCCTTGTGATGAGGTGGGTGTAAATGCAGCTTAATTAATAAGGTGCGGTATACAAATATATTAACATTATATTGTTACATAAACCATGCAACATATTTAGTTAAAGCTAATTAATTCATATTGCTTCCAACACTTGTTTTACCTCTCATCCTCTAAACCTATTTCTATTCAATTTTCAAGTACTTTTATACTATAGAATTCTATAAATACACGAATATTATTTCTAATACTCATGTAAAATGCGATATTTTTTCTAACACTCACATAAACAGTGATGATGTCAATGATATATCCTGCTTCTTAATTGAATTCAACTTATTATCATTGTAGTTGTTCAATATTGGCTCAGGTGTGTAATACCAGTGTGCATTTTTTTCATTTTCTAGTTTACATAATAAACTATCATTTGTTCCATACTTTGGAGTAGGATTCTTATGCGTGCAGTTTTGTTGATACTGGGTGAACAATAATGTATATTTTTATTGGTCGTATGATTAGGACCAAAAGGAAAATATAATATTTTATTATTTATTTCTCAATAAAAACAAGTGTTTTTGTTGATATAGTGTCCACAAAAATGCACTCGTATTGATAAAAGTTAATCAGTTTTGGAAAACATTTACAGGCTTTATGTGCATTATAACCTTAACAATAAGAGTACAATACCTATTGGAAAACTTAATCTGGATATTATATCCATAGATTTAGTTACTAACATTCAAATATATGTATATATTTTGAATTTATCAGAATTTGGGGAAGCAAAAATAACCTATGTATCCAGGTGCTGGGATTATCCATAAGGAAGAAGAAGTTGCTAATCAGCATCAGAACCTATGTATCCAGAGGCTGGGCCTATTAAAGTGTTGCGTTAACCTTGCAAATCTTTTAGATTCAGCATTAGGACCTTTGGTGAGGAGTTCTGAACAAGTGGCATAACATGGAACATCCAAAGAGTTGGCAATCAGACTTATTTATTGTGATATTCTGTTATTTTTAGGCCTTCTATTTATTCAAACCTTAATAAAAAATGTTACTGAATTTACATGCTTCATAATGAAATAAAGCTGGGACCATTTAGGTCTTTCTAATATATTAGTGAAATTATCGGTTAAAAGATGTGGAGCAACCCAACTTGAAAAATTAAAATTAAGGGTAATCATTTTCCGTTTTGTTCAAAGCTACAACATGCTATTTTTGTCCATTATGAAATTTATATGTTTATGTATAGGATATATCTCTTTGTCATGAAACAGAAAATCATGAAGTTTTGACAGAAAACAATAAAGTTAAGGATGATGATGTTTAGAAAGATAAACAACCAAACACAAAAGGAGCCTTTCCAGATTATTAACTCCGAAGGTCTTAAGGAATGACAATGTAATCTTTGGATTACATGTGACATGCTGTGATGAGAAGAGGATTAACGAAGGTATCGAGGTATGACTTCAATTTCAAATCTAGTGAAAGAATAAAATTTATAAAATATACATGTGACATGCTTTCGCTATTCCATCTCCTCTGGATCATATTAAGTTGCTAAAATAAGCTCACTGCTTGCAGAGTACCGAAGTACCCAAGGAAGCTGGAAAATTAGTGCTGGTAAATAATCTTACACTTTGAATATTTCTTTGATTTGTGCATTATTGCATTAGCCATTTGTAGGTTACACAACTAGAAAAGTTTTGACACTTCTACAAACAAAAGTCCGATTTTGCAGCCAAAGCTAAAGGGGATGAAAACCCTCAATAGCCTAAAGAGCAAAGGACTTATATAAGACATGGAATGATTCATATGGCTCTTACAAAGCCATGTTTGCCAAAGAACCAAAAACATTAGTTTATGCAAGTCACGTTATTCTTGTTGATATCTTATGCTTATTTTATGTCTTTGATTATCATTCCCTATGTTTGTGCTCATCAAATCCAAAAGAGCAAAGTTGACAGGAGCGCACACTTAGAATTACTTTAGCTTATGTTTCTTACAAAGACGTTACATGCAAAATTTATTTTACCTTGGGTGAATGAAATACGTGTGTAGGTTCACATAACAATACATCAAGTCATGAAAAAATACTTGATGTGACTATAGGAATCCAAATGATGAATGTACAAATGAGTGGTAATATGCTAAATTAAAATGTCATAGCATATACAAATGTGTTATGTAAGAAAATACTGACTGCTTTAACTAGCATTTATAGAAAGTCACATCAATAATCATAGGATATGATCAACACACAATGAGGTATTGAATGATTCTATGACAGGAGATCTCAATTCCTGAAGAATTTTTTTATAACATATTCGAGATGGCAAAGTTTTACAAGAACACGCAGTTGAAAATGTTAAATTAGTTTGCCAAGTATGTTTCAGATCATTCTCCTAACATACTGAATAATTAGGTAGAAACTTCTATTATGTCGGTACTATGTAAAAGTTGACATTTTCAAATTGAAAAATGAAGTAGTTGTTGGTGTCACAGTAATTCAGTTTGTTTCCACACCATTGATATTATTGTTGTCACTCTTATAACCAGTAATCTGTCACTGCAACAACAAAGCATGTACATCACAGTAACTAAATAAAATACAAAACATAACTAATTTGACCAGCCACATGGTTCATGTATATGCTCATACAATTTGACATGCGGTCAATTTGATGGGCCCGTTCAATATTAGAAATACACACCCATTGTTTGAATTTGAAATTGTCAATAAAACATCCAAATTCCTCTACTGAAACTCCTATATAAAGGCCATAAATTCAACCTTGTTATCATCAAACCAATTTTCCAGCATCATCAACGCTTATAATTCTACTTAAATTTCTAACTTCATCATTGGAACAATATGAGCTCAATGAAAAATTTCACCATCTTTGTTGTAACATACTTTTTCTCTAGACTTATGTTGTTTGCTCATGCTGAAGTGTTAGCGCCTTCTCCAATGAAGAGTGATGTTGCTTCAGTGGATCAGGGGATTGCTTATGTATTGATGCTTCTTGCTTTGCTTGTGACCTATCTTGTTCATTGATTTTCTTTATGTATTATATTATATAAAAATTCAATCTGTTCCTTTTAATTTGCCTTTATTTTGTAAGGCACTCATAAATTTGTTTAGTTGTTATATTTTGAATCTTTGCTGAATTCGTCTGCGTGTATAAATGGGATATAATGTTCATACATACAAAATAAAGCACTTTTTTTCCTTCTTTTTTCCATTTTTCAGTATAGTCAAATGGATTCATAAAGTAAGTGATGAATGCTAATGTTAACAATTTAATTTAGATTAGCTATTGTCATGTTATTATCAGCAATCATTGTTTGTATGAATACTATACATACACGCGTGCGTGCACACACAAACATACATATGTGTGCGCCCAATATTTAATAAAATAATACGACGATCTACAATTGACTTGACAGCTATGTGGTACTAATCTAAGATTAAGATGATAAAATTACAATTCACATTTTGAAAAGTAGCATGATATTAGAAAAAACAAAAATAAAAAATCAATGGTAAAGAATAGACACAAGGCCACACAACATTCGCGGTTAGGTTTCTGTGTTATTGGGTCGAAATCAAGATCTTAAGATAAAATGTAACAATCTAGAACTTTGTACGTAGCAGAATACAAAGTAAGGACCTTACGATAATTAACAACGTTAAGACATCTTAAATTTAGAGAGGGGAAAAACTAATGCATCCTTACAGATATATTGGTGCATTACTATCTTAATTCCGAAACAATATATGAATGAATTAGTAGTTCCTATGTAGAAACAAAAACAAAATTGCTCTTGTTGTAATTAAACATGTTATGTTTAGTCATGAGAATCACATCAACTTATATATATATCATCTTTTACACTTGCTGTTCAGTTTCTCCAAATTTGATGTGTTTCCACCAGTCATGTATGCGGTTTGGAGAAATAATTTTAGGGCATGGTTCAATCGTGATTTTGAGGTTCAACTGACGGTTTCTGCATGAAGATGGATAGGTTAAGCTCCAGACTGACGAAGTCCACGATCGATGGTTTTTCACGTTTTACCGCGATCTGTTCCGAATATCAAGACTATAGCAAATATACAATGGTAACTAAAATAAATACTACCTCAAGAATCAAGCAACTTTGATGAAATGAGGATGGACAACTGTCACAGCATATTGTGTGACCTCCTTCAGCATATATTGCACAAGTGTCATCGCTAGGATCTGGATTACCAAGACTAGCCTTCCTAAACTTAACTTTTGTTTGAATATTTTCCTTCTCTAAAAATGTGTTCCTCGACCATATAAGAAAACATTTTCATAATACATCTCAAGACTGCCACTGGCATGAGCTATAAATTTGGATAATGACACTGATTCTTTACCAGCAAAAGCACTGAATGCTATCTTTAGTCACTAATCCTGCGGCTTTTGAGATGTTGTGTAACGACCCACATTTTTGGACGGTTTAAATCGACAATAAACCACACATGTCGGACTCAATCCATTTAAAGGGGAGGATTGTTATGGGGTAAATAAGAAAAACGAAGAGAAAGAAAAAGAACACAGAATCTCACAGCAGAATGACAAAATATAATAATCAAATAAACAGTTCATGAAGCTATTTTACCGATAACATTTGATTTCACTTTTACAATACATATCAGAGTTACATACAATAGAATTAAATT
This sequence comes from Allium fistulosum, assembly GCA_030737815.1. Lineage (NCBI taxonomy): Eukaryota > Viridiplantae > Streptophyta > Magnoliopsida > Asparagales > Amaryllidaceae > Allium > Allium fistulosum. The sequence goes on along the minus strand of CM060906.1, from coordinate 152,791,728 downwards.
ACAATGCAGCGGAACAACATGATGCAGTGGTATAATATAATAAATAGACATAATATACTAAATCTTCTTCTTCGTCCACCAGAAGTAAAGTCTCCAATACACTGAAAAGCTCAGACTGACCCGAGCGTAATGAAAAGACAAGACACTCGAGTCAGAACTAAAAGATCTTATGTAAGTTAAATAACCAATAAATAAATAAATATGCGTGTAACTGCATCAGAGATGTTTACGAGGTTTGACATCTTCTATCCAGTGTCTAACGTTAGTGCAATAACTTAAGAGATGTTCGGGATTCCATCTCCTAAGGATCCATTAATCTATCTGCATACATAGTACAATACGCTATTGTAATAGTGTCTACAGTAAAGTAAAGTATTAAAACAGCGTTAAGACGTTACCCATATCCCCCTCAACACATTTTATATAATGATGTAGTCTATATAGTACTGTAAACTCCACCGTAAACCGGTGGCTATCAGGAAGCACTCCATAGGTACGACACAAACCAAACTCGTAAAAGGCACGATAAAGCATGTGACAAGGCACGCGAGGCAATGCCAGGATAGGATTCTACCGTTTGCACTCTCGGATTGGTGGTAACGCATAGCAGCTACTACCGCCCACCTTGGAACACACTCCCATAATAAAAATCGAGGGGTGGCCACCAAATCAATCACAATTTCATAATGTGGTATCGAAGAAATGTGCCCGATCGGAGGAGCGACCTCACTTTGGCCAGGTATAGCTCTTGTTTTAGCCACATCAAGCAGATTCGAGGGAGTCAGGCTACGTAAATACCTCATATATATAGAATCGTTCGCCAAACCATCCTACTTCATTCTGGAATCTCCACCACGTACACAGTTGTTAAAGTGGTTTTGGTATTGGCAGAGAGTGACAATATCTGATCCCGGTCTCTTTAACAACCAAACGCTTATTTCACACCTGATGGTTCTTTTACATTTCCAAAACCATTTCATATTGATATCAAAATATCATATTCAGTTTAAACCATATCACTTTCGAAATCATATTCATTGTCGAAATCATATTCACTTCGAAATCATATTCACTTTCGAAATCATATCGACAAAATAAGTTAAATCCTATTTCAAATCATCATATTTACTCAAATATGTCATTTCACTAGAAAATATCATTTTAAATCCCAACTTAGGTTATAACATCATTTAACCATATTCGCTTTTAAATAAAGGATTAAATATAAACAATTCAACCTTGCACCATTAGAAATTTAGAAATATAGTTTAGATATAGTTTTAAATACTTTAAAATAGTTTAAATGGTTTAAAATAGATTAAAATAGTTTAAAATAGTTCAATATAGTTTAAAATAGTCTAAAATAGATTAACATAGTTTAAAATATATTAAAATAGTTTAATAGTTTTAAAATAGTTTAAAATAGTTTTAAAATCTTAATAATCAGGATTTTTAAATAATATATCTTTAAACAGTTTATATTAAAATAATAAATTTGAAATTAATATCAAATTAAACTATTTCTTTCGTTTCAACACATCTGGACCATGTCCAGCTTTCAAATCAACAAACTCAATATTGTCCTCTAATTTAGATTCTCGTTTAAAACCATTTAATCAATATCGATTTCAAGTCCATGTTCGAACGATAAATTTAAACTATTTCAAATTTAGTAGATTTCAAAGTTTAAATGTTCAAATATTTCAATAACTCAATTTCGATAAATTTCATTTATACTTCAAATCCAACTTAAAAATTTCAATTTAAATTCTTTAAACAATTTATTTAAATCAATTCCAATTTCAACATTCAAAGCTTGGATTTTCGAAAATAATTCAGTTTATATAAATCAAAATTTCATTTTACTGGATTCAAAAATTTAAGGTTTTAAATTTTTTTAATTTAACTAATCCGGTGTCCGTATATAATTTTTTACTATATGGTCAAGTGATACAGATATATATCATTTCAACCCGCAATAAATTTAAAATTTACGGGTATATATCATTTCAACCGGCAATCCCGAATATAACTTCAAATCCATGAAATCGCTTGAGTCTATCATTTCCGCCCATAATGATTTCTCCCTAATCTATCAGATCGTTGGTGAATGTATCATTTCATCCCATAGGGATTTTCTAACAATAAACTAAGGGAACTTGTAGTGTGATATCAATATATATAAAATAACATAACATCTAGTCATCTAATATCCACAATCAAACAACCATCACAATCATCATCCAAATCAACTAATAAATAACGACAATTACTGTAACGACCCCGAATTTCATATAAATTTAAATTGATAATTTAAAGAATTTTTGAATAAAATTTGTAAAATGAATCGATTTAAGTGATGCGAATTTCCCCGATCTTCGAATAAATTTTGGATGAATCATTTAAATTGAAATTTTTTATATATGTGAATATATATGTGTATATTGGGTTTGAAATAAAATCTAAAATAAATGGTTTTAAAAATAACAATAACAACTTTACATCTATGTACATAAAGTAAAGGCATGTATGAACAAAAGAAAGATAAAATCAAATTGCAAAAGTCAGTACAAAGTAATGGAGCAAAAGCAAAGACAAAACAAATGCAAAAATCAAAGCCTGTAGTAGTAAATGAAGATAGGCATAAGCTTGCATAGAAAGATAGTAACTTCTTTCAAGTATGAAGATTTAAAATATCTATAAACAAACATAAAGGACCTATGCAATTAATGCCATGTCCTTAGCCACCAAAATATTATCATCATCCGAAATCTGGTTTATCAAACAAAGAAAAATGAGAAAAAAATCTCTGAAATGATTGTACAAACAAACCATAATATCCTGTACAACTCATTTCCTTTTTTTTCAGTTGTTCCTTTATATGTATCTGTTCATCTTCCTTTTCTAGTTCGTTCAGAAGAGAAAAAAAAGAAAAAAATACATTACTTGGTACAATTCTAATAAATGCATGTAGCATCTGTACACTACACAAAAGCAATTCAGCCTCCAAGCAGAGAAAAATCTCTGGTATTTGTACAAGCAAATATATCAACCTGTACAAATTCTTATACCCAGTAAACTTCTTTTCTTAAGTACATCAAGCCTCTTCATTTCAATTCGATCATCAATTTAAAACTAAGAGAAAAAAAATATATAACAAACCTGCAATACAACAAAATGATAGCAACTTCAACTTGATCAAAGACCGAAGGCTGCTGGAGATCTGGAAAGAAAAACATCAAACTGTGCTCGTTTTAAAACAGGAAGCAACTCTCTGTTCTTTCATTCACTGTGAGCAAACTCACTCAACCCCTGTCTTTTATTTGATTGTTGGACTTACACTTGAAGTGTGCTATGAAAATGTGTTCATTTTGCCAGTATCTTTGAATATATAGATATACGTTGAGGTGCATGTTTGTATATAGTTCTCTGTTGACATTACAGACTCCTATTTCACCCAATAAAAACCATATCTTCCCTTCTAAACATGTTCTAGCTATAATCTTTAAAAAGGAAAATGATTGTAACTCGGTAATATCATTTTTTTTTAAATAAATTCAGGTGGGGTTAGTGAATAATTTTTCCCAAAATCAGGGATTTACAGTGATAACTTGAATTAAGTCAGAAATCAATGGTTTTGATTTCATGGTTTGGCTTTACAAATCGATTCGTATTACAATATTTTGAATTTAGATAATCATTATATGATTTTTAAACTTGAAATGGTTGAGAATTCTGGAGTTGAACAGAATAACTATAATCATCGATTCACGGTGATCAATGAAGTGTTGATCATCGAGGTTGGAGCTTGAGTAGGATGAAGGCTAGGGGATCAGCAAAAAAATGTTCATTTATTTTATAATTTGTTTTGGATGATGGGCGAGAGTGATTTAGGGTTTAGTAACCCATTTTGTTTGATGCTGAATTTGAGGATCGTGCAGTGTCGTCGAGGCACCGGAGTCAACCGGTGTGGTGGGGATCGAAGTGTAGTTGTGTGGTGCGTCTCGAGGTGAAAAGGCGTGTGTTCTGGTGAACTGGACCATCGTTGGCGAGCCGTTCTTCGTGGGGAAGTTTGGTCTCAGTTTGGTGATGGGTAGCTCGATTTTGATCTGGGGCAAATCGATGAAGTTTGAGTAGTCGTGGTGATCGGAGAAGTTGTCGGTGACGTGCCGGAAGTCTTGGAGATGGTCGGCGACGATCTGATCAGGTGTACACGTGCACCGCATATCACCAGTATCTGGTGTTATTATCATTCTGGGGAAGACGATGTTGTCTCGGGTTGTTCTCGCGTTTCCAGGCGGGTTTACTCGAAGATGAGATGTAACGCGAGTGGTCTTGGGGAGTTACTCGGGGAAGAATTAGAAGTTAGCTTGGGTTTTTGTTTAATTTACTCGAGTATATTTTAATTGACGGGTTTTACCCTAACAACTATGTTAACAGATTTTTAAAACAAAGCAGGAACAAGTTTTTAAAGTATGTTAAAAAAAATTAATTTTCAAGGTTATTTAATAAGATTTTAAAGATAAGCGGTTTATCTTAAATAATGATTTCGATTACCAATTAACCTTAAGGGTTTAAGTTAAATCATATGACTTTGTTAATTTGTTTCAAAGGTTATTTAAAAATAAGATTTAAATGATGATTTTGAAATTAATTAAGATAAATGGGTTATCTTAAGATCCAATGATTATAAATTTGTAAGTTAATAATAATTACTTAATTAAAGATTAATCAAGTAATGATTAAAGATTAATAAATTGAAATGGTTTACAATTAATTAATGGTGAATTGACCAAGATTTGTAGTTTATTCATAAGTAATTAATCGGGTATAAATTAATTATAGTCAGATATTAATTGATTCCACTTATGGATGTTTGGATTTCGTTGAATGGTTGAATTGTTTGATATTCTCTGATATATGATGCTTTGTGATACATCCTGATTTATGTTGTGATCTGAAATTTCTATTTCTGTGATATATTACTATGTGAATATGAAACCCTTGACCCGTAAATAACATTTGAATTTCGATGCGACAGGGAGTCGGATTCCAGTTGGTTATCCGAAACCCACATCGAATTGTAATAGTGAATCTTTGTGACTGATAAATTTATTTTATCTATGAATCTGTGAATGAAGATAAGCATTATCGATTATACCGCTTATCAATATGTCTGTGATGATTGATGTTGCACTATTGTGTGTGAAACCCCTAGACTACACCATACAAACACAAATATGGATTTCACGTGGAAATCGGTTAAGTCACAGATGATTTAAATTTAATGTTTTTGAAATTGAAATTTTAATTTCAATTGATTTTGAAATTGGAAATTTGGGTTTAAAGTGAAAAGCTTTTGAAATGAATTTCAAAGATAAAAGTTATTTTGAATAACTTAATCGAGTTTTGGAAATTTAAATAATTTGATTTAAATTTGAATTCAAGTTTGAAATTGAATCCTATGATTTGAAACTAGGGATTAAAGATGTTGTACAAGTTATATATGGGTTAAACCATTTTAAAGGTATTGATTTTGGAATTTGAATTTAATTCAAGGGTTTTAACTCGTGTAAATATAACTGGATTTTTCTGAAAATGAAACTATTTGTTTTCAAATAGTAAAAGCTTTCACAAAAGTAATGAATTTCCAAATTGTGTTGAATGGTTTCAAGTTTGAAATAGAATTGAAATGTTTTGAAATTATGAAATGAGTCTTTGATTTCAAAGACCGGATGAGTTAATCTAACTTGAATTGGAATTGTTTTGAAAGACTGAATGAATCTTTGGAAACGAGTTTTGAAAGCTATAAGTTAAATCTTGACTTAAAGATTTAACGAGTTAATTCAAGTGAAATGGAAATTGTTTTGAAATCCATGAATGAATCTTTGTGAATGGGGTTAACTTTGTGAATTGAATCTTTTTGTTTAAAAGATTAAAAGTGTGGAAATTGTTTAAACCATTGAAGGTTTTTGAAATGAATCTTTTTGTTTAAAAGATTGGAAATGGTAATTTGTTTTAACCATTCGAATGAAAAGTTTTGGGCTTTAAGCTGTGATTTAACTGAGACCCCAATATCCATATGATTTTTAATTGCGCTCGTTATTCGGTTTAGCCGGGAGAGGACCTTTGTGTTGTATAACCCATTCCGAATAATGATACGTCGTATATGGATAGCATTTGAAGACCGGTGGTGAAGACCGGGTATTTGCGAGAACGATAGGATGACCTATCGATTGTCTCTGCACTGAGTCGCGCCGGTATAGAGATTTCCTAAGTGATGGGAAATCCGATCGAGATTGTGAATACCCGGATTTGCAAGGGCTTCTTCGGAAGTGCCTTCGGTTCTGTTCGAACCCGGAACAGACTTGTATGGATGTGTGTCTGACGTTACACTTTGAGATGTAAAGCTGGTTTCTATCAAATACATTTCTGTTGGTGGCGGAGAATTTATTCTCTTAGCTTAACACCCTTCTCTGAGACGTACGAGCTCAGAGGTTATGTAGTTGATGGTTACTAGTGATACGTTCCCAATTTGGTAATGTGGCATACGAAGTGCTGCTGATCATTGGTTGATCAAAGCGTTGCTTTGTGAAAAAGCGTGGCTTTGTGAAAAAGCGTGGCTTTGTGAAAAAGCGTGGCTTTGTGAAAAAGCGTGGCTTTGTGAAAAAGCGTAGCTTTGTGGACGAGACTTCGTCGAGCCTCACAACCCGGTAATGGTCGAAACAGGAATGTTGCGGCAAAGGTTTGTAGGGGTAGCGCCCCTAGGGTATGTCATTTCCTTCTGGATAAAAGGTGATATCATCGTATGGAGCCCAGATATTTTACCTATGTGGATGCTGCACAGTTATTATACTTTGTGGTTGTTGCTTTATGATCGAGGGCCCTCGGATAAAGGTCTGTGACGACCGGGGGATGACATGACTCGTGTGTTAGTTACCTAGTTACAGCTGTACAGCGTGAGGTAGCGTCGGCCTTTTGTTTGCGGAGATCCGGTTAGGTTCTCGGGGCATCTTTCCAGAGGCGTTTCCATTTCGGTAAGGAAGTTCCTTAGCCTGATCATTTGTTGGAAATCCAAAGAAACAATACGAACCCTGTACGGTTTTAGTTGTATTACCTGCTATGGAATGTGGCGGTAACCTGCTATTGAACATGGTAGCTATAGTAGGCATACGATGAAATGTTGTATGTTGGCTAAGATTAATATTATACTTTCGAAATGTTTTCACACTATGCACTAGTAATAATATCAAAAGAGTTTTTCTTTTGCGTAGTAAGCATGTTTGACTATCATAAGAAGAAATCTCCTCCAAGTCTGCGATTGCATTGTGTGTGTGGTGGGAGGTCTTATGGTAGTTTCATTTTCCAAAAGCATTGCGGATTTCAATGTTTAAAAGCCTTTTGTGTTTGTTTAAAGATAAACTGATTTTGTTGCTCACACCAGTCCCATGACTGACCCGGAGTTTATTGTTCCCTTCCTAAACTCTGGGTGCCCACCATTTTCCACACAGGCAGTCTAGAGTTGGGTTTTCTCAGATATTCAGGTTGAGTAGATTATCTGGAGCTAGTTCAGTTCTTGGAGTTTATGGATTGACGTTGCTTATCTTGGAGCATTCTATTGGAGACATTCTATCCGCTGCTGGTGTTATCTATTTTCTTTCCGCTGCTATTTCTTGTATCATATCTCTGATGTATATTGATATTTGTTGTATCAGATTTTGTATCTGTCATTGTATCAATGTTATGTAATTGATATATTCTTTTTCCGCTGTGTTGTTATACTTAATGGTGTTATAAGCTCCGGCGACTCGGATTTGAACGGTCGAATCTACGACATTATCGATTATACCGCTTATCAATATGTCTGTGATGATTGATGTTGCACTATTGTGTGTGAAACCCCTAGACTACACCGTACAAACACAAATATGGATTTCACGTGGAAATCGGTTAAGTCACAGATGATTTAAATTTAATGTTTTTGAAATTGAAATTTTAATTTCAATTGATTTTGAAATTGGAAATTTGGGTTTAAAGTGAAAAGCTTTTGAAATGAATTTCAAAGATAAAAGTTATTTTGAATAACTTAATCGAGTTTTGGAAATTTAAATAATTTGATTTAAATTTGAATTCAAGTTTGAAATTGAATCCTATGATTTGAAACTAGGGATTAAAGATGTTGTACAAGTTATATATGGGTTAAACCATTTTAAAGGTATTGATTTGGGAATTTGAATTTAATTCAAGGGTTTTAACTCGTGTAAATATAACTGGATTTTTCTGAAAACGAAACTATTTGTTTTCAAATAGTAAAAGCTTTCACAAAAGTAATGAATTTCCAAATTGTGTTGAATGGTTTCAAGTTTGAAATTGAATTGAAATGTTTTGAAATTATGAAATAAGTCTTTGATTTCAAAGACCGGATGAGTTAATCTAACTTAAATTGGAATTATTTTGAAAGACTGAATGAATCTTTGGAAACGAGTTTTTAAAGCTATAAGTTAAATCTTGACTTAAAGATTTAACGAGTTAATTCAAGTGAAATGGAAATTGTTTTGAAATCCATGAATGAATCTTTGTGAATGGGGTTAACTTTGTGAATTGAATCTTTTTGTTTAAAAGATTAAAATTGTGGAAATTGTTTAAACCATTGAAGGTTTTTGAAATGAATCTTTTTGTTTAAAAGATTGGAAATGATAATTTGTTTTAACCATTCGAATGAAAAGTTCTGGGCTTTAAGCTGTGATTTAACTGAGACCCCAGTATCCATATGATTTTTAATTGCGCTCGTTATTCGGTTTAGCCGGGAGAGGACCTTTGTGTCGTATAACCCATTCCGAATAATGATACGTCGTATATGGATAGCATTTGAAGACCGGTGGTGAAGACCGGGTATTTGCGAGAACGATAGGATGACCTATCGATTGTCTCTAAACTGAGTCGCGCCGGTATAGAGATTTCCTAAGTGATGGGAAATCCGATCGAGATTGTGAATACCCTGATTTGCAAGGGCTTCTTCGGAAGTGCCTTCGGTTCTGTTCGAACCCGGAACAGACATGTATGGATGTGTGTCTGACGTTACACTTTGAGATGTAAAGCTGGTTTCTATCAAATACATTTCTGTTGGTGACGGAGAATTTATTCTCTTAGCTTAACACCCTTCTCTGAGACGTACGAGCTCAGAGGTTATGTAGTTGATGGTTACTAGTGATACATTCCCAATTTGGTAATGTGGCATACGAAGTGCTGCTGATCATTGGTTGATCAAAGCGTGGCTTTGTGAAAAAGCGTGGCTTTGTGAAAAAGCGTGGCTTTGTGAAAAAGCGTGGCTTTGTGAAAAAGCGTGGCATTGTGAAAAAGCGTGGCTTTGTGAAAAAGCGTAGCTTTGTGGACGAGACTTTGTCGAGCCTCACAACCCGGTAATGGTCGAAACATTGGCAAAGGTTTATAGGGGTAGCGCCCCTGGGATATGTCATTTCCTTCTGGATAAAAGGTGATATCATGGTATGGAGCCCAGATATTTTACCTATGTGGATGCTGCACAGTTATTATACTTTGTGGTTGTTGCTTTATGATCGAGGGCCCTCGGATAAAGGTCGGTGACGACCGGGGGATGACATGACTCGTGTGTTAGTTACCTAGTTACAGCTGTACAGCGTGAGGTAGCATCGGCCTTTTGTTTGCGGAGATCCGGTTAGGTTCTCGGGGCGTCTTTCCAGAGGCGTTTCCATTTCGGTAAGGAAGTTCCTTAGCCTGATCATTTGTTGGAAATCCAAAGAAACAATACGAACCCTGTACGGTTTTAGTTGTATTACCTGCTATGGAATGTGGCGGTAACCTGCTATTGAACATGGTAGCTATAGTAGGCATACGATGAAATGTTGTATGTTGGCTAAGATTAATATTATACTTTCGAAATGTTTTCACACTATGCACTAGTAATAATATCAAAAGAGTTTTTCTTTTGCGTAGTAAGCATGTTTGACTATCATAAGAAGAAATCTCCTCCAAGTCTGCGATTGCATTGTGTGTGTGGTGGGAGGTATTATGGTAGTTTCATTTTCCAAAAGCATTGCGGATTTCAATGTTTAAAAGCCTTTTGTGTTTGTTTAAAGATAAACTGATTTTGTTGCTCACACCAGTCCCATGACTGACCCGGAGTTTATTGTTCCCTTCCTAAACTCTGGGTGCCCACCATTTTCCACACGGGCAGTCTAGAGTTGGGTTTTCTCAGATATTCAGGTTGAGTAGATTATCTGGAGCTAGTTCAGTTCTTGGAGTTCATGGATTGACGTTGCTTATCTTGGAGCATTCTATTGGAGACATTCTATCCGCTGCTGGTGTTATCTATTTTCTTTCCGCTGCTATTTCTTGTATCATATCTCTGATGTATATTTGTATTTGTTGTATCAGATTTTGTATCTGTCATTGTATCAATGTTATGTAATTGATATATTCTTTTTCCGCTGTGTTGTTATACTTAATGGTGTTATAAGCTTCGGCGACTCGGATTTGAACGGTCGAATCTACGGCATTCGAGTACGATGTAAAGTATGGATGTCGATTTTCGAACGCGAAAAATTCGTATCGTTACATTTGGTATCAGAGCTAAGGTTGAACTTTAGCTCAGGAGTATAACACATTAAGTAGCTCATTAGAGATAGGGTGAAGTATAACCTAGAATGAGTAATTCTCAGATATCTGTCCGTATGCCTCAGTAAATTCTCTTGCTACCCACTGATAGTAAGTATGAGTGCAAGAAGAGGATGAGATAGGGGACAGGGGGATACCACCACGAATTGGTCAATACCCTGTAGCAACAGTGGAAACAAATTTTCTCTATCAATCTATTTTGTTCGTTATCTCTTCTCAATTCTTTGATAGTTTCTGGTAGATCCAGAGAGAAGATTCGATATATATTAATATGGGACATAAACTCCGGATAGACCAAAATTGTTGTTTGGATGTATTGGTTGCCTTGTTTTCTTTGGTTGCTATGGTTGATATGTATACTTTAGTTCTAAACTGAAAATTTTGAAATTGTATCCATATATCTATCTATTCTTTGGGTCCCGATATGTTCTACGAATGGTTAGTTATCCATTCGGACTAACCGATGCTACTGTATATTTCGTAGATCTGGATAACCCGATTATCTTGTGAAGTGTTAAACAGATTTGTTCTTGTATCTATTATTGATATTCTGATTTGGTAAGCCAAATGCAGAATAAATATTCAGTTGAGTTGATGAAATATTCTTCATCTATCTTTGTGTCTCCTTGGCAAATTTCGAGGACGAAATTCTTTTAAGGGGGGAAGTCTGTAACGACCCCGAATTTCATATAAATTTAAATTGATAATTTAAAGAATTTTTGAATAAAATTTGTAAAATGAATCAATTTAAGTGATGCGAGTTTCCCCGATCTTCGAATAAATTTTGGATGAATCATTTAAATTGAAAATTTGTATATATGTGAATATATATGTGTATATTGGGTTTGAAATAAAATCTAAAATAAATGGTTTTAAAAATAACAATAACAACTTTACATCTATGTACATAAAGTAAAGGCATGTATGAACAAAAGAAAGATAAAATCAAATTGCAAAAGTCAGTACAAAGTAATGGAGCAAAAGCAAAGACAAAACAAATGCAAAAATCAAAGCCTGTAGTAGTAATGAAGATAGGCATAAGCTTGCATAGAAAGATAGTAACTTCTTTCAAGTATGAAGATTTAAAATATCTATAAACAAACATAAAGGACCTATGCAATTAATGCCATGTCCTTAGCCACCAAAATATTATCATCAGCCGAAATCTGGTTTATCAAACAAAGAAAAATGAGAAAAAAAATCTCTGAAATGATTGTACAAACAAACCATAATATCCTGTACAACTCATTTCCTTTTTTTTCAGTTGTTCCTTTATATGTATGTGTTCATCTTCCTTTTCTAGTTCGTTCAGAAGAGAAAAAAAAGAAAAAAATACATTACTTGGTACAATTCTAATAAATGCATGTAGCATTTGTACACTACACAAAAGCAATTCAGCCTCCAAGCAGAGAAAAATCTCTGGTATTTGTACAAGCAAATATATCAACCTGTACAAATTCTTATACCCAGTAAACTTCTTTTCTTAAGTACATCAAGCCTCTTCATTTCAATTCAATCATCAATTTAAAACTAAGAGAAAAAATATATATAACAAACCTGCAATACAACAAAATGATAGCAACTTCAACTTGATCAAAGACCGAAGGCTGCTGGAGATCTGGAAAGAAAAACATCAAACTGTGCTCGTTTTAAAACAGGAAGCAACTCTCTGTTCTTCCATTCACTGTGAGCAAACTCACTCAAACCCTATCTTTTATTTGATTGTTGGACTTACACTTGAAGTGTGCTATGAAAATGTGTTCATTTTGCCAGTATCTTTGAATATATAGATAAACGTTGAGGTGCATGTCTGTATATAGTTCTCTGTTGACATTACAGACTCCTATTTCACCCAATAAAAACCATATCTTCCCTTCTAAACATGTTCTAGCTATAATCTTTAAAAAGGAAAATGATTGTAACTCGGTAATATCATTTTTTTTAAATAAATTCAGGTGGGGTTAGTGAATAATTTTTCCCAAAATCAAGGATTTACAGTGATAACTTGAATTAAGTCAGAAATCAATGGTTTTGATTTCATGGTTTGGCTTTACAAATCGATTCGTATTACAATATTTTGAATTTAGATAATCATTATATGATTTTTAAACTTGAAATGGTTGAGAATTCTGGAGTTGAACAGAATAACTATAATCATCGATTCACGGTGATCAATGAAGTGTTGATCATTGGGGTTGGAGCTAGAGTAGGATGGAGGCTAGGGGATCAACAGAAAAATGTTCATTTATTTTATAATTTGTTTTGGATGATGGGCGAGAGTGATTTAGGGTTTAGTAACCCATTTTGTTTGACGCTGAATTTGAGGGTCGTTCAGTGTCGTCGAGGCACCGGAGTCAACCGGTGTGGTGGGGATCGAAGTGTAGTTGTGTGGTGCGTCTCGAGGTGAAAAGGCGTGTGTTCTGGTGAACTGGACCATCGTTGGCGAGCCATTCTTCGTGGGGAAGTTTGGTCTCAGTTTGGTGATGGGTAGCTCGATTTTGATATGGGGCAAATCGATGAAGTTTGAGTAGTCGTGGTGATCAGAGAAGTTGTCGGTGACATGCCGGAAGTCTTGGAGATGGTCGGCGACGATCTGATCAGGTGTACACGTGCACTGCATATCACCAGTATCTGGTGTTATTATCGTTCTGGGGAAGACGATGTTGTCTCGGGTTGTTCTCGCATTTCCAAGCGGGTTTACTCGAAGATGAGATGTAACGCGAGTGGTCTTGGGGAGTTACTCGTGGAAGAATTAGAAGTTAGCTCGGGTTTTTGTTTAATTTACTCGAGTATGTTTTAATTGACGGGTTTTACCCTAACAACTATGTTAACAGATTTTTAAAACAAAGCAGGAACAAGTTTTTAAAGTATGTTAAAAAAAATTTAATTTTCAAGGTTATTTAATAAGACTTTAAAGATAAGCGGTTTATCTTAAATAATGATTTCGATTACCAATTAACCTTAAGGGTTTAAGTTAAATCATATGACTTTGTTAATTTGTTTCAAAGGTTTTTTAAAAATAAGATTTAAATGATGATTTTGAAATTAATTAAGATAAATGGGTTATCTTAAGATCCAAGGATTATAAATTTGTAAGTTAATAATAATTACTTAATTAAAGACAAATCAAGTAATGATTAAAGATTAATAAATTGAAATGGTTTACAATTAATTAATGGTGAATTGACCAAGATTTGTAGTTTATTCATAAGTAATTAATCGGGTATAAATTAATTATAGTCAGATATTAATTGATTCCACTTATGGATGTTTGGATTTCGTTGAATGGTTGAATTGTTTGATATTCTCTGATATATGATGCTTTGTGATACATCTTGATTTATGTTGTGATCTGAAATTTCTATTTATGTGATATATTACAATGTGAATATGAAACCCTTGACCCGTAAACGACATTTGAATTTCGATTCGACAGGGAGTCGGATTCCAGTTGGTTATCCGAAACCCACATCGAATTGTAATAGTGAATCTTTGTGACTGATAAATTTATTTTATCTATGAATCTGTGAATGAAGATAAGCATTATCGATTATACCGCTTATCAATATGTCTGTGATGATTGATGTTGCACTATTGTGTGTGAAACCCCTAGACTACACCATACAAACACAAATATGGATTTCACGTGGAAATCGATTAAGTCACAGATGATTTAAATTTAATGTTTTTGAAATTGAAATCTTAATTTCAATTGATTTTGAAATTGGAAATTTGGGTTTAAAGTGAAAAGCTTTTGATATGAATTTCAAAGATAAAAGTTATTTTGAATAACTTAATCGAGTTTTGGAAATTTAAATAATTTGATTTAAATTTGAATTCAAGTTTGAAATTGAATCCTATGATTTGAAACTAGGGATTAAAGATGTTGTACAAGTTATATATGGGTTAAACCATTTTAAAGGTATTGATTTGGGAATTTGAATTTAATTCAAGGGTTTTAACTCGTGTAAATATAACTGGATTTTTCAGAAAACGAAACTATTTGTTTTCAAATAGTAAAAGCTTTCACAAAAGTAATGAATTTCCAAATTGTGTTGAATGGTTTCAAGTTTGAAATAGAATTGAAATGTTTTGAAATTATGAAATGAGTCTTTGATTTCAAAGACCGGATGAGTTAATCTAACTTGAATTGGAATTTTTTTGAAAGACTGAATGAATCTTTGGAAACGAGTTTTGAAAGCTATAAGTTAAATCTTGACTTAAAGATTTAACGAGTTAATTCAAGTGAAATGGAAATTGTTTTGAAATCCATGAATGAATCTTTGTGAATGGGGTTAACTTTGTGAATTGAATCTTTTTGTTTAAAAGATTAAAAGTGTGGAAATTGTTTAAACCATTGAAGGTTTTTGAAATGAATCTTTTTGTTTAAAAGATTGGAAATGGTAATTTGTTTTAACCATTCGAATGAAAAGTTTTGGGCTTTAAGCTGTGATTTAACTGAGACCCCAGTATCCATATGATTTTTAATTGCGCTCGTTATTCGGTTTAGCCGGGAGAGGACCTTTGTGTCGTATAACCCATTCCGAATAATGATACGTCGTATATGGATAGCATTTGAAGACCGGTGGTGAAGACTGGGTATTTGCGAGAACGATAGGATGACCTATCGATTGTCTCTAAACTGAGTCGCGCCGGTATAGAGATTTCCTAAGTGATGGGAAATCCGATCGAGATTGTGAATACCCGGATTTGCAAGGGCTTCTTCGGAAGTGCCTTCGGTTCTGTTCGAACCCGTAACAGACTTGTATGGATGTGTGTCTGACGTTACACTTTGAGATGTAAAGCTGGTTTCTATCAAATACATTTCTGTTGGTGGCGGAGAATTTATTCTCTTAGCTTAACACCCTTCTCTGAGACGTACGAGCTCAGAGGTTATGTAGTTGATGGTTACTAGTGATACATTCCCAATTTGGTAATGTGGCATACGAAGTGCTGCTGATCATTGGTTGATTAAAGCGTGGCTTTGTGAAAAAGCGTGGCTTTGTGAAAAAGCGTGGCTTTGTGAAAAAGCGTAGCTTTGTGGACGAGACTTTGTCGAGCCTCACAACCCGGTAATGGTCGAAACATTGGCAAAGGTTTGTAGGGGTAGCGCCCCTGGGATATGTCATTTCCTTCTGGATAAAAGGTGATATCATGGTATGGAGCCCAGATATTTTACCTATGTGGATGCTGCACAGTTATTATACTTTGTGGTTGTTGCTTTATGATCGAGGGCCCTCGGATAAAGGTCGGTGACGACCGGGGGATGACATGACTCGTGTGTTAGTTACCTAGTTACAGCTGTACAGCGTGAGGTAGCGTCGGCCTTTTGTTTGCGGAGATCCGGTTAGGTTCTCGGGGCGTCTTTCCAGAGGCGTTTCCATTTCGGTAAGGAAGTTCCTTAGCCTGATCATTTGTTGGAAATCCAAAGAAACAATACGAACCCTATACGGTTTTAGTTGTATTACCTGCTATGGAATGTGGCGGTAACCTGCTATTGAACATGGTAGCTATAGTAGGCATACGATGAAATGTTGTATGTTGGCTAAGATTAATATTATACTTTCGAAATGTTTTCACACTATGCACTAGTAATAATATCAAAAGAGTTTTTCTTTTGCGTAGTAAGCATGTTTGACTATCATAAGAAGAAATCTCCTCTAAGTCTGCGATTGCATTGTGTGTGTGGTGGGAGGTCTTATGGTAGTTTCATTTTCCAAAAGCATTGCGGATTTCAATGTTTAAAAGCCTTTTGTGTTTGTTTAAAGATAAACTGATTTTGTTGCTCACACCAGTCCCATGACTGACCCGGAGTTTATTGTTCCCTTCCTAAACTCTGGGTGCCCACCATTTTCCACACGGGCAGTCTAGAGTTGGGTTTTCTCAGATATTCAGGTTGAGTAGATTATCTGGAGCTAGTTCAGTTCTTGGAGTTCATGGATTGACGTTGCTTATCTTGGAGCATTCTATTGGAGACATTCTATCCGCTGCTGGTGTTATCTATTTTCTTTCCGCTGCTATTTCTTGTATCATATCTCTGATGTATATTGATATTTGTTGTATCAGATTTTGTATCTGTCATTGTATCAATGTTATGTAATTGATATATTCTTTTTCCGCTGTGTTGTTATACTTAATGGTGTTATAAGCTCCGGCGACTCGGATTTGAACGGTCGAATCTACGGCATTCGAGTACGATGTAAAGTATGGACGTCGATTTTCGAACGCGAAAAATTCGTATTGTTACAATTACTGATTATCATTAACAAGTATTTAACTGGCAATTTAAATTCAATATTAAATTAAATGGCAACTAAATTCAAAAAAAATTCCGATTTAACTGGAATGACAAATTAATTATATCAAACAGCAATCAATCAACTTCTAATCACATTATAAATTTAATTTAACTAACATAAGACAATTTAGTAATTGTGAGTGGGTTAAAATACTCACCTTTAATTTTTCGACGATTTAAAATCCAATTAAAGGCCCAAATTTCAATAGTCTTAGAATTTGTCTAAACTAGTTTCATATCGTCAGAAATTTCGATATGATCACAACGGAGAAAACCGCACCCAAATCCGAGTTCGTATGCAAAAGATATGGACATTAAAACATTTGAAATATAATTTAAATAAATTTATATATATACACACACAAATTGAATCAAACCATACCACATGGCTGCGTCATCTCTCTCGTGCGACCAACCTGATCGAGCCCTAACCTAGCACAGCCACCACCATCAGATCCATGATCGACCGCCATTGACTAGCTGCGGCCTCGCCTGCGCCTCGCCTACGCGAGCGCCTCCCATGCGCGATCCTCCCCAACCTCACACGACCTATGCTGCACTAAGGTCGCGACCAAAATTCCAACCGCCGTCGATAATCTTAGAACTCTAATTGAATTGTTAACGACGATCTGCCCATCAACTGACCAAACGAATGGTACCGATGAACCCCACGCGTCCCTCTCCACGCGATGATACCCTCGAACCGACGATCCATCGTCGTTGATCAACCATCAACGAACGGCCGAGAATGCTTTGGGCAATTCCGGACAAACCAAAATTCGATTGCAAAAATAAATAGCAGATTTGGGTTGCGCTTGTCGAGAGCTTTCCAACGATATATAATTTGTAATGATTTAAGGAGTTTGAATTTCGATTTTGGTTTGGAAATTGAATTTAGGGTTTTGAATTGGAATCGGTTTCTATCATTGAAGAAAGGAACAGATAGAAGTTGATGTACGTACAAAATAAACTGAAAGACTGCTAGGGTTGAGAAACAAAGTCTATTTATATAGTCAAGGCCCGATAAGAAGAATGAACATATCGAATTGGTATGAAACGACAATAACTACCTGAAAAGCCCGTTTTGCTTCCGAAACAAAAGTAGGCCATTCCATATATCAAAATAGATGTTTTTGATATTTTTAAATTCAATGGAACATGTTTCAAATCCAAATTCCATTGTATACAGAAGTTAGCTTTTAAAATCAGCTTATTTAAATTGAATTTATTAAATTGATTTCTACGCATTTCGAGCCCGCACGATCAAACGACAAGTCCAATCGCTACGAAACTTGAAATCCTACAATAATTCACCGTTACGGATCTGATGAAACTGGTTTCGTGGAAATCCGAGACAATGGCCAAAATAGCTATTTTCACGTTAATTAAATAAATCATTATTAAATTAATTTAATCAACTTTTAAATTCGGATTTGAAAATTATAATTTTCATCATACTTGACTACCTAGACATTTATAATCTCTACAAATTAACTTCCATACCAAATCCAATGTTCAATATTGCATTAATTACAGTGTTCAATTTTCATTGCAATAACTTCATTAATTATAATTTAAATTCAAATAAATTCATTTATTTCGATTTACCACTTATTATTCCATCAGTCAATACTTTATGGATATAGTTAACATTGGTTTACCATTTATTACATCAATATTCTACAGTTATCATTTAATTCATATTAACTGCAATATTTAATTAGACTAAATGCAATTGATTCCCAATTTATTTTCAACGAATTATTTAGTTAATTTATAATCAAACCATTATTACAACTCACCAATTCAAACACAGTTCTATGTTTATTGTTAACAAGCCAAGCTAATAAATTCACAAACTGATTAACCATTCTATACTACCCAATTTCAATTAATTACGTATAATTTCTCTTTTTATTATGACATTTGGTTTATTTTCTTATTTACAATTTATAACCAAATTTTATATTTACAATCATTTCAATTAATAGAAATTGCATTAAAGTAGTTATCCATTACCTTACATTAGCATTATTACATTCATTCTAGTTATTTTTCTCATTAATAAATCACAAATTTTAGTTTCTTCAAATATTAAACACCAACATCTTATTAAATTAAATATTTTAATTATCGAAAAAATACGGGTCGTTACATGTATCTTAATACAAAGCGAATCTTATCATTTTCAGCTAAAGTTTCAAGTTCGATTAACTAGGTTATAATATTCAACTTTCTATGTGATATATTTAATCTTGATGATCATCATTTCTGTTTCTCCTTATTGATAGCCCATGTGATTGAGGAATATTGTGCTTATGGTTGAATCCACTTTCCTAATGCCAACAACAAAATGTTGGGTAAAGTAATCAAGTATTACAAAAAGCACGTCAAAATTGAAGCTTTTTCTGAGGCTAATGAAGATGCTAGGACATCAGATGATGCACTCGAGAGTTGGGATGCTGATTTTGTTAAACTCACTTTGTCAACTACTTGTGCTTTTGCCATTATGGTAAAAAGGATACGTTATCTCATTATCACAGTTGTTCAATGTTGGTTCAGGTGTGTAATAGGAGTATCAAAGATCCTCTGTGACATTCTGTTACATTTTTATTACTACCCACACACACATCTTAATCTATTGTGAATGAAACCTTCATTTTTGAAATGATAAAATGTTTGAATTTCTCAACCCCTGTTGGATTTTAGAATAATATAAAATAATAGGCTCATGTTAATCTTTGATTCAGCATTTTGGTGGATTGTTCATTTGTTATTTAACCATCAAACTAGAAATATTATAAAGCATTATATTATAGGCAATTTCCCCTGGAACAATAATTTTTCAAACTGATAATACCTAAAGTTGGTCTATTTTTTGATACTAAAATGTTTGCTTTATCCCGAGCTTTCCTCTTCAAATAAATATGAAAATCAAGCGGTAAAACATTTTGAGAAAGATACATCAACATTAGAAATTTTATTGAAGTTATTTTCTCAAAAAAGTACTCTTAACTTTTTAGTGCATTTTGCAAACAAAAAAAATTGTAGATAAGATTCATGAAATAAATAGCAATAACTAACAGATTTATATTTTTTATTTGATTTAGGATTCAAAAATCTTATCATTACAGCACATTTATTGCATGTGCAAGGGATGGGAGTAGAGGTGGGTGTAACGACCCTGAATTTTTGACATTTGAAATACGAATATTTAATTGAGTTTAAATATTCAAATGATAATTTAATTTGAAATTCAAATATCAGAATGAATTTGGCGATTAAATTATTGAAATTAATTATTAAATCTGGGTAAAAATTGGATCTTCAGTTTTAAGCTGATTAAAAATAATCTGAAGGCTTAGAAAATTTATATTAATAATTCTGAAGGTATTGGAGCTTTCAGAATTGAATTTGGAACTGTTATGTTCAGTTTTGAATTTATATCGTTTAAATCGATATTTAAAAATAGCGTTCCGAGGCACAGTCTCGGAATTCGACGAAACTAGTTCCATTGGGTCCGTAATATTGAATTATTGTCGGATTTCAAATTTCGTATTTATCAGAGTTATTGTGTGAACATACGACGTTTAAACGCGTCGAAATTAAATCAAATTCAATTTAAATTTAAAAATTTAAATTTTTGCCGACATCAGAAGTAAGGCAGGCACGATCTTTTCCCTGCAAAGCCAAGCGACTTTCCTTGAATCATGCCTGAAATCACGAAAATTAATCGTGCAAACACATTCTCCTGTCTCCCTCCATCCCTTTTTACAAAATCACGCAACTTCCTCAGTTCAAATAAAAACGAGAAATCAAAAGAAATGGCCGCATGAACCATTCTTCCGCCCCTTAAATCGAATTCACTTTTCTCTCATTCTCCTTCTTTATTCTCGTTTAAAACAAAAGCAGTTCCTTCCTTCAAAATTTTATACAATCGAGTTCCCCTCAATATTGAATCAAACAAATTCATTCGAAAGCAAATAAGAAAAGGGGAAGGGCTCGAGTGACGATTGCGTTGGGAGGCCGCGAACTCGATGCTGGGTTTCGAGACGAGGGGAAGCAGGGGCGACCATCAGGCGAGTTCGATCTCGCGTGCGCTGTCACCAAGCGAGGAAGGCTCGACGAGGCGGCGTGGTTCCTGGAGGCGACTGGTAGCGCGCAATCGACTCAGGCGATCGTGATTTCGCGAGAGCATGGTGACCTGGAGCTCGTCGAGTTCGATCTCGATTTTGGGTGGAGGCAACGGCATCTCAAGTTCGCAAGCAGATACGCATATGGTGATGGCAGTTAGATGGTGGTGGTTCGACAATTTCCAGTGAAGGTATAGATTCCAATTTATTTAAAGTTTAAAATAAAATATGTTTTAAACAGTTGAAAATTTAAAGTAAATAAATATATTTATACAGTTTAAAAAAAGTATATATGGATAGGAAAAAAAATGGAATGATCAGTAGAATGTAAAGCAGTTAATATACCAGTATATATATATACATAAAAGAAATGTTTTTCGGTAAGGTATATTATAGTTTTTGAAATGCATATATGTATATGTGAATAAATTTATAGTAAAGGAAATGTTTACAGTAAAGAGAAAAAAATTAGCTTGTTTTAGAATAATGAATAAAGATTTGATTTTTAATACTAATTGGTTTAAAACAAAACCATTGAATAATTATAGTTACCAAACGAAAAATTTATTTTTCGATTGTTTCGAATGTTGATGAATTGTATAAATATTTATACAAGGTCTAAATGGAGAAATCAATCTGAGAACAAAAATGGATTGAAGAAATAAAAAGCTAAGGTGAGATCTTCTCACTCGAATGTAAAGGTTATTTTATAGTTATTGATTGATTGATTTCCGTTTGGATGTGATATTAGATATAGTAGGATATATCTATATATATAGCAATATATATTGGCATATGTATATATTGCAGTTGTGATTTCCCGCATTATATAGCAGATGAGACCCTATTGCGCCGCATAATAGCGAATGATATTTATAAAATCCCATATACCGCGATATTCCACCTCGAAGTGGAACTGGTATTGTGCTAACATCTGTGGATGCAGGGAAACAGGTTGGAGGGATCCAACTGGATTCCTCAAATTGTTTGAATATTATTTCATATGTGAATGATGTGATTTATTGATAATCTATGGATGATTTATTGATAATTGAAATTGTTGAAGGCTAAAATTTAGTCGAATGTATTTTGGTATCGTTGGATACCAGAAATGAATATAAATTGGATTTTGAAATTAAAGTGGAAAACTTTAAGTGAATTTATTTTTAAGAATTGAATTTATTTGAAAAATGGAATTTTAAAGTATTAGAATTGATTTTTGAAATCTTACCGAATAAATTCCAAAATATGGAAAAAAATGAGTTTTGAATAATATTGTTTCAAAAGTTGAAGAATTCATTTAAAAATGGAATTTTGAATAATTTGGAAAGAACAAAGGAATTTATTTAAAAGTGATAAACTTTTAGAAATCAATTTGAAATTGATTTAGTATTGGAAAGTGAACCTTTGAGAAATCGATTTGGAAATTTATTTGGAGTTGAAAATAAATTTAGAAATCAAATTTGTAATTAATTTGGTAATGGAAAATAAATCATTGGAAAATTTGTTTGAAATTGATTTAGTGTTTGTAAAATAAATCTGGAAATCAATTTGCAAATGATTTGTTATTTAGAGATAAATTCAGAAATAAATTGCAATGTTTTGTTCTATTGAAATAAAACTTAGAAATCAATTTGGAATTTGATTTTGGGGTTAAAAGTGAATATTTGGGAATGCAAATTCAAAATGGAAATTATGAAATGAAAGGGAAAATTGTTTTAAAAATAAACACTGATTTATTTTTAAAGTGTAGAAGTAAATTTACGGATTTGGAACGTAAATTTAAAATAAATCGATAAGGATTTATTTAATTGGTTTAAATGGACCATTTTGAAATGGAAGTGTTTTTTCCTTGAAAAACTGAGTATATTCCAAAGTAGCTTTTAAAATATAAATTAATAGTTCTAAGTGGATTTTTAAAAGATACATTTGGAAATATATTCCGTGTAGGGAAATTGATTTTCAAAAGTTGAAAGGTGAAATTGTGATTTGAAATTGGTTTTCAAATGTAAAGTGTGGAAAATATATATCTCGTGAAGATATTTTGAAATTAAATAATTTGGGAAAATTATTTAAATCTGATGATTGTTGTGAATATTGTTGATAGTTAAATCACCGACTATCAATATTGCCTTTGAAATGGCACTTGAATTTGTTTTTAAAACAAATGCTTATTATTCGGTTTAGCCGGGAAAGGACCTTTGTGTCAGATAACCCATTTTGAATAATAATACGACGATATGGATCGTATTGAAGACCGGTGGTGAAGACCGGGTATTTGTGAAAACGATAGGATGGCCTATCGATTGTCTCTGCACCGTTAGCTACGGTATTGAGATTTCCTTTGTGATGGGAAGTTTTATCGGGATTGTGAATATCCGGATTTGCAAGGGCTTCTTTGGAAGTGCCTTCGGTTCTGTTCGAACCCGGAACAGACTTGTATGATTACGTGTCTGACATTACATTTTGAGACATAGAGCTGATTTCTTTCAAATGCATTTCTGTTGGTGGCGGAGAATTTATTCTCTTAGCTTAACACCCTTCTCTGAGATGTACGAGCTCAGAGGTTATGTAGTTGAAATTTATCAGCAATATATTCCCAATTTGGTAATGTGGCATGCTGAGTGTTGTTGTGATGATGATCATTTATTGATCATTTATGATCAAAGCATGGCTTTGTGAAAAAGTGTAGCTTTGTGGACGAGACTTCGTCAGACCTCACTCCTCGGAAATGGTCGAAACAGGAATTTTGCGGCAAGGTTATGAGGGTCGCGCCCTTTAGGGTATGTCATTTCCTTCTGGAAAGGGGTGATATCATGGTATGGAGCCCAAATACTTACTCATGTGGAAACACTTTATTTATTATGTGTGATGTTGGTTATCGAGCGCTCGGATAAAGGTCCCAAAGGACCGGGGGATGACATATTCGTGAGTTACCTAGTTACAGGGGTAACCCGGCCTTGTTTAGCAGAGAGCAGTTTGTCTCTCGAGACGTCCAGCCAGAGGCGATCCCATTCGGCAGTAGGAAAGGAAGTTCCTTAGCCTGACCATTTGTTGGCGAATCCATTTTCCAATACGAACCTTGTACGGTTTTAGTTGTAGAACCTGCTATTTAACATAGCAGCTATAGTAGGCATAGTATAATGGTACCTATGCTGGCTAAGATTAATATTATACTTTCGAAATGTTTTCCACACTAGACATTAATAATAATAATCCAATGATTTGCGTAGTAAGCATCTTTGACTATCATAAGAAGAAATCTCCTCCAATTCTGCGTTTGCATTGTGTGTGTGGCGGGAGGTCTTATGGTAGTTTCATTTTCCAAAATCATTGCGAATAAATTTTATTTTCTTTATGAAAATAACTGTTTTACGATCTCACACCAGTCACCATGACTGACTCGGAGTTTATTGTTCCCTTCTAAACTCTGGGTGCCCATAATTTTCCACACGGGCAGCCTAGAGTTATTTTTATCAGGATATTCTGGAGCTTTGGGAATAAGCTGGATGGCGAAGCGTACTACCGTACTTGTTTATTTATTCCGCTGTGTATTCTGTATGAGGACAAGTTATATAACTGTCCATTGTCGTATTGAGTTGTATATTGACTCTGATTGATGTATGTATAAACTGATATAGTTCTTTGTTTAAAAGACTAGTGATTATCTATTATATTTTGTTCCGCTGCGAAATGTGAGATTCTGATATTGTTTCTGTTTCTGTGTTTTTCTGTTCTTTCTTTTCTTCTGTCTTCTTCTACCTCTTCTTTTTAACCCTAATGGTTCGGTTTTCCGGCATTCGATTGCGCGGCATTTGATACAGTGGACGTATTAATGTCGACTTTCGAGTGTCGAAAAATCGCATCGTTACATTTGGTATCAGAGCATCCGGTTAAGCGATAACCCTGCTCTGTTGGGTGTTACTCATTAGAGATAGAGTCAGTAGTACTCTAGAATGAGTGTGAGTGTAATAATAGATATGAGCGCGTATTTGTTAGTGAATACAAAATTTGTTTTGTATTGTGTTGACTTATCGGTTGATTGTTTATAGATTCTGGTCGGTGCAGTCTAGCCAACTATAATCGATAGGGGTTTCTAAACTCTAAAACAAGATAAACTAACATAGTATTGTTTTTAAAATAGGGTAAATGAAATAATTTTGCCCAAAACTATTTTTGTATAGAAAAGAAATGATTTTCTATGAATTATTATAGTATATGGATGCTTGGTTGTTAAGAAGTGATAGTATTAAATTATTATCATTATTATATGAGAATTGAATAAGAAATAAAATGATATAACCAAAGATTTCAAAATAAATCCATTTAACGAATGAAATTTATAAATGTGAATTGAAAATATAAGGAAATGAATCCATACACAAATGGGATTTGTAAATGTAATTGTAAATGTGATCTACAAATTTGAAATAGAATTCCAGAGAGAATATTTGAAAATAAATTCATTAATGGAAGAACAAATTAGTTGATAACTTATACAA
Source organism: Allium fistulosum (assembly GCA_030737815.1). Classification (NCBI taxonomy): domain Eukaryota; kingdom Viridiplantae; phylum Streptophyta; class Magnoliopsida; order Asparagales; family Amaryllidaceae; genus Allium; species Allium fistulosum. Next base: position 152,766,142 of record CM060906.1, on the reverse strand, counting down.
TTTGAATTTTGATAGAATAAATTTAACTTAAAGGATGAAGTTAAATTAAAGAAAGTATAAATGAAAATTAAATAAAGTGAAAGTTGATTTGGAATAAGATTCAAATTGAAAAGGAATGAATTTGTGAATGAACAAATGAGTTTACATTTGTAAATAAATGAATTAAAGAAATGGAATGAAATTTGATTTGAATAAAGTTGAAAAAAAAATCCAAACTTGAAAAAATAAAAATAAATAAATAAGATAAAATGGATTGAATTTAAGTAAACTAACTTGATAAATTGTTAATTCATAAAATAATGAATTGGAAATTGAATTGGTTAAACTAAAGTTGAGTTGTAAGCTAAATTTAAAATGGTTTGAATTTGTATATAAATTCAAGTAGGTAGTAGAAATAAATTGAAAATTTCCTTGTTATTGATAAAATGAATTCACGATGAATTGAATATGGAAATGTGAAATTTAAAAAGAATAAGTGAATATACTAATTGAATTAAATTAGTGAATGGAATAAATTTGATAAATGAAATTCAAATCAAGAATTGAAATTAGAAATTATTTACAAGGAAATGAACTTGAGTTTTGAAGTGAAATAGCTTAAGTAAATATTGAATAAATGCTCGACTTAAGAATTTTTTTGTGAAATGGTCTCAAATGAAATGAATGTGAATATGGAATGTAAATTAAATTGAATGGAAGAAAATGAATTGTAAACCATTGAATTGAATAAAAAATGGTATGCGAATTGGTCGTAAGCAATTTAATTTGTATTGAAACCATATAAATTGCTTATGGAATTTATTTTGAATGTATCGCTTATGAAATCTGTGTATTTTCTATTGAAAATAAATGAAATGTTAATAGATTTCCTATATTTGTCACTTACCTGTTTAAATTAAGTAAGTACAGGTGCAGGGAAGCCGCTTGGCTGGTTTTTGTTGTGCAAATGCTAAAAAAAATAAGTCGCTTTGCTTAAAATGCTAAAAAGGTACGCCTACGCAATAAAAGTAGGAAATATGAACTGTTTTTCTGCTTTTCCGACCGAGTGGGTCGATGTTTATATATTTATACTTTTTGTCAAATTGCAAAAGCTCCTCCGTAAAAAGGAGACTCCGCCAAAATTTTCTAAAAATTTTGGGAGTTAGAAAAATTTTGAAATTTTTGGAAATTTTTCACTAATGACAAGATTTAAAATTGGAATTTGAGATAAAGATAAATGAAACTCAATATTCAGAAATAGAAGATGAATCGAATTCAAGTAAAATTCAAAATGAAAATCTGAATGAATTTTTTTGGAAATAAGAGTATTGAGATTTGAAATAAATTCCAAATAGAATTGAAATTGTCAATTGAATTCAAATAGAATTGAAAATGCAAAGTTAAATGGAAATGAATATATAACTTTGTTTGTAAAGTGAAAATAAGTATAAGGAGTATGTAAATACTTATATTGAACTTAAGAAAGAATGGAGAAAATTTTTAAGTAAAATCTAGAATTGAGAAATATTCTAAGTTAATAAGTGAATGGAAATTTAACTGGAATGTTGTAATTGGACATTATTGTTCAGTAAAGTATACAGGGGTTATAAATGAGAATGGAATTGGATTTTGATTTCGAAGATGAATTTGAATTTCTCAACAAAAAGGTATATGTTTAAATTTTAGTATGAAATGTGATCTTTTCTTGTCTAGCCGCTTGGCTTTCCTTTCTCTTTTTGAAATCTGAGGGTCCGTAGGGACATTTTGTAGTCGTACCCTGTTAACCGCGCAAAGGAGACGCTGGCGAAATTTTTCGAAAATTTCGAGAGTTATAAAATTTTTGAGAAAATTTTGAATTCAAAAAAAAAATTGAATTTGAATTTAAATTTGAATTGTTAAGAAAAGCATATTATTTGGAACTTATGGTTGATTTTGGAAAGTTAGTTAAAGTGATAATGAATCTTTAATAAAAAGATTGATTTGAAAATTTGATAAAACTATTTAGATTTGAGAAAATAGTAAACGGGTATTGGATCATTCTTCTTTACTTGTAATTTCGGGACGAAATTCTTTTAAGGGGGGAAGATTGTAACGACCTTGAATTTTTGACATTTGAAATATGAATATTTAATTGAGTTTAAATATTCGAATGATAATTTAATTTGAAATTCAAATATCAGAATGAATTTGGCGATTAAATTATTGAATTTAATTATTAAATCTGGGTAAAAATTGGATCTTCATTTTTAAGCTGATTAAAAATAATCTGAAGGCTTAGAAAATTTATATTAATAATTCTGAAGGTATTGGAACTTTCAGAATTGAATTTGGAACTGTTCTGTTCAGTTTTGAATTTATATCGTTTAAATCGATATTTAAAAATAGCGTTCCGAGGCATAGTCTCGGAATTTGACGAAACCAGTTCCATTGGGTCCGTAATATTGAATTATTGTCGGATTTCAAATTTCGTATTTATGGGAGTTGTTGTGTGAACATACGACGTTTAAACGCGTCGAAATTAAATCAAATTCAATTTAAATTTAAAAATTTAAATTTTTGCCGACATCAGAAGTAAGGCAGGCACGATCTTTTCTCTGCAAAGCCATGCGACTTTCCTTGAATCATGCCTGAAATCACGAAAATTAATCGTGCAAACACGTTCTCCTGTCTCCCTCCATCCCTTTTTACAAAATCACGCAACTTCCTTAGTTCAAATAAAAACGAGAAATCAAAAGAAATGGCCGCGTGAACCATTCTTCCTCCCCTTAAATCGAATTCACTTTTCTCTCGTTCTCCTTCTCTATTCTCGTTTAAAACAAAAGCAGTTCCTTCCTTCAAAATTTTATACAATCGAGTTCCCCTCAATATTGAATCAAACAAATTCATTCGAAAGCAAATAAGAAAAGGGGAAGGGCTCGAGTGACGATTGCGTTGGGAGGCCGCGAACTCGATGCTGGGTTTCGAGATGAGGGGAAGCAGGGGCGACCATCAGGCGAGTTCGATCTCGCGTGCGCTGTCACCAAGCGAGGAAGGCTCGACGAGGCAGCGTGGTTCCTGGAGGCGACTGGTGGCGCGCAATCGACTCAAGCGATCGTGATTTCGCGAAAGCATGGTGACCTGGAGCTCATCGAGTTCGATCTCGATTTTGGGTGGAGGCAACGACATCTCAAGTTCGCAAGCAGATACGCATATGGTGATGGCAGTTAGATGGTGGTGGTTCGACAATTTCCAGTGAAGGTATAGATTCCAATTTATTTAAAGTTTAAAATAAAATATGTTTTAAACAGTTGAAAATTTAAAGTAAATAAATATATTCATACAGTTTAAAAAAAAGTATATATGGATAGGAAAAAAAATGGAATGATCAGTAGAATGTAAAGTAGTTAATATACCAGTATATATATATACATAAAAGAAATGATTTTCGATAAGGTATATTATAGTTTTTGAAATGCATATATGTATATGTGAATAAATTTATAGTAAAGGAAATGTTTACAGTAAAGAGAAAAAAATTAGCTTGTTTTAGAATAATGAATAAAGATTTGATTTTTAATACTAATTGGTTTAAAACAAAACCATTGAATAATTATAGTTACCAAACGAAAAATTTATTTTTCGATTGTTTCGAATGTTGATGAATTGTATAAATATTTATACAAGGTCTAAATGGAGAAATCAAGCTGAGAACAAAAATGGATTGAAGAAATAAAAAGCTAAGATGAGATCTTCTCACTCGAATGTAAAGGTTATTTTACAGTTATTGATTGATTGATTTCCGTTTGGATGTGATATTAGATATAGTAGGATATATATATATATATAGCAATATATATTGGCATATGTATATATTGCAGTTGTGATTTCCCGCATTATATAGCAGATGAGACCCTATTGCGCCGCATAATAGCGAATGATATTTATAAAATCCCATATACCGCGATATTCCACCTCGAAGTGGAATTGGTATTGTGCTAACATCTGTGGATGCAGGGAAACAGGTTGGAGGGATCCAACTGGATTCCTCAAATTGTTTGAATATTATTTCATATGTGAATGATGTGATTTATTGATAATCTGTGGATGATTTATTGATAATTGAAATTGTTGAAGGCTAAAATTTAGTCGAATGTATTTTGGTATCGTTGGATACCAGAAATGAATATAAATTGGATTTTGAAATTAAAGTGGAAAACTTTAAGTGAATTTATTTTTAAGAATTGAATTTATTTGAAAAAAGGAATTTTAAAGTATTAGAATTGATTTTTGAAATCTTACCGAATAAATTCCAAAATATGGAAAAAAAATGAGTTTTGAATAATATTGTTTCAAAAGTTGAAGAATTCATTTAAAAATGGAATTTTGAATAATTTGGAAAGAACAAAGGAATTTATTTAAAAGTGATAAACTTTTAGAAATCAATTTGAAATTGATTTGGTATTGGAAAGTGAACCTTTGAGAAATCGATTTGGAAATTTATTTGGAGTTGAAAATAAATTTAGAAATCAAATTAGTAATTAATTTGGTAATGGAAAATAAATCATTGGAAAATTTGTTTGAAATTGATTTAGTGTTTGTAAAATAAATCTGGAAATCGATTTTGCAAATGATTTGTTATTTAGAGATAAATTCAGAAATAAATTGCAATGTTTTGTTCTATTGAAATAAAACTTAGAAATCAATTTGGAATTTGATTTTGGGGTTAAAAGTGAATATTTGGGAATGCAAATTCAAAATGGAAATTATGAAATGAAAGGGAAAATTGTTTTAAAAATAAACACTGATTTATTTTTAAAGTGTAGAAGTAAATTTATGGATTTGGAACGTAAATTTAAAATAAATCGATAAGGATTTATTTAATTGGTTTAAATGGACCATTTTGAAATGGAAGTTTATTTTCCTTGAAAAACCGAGTATATTCCAAAGTAGCTTTTAAAATATAAATTAAAAGTTCTAAGTGGATTTTTAAAAGATACATTTGGAAATATATTCCGCGTAGGGAAATTGATTTTCAAAAGTTGAAAGGTGAAATTGTGATTTGAAATTGGTTTTCAAATGTAAAGTGTGGAAAATATATATCTCGTGAAGATATTTTGAAATTAAATAATTTGGGAAAATTATTTAAATCTGATGATTGTTGTGAATATTGTTGATAGTTAAATCACCGACTATCAATATTGCCTTTGAAATGGCACTTGAATTTGTTTTTAAAACAAATGCTTATTATTCGGTTTAGCCGGGAAAGGACCTTTGTGTCAGATAACCCATTCCGAATAATAATACGACGATATGGATCGTATTGAAGACCGGTGGTGAAGACCGGGTATTTGTGAAAACGATAGGATGGCCTATCGATTGTCTCTGCACTGTTAGCTACGGTATTGAGATTTCCTTTGTGATGGGAAGTTTTATCGGGATTGTGAATATCCGGATTTGCAAGGGCTTCTTTGGAAGTGCCTTCGGTTCTGTTCGAACCCGGAACAGACTTGTATGATTACGTGTCTGACATTACATTTTGAGATATAGAGCTGATTTCTTTCAAATGCATTTCTGTTGGTGGCGGAGAATTTATTCTCTTAGCTTAACACCCTTCTCTGAGACGTACGAGCTCAGAGGTTATGTAGTTGAAATTTATCAGCAATATATTCCCAATTTGGTAATGTGGCATGCTGAGTGTTGTTGTGATGATGATCATTTGTTGATCATTTATGATCAAAGCATGGCTTTGTGAAAAAGCGTAGCTTTGTGGACGAGACTTCGTCAGACCTCACTCCCCGGAAATGGTCGAAACAGGAATGTTGCGGCAAGGTTATGTTGGTCGCGCCCTTTAGGGTATGTCATTTCCTTCTGGAAAGGGGTGGTATCATGGTATGGAGCCCAAATACTTACTCATGTGGACACACTTTATTTATTATGCGTGATGTTGGTTATCGAGCGCTCGGATAAAGGTCCCAAAGGACCGGGGGATGACATATTCGTGAGTTACCTAGTTACAGGGGTAACCCGGCCTTGGTTAGCAAAGAGCAGTTTATCTCTCGAGACGTCCAGCCAGAGGCGATCCCATTCGGCAGTAGGAAAGGAAGTTCCTTAGCCTGACCATTTGTTGGCAAATCCATTTTCCAATACGAATCTTGTACGGTTTTAGTTGTAGAACCTTCTATTTAACATAGCAGCTATAGTAGGCATAGTATAATGGTACCTATGCTGGCTAAGATTAATATTATACTTTCGAAATGTTTTCCACACTAGACATTAATAATAATAATCCAATGATTTGCGTAGTAAGCATCTTTGACTATCATAAAAAGAAATCTCCTCCAATTCTGCGTTTGCATTGTGTGTGTGGCGGGAGGTCTTAATGTAGTTTCATTTTCCAAAAGCATTGCGAATAAATTTTATTTTCTTTATGAAAATAATTGTTTTACGATCTCACACCAGTCACCATGACTGACTCGGAGTTTATTGTTCCCTTCTAAACTCTGGGTGCCCATAATTTTCCACAAGGGCAGCCTAGAGTTATTTTTATCAGGATATTCTGGATATTCTGGAGCTTTGGGAATAAGCTGGATGGCGAAGCGTACTACCGTACTTGTTTATTTATTCCGCTGTGTATTCTGTATGAGGACAAGTTATATAACTGTCCATTGTCGTATTGAGTTGTATATTGACTTTGATTGATGTATGTATAAACTGATATAGTTCTTTGTTTAAAAGACTAGTGATTATCTATTATATTTTGTTCCGCTGCGAAATGTGAGATTCTGATATTGTTTATGTTTCTGTGTTTTTCTGTTCGTTCTTTCCTTCTGTCTTCTTCTACCTCTTCTTTTTAACCCTAATGGTTCGGTTTTCCGGCATTCGATTGCGCGGCATTTGATACAGTGGACGTATTAATGTCGACTTTCGAGCGTCGAAAAATCGCATCGTTACAGTGGGTGTGAGGGAGTGGTTAACAAAAATACCATTTTACAACATTGAATCTGCAACAGTTCACCGAAGTGTTGCAAAAAAGCAGATCTTTCATAACAATTTTTAAGAAAAATGTTGTAATAGATTTTTCCAAACAACATTATGTATATAAAGGTTGTATAATAAAAAATATTTCCAATGTTTGTTTAAACCGTCGTAGAAAATAATTTTTAACAATGATTTTTTTACATTGTATTATATTTACGTTTTCATAACATATACGTAATGTTATTAAAATGTGCCATTAAAACAGCTTAAAAATTGTAAATTTATAATATTCAATAATATTTATCAAACGTTTTAAACTCAGTGTTAAACAACAACAAAAAATAGTTGTAAATTCTATTTATTTTTTATTTTACATCTGTATAATTTTACACTGCAAGAGAAATGACTGATTTTTAATATAGATTAACGACGACATAGTGATCCAACAGTCGATGCGACATCGCTAAATTTATTTCCATCAGATAATGTTATTAAGGCATCACAAACACGTCACTAATTAAGTACATCTCAGTGACACCATGAATATTACAACATTTATAATTTAGCGTCACAAATGCACTGATAATTACCGACGTTTTTTTGACGCCGTGAAATTTAGCAATGTCGCAGTGTCGTCATCTTTATTTATTTTTAATTTTTTTGGCATCACAAAAGCATTATTGTCCTTGTCAAAGTCTAATAGGAAGAGTAGTAATTACTTTTAACCCTATGTAGTTTCATGATTGCAACTTGCAACCCTATTGTATACATCAAAAAAGGCAAATGTTTGCAATCCTCTTGTAAAGGTGTCAGGTAAACTGATGGCAATTTTCCTTATCCTAAAGAAAACTAGTGTGCGTTATGAACCACTGCGTTTTGCACTGTAATCGTCTTGCAAAAATCACATAACCATTCCTTTTTTAACTTTAAACAATAAAGAAGAAAAGAGTGACTTAAATTGCGATAATTCGACCATCTATATCCATGCAAGGTTCAACTGAACCACACTATATAGTTAGGTGTACTATCTAAGTTAGCCATCGTCAAGTGAAACAAGAACCAGGTCAGAAGAATCTGCGGAAAGAAAGGGAGAAACACTTCTTAACCCTTTTTTCTGAATTTAGGGAATAAGGTATTTTGATGGAATTTTTCAAGAAGCAGATTATTATTATCTCTTGAGAAAACTTACCAAATGATCTTGTTCTAGAAAAGGTTAGGTAGTGTTTGGTTTAAAAATGAATTTTGTGTTTTTGGTTTTTAACAGATATGTCAAATATGAAAAGAATGGAGGGACGACGGATGAGATGAAAGAAAGACGATTGTAACATTCCCCCCTTCTGACCGCCTCTAGTCGGTAGTTAAACCAACTCGAAACGTTCAAAAAGACGGATTGTTATTTAGTTTATAGAATTTAAACAGAATCAGCCACAGAAACACAGAATAATAATCTTGCATTACTATAAATTTTCTTTTACATACATCAGAGTCTATACAATGTATTAAATTGATACAGCGGAATATCTTTTTAAATACAAAATTTCCTGAAAACTGAAGTGATCGTTTTACCCTCTCTCTCTCTAACTTCGTTGCTCGAAAATCTTCAAGCTGTAAAAATACTCGGTCTGACCCGAGTATTACATTCAAAAGAAAATAATACACAGGTCAGTCTAATTCAAACTCAGTTATTAGTGCATAGAGGCAAAGATAATCAAATAGATGACAGTCAAAATAATTCCCGTCTATCCGACTCTTTAAACAAAGAAATCGGATGATGGTCGATATAACACTTAACAGTGTTAAACAAAAATCAGCAATTTAAATCATCAACAGAGATAAATAAACGATTTATCAAATTGACTAAATCAATTTAAAACAATTGAAATTGTCACTTTAAAACCATCAAAGTTTGATTGGCTGCCGTACACGCACTCGTGTACGGCCTCGCCACCAGTATCAAAGGCATAAAAGATCAATGCATCACGACACAAAGAAAATATCAGTTCAAAATTGTTAATTCTGGGTGGCTGCAGTGCACGCACGCGTGCACTGCCTCGCCAACTCGTGTGCACCAACCAAAAGCACAACTAACAAATCAAAACAAGGTCCATCGTAATGCTACAGGTCTGTAACTTCAAGGCCAGCAAAACTCAAACCCGAGGCAACAATGACCAAGAGTTCACAACTGCTCAAAAATTATGGCAACGCAGCAGCGACACAGCAAAGTATATCTACATATTAATTATGCAAACATATGTTGCAGTGAAATAACAAAGAGCTCAAGTCAACATATATACAAATGAATAGCATTAAGGCACAAATTCCAGTGAAGTTCAAAATGAAAATCAAGACATCACGTATGCGAGCTTCACACTGCAACTAAACTTTTGAATGGAGGCAGTGCAACAGTTAAAATCAACTGAGCAACCAGACCAGTGTGGATGCAGACCAGAGACAAGGAGTGACCACATAGGGCAGTACAACTATAACAAACATGAATGAATGGTCAATAAGGCATGCATACAGATGACGATAGATATGCAGTGACAAAGTGGACCAACCCCAACATCAATAAAGAACATGGATGCAGGGACTGTCACAAACAAATATGGACAGTGCCAATATTGTATGCAAACTCAAGTGATATATGCAACATGAACAGATGAACATCAGTGCAACAAGATCACTCATGCAGACATGAATGCAACAAACAAAGATCAAAGGCATAACAACTGCCACAAGACCACAATGCAGTGTACATGAGTACAACTACTGGAGTCAAGTCAGAAAAATTCATGAATGCAAACAACCAACTACATGCAGGTGAACAGAAGACAAATACACAATCAACATGAATGCATATGCAGACTACAAGAACGGAGACTACAAGCAGTGAACACTTGTATACATATACAAGCAACTCAAATAAAGATACCAGAAGCAACATGTATAATTAACTCAAGCACCAATGAAATCAGAAACCAGACTGGACTACAAATAGATGCAACTGAAGATAACAACAAGTGAAATACAAAGTGGAGCAGTGGAGCTACATGAACACAAGTGCTACAACAAAATGATACATGAACATGACTCCATCAAGAACAAATCATATCTACTAAAACACTGAATGGATGCAAATAAACCCAAAATGGATCAGTGAAACAGCAAGTGTACAAATGTGAAGTTCACAATGAAGCTAGAAGGAATCAACAAGTGATCAAAGACAGGAAAATTTCAATGTCAAAGACTGCATATGTGTATCCCCAGGCATGCATACAGTTTACTATATACAGATATATACATGCAGGCATTTTGAAACAAGCATAATTCAAATTTCAACCACAACATCAATGCATATAAATTAGATACCAGTGTAACATAACAGAGGTGGGTATATGCATTTATACAACAGAACAACATTTATTATTACATGTAACATAGATTTTTGGGTATGGCTGCTCACAGTGTTCTTAAAACTTGGATCTTGCGAATTCAAACATAAATTGTTCAAACATCAAAACTTAAAGGAGGTTGAGGGGTGAGATTTCAAATTTTTAAACTTACTGTCATGGCACTCCGCCTAACCAACCCCGTAAAGAATGTTTAAACTTATCCCATGACTGTAAACAGCGATCAAGAGTATATACAGGCATGCCATTCGAAATTTTATTTTTAAACAACATGCAGAAGTTTCACAAAAAATGACCGAAGGCCAATATAATCAACTCAAAGTCCAGAGAATTCAAGGCAACAATTTCCAACAAAATCAAAACCATGGAAATTAGAAACAAAAGATCATAGGACTTTAAATTAGATGTGAGTAATAAAATTACTCACCTTATCACGAATCGAAGCAGATGGAGTCGGCGCGAGCAAAGCACGAATCGAGTTCTCAAGCAAAGCCGAGCGCTCAAGGGAACAAAGCCCCAAATTTGAAAAACCCTAAATCTCATAAGCCTCCACGAGCTAGTGAAGAAGAAGCCGAAGCCAAGCACGAACAGATAAGCTTCTCAAGCCCAAATTTGTAAGCAGAGCGCAAAAGGAACGAACGCGAAGAAGAGCGTCTAATACTATCAAGCAGTACTGAGCTTCGATCGAACTACAAAACTCTCAAGCCCTAATTTTGAAGACAAGGAAGAACGAAACTCGTGGCCGCCATTTTTTTTTTCTCGTTCATTTTCTGATATGAAGAAGAGGGGGGTCTCGTGTTTTTATGAGAGAAGAGGGGGATGTTACAACGATTGAAAGGACGAAGGGCATAGAAGGACGACAGAAGAATGGATTGTTTCACGTGCTTGTGTTATTTTCCAAAACGCGAAAAAAAAAGTTGTTTTCTATTTTGTATGTTAACTTCGTTTTCGAAATTGGTCGTTTTCGACAATATAAATGCGCTGTGCGCATTTTTTATGGACGAAAACCCAAAACTAAAAATAACAAACCAAACACTATCTTAGAGTTTCCTGTTATAATGTTTAAGTGCCTTGCCTAATTTCATTTATTTCAGTTTCATCATTATATTTGTGTATAATGAAAAATCGAGAGTTTAAATGAAAAAAAATCATAACGTAATACTATTTTTGAAGTTATACATCCAAGATACGAGAATAAGTTGTTACCTCCTTTTACATCAACTACATTGTGACTGTACCCGAGTTAACATAATGCTATATATTTTCAATAGTCACATTGTTTTTTCCTCCTAGTTTATATTCATTTTTGTTTTATTATCTTAGTACATTGCATTAATTAGTGTTTAATTGAATTTTTATGTTGTATGTAATGCAGGAAATAAAGGTGCTTTTAAGAAGAAGGCTTTTGCTGTCGTCGTATTTTTGTTCGAAGCAGATTGCATTTCTGTTCTAATTTAGATTCTCGTTTGTAATGTATTTCTTTTGGACCATAAAATACTTTTTGATGGCTCATATTTTCTATCAGTAAAATCATTAGTTGTTCAAATGCATTGTCCTATATATCATGTATGCATTTCTCATTGAAATTTAATAAATTAATCAGTTTACAATAGATGAATAAAGTTGTTGAAATTAAATTACAACATATGGGACTCATTGGAAAAGTGGAAACACAACATACATATATTACCGTAAAAAGACTTCGCAATATTTGAAATATGTTGTAATTAGCTATCTCATAACGTTCAAACGTAGTAAATAGGTTTTCATTTTTTTCTTCCATTTTCACTATATTTATGTTTTGTTATAATTGACTTTTCTAAAACATTTTATACAACATTTAAATAAATGTTGTAAAAAATACACCATCTTTCACAACTGTGGATATAACAACATAACGATAAATGTTGTTAAAATACAATGACTACATTTATTCAATGTTGTAAACTGATATTTTTGTTGTAGTGGGGAGTGGTTGCATAAGCCTTACCCGCCTTTATTGGTTTCAACTATTTTAGAAATATACTATAAGTATAAAGTTCTTTTTTCAATAAAAAAGCTAATACAGTTTGTAACTTCAATGTATTTTTCATAAACTATTTTATCTCTTAATTTCTACATTAATTTGAAGCAGAAAACTCGACACATATGAAAATCAATTCCAATTCAATTTTCGATATATGTTCTTTTTAATGGCAACTTCTACTTCAAATGGTCAAAAGCCGACAAATGATTTATGCTCAATTTACTGAATTCCTGGATATGGGATGGACTTCATCAAGTCTTATGAATTTTTGTTATTTGATATTTAAGCGTTCTTTTTTATTGATTTTTTGGCGTTCTTGTATCAAATATTATTTTCATTCTTTCCCAAAAATAAAAAAGGCTATAAGTGCAATTTTCCATGATTAATATTATCGTGAGAAGAATAAAAGTTTCTAAACCTCGTAAGTTGTCTTTTCACTTTTTATTGCCATACAGATTGGATTAATTATGGAATTAATTCTTGTCATCTAATTATAGTATCCAGTTGAAAATATATCTATACATTAAAATTGCTAGATTTGACACAATATTTCCATGCTTAAGAAGATTTGAAAGATATTTGAGATAATTGCTCAAATATATTGCCTCTTTTATATGCATTAAAAAGGGTAATGGATTAACTACATAAAAGAAAGAAATATTTGAAAAAGAGTGAATTAATTAATTAATTCTCTAATTAGACGATTAAAGAAGGAATCTTATCAGACTCATACAAATTGTGGGAAACTAGAAAAATAAAATGACAAATGTTTCCCGTATGGTTTGCAGAAATGATTAGGTATCTTTAAATAGGGATTATTACTTGAGGTTGAAGTAATTGATTTATGACCATAAATCAATTACTTCAACCTCAAGTAATAACCCCTATTTAAATATAAGGATTAGGATGAATAGAACCATCAGAAATGAATTATCCTCTTTGGTATTTCTTCACATTCTTCCTAGTATCCATTATCAATCTTGTAATTCTTCTCTCTGAAAGTAATAAAATCTCATCTCCCCAAGTAGATGCACACTATCTTGCGATAGTGGAACCACTATAAATCCATGTGTCAACTCTCTATTTACTTGTGTGATTTGCTGATTTACCGTTTTATTTTCAACTTCTGTTTGTTTTATCGCACTACAACATAATCTTATTGCTTCAGCATGTATTAGGGTTCATTTGCAATCATTTGTGTAAATTCACCCCTACAAAAGTACATGATCTTGTTGAATGATTGACAAATTCTTTATTTTACGAGGTTATGGATTATTTTGAACATATAATACATGTTCAAGCGAGACTTTTTTACTTTTCTTTTCCAACCATGTTGTTTTGAGCTTTTGTTAATTGCACCTAGTGCATTATCTTTAAATCATGTAACCTTCATTTTAAATAAAATTAAATCTGACCATTCTATTGTAAAAATTAACAACTATCAAAACAAAAATAAATTGACTCATTATGTTACTTTTACACATATTATAAACTGGCAATCAAATTTCTTTAATTTGTTTTTGACCTTAACATTTTCTATATAAGAAGGGTACTTCTTTACTTGCCTTCTCATTTTATTTCATTTAATTTCCTAATACGTAGCTATTATTGCCTTTTTAATCCATTATTTGTTATTTGAATACATACTACTACTAGTTGACTAATAATAAAGTTCATGGTGTATACGATATCATGGTCATGTTACTCACCGTAGCCTTTCTTTGTCTGGAAAATTATAATTTATGTTGAATGGAAAACTTGAATGAAAATAAATGGATACATTGCATAGTTGGTGTATGTCTATGTGCTAATGTGTTTGCAATGACATACATATTTTTTGGGTTATAAGCTACACTATACATCTCTTAGTTTGTTTGTAAAAGTTGCATAAAGAATTGGCTGAGATAGGTCGATAGGTAATGGAATCAGTAAGTCAACGTAACTGCACTGATTAAACATATAGTGACAAGCCTTTGATTGAATTTGCATCAGAAAAATTTGTTAAGGCTTGCAAGGGAACTAAAAAATGGTAGAGAATGCACAAATTGATTCTTGTCCTTGAAAAATAAACACTAATTTCTTAGAAGCATATATGATCAATTTTTTGTTTGTTCTCACCGGCTTGCATATCCTTAGAGCATATACTACCTTATATGTTTAGATTACTTGTTTTTGCTAGCAACATTTTTGTAGTCTTCATGTTCGCTCTAGTAATTTAAACATATTTGAAATGACTAATACCCTCAATTTTTTTTTATAACTACTAATGTTAAATATTATTGGGGAGTAATCTTATTCATATTGTTCGTAATAATCCCTGAGATATAATCATAGTTATTGAACACTTATGTTTTAGATTCAGGTTTCTCTTTACTTCGATATTTTCATCCATTTTTTGATACAGTCAAAACATTTTGTTATGGACTCTGAAATGTGTTACATTTTTCCTTGATGTAGTCTTTTTATACCTTTGACAGTTCAAAGTACTTACAAATTTATATAAAAGCTTTATGTCAGAATTGTTACCTAATGTTATAGTAATCTGTCCAACCTAATAGTCTATCCTAACAATATTACAGGCTTTGAATGTTACCACCTAATTCATCAAATTCTATGTTGTACGTTTGATGTTTGATTCCTTATACCCACTGTCAGTGGATTATCGAACTTCAAAAATATTATTTGCACTATTTGATTTGTATCTAATACGATTACTATTTTGTTACTATCATCAAACTAATTTTTCCACTTGGCAATTTACATTGATTTAGTATCTATAATCACTAAAGCACTATGATAACATAACTTACAATCAACTTGCATTTTTTATGCCTGACTTGGGATGAGTTAACACATTATAATAAGTGAAGTCCTATTTTGTTGATTTGTTTGCCACATTGGCTTGCATATGTTAAACAACCATGCAGAATTTCCTCACATTTGCTTCTAATTTCCAGCTCATATATGTCCCCCCTGAAATTCTATTTATAAGTTATACATTCGTTTTTCATTTCAAGGTTTGCATGGCGAAACTATCCCTCATATCCCTACAATTCGATATACACTGCTAAAAAGATTGTCCAAAAGGATAAGGAATGATAGAGCCGAGTTGAAAAAAATATCACACTCCATATATGGACTCACCATTACATTTCATATGTGGAGATGATCATATGGATACTGGATAATGAATAATGGAGGAAAAAGGTTAACTATTGGGACAATGATCCTAAAAATAAAGCCTTTATATATGTTTCTAGTTCTTTCTTTGTAATCTTATGCATGTTGTTATTTATCCATTGTTTCTTTGTGTTATCAATCAATATTTTAATATTTTACTATTAATAGGTCACAGTTGAAAGAAATATTGCGACTCGTAAGTAATTGAAGAGGAGTCACACGGGTGGGTCAGTAAGCTTTGTAAGACACATAACTAATTTTGCAAGTTCTCATACTTTCAACTTTTTATTGTTTTCACTTTCCTTGTAAATATTATTTATTGCTTTTATGTTGTGCACCTTTTACTAGAGTAACTCACCAATAATAAATAGTCGAACTAATAACTACATAATTATGCACAGTTGAAAAAATATATTGAACCTAATCTACATCTATATAATTGTATATATTTTTATTTTGCATGCAAACATTGAAAATGTTCTAAGTTGTTATATATTTCTGCTAGGGACTTTATGTATTTGCTTGTCATGTTCTTTCTACTTGAATCAAATTATGGAAAATGATCGATTTTTAATGAAACTAGATAATAAAAAGGTTTAGAGGTGCACACTTTAATTCAATAGCAAATAAGTTGGATGAGAAATATCACACACATAATAGATTCTTCTGACACATGTTCATTATTTATCTTGGTTTTAAATGGTAAAGTAGTATATGTTTTCTCTTGGATCGAACATATTAAATTTTGTTAATGTTATTTTGTTTTTCTAATAGAAAGAAAAGTATGGTCACGAACTCGATCCTATTGAAGCATATGAATTGGTACATAGAAGAAAGAACCAAAATAGAAGTTTCCTGGATGTTGCATCGGAGCAAGTGGCGGTGGTTTAATTTCTAATTGGAACTTACATTATAGTAAATGATATTCATATAGGAAGTCGGTATACTTTCTTGTTTTATAAAAAATATACAGTAAAAGATGGTTAAAAAAAGTGAAACCTATTTCATTCTGATAATTTTTTTTATAAGTTGAGAAACTTACTATATGCAAAATGATGCTCATTTGGAAGCTAAACATAAAGTATGTTTTTTACTAGACGATATTCAGTACAAAGTTACTAAGATTTATTGAATGATTCCTAGTATAAAACTTTCCAATGATTTTTTATTGAAATTAAGTATATACCAAATGATTTTTTCATATGAGTTTTGTTAATGAAACTTAGTTTATACTGAATGATTTTTATTGATATTCGTGTATTTTTAAAAACCTAGCTTATACTGAAACTTAATTATACCAAATGATATTTATTTAGAGAGGAATAAATCACAGACCAGAATATCCCGTGAATTAACCCTACTAGTTGCTATCCATGTTGAAGAGACACTTGAACTAAGGCTGGAAGCATATGTAGCAACAATGGGGTCCAAGACTCGTAATTGTGTTCGTTGTTATGGAGACTTGGTGACTCCAAGCATGGTGCCTTGGGTACAACAGACTCAACCTATATCATCGATTCGTAAATCACGTAAAGAACGAGAGTATGCATCTTTGGAGACTACATGTTTAGATCTAAAAGAATTGTGTGAAAACAAAGTAAGAAAATAGAAGAGTTAAAACTCGTGGTTCTATATTCACAAAGACAATCATCAAATTTCTTGTCAGAACAATCAACATCTCAGCACCGTTCTATTCGGCACATCGGTTACAACAATATCCAACCCAAATCAATCAAACACTCATCAATCATTTAGTGTCAAACATCCCACAACAACATTTTACTTCTCAACATACTGGAACCTTTCAACAGTGTATGCCACATCCACAATTTGGACCTTATTAATTTTCATCCTTAACTGGCCAATTCTTCTATCCTCCATCATTTCATCCTCCTTTCTACTCACCAATACCGTATCCACTTGGAGAATTACCATAATGCTCAATGTGACCAATTTTACGCAACAAGTTGTTCCTCCTAAAGATAATTAGACCGATAGGCGATTAGTATGTATGGGTTCTTGTTATTTACCAAAATTTCAAAAGGTAAAATAAGTTCAATATTTTTTCTCTAAATTTTTCCAACAATAAATCCTTTTTGCTTATGCTCATTTTCCTCTTGTGGTTATACGTCAAACCCACTCTTATACATGTTTATATTTGCTTGAGAGAGCATATTTAATATGATATGTTTGTACTTGATAACCATGTCATGTTAACTAAAATATTGCGATATAGATGTACGTGGATCGTCAAATATGTAGCATGGAATTTCTTATCTACACTAAGTGGAAAAATATAATACGAATGATGCAAGTTAATGGGAAAAAGTTTTAACATGTCATTTTCAAATTAATATACATCATCTATACTTCGAAGTTCATATAATTAAAGAGTTTAGTAGTCAAAAGAATTATTTTACTTTCAATTTGTCAAATTAAATTCACAGTCAATGAAACAATCCAAAGAGGTTTTTTTTATTTCCCTTGCATATAAATACAAGGGGGTTTCGAAAATATTTCACTATTTGTGCTGCTTTAGATACTAAGGTGTCTGATATTTGTGTTAATGGTGAGCTGCTGCGACTGCTTAAATCTCATTTGTTTGCACTGAAAAACTTAGAAGTGCAATATTTTTGAACAAAATTTAAATCCTAAACCATGTCTGTTCAATTTACTTAATTACACGTTGCTTTAATTTTGGATTGGTTTCTCTATTTTCAATTTCACGTTTTGTAATACATGCAAATCGCTATTTTTATTCCTGATGTACATCTAAGGGTAATTAAAGATTAATTCAATAAAAGTGTCCTTGCGCATTAAATTAAAGCTCTAAATAAAGGGGACTTATGTTAAAAGGATTTCAAATTTCAATATTTTTTGTGTTAAAATGTTATTCTTATGTGCCTTCAAGAATAAAAAG
Organism: Allium fistulosum; assembly: GCA_030737815.1. NCBI lineage: Eukaryota > Viridiplantae > Streptophyta > Magnoliopsida > Asparagales > Amaryllidaceae > Allium > Allium fistulosum. The sequence continues at coordinate 152,747,670 of CM060906.1, read as the reverse complement.
AAGACATCGCACCCATACATTGGTTTTAGAAAGAGCATTTCTTTACGCATCAAAAAAAGAAAAGAAAAAAAGAGCATTTCTTTACGCATTCACAATTGAAAATTTATGTTATTTTTTGGTTGGTAACATAGTGAATCAATAGTGCATTAGTACTGCCAGTGTTCCTAAGTGTATAGTCAACAATTTCTAATTGCATCGCATTTTGCTCTTTTCATCAATGATGCGTATATGTGTGTGTGACAAACGATACATACAAACATATGTATGGTACTGCTAGCATAAAGCAAGTGTTTTCGTGCACATACTTGAATTACTGAGGGAAGCACTGACATAAGATGTCCGCTCTCAACTATTTATTTTAAAAATAAAAGAAGTAGAGGTGATCTCCAAAAGGGGGTGATTGGAGGTGATCTTCAAGGCCTGAACTCAATAAGAACCGAAGAAAATGCAGACATCCATAAAGGACACTCAAGGAAGGTGTATGCCAAGACTTACATCTCCCCTAAAACTAATAGGATCCTATGTATAAATGATGGAGCAAAATTTGCATATTTATTGTTCAACTTCTTCACCTTTCCTATTGGAGGCATTATAAAACTGTTATCAAAATCTTCATTGGTTGGATGCTTGGATACATTGTATCGAAGCATAGAAGAGTTTGGTGCTTAACATTTTTAAGCCAGAAACATTGGAGTTGCTGCTACAACCCAAGTTCCATGCTTATTATTGCTTAAGACATTCTCTACTACCGATAGAGTAGAGTGATGCTCGAACACAACATTTCCCCGAAGCCACAACAGGTTAATTTATGCTCTCCAAAGGAAAATGTCGTGTTCGAGCATCACTCTCCTCCATTGGTAGTAGAGAATGTCTTAAGCCAAAATAAGCATGGAACTAAGGTTGTAGCAACAACTCCAATGTTTTTGGCTTAAAATGTTCAGTACCCAACTCTTCTATGCTCCGATACAATGTATCAAAGCAGCCAACCAATGAAGATTTTGATAACAGTTTAATAATGCCTCCAATAGGCAAGGGGAAGAAGCTGAACAATAAATATGCAAATTTTGCTCCAGCATTTATACATAGAATCCTATTAGTTTTAGGGGAGATGTAAGCCTTGGCATACAACTTCCTTGAGTGTCCTTTTTGGATGTCTTCATTTTCTTTGTTTCTTATTGAGTTCATGCCTTGAAGATCGCCTCCAATCACCCCCTTTTGGTGATCACCTCTACTTCTTTTATTTTTAAAATAAATAGTTGAGAGTGGACATCTTATGTCAGCGCTTCCCTCAATAATTCAAGTATGTTCATGAAAACACTTGCTTAATGCTAGCAGTACCATATACATATGTTTGTATGTGTCGTTTGCCACACACACATATACGCATCATTGATGAAAAGAGCATAATGCGATGCTGTTAGAAATTGTTGACTATACACTTAGAATAACGTAAACACTGGCAAGACTAATGCATTATTGATTCACTATATTACAAACAAAAAAATAACATAAAAATAACATGGATTTAGTGTTTCTATTTTAGCACTTTGAAGTAATCCATTATGTTCATTATTATAAGATCATACTGATTGTACATTTCAATTCTATGCTACATATTTTGTACATAGTAGGACAGGCAAGCACACATGCACTTGTAAATTTTCTTTATTAAGGACGAAAATCGATTTCCTTAAGAATGAAGCCGAGTTTATAAAAAGTGAAGGTTCTTCATTAGACGTTGATGAATGGTATGAAAGATTCAAAAAAGTGCCTCGTCTTTCGAATGTAACATGTGTTGAATACTCTAAAAGACCTGATGTTGTAAGACCCCAGATTATTAGAAACCCTAGTCAATATACCGAAGATAATAGGGTAAATTCTTATATTGCTAACTAGTGTACCTATCATCATGGTAATCCTAAACTATGCTAATAGAATATTCCTACATTTAAAGAAGGAAAGGAACTACATAGCAAAGATAAGATTACATATGAGACCACATGAGCTATGGGTTGTTTCTTATCTTCTAAAATGATGTAACCAATGTTATTTGTTTTTTATTTTCCGACTCTCTTGCTGTATCTTATATTTGAATATCCTGTGCATATTTCACCAAGCAAGAGTTTTATAATTGACTTGTATTTTGATATTCATTCAATTATAAATCGATACAGGTACTGTAAAACTATGTTTCAGTGTCTCAGGCAAAAGATGGCATTTGTCATTTTTGTGCATTATATATAACTTTCGCGCCTACCACAGCGTGATTTTGCTGATGGTCTCCAATCAATTTTTCTTCTTGTGGATTGAGCAAATTTTTATGAATGGATCACATTTAATACTAAATTATCTACGCTATTTTTATGTCAGCCCATATATAAGCCTATGTATATTAATAAACTTCAAAGTATTATACCAAGTCAAAATTTCTTAAACAGCACAATTATCTAATTCAAAACTAAATAATGACTACCAAACTCATTGAAAATCATTTTATCTTTTAGGCCGTCGTATGTTTTTTGCCGTCAGTAGCAAAAGCGAAAAAACTAGGGTTAGGGTTAGAATGAAGAAGACAAGTGAATATACAAAACTAATGTCCTTCGACTCCGAGTACGAGGAAAGTAATAGATAAATTTGATTTAGAATTTCATTTAGGTAGGGTTTGGTTTAAAAACGGGTTTTGTGTTTTTGGTTTTCAATATGTATGTCAAATATGAGAAGAACAAAGGGACGACGGAAGGGGTGAAAAAAAGAGGGATGGGAGGATGAAGGGGATAGAGGGACGACGGAAGAATGGATTGTTTCACGTGCTTGTGTCATTTTCCAAAACACGCAAAATAAGAAAAAGTTGTTTTCTATTTTGTAGGTTAACTTCGTTTTCTAAATTGGTCATTTTCAGCAATATACATGCGTCGTGTGCATTTTTGTGTGGACGAAAATCCGAAACTAAAAATAACAAACCAAACACTACCTTAAATTCTTTCTTCTTTTCTGTTAATTGCTCTATTTGCTCTATTTTTCTTTGGTTTTTTCCTATGATATCTTTTTTTGTTTTCTGTTTTGGAGCCGACTTTAGTTTTTAATTCTTCAAAATCCAAGATTTGACAGCATGGTCAGTTGTTAGAGGTTTAGCTCTTTTTTATTTCAGTCGAGTTATCAACTCGAGATTTTCTTCAAAATTTAAGATTTGAAACAATGGAGATATTTGCGAATATTTTTGGAATTCCTAGGATGCAAATATTTGTAGAGAACCCTATACATATTTGTATTTTTTTTAAAGAATCAAAAAAATTGTTTTGATCGTAGAAACATGGGATTGATATTTGGATTTTTTAAATTTTTTTATCTAATAAAAAATATCAGAGTACTTTAAAGATGTTTTAAATTTGAAAATAAGAAACGGAATCAAATTTCCACATGAATGAATGCCAAATCATACAAGTCCACAGTGCTATAGCCATATTTCCAACGAAAACATCTCTAATACATATTTTAATGCTCCACCACTCCTACAACACTATTTGTTTAATCTTATTTTACCAATCTCGGCATATAATGTAATCAAATATGATGAATTTGCTACTTTTAAGATTTCACATATAAAAAACATACGTACTATTCATGGGACTAATGAGGATGTTGATCCTCTTGAGAACACTAATTTCATATTATTTTATGCGTATTAATTTTTTCTACAACATCAATGTTTTAAATGAATGGAACTTTATGCATTGAATTGCCATATCTAACGATTGCTGGTTAAATTAAATCTGTCTCTAATTTGTAATAAGGTAATTTGTTAAAATTGTTTGTATAAATGTTTGTTCATGGATAAACATCATATGCTGACTAAAATAATTTATTAATATTCTATGTGAAGACTGCAAATTCTTTTGTCATGCTACCTTCGTTGATACATTCTTAAAACTTTTATTTCGAGAACTAAAAGTTGAATGCATATTAAGTTAATTTACAAGGATGGTTAAAATCTATTTGTTCAGTGTTTATAGTGAATTACTTCATTTCATTCATTTGTGTAAATGATGGTTCATCGATAGAGTCGTATACTGATTACCATAATTTATCAATCTTTTTTGTTGCGATAAAAAAAATTCTTACCATCTTCGTGGATACTTTTTCTTAAACTCTTAGTCAGAGAACTAAAAGTTGAATGCTTGTTAAATTGAATTACATTATCTTTGTAATACTCGTTAAGTGTAATAATAATAAAAAGAGTTTCACAAACAACCATTTTGACAAACATAACTACAAAATTTAGTTCACTTTTATTAGACTAGCGTTTCTCCTAATTTCAGCTATTATATTAGTATCTCTTCAAATGAACTTCTTCCACCGTACTGCATTGAATTATTTGTATACCTTGTTTATTAATTGTCAAGAAATTCATGTGTGATTTTAATTAAAACCATCTCTTAAATCGAGTAAGAATCGACAAATGTTCGGTGTTTTTGAATTTCTCTTTCACTTGTGTATTTGGGATGGGATTTGTAAATGTCGGATTGTAAGTTCTATCTTACACATGATTTTTCGATGCGTAAATCAATCACTTTCTATTACCTTGAATAGTCGATTACAATTTCCTTATATACTTAGTAATTTTTACATTAAACCCTGTATGGATAGTATTTTGGAGGAACAAAAACTCTCACATTGTCATGATTACTTTAATAATTTCAAAATGGAGAGTACTTATGTTTGATACTGACGACGACGACGATAACAATGATGATGTTGAAGATGATGACAATGATGAGACAAGTATATCTTATCCTCACCCCTTTATTAATTCATAACAATTGTTGAAGTAATGTTTTTGCTATATATTGTAGTTTTTAACGTAAGCCAATATTAAGAATAGCGTAATTGCTTTTTTTAGAAAAAAGAATTAAGTTCATGAAAATGAACAGCAAATTATTTTCTGCTCGATATAGGCCATAAATGGATTTTGTATATTGTAATGTGTCATCATAAAATTTTGTTAATTCATCCTGTAATATTATCATATTGCTGAAAATGACCAATATATTTACTCATTATGGCACCATTTAAATATAGCATTAGACTTGCATTTTAGCCATTATCACATTCTACTTAGGTAGACTTGCTTCTACTTTCCTATGTTAAAAGGCGAGACTAGGTTTATTTTGTCCGTTGATGAGTTTAAGCGGTATTCGATTTTTCAACCTTAAAATTATCTTTCAAGTGTGTGCATATTTGTTAGATTTTTGACCGTTAGACCTTCGATTTTTCATTTTATGTATGAAAAACATTTAAAATTAAATGAACGATAAAATAACAGTGAACCAATAAGTCAATAACAAGCTATTCTAAAGTTTGAAGAATACATATGTGTATATATATATATATATACTATAAATAAAAATAATACACAATCACATAATTGTTAGCATGATTATTGTTTTAAGTTGGAAAAAAAAACCTCTAATGTTTTTTATTATATAAAATCTCTTATTCTTTTTTGCTGTCTGGTTCTAAAATAGAGATCAAACATGAGAATAATTAATACAAATATATCTCATTACTAAATATTTGGTACCAAGAAATATGAAACACCAATAAATGAATCTTGAGTAAACTTAAGCGCCGAATTGGTTTTAGGTCAAGTGTGTAAACACAGAAAATGCCATTACTGCTTCAAATATATTCGAGCGAGCTTTTAATAATTTAGCACTATATTCTTTATTTTAAGTTGTTTCATAATTACTTAATAATTAGCTGTAGGTTATATATTATAATACACCTGTAATAGTATTTAATAATTTAATGATTGAAATAAATATTATCATAAAACAATCAAAAACACACATTCTAAAAGGCTAAATAAAATTACATTCACAAATTTGTAACATACATTCTAGAAGGCTAGATAAAGTTACATTCAGAGAGTTCAGGCTGCAAAGTAATTCAGCAAAAAGACTCTCCAATAAAAATTACATAGGAAGTCTTTAGATATGCCAAGTTCCAACACAGATGATTTGTTTTACGTACTCATCTCAGTTTTGTAGGTTATATTACCTATTTTTAATCTGAAAATAAAGCATAGAGTATTACCTTTAGTAGTAATATGAGCCCATAAAAGTAAATAAGTTGTATGTGTAAACTAAATTAGCATGATGCCTACATCTTATATGTAGTATTACCTTGCCACCATTCATTGGCTCCTTGAGTTTCAGGGTTGTCATAATTCGAACCATCCTTTTTGTCATTTTTATCTGTATGTAAAAAAGAAAAAGAAACTTCAATTTTAGTGTTAGATATTAAACCTAATTTACTTACTAATTTACGTATTTCAATAAGTTACCTTTGTAACAAAATGAAAAGTTAAGTCCACTGAGAAAAAAGCCAGGTCATTTGAACATTTAGAAGATTTTTTTAATAATAAACTATGGTAAACCTTGTTATATCTTACTTTTATATGAACCATTTATAAGATGTTGTTGCCTTCTACTTAATATAAGATGTACAAGAATTAGTCAAATCATTTAGCATCATGTATCAAATAAACCTGCAGTTATAAAAGCTTAAACAGAATAGCCTCTGCATGTCGAATCAAAATATTAGTAATTATAATATACAAAATGAGTTTGGGGAAAATATTGCAAATCAGGATGTAAAAGTCTCTGACCTGGTAAAATGTGTTCTTGTGTTTTAATGCATAACATCACCTGTATTTTTACCAGCATCCATACGCATTAATTCAAATAAAAAATTTCAAAAGTTGGACATTTAGCCATGAACCTTTATTAGCTTTCTTCTCATATAAAAATAATACAACTGGTATTAGGCACGTATATTTATTGATACAATACAATACGATTTACATACATGTATAGCAAGTTCTTACTACTAACTCTACATCATTGCTTACTACGAGCTTTAAATTAAGAATACATATTATTATGATGGAGATGATTTATTCTGTAAATTTCACCTGGTTTAAATTCCTCTGTCAATTTATCGAAAAAAATTCATATCTCTAACATATATCAGGAACAACTTTCTCCACTTGGTGTTCTATATCAACAATTTTAGAATATGGACCTTCATTGCTTTTTTCATGCTTAATTACAAATATCCTATTTGAACCTCCAGCACTCTATAAAATGTACCATTCAATAGTTAGTTTTTGGTAGAAACATTGATAGAAAATCACTTGGTGTAACGGCTGCGAATTTTGCCCGCTCGAAAATCGACATCCATACTTTACATCGTACTCGAATGCCGCAGATTCGACCGTTCAAATCCGAGTCGCCGGAGCTTATAACAACATTAAGTAAATAACACAGCGGAATAAAGAATATAGATATACAACATCTGATACAATATCCAGATACAATGATGATACAATGAATATCTATATACATCAGAGATATGATACAATAAATAGCAGCGGAAAAGAAAAAAATAGATAACTAATATCAGCAGCGGAACAAATAACTCTAAGATAGTCTTCAAGAGAGAACTCCAGCAGTAGCTCGAACTCCCAATAACGATACACCAAGAATAAGCAAGGGCAGTCCGATCCAAAGACTGAACTAGCTCCAGAAAATCTACTGAACCTGACTATTTGAAAAACCCAACTCTAGACTGCTCGTGTAGAAAATTATGAGCACCCAGAGTTTAGGAAATGAACAATAAACTCCGAGTCAGTCGTGGAACTGGTGTGAGCAACAAAAACAGTTTATCTTTAAACAAATAGTAGAGAATTTTAAAGTCAATTCACAATGCTTTTTGAAAATGAAACTACCATAAGACCTCCCACCACACACACAATGCAAACGCAGAATTGGAGGAGATTTCTTCTTATGATAGTCAAAGATGCTTACTACGCAAAAATCAAATCACTTTAGATATTATTATTAGTGCATAGTGTAGAAATCATTTCGAAAGTATAATATTAATCTTAGCCAACATACGACCAGTATCGTATGCCTACTATAGCTACCATCCAAACAGTGGGGCGCCACCATAAGTGAATGGCAGGTTCTACAACTAATACCGTACAAGTCTCGTATTGTTTCTTTGGATTTCCAACAAATGGTCAGGCCAAGGAACTTCCCATTGCCACATGGAAACGCCTCTGGAATGACGTCCCGAGAACCTAACCGGATCTCTGCCAACACAAGGCTGGGTTACCTCTGCAAAAATAGGTAACTACTGACACGCGTATGCCATCCCCCGATCGTAACCGATCTTCCCGAGGATCCTCGATTCCAACAACCACATAAAAATAATCATGTAGTAACCACATAGGTTAAGTATCTGGGCTCCATACCATGATACCACCTCTATCCAGAAAGAAATGACATACACTAAGGGGCGCTACTCCCTAGAACCTTGCTGCATCTTTCCTGTTTTGACCATTTCCGGGGTGTGAGGTCCGACGAAGTCTCGTCCACAAAGCTACGCTTTGTTCACAAAGCCATGCTTCGGGTCAAACAAATGATCAACCTATGATCACAAGGATATAAGATCAAACAAATGATCATATCACAAATGATCAAACACTGATCATCACACAGCAACACTCAGCATGCCACATTACCAAATTGGGATATATCGCTGATAAATTTCAACTACATAACCTCTGAGCTCATATGTCTCAGAGAAGGGTGTTAAGCTAAGAGAATAAATTCTCCGCCACCAAACAGAAATGTATTTGAAAGAAATCGGCTTTATATCTCAAAGTGTAATGTCAGACATGTATCCATACAAGTCTGTTCCGGGTTCGAACAGAACCGAAGGCACTTCTTACGAAGCCCTTGCAATTCCGGGTATTCATAATCCCGTCCGGACTTCCCATCACAAAGGGTGATAAAATCTCTATATCGGGGCCAGTCGATGCAGAGACATTCGACGAGTTGTCCTTTCGTTTTCGTGAATATCCGGTCTTCAACACCGGTCTTCAAATGCGATCCATATACGACGTATCATTATTCGGAATGGGTTATATGACACAAATGTCTTTTCCCGACTAATCCGAATAACGAGCGCAATATTTAAAAACATATGGATATGTGATTTCAATTAAGTCACAACTTAATAATTCAATTTCTTTTTAAATGGTTTCAATCGATTACCATTTCAAATCTTTTAAACAAAAAGATTTATTTCCCAAGGTTCACCCAGTTTTCAACAAAAATCCATTCACAGATTTCAAAACAATTTCCGTTTCGATTGGATTAACTCGTTAAATCTTTAAACTAAAGATTTAACTTATAGCTTTCAAAACAATTTCATTTCGATGGATTTAAACAAATCATCATTTTAAATCTGTTAAAAAAATAAACAGATTCGACTCATAGCTTTCAAAAAGAATTCATTCATAGGCTTTTAAAACATTTCAATTCATTTTAAATTTGAAACCTTTCAACACAATTTGGAAATTCACTTCTTATATGAAAGCTGTTATTATTGAAAACAAATAGTTTTCGTTTTCAGAAAAATCCAATTTTTATTTACAAGAGTTAAAACTCTTGAATTATATTCAAATTCCAAAATCAATATTTTTTTTTAAATAGTTTAACCCATATATAAACATCTTTAATCCCTAGTTTCAAATTTTAGAATTCAATTTCAAATCTTGAATTTAAGTTTTAAATCAAATTATTAAAACTTCCAAAACTTCATCAAGTTATTCAAATTAAATTTCATCTTTGAAATTCCATTTCAAAAGCTTTTCACTTTAAACCCAAATTTCTAATTTCAAAATCAATTGAAATTAAAATTTCAATTTCAAAAACATCAGATTTAAATTATCTGTGACTTAATCGATTTCCACGTGAAATCCATATTTGTGTGTGTATGGTGTAGTCCAGGGGTTTTAACACAATAGTGCAACATCAATCATCACAGATATATCGATAAGCGGTATAATCGATAACGCTTATCTTCATTCACAGATTCATAGATAAAATAAATTTATCAGTCATAAAGATTCACTATTACAATTCGATGTGGGTTTCGGATAACCAACTGGAATCCGACTCCCTGTCGCATCGAAATTCAAATGTCGTTCTATGGGTCAAGGTTTCATATTCACATAGTAATATATCACAGAAATAGAAATCACAGATCACGACATAAATCAAGATGTATCACAAAACATCACATATCAGGGATATCAAACAATCAAGTCATTCGATAGAATCCAAATATCCATAGATAAGGTCAATTTAGTATCTGATAAATTTAAACTAGATTCAATTTCTATGAATAAGTTACAAATCCTGGTTAATTAATATTAATCAATTACAAATTATCTTGATTAATTATTCTTTAGTCATTTATTAATTAACCTTTGAAAACAAATTAATTAACCTTTAGTTATAAAATAATCAACCTTAATTAATTATTTAAATAATCCTTAGTTAATTATCTTCATTAACTAAACCAATTCTTTAATTACTCTCTTCATTAATCTCTAATCATAAATTAATCTGAATTATTAATTTATAAATTAATTACATAAGTCATTCCTTAATTATCTTATTAATTAATTTAGTTCAATGTCTTAATTATCTATAAGATAATCCCTTTCTTAAACAAAAATGATTTCATTATCATTAAAGTATAAAACATTTCACATTTGAATTTAAATTTTAAATTACATTTTGAATTTAAGTTCAAAATGGTTATTTTTTTAAACTTTTATCCAATTTCAAGTTCAATTTATTTATTTGAAACCAATTACTGTTAAAACTATTTGATTTAAAAACTTTGGTATTAACTTACCTTTAAAAACTTTATTTTTAATTCTTGATTAAAAATCCAAATTAATTTAAAACTTTAAAATTTAAAAATTCCATTTGAATCTATACTTTAAACTTTAAAATTTTTAAACACAATTTTTAAACACTGTTTTGAATTTTTGAACTAAATGTTTAAACCTGGGAACAGACAAGTATTAATGCCTGAACCAAACACTGTCTCGACCAACCCAGATTTTACTTCGAGACAAATGTTCCCCTGCTTCGAGTCATACCCGAGAAAATTTTGCCTCTGCTTTGAGTTTTTCCAGAAATCGACCCGAGTGAGTATTTTTTTTCGAAATTTTGTTTAAGTGTTTTCGACCCGGTAGCCTTTCAATTTTACCCGAGTTCGACTTCGAGTCGAACGCCTGTTTCCCCGCGTAACACTCCGAGTCTCCTTCCTCTTCCCCAAACTCCACAATGCCAGGTATACACGCGAGTGCCCGTGTACGTGCACACACGCCGCCGCCAGTTTCGATCATCGTCGCCGATACCCACACGTCGACGATCACCTCCCCGAGCCCCCTGACCTCCCAGATTACTCGACCCAGTTGCCGATCAAAATCGAGATATACAACCCAGACTTCATCAAAACACCCACCAGAGAATCGACTCGTCCCCCTACCTCTGGCCATCGGAGTCCATGGAAATTTCATCAGAGCTTCGTCGACGTCACCTCCATCATTCCTCCAAACCACGGCGAACTCGATCCATCCTTCAACTTCCAGTCACGACATTTCGAACGCGACCCAAAACACCAAATTAAACCCTACATTGATCCACCGCAATCACCACACCCATCAGAAAAATTCGTGAGCATTTTTCCCAGACTTCATGACCTACCAGGAAGCTCCAACTTCGATCATGAGGATAACGATGTTGCCGATCACCAGAAATTGGATAAAAACCCATTTCAGTTCAACTATAAACTGCTCCAAGCACACTCGACTAAAAATCACCATTCGAGTCTTAAAAATCATAAATTTCTATGATGATTCAGGTTATAAGACTAAATTAACAATTTACAACATTTTATTTTTATCAAATTTTTGCTTGAAACCTGTAGTTTCACTTTCCAGAAGAAAATATCAATTTGTTTTGCTTGAATTCATTTTTAAACTTAGTATAACTCTGTCATAACAAAGTTTCATTTTGAGATCAGTACTTAATTCATTTTAAAATTTGAGATATGATTTTCTTCTTGATTTTTATCAACCTATTATTGAAACAGGGGCTGATTTCTTTTCCCTTTATATACACAGGCATAATCAGATTTTTCTATTGTATATATATAAATATACATACCTACAGCAACAAGTATACGCATACCAACCAGAATGTCATATCTTAGAGAAGCAAATTTATTCAGGCATTCATCTTAACATATCATGGATTAAAGACGAATTTGCTCACTATTTAAGTTTGCCTGTTGTTTATAAGATTCCAGTGATATTTAAATTGTATTTCAGTTTAAATAAACTTTTAAAAACTACACTATGATAAAACAAACAAATTTTGTTTAAACATTGCACCCTATCACAATCTAAATCGAGAGATATGGGTTTTTAAATCAAAACTGGAAACTTGAAAACAGACTGAGGAGCTACAGATATAATCATGTACACACATACATACACTCAGGTAATCACATAAACATAACTATGCCAGATGTAAACATGTAACCATCTTATACTTAAGTAGTTTTTAACAAAATTGTTACTCACAAGCATCAAGTCATATAACAAATTCGAGGTTAAAACAAAAGGTTGCTCACCTTGATGTTTAGGAAGAAGAACAGAAGAGCTTTGGAGCTAACATTTCATTTGCTTAATCTTTTGATTTGCCTGAAACAGTGTTGTTGATTTCCAGGCTTGATTACCCAGATTTACTTAACTGTTTTGATCTTCATCTAATTTAAATTGTTGCCTTTGATTCAATTACTTTATCTCTGTTTCCAGGTTTGCTCTGGAACTTTACTTGATTTCGTTAAATGATCTTGAGTTTGAAATTGTAAGGTGATGTTTTATATTTTTTTTTCTTTGCTCAGGTTTCAAGTGAACGAACTGATGAAGAGGAGTTGGTATATAGGAGAGAAGTTGATATAAAGGAAAAAGAAGTTTACAGGGATTATTCTACTTGTACAACATGTATGGGCTGACATGATATTAGAGGTAAGGCTGGTATGTTGCTAGAGATGGAAACATGTACATTTTTATTTGTTCCCTTGTCTTTATGACCCGAGAAAATTTAAATTAATAATTTATTGAATTTGTACACTTGGTCATCAAATTTGGACTTCGAAGACACCGCTAATTTGCTTTAATGAGGTGCAAATGTATTCTCCATATCTAGTAATGAGATAATTTGGTTATAAATAACACATACCCGTTGCATCTGTACCATTACAATGCGCAAAAAAGGTGTTAAAGCATTTGAAGGTCAAAGACCAACATACATAAAAATATGGAGTGAAAGACGTATGCATATTCAAATTGTACGCTATCCAACAATTTCTTTAAATTGGTATATTTTATGGTACTTGCAAATCACTCGTTGTTATATATGTCTCAAAAACAGAAACCAAGTTAGAGGAATATATTCCTCGTGCACCATTAAAGAGAGACATCGTTAGTAACATTTACTTCAAAATATAGCTCTTGTTTTTCAGTATTTTCTTCCTCTTTACCATGAAAGAAACATGAAATGAAACCTGAGTTGATTGATAGGAGGATTTGATGTACAAAGTTAGAGAGATGATTAAAGACATTAAACACGTACGTGTGGATTCGGAAATAGGATGCACCAATTTGACGAGTTTTGTAAAAGAGCTTTCTTGAAAATAATTAGTTTTCATGGCCATAAGAGCAGCATAATGTTGGACTATCTCAACTCCTCATGATTCAAAATAAACCTATATATTCTCAATCCTCTACACAAAACGAGCCTGGAATACCTCAAAATTTGATAAATGAGTTTGTAGGACATACGATAAACAGTCAAAGAGAAGCACATCACTCAAGCAACAATGATTGAGAGATCAGTAATTCTGTTGATTGTATGTCTGGAGCTGCTCCTACCAAGATGTGTGTTTTTGATCATTGCTTTAACATTTTTATTAGTTTGTCTGTCAGTTTATAAATTATGATAGGTTATGACAAGAGTTTCATATTATTTGATGGCCCCTATGAAATTTTCAATAAAAATAGAACATACAAAGATTTATATCCCCATTGGTGCATAATTTCTTAATTTAGTTACTTTATCTTAAGCAAATAATGTTAAAAGTTACATGGAGATGTCTATCGAATAAAATTAACAGAAGCATTAATTTAATCGTTTGTGTGGGCTTTATTATTTATTTATTTTATTTTTTTGGAAAACAGCACATGATTGAGGAAAACTGCGCTCAAGTAGAATCTAATTTCCCAATGTCAGCAGCAAGATGTTGGGTAAAGTAATCAAGTATTACAAAAAGCACGTCAAAGCAGCTTTTTCAGAGGCTAACGAAGATGCCCGTTCATCAGATGATGCACTAAAAAGTGGAGATGTTGATTTTGCTAACTCACCGTGCCCACACTTTGTGCTCATGCTGCTATGGTAAAAAGATTCATTATCTCATGTTTTGACCCGAGCTTAGTTAAGTAGCAATAGTTTGACTACATATTTAGATATATCCCAATTCTTAGTTGAATTCATCTTATTATTGTTGCAGTTATTCAATGTTGGCTCAGTTGTGTAATAGGAGTATCAAACATCCTTTGTGACATTCTGTTATATTTTTCTAACCAAAATGGTTTCAAAAATATACATGCATATTTTCAACCAAGTATAAAACTATGGTAAAATAAAATTATTTTTGAATAGGTTCATATGCTAGAACCAGTATCAATAAATAATCGTAAAATGAACTAACAAACTCTACCTTTTACTCTATAACAGAGAAAGTGTTGAATTTATGCGATTCATATATGTGTTTGATGTGAAGATTCGGTAGAGCTATGCATTGGAAAGCATTGGAGTTGGTTGGAGGAAGAAGAGTTGTCAGAAGGGGTGAAGTTCCTGCATACTGAAACATACTGCATACGTCTGACCTACCTAGGTCAGACGTCTGACCCTGTTTCAGAATGTTTCCTAAAACATTCTACAGACGTCTGACCCCCCTGGTCAGACGTCTGAAGCGACGATAGTTATTCTTCCAGTTCCGAATTCTGAAGGGCAATTTTGTCAATTCCGGAGCTTGGTTCTATAAACTGATGGTGCAGATTCTTTTGACGTGGATTGATGATCTAGATCATTTAGGTCATCTATATATTGTCTCCTAATCATCTTCCAAATTATGAGATTAGGTTTTAATCAGATTTCCAATAATTGTAATTAATAGAAACCCTAACGAAATCAAATTGGGGGTTTTCTATTTTGAGTGCTCTATTATTAATCTCTTCAATTGAGTAATTGATTAGAGAGAGTCTCCACCTATTGTATCTCTCTAATCATTGCATTGGCTTGTAATCTCTGGTGATAATAATAAAAAGAGTTATTGCGTCTCCATGGACGTAGGATCTTCAGATCCGAACCACATTAAATCTTCTGTGTCTCTTGTTTTTCATATTGTTGATTGTGTTCTCATAATTGATATTTTAAGTTGCATTGGTATTCAAATAGACAATACTAGGTCTTGATTTGAAATCGCTTCCGCAGCGCACCGTGGTGTTGAATTGTTATCAATCCCCAATTTTTCACTACAGTTTGGTATCGGAGCCGGTGTTATTGTTCCGTTTGGATATTAATGGCTACTTCAAGTAAATCTATTGGTAGATCTGGGGTCAATTATGGACTTACTCGTTTTGATGGAAAGGGAGACTTTGGAACTTGGAAGATGAAGATGGAGGCCGTATTAAAGAAGGAGAAGACTTTTAAGATAATTTTTGCGCCTGAGAAGCTGAAAGAGTTAGATAGTGAAACTTTAGAAGAGATGGAAGATGAAGCCCTAACTACCATCCAGCTAAGTCTTTCAGATGAGGTTCTTAGAGAATTTTCTCAAAAGAAAATGGCAAAGGAATTATGGGATGCATTATCTGATGCATATCAGGACAAGTCCCTCACTAACTGAACAATTCTGCAACAACAACTCTATTCGTACAAAATGAAGCCTGGAGCTGATCTCATGGGGCATGTGGATGCCCTAACCACCTTAGTAATGAATTTGAAGGCAGCGGAAGTTGAAATTACAGATGAGGTTCAAGCGGTAATCCTTTTATGTTCCTTGCCTAAGGAGTACACTTCTTTTGTTAATTCTATGATTTATGGTCGTAGTGAAATTAGCATATCTGATGTTAAAGCTGGACTTCATAATGAAGTGTTGATGGATAGATTAGCAAGCACTAGTTTAGACAGTGATATAGAGGGCTTATCTGTTCAGAGAGGAAGAAGCCAAAGCAAGTCAAAATATGGTAGAGGTCGAAATAAATCAAGGTCTCAGTCTAGGGGGCCTAATAAATTGACTTGCAATTATTGTAAAAGGCCAGGGCACTTTGTAGCAACTTGTCCCAAGCTTGAAGGTAGAAGAAGAGACCCAAAGCAAGCTTCAGCATCTACCGTTGAGAAGTCAGATACAGAGAGTGATACCGATGTGTTTACAGCTTCTGGCTCTTTTGGGAAGAGCAATCTATGGCTGATCGATTCTGGCGCATCCTATCATATGACACCTGATAGGAATGGTTTCTCCACTTACCGTGAGATTGATGGAGGAGAAGTTCTGATGGGCAATGATGCTTCTTGCCGTATGATTGGTGTTGGTAGTGTGAAGGTTAGAATGTTTGACGGTGTTATTCGTACTATTACAAATGTTAGACATGTACCAGATTTGAGAAGAAGTTTGATATCTATTAGGGCTCTGAGTAGGCTTGGTTTGAAGATTGTAGTTGAAGGAGAGAAGATGAAAATATCAAAGGGTTCTATGATAGTTATGATAGGAGTAAGGGCAGGAAATCTTTATCTTTTGAAGGGCACTACTGTAGTTGGCGAATCAGCATCTGTTACTTCTGTTGATTCAGAATCTTCCAGATTATGGCATTTACGGATGGGTCACATTGGTGAGCGCAACATGGATGAGTTGAGAAAGCGAGGTTTGATTGATGGTGTTCATCATTCAAAGCTTGGCTTTTGTGAAGAGTGTGTTCTTGGGAAGCAGACGAAGATTTCTTTTGGTACTGGAGAGCATAAGGCAAAGGCTGTCTTAGAGTATGTTCACACAGATGTTTGGGGACCTTCCCCTTGCCCCTCCTTAGGTGGAGCTAGGTATTTCGTTTCATTTATAGATGATTTCTCTCGTAAAGTTTGGGTATAGTTTCTACAGTCGAAGAGTGAAACTTTTGACAGGTTTCGAAAGTGGAAATCTACAGTTGAGAAGCAGTCAGGAAAGAAATTGAAAGTTCTCCGTTTAGATAATGGCGGTGAATTTGTATCACAAGAATTCATCGATTATTGTGAGTCTGAAGGTATCAAGAGGCATTACACCACACCTGGCAACCCTCAGTCCAATGGAGTTGCTGAAAGAATGAATCGGACATTATTGGAGAGAACTCGTTGCCTCAGATTGATTGCAAAGTTGAAAAAGGGATTTTGGGCAGAAGCTTTATCTATGGCGGCTTTCCTCATCAACCGCACACCTTCTACCGCCATAGACATGAATATCCCAGAAGAAGTATGGAAAGGAGAGCCTGTTAGCTATTCATTCCTCAAAGTGTTTGGTTGTCCAACTTACGTACATGAGAGCAGAGGGAAGTTGGAACCTAGAGCTTGCAAGTGTATCTTTCTAGGTTATAGAAGAGGAGTGAAGGGATATAGATTGTGGTGTCCTATTAGCAGGAAGATTGTTACCAGCAGGCATGTGACTTTTGATGAGAAGGCTATGTTGAAGGTGGAGCCTTCCTCATCAGATGACAATGAGAGGACAAATGAAGAATACCAAACACAAAGTAAGTCATCTACTGTTCCTTTTCATAGAAGTTCTGAAGGTGTTTCCGATGACACCGTGGTTGATGAGGAAAGTACAGAGATTAGTACAGAGGATCAGACTCAAGGTGGAGCTTGTTCAGAGTTCAGATCTGTTAGACAGAAGAAGAAGCGTAATTGGCTTAATGATTTTGTTGGATTGAGCATCGAAGACGTTGACTTCGATGACATGCAACATATGCTTTGAATGTTGTCCATAACGAACCCATAGATTATAGAGACGCTATTTCTTCAGTTGACAGTTCCAGTTGGTTAGTTGCTATGGAAGAGGAGATTAAATCTTTGCAGAAAAATCATACTTGGGATTTGGTGCCTCTTCCCACCAACAAGAGAACTATTGGTTGTAAGTGGATCTATAGAGTAAAAGATGGCGGCAATGGAAATTTCAGATATAAAGCAAGGTTAGTAGCAAAGGGGTATGTTCAGAAGAAGGGAGTTGAGTATCATGACATTTTTGCTCCAATTGTTAGGCATACCTCCTTTCGCATTCTATTGGCATTAGTGGCTCATTATGATATGGAGTTGGAGCAACTAGATGTCAAAACCGCATTCTTGCATGGTGATCTGGATGAAGAAATTTATTTACGGCAACCGGAGGGGTTCATTGATAGAAGCAGGCCTGACTATGTTTGTAAACTTAACAAATCTCTATATGGACTAAAACAGTCACCTAGACTATGGTATAAGAGATTTGATAAGTTTATGCTTTCACAAGGATATTCTAGAAGCTTCAAAGACCAATGTGTTTATTTCAAGAGATGTGATAATGATTTAATATATCTGTTGTTATATGTTGATGATAAGTTAATTGCATCTCGGAGTATGGTAAGAATTATGGAGTTGAAAACTGAACTTAGCAAGGAGTTTGATATGAAGGATTTGGAAAAAGCACAAAGAATATTGGGTATGGAGATTTGTAGAGATAGAAAGCGGAGAGAGTTGAGACTCACTCAGGCGCAATACATCGAGAAGGTCCTCACTCGATTTGGAATGGAGAAAGCCAAACCGGTTGGTACTCCATTAGGCTCTCATTTTAAATTGTCAAAAGACCAATCTCCCACATCGAAAGAAGATAAAAGGTATATGGCTGATATACCTTATTCCAGTGCTATTGGTAGTCTTATGTATGCCATGGTATGCACTAGACCAGATTTGGCCCACGCAGTGGGTGTTGTAAGTCGACATATGTCTAACCCAGGCAAGGAACATTGGCAAGCAGTAAAGTGGATACTTAGGTATCTTAGAGGTACCTCATCTGTTGGCTTATTATATGGTGGAGTGGATGGCGACATCTCACTTAGAGGATACTGTGATTCAGATTATGCTGGGGATAGAGATGCACGGAAGTCAGTGTCGGGCTATGTTTTTACACTTGGCATAGGCTCAATTTCATGGAGATCTAAGCTGCAATCTATTGTAGCTCTGTCAACTACCGAAGCAGAATTCATATCGATTGTTGAAGAAACTAAGGAGGGTTTGTATTTACTTCAGTTGTTGGATGATCTTTTTATGGTGCAGAAGACCGTTGAGCTATTTTCAGACAGTCAGAGTGCAATTCATCTTGTTCATAATCAGGCTTATAGTTCACGAATGAAGCACATTGATGTTAGAGGTTTCTTTCTTATGCTGGAGGAAGAACAGAGTAAGATCAAGTTGTTGAAAGTGAATACTTTAGATAACCCCTCAGATATGATGACAAAGCCACTTCCCAAGGATAAGTTTGAGCATTGCTCAAACTTGATCCATTTGATTCCAGCTGCTTAGGCGCCATTGGGCGCGAGATCCAATAACCCCTATGATACTTTGTTGATGAGACATACATATATTGAATCGAGGTGGAGTGTTGAATTTATGCGATTCATATATGTGTTTGATGTGAAGATTCGATAGAGCTATGCATTAGAAAGCATTGGAGTTGGTTGGAGGAAGAAGAGTTGTCAGAAGAGGTGAAGTTCCTGCATACTGAAACATACTGCAGACGTCTGATCTACCTAGGTCAGACGTCTGACCCTATTTCAGAATGTTTCCTGAAACATTCTGCAGACATCTGACCCCCCTGGTCAGACGTCTGAAGCGACGATAGTTATTCTTCCAGTTCCGAATTCTAAAGGGCAATTTTGTCAATTCCGGAGCTTGGTTCTCTAAACTGATGGTGCAGATTCTTTTGACGTGGATTGATGATCTAGATCATTTAGGTCATCTATATATTGTCTCCTAATCATCTTCCAAATTATGAGATTAGGTTTTAATCAGATTTCCAATAATTGTAATTAATAGAAACCCTAACGAAATCAAATTGGGGGTTTTCTATTTTGAGTGCTCTATTATTAATCTCTTCAATTGAGTAATTGATTAGAGAGAGTCTCCACCTATTGTATCTCTCTAATCATTGCATTGGCTTGTAATCTCTGGTGATAATAATAAAAAGAGTTATTGCGTCTCCATGGACGTAGGATCTTCAGATCCGAACCACGTTAAATCTTCTGTGTCTCTTGTTTTTCATATTGTTGATTGTGTTCTCATAATTGATATTTTAAGTTGCATTGGTATTCAAATAGACAATACTAGGTCTTGATTTGAAATCGCTTCCGCAGCGCACCGTGGTGTTGAATTGTTATCAATCCCCAATTTTTCACTATAGAAAGCAGCGATGATGAATCTATGTGGAAGTAAACAATAATGATGTCAAAGAGATTCAATGATCGACCAAAATATCTTATCTGTCCTCGCAACTATTCTATTTTTGGTATAACATTTCAAATTCTAGAGCAGGTGTCACCATAAGAGCACTTTTAGGGATGCAAACTGGCTTCTTTGAAGGGGTAGATAACTACTGCTCTAATAGAAGTTTGAGAGCTGGAATCCATAAAGCTAAGAGTAAATTTCAGCAATATAACCACCAATACGTGTTGCTTATATGTAAACGAACATTAACTTAGGTCTCCAGTTTTCTACTTCTAATCTACTTCTGCAAAGTCACTACTTCTCTTTATCTTTATCAACAAAACCCTCAAATGGAACGGAAAAAAAAATCAAGGTTAGGCAAATTCTAGAAATCTTAAAGTGAATTCGCTGCTAATTTTTAAAAAAATGCAATTTCTCTATACTATTTTGTTGTCTTTTTAGCCGTTGAAATATTCATATGGGCTCTGTACTTCAGTTACAAGAAGGAAGACGACACAAGGGTTAACGGGGTTAGCTTTGGTTCTGTTCAGCCTGCAAAGCCCAGTTTATCTCCAGTTCATTATTTTCAGTTAAGCATTTGAAAATGCAAAAATTCAAATTTTATGTGTCAAAAAAGTCATTTAAATTGACACATAAAAATGCGAAGAGACCGAAAGAGCAAGTGTGCCTGAGGTTGATTTTGATACCTGTAAGAAGTTTGTAATTCTCTAATCTCAACCGCATTATATGTTATCTTTTGTTCGTCAAAAGTTGTCATTAGGATTTTTGTCTAATCGAGTTTTTTTTGTAATTGATAAATTTCATGATGGTTGATCTCCAAATGAAATCCGTTATGTGGAATTAATATTGTAATGGACATAGCCATTTCAAGAAATTGCTTCCTATGTTTGCTTAATATGAATTTATATACAGTCTGAGAAGAAACATTACAACACAGAAAATTTCTACACGCTTATCATGTTATATATATAAAAATTAAGTATTAAAATAATTTATTAAGTTTTATTAAAATTTGAAAGATTAAAATGTTTTTGCTTTAGAAAAATCAAAATATATGGAACTTCAAATTAAGTGATTATATTTTTGTTAATTTGGTTTTGGATTTTAAAAAAAATAAACATTCTAGAGCTTTTAGGAGATGATTTCATTTTTTGCCTGTTAAAGTATAAATGAAATTCTAAGGTAAACATGTGTTTGATTTGCTCTCAAAAGGGTTCATTGCAGATAGAATCATTCAACTCATTGAATATATTAATGTTTAGATTTTGTTTCTGAGGTCATTGGCTCGAATCTAAGGTAATATCCTCCTCTAAGTACTAGTTTTAATATTAATCATGATGATTATGATAGCGACAATAATAATAACAATAATAATCGAATATGTATATCCTCTTGTCAAACAAAATCAATTTCACAATTGTTTATAGAATGCATTAAAGTGAGTTTACGTTGCTAATAATTAAGAACCAAATTTTACTTTACAACCAAGGTACTATTTCATGTTTTTCATCTAAATAGTTGTCTAGTCTTATATTTCAAACCAAAAAGGAAAAAAAAACAAAAAAATGAATTTCAGAAGGATCCAATTTTCTACAGAAGTTCTATGACATTGTTAGGGAATTACAAGGTACTCCAATTAAAACGACCACTTTTCATAATATGTAGTTAGCACTCAATTTCTAATTCTAAGCTCCATGATTCCATTTAATTTTATAGTATATGTGCATACAACTAGGAAGTTTCCACATAGTCATTTCTTTATTCTCACAAAATTACCACACTGATTTTTTTATTTATATGTATTATATTGGGGCTTTTGTGTTGTACATATGATTTTTTAGTTATGTAGACCGTATTCGTAAACAATGGTACCATTTTCAAGCATTCAACTTCTTTTAAAACATAAATAAACATGAAACGTCTAATGTATTTGTATCAACCATTGATTTAAAATGAAATTTTAAAATATTTAGGAGTTTTAAGATAACATGGTTAGATCATCATTTTTGAAATTATTTCGGTCTCATACATTGTAATACGAAAAAGTTGACAAGGGAAATCTTATACACTATCTTAATGAATTGTGAATGAAAACTTCATTTTTGAAATGATAAAATGTTTGAATGTATCAACCCATGTTGGGTTTTAGATAAATATAAAAGAATATGCTCATGTCAATATGTGATTTGACATTTGGATGGATTGTTCATTTGCTATTTGACCATCTGCTTAGCATATATCAAGTTCTAAAGCATTGCAATATAGGGTAATTTCCCTTGGAACAATAAATTTTCAAACAGAAAATGCCTAAAGTTGGCCTTTTTGTTAATACTAAAACGTTTGCTTTATCATCGAGCTTTCCTCTTCAAATCAATATGAAAGTCAAGTGATAAAACATTTTGGGAAACATACATCAAAAATAGAAATTTTATTGAAGTTATTTTCTCAAAAAAGCACTCTTAACTTTCTAATGCATTTTCCAAAAAAAAATGTAGATAAGATTCATGAAATAAATGGCAATAACCAAAAGATTTACATTTTTAACTTGATTTAGGGTTCAAAAATCTGATCATTACTACACATTTATTTCATCTATAGGGGGGTGGAGGTGTGAGAGGGGTTGCATAAGCCTTATCGGTCTTTATTGGTTTCAACTATTTCAGAAATATACTAAAAATATAAAGTTCTTTTTTAGATAAAAAAGCTAATACAGTTTGTAACTTCAATGTATTTTTCTTGGACTGTTTTATCTCTTAATTTCTACATTAATTTAAAGCGGAACACTCGACGCATATGAAAATCAATTCCAATTCAATTTTTGATATATGTTCTTTATAATGGCAACTCCTATTTCAAATGATCATGTAACGACCCCGAATTTTATATAAATTTAAATTAATAATTAATTGTATTTTGGAATAAAAATAGTAAAATAAATTGATTAAATGGATGCGAGTTTCCCCGATATCTAAGTATATTTGTATAAATTGTTTAAAAATTTAAATTATTGTATATATGAGAATATATATATCTGTATTTGAACAGATCTGACTAAATTTGAAATAATATAATATATGTTTGATTTGTGTTTAAATTGTAAATAGATGGGCCAAAGATAAATTATAATGATAAATAAACTATATGGTTTTATACAATGTAAAAAGTAAAATAAATTATAACAACATGTAACTAGAACTTCATTTAAATTACAAAGCAATAGAACAAAAATGTATAGTTAAATACCAAAACAATATTATAATAAGCAAGAATAAAGACAAAGTAATATAATACACAAGTTAAAAACTTTATAACAATAACCATACTAATTTATATATGTATATTAAGTATGGAAGCTGGCAGATATGTTCAACTAAATGTAGGCTGAGAGAGGAAGTAACAACAAAACAATAAAATATGAAACCAGGCTTGGAAACCAAAGACAAAAGAAAAACAAGATAAGTATGGCCAAAGCAAAGCAATAAGTACATACATAATATAATAACAAGAGCTTGTAAACAAATTAGAAGACATACATTTATTAATATCTTCTCAAGTACACTCCTTATACCCATCAGCCGAAATGAAGGTAAAGCAAGAAAAAAAATAAAGTACTCATCCAATTAATACTGGCACACATCAGCCAACAAAAGAAAAAAATATCACTGATCACTTGTACAAACCAATAACATACCCTGTCTACTTCATTTTCTATATACATCAAACTTCTCATTTCAACTTCATTCCAGTTCGTTCCTTTTCACTGAGAAAAAAAAAACTAAAGTAAATGTCATTTAAACTCAAACAAGCTTCTATTAAAAACAACAGCAATTAGATTCATGAAGTAAAACAAATCATTGTAGGCCAAAAGCATTTCCAGATTTTGGTTCAAAGCTCCTCTGTTTCAAAAATTCAAGTTTTTCAAGCCTGTACAAGTTGAGTTCTCTGTTTTTGCTTTTACAAGGTGAGCAACTCCTATTTTTAAAAAGCCTAACCTGTTTTGATTTTTTTTTTGATGCTAGTGAGTAACATTTTAATTAAATATAAAAATATGAATTTGAAGTAAGTATATCTGTGTTCAGCATGTCTGGGTATATATATGCATTCTCTATATATTGAAAATGGATGTATGTGCAAATTTGGTTTCAGTGATATCCTGTTCTGGTCTAAACTTCAGTTGGGTTAAAAAAAATTATTTCTCTTAGTCTATGCATGATTTGGATTCAAGTTTTGAACAAAACTTAGTCGTTTTGTCATAAACTTTAGATTTTAATTTCACTCAGATCAAAATAAATTAATATTTGTTCTGGAAATCAAGATAACTGGATGAACTTGAAATAAATCAAATTTCAGACTTATTAATTCATGGTTTCAGGTATACAAGTTGAATCTTTGTACAATCACATGATTTTTAAATCTTGTTTGGTGATTTTTAAGCAAGGGGTTTAAGAGCAGTTTGATTTTGCTCGAAAATTGAACTTCGATCAAATTTCGGTGATCCATCGATTCGTGTTGCTCGGGGATTTGCGCGGGGATGGAGAAGCCTATGGGGATCCTAGGAAAAATAGTTGGAGTTGGTGGAAGGGACGCTGGCGTCGACGGCGTGAGGGGTAAGTTTGTAAACCTAAATTTTTATGGGGTCGGAATTTTGATTGTCGCGGCCTCGTTCGTACATCGAGTTCAACGAGGGTTTGGGGATAGGTAGTGTAGAGGTTGGCGAGGTCGTGGTCGGAGTCTTGAAGCTTCTGGTGGCCAGCGACGAGAGTGCGAGGCGATTTTGGGTCGGAGCTTTAGTACAGGATTTCGAGTGAATGGCGAAATCTCGAACTGGAGATTTCTACATCGAGTTGATCTTTGTAATCGTGCGTGGCGATGACGTATGACTTACCGGAGGAAGTGCAGTTCGCCGGAGCTTCGTCGGCGGTGAGTACACGTGCACAGTTGGTCGTGTGCACGTTTGGTATTTGAGCGTTGGGATTCTCGAGTAATACTCGAGAAAAACGTTGGGTTGCCTCGGGTCGTATTGTGTGTTCTCAAGCCTGAACCAAGATTTTAAAGTTGAAAAAAAAAGGGATATATGAGAAGAAGAAGTACTCGGGGAAGACTCGGGGTGGTTCAGGGGAGGGCTCGAGTAGTTTGGATTCAGAGTTTAAAACCTGTACCAGTTAACAATTTTTTAAAATTTTAGTTTTTAAATTAAATCAATTTTAAACTGAGTCTAAATAAAGTTTAAGTATATAAATTCAAGTTAGATTGGAAAATCAGATTTTGATAAAGTAAAGTTTGTTTTAACTCAAATTTGTTCAAGGCATTAAGTAGTTAAGTAAGAAAGAAAAAAGAAAAGAGTTGATTAACCAAGTGGTCAAACAATAAATAAATTAAAGGATAATTAATTTATTTAAATTTTAATAAATTAATGGAGAATGATAATTAATTAATGATTAGAAGTCAATAAATCAAATAATTAAAGGATGATTACTCAAAGTAATTGATTTGTGATTTTTAATATAAGTGATTAGGATGATCGCTTATTGTAATTAATTATGAATAATAAATTAATGTTAATTAACCATGATTGATGACTTATCTGATTTAAATTTATCAGATATTAACTGACCTTACTTATGAATATTTGGATTTGATTGGATGATTGAATTGTTTGATATTTCTTGATCTATGATGCTTTGTGATACATTCTGATTTATGTTGTGATCTGTAGTTTACTTATCTGTGACCTTTATATATCTATGATCTGTGAATGAAGATAAGCGTTATAGTTATACCGCTTATCAACTATATCATGTATTTTGATCTGTGATGATTGTATGATGTTGCACTATTGTGTAAAACCCCTGGACTACACCTTTACACACACAAATATGGATTTCACGTGGAAATCGGTTAAGTCACAGATAATTTAAATTTAATATTTTTGAAATTGAAATTTTAATTTCAATTGATTTTGAAATTAGAAATTCGGGTTTAAAGTGAAAAGCTTTTGAAATAGAATTTCAAAGATAAAAGTTATTTTGAATAACTTAATAGAGTTTTGAAAATTTAAATAATTTGATTTAAATTTGAATTCAAGTTTGAAATTGAATCCTATGATTTGAAACTAGAGATTGAAAATGTTATAAATGTGTTTATTTGAATTTAAACCATTTAAAAGTATAATTTTGAGAATTTGGATTTAACCCAAAGATTTCAACTTGTATGAATGAATCAGATTTTCTGAAATGAAACTGTTTGTTTTTAAATAATAAAAGCTTTCAGATAAGAAATGAAATTCCAGTTTAATTAAAGGAATTTCAATATTGAATTGAAAATGGTTTTCCAAGTTATGAATGAATTGTTTTGAAAAGCTATGATTTGAATCTGTTATCTTTAACAGATTTAAAATAATGATTGGTTTAAATCATTTGAAATGGGATTGTTTTGAAAGCTATAAGTTGAATCTTTGTTTTAAAGGTTTAACGAGTTAATCAAATTGAAATGGAAATTAATTTGGAAAATCTGTGAATGAATCTTTTGTTTAAAAGATTAAAGTGTGGAAACTGTTTAAACCGTAAAGGTTGAATCTTTTTGTTTAAAGATTTAAAAATGGTAATTTGTTAAACCATTTGAAAAGAAAGATTTTGGGTTTTAAGTTGTGACTTAATTGAAATCCCATATCCATATGTTTTTAAATATTACGCTCACTATTCGGTTTAGCCGGGAGAGGACCTTTGGGTCGTATAACCCATTCCGAATATGTGATACGTCGTATATGGATAGCATTTGAAGACCGGTGTTGAAGACCGGATATTTTTGAAAACGGAAGGATTACCGTCGAGTTACTCTGCATCGGCTGATCCCCGATATAGAGGTTTTATCATCCTTAGTGACGGGAAGTCCGGACGTGATTGGAAATTATCCGGATTTGCAAGGGCTTCGTGAGAAGTGCCTTCGGTTCTGTTCGATCCCGGAACAGACTTGTATGGATTGTGTGTCTGACATTACACTTTGAGATATAAAGCCGATTTCTTTCAAATACATATTTGTTGGTGGCGGAGAATTTATTCTCTTAGCTTAACACCCTTCTCTGAGACGTACGAGCTCAGAGGTTATGTAGTTGAAATTTATCAGCGATATATCCCAATTTGGTAATGTGGCATGCTGAGTGTTGCTGTGTGATGATCAGTGTTTGATCATTTGTGATATGATCATTTGTTTGATCATTTATCTTTGTGATCATAGGTTGATCATCTGTTGACCCAAAGCGTGGCTTTTTGAAAAAGCGTAGCTTTGTGGACGAGACTTCGTCAGGACCTCACAACCCGGAAATGGTCGAAACAGGAATGTTGCGGCAAGGTTATGAGGGTCGCGCCCTTTAGGGTATGTCATTTCCTTCTGGAAAGGGGTGGTATCATGGTATGGAGCCCAGATACTTACTCATGTGGATACACTTTCTTTATGATGTGTGATGTTGGATATCGAGCGCTCGGATAAAGGTCCCAAAGGACCGGGAGGTGGCATATTCGTGAGTTACCTGTTACAGGGGTAACCCGGCTTTGTTGGTAGAGAGCAGTTTGTCTCTCGGGACGTCCCGCCAGAGGCGATCCCATGCGGCGGAAGGAAGTTCCTTAGCCTGACCATTTGTTGGAAATCCAAAGAAACAATACGCGACTGGTACGGTTTTAGTTGTATTACCTGCTATGGAATGTGGCGGTAACCTGCTATTGAACATGGTAGCTATAGTAGGCATACGATACTGGTCGTATGTTGGCTAAGATTAATATTATACTTTCGAAATGTTTTCTACACACTATGCACTAATAATAATATCAAAAATGATTTGATTTGTGTAGTAAGCATTTTTGACTATCATAAGAAGAAATCTCCTCCAATTCTGCGTTTGCATTGTGTGTGTGGCGGGAGGTCTTATGGTAGTTTCATTTTCCAAAAGCATTGCGGATTTCAATGTTTAAAATTATTTTGCTGTTGTTTAAAAATAAACTGTTTTTGTTGCTCACACCAGTCCCATGACTGATCCGGAGTTTATTGTTCCCTTCCTAAACTCTGGGTGCTCAAAATTTTCCACACGAGCAGTCTAGAGTTGGGTTTCTTTTCAGATATTCAGGTTTAGTAGATTATCTGGAGCTAGTTCATTCATCGGAGTTGCTTATCTTGGAGTTGTGGATTCATTCTTGTCTGAAGATCATTTTGGAGTTATCACTTCTATTGATATTGTTCCGCTGCTGATGTTATCATTTTCTTTTCCGCTGCTATTTGTTGTATCATATCTCTGATGTATATTGATATTCATTGTATCATTCTGTTGTATCAGATATTGTATATCAATGTATTATTCTTTTCTTCCGCTGTGTTATTTACTTAATTGTGTTATAGCTCCGGCGAATCGGATTTGAACGGTCGAATCTGCGACATTCTAGTACAATGTGAAGTACGGATGTTGATTTTCGAGCGGGCAAAACCCGAGTCGTCACATGTGGTATCAGAGCTAAGGTTGAACTTTAGCTTAGGAGTATAACACGTTAAGTAACTCATTAGAGATAGAGTGAAGTAAACTCTAGAATGAGTATCCTTAGATATCCATCCGAATGCCTCAGTAAATTCTCTTACTATCCACTGATAGTAGATATGAGCGCGAGAGAGGACGAGATAGGGGACAGGAAAATACGACTATAAATGGTCAATATCCTGTAACAACAAGGAAGCAATCTTTTTGTCTATCCATCTTTTTTGTTCGTCATCTTTTCTCAATTCTTTGATTATTTCTGGTAGATCCAGAAAAGAAGATTCGATATATTAAAATGGGACATAAACTCCAACTGAGCCAAAATTGTTTGTTTGGATGAATTGGTTGCTTTGTTGCTATGGTTGATAGGTATAATTTAGTTTCTAAACTAAAAATTTCAAAATCATATCCATGTATCTATCTATTCTTTGGGTCCCAGTATATTCTACGGATGGTTAGTTATCCTTTCGAACTAACCGATATCACTCCGTATTTCGTAGATCTGGATAACCCGAGTATCTTGTGAAATGCTAGACAGATTCGTTCTTGTATCTGTTATTGATATTCTGATTTGGTAAGCCAAATGCAGAATAAATGTTCAGTTTGAGTCGATGAAATATTCTTCATCTATCTATTTGTCTCCTTGGCAATTTCGAGGACGAAATTCTTTTAAGGGGGGAAGTCTGTAACGACCCCGAATTTTATATAAATTTAAATTAATAATTAATTGTATTTTTGAATAAAAATAGTAAAATAAATTGATTAAATGGATGCGAGTTTCCCCGATATCTAAGTATATTTGTATAAATTGTTTAAAAATTTAAATTATTGTATATATGAGAATATATATATCTGTATTTGAACAGATCTGACTAAATTTGAAATAATATAATATATGTTTGATTTGTGTTTAAATTGTAAATAGATGGGCCAAAGATAAATTATAATGATAAATAAACTATATGGTTTTATACAATGTAAAAAGTAAAATAAATTATAACAACATGTAACTAGAACTTCATTTAAATTACAAAGCAATAGAACAAAAATGTATAGTTAAATACCAAAACAATATTATAATAAGCAAGAATAAAGACAAAGTAATATAATACACAAGTTAAAAACTTTATAACAATAACCATACTAATTTATATATGTATATTAAGTATGGAAGCTGGCAGATATGTTCAACTAAATGTAGGCTGAGAGAGGAAGTAACAACAAAACAATAAAATATGAAACCAGACTTGGAAACCAAAGACAAAAGAAAAACAAGATAAGTATGGCCAAAGCAAAGCAATAAGTACATACATAATATAATAACAAGAGCTTGTAAACAAATTAGAAGACATACATTTATTAATATCTTCTCAAGTACACTCCTTATACCCATCAGCCGAAATGAAGGTAAAGCAAGAAAAAAAAATAAAGTACTCATCCAATTAATACTAGCACACATCAGCCAGCAAAAGAAAAAAATATCACTGATCACTTGTACAAACCAATAACATACCCTGTCTACTTCATTTTCTATATACATATCAAACTTCTCATTTCAACTTCATTCCAGTTCGTTCCTTTTCACTGAGAAAAAAAAAACTAAAGTAAATGTCATTTAAACTCAAACAAGCTTCTATTAAAAACAACAGCAATTAGATTCATGAAGTAAAACAAATCATTGTAGGCCAAAAGCATTTCCAGATTTTGGTTCAAAGCTCCTCTATTTCAAAAATTCAAGTTTTTCAAGCCTGTACAAGTTGAGTTCTCTGTTTTTGCTTTTACAAGGTGAGCAACTCCTATTTTTAAAAAGCCTAACCTGTTTTGATTTTTTTTTGATGCTAGTGAGTAACATTTTAATTAAATATAAAAATATGAATTTGAAGTAAGTATATCTGTGTTCAGCATGTCTGGGTATATATATGCATTCTCTATATATTGAAAATGGATGTATGTGCAAATTTGGTTTCAGTGATATCCTGTTCTGGTCTAAACTTCAGTTGGGTTAAAAAAAAATTATTTCTCTTAGTCTATGCATGATTTGGATTCAAGTTTTGAACAAAACTTAGTCGTTTTGTCATAAACTTTAGATTTTAATTTCACTCAGATCAAAATAAATTAATATTTGTTCTGGAAATCAAGATAACTGGATGAACTTGAAATAAATCAAATTTCAGACTTATTAATTCATGGTTTCAGGTATACAAGTTGAATCTTTGTACAATCACATGATTTTTAAATCTTGTTTGGTGATTTTTAAGCAAGGGGTTTAAGAGCAGTTTGATTTTGCTCGAAAATTGAACTTCGATCAAATTCCAGTGATCCATCGATTCGTGTTGCTCGGGGATTTGCGCGGGGATGGAGAAGCCTATGGGGATCCTAGGAAAAATAGTTGGAGTTGGTGGAAGGGACGGTGGCATCGACGGCGTGAGGGGTAAGTTTGTAAACCTAAATTTTTATGGGGTCGGAATTTTGATTGTCGCGGCCTCGTTCGTACATCGAGTTCAACGAGGGTTTGGGGATAGGTAGTGTAGAGGTTGGCGAGGTCGTGGTCGGAGTCTTGAAGCTTCTGGTGGCCAGCGACGAGAGTGCGAGGCGATTTTGGGTCGGAGCTTTAGTACAGGATTTCGAGTGAATGGCAAAATCTCGAACTGGAGATTTCTACATCAAGTTGATCTTTGTAATCGTGCGTGGCGATGACGTATGACTTACCGGAGGAAGTGCAGTTCGCCGGAGCTTCGTCGGCGGTGAGTACACATGCACAGTTGGTCGTGTGCACGTTTGGTATTTGAGCGTTGGGATTCTCGAGTAATACTCGAGAAAAACGTTGGGTTGCCTCGGGTCGTATTGTGTGTTCTCAAGCCTGAACCAAGATTTTAAAGTTGAAAAAAAGGGATATATGAGAAGAAGAAGTACTCGGGGAAGACTCGGGGTGGTTCAGGGGAGGGCTCGAGTAGTTTGGATTCAGAGTTTAAAACCTGTACCAGTTAACAATTTTTTAAAATTTTAGTTTTTAAATTAAATCAATTTTAAACTGAGTCTAAATAAAGTTTAAGTATATAAATTCAAGTTAGATTGGAAAATCAGATTTTGATAAAGTAAAGTTTGTTTTAACTCAAATTTGTTCAAGGCATTAAGTAGTTAAGTAAGAAAGAAAAAAGAAAAGAGTTGATTAACCAAGTGGTCAAACAATAAATAAATTAAAGGATAATTAATTTATTTAAATTTTAATAAATTAATGAAGAATGATAATTAATTAATGATTAGAAGTCAATAAATCAAATAATTAAAGGATGATTACTCAAAGTAATTGATTTGTGATTTTTAATATAAGTGATTAGGATGATCGCTTATTGTAATTAATTATGAATAATAAATTAATGTTAATTAACCATGATTGATGACTTATCTGATTTAAATTTATCAGATATTAACTGACCTTACTTATGAATATTTGGATTTGATTGGATGATTGAATTGTTTGATATTTCTTGATCTATGATGCTTTGTGATACATTCTGATTTATGTTGTGATCTGTAGTTTACTTATCTGTGACCCTTATATATCTATGATGTAACGACCCCAAAATTTAAATTTATTTAAATTAATAATTAAATGAAATTTTGAGTTAAATTTATGATTTAATAAATTTTTGAATAAAAATTGTGAAATTAAATTGATTAAATGGAGCGAGTTTCCCCGATATCCAAGTATATTCTGTATAAATCATTTGAGATTAAAATATTGTAAATAGTGTATATGTGAGTATATATATATATATATTTAGGTATATACGAGCAAATTTAATATATATATGAATTGATGGTTAAAGATGGTTTGAGTTTATAAAATAAATATAAGACAATAAATATTAAGTAAATAATGATAATTAACATTTGAACTAGGAATTGAAATTAATATAAGGTAAGTTTTAATTAAAATAGAAGTAGAATATTTGTTAAAATCTAACAACAATTTAGAATAGAAATTTATTTACATTTCAAAGTAGTAAGAAAACTAGAGAAAACAAATAAACAAGAAATAAAATCAAGTGTGAAAGCAAACCAGGTTTGTGTAAAATAGAAATAAATCAAAGTATAAATGAATGAAGACACTAAACAAAAATAGAACAAATAAAATACACTCAAGTTTGTAGACAAAAGAAGAAATACATGCTCAACCATAAAGCAAAGGAACAAGACAGCAAATATCTCTTGTACATATAAGCAAGATAAAACCAATACAACATATCAGCCGAACTAAAATTCTTCATATCAATAAACAAAAATGGAAAAGCCAACAAGTACAAGATATATATCTTTGTACAGCCGAGACAAAGCCTAAGTATGTAGACAATCATATGTAAGTTTTGTACCTAAAGGAATAAAGAAATGGTTTGTGTAAGCTTGATATGAAACAAGGCATTAAATGCCATCACCTATAGTACACGAGACATCTCTTTTCAGCCCCAAAGAGATAAAGATCTCTGAATTATTCGTGTACCAGAGCAGTAAACATAATTGTATATTTGCCAACTTGCCTCATTTTATTTCATTTCAAAAGCTTTGCAAATTCAGTTTCTACAAGTTTTAAAACAAGGCAAAGTCTTAAACAAGTATACAAACCTGGAAATCAATTTGAAGTCAAACATTTCAGTTTTCAAGTTCAAGCATTTCAAAGTTTTCTGGAATCAACAACAAAAATAAATGCAAGTTTCAAGTTTCCAGTTTTCGAGTTGCCTGTTCCAACATTTTTTTCTCTGTTCTGTTTTCCTGGGAAATAAGGTGAGCAAACCTTTAATTCAGAACCTTGAATCTATGAATTTGTGTTATAAATGCTTTGAGTTGCTGTAAATGCTTTACTGTCTTTTATATTTGCATGTGTGTATGTTTGTATCTACACGCATACTTTATACCCTATGAAGCTCAAACTTAAGGCCACCAAGGGAAAATTTAAACTGCATCTAATTCAACCAATTTTAGATTTTGATTTACAAATAGAAAATGATCATAAGACTGTGATATTGTTTTCAAATTTATTCCAGGTATTTATACTCAGTAATTTTTCAAAATAAAATAATATTTATAGTAAAGAATCACTTAAGGCAAAAACTCGAGTATTGAATCATTTCGTTTTGATAATATAATTGAATTCGCATTTGAAAATGACGAATTTTAACAATAGAATCAAAATTTTTAAAGCTAGGATCAAGTAGCAGTTCGAAGTTGAACTGGAAATGGGTTTTTACCATTTTCTGGTGATCGGTGAACGTGGGGCTCTCGAGGTTTCGTGGAGGCGTGGAGGGACGTACGGAGATTCGAGGAAAAATGGTGGGATATGCTCCAGCTCAACGTAGCGATAGCGGCGACCAAATTAAAATTTTAAACCTAGTTTTAAAGGGATCACATATTTGATTCGTTCGTCACCACCAATGGATCGAGTGGCGCGGAAGTTTGGGAAGTGGAAGCTGGGGAGTAGCCGCGTCGATGACCGGAGCTTCGTGGGTTCTCATGGTCGGGATCATGGATTCGAGACGTTGACAGGAATGGGTTCGTTTGGGTTCGAATGTTCCAGTTTGAGCTTGAAGCTCGTTTTTGTTTCTCTGGCGAATTCGTGATGATGGATGCTCGAGTTGATAGGGGGGGGTAGTAGGCGACTGGAAGATGGTCGCAGAGATGATCGTAGTCGGTCGGAGTAGGCGTACATGTGCACACGTGCACACGAGAGTGTGTGTCAGGCATAGTCGTGGGTTTGGGAAGGTGAGGTGGTACCGGGTTCTACTCGGAGTTATTGACGTGGAAACTCAAAGCAGATGAGGTTGGAGGAGAACGCGAAGCAGGCTCGGGGAAATGGGATGTTGGCTCGAAGAATTTTTGAACTGGGCTCGAGAAAAGAAAAGAATCGTGAACAGGTTCTTAAACCTGATCTGGTTTCAGGATTTTAAAATTAAAAAAAAAGCAAGTTTAAATTAAGTTTAAAATAAAAGTTTAACTATGAATTCAAGTAGTTTGAAGCCCAGTTTGGAAATAAAAAATTTAATAAGTTTTAATTACGTCATTTTATTAACTTAGAAATGTTTAAGTAATTAATTTAAATTAAGTATAAAGTTAACTAACAATTAAGTTAACTACTTAAGTTAATGAAATGAATAATTAATAGTTAATTAATGATTTGAATTTATTTATAATTAGAAATGATAAATGATGATTTAATCTAGGATAATTTTCTTAAGAAAAGTGATTAAGAAATGTTATTAGTTAATGAAGAAAATTAACTAAGGATTTTTAAGTATTGATTAAGGTGATTAATTTTAATAATTGATTAGATAAATAAATTTAGATAATCAGTTATAAATTGTTTAAATGAAATTGCTTAATAAAAGTAATTAAGGATTAATCAATTATTGTAATTGATTTTGAATATTTTGATTAATTAAATTTAATTAATTTAGTTTAATTAATCTAAGAAAATCATTAGATAAATTGGTAATCGATAATTAATTTTATGAGATGATTGCTTAATGGTAAATAATTAAAGGATAATTATTTAAAGAATTGAAGGTTGATTTATTTAATTAATAAATGATTATAGGATAATGAATCAAATGATTTGGAATCAGTTATAGTTAATTTACCATGGTCTATGACCCATCTGATTTAAATAAATCAGATAATTATTGAGTTCACTTATGGATGATTGAATCCTATTGATTTCTGAACTGTTTGATATTTCTGATATGCTATGCTTTGTGCTATAAATTGTTTCAGTATGATCTGTGATGAATGTAATTTATTTATTTACAATGCATTCATATTTTCTATCTGTGAACCCGTGTATATAGATAGGTGCTATTGGGATATACCGCTTATTGATATTATGTGATTGCAAATCTGTGATGATTCTACGATGTTGCACTATTGTGTGTGAAACCCCTGGACTACACTTTTACACACACAAATATGGATTTCACGAGGAAATCGGTTAAGTCATAGATAATTTAAATTTGATGTTTTTGAAATTGAAATTTTTAATTTCAATTGATTTTGAAATTTGAAATTCGGGGTTAAAGTAAAAAGCTTTTGAAATGGATTTTCAAAGATAAAATTTATTTTAAATAACTTAACCGAGTTTTGAAAATTTAAATAGTTAGATTTAAATTTGAATTCAAGTTTGAAATTAAGCTATGATTTGGAAACTAGGGAGTAAAGATGATATAAATGTGTTTATATGAATTTAAACCATTTTAAAAGTATAAGTTGGGAATTTGGATTTAACCCAAGAACCTTAACTCGTATAAATGAATCAGATTTCCAGAATGAAAACTGTTTGTTTTTCAAAGAATAAAAGCTTTTAGGTAAGAAATGAAATTCCAATTTAGGTAAAGGAATTTCAAGATTTAATTGAAAAATGGATTTTCCAAGTTATGAATGAATTCTTTTTGGAAGCTATGAATTAAATCTGTTATTTTTAACAGATTTAAAATGATGTTTTGTTTAACCCATTCGAAATGAAATTGTTTTGAAAGCTATGAGTTAAATCTTTGATTTAAAGATTTAACGAGTTAAATTGAAATGGGAATTGATTTGGAAAATCTATGAATGAATCTTTTGTAAAAAAAAAATTAAAATGGTAATTTGTTAAACCATTTGAAAAGAAAGTTTGGATTTAAGTTGTGACTTAATTGAAATCCCAATATCCATATATTTTTAAAATATTTCGCTCACTATTCGGGTTAACCGGGAAAGGACCTTTGGGTCGTATAACCCATTCCGAATAGTGATACGTCGTATATGGATAGCATTTGAAGATCGGTGTTGAAGACCGGATATTTTCGAAAATGAAAGGACAACCTGTCGAATGTCTCTGCACTGGGTAGCTCCCGGTATAGAGATTTATATCACTCTTTTGTGACGGGAAGTCCTGACGTGATTGAAAATTATCCGAAAATGCAAGGGCTTCGTGAGAAGTGCCTTCGGTTCTGTTCGATCCCGGAACAGACTTGTATGGATTGTGTGTCTGACGTTACAATTTGAGATATAAAGCTGATTTCTTTCAAATACATTTCTGTTGGTGGCGGAGAATTTATTCTCTTAGCTTAACACCCTTCTCTGAGACGTACGAGCTCAGAGGTTATGTAGTTGAAATTTATCAGCGATATATCCCAATTTGGTAACGTGGCACACTGAGTGTTGCTGTGAAATGATCAGTGTTTGATCATTTGTGATATGATCATTTGTTTGATCTTATATCTTGGTGATCATAGGTTGATCATTTTGTTTAACCCGAAGCAGGGCTTTTTGAGAAAGCGTAGCTTTGTGGACGAGACTTCGTCGAGCCTCACACCCCGGAAATGGTCGAAACAGGAAGGATGCAGCAAGGTTCTAGGGAGTAGCGCCCCTTAGTGTATGTCATTCCTTCTGGATAAAGGTGGTATCATGGTATGGAGCCCAGATACTTAACCTCTGTGGTTACTGCATTATTATTATCTATGTGGTTTGTTGCGAATCGGGGATCCTCGGGAAGATCGGTGACGATCGGGGGATGGCATACGCGTGTCAGTAGTTACCTATTTTTGCAGAGGTAACCCGGCCTTGTGTTGGCAGAGATCCGGTTAGGTTCTCGGGTCGTCTATTCCAGGGACGTACCCATCGTGGATAGGAAGTTCCTTAGCCTGACCATTTGTTGGAAATCCAAAGAAACAATACGAGCCTTGTACGGTTTTAGTTGTAGAACCTGTCATCTAATATGGCAGCTATAGCAAGCATACTATAATGGTACCTATGCTGGCTAAGATTTATATTGTACTTTTGGAATGTTTTCTACACTATGCACTAATAATAATATCAAAAAGAATTTGATTTTTGCGTAGTAAGCATCTTTGACTATCATAAGAAGAAATCTCCTCCAAGTCTGCGTTTGCATTGTGTGTGTGGCGGGAGGTCTTATGGTAGTTTCATTTTCCAAAAGCATTGCGAATTGACTTTAAAATTCTCTGCTATTTGTTTTTAAAGATAAACTATTTTTGTTGCTCACACCAGTCCCATGACTGATCCGGAGTTTATTGTTTCTTTTCTAAACTCTGGATGCTCAAAATTTTTCTACACGAGCAGTCTAGAGTTTGGTTTTTCAGATAGTCAGATTAGTAGGTTATCTGGAGCTAGTTCAGTCTTTGGATCGGACTGCACTTGCTTATCTTGGTGTATCGTTATTGGGAGTTCGAGCTATTTCTGGATTTGTCTTTGAAGATGAAGATTATCCGCTGCTGATGTTATCGTTTTCTTTTCCGCTGCTATTTGTTGTATCATATCTCTGATGTATATTGATATTCATTGTATCATTCTGTTGTATCAGATATTGTATATCAATGTATTATTCATTTCTTCCGCTGTGTTATTTACTTAACTGTGTTATAAGCTCCGGCGACTCGGATTTGAACGCTCGAATCTACGACATTCGAGTACGATGTAAAGTATGGATGTCGATTTTCGAGCGCGAAAATCTGGGACGTTACATATGATCTGTGAATGAAGATAAGCGTTATAGTTATACCGCTTATCAACTATATCATGTATTTTGATCTGTGATGATTGTATGATGTTGCACTATTGTGTAAAACCCCTGGACTACACCTTTACACACACAAATATGGATTTCACGTGGAAATCGGTTAAGTCACAGATAATTTAAATTTAATATTTTTGAAATTGAAATTTTAATTTCAATTGATTTTGAAATTAGAAATTCGGGTTTAAAGTGAAAAGCTTTTGAAATAGAATTTCAAAGATAAAAGTTATTTTGAATAACTTAATTGAGTTTTGAAAATTTAAATAATTTGATTTAAATTTGAATTCAAGTTTGAAATTGAATCCTATGATTTGAAACTAGAGATTGAAAATGTTATAAATGTGTTTATCTGAATTTAAACCATTTAAAAGTATAATTTTGAGAATTTGGATTTAACCCAAAGATTTCAACTTGTATGAATGAATCAGATTTTCTGAAATGAAACTGTTTGTTTTTAAATAATAAAAGCTTTCAGATAAGAAATGAAATTCCAGTTTAATTAAAGGAATTTCAATATTGAATTGAAAATGGATTTCCAAGTTATGAATGAATTGTTTTGAAAAGCTATGATTTGAATCTGTTATCTTTAACAGATTTAAAATAATGATTGGTTTAAATCATTTGAAATGGGATTGTTTTGAAAGCTATAAGTTGAATCTTTGTTTTAAAGGTTTAACGAGTTAATCAAATTGAAATGGAAATTAATTTGGAAAATCTGTGAATGAATCTTTTGTTTAAAAGATTAAAGTGTGGAAACTGTTTAAACCGTAAAGGTTGAATCTTTTTGTTTAAAGATTTAAAAATGGTAATTTGTTAAACCATTTGAAAAGAAAGATTTTGGGTTTTAAGTTGTGACTTAATTGAAATCCCATATCCATATGTTTTTAAATATTACGCTCACTATTCGGTTTAGCCGGGAGAGGACCTTTGGGTCGTATAACCCATTCCGAATATGTGATACGTCGTATATGGATAGCATTTGAAAACCGGTGTTGAAGACCGGATATTTTTGAAAACAGAAGGATTACCGTCGAGTTACTCTGCATCGGCTGATCCCCGATATAGAGGTTTATCATCCTTAGTGACGGGAAGTCCGGACGTGATTGGAAATTATCCGGATTTGCAAGGGCTTCGTGAGAAGTGCCTTCGGTTCTGTTCGATCCCGGAACAGAATTGTATGGATTGTGTGTCTGACATTACACTTTGAGATATAAAGCCGATTTCTTTCAAATACATATCTGTTGGTGGCGGAGAATTTATTCTCTTAGCTTAACACCCTTCTCTGAGACGTACGAGTTCAGAGGTTATGTAGTTGAAATTTATCAGCGATATATTCCAATTTGGTAATGTGGCATGCTGAGTGTTGCTGTGTGATGATCAGTGTTTGATCATTTGTGATATGATCATTTGTTTGATCATTTATCTTTGTGATCATAGGTTGATCATCTGTTGACCCAAAGCGTGGCTTTTTGAAAAAGCGTAGCTTTGTGGATGAGACTTCGTCAGGACCTCACAACCCGGAAATGGTCGAAACAGGAATGTTGCGGCAAGGTTATGAGGGTCGCGCCCTTTAGGGTATGTCATTTCCTTCTGGAAAGGGTTGGTATCATGGTATGGAGCCCAGATACTTACTCATGTGGATACACTTTCTTTATGATGTGTGATGTTGGATATCGAGCGCTCGGATAAAGGTCCCAAAGGACCGGGAGGTGGCATATTCGTGAGTTACCTGTTACAGGGGTAACCCGGCTTTGTTGGTAGAGAGCAGTTTGTCTCTCGGGACGTCCCGCCAGAGGCGATCCCATGCGGCGGAAGGAAGTTCCTTAGCCTGACCATTTGTTGGAAATCCAAAGAAACAATACGCGACTGGTACGGTTTTAGTTGTATTACCTGCTATGGAATGTGGCGGTAACCTGCTATTGAACATGGTAGCTATAGTAGGCATACGATACTGGTCGTATGTTGGCTAAGATTAATATTATACTTTCGAAATGTTTTCTACACACTATGCACTAATAATAATATCAAAAATGATTTGATTTGCGTAGTAAGCATTTTTGACTATCATAAGAAGAAATCTCCTCCAATTCTGCGTTTGCATTGTGTGTGTGGCGGGAGGTCTTATGGTAGTTTCATTTTCCAAAAGCATTGCGGATTTCAATGTTTAAAATTCTTTTGCTGTTGTTTAAAAATAAACTGTTTTTGTTGCTCACACCAGTCCCATGACTGATCCGGAGTTTATTGTTCCCTTCCTAAACTCTGGGTGCTCAAAATTTTCCACACGAGCAGTCTAGAGTTGGGTTTCTTTTCAGATATTCAGGTTTAGTAGATTATCTGGAGCTAGTTCATTCATCGGAGTTGCTTATCTTGGAGTTGTGGATTCATTCTTGTCTGAAGATCATTTTGAAGTTATCACTTCTATTGATATTGTTCCGCTGCTGATGTTATCATTTTCTTTTCCGCTGCTATTTGTTGTATCATATCTCTGATGTATATTGATATTCATTGTATCATTCTGTTGTATCAGATATTGTATATCAATGTATTATTCTTTTCTTCCGCTGTGTTATTTACTTAATTGTGTTATAGCTCCGGCGAATCGGATTTGAACGGTCGAATCTGCGACATTCTAGTACAATGTGAAGTACGGATGTTGATTTTCGAGCGGGCAAAACCCGAGTCGTTACAGATCAAAAGCCAACAAATGGTTTATGCTCAATTTACTATAATTTGTGGATATCGGATGGACCTCATCGAGTCTTATGAATTTCTATTATTTGATATTTAAATGTTCTTTTTTATTGATTTTTTATGGCGTTCTTGTTTAAAATATCATTTTCTTGATATTTTTCCCAAAAAATAAAATAAGATTATAAGTGCAATTTTCCATGATTAATATTATCGTGAGAAGAATAAAAGTCTTTAATCCTTGTAAGTTGTCTTTTCACTTTTTATTGCCATAGAGATTGGATAAATTATGGAATTCATGGTTGTCATTTAATTATAGTATCCAGTTGAAAATATATCTATACGTTAAAAGTACATGATCTTGTTGAATGATTGACAAATTCAAATTCTTTATTTTACGAGGTTATGGATTATTTTAAACATATGATACATGTTCAAGCGGGCCTTTTGTATTTTCCTTTTACAACCATGTTTTTTTGAGCTTTTTTTAGTTGCACCTAGCGCATTATTTTTTAAATGATGCGACTTCATTTTAAATAAAATTGAATCTGACCATTCTATTGTAAAAGTTAACAATTATCAAAGCAAAAATAAATTGACTCGTTATATTACTTTTATATAGATTATAAAATGGCAATCAAATTTCTTTAATTTGCTTTTGACCTCAACATTTTCTATATAAGAAGGGCACTTCTTTACTTGCCTTTTCATTTTATTTATTTTAATTCCATAATTCGTTGCTATTATTGCCTTTTTCAATGCATTATTTGTTATTCAAATACATACTACTAGTGGTTGACTAATAATAAAGATTCACGATGTATAAGATATCATGGGTCATGTTAATCACCATAACCTTTCTTTGTTTGGAAAATAATAATTTATGTTGAATGAAAAACTTGAATGAAAATAAATGGATACATTACTTAGTTGGTGTATGTCTATGTGCTAATGTGTTTGCGATGATATATATATATATTTTGGATTATAAGCTACACTATATATCTCTTTGTTTGTAAAAGTTGCATAAAGAATTGGCTTGAGACAGGTCGATAAGTAATGGAATCAGTAAGTCAACATGAACTGGTGCTGTATGAGCTGGTAAGTAGCGATCAAATTTTTTTTTTCTGAATGGTACCGTAACTTATCATTTACCAATTAATTATTATTATTGTTGTTGCTATTTGCAACGTCCACAATGTAACTGGCTATTTAGAAAGCATAACATTATTGACCTATATGGAATAGGGACATGCTCTAATGAGATCAATAGAAAGGCTGTGTCATGTTCCATAATTTGATCCAGTAATTTTTCAAAAATATTTTACAGATATTTCTATTTCCTGAACGATTGGAGTCCTTTAATTTAGTGAACTATTCAAGTATGTGAGATGTTATTTACTTCATGATGTATTGATCTTAAGTAGTCCTGTTTTAGTTGGTTCCTATTTTCCCCGCATTTAGCTTGCTACTCATTCTCAATTGAGAGACTAGTAGAGAGTAGTATAATTATGGAGATCAAAAGTTTTTAATCTTTAATGTGTGAATTTAAAATTTGACTGCTCTTTGCTTTTTTGAGGTTGAAGTTTTCTTGCGCTTTTTAATGTTTCACATAAACATATTTTAGTTTAATATATGTATTATGTTCATGGAATCAAATGCAAATCAGTTTGTAAGAACATATTAGAGATCCTTGCATAGATGAATAAAGATATTCTTAAAAGTCCCACATTGGAAAAATAGAAGATTTCACATGTTTATATACTCTTTTCCATCAACCTATATCGGCCATTAGGGTCAGGTAATTTTGTACGAGGGGGATGCTATATGGCCATAGTTTAACACACAAGGGCGCGCCGCCTAGACCGGGCGGGGTCGGTTGCGGGTGCGGATCCAATAGGACTGCTAATGCTCTTACTCTAAATTGCACCAAAAGTTTTGAAGTGCCTTTTGAAACAACTCCCATTGTAGGGTTTGAAGTGTTATGTTTCATCATTACGTCTTAGGCATGGTTGTCATGTCAACTCAAAAGCACACCTTTTGATAACAAATATCTTGAATAGTAGACAACCTTGTGTTTCAGCTAGTTGTAAATTGGCTATAACAATTTTTGGAACAAAGTTAACTCCAATGGATTTTTTTTACCTTTCTTCTTTTTTGAGTATTTTCAGATGTTGAAATTTTTTGGTAATACAAATTTTTCAAAAGTATGTTACAATACAGTCATAGAACTTTCCAACCAAAGCCAAAATGGGTGCAAGTTATGTAAACTAATTTTTAAAAGATAAAATGTTATATAGTTATAGAACTTCCCAACTAAAGTCGAGTATTGATTAAACAATGTAAGCCTGTTTCAATGATTCATTTATTAATCATCATATGTTATTTTAGTATTCTAACCAAAGAACATATCATGCATCGTTCTTTTTTACAACCACGTATGTGATTTGCATTCATTTCACATAGGCATATGCGTATATCCGTGTTTCTATATTGTTTCACATAACTTTCATTTTTTGCATATTAGTTCTATTTTCATTTCCATGATTTTAAATTTTAACGTTTTTCCCCAAAAATGATTATTTTATTTTATTTATATATGAAACTATACTATGTATATAAAAACAATGGATTTCATTCCTCATTGATCTTTTGATATGTATATCTTATTTCATAAAATATGCTCGTGATAAAAGGAGAATTTTAACCATGAGTCGATAATTTAATACCCAAGGTTTATTAGACGATTGCTTGATGAACTTTGGCAAATACACAATCAATGTCTATGTAACACTGTTAAAATAATGTGTTATTTTATTAGTAAGAGAATATTTTTTCCTGGGTGTTATGAATAAATCAGTTTATG
Organism: Allium fistulosum; assembly: GCA_030737815.1. Lineage (NCBI taxonomy): Eukaryota > Viridiplantae > Streptophyta > Magnoliopsida > Asparagales > Amaryllidaceae > Allium > Allium fistulosum. Next base: position 152,703,547 of record CM060906.1, on the reverse strand, counting down.
ACAGCATCATTTTGAGTTTAGCTCTTGAGAGTAAGATCTAAGGTTTATTTATTCTACTGGCTAATTAATCTAGTTATATAATATGTATTCGATGGCCCAAATTGAATTGGGAACCTTTACTACTAGATATTCGTTAATAGTTTATTGTGAGTGCATCACATATATAGGAATAGTTTTGTGGAAATTTAATAATGTAGAGACGAATCCATAGATTTTCTTTTTTATGTTTAGCAAAAATCAATGCGTGTTCCCCATGATAGACTCGACTCTTAGGTATGAACTTTCAAATTTTAATATATGTCACGGGAAAGCTAATCCATGCGATCATCCCTTTTTAACCCTCAGATGGTGTGTTATTATTGTTAGACTCGCATGTGTGTCTAAAAAACACACACACACATGTGTGTGAATGTTAACCGCAATATGATGTAATTTTCTTTAATAATTTATTAACACTTTGTTTGTAAATATGGCAACAACTAAAATTTAATTATTCTATTTTTGCTTAATTTTTTTACCCTTGATGTGGCATTTGACGTGATTTATGATTAATTCAAAATATTTTTCGATAACGCTAGCCTTTCTTGTTTTGGCGAATAGAAAATATGCTTATGAAATGTCCATTTCAAGGTCAACCAGGTGCGCACATGGTTAATTTTTTAGTTTCATCTTCTCTGAATTTGTTTATATTCTGGTTGGATTGAAAATGATTATTTTTTTCTTTTTCTTTTCTTTTTTGCTTTTGTTTCAGCTCAAGGAAAAAGAAACGATGAAGGTTCATTCTTTGGCGATATTAAAAAAATATACAAAAAAGGGTAAATCTTCTCTTGTTAGATCAAAATTTTTTTTCCCGAATTTTGATTAGATCAGTGTTGACTATTGTTACCCATAACTGAATATATATTCCCTTTATTATCTCTTGATCTAGTACACAAGTCACCTTTTGTGTTTGACTTAGTAGTGTCACCATCAGTTTTGTAATGTAGGTTCATGCCTTTCTTATCCACAGCATAATTTGCCCATCTTCTTTAGCACTAGATTGCTTAAAAGATATTCAAGCGAGCTTTTAAAAATTTAATACTACATTCTTCATTTTAAGTTGTCTCATAATTGCTTAGTGATAAATATAAATGAAATAACTCGTCTGAATGTCACTATAAATTAGGGACTATGCTCTCTAAATGAAATATAAATATAAATATAATTGCTTAGTGATAAATATAAATGAAATATTCTTCATCTATCTTTGTGTCTCCCTGGCAAATTTCGGGGACGAAATTTCTTAAGGGGGGAAGTCTGTAATGATCCCGAATTTTTAATAAGTTTAAATTGATAATTTATTGAATTTTTGAATTAAAATTGTAAAATTAATTGTAAATTGAAGTGAGTTTCCCCAATTCAAATAAAACATATATTAAATCATATGAATTTAAATATTGTATATATATGTGAATATATGTATGTATATGTAATATATGAGTAATTTGAATTTATATATATACATTGAATTTGAATTTAAATTTGTAAATAAATGGTTTTCAAAATAAATATAAAATATAGACATTTGACACAACATAAAAATAAATAATTTTGGAATTTAGAATTGATGGTTTGTGTTAGAAATAAATAATATATACATATATAGAAATATAAGTCAATAAGTATTAAAGTAAAATTTATGATAAATATTTAAGCTAGAAATAGAAAAAAAATATATAAGGGATTGACTACAAAAATATAAGTAACACATTGACTAAAATCTAACAACAAATTAAAATAGAAGTTTATTCATACTATAAAGTAACATGACAAAGGAAAAGAACAAATAAATATAAGTATGTAGATAAGTAAATAGGTGAATGGCTTGCAAAAGAAGATACTAGTATAAAAAAAATCTATGTACAAAATCAAATAAGATATGTATAATTGTACAACATCATTAATGCGGCCACCAAGCCAAAACGTATATCAGCAAACAAGAAAAAAAATCTCTGCTAACTAGTACAAAGATAATATCACCCTATACAAATTGTATACTCTGTAAACTTCTTTTACATATCAATCCATTCATTTCAGTTCGACCATTATCTCCTACTAAAACAAAACTTAAACTTAAACAAACTTCAACTAAACAACAATACAAATTCAACTCGAACTAGAGATCAAAGAAGAAAGAACTTCAGCTTGCAAATTTTCAAGCCTGTTTCAAAAGAAGTGCTCTGTTCACTTCTGAAAATCAATTTGAGTAAAGAGCCTTTTCCAAAGCTAATTTTGTTTGATATCTTGATGTTTGTGATGAATGCTAAGAATACGGTTGAAAGAAAAACTTGCATGTATCTTATATACAAATACTTGTGTGTGCATGTCAGAGATCAAGCTTCTGACTCTGTTTTTAGTTTCCAGGATTTCAAATTCTGTTCAAAATTTAATTACTCTTCCTCTGATCTAAACTAAGCTATGGAATCTAAACTAAAGTTGTTAGTTTTAACATGATTCAAATTTTCAAAACAGATTCAAGCAAAAAAATAAATTAAAGTTCCCTGGGAAATTTAAAAATACAAGCAAGCTTCAAAATATTTGAAAATTCAAATATCATAATTTCCGATTTCAAGTATGTCAATCAAATCGTCTTTGAAAATAATGAATTTTAAAAGCAAAATCACATTTTTTTAATCACATATCCACTGATAAATTTGGGGATGGTAAAAATTGGAGTTTTTGTCGAAATCTGGTCATCGTCGTGATGATGATGGTCGAGGTTGAGGATGGAGGTGGCTGAAGCGATATGGGTTTGGGGAAAAATACTCAAAAAAATTTATTTGTTGTGTGGATGTCGTGTGACATTCGTCTGGGGTTTTAACCCTTATTTTGGTCGAAGCAGAAGTTTGGATTGCCGCAGTTTCGTCTTACCATCGGAGTTGATCGCTCCGGTGGGGATAGCGGCGTACGATCAAGAAGAAGCTTCAATTTAAATTTCGTGGCCTTTGATGGCCAGAGGTGGAGTGACGAGACGTTTTTCTGGTGATGGGTTGGCTCCTGGCTTGATTCAACTGGCTCGATTTCGAGTTCAACCGTGTTGAGGTAATCTGGGTGGTCAAGAAGTTCGAATGGGTGATCGTCGTTGTGTGGGTGGTCGTGGAAATGACCGGAGATGGCCGGAGTTCCTGTGCATGTGCACAGGTATCAGGTTGTTCCATTGATTTGTTTTCGAGAAGATGAGGGTGGATGTCTCGAAGGGGTCTTCGGGGAAATTGGGTGCAGGCTCGAGTTCGAGCTCGTGTAGTTTTGGGTTATTCTTGGTCGTTTAAAAACTTAAACAAATTTTAAGTTGAAAATTTTTGTACCTGGTTGATTCAGGGGGGAACTCGAAGTAAACAGGCGATTTCCTCGGGGAACACTCGGGGTTGACTCGAGTTTAGCATTTCCAGTTTTTAAAACTTCGACAATTTAAGCCAATTAAATTTCTAAATCTATTCTTTTAAAAATGAAGATTGTTGTTTAATTGGAATGTGTAGATAAAGGTTTTGAAAGTAAAATATTTCAAATTAACTAAGTTTAAGATGTTTTAAACTTATATTTTTTAAAAGAGTTTATGTTAAATGAAAAACTTAATTAAGTAATTAAGGAATTAATCAAACGTGTTTTAATTTGTTAACTTAAATGTTAAGTTAATTTTTATTGTTAATGATAATTTAATTTATGGGTAATTAAAGATTTATTAACTTGTAATTAAAATGATTAATCAAAGATTTATTACTTAGGAGAAGTGATTAAAGATTTGTTATTAGTTAATGTAGTTATTAACTAAGATTTATTTAAATAATCAATTAATGTGATAAATTGAATGATAATCAGTAATTTGGGTATAAATATTTGTTATTAATCAATGGGTTAATTAAAATTTATTAATTAAAGGATTAATTAATAATTGTGATTTGTTAAGATAAATTAAGTAATTAAAGGTTAATTGATTCATTAATTAAGATTGATTAGTTAATAATTGAAGATTAACTAATAAAATTTGAAAGGAGAATGTATTTCAAATAATTTGTAATTAACTTATGATAATTTACCCAGATTAACAATTTATTCATAAGTAATACACCTAATTTAAATTAATCAGTTGATTAATAAATTTACTTGTGAATGTTTGGACTTGACTGAATGGTTGAATTGTTTGATATCCCTGATATGTGATGCTTTGTGATATATCATGATTTATGTGTGATCTGTAATGTAGTTATTTATCTGGGATGAATGTAATATATTATCTGAACTTTATATATCTGTGATCTGTGAATAAAAGATAAGCGTTATAGTTATACCGCTTATCAATTATACTTCTATATTCTGATCTGTGATAATTTATTGATGTTGCACTACTGTGTAAAACCACTGGACCACACTTTTACACACACAAATATGGATTTCACATGGAAATCGGTTAAGTCACAGATGATTTAAATTTAATGTTTTTGAAATTGAAATTTTAATTTCAATTGATTTTGGAAATGAATTTGGATTAAATGATAAAGCTTTTGAAAAGGAGTTTTTAAGATAAAGGTTATTTTGAATAACTTGGTAAAGCTTCCAATTTAAATAATTTAATTTGAATTTGAATTCGAAATTTGGAATTGAATTCCATGTTTGGAAATTATGGTAAAGATGTTATAAATGTGTTTATATGAATTTAAACCATTTTAAAAGTATGGTTTTGAGAATTTGGATTTAACCCAAGGACTTTAACTCGTATAAAAGAATCAGATTTTCCGAAATGAAAACTATTTGTTTTCAAATGATAAAAGCTTTCATATAAGAAATGAAATTCCAATTTAAGTTAAAGGAATTTCAAGTTTGAATTGAAAAATGGTTTTCCAAGTTATGAGTGAATTCTTTTTGAAAGCTATAAGTTAAATCTTGATTTAAAGATTTAATGAGTTAATCCAATTGAAATGGAAATCGATTTGGAAATCTATGAATAAATCTTTGTGAAACTGGGTGAACTTTGTGAAATGAATCTTTTTGTAAAAGATTAAAATGGTGATTTGTTTAAACCATTCGAAAGGAAAGTTTTGGATAATAAGTCGTGACTTAATTGAAATCCCATTATCCATATGTTTTTAAATATTACACTCACTATTCAGTTTAGCCGGGAGAGGACCTTATGTCATATAACCCATTCTGAATAAGTGATACGTCGTATATGGATAGCAATTGAAGACCGGTGTTGAAGACCGGGTATTTGTGAAAACGATAGGATAACCTATCGATTGTCTCTGCACTGGGTAGCGCCCGGTATAGAGATTCCCTAAGTGATGGGAAGTTCGATGGGATTATGAATCCCCGGATTGCAAGGGCTTCTTTGGAAGTGCCTTCGGTTCTGTTCGAACCCGGAACAGACTTGTATGGTTGTATGTCTGACACTACACTTTGAGATATAAAGATGATTTCTTTCAAATACATTTCAGTTTGGTGGCGCAGAATTTATTCTCTTAGCTTAACACCCTTCTTTGAGACGTACGAGCTCAGAGGTTATGTAGTTGAAGGTTATCAGTGATATACTCCCAATTTGGTAGTGTGGCATGCTGAGTGTTGCTGTGTGTTGATGGTCATTTATTGATCATTTGTTGATCAAAGCATGGCTTTGTGAAAAAGCGTAGCTTTGTGGACGAGACCTCATCGAACCTCACAAACCGGAAATGGTCGAAACAGGAAAGATGCAGCAAGGTTATGAGGGTCGCTCCCTTTAGGGTATGTCATTTCCTTCTAGAAAAAGATGATATTATGGTATGGAGCCCAGATATTTACCTATGTGGTTGCTCCAATCTCATTTACTGTGTGATTGTTGCTGTGTGATTGAGGCCTCGGATAAAGGTCCCAAAGGACCAGGGGGTGGCATACTCGAGTAGTAGTTACCTAGTGACAGAGGTAACCCGGCCTTGTGTTGGCAGAGATCCGGGTAGGTTCTCGGGACGTCCCTCTAGAGACGTACCCATTGGCAGTAGGAAGTTCCTTAGCCTGACCATTTGTTGGAAAATCCAAAGAAACAATACGAACCTTGTACGGTTTTAGTTGTATAACCTACTATGGAATGTGACGGTAACCTGCTATTGAACATAGTAGCTATAGTAGGCATACAATAATGGTTGTATGCTGGCTAAGATTAATATTATACTTTCGAAATGTTTTCCACTATGCACTATTAATAATATCAAAAGAGTTTTCTTTGCTTAGTAAGCATATTTGACTATCATAAGAAGAAATCTCCTCCAAGTCTGCGTTTGCATTGTGTGTGTGGCAGGAGGTCTTATGGTAGTTTCATTTTCCAAAAAGCATTGCGGATTTCAATGTTAAAACTCTTTTGTTGTTTGTTTAAAGAAAAACTGTAATAGTTACTCACACCAGTCCCATGACTGACTCGGAGTTTATTGTTCCCTTCCTAAACTCTAGGTGCCCACAATTTTCCACACGGGCAGTCTAGAGTTGGGTTTTTCAGATAGTCAGGTTTAGTAGATTATCTGGAGCTAGTGAAGTTTTGGAGTTCACGCACGACTGACGTTGCTTATCTTGGTGCAACGTGATGGTGGTTCGAGCTGATGTTGGAGTTATTGGTCTCATTCTCTTTGTCGGATCATTTGGAGTTATCACTTCTGTTTTCCGCTGTATCATTATTTATCTCTGATATTCTTGTATCATATTGATATCATTATTGTATATCATTCTGGATATTGTATTCATTGGAGTTGTATATGATATCATTGATTTCTTTATTCCGCTGTGTTGTTATACTTACTGTGTTATAAGCTCTGGGGAGCCAGATTCGGCGTTTGAATCTACGGCATTTGAGTACAAGTGAAGTATGGGTGCCGATTTTCGAAGGTCGAGTTCAGGAACCTCACACTTCTAATAATGGTGGGAAATAAGTTGGTATATCCTCAGATTGGCTTCAGAGGCAGAAAAACCGACTTACTTGATAATGAAGCTCCTGAGAGAACCTTATTTGATTAAGAGGAGAATGGGGATGAAAGATCAGAACTTTATTGAATCTGATGTTGTTTTGGAGAAAATCGAGGGTGTTGAAATGGGGAAGAAGAAGAAGTGGAAAGACGTGAACTTAATGAATCTTATTTTCCACTTCTTGCTTGAGCTGTAGTAACATGGGATCGGTGGTTTCCTTCTCTCTGACCAGCTTGTCAAAATCTTCATCGCTGTACTTTATAATCGCTTTCGTCTCCTGCATTTAGTTCAAATCTCGAATTTCAATTAAGTTATCACAACAGATGACAAAAAGTTAAATCGTGTGAAATGTTGAATATTTTGTGCTTGTGTGAGCGCCGATGGGTGTGTTAGGGGTGGGTGTGTGTCTAAGAGACACCAATCAGTTTATTTGAAATTGTCTTGGAGAGACTAAGAGTTTAATGTCGGAGAGGAGGAAGAAATTAAAGATAGGTTGATCGTATGTCCAAAGCTGCTCCTATCAAGGTGGGTTTAGTTAAGTAGCAATCATTTGACTACATATTTAGATATATATTCCACTTCTTAACTGAAATCTGCTTATTATTATTGCAGTTGTCAATGAGATGGATGTGACTGATAGTTTTGAGATTTTAGTTGAGGCGATGAGCTTTTAACAGTTCTAATGTTTTGTATGAAAAAAATTGCTGTGTTGGTGATATGACCATTGAAGAAAAGATACAAACAATCTCTGTTTTCAGATTCAATCTGTTAATAGAAGCGTCATTGCCTTTTATAAGGTTTACCCATCTTTGCTGAAAGCGGATGATACTTTTGTTGCTGCTACAATCCCGTCCAATGGTTCGTTGTGTAAGATAATGGAGCTGAAAATGTTTGAGAAGATTGAGGTGACTTGGTTCTCTTCCACCTTGAAAAGGTAGGTTCGTGTTTATTAGTTGATTTAGAAGGTAATCCCACCTTGAAAATTTCGATATCAAACTAATACTTTTCAAATACTGTTATATGTGAGTCATAATATTGTCTCTGTATAAAGTAAAAAAAAACATTATATGAAAGGCTAGTCTTCATACTCTCTTTATATTAAGAAAAAATTATAATATGAAAAGCCAGTCTTCTTATTTCCATTACTTTATCAAATGGTTATCTTATTTGGTACAGAGACCAGGCCTGGTGATGTGGTGGGTATAAATGCAGCATAATTAATAAGATGCAGTATACAAATGTATTAGCATGATATTGTTACATAAATCATGCAACATATTTAGTTAAAGCTGATTAATTCCTATTGTTTCCAACACTTGTTTTACCTCTCATCCTCTAAACCTATTTCTATTCAATTTTCAAGTACTTTTATATTATAAAATTCTATAAATACACGAATATTTTTTCTAATACTCACGTAAATAGTGATATTTCTTCTAATACTCACGTAAACACTGATGATGTCAAGATATATCCCGCTTCTTAATAGAATTCGTCTTATGATCATTGTAGTTGTTCAATGTTGGCTCAGGTGTGTAATAGGAGTATCCTATTTTATATAAACTACTTGATTACACAAATTGCAATTTTTATTATAGTACAAAGAAAAATGAAATTCATTTTCTATTTTACTAAACTATCGTTTGTTCCATACTTTGGAGTAGGATTCTTAAGATTGCAATTTTGTTGATACCGGTGTGAATAATATATATTTTTATTAGTTGTATGATCAGAACCAAAAGGAAAATATAATATTTTATTACTTATTTCCCAATAAAAACAAGTGTTTTGTTGATATAGTGTCAACAAAAATGCACTCGTATTCATCCCAAGTTTGATAAAAGTTATTCAGTTTTGGAAAACATATACAGGCTTTATGTGAATTATAACCTTAACAAAAAGAGTACAATACCTACTAGAAAACTTAAGTTGTATATTATCTCCATAGATTTAGTTACTAACATTCAAATATATGTAAATATTTTGAATTTATTAGAATTTAGGGAAGCAAAAAGAACCTATGTATCCAGGTGCTGGGATTATCCTTAAGAACAAAGAAGTTGCTAATCAGCATCAGAATATATGTATCCAGAGGCTGGACCTATTAAAGTGTTATGTTAACCTTGCAACTCTTTTAGGTTCAGCATCAGGACCTTTATTGAGGAGTTCTGAACAAGTGGAACAACATGGAACATCCAAAGAGTTGGTAATCAGATTTATATATTGTGATATTTTGCTATTTTAGGCATTCTATTTATTCAAACCATAATAAAAAATGTTACATACTTTACATACTTCAGAATAAAACAAAGCTGGGACCATTTAATCTTTCTAATATATTAGTGAAATCATCGGTTAAAAGCTGTGGAGTAACCCAACTTGAAAAATTAAAATTAATGGTAATCATTTTTCATTTTTTTCAAAGCTAAAACATGCTATTTTTGTCCATTTTGAAATTGTTTATGTATAGGATACATCTCTTCATCATGGAACAGAAAATCATGAAGCTTTGACAGAAAACAATAATGTTGAGAATGATGATGATGTTCGGAAAGATAAACAACCAAACACCAAAGGAAGCGTTCCGGATTATTAACTCTAGAGGTCTTAAGAATTGTCAATGTAATCATTGGATTACCTATGAAATTCTGTGATTAGAAAAGGATTAACGAAGATATCGGGGTATGACTTAAATTTCAAATCCAGTGAAAAAATAAAAGTTATAAAATATACAATGATTTTTATAACTGAATCATCTTTAGTATTGTTTGCTAAAAATAATAAGATTTTGCTATTCCATGTCTCTAGATCATATTAAGTTGCTAAAATAAGCTCATTGCTTGCATAATACTAAAGTACCCAAGGAAGCTGGAAAATTAGTGTTGGTAAATGATCTTTATGTTAGGGAAAATCTCTTCAGATGATCAGTCTAAGGGAATAAAAAACTCAACGTAGCAGAAAACAACTGGATCGCGATTGTAGTGAGATAGAACAAATAAAAGATGAACACTAGAACAGACAGTCACAGATCTATGCAATGCAGAAAATAAATAACACCAGTATTTATAGTGGTTCCACTACCGCGAGGCAGTGTAAGTCCACTTGGGGAGAGGAGATTTTATTAATCACTAGAAGATTAGACTTATAAGATTGATTCACTTTTAGAGGCTATACATAAGAATAATTTACAATACAGACAAAGTTCTACAGAGTTTCAGCTCTCTAGGATGGCTCAGAAATTGGCTGAAATTAGCTCTCAATTTCGGCTACCATTGTTGTCTGGAAACTCCCCTATTTATAAAGTGAAGATATGAGAAGGGGTAGCTGCTATATAGCAGCCTTGAGATTTGGTTAGGCGTTAATCTGGTCCGGCAAAGCTCTTGGTTCGGCATGCATCTGGCTTGACATCACTTTGGTTCGGCAAAACATCGAGCTAAAAACTTGGACCGGTAGGCAAATCACAATTTTGGACCGGCATGCTCCAAATTGCCGAACGAAAAGCTTTGTTCGGCAAATTACCGAACGAAATATTTCGTTCAGCAATTTTTCTTTACTTCTCAAAGCTTCCTACCCGAATGAAATCATTTGTACTCTAGATTTTACCATTCCAAAATCCTCATTCCTCATTGCCGAACGAGCTTCAACCACCGCTCCAGATCTGGACGTACATCTGCTCCTCCACCGAACCAAAATCTCCCACTACCGATTCCTTTTCCACGACTCTCTCTTCTTCTTCTTCATGCTTTGATTTTTAGGGTTCTTCCCCCCATGGAATTAGGTAACATATCTAACAATATCCACCTTGTTACCTTATTCCATAGAAACCATCCAACTTCATCTACACCTTCATGCATCAAGCGATGGATACTTACCCAACGAGCTTCGGCAATGCCATCACCCATTACACTCTGTCAACGAACTCGGGCAAGGCCACCGCCCATCAACAAAGTGTTCGAAGTACCTAGTCTATGTAGAACCTATCAATCTCCACCATGAAAACAAATGTCTCCATGAACCATCTCAACTCTCCCCCCGTGCCACCCAGTGGCACCTAGCACTTCATTAAGCGAATCAAGTCCGAGCAATGCTTGAATTTAGCAACAGGCAATGACTTGGTAAACATGTCTGCTGCGTTGTCCTTTGTGTGAATCTTCTGAAGATGAACTAGCTTCTCTTCACTCATCGAGACAAGGAACGACTCTCTCACCTCAATATGCTTTATCCTTGAGCTGAACGCCAGATTTTCAGCTAATTGAATTGCACTTTGATTGTCACAATGCACATTCACTCCTTCGTATGCGAAGCCCAAATCACACAACAACCGCCTCAAGTAAAGAGCTTCCTTAGCTGCTTCAACCACAGCTATGAGCATTGCCTCTGTAGTAGACAAAGCCATAATCGTCTGCAACCTCGTTCTCCAACTGATTGCTGTCCCACCAATGGTGAACACATATCCAGAGGTTGACTTCCTTCAATCTCTATCACCGGCATAGTCGAAATCGCAAAATTCAACCAAACTGAAATCTCTTCCTCTGCCGCAAAAGACAAGTCCATGGTTTGGAGTTCTTCTAAGGTATCTAAAGATACACTTCATTGCTTCCCAATGCGTCTTTCCTGGATTCGCTATGAACCTACTCACCAATCCAACTGCCTGTGCAATATCAGGCCTAGTGCAGACCATGGCATACATCAAGCTGCCAACTGCACTTGCATATGGGACCTTCATCATATAAGCCTTGTCCTTTTCCGAGATCGAAGAGCCTTTACTAGAAAGTTGTATGTGCAAAGGCATGGGTGTGCTGATTGCCTTTGCCCCTTCCATGCTAAACCGAGCAAGCACCTTTCAAATGTACTCCTTTTGAGTGAGGCTAAAAAGACCTAGCTTTCTATCCCTTTGGATTTCCATACTCAAAATTTTCTTTGCTTCTCCAAGGTCCTTCATTTCGAATTCTGCTTTTAGCTTTAGCTTCAAACTATCGATTTCAGCCTTATCCTTGGAAGCAATCAACATATCATCCACGTACAAGAGTAGGTACACCCATCTACCCTTCTTTAAATGCTTGAAGTACACACAAGCGTCTTTGATGCTACGATCAAAACCAAGTGAAAGCATAAAAGAGCCAAACCTCTTGTACCAATGTCTAGGAGACTGCTTAAGTCCATACAATGACTTCTTCAATTTACAAACCCAATTTTCTTTCCCATCTAAAACAAATCCTTCTGGCTGCTTCATGTAGATGGTCTCATCCAAGTCTCCTTGTAAGAAAGCGGTTTTCACGTCCAGTTGCTCCAGCTCCAAGTCATGAGCTGCTACGATAGCGAGCAAAATGAGGATGTACGTATGCCTCACTACTGGAGAGAATATCTCATCATACTCCAATCCTTTTCTTTGTGAAAACCCTTTAGCGACTAGTCTAGCCTTGTATCTCCCATCATCCTTCACCTTGAACACCCATTTGCAACCTATGGCTCGGCTTCCTTGAGGAGGTGGTACCAAATCCCAAGTCTTGTTCTTCTTCAATGACTCTAATTCTTCTTCCAAAGTGCACATCCACTTCGAACTGTCACATGACTTCAAAGCTTCATCAAGGTCAAGCAGCTCCTCATGAACCACATGTAAGGCATAGTCAAACATATCACCAAGGCTAAGGTTCGCAAACTGCCAATCACCATACCTTTCGGCTGGCCTAATATTTCTACGACTGACCCGGGTAGGTACTGCTTCGCCTAAACTTCTTTTAGCTCCACCTTGAATTGAACTTCCTCTAGATTCATGCACATCACCAGCACTACTAGAAGGTACATGTGGACTATCCTGTGATGTTTCATCAACTGTGTTTTCCACAACAACATCAACAATAACTCTACTATTTGGCTGGAACACGGGAATTTCTTCCATCTGCTTAGGCCTATAAGAATCTTCTGATGTGGTAGGTAGCTTCTCCTTTGGATTGAACATAGCAGACTCATCAAAGGTAACATGTCTGGAATGAACAATCTTCCGATCAATAGGGTTCCAAATTCAATACCCTTTTATACCATCGGTGTATCCCATTAGTATGCCCTTGTATGCTCTAGCCTCCAACTTGTCATCACCTGTATGATGAACGTACAGAGGGCAACCAAAAATTTGGAAGTAACCAAGATACACTTCTTTACCTCTCCACTTCTCCTCTGGAATCTTCCCATCTATGGCTGAGCACGGAATTCGATTTATGATATGTGTCGCAGTTGATAATGCCTCAGCCCAAAAGCCTCTAGACAAGCCTGTCGTCAATCTCAAGCAATAAGCCTTCTCTAGTAGAGTCATGTTCATCCTTTCTGCAAGCCCATTGGATTTCCAATCTCCGGGTGTAGTGAAATGTCTCTGAATGCCATGCTGTCTACAGAAATCGAGGAACTCCCTAGAGACAAATTCACCGCCATTATCAAATCTCAGCACCTTCAACCTAGAACCAGATTAGTTCTCAACAAGTGCTTTCCAGTCTTTGAACTTCTCAAAACTCTCTGATTTGGCCTTCATCACATACACCCATACTTTTCGAGAAAAGTCATCAATGAAAGAGATAAAATACTTTTCTCCTCCAAGAGAAAGAGTAGCAACCGGTCCCCAAACATTTGTATGTACGTACTCAAGTACTCGCCTCGATCTATGGAGTCCAACTCCAAAATTCCATCTTGTCGAAGCTTTCTCCTTTGATCATCTTCCGTCTCCGAAGCAACTCTAAGCCCTTCTCTGAAATATGATACAACCTGAGATGCCAAAGCTTTGTGGTATCCAAAGCATGAGAACTATCTACTCCAACACACGACTATCCAAGCACTCAGATAGAAGGCTTGACTTCACATCTTTCACTGTCAATGTGTCTCGAGCGAAGATAAGGCTGTTAGCGAAACCTGTGTATCGCTCCAGAAGAGAACACAAAATAATCATTGCCATTTGCTCCTCATCCATCTTCAAGTCAACAGTCTTCATCTTCATCACGAGATCATCAAAGAAATTAAGGTGTTCCTTCACTGAAGTACCCTCTCTCATCCGCATGGTGAAAAATGTCTTCAACAATATCAGACGGTTAGTCAAAGATTTCTTCAAGTAGAGATTTTCTAGCTTGGTCCAAATGCCCCTAGAAGTGGTCTCATTGCTAATCTCTGAGATGACATTCTCTCCCATAGCTAGATTTAAAGTATTAAATGCTCATTTCTCCATCTCCTTCCTTTCCGCGACTGAGATGTCAACCGTCAACTCCTCAAGGGCAAATACTACTGGATGGATGGACTTCATTCCTCATTAGGACAACCTTCATCCTCCATTTCCACTTCTCGAAGTCTTTATCCTCATTCCATTTCTCAATTGCTAACTATGATCCTGATGTGATATACATCCCTCTAGTATAGGGTCTTGTAACAATTGGAGTCGCTTCATCTCCTTCCATAGCGTCTAACACTCCTCAATCAACCTTGCAGCTATAATACCAGACTATTAGGGAAAATCCCTTCAGATGATTAGTCTAAGGGAACAAAAAACCCAACGCAATGGAAAACAACTGGATCGTGATTGTAGTGAGATGGAACAAACCAAAGATGAACACCAGAACAGATAGTCACAGATCTATGCAATGCAGAAAATAAATAACACCAGTATTTATAGTGGTTCCACTACCACGAGGCAGTGTACATCCACTTGGGGAGATGGGATTTTATTAATCACTAAAAGATTAGAGTGACGAAATTGATTCACTTTTGGAGGCTATACATAAGAATAATTTACAATACAGACAAAATTCTGCAGAGTTTCAGCTCTCTAGGATGGCTCTGAAATTGGCTGAAATTAGCACTCAATTTCGGCTACCATTGTTGTTCGGAAGCTCCCCTATTTATAGAGTGAATATATGAGAAGGGGTAGCTGCTATATAGCCGCCTTGAGATTTGGTTCGGTGTCAATCTGGTCCGGCAAAGCTCTTGGTTCGGCATGCATCTGGCTTGACATCACTTTGGTTCGGCAAAACACCGAGCGAAAAACTTTGACCGGCAAGCTCCAAATTGCCGAACGAAAAGCTTTGTTCAGCAAATTACCGAACGAAATATTTCGTTCGGCAATTTTTCTTTACTGCTCAAAGCTTCCTAACCGAACGAAATCATCTCTACTCTAGATTTTACCGTTCCAAAATCCTCATTCCCCTTTGCCGAACAAGCTTCAACCACCGCTCCAGATCTGGATGTACATCTGCTCCTCCACCGAACCAAAATCTCCCATTGCCGATTGCTTTTCCACGACTCTCTCTTCTTCTTCTTCTTCATGCTTTGATTTTTAGGGTTTCTTCTTCCTTCCATGGAATTAGGTAACATATCTAACACTTTACACTTTGAATATTTCTTTGATTTGTGCATTATTGCATTAGCCATTTGTAGGTTACAAAAGTAGAAAAGTTTTGATGCTTTTGATAAACAAAAGTCTGATTTTGCTGCCAAAAGCTAAAGGGGACGAAAACCCTCAATAGCCTAAAGAGCAAAGGACTTATATAAGACATGGAATAATTCAAATGTCTCTTACATTTCTATGTTTTCCCAAGAAACAAAAACATTAGTTTATGTAAGTCACATTATTCGTGTTGATATCTTATGCTTATTTTATGCTTTTGATTATCATTCCCTGTGTACATACGTGCATGCACACACATACATACATATATATATATATATATGAGAAAAGAAAACTTCGAGATCCATTTTATTTTCTCTATCATTATTTTCTCAAGCCAACTTTTACAGAGAAGTAACACTTATATATGTACAAGCAACAAAACAAAAAACACGTGCCATACGGCTGTACACAATACACTGTACAAATACAATTATATTCAACATCCCCCCCTCAAGCTGGACTTGGTAGTTGAGAAACAAGTCCAAGCTTGGCAGAAAGAAAACCATGTTGATCGGCTCCCAAAGGCTTAGTGAGCAGATCTGCAAACTGAAGAGAAGATTTCACATGAATGATGTTGATAAATTTTGCATCCACATAGTCTCTTATAAAATGACAGTCAACTTTCAAATGCATGGTTCTTTCTTGAAAGACCTTATTTTCTGCAATATATTTTGCTGCAATGTTATCACAAAAGAGGTTTATAGGAAGAGACACTTTCACATGCAAATCTTGAAGAAGACCTTCCAACCAAAGTAACTCACTTGTAGTATAACTCATGCTTCTATATTCGGCTTCACAAGTGCTTTTGGATGTGGTCTTTTGTTTCTTGGTTTTCCAAGATATTAATGAATTTCCTAAGAAAATTGTGTAACTAGAAAGAGATTTTGCAGAAAAAGGACAACTCCCCCAGTCAGCATCACAATATGCTTTAAGATTGAGATCAGAATAAGCAGAATAGAACAAACCAACATTTATATTACCTTTAAGATACTTAAGAACATGCAGAGCAGCAGCTAGATGAGATTGTGCAGGAGAGTTTAGAAATTGACTGAGTTGTTGCACTGCATATGAAATATCAGGTCTGGTCATGTTGAGGTATAGAAGTTTGCCAATGAGCCTTCTGTATATCTCGGGATCCATAAGCAAAGGAGTATCTTGTGTACTCAGTTTCAAATTCTTAGGTAAAGGAAAAGGCACAGGCTTGGATTCTTCCATATTTGTATCTTTTAGAAGATCTAATATATATTTTATTTGATTCAGTAAGATCCCTTCTTTTGTTCTGCATACCTCTATTCCTAGAAAATACTTCAGCGGACCCAAGTCTTTGATTGTAAAGGAAGAATGAAGAGAGTGCTTAATAGCTTGAATTTCAGTATGAGAATTGCCGGTTATTAGCAAATCATCAACATAAGCAACAATAGTAGTAAAAGATTCATTTTCAGATTTAATAAAAAGAGAGTAATCTTGTTTTGATTGCTTGTATCCCAAAGAAATCAGATGCTTGCTGAGTTCTACATTCCATTGCCTTGCAGCTTGCCTTAACCCATATAAAGATCTCTTTAGCTTACATACTTCCCCTGGTTTACCTTTTGTATAACCAGCTGGAGGTTGCATATACAATTCTTCATCAACATAACCATGCAAGAAAGCATTGTTTATGTCAAGTTGATGAAGATGCCAATTCCTTGCAGCAGCTAAAGCAATAAGCACTCTAACAGTGGTGAATTTGGCAACAGGACTAAAAGTATGCTTAAAATCCTTACCTTTAACCTGTTTATCACCTCTTGCCACAACCCTGGCCTTACATTTATCTAGCCTTCCATCAGGATGAAATTTAGCCTTATATATCCATTTACTTCCAATGGCAATCTTATCAGGATGAAGAGTAGTCATTTCCCAAGTATCATTGTCCTCAAGAGCTTGTAATTCTTTGTTCATGGCCTCAATCCAATTAGGGTCATCTTTAGCTTGAGCATAAGAACTGGGTTCATGAATAGAAAACACATTTGCTAAGCCAGCAATGTATTCTGAATCTAAATGATTCAGTTCAAGTTCATAAAGAATTTGTTTAACAAAAGAACAAGAAGCAGTAGGAGGTTTGTGATGTTTATCCAGAATAAACTGTTCAAATTTTTTAGGCAAATGAGTAGGTCTAGTTGATCTTCTGATTGGTTGAGAAGTGTTGTCAATAGAAGATTGACGTTGAATAGAAGAAGAGGATTGCTGTGTTTGGTTATCAGATGGTAAAGAAGAAAAAGTAGGGGAAGGGGAAGAGATTTCAGGGAAAGGAGGAATATTTGTTATGTTAGGAAAATGATTATTTTGAGAAGCAGCAGCATTTTCAATTGGAGATGTGTAGATAGGATCATAAGGTAAAGCTGGGTTTACAAGAGGAAAAGGGGTGTATTTGTCATAATTTTGAGGAGAAGAGGAAGTGGAAAAGAAAGGAAATGTATCTTCTTTGAAAATTACATCTCTACTTAATAACACTTTATGATTTTCTAGGTCATAAAGCTTATAACCTTTTTGAGCATAAGGATAGCCTAGCATAATACATTTTCTTGCTCTAGAGGCCATTTTATCATGAGTTTTGATGGCAGGATAACACAGACATCCCATAACTCATAAGTGCGAATAATTTGGTGTCTTGTTCATCAAAATCTCATAAGGTGTTTTCCAAACAAGAACAGAACTGGGCATGAGATTTATCAAATAAGTTGCTGTTAAAAAACAATCACCCCAAAATTTTGTAGGAAGGTTGGCATGAAGCCTAAGAGCTCTTGCAGTCTCAGCTAAGTGTTTATGTTTGCGTTCTACCCTTCCATTTTGTTGTGGCACTCCCACAATACTCTTTTGATGAATAATCCCCTTTGAAGCAAACAAACTTGAACAAGTTTCTTGAACTATTTCTATCCCATTATCAGATCTGATTATTTTAACAGGCTTCTGAAATTGAGTCTGAACATATGCTAAGAAAGCAGCTATAATATGAGGAACCTGACCCTTATGATGAACTAAATAAGTCCAAGTGGTTCTAGAATGATCATCTAGAATGGTCAAGAAATACCTAGCACCAGATATCGAAGGTATCCCATATGGTCCCCACAAATCAATGTGAATCAATTCAAAACATGCATTTGCAATAGAGTTAGATACAGGAAAAGGTAATTTATGATGCTTTGCACAAACACATGCTTCACAGTGGAAATTATTATCATTATTGAATGAAGTAAAACATGGTACATGTTTCAGTTTACCTAAAGAGGCATCTCCAAGTCTAGCATGAAAAAGATCAATAGAATTTCTAACAGTAGAAGTAAGAGCAAACATAGATTGGCCAGAAAAAGCCTTATTTTTAGGATCAGAATTATTTGGAAACTCTTTGAAAAATTTATACAAACCTCCTTGTCTCAATCCAACAGCCTTTACTTGTTCAGTTGTAAGGTCCTGGAAAGAGCAAGAATTTTGCTCAAATTTAGCAACAAGATTATTTTGATCTAGTAATCTTCCAACAGATAAAAGATTATGTTTAAATTCTGGAACATAGAAAACATTTTTGAGGGTAATATGTGGATTGATGGTAATAATTCCAATGGTAGTAACAGTTTTGAAGGTTCCATCAGGTAAGGCGATTTTTATAGGATGTTTTAGTGTATGTGATTTGTTAAACATGTTTAAGTCAAAAGCCATATGATCACAAGCTCCTGTATCAACTATCCATGCATGAACATTATCATGTTGAATTGCGGAATACACATTGGATGCAGAATCAATACCTGCAAAGTTCACAGCAGCATTGTAAGTAACAACATCAGAAGAGGAAGATCCATGGTTGGCTTGCATCATCTTCACAAACTCCTTATAAAGAGCAGAAAAAATTTGTGGCTCAACAGCAGATGATGTAGAGGAGTTAGTTGTACCAGGATCAAATTCCAAAGGAGAAGCAAGAGGAGCTGCTCCAAGAATTCCATTGCCTGTAAAAATGTCTTGAACATTTGCGGCAAATTTTTGGGATGTCTTGCCCTTCCACCAATCTGGATATCCAACAATCTTGAAACATTGATCCTTAGTATGACCTTTAACTTTACAGTAATCACAAAACTTATCGAGCTTAGCCTTTTTATAGTCTTTCTTCTGGAAAGATGGCTTGAAATTATGAGATGCTGGACCATTCATAGCCGAAAAAAGTGCACTTGTCTCAGCTGTCTGGTAAGTAACATTAAGAGCATTCTTCTTCTCAATTTGCTGGAGCATGTGATACGCTCTGTTCACTGTTGGAAGTGGATCCATGCTAAGCAAATTTATCTTAGCTTGATCATAAGATTTGTTCAAACCAGCAACAAACTGGATAAGTTTTCTCAGTTGATCAGCTTCTAAAATTTTCTTCAATAAACCACATGAACATTTAATCATTGCTCCACATGTACAATCAGGAAATGGTTCAATAATTTGTAATTGATCCCAAACTTGTTTCAGATTACAATAATATGTAGCTATACCATCATCATTTTGCTGAATACTCATCAAATTTTTGTGAATTTCATAGATCTGAGGAGCATTTGAATGACCATACCTTTCTTGAACCTCAAGCCAAAGAAGTCTTGCAGAAGGATTAAAAATGAAGCTCTCAGAAATCTTCTTTTCCATTGAATAGAGAATCCAGCCAGTAACCATGTAATCATTGCGGATCCATTTCTACAGATCTGGAGAGTTATCAGAAGGTCGAGGAAGTGAACCATCAATAAAACCGATTTTGTTCTTCGCTCCGAGTGCCAAACGAACACTGCGACTCCAGTTGAGGTAATTATCGCCATTGAAGATGATTTGACCTAACTGAGAATTGGAATTGTCGCCATGAGAAAGGAAGTAAGGATCATTATAGTTAACTGCAGAATTCTGAAAAGAAGTTGCAGAAATTGCTGGATTAGATTCAGAATTTTTGTTTAGATCAGGCATAGCAATCTAAATTTGGGGATTTGCGAAGAAAAAAATATAGCTGAGATGGATTTTGATTAGAGTATAAAAGAAGAAGATGATGAAATCTGGAAGGGAGAAAAATTTCAAGAAGAAAGAGAGGGACAGAAATTAAATCGCCATGGCTCTGATACCATGAGAAAAGAAAACTTCAAGATCCATTTTATTTTCTCTATCATTATTTTCTCAAGCCAACTTTTACAGAGAAGTAACACTTATATATGTACAAGCAACAAAACAAAAAACACGTGCCACACGGCTGTACACAATACACTGTACAAATACAATTATATTCAACAATATATATATATATATATGTCTATCCACGCTCACCCAATTTTTAATAATGTAATGATCTACAATTGACTTCATAGCTACATGGTACTAATCAAAGATTAGGATGATAAAATTACAATTCACATTGTGAAAGTAGCATGATATTAGAAAAAACCAAAATAAAAAATCAATGGTAAAGAATAGACACAAGGCCAGACAACATTCACTGTTAGGTTTTTGTGTTATTGGGTTGGAATCAAGATCTTCAGATAAAATGTAACAATCTAGAACTTTGTATGTAGTAGAATACAAAGTAAAGACCATACGATAATTAACACGTTAAGGCATCTTAAATTTAGAAGGGGGAAAAAACTAATGCATCCTTACAGATTTATTAGTGCATTACTATCTTAATTCCGAAACAATATATGAATGAATTAGTAGTTCCAATGTAGAAACAAAATCAAAATTGTTCTTGTTGCAATTAAACATGTTGTGTTTAATCATGAGAATTACATCAACTTATATCATCTTTTACACTTGCTGTTCAGTTTCTCAAAATGTGATGTGTTTCCACCAGTCATGGATGCGGTTTGGAGAAAC
Organism: Allium fistulosum; assembly: GCA_030737815.1. Taxonomy (NCBI): domain Eukaryota; kingdom Viridiplantae; phylum Streptophyta; class Magnoliopsida; order Asparagales; family Amaryllidaceae; genus Allium; species Allium fistulosum. Next base: position 152,682,315 of record CM060906.1, on the reverse strand, counting down.
GATTTTAGGGCATGGTTCAATCATGATTTTGAGGTTCAACCGACAGTTTCTGCACGAAGACCGATAGATTAAGCTACGGACCGACGAAGCCCACGATCGATGGTTTTTCACGTTTGAACTGTGATCCATTCCGATTCTCAAGACTATGGGAAATATACAATGGTAACTAAAATAAATACTACCTCAAGCATCAAGCAGCTATGATAAAATGTGGATGGAAAACTATCACAGCATATTGAATGACCTCCTTGAGCACATATTGCACAATTGTCATAGCTAGGATCTGGATTACTAAGTCTAGCCTTCTTAAACCTAACTTTCGTTTGAATCTTTTCATTCTCTAAAAATGTTTCCTCAACCATATAAGAAAACATTTTCATAATACATCTCAAGACGGCCATTGGCATGAGCTACAAATTTGGATAATGGCACTGATTCTTTACCAGGAAAAGCACCGAATGCTATCTTTAGTCACTAATCCTGTAGCTTTGAGATTTTGTTTCTTAATACAAAGTGAATCTTATCATTTTCAGCTAAAGTGTCAAGTTCGATTAACTGGGTTATAATATTCAGCTTTCCATGTGATATATTTAATCTTGATGATCATCCTTTATGTTTCTCCTTATTGATAGCCCACGTGATTGAGGAAAACAGTTCTTATGGTTGAATCCACTTTCCTAATGTCAAAAACAAGATGTTGGGTAAAGTAATAAAGTATCACAGAAATCACGTCAAAGTTGAAGCTTTTTCTGAGGCTGATGAAGATGCTAGGACATCAGATGATGCACTCGAGAGTTGGGATGCTGATTTTGTTAAACTCACTTTGCCAACTACTTGTGATTTTTCCACTATGGTAAAAAGGATACGTTATCTCATTATTGCAGTTGTTCAATGTTGGTTCAGGTGTGTAATAGGAGTATCAAACATCCTTTGTGACATTCTGTTAAATTTTTATTACTACCCGCACACACATCTTAATCAATTGTGAATGAAACCTTCATTTTTGAAATGATAAAATGTTTGAATGTCTCAACCCCAGCTGGATTTTAGAATAATATAAAAGAATAGGCTCATGTTAATCTTTGATTTGGCATTTTGGTGGATTGTTCATTTTTATTTAACCATCTAACTAGAAATATTATAAAGCATTATATTATAGGCAATTTCCCTTGGAACAATAATTTTTCAAACAGATAATACCTAAAGTTGATACTAAATTTTTTGCTTTATCCTAAGCTTTCTTCTTCAAATCAACATGAAAATCAAGCGGTAAAACATTTTGAGAAAGATACATCAAAATAAAAAAATTTATTGAAGTTATTTTCTCCAAAAAGTACTCTTAACTTTCTAGTGCATTTTCCAAACAAAAAAAAATTATAGATAAGATTCATGAAATAAATAGCAATAACTAACAAATTTACATTTTTAATTTGATTTAGGATTCAAAAATCTTATCATTACTACACATTTATTTCATGTGCAGGGGATGGGAGTAGGGGTGGATGTGGGGGAGTGGTTGCATAAGCCTTATCCACCTTTATTGGTTTCTACTATTTTAGAAATATACTAAAAGTATAAAGTTCTATTTTCAATAAAAAAGCTAATACAGTTTGTTACTTCAATGTATTTTTCATAAACTATTTTATCTCTTAATTTCTACATTAGTTTGAAGCGAAAAACTTGACACATATGAAAATCTATTCCAATTCAATTTTCGATATATGTTCTTTTTAATGGCAACTTCTACTTCAAATGGTCAAAAGCCGACAAATGATTTATGCTCAGTTTACTATAATTCCTAGATATCGAATGGACCTCATCGAGTCTTATGAATTTTTGTTATTTGATATTTAAGAGTCCTTTTTATTGATTTTTTTGGCATTTTTGTATCAAATATTATATTCATTCTTTCCCAAAAAATAAAATAAGGCTATAAGTGCAATTTTCCATGATTAATATTTATCGTGAGAAGAATAAAAGTCTTTAAACCTCGTAAGTTGTCTTTTCACTTTTATCGCCATAGAGATAGGATTAATTATGGAATTCAATGTTGCCATCTAATTATAGTATCCAGTTGAAAATATATCTATACATTAAAACTGTTAGATTTGATACAATATTTCCAAGCTTACGAAGATTTGAAAGATATTTGAGATAATTGCCCAAATATATTGCCTCTTTTTTATGCGTTAAAAAAGGTAATGGATTAGCTACATAAGAGGAATAAATATTTGAAAAAGAGTGAAGTAATTAATTAATTCTCTAATTAGACGATTAAAGAAGGAATCTTATCAGACTCATACAAATTGTGGGAAACTAGAAAAATAAAATGAAAATGTTTCCCGTATGATTGCAGAATTGATTAGGTATTGATTTATGACCATAAATCAATTACTTCAACCTCAAGTAATAATCCCTATTTAAAGATAGGGATTAGGATGAATAGAAGCATCAGAAATGAATTATCCTCTTTGGTATTTCTTTATATTCTTCTTAGTCTCTATTATCAATTTTGTAATTCTTCTCTCTGAAAGTAATAAAATCTCATCTCCCCAAGTGGATGCACACTATCTTGCGTTAGTGGAACCACTATAAATCCGTGTGTCAACTCTCTATTTACTTGTGTGATTTGCTGATTTGCCATTTTATTTTCAAGTTCCTTTTGTTTTATAGCACTACAACATGATCTTATTACTTCCGCATGTATTATGGTTGATTTGCAATAATTTGTGTAAATTCACCCCTACAAAAAGTACATGATCATATTGAATGATTGACAAATTCTTTATTTTACGAGGTTATGGATTATTTTGAACATATAATACATGTTCAAGCAAGACTTTTTTACTTTTCTTTTCCAACCATGTTGTTTTGAGCTTTTGTTAATTGCACCTAGTCATTTTTTTTAAATCATGTAACCTTCATTTTAAATAAAATTAAATCTGACCATTCTATTGTAAAAATTAACAACTATCAAAGCAAAAATAAATTGACTCGTTATGTTACTTTTATACATATTATAAAGTGGCAATCAAATTTCTATAATTTGTTTTTGACCTTACATTTTCTATATAAGAAGGGCACTTCTTTGCTTGCCTTTTCATTTTATTTCTTTTAATTTCCTAACACGTAGCTATTATTGCCTTTTTTAATCCATTATTTTTTATTTGAATACATACTACTAGTAGTTTACTAATTATAAAGTTCATGGTGTATAAGATATCATGGTCATGTTAATCACCATAGCCTTTCTTTGTCTGGAAAATAATAATTTATGTTGAATGGAAAACTTGAATGAAAATAAATGGATACATTGTTTAGTTGGTGTATGTTCATTGCTAATGTGTTTGCAATTACATACATATTTTTTGGGTTATAAGCTACACTAAACATCTCTTAGTTTGTTTGTAAAAGTTGCATAAAGAATTGGCTTGACATAGGTCGATAGGTAATGGAATCAGTAAGTCAACGTGAATTGCTGCAGTATAAGCTGGTAAGTAGCGATCAAATATATTTTTTGAATGGAAATGTAGCTTATCACTTGCCCATTAATTATTATTTTTATTATTTCTATTTTCAGCGTCTACAATGTAACGGGCTATTTGGAAAGCATAACATTATTGACCTATATGGAATAGGGACATGCTCTAATGAGATCGACAAAAAGTTCACTTAATGTTCCATAACTTGATCAAGTAATTTTTCATGTATCATTATTGTAGCTCGGCTCTAAATATGTTTTACAAATATTTCTATTTCCTGATCGATTGGAGTCCTTTAATTTAGTGAACTATTCAAATATGTGAGATGTGATTTACTTCATGACATATTGATCTTAAGTAGTCCATTTTTTGTTGGTTCCTATTTTCCCTGCATTTAGCTTGATACTCGTTCTCAATTGAGAACCTAGTAGAGAGTAGTATAATTATGGAGATCAAAAGTTTTTGATCTTTAATGTATGCATTCAAAATTTGAAGTTCTTAATTTTCTTTTTTAAGATTGAAGTTTTCTTGTGATTTTTATTGTTTCACATAAACATATTTCAGTTTAGTATATGTATTATGTTCATGGAATCAAATGCAAATCAGTTTGGTAAGAACATGTTAGAGATCCTTGCATAAATGAATAAAGATATTCTTAAAAATCCCATATTGACAAAATATAAGATTTTGTTAGATATGGCTCGCATTGTAAATGGAGTGGGTGCGTTGATTGAACGGAAAAGTTCCACATCGCAGGATATTTGGAGTAATCGTGGTATATATATGGGATTGGTGGCACGTAACATTGGGGATTCCTTTTGTTACAATGTATTGCCAAGACCGGATTATATGCTCTATGGAGGTGATGGAGGGATGTTCAATAGGGATGTCGGCATGGGAGACTTCGACCATTGACTCCGGCTAGACACGGTGAACTGAATGCGTACGGTATGCGGGAATGCCGAAACTCAACATGGTATCAGAGCTCCATGGTTCGATGGGACCCGTACGATGCAGCGCGACCGAAGCATGGATCCAAAGGGGCTTGAGCATGGGATGCTCGTCAAGGTGGAGATATGGTTAAGTAGTCGCTCCTTCCTTCTTATGAGAACTCGAAGTAGCAGCCTCATCCAACTGCGAAGAGGACTTAGTATAACTCCAAGGTGACTTGAGCAATGCTCGCCAAGGTGGAGATTGTTAGGTGTGGGTCAAATTGTAAATGGAGTGGGTGCGTGGATTGAACGGAAAAGTCCCACATCGCAGGATATTTGGAATAATCATGGTATATATATGGGATTGGTGGCACGTAACATTGGGAATTCCTTTTGTTACAATGTGTTGCCAAGACCAAATTATATGCCCGATGGAGGCGATGGAGGGATGTTCAATTGGGACGCCGGCATGGGAGACTTCGATCGTTCAATCCGGCTAGACACGGTGAAGCGAACGCGTACGGTACGTGGGAATGCCGATAGATTTTACATATTTATATACTTTTTTCCATCTACCTGTGTCGCCCGTTAGGGTCAGGTAATTTTGTGCGAGGGGTAGAAGCTATATAGCCATAGTTTAACACACATGGGCGCACCTCCCAGACCGGGTCGGGTCGAATGTGCATGCTGGTCCATTAGGTTTTAGCTAAATTGCACCACAAGATTTGAAGTGCCTTTTGAAACAACTTCCATTGTAGGGTCTGAAGTGTTATATTTCATCATTACATCTTAGGTATAATTGTCATGTGCACTTAAAATGCACACCTTTTGATAACAAATATCTTGAATAATAGACAACCTTGTGTTTCAGCTAGTTGTAAATTGGCTATAACCATTTTTGTACCAAAGTTAGCTCCAATGAATTATTTTATATTTCTTCTTTTTGAGTATTTTCAGATGTTGAAATTTTATAGTAATACAATTTTTCAAAAGTTATGTTATAATACGGTTGTTAACTCCTATTAAGAAGCGACCTAAAATCTTGAACGAGTCAATGAAGCAGCGACCTAACAGGAGTCTACGACCTAACTATCAGAAAGCATTGCGACCTAAGGACTTAAGAGGTCTTCAGCGACCTAAGGATGGAAAGGCCTTGCGACCTAAGATCTAGGAGGATCTCGCGACCCAACAGCATAAGAAGTTCGCGACCTAACAGCATAAGAAGTTCGCGACCTAACAGCATAAGAAGTTCGCGACCTAACAGCATAAGAAGTTCGCGACCTAACAGCATAAGAAGTTCGCGACCTAACAGCATAAGAAGTTCGCGACCTAACAGCATAAGAAGTTCGCGACCTAACAGCATAAGAAGTTCGCGACCTAACAGCATAAGAAGTTCGCGACCTAAAGAAGTCCGCGACCTAAGAGGCTTTGCGACCTAAGGGAGTCAGCGACCTAACTACTAAGGGAGTCAGCGACCTAACTACAGAAGAGTTCGCGACCTAAGAGTTCGCGACCTAAGAAGTTTGCGACCTAAGGTAGCTAGCGACCTAAGGGCTTGGAAAGGTTTGCGACCTAAGCTACAGAAATGTCACGACCTAAAGAAGTTAGCAACTTTACTGCTGAAAAGACTCAACGACCTAAAGGTTTCACGGTTTAGCAGTGTTACGACCTAGAGCAATTTGAAGTCCATGACTTATCTTAGGTCGCTTGCGACCTAAGACCCAATTAAGGTCGTCCCCGACCTAAGACCGCACTTATAACTCAAGCTGCAAGGTTACCAAAGGAAGAGGATTTATCTTAGGTCGCTCGCGACCTAAGACCTAACTTAGGTCGTTTCCGACCTAAGACTTAGGCAAATTTTCTACCCAGAAATCAGCTTCTATAAATAGGACATCACCTCCAACTTTGAGGGGACTTTTGGCCATTCATTTCTCCAAGCACCGTTACGCTGTCGAAGCTTCCTCTCATTCAGCAATCAAAGATCTTCAAGTATTCGAGACACTACAACGATCTTCGAGAAAAGCTCCTAACATCCAACACGGATTCGTCGAGTTTCATCATCAAAGATCGAGCTAGTAGTCAAGAGTGTTTACATGATCAAGTTGTATTGTATTTTGACGGATATTGTATCGAATTGTAATCGAATCAGCAATAAAAGACTATAAAGTGGATGTAGGCTCAATTACGGGCCGAACCACTATAAATCTGTTGTTCATTTACCGCTTTTCTGCTATTTTCAGCTTATATTCTGTTCCCGTACCAACGGGTGGTGCTTTCACAATTCTATTACACACACACCGGGTGTTAGCGTTCACTTTTTACCGTTAACAACGGTCATAGAACTTTTCAACCAAAGCCAAAATAGGTGCAAGTTATGTAAACTGATTTTTAAAAGATAAAATGTTATATAGTTATAGAACTTTCCAACTGAAGCCAAGTATCGATTAAAGAATCTAAGCCTGTTTAAATGATTCATTTATTAATCATCATATGCTATTTTATATTCTAAACAAAGAACATATCATGCATCCTTCTTTTGTATAACCATGTATGGATTTGCATTCATTTCACATAGGCATCCGCGTATATCCATGTTTCTGTATTGTTTCACACAACTTTATTTTTGGCATATTAGTTCTATTTTAAGATTTTAAATTTTAATATTTTCCCCAAAAATGGTAATTTTATTTTATTTATATATGAAACTATACTATGTATATACAAACAATGGATTTCGCTCCCTACTGATCTTTTGTTACATATATCTTATTTCATAGAATATGCTTATGATAAAAGGAGAATTCTAACCATGAGGCAATAACTTAATACCCAAGGTTTATTAGATGATTGCTTGATGAACTTTGGCAAATATACAAGCAATGTTAGCATGGTATCTATGTAACATATTAAAATAATAGAGTTATTTTATTGTGGAAATTAGCTACAAGGGCCTCTTTAGCAAGTGGAATTAGTTTCTAGGACACACAACTGAAATAATTACTTTTAAGGACAAAATGTAAAATAATTAGTTTCTAGGGCCTAAAAACCTATGAAATTATGTCCTTGAAAGTAATTGGATTGCTGACTTTTTCCTTAAAAGTAATTATTCTGCAAGTAATTTCTGGTAAAATAAAACACTCGAATCAGGATTTCTTTGAATGTGTGTCCTAGAAACCAGTTGGACTGCAAAGTTTGTCCTTCTGGTAAAATGCCCCTATTTTATTAGTGAGAGAATATTTTTTCCAAGGTGTTATGAATAAAACAATTTATGACAGCATCATTTTGAGTTTAGCTCTTGAGAGTAAGATCTGAGGTTTATTCATTCTACTGGCTAATTAATCTAGTTATATCCAATGTGAACAATAATATATGTTCGATAGCCCAAACTAAATTGGAAACCTTCACTACCAGATATTTGTAAATAGTTTGATGTGAGTGCATCACATATATAGGAATACTTTTGTGGAAATTTAATAATGTAGAGAGGAATTGACAGATTTTGTTTTACGGTTAGCAAACATCAATGTGTGTTCACCATGACAGACTTAACTCTTAGGTATGAACTTTCAAATTTTGATATATTTCGGGGAAAGCTAATCCATGTGATCATCTCTTTTTAACCCTCGAATGATGTGGTATCATTTTTGGACCTCATGTTTGTTTAAAAAAAACACACACACATTAGAAATTCTTAACACATTGTTTGTAATGTGGCAACAACTAAAATTTTATTATTTTATTGTTGCTTAATTTTTTTACCCTTAATGTGGCATTTGGCCTGATTTATGATTGATTTAAATTATTTTTTGATATCACTAGCCTTTCATGTTTTGGCGAATAGAAAATATGCTTGAGAATTAAATGCTTACATAACCATAATTTTTATGTTTATGAATTAATTGCTTACATATCCATAATTTTTATGTTTTTGAATTAAATGCTTACATAACCATAATTTGGTTACTTTTAGAATATTAAACGTGTAATCTTCTCTTTATAATAAGCTGCCTTTTCCCTTTTCAGACACTTCAGATGATCACCAATGAACCTTGCAAAAATTCATCTAACTACTATGTATGTCCTTATTGTAGAGGTATGATGGCTTCATTTCCCCCATTTTTTATACTGATTTGCTCCTTGTATCATATATCTTGCTTTTGGATCTCAATTGACTTAAGTGGATTTCTTATGAAAGCAACCATACATAAATATATATTTTTAAAGCTTTAAATCAATTGTCTTGCATTTTCCTTTTGATATAAGATGGTTTACATAACTAATTATCATTGTGATCATGTTTTAAAACTTTACTTCCAGTGTAAGATATTTCATATTTTGAATTTTTTTAACTCGGATATGGAAATTTACCTTTCTTTTTAGTAAAATTTGTTCTTGTGTATTTCGTATATGCGTAAGAACAATTTTGTTCAGAAACGTTCTTGCTATTCTAGAATTGCACAAGAATAGTTTTCAGATATGATCTTACGCATCACATATTTCAACTAATTCCTATTTCTTAGATGAAGAAGCAATATTTTATCGACAAAGTTAACTTATGAAGTGCAGTTAATTTACTTCAAATTTGGTTCAACTGTTCGTTTGGCTTAATGTCAAGTCCAGGTTGGCATTAATCCTAAACAAAATTAGAAAACAACATACTTCTTTGTTTACATATTAAATGTGCTTTAGGTTTGTAATTCATGAGCTACCCTTTGTGTTTATTATACTCTTATAGGAAGAGCTTGGTTACTGTAGGTCAAATATCTCTGCATTGTTTTGTGTATTAGAATATGGAAAGCGATATATACGGGATTATAATTCCATTTGAAAGCAATGTCAAATTGGTTAATATGTTCAAATTTATTTTCTACCAGTACCTATCCTTCCTTGATATGTTTTCTACATACTAATCCTACCAGTACCTTTTCATTTGTATATCGTGTTTTCCAAGTTTTTCTGACATATCAAACCTTCCCTTCCTTATATGACTGCAAAGTTGCTACAAGTCATGAATCAAAATTCGTCATTTGTGTGAAATAGTAACAAGTATATGAGACCCTAGTAATTCCTTTATTTGTTTTTCTCACCTTCAGTTTTATTCATCCCATTATGTTCTGCTACCGTAACTCTTATGACTTAACACATGAATGCAAAATATATCATCTTGGGTTTCATCTCTATAACGACCCGCCATTTTGAACCATCCAAATTGACAATGTCAAACTTGAATTGCTCCAAATAACAGATTGTTAATATATTTATTTGGCATAACTTAGCACATATAATAAATAAGTCAATCACAGAATCATAGACACAGAGTTTACAACAGAGCAGCGGAATAGAATAAATAGTAGTTCATGAATCTACTATAGAAATAACATAGTCATAAACATAATACATCAGAAATCCCTGTACACAGAAGTCTCTAGTACAAAGCAAATGACACGACTGAATATACAACTGGAATAACAGAGATAAACTGAAAGTTGAAACAGGTAACTAGGTCTTCCAACGACTTCCAGCTCCAAAGGATGAATCTCAAACTGTGACACTCAAGCTGACTCAAGCGTAAAGCAAAATAAAACACTCGAATCAGGATTAACATTCTTATGCAGATAAATCAAGTTCAAGTGAAATGTCAGGTAAATGCAATATAACTTAAAGGAATGTTGGGATTCCATCCTTTAAGGATCCGATAAACTATCTACATACATATATAGTACAATACGATACATATATAATGTCCAGTAAAGTAAAGTATCAAAAATAGCGTTAACACATTTTATATATTCCCATAGTCTATACAGTACCATACGCTCCTCCGTAAACTGGAGGTTTACACAGAGGGCACCCCATAGGTATGGTACAAACCAAAATCGTAGAAGGCGCGATAGGGCATGTGACAAGGCACTCGAGGCAATGCCAGGGTAGATATACCAATTGCACTCCCAGACTGGTGGTGACACATAGCAGCTACTACCGCCCACCTCGTGACACACTCCAAATCAAAGGTGTGCACACCAAATCGAATCACAAAAGCAATAGATAAGGTTTCGAAGAAATGTGCCCGATAGGGGGAATGACCCCGCTTGGCCCGGTATAGCTCCTATTTTAGCCACATCAAGCTGAGTCATGGGAGTCAGGGCTACGTAAATTCCATATAGAATCGTTTTCCAAATAATCCTACTTCATTCTGGAATCTCCACCACGTACATAGTTGTTAAAGTGGTTTTCGGTATTGGCAGAGAGTATGACAATATCTGATCCCGGTCTCTTTAACAACCAAACGCTTATTCCACACCGTGGTTATTTAGAAAATTTACTTTATAAAAAAATAAAAATCTCAATTAATATTTAAGTCAAAACGAATATTCAAGTTATACTATTTAACCTTTAAGGTATTTCTTTAATCACCCTTTTCGATAAGTTATAAATCATTTCCAAATCATTAAGTTTTGAATGAATTTCCATTTAATTTAAATTAACAACCAATTTAAATCATATATTATATTAAATAAATTAAATGTCCCTTTCTAAAAAAAATTTAATTTTATAAAATTACAATAAATTTAATTTTATTTATCTATTTAAAAAAAATCTTATTTTATAAATTTTAGAAAATAAACTATAAGTAAAATTTTACAAATTACTTTCAAATTTAAACTCATAATATTTTCAAAAATCAACATTTAAGGGGTTTTTAAAATTTCCAATAATAAAATATAATACTTATTGCATTTCCAAAATCAAACCCATAGATTTCCTTCCACCTATTTGGAATTTATTTCCAAAAATAGACCAACGGTGTCCGTATAAAATTTTCTATCCTATGGTCAGCGACACGGAGATTGTTATTCCAATCCGCAATAGTTTTATATTTACGGGTTTATATTATTAAACCCGAAATCCCAAAATTCGAATAATTTACTGAAAATCGTTTAGGTTTATCATTTCAACCCATAACGAAGTTCTCCTATTCTAAAGTCCGTTCGGGTATGTATCATTTCAACCCATAGTGATTTCTAGACTAAGGGAACTTGCAGAGTGAGAACAATAAATAGCATAGCATAACATAACAATTACTTGGCGAAATAAATTAACATATAACAGTGCCAATCTCAGAAGAAATCAAAAATAGCTTATCATATTTAACAGTTAATAGCTAGTAATTAATTTTTTTTAACAGCACATTTAAATTGTCATTTCCTACGAAATCAATTTAATAAGCATAAGAGTGTTAATCGTGAGTGATTGCTCACCTTTAGAGGATAGAAAACGATGGAATGGATACCGGCACGAAAGCACGCACGACAATCAATTAGCTGCGACAAATACAAAAGCGGGTTTTAGCACGATAATTTAATAAAAAATTTTATTATATTTTTATATTTTATTTTACTATTATATATATAAAAAAATTGTATTATTATTATTATTATTTTATAGAGGAAACGATTTCGTAAAAATACAACTTATTGTTGCAGCCAACAAAACTAACACACGGACCAAAATTTAAAGCTTGGACTTGAGGATGCTTCGTTCAGTTGTCAACATGCAAATGCACGGAACAAAAAAAACGTGCAACATGTATGCTGCCACAACATGTATGCATGACCCGAGCAAATACGCGAAATGCCGATCATGGCTGCTTGAAAATAAAAGCTACACATGCATATATACTGCTGTCGACAATATATATATAACACGAAAATGAATAGGCTTAAAAAAAATACACATTCCTGCAAGCTAAAATATGTGTAGAACATTTGTATACACCCAATGTCTATTGTCTACTACACAAGTAAGCTGTCACCTAAGTGAGTAGTGTTTTAAACCCAGTGGCCAAAAATAAAGTAGCTGGGTACTAAAGAGCAACCCATTTACATGTGTCAAGCCTCTAGTTGATAATAAGCAAGAGATTCTGGAACACACATATACATATACGAGAAGCATATAAGTGCAAAAATGAAAAATCTGAGCATAGCAAATTATATGGCACAAATGAGGTCAGGAAGAAGATCACATAACCACCATGTGATGTATGTACATATACTACACAACATATAGTTGAGTGCTTCATGTCAGAGGAAGGGAAGAAAATTATATGCAGCGCGTGCACATGCAGGGGAAAGAGACAGGGTGCTATACAGGATCGGTTTTGACACACGACAGGCCGAGGTGGGTAGGCTGGGCTGGTCACGGCACTTCGGGTTCAAGGAGGGGTAGCCTCGGGTTGGAGTGGGAGTGAAAAAGAAAGGTTGTGTGGATCTAGGAGGAAGAAGGCTCGACAACTAAAAAAATGGAAAAGAAAGAAGGAGAGGAATAAGCTAGGGGAGAAGAAGAGTAAGAGGTGGGAAGTAGAGAGCTACAGGACGCAGAAATAAAATTAACGCACCTGTTTCTTGAATGGATAATGTGAGCAAAGTGAAGAGAAGCAAAGTGTATATAAAAGAAAAATATAAAATAAAAATAAAATAAAAGTAAAAGTAATATCAGCGGTCAAGACTTCTGTGATTGCGGTGAAACGTTACAGAGCAACTCATTAAATGCTTGGCTACGCAGCTCACATCAGGGAAAAAGGAAAGGGAAAAATATCAAGATTTCCGGTACCGATACAACGCACCGTTTTCTCGTTCCCGACGCGCGCTGGATCTCAAAGTGCATGAATAAACATACTGCGGAAATTAGCACGACGAGGCGGATAGAATGGTACACAGATATCTGCGATCCGATCAAATCTTAAAAACTCGAATTTTTCGCTACCAAAAATGCTGCTAAAACGCAGAAAATAAGATAAACGGAGCTGTAGAAGTCCAAATTTGCCAAAACGAATTTTGACGTCTTCCTCAGAAAATGAATTACATTTTTATTATATAAAAATATTCAGCTTCCGAAAATATTTAAATTTCATCAATTTAACGGATTAAATTTATAATCTAAATTTCGCAAATAAATTTACTTTAATACATTTCAATGAAATTTTACACATTACTCAAATTAAATACACGCATTCCAAATATCAAAAATTTCGTTTCAAAATTCTATCATTTATTTTATGAAATTTTCGTTATTTACGTTATAAAATCGCTGAAAAATTCTCAGATCGTTACACTCTTCCCCACTCAAAACTTTTCGTCCCCGAAAAGGAACGGAATAGGAAAATAGAAATACCCGAAAAGACTAGGGAAGGCAATGAATAGTACCTGAGTTAAACAATTGAGGATTTGAAGCACGTATGGATTCCTCTGTTTCCCAGGTGCAATCCCGATCATCTGAACTCCACTGTACTTTAACTAAACAGACAGATTTCCTTCGAAGTTGCTTCGTACCTTTATCAACAATACGAAGTGGCTTCCTCTCGATGGTGAGATTTGGCTCAACGTCCAAATTCTCTAACAAGGCAGGCTGAACGATCAAAGATGGATCATGGAGGTATTTACGAAGGTGAGATATGTGAAACACGTTGTGCACACCTGCTAGTTTCTCCGGCAAGTCAACTCTATAAGCCAAAGGACCAATTCTTTCCAGAATGCGGAAAGGACCAATAAATCTGGGAGCAAGCTTCCCCTTCCTTCCAAATCGAACCACATTCTTCGGCGGCGAGATCTTAAGAAAGACCTGATCGCCTACTGAAAATTCCAAATCCCCCTACGCCTGCCTGCATACTTCTTCTGCCTATCTTGAGCGATTCTCATCTTCCTCCTAATCTCCTCAACCTTCTCAGATGCTTCCAGAATCATATCAGGTCCAAGCACTAAGTGATCACCAGACTCAATCCAACAAGATGGAGATTTGCAAGATCGTCCGTACAGAGCGGCAAATGGAGACATCTCGATACTTGCCTGATTTCAAAAGATTGGGATTAATTGATGGATTAAGCTTAAGATGGTTCAAATTAAAAGGTAGAGTTATACCTGATAACTATTATTATAAGTGAATTCAACGAGATGGAGATGATCTTCCCAAGATCCTTCATAGTCAAGAACACAGGCACGAAGAAGATCTTCTAAAATCTGATTCACCCTTTCCGTCTGACCATCAGTCTGAGGATGATAAGCCGTACTAAGGTTCAAACGAGTACCCAAGGCTTCCTGAAAAGCTTTCCAAAATTTGCTGGTAAAGATAGGGTCACGATCACAAACAATGCTAGAAGGAACACCATGGAGGCGGACAATCTTCCTCATATAGATCTCAGCCAAGCTCGAAGCAGTTCGATTTGACTTGACCGGAATGAAATGAGCGGACTTGGTCAATCGATCGACAACTACCCAAATGCTCTCGTTACCCCGTCTAGTTCTTGGTAAACCATCGATAAAATCCATAGAAACTTGATCCCACTTCCAAATGGGAATCTCAAGGGGTTTCAACAATCCAGCGGCCTTCTGGTGATCCGCCTTAACCTGCTGACAGGTGGCACATCTACTGACAAAGATAGAAATATCCCGCTTCATACGGTTCCACCAATACAACTTCTTCATGTCTTGAAACATCTTCGCAATACCTGGATGGATGGAGAGCCTGGACTGGTGATTTTCTCTAAGAACTTCTTGCCTCAAACCGTCAACATTCGGAACACAAATGCGGCCATTAATCCTCAAAACTCCATTCTGATCAATTTGTGCTCCTAACTCATTCTGATTATTACCCTCCCTACTCTGAATATTCTCCTTCATAAGCTTAAGCATTGCATCCTCATCCTGCTTAGCTGCAATTCGATCTAAAAGAGATGGGGTGACAACAATCTGATACATCAAGGCTTTCTTCCGGCTCAAAGCGTCGGCCACAACATTGGCTTTCCCAGGGGTGTAGTTGATGTCAAGATCATAGGATGCTAAGAACTCTAGCCATCGAACTTGCCTCTGGTTTAAATCCTTTTGGTTGAAGATATGCTTGAGAGACTGGTGATCGGTAAAAAGCTCGAACTTGGTTCCCAGAAGGTGGTGTCTCCACAACTTCAAAGCAAACACAACAGCCAGCAACTCTAAATCATGGGTGGCATAATTAACTTCGTGGGGCTTCAACTGACGACTAGCATAAGCTATGACCATCCCATCTTGCATCAACACAGCACCCAATCCTTCCTTACAAGCATCGGTATAAACCGATAATCCTTCCTCCCCATTCGGAACGGTTAGAACAGGAGCAGAGGTAAGCTTTTGCTTCAACTCATTGAATGCGATTTCACACTTCTCATTCCAATTAAACTTCGCATTTTTTCGAGTCAAAGCGGTGAGAGGTGCAGCTATACGGGCAAAGTTCTCTATAAACCTCCGATAATAACCGGCAAGACCCAGAAAGCTACGAATATCAGTTGGAGTCCTAGGTGTCTCCCAATCCTGGAAATGGATAAAGGGATAAGTTCAAGGATAGATAAGATGAATGAATTCAAAAGGGAAAGGTGGATAGACTTACATTAATCGCGGCGACCTTAACTGGGTCAACCGAGACTCCATTCTCTGAAACGATGTGCCCAAGGAATCGGACTTCATCTCTCCAAAAATGGCATTTAGAAAATTTGGCTTTCAACTGGTGACTCCTAAGAGTTTTGAGAACATGATCCAAATGTTCCCTATGCTCCTTCTGTGACTTAGAAAAGACAAGGATGTCATCAACGAAAACCAAAACAAACTTGTTGAGGACATCACGGAAAACGCGATTCATAAGGTCGACAAAGTAGGCAGGAGCATTGGTCAATCCAAAAGGCATGACTAACCATTCGTAGAAGCCATTCTCGGTTCGGAAAGAAGTCTTGGGAATGCTTTCCTCAGCAATACGAAGCTGGTAGAAACCGGTGGCAAGATCAAGTTGAGAGAATACTTTAGCTCCGTAGAGCTGATCGAACATATCATTGATGCGAGGCATCGGATATCGGTTTTTGAGAGTAAGCTTATTCAGTTCTCTATAATCAACACACATTCTCAAAGAACCATCAGATTTGGGGACAAAGACCACAGCAGCTCCCCATTCAGAAAAACTTTGACTAATCAGACCCTTAGAGAACAAATCCTCAATCTGCTTCTTCAACTCAACTTTCTCCTTGGGTGCCATCCATCTGGGAGGGAGAACAACAGGTCGAGCATCTAGAATAAGATCAATGCGGAATTCAATTTCCCGCTTAGGAGGAAGAGAAACGACTTCACCAAATACATCAGGAAAGTTCTTAACAATAGGGGTGGAGTCCAGATCACTAGGCTGGGCATCAAGAGAAAAGATAAAGCTGCCTGCAACATCCCGAGGCATTCGACATATAACCATAAGAGTATTTCCCAGGTCGTCTACTAAGGAAACGGTCCGGGCTTTACAAGAAATGACAGCATCATAGCGCTTTAACCAATCACCTCCCAGTAAAATGTCAAAGGCATCAAAACCCAAAACATAGAAATCTCCGGTGAATCGGTGCAAATCGTAAAGAAATTTCACTCCTTTACAAATCATACTAAGATTGGCGGGACCACCAATGGGATTAGTCACACATAATGATGAAGTCGCCACTTGGGGTTGCAAAATATGCTCGAATTTATTACAGAGATCGATAGATATAAAACTATGGGATGCACCAGTGTCAAATAAGACTCGAACAGGAAAACCATGCAAAGAAAAAGAGCTCTGAAGAGTACCTTGGTTATCCTTGGCAGGTGGCGGAGGGGTGGAAGATGTCATGGCAAAGACTCCAGATGTCTTTCCCTTTTGATACAAGGGACAATCATTCTTAAAATGGCCAGGTTGCAAACAAACATGGCAGAGATTGTTTCTGGTAACCTGAGGTGGAAGAATAGCGACACTGGCATGAGATGGACAGCTGTTAGCATAGCGGCCCTTCTTATTGCACTTGAAACAAGTGATAGAAGAAAGATCAAGAGATCGCCTCTGGGGAACTGATCCAATACCATGAGCATTCTGCCAATTTTTCTTCTGCTGCTGGAAGTTGGGTTTCCGCTTCTTTGGACCACTAGAAGTACCCTGAGATGCTGAAACGACATGTTTACCCTTGGAAGTAGGGTTCTCAAATCTGGTGGCCATATCCATCAGAGAAGTGAAAGTGCCGTGAACATGACTAATCAAGCGGTCATAGTACTCTGGACGAGCACCATGAATGAACTTCTCATTTTTCTTGAGCTGAGTATCAATCAAACTGGGACCAAACATGGAAAGCTCATTGAACTTCCTCTCATACTCGGCGAAAGTCATGTCTCCCTGCTCGAGATCCATGAATGCCCTATATAACTGGGATTTCCCCGCTTCGGGGATCCACTTGGTTACAAAAGCATCCCTGAGAAGAAGGGATCCAAAATAAGACAGAGATAAACGAGATAAAATTTCAAAGGAATAGATTTGACAGAAACTAGGAAAGACAACTAAGGATCTCACCTGAATTGCTGCCAAGTGATGTTAGCCTCAACAGTCTGAGCAGTAACGGATTCCCACCAGTCTTGGGCAGACTCCTGCAATTGCCAAGTAGCTAGATGACGCATCTGAGCATCGGTGATTTTCAGTCCCGTAAAAATCCTCTCAAGACTTTTCAGCCATTGTCGGACCTCAATAATGCTCTCGACTCCAGTGAACTTAGTGCCTCCCAACTGAGAGTACTCCTTACAAAGCTGAGTGAATCTAACAGGCTGAACTGGCGCAACAACCGGAGCAACAACAAGTGGGACAGGGACAACTGGCGGTATAGGAGCATTTCCACGACCCCTTCCATGGACATTCCTACGGTTACTCATCTGAAAAACAAGAATTTTGACTTCAGAACAAGGATACAATTTTAAAATTCAAAAGAAATCCTAATTAAAGAGAGTTCCAATATAGGATTTCAAACACGAACGAGTATGATTCTGAAATTAACCCAACTCATTCTAGGGTATCACTATCCTATCTCTAATGAGTTTCACTCCATATGCTAAGTTTGCCAAAACCTGAGCTCTGATACCAACTGTAACGACCCGCCATTTTGAACCATCCAAATTGACAATGTCAAACTTGAATTGCTCCAAATAACAGATTGTTAATATATTTATTTGGCATAACTTAGCACATATAGTAAATAAGTCAATCACAGAATCACAGACACAGAGTTTACAATAGAGCAGCGGAATAGAATAAATAGTAGTTCATGAATCTACTACAGAAATAACATAGTCATAAATACATCAGAAATCCCTGTACACAGAAGTCTCTAGTACAAAGCAAATGACACGACTGAATATACAACTGGAATAACAGAGATAAACTGAAAGTTGAAACAGGTAACTAGGGCTTCCAACGAATTCCAGCTCCAAAGGATGAATCTCAAACTGTGACACTCAAGTTGACTCGAGCGTAAAGCAAAACAAAACACTCGAATCAGGATTAACATTCTTATGCAGATAAATCAAGTTCAAGTGAAATGTCAGGTAAATGCAATATAACTTAAAGGAATGTTGGGATTCCATCCCTTAAGGATCCGATAAACTATCTACATACATAGTACAATACGATAAATATATAATGTCTACAGTAAAGTAAAGTATCAAAAATAGCGTTAAGGCGTTACCCATATCCCCCTTAACACATTTTATATATTCCCATAGTCTATACAGTACCGTACGCTCCTCCGTAAACTGGAGGTTTACACAGAGGGCACCCCATAGGTATGGTACAAACCAAAATCGTAGAAGGCGCGATAGGGCATGTGACAAGGAACTCGAGGCAATGCCAGGGTAGATATACCAATTGCACTCCCGGACTGGTGGTGACACATAGCAGCTACTACCGCCCACCTCGTGACACACTCCAAATCAAAGGTGTGCACACCAAATCGAATAACAAAAGCAATAGATAAGGTTTCGAAGAAATGTGCCCAATAGGGGGAATGACCCCGCTTGGCCCGATATAGCTCCTGTTTTAGCCACATCAAGCTGAGTCACGGGAGTCAAGGCTACGTAAATACCATACAGAATCGTTTTCCAAATAATCCTACTTCATTCTGGAATCTCCACCACGTACATAGTTGTTAAAGTGGTTTTCGGTATTGGCAGAGAGTATGACAATATCTGATCCCGGTCTCTTTAACAACCAAACGCTTATTCCACACCGTGGTTATTTAGAAAATTTAATTTATAAAAAAATAAAAATCTCAATTAAAATTTAAGTCAAAACGAATATTCAAGTTATACTATTTAACCTTTAAGGTATTTCTTTAATCACCCTTTTCGATAAGTTATAAATCATTTCCAAATCATTAAGTTTTGAATGAATTTCCATTTAATTTAAATTAACAACCAATTTAAATCATATATTATATTAAATAAATTAAATGTCCCTTTCTAAAAAAAATTAATTTTATAAAATTACAATAAATTTAATTTTATTTATCTATTTAAAAAAAATCTTATTTTATAAATTTTAGAAAATAAACTATAAGTAAAATTTTACAAATTACTTTCAAATTTAAACTCATAATATTTTCAAAAATCAACATTTAAGGGGTTTTTAAAATTTCCAATAATAAAATAGAATACTTATTGCATTTCCAAAATCAAACCCATATATTTCCTTCCACCTATTTTGAATTTATTTCCAAAAATAGACCAACGGTGTCCGTATAAAATTTTCTATCCTATGGTCAGCGACACGGAGATTGTTATTCCAATCCGCAATAGTTTTATATTTACGGGTTTATATTATTAAACCCGAAATCCCAAAATTCGAATAATTTACTGAAAATCGTTTAGGTTTATTATTTCAACCCATAACGAAGTTCTCCTATTCTAAAGTCCGTTCGGGTATGTATCATTTCAACCCATAGTGATTTCTAGACTAAGGGAACTTGCAGAGTGAGAACAATAAATAGCATAGCATAACATAACAAATACTTGGCGAAATAAATTAACATATAACAGTGCCAATCTCAGAAGAAATCAAAAATAGCTTATCATATTTAACAGTTAATAGCTAGCAATTAATTTTTTTTAACAGCACATTTAAATTGTCATTTCCTACGAAATCAATTTAATAAGCATAAGAGTTTTAATCGTGAGTGATTGCTCACCTTTAGAGGCTAGAAAACGATGGAACGGATACCGGCACGAAAGCACGCACGACAATTAATTAGCTGCGACAAATACGAAAGCGGGTTTTAGCACGATAATTTAATAAACAAATTTATTATATTTTTATATTTTATTTTATTATTATATAAAAAAAAATTATATTATTATTATTATTTTATAGAGGAAACGATTTCGTAAAAATACAACTTATTGTTGCAGCCAACAAAACAAACACACGGACCAAAATTTAAAGCTTGGACTTGAGGATGCTTCGTTCAGTTGTCAACATGCAAATGCACGGAACAAAAAAAAAACGTGCAACGTGTATGCTGCCACAACATGTATGCATGACCCGAGCAAATACGCGTAATGCCGATCATGGCTGCTAGAAAATAAAAGCTACACGTGCATATATACTGCTGTCGGCAATATATATATAACACGAAAATGAATAGGCTTAAAAAAATACACATTCCTGCAAGCTAAAATATGTGTAGAACATTTGTATACACCCAATGTCTATTGTCTACTACACAAGTAAGCTGTCACCTAAGTGAGTAGTGTTTTAAACCCAGTGGCCAAAAATAAAGTAGCTGGGTACTAAAGAGCAACCCATTTACATGTGTCAAGCCTCTAGTTGATAATAAGCAAGAGATTCTGGAACACACATATACATATACGAGAAGCATATAAGTGCAAAAATGAAAAATTTGAGCATAGCAAATTATATGGCACAAATGAGGTCAGGAAGAAGATCACATAACCACCATGTGATGTATGTACATATACTACACAACATATAGTTGGGTGCTTCTTGTCAGAGGAAGGGAAGAAAATTATATGCAGCGCATGCACATGCAGGGGAAAGAGACAGGGTGCTATACGGGATCGGTTTTGACACGCGACATGCTGAGGTGGGTAGGCTGGGCTGGTCACGGCACCAGGGCCGGTCCTAGGAATTTTGGTACCTAAAGCCAATTGCGAAACCAAGACCCTTATATAGAAACTAATATTATTATCGTTAATTAAATCATCGAAATAATTTTTTATTGTTTATAAAAAATGAGAAGATGAAAAAAATAATAACTTTATTCATACTACTTCCAACGATAATTTAAAGTAGGAATTCTTTTTAAATAATTGAATCGACTAAAAAACATTAACTATAAATTTCTATGCAAACATAGTTATTTATGAACAAATTTTACATTAACTATTATCAAATAAATCATTATTATATTTATACAGTTATGTCAAATCACAATTTGACTATACCAAACTTGATTGAATATACAATAAGGATTAAATTAGAACATAATTTGAGTATACCAAGGAGGCAAGGACTGAATATTCCTTAACATAATTGTATAATTATCAACAATGATAGAATTTGAACATAGGATCCAAAACTTTGTACAATTATCAACATTGACAAATGATAGGATTACAATAGGATACCTTCAACTGCCTAAAAATTACCTAGGATTCAATCAACCTTGTACAATTACCTAGGATTCAATCAACCTAAAATTAGAACACAGTTATGTCAAATTACAAAAGGATACCTTCAACTGACTAAAAATTAGAAATTTAGAACACACAAAAGTATTACCTTTTCTTTTCAAGTTTCACTGTCGATTGTTTGAAATTGGAGATGATGTCGATTGCCGAAGAGGAGGAGGAGCACCGCCTACACCTACCGGCCCGTCGCCAGTCGTAAATCGCAAGGCGTCACCCATTGTCGGTTTCTGGTGTTTATTCGGTTCTTCCGTTGTTCGTTTTTTCCTTTTTCTATATCGCGATTCGCGAATTTTTTTTTCACCATGTATAACATTTGGGAAGATGATGCCTTAATTTTTTTGGGGCCCTAAGCGGCAGCTTTAGCTGCTTTGGTAAAGGGCCGGGCCTGCACGGCACTTCGGGTTTAAGGAGGGGTAGCCTCGGGTTGGAGTGGGAGTGAAAAAGAAAGGTTGTGTGGATCTAGGAGGAAGAAGGCTCGGTAACTAAAAAAAATGGAAAAGAAAGAAGGAGAGGAATAAGCTAGGGGAGAAGAAGAGTAAGAGGAGGGAAGCAGAGAGCTACAGGACGCAGAAATAAAATTAACGCACCTGTTTCTTGAATGGATAATGTGAGCAAAGTGAAGAAAAGCAAAGTGTATATAAAAGAAAAATATAAAATAAAAATAAAATAAAAATAGAAGTAATATCAACAGTCAAGACTTCTGTGATTGAGGTGAAACGTTACAGAGCAACTCATTAAATGCTTGGCTGCGCAGCTCACATCAGGGAAAAAGGAAAGGGAAAAATATCAAGATTTCCGGTACCGATACAACGCACCGTTTTCTCGTTCCCGACGCGCACTGGATCTCAAAGTGCATGAATAAACATACTGCGGAAATTAGCACGATGAGGCGGATTGAATGGTACACAGATATCTGCGATCCGATCAAATCTTAGAAACTCGAATTTTTCGCTACCGAAAATGCTGCTAAAACGCAGAAAATAAGATAAACGGAGCTGTAGAAGTCCAAATTTGCCAAAACGAATTTCGACGACTTCCTCAGAAAATGAATTACATTTTTATTATATAAAAATATTCAGCTTCCGAAAATATTTAAATTTCATCAATTTAACGGAGTAAATTTATAATCTAAATTTTGCAAATAAATTTACTTTAATACGTTTCAATGAAATTTTACACATTACTCAAACTAAATACACACATTCCAAATATCAAAAATTTCGTTTCATAATTCTATCATTTATTTTAAGAAATTTTTGTTATTTACGTTATAAAATCGCTGAATATACAATCTCAAAGTAGGAAATATTATAGTAAAGAAATGTTGGTTTTACACCATCTTATGTTTATCTCCATATTTCAAGTTTTATGTCTAGATTTCACATGCATGTGTTACTGCTGATTGCATCACTGTACTCTCTATGTTAATTAATCAATCTCTATAATTAATCAAATGATTGTCAATCACCATTTGTTTGTACATTTTTACAACAAATCAAGCACTTTTTTCCTTTCATTAGACTTTTCCAATTTCTAAGAAAACATGGATTCGGTGTTTCTATTTTAGCACTTTGAAATAATCCATTATGTTCATTATTATCGGATCATACTAATTGCACTTTGAAGTATTTTGATATTTATTTGATTATAGATGGATACGGTTATTGTGAAACTATGCATTGAAAAAGAGTTTCTTAGAACGTTATTGGTTGTATCATGTACCTTGTATTTTGGACTTCTTGCATGAAATTTCATTTTGAAGTTTGTTACTGGTATTTTTGTGTGTGTTTCCATATTCTAAATTTTTAGAGTTTTATCTTTGCATCCAACGCGGAATTCTTTTTTAGTCTCTCAAGCAACAGATGGTATATGTCTTTTTTGTGCATTATATACCCTTCGTGCCTACCTCGCTTGTTGTTGGTCTACAATCAATTTTTTCATGTCATTTCTTCTTCCTGTGGATTGAGAAAATTTCGATGAATGGATCAAATTTAATACTAAATTATCTACACTATTTTTATGTCAGCCTATATACAAGCCCATGTAAATTATTAACCCTTCAAAGTATTAAACAAAATAAAAAATGTCCAAGTCAAACTATCTTAAACGATACAATTATCTAATCCAATACTTTACAGATTACCGAGCCCATTAGAACTCATTATATTTTGTAGGTCGTTGTATTTTGAGCCGTTAGTAGTAAAAGCGAAAAAAAACTAGGGTTAGGGTGAGATGAAGAAGGAAAGTGAATATACCAAACTAATGTCGTTCGACTCTGAGTACGAGGTATGTAATAGCTAAATTTGATTTTGAATTTCATTTAAATTCTTTCTTATTTTCTGTTAATCGCGCTATTTGCTCTGTTTTTCTTTGGTTTTGTCCTCTGATATATTTTTTAGTTTTCTATTTTGGATCCGACTTTAGTTTTTAATACTTCAAAATCCGAGATTTGACAACATGGTCAGTTCTTAGAGTTTTAGCTCATTTTTATTTTAGTCGAGATATCAACTCGAGATTTTCTTTAAAATTTGAGATTTGAAACAATGGAGAAATTTGCAAATAGTTTTGGAATTCTTAGGATGAAAATATTTGTTGAGAACCCTATACATATTTGTGTTTTTTCGAAAAGAATCAAAAAGATTGTGTTGATCGTAGAAACATTCGATTGATATTTGGATTTTTTTTAAAATTTTTTATCTAATAAAAAATATGGGAGTACTTTAAAGACGTTTTTGGAAAGAGTTTTTCACGTATAAAATTTGAAAATAAGAAACGAAACCAAATTTCGACATGAATGAATGCCAAGTCATACAAGTCCACTTTGCTATAGCCATATTTTCCACTGGAACATCTCTAATACATATTTTAATGCTCCACCACTCCTACAACACTATTTTCTTAATCTTATTTTACCAATTTCGGCATATAATGCAATCAAATATGATGGATTTGCTACTTTTAAGATTTTACATATAGAAAACGTACGTACTATTCATGGGACTAACGAAGTGTTGATCCGCTTGAGAACACTAATTTCATATTATTTTATGCGAATTAATTTTTTCTACAACATCAATGTTTTTAAATGAATGGAATTTATGCACTAAATGCCATAACTGACGATTATTTGTTAAATTAAATCTGTCTCTAATTTGTAATAAGGTAATTTGTTAAAATTGTTTGTATAAACATTTGTTCATGGATAAATGTCATAAGTTGACTAAAATAATTTATTAGATTCTATGTACAGACTCCAAATTCTTTTATCATGCTACCTTCATTGATACATTCTTAAAACATTTATTTGGAGAACTAAAAGTTGAATGCATATTAAGTTAATTTACAAGGACGGTTAAAATCTATTTGTTTAGTGTTTATAGTGAATTAATTCATTTCATTCATTTGTATAAACGATGGTTCATCGACAGAGTCGTATATTGATTACCATAATTTATCAATCTTTTTTGTGACGATAAAAAAAATTCTTACCATCTTCGTAGATACGTTTTTCTTAAACTCTTAGTTAGAGAACTAAAAGTTGAATGCATGTCAAATTAAATTAAATTTTCTTTGTAATACTCATTAATTGTAATAATAATAAAAAGAGTTTCACAAGCAACCATTTTGAAAAACATAACTGCAAAATTTAGTTCACTTTTATTTGACTAGCGTTTCTCCTAATTTTGGCTATTATATTAGTATTTCATCAAATGAACTCTAGCATGGTATCTATATGAATAACCACCGTATTGCATTGAGTTATTTGTATAATTTGTTTATTAATTCTCAAGAAATTCATGTGTGCTTTTAATTAAAACCATCTCTTAAATTGATTAAGAATCGACAAAAGTTCGGCATTTTTGAATTTCTCTTTCCCTTTTGTATTTGGGATGAGATTTGTAAATGTCGGATTGTAAGTATTATCTTACACATGATTCTCAGTGCGTAAATCAATCACTTTCTATTACCTTGAATTGTCGATTACAATTTCCTTTTATATTTAGTAATTTTTTACATTGAACCCCATACAAGTAGTATTTGGAGGAATAAAAACTCTTACATTGTCATGATTAATTTAATATTTTCAAAATGGAGAGTACTTATGTTCGATAGTGACGACGAGATAACAATGATGATGTTGAAGACGATGACAATGATGAGATTCAATGTTCAACCCGAATAACTAAGTATATGTTATCCTCACCCCTTTATTAATTCGTAATAATTGTTGAAGTAATGTTTATTCGATATATATTGTAATTTTTTATGTAGGCCAATATTAAGAATAGCGTAATTGCTTTTTTTTAAGAAAAAGAATTAAGTTTATGAAAATGAGCAGCAAATCGTTTTCTGTCCAATGTAAGCCATAAATGGATTTTGTATTTCGTAATATGCCATTATAAAATTTTGATGCTTCATCCTGTAATATTATCATATTGCTGAAAATGACCAATATATTTACTCATTATAGTACCATTTAAATATAGCATTAGACTTGCATTTTAACCATTATCACATTCTACTTAGGTAGACTTGTTTCTACTTTGCTATATTAAAAGGTGAGACTAGGTTTATTTTGTTTGTTGATGAGTTTAAGAGGTATTCGGTTTTTCAACCTTAAAATTATCTTTCAAGTGTGTGCATATAAAATCTTTTATTCTTTTTTGCTGCCTGGTTCTAAAATAGAAATCAAACATGAGTATAATTAATATAAATAGATCTTGTTACTAAATATTTGGTACCAAGAAAAATGAAATACCATTAAGTGAACCTTGAGTAAACTTAAGCGCTGATTTGCTTTTAGGTCAAGGTGTGTAAACACAGAAAATTTCATTACTGCTTCAAATATATTCGGGCGAGTTTTTAATAATTTAACACTACATACTTTATTTTAAGTTGTTTCATAATTACTTAATGACAAAAAAAATGAAATAACTCATCAGAATGTCACTATAAACTATCTTAAGGGACTATGTTTTCTAATATCAAGTAATAAAATTTTAATATACATATTTATGACTAAATAAAATGCATACCAACAAATCATAATATATGACAAATCTTCAATTTTCATACCCATCATGTCTTTAATTTGGTAGTTTAGTCCAATAAATATGTAGTTTACACTACATAAGATACCCATTTTGCAACTGACAATGTCAATTGTAATGGGCCTATTACAACTGGCAGCCACGAGTCTTAATATGTGAAGTTGTAATAGGGTGATTACATTTTACAACTGTTTATGGCAGTTGCTAGCGACCATTGAAGTATGGATTTTTTACAACTGTTAAAATCATTTGCAATAGGTTCCTTTGCAATTGTAAATGCTGACTGTAAATCTATAACATTTATTTGAAAAGTACGATATTACAACTATTAAAGACAATTGTAGTAAATTGTATCACACCTGTCTAAAACCATTGTAATAAGATTCAACTACAACTGTTAAAATAATTATCATTCGATCTTTTGCAATTGTTTTTGATAGTTGCAAAAAAAATGCAAAAATGAAAAGAAAAAAAACAATTAGTTGCAAGTTATATATTATAATAACCCTGTAATAGTATTTAATAATTTAATGATTGAAACAAATATTATAATAAAACAATCAAAAATACACATTCCAAAAGGCTAAATAAAATTACATTCACAAATTTCTAACATACATTCCAGAAGGCTGAATAAAGTCACATTCACAGAGTTTAGGTTGTAAAGTAATTCAGCAATAAGACTCTCTAAACAAAATTTCATAGGAAGTCTTTAGGTATGCCAAGTTATAACATAGATGATTTGTTTTGCCTACTCATCTCAGTTTCATAGGGTATATTACCTATTTTTAATCCGAACATAAAGCATAGAGTATTATCTTTAGTAGTAATATGAGCCCATAAAAGTAAATAAGTTGTATGTATAAAAATTAGCACGATGCCTACATCTTATATGTAGTATTACCTTGCCACCATTCATTCGGTCCTTGAGCTTTAGGGTTGTCTTAATTCGAACCATCCTTTTTGTATCTGTATGTAAAAAATTAAAAGAAAAATCAATTTTAGTTTTAGATATTAAACCTTATTTACTTACTAATTTACATATTTCAATAAGTTGCCTTTATAACAAAATGAAAAGTTAAGTCCATTGAGAAAAAATTTGGGAGTCATTTTGTGACGCCCCACCTCTATACTCACGCTAGCCAAGGACACTACGGGGTAATGCCGTCGACTAGCATGAAGAATAAGGCTGTTAAGGAGCGACCATCTGTGTAATTGCTTTGTGCAAGTACTGATATGTCAGAAAATATAACTTAAATTTCATTTCAAGAGGAAATTCGACATATCAAATACAAACTCAAAGCTACCACACAATGGCTATGTGGACTTCGGAAACAAATATAGAAATAAACATAACACATATCAGTCACAGACATTCATATCACAAAGGCGGAATCAGATATGAATATATCACATAAAAGTGTACATTAAAATAGTGGTCATAGAAGATCCACTATATCACAAAAGAATTGATACAAGTGCTAGACAAAAGAATAATTATACATCAAGGAGTCTCTATCTCAAATGTATAATAACAAAAACTACTAATCTAAAGTAGTTAGCCAAAAGTCAGGTGACGGACCCTGATAAGAAGTCAAGCAGAAGCACCTGAAATATCTCGGTCGGACCCGAGTATTATTTAAGAAGAAAATAATAAACGGACCAGTCTAGCTATAAATATCATATAAAATGAGATAGGATAAGAGATATGACCAAAAACGAATGATAACAAAAATGTCATACTGTGTCAAGTATACATCAAATGACAATAAAAATCATACTATATCTCAAGAATCTCAAAGCACCAAAAAGAATCACATATTCTTTGAATTATTCACCAAGACAGAAATATCGACAAAACATATCAATGCCAATCCACAAAAATTGGTGAAACACAAATTCTAGAAATCATCAACCAGAAATCCAAAAATCAAAAAGGGGGAGGCCTATCACAAACGGGAGCATGAAAACTCACCAACACGTGCATCACAAACGGGTCACTAACCCATGGTCGTTAACCATAGAGCCGGTGCTACGACATTGTACAAGAACGCCCGAGGAACCAAACTCAAATAATCCAAAACATCGACGTAGTACAGCGTTACGCCCGATGAACCAAACTCAAATAATCAGGCACAACGACTAGTACAGCGAATGCCCGATGAACCTGAACACAAATAATACAGAACAACGACATAGTACATCGAACGCCCGATGAACCGAACTCCATAAAACCATAGGTTGATAGCCTATAAAAATAAAACGAAGCTCAACAGAACGGGGCACAGTCCCCCAGGCGGACAAAGAGACATCGCACATCGCTAGTCTAAATCAAAAAATGATCACCATCGATCATCAAGAAGTGTCGATTACACTAAGCTAGTAAATATAAGAGTTTAGCTTCATGTCCCATAACCACTAGCTTAACTTAAATATTTACGAACAAATTGTAGATTTCCACTCGAAAATTGTCACAAGAGTTCAATCGAACAAGTCCAAGAATTAATTGACGAAGTAAATGCAAGCGTTTCATACCACTTATTTTACTAAGCCATTTAATTAGATTTCTCATACGAATGAGGTAAAGGTTTGTATATACTATTAGATTGGAAAACGGTTTTAAAATAGAGCTTTATATTTAAAATAGTGTCGAAATCGTTTTGATGAAAGAGTTTGAGTATTTACTACTAGTATAGAAACCTTTGTATTTAGAAGTGACAAATCACAAAAATGATTGTAGAAACAATCAATCACCAAAGGTTCACATACGAAGACGTGAATTAAATCCAAAGAAATCGATACAAAATCCACCAAAATGGATATTCCCAAAAATCCCGAAAAGAAGTCATCAAGGTCGATAAAAGTGATAACAACTAATCGGAGCAACTAAAATCGATAAACAATGGAAATTCAATCAAGAAAAGCCTAAACAAGCAAAAATACACAGTTCCAGACGTCTGGTGGTCAATCCAGACGTCTGGATTTAGGTTCTGGAAATATAGAAACCATCCAGACGTTTGAAAGATGGCTTCAGACGTCTGATAAGGTGTTTCAAACGTTTGAAAGGTGGTATCAGACGTCTGACAAGGTGTTTCAGACGTCTGAAAGGTTGTTTCAGACATCTGATTCTGTTTTCTGCAATTTTTATTTTCTGCCGTATATTCTTTTCTCCAGAAGGCCTATCCAGACGTCTGGATTGATATCCAAACGTCTGAACACCTGGTATGGGCAACAATTTGCGTAGGCCATGATGGCCAAAACGATTCGGGAGCGATCGAGCGAGCAACGACGACTAAAGATTTACGCCAAGCAACAACCCAGCCTTATAGGCTCTTCGACACACCCCAAATATCAATGTCCAAACATCCATAGTAGGATTTTCATAAAATTGGACCAAAACACCAATATTTGGAAAATTCACCAAATCAATTCAAATCAAAAGCAAATGATCGTGCACAAATGTTTGGGATTCATACCTAACAACAAAGAAAGTTATAGACGTAGATGTGAGTTAAAGAACTCACCTTTTAAACTCAAAACACAAATGAGAAGCTTTAAAACAAAGGAGATCAATTCCACTTCAACAACGACTCAAGAAGCTTCAATCTAAGCTCATAAGAAGAATATTTCCTAAGTTAGGGTTTAGGAATTTCTGAAATTGAAGAGAGATAGAGATGGAGAAGATGAAGAGGATGCTTTCCTAAGCTTCTCTTTGATTTTGGAGCAAGAACTTGTGTTTTCCAAATCAAACTAGGGTTTGGACTTTCTAATTTCCAATTCCCTTCCCCATTTTTAATTTAACTTGAGAGTATTAGGAAAATGAGAATGTATGAAGAGGAGAGGGGGTGGAGCTAGGGTATTAGATGGGTTGATGGGCTGAAACCCAAACCCAAAGCTCAAGTAGAAAAATAGCAAAATTCTACTCAACTCCAAACATATCGATGTTTATGCTCAAAAAAGTTGTAAACGCCATTTTGGACTTAATGGAAGTGGTCTCGAGTCCCAATTCGATTGTTCACAAAAAGTGACGTTTTGGACTTAAATCCGACTAACGATGCTATATTTAAATAAAACATTTAAATATACAATCGTAAAATATGTGGGTTGTTATAGACTCCCCTCCTTAAAGAAATTGCATCCTCTTAATAATTAAGAGGAAAATAAAAAGTAACAACCATAAAAACATATCAACACAAAAAAAAATTTGAAATAAGAAGTTCACCGTAAAGAGCATGAAAGAGTAAGTCCGGATGTGTTTGCTCGATGAATTCTCAAGATTCCCAAGAGAAATCTATAGGATTTGAGGACCATTGAACTTTCATAAGAAGAACATCTTATTTCGAAGGCGTCTAAGCTACGAAGTAATGATACGAATAGAATGATGCTCATAAGTCAAATTTGGTGAAACCTCAATTTCTTCAATAACACCGGGCTCAAGAAAAGAATCAGAATCCCTAAGGCATTTCCGTAGTTGAGAGATGTGGAAAACGTTAGGAATAGTAGAAAGTTGAGCCGGTAACAAAAGGCGACAAGCCACGGAACCAATACGTTCGGTGATGGGAAATGGACCAATATATCGAGGTTCTAATTTTCCCGATCGACTGAAACGTACAACACCTTTCATAGGTGAAACACGAATGAACACCAATAAAGTCTAGACCTAAAACCAGCTTCTCACCGGCTTTAAGCCAACACGAAGGAGATCGACACGGCCTTCCGTAGAATGCCTTGAAAGGTGCCATACCAATACTAGATTGGAAGCTATTATAATAGGAAAATTCAACAAGAGAAATATGATCTTCCCAACTTCCACCAAAATCAAGAACACATGCACGAAGGAGATCTTCAAGAGT
Organism: Allium fistulosum; assembly: GCA_030737815.1. Lineage (NCBI taxonomy): Eukaryota > Viridiplantae > Streptophyta > Magnoliopsida > Asparagales > Amaryllidaceae > Allium > Allium fistulosum. The sequence continues at coordinate 152,650,448 of CM060906.1, read as the reverse complement.
ATGATTCACATGCTCTATTTGTCCATCGGACTGTGGACGATAAGCGGGGCTAAAATTAAGCTTTGTTCCCAAAGCTTTTGAAGACCTTACCAAAATCCACTAGTAAAATAATGGATCACAATCGCTAACAATAGAAGTAGGAACTCCATGCAATTTAACAATTTCTTCGACATAGAGTTTTAGCCAAAAGAGGTACGGTCCAAAAGAGAAGGACGAGCCTCAAGGCTACACAAAACAAGAGATGAACATAAATTGGATTCACGATCTCAAAGCTCACAAGAGGACAAAGTCTCAAGATCACTCCATTCAGATATAATCATGGAAACAACCGCTTGTTGCTTACGACTAATGACATCGGCAACAAAGTTTCCCTTTCCGAGAGTATAAAGAATATCAAGATCATAAGATGCAAGGAACTCGAGCCAACGTTGTTGACGAAAATTAAGTTCCTTTTGAGAAAATAAATACTTCAAAGATTTATGATAGTCGTAGAGAACAAATTTCTCTCCCAAAAGATAACGATGCCAAATTCTAAGGGCGAAAACAATGGCCGCGAGCACTAGATCATGAATGGCATACCTAGTCTCGACAAGCTTTAATCGACAAGAAGCATATGTAATAACACATTCCATTTTGCATGAGAACGACATTCAAACCAATATGACTAGTATCGGTATAAACAATCAATTCTTGGTTCCCTTCAGGAATCACAAGAATAAAAGCATCGGAAAAGAGTTCTTTTAAATGATCCTCTTTCCTGAAAAGCTAAGACATTCAAAATTATAATTAACTTTGTGAAATCATCTTTTTAGAAAAATATACTTATTACAAGTCAATTTACTGTGTCTAACTGTCTCATCATAGTGTTTAGGAGATTCCTATCGATAACGTTGATCAAGCGCATCGACCAGAATTCTTAAAGCACTCAATGGGCAAAACAACACAAAATCATCTTCTATATGATAAACATGTCACTTATAAAATTTACAAATATTCTTTGCTCGTTTTAAGAACAAAATCCAATCTTACTTATAAATATCTTATTAAAAATATTTGCAAATTTTGAATTGTTGTTTTCATCCATAATCAATGAATACAAGGATAAACTAATCGAGATATTCGTAGAATACTCGATTCATAAGATGGATGAAATAAGGTAGAAGGTTCGTCAAACCAAATGACATAACGAACCACTCACAAGAATCATAACGAGTGCGGAATGCGGTAAGTGGAATGCTACCTTCCGCAACTCGTAGCTAATGAAAACCGATGGCAAGGCCGAACTGAAAAGACCTCAGTACCACTCAATAGATTGCTTAGGTGATAATCCTAAGACAAGCTCAATACCGGAAAATTCACAAACTACTTGAATGAGAGTAATAACACTTTCCTCATTAAGTGGGTTTTAAAAAATAAAATGATGCCACCGAATTTGGAAATCAAAGTCATTAAGAACCATAGAAATCTGCTTAACAGATTGAGGATGTCGAAGATATATAGTCCGCTCAGGACATAGGATGTGGGCTTCATAATGGTCAAGCCAATCCTTTCCCAAAACTCAATTTCGATGCCTAAGTAACGCATAACATGCAAATCGGCTCGAAAAGAATAATCACATAAAATAATCTCAACATTTTTCACAAAGTAAACTGAGTGTTGCGGATCCACCAACCGAATTCGCAATTCTCAGTGAAATCATCAAGCCCATAATATTTAAAGAAAAAGAATCAACAAGCTCTTTTGATATAAAATAATGAACCTATATCAAAAAGAACTCGAATAGGATAATCACAAAACAAATTAATGTCATCAAGGATAGGAGGAGAATTACCTTGACCAAGAGAAGTGTCACTTGGAGCTTGCACAACATTCAACTCTCCCTCTCTCCTACTTTGGAGTATGGGACATGTAGATATAAGATGGCCCGAACTTTTGCAATAACGACAAAAAATGGCTTTGGGCACTCATTTTCATAGTGGTCCGTAGAACCACAATTGTAGCATCGTCCACGACTAGAGGTAGGAGTCTTTGCTACCGAAGTTTCTTGCTTCCCTTTCTTGTTGGGATTGGGGCCTTTGAACTTAATAGGCCTCTTCATGTTATTGTTGAAGTTCTGTTTGGCACGCACAACTTCAACATCAATTTCTCTGTCGGCCTCTTCAAGCCGAAGAGCGGTATCTACAAGCTGATCGAAAGAAACTTCTAGTTTCAGAAGTAAAGGCCTTTTGAGGTTCTTATTCAACCCATAGACAAATCTCGGATTTTTCTTCAATGGGGTATTAATATATTCGACCCCATATTTAGAGAGAGATTCAAAAGATGCGACGTAATCCATCACAGAAGATTCACCTTGAACAAGGTCAATAAAGCGTCGGACTAAAGTTACTTTTTCAGCCTCCGGCACAAACTTCAATTCGAATCTTTCTTGGAATTGCTCCCAAGTAAGATCTGCTTCGATAATCTCAGAAACCAAAAGCTCATACCAATCTAATGCTCTTTCTTGTAGCATGCTAGAAGCCACTTGGACTCGATGAAGATCAATAAGATTCATGCGGAAAAAGATGCGATCGCATGATCTAAGCCAAGCTTGGATTTCTATAACGTTTCGGATCCCTTGAATGGCCTTCCACCCAAAGCGGTATAATCTTTGCACAAGCGTGCAAACCCGGATTTAGGATGAGTAGGCTCTGGAATGGGTCCGATAGCTTGAGCATTTTTCACAAGATCTAAGAGCTGCTGGGCAGACATAAATACTCCATCCTGAGGAGTAGCACTGGACCGACCGACGTTGGGACGGTCTGGTCTAACCATTTCTCTTCTTTAAGAAAGAAAGAAAAGGAAAAAGGTTATTCACAAAATGAATATCAAACAAACTTGATTGATAAAACAAGGCATCATAAAAAGGAATAGGATAGAACGGTACAAAGACTTGGATTAAATCCTATGGCATGATTCCTAAGAAAGACTTAGGACAATGATCCTTGCTAGATTATTCTACATTGTTCCGAAGTTTGGCTCCGATACCAAGCTATGACGCCACACCTCTATACTCTAGCTAGCCAAGGACACTACGGGGTAATGCCGTCGAATAGCACGAAGAATAAGGCTGTTGAGGAGCGACCATCTGTGTAATTGCTTTGTGTGAGTACCGATATGTCAGAAAATATAACTTACATTTCATTTCAATAGGAAATTCGACATATCAAATACAAACTCAAAGCTACTACATAGTGGCTATGTGGACTTCGGAAACAAATATAGAAATAAACATAACACAAATCAGTCACAAACATTCATATCACAAAGGCGGAATCAGATATGAATATATCACATAAAAGTGTACATCAAAATAGTGGTCAAAGAAGATCCACTATATCACAAAAGAATTGATACAAGTGCTAGATAGAAGAATAATTATGCATCAAGGAGTCTCTATCTCAAATGTATAATAACAAAAACTACTAATCTAAAGTAGTTAGCCAAAAGTTAGGTGACGGACCCTGATAAGAAGTCAAGCAGAAGTACCTGAAATATCTCGGTCCGACCCGAGTATTATTTAAGAAGAAAATAATAAACGGATCAGTCTAGCTATAAATATCATATAAAATGAGATAGGATAAGAGATATGACCAAAAACGTATGATAACAAAAATGTCATACTGTGACAAGTAAACATCAAATGACAACAAAAATCATACTATATCTCAAGAATCTCAAAGCACCAAAAAGAATCACTTATTCTTTGAATTATTCACCAAAACACAAATATTGACAAAACATATCAATGCCAATCCACGAAAATTGGTGAAACACAAATTCTAGAAATCATCAACCAGAAATCCAGAAATCATAAACGGGAGCATGAAAACTCACCAACACGTGCATCAAAAACGGGTCGCTAACCCATGGTCGCTAACCATAGAGCCGGTGCCACGACGTAGTACAACGAACTCCCGAGGAACCAAACTCAAATAATCCAGAACATCGACGTAGTACAGCGTTACGCCCGATGAACCAAACTCAAATAATCAGGCACAACGGCGTTGTACAGCGAACGCCCGATGAACCTAAACACAAATAATATGGAACAACGACGTAGTACAGCGAACGCCCGATGAACCGAACTCCATAAAACCATAGGTCACTAGCCTATAAAAATGAGACGAAGCTTAACAGAACGGGGTACAGTCCCCCACACGGACAAAGAGACATCGCACATCGCTAGTCTAAATCATAAAATGATCATCATCAATCATCAAGAAGTGTCGATTACACTAAGCTAGTAAATATAAGAGTTTAGCTTCATGTCCCATAACCACTAGCTTAACTTAAATATTTGTTACGACCCGGAAATTTCGATCCCGAAAATTCCAGATAGTTAGGAAAAGAAGAAAGAGATAGAAGAAGAAACATAAAATAAAACACAGAACCTCACATTCGCAGCGGATCAAAATATAATATCAAATAATAGCAGTTTACAAAAGAATACTATATCTATCAATTTGTATTTATAATACATCAGAGTTACTCTCATACACAACACTGAGTATATACAAATCAAATATATCTCAAATAAACAGAAATAATAGTCACAGCGGAAACACTCCATACGTCCTGCCGTCCAGCTCATCTCCTAAGCTCCAGAACGTCCTTACCTGTAAATCTGTAATACTCGGTCTGACCCGAGCATTACATCAAAGTAACACCCGGGTCAGGCTGGAAACCAGCGTGAGTAAACCCATCTAACATGGAATACAACAGCATAAAACTACATAAAACCCGGGGTAACTCGTATCAATTTACAAGTTCACAATTTGTTATAGACATCACTTTTTTATTCACACATCAATCCTCTAAGTTCCCAAACTTAGATTAAATGGTCCAATTCACTTAAATCATTCCATACCAGCCTATTGATTTCACATATAAATCTACAAGGAATCGAAGTGGTATCGGGTATTTACCGATACCCGACCCCGGTCTCTTCGAATATACTATCATCTCAAATTCTAGTTTAAGTGATACATATCAGCCATAATACAAGGTGTCATAGTCGTACAACAAAATTAATTATACTCCATATTTTACTGTACCATCCATCATATCATAACCATTTCATATCAGGGATATCAACCCATTTAAGGCATCTACAACATTCAATCATCCATAAGAAAGATTGATCACCTCCAAAATTAATTTAATTTACCTTTATTTAAATTAATTTCAAATCTTTAATCATTTAGGTTATCCTTACTTAACATTAAATAACGACAACAAATTAATTAATCATACTTTAATTATCCATCTTAATTAATCGTCCTTGATTACTTATCCTTCACATTTATCACACTTATTTATTAACCCTTAATAAATTATCCTATTTAATCCATACTCTAATAAATTTCACAATGTAATTAATTCTCAATTACTTCCATTAAGAATTCGCTAGTCATTAATTACAATTTAATTACTTAATTTCTTTACCAAATGAATTAGCCATTAATTATCCAAATCTTAATTATCCCTTAAGATGAATCATAAATCTTTTTATCGACTTTCTTACCATTAACAAAATTAAATACATTTTGAAACATTCTATTTTTCAATTAAACTTTAAATTTACAATAAGCTTGCAATCTAACTCGACAAATTTAAGTTCAACAGCTTTTAATCCTTTAAATCAAATGTTTAAGGAAACCAAAATTTTCCATAATAAATTTTACAAAACCCTTTAAATTTCTGCGTTTAAACTCACTTCGGGTTCTACCCTAGTTTCATCCAAGTCCATACCCGAGTTATTATCCATCCACCTACAAATAACTTTGCTAAAGTTTAAACTTATATTTGGTTAAATTTTAAAACTGGCCACACTTCCCTCTCGCGAGCAACTCAAATATACCCTCGAGCAATTTACTCTCCAACCCGAGCTTCAGCCTGAGTAAGAACCTTCTTCTTCCTGAACCAATGATCAACCCAGTTTCAACGTGCACGTACACGTGCACAACCCATCCATGCCGCCGTGACAACCCACGATCACTTCCCCATGTTGATGATCAGACTCCTGTCAATTCCGATCCCTTGATCCATCACCTCGAATCCTAAACACAAGTCGAGTATTTCCAGGCTAACGTGAAACCAGACATCACCAGGAAACCCCTTCGAACCATCGACGCCGACCAACGGAGCATCCCAAACTCCGTCCACACCTTCACTCACCTCCACGCTATCGTTCCTCGAACCCAGGTGACACTCGATCACCCACAGTCACCGTATCGTCCACAAATACAACCTCGACCATCTTGGTTGTTAAACCCTAGTTTCGTCAACCCCCGACGCCACGCTAATCGATAGCCGCTCCCACTATTTTTCCTGACATCGCCAACCATCAATTCAGCTTTGACCAAATTCCGATCGTCCAAAGTCCACCCAATCACCGAAATTTGCTCAATTTTCTTTTTCTGATCACCACAGAAACGCGACCCCAAATCCAAACGAAAATTCACGAATTGTGTTTTAAAAATCAAGTTCTTAGATGGCAATTCAAGTTACATACTTGAAATTCTAAAATAAAATATTTAATCTTTATCGAATTTAGAAATTTTACTGTTTTTTTCTCTTAGTTCCAGAGAAATTTCGAATTTAAAATCCTTAAACACGGTCATAAAACTTAGATTATAGTTATACAATCATGATATGTTTGAACTTTAAGCTCAGTAGTAATTGGATAAAGAGATTTGAGATTTTCATTGTCTTTTGGTCTCTGTGCTTTCAAACAGAGGAGAGTGAACACACTCCAACATGCTCAGATCCATACATTCATATATACAGAAGTTCACATATATATACACATGCAGGCTAAAATTCTATCATTGAAACACATGCAGCATATTAACTTTCCAAAACCTTTTTAATATATATGTTTATTCACAGACATTTTAAAAAGAAAATCAAAGAAACCAGTTGGAATACTCACTTGTAAATTAGTTAAACAGAGGACCACACTCCCTTACTCTTCCTTTCTTGTTTGATTCTTGAAGTTGATCTTTATTCCTTCTTTACTGATGTAGTGTAATTTACTCAGATTTTATTTAGACGAAACCAAGATAAGAATTGATATTTATAAAGTAAGTTTACTAGGTGATATAATTTTGTTTGTATAATACAGGGTATATAAATCTTTTTGTACAATCATAGCCAGAGATATTTCTTTGCTTTGTTCCTTGACTAGCAGGTTTTCTTCTTTTTCTTTGGTGGCTGAGACGATATTGCATTAATTATCATTGTCCTATTTCCCAAGAATACATACTTATCTTCATATATTTTTATACATAGATATTTATTTGTTGTCTTGTTTCATAAGCTAATACCTCTTTCTTTCTTTTTTTATGTTATGTACCCTTGTATACATGTTGTCTTTCCAGGTTAGCTAAGCTATGAAATGAACTAAAATAAGATGATGTATAAATGGAAATGGTTTTGAACAGTATAGGTTATAACTGGTACAAACTTTACTCATTTTGATCATATTAGATTTTGTGTTTTAATTACTAAAATTTTGAACTGATCTTTTACATTTCGGCTGGACTTTTATTTGTACTTAGAAGATTTCTTTATAAATTTGAAATGACAAACATGTCTTCATATATGTTTACAAAATTATGGTTTCTGATATTTATATGTACAAAGATATTTGTATAAAGATTTTTGTTTTATTATCCTTTCTAGCTTGAACAATACATATACATATTTGTGCCCAGATATTACTTATACTTTGACTGATTTCACGTGTTTCAAAATTATCAATTTATTTTATATAATTACTTCTATTTTAAACTCAACTATCAGGTACTTCATTTACTTGTTCATTTTATACTTATTTTAATATTATAGTCTTCTTATGTTTATATATCTATACATATATATTTTATAACCGTATTTTGTTTATACTTGTGTTTAAATATTGGTAAGAGATATTTTATTTGAACCATTATTGTCTAGATTATATCATATATATATTTTTAAATCGTATATTAATAAAGTTAAATGAGATAGATTTCATGATTAAAATATTTTGAAACTCTTTATTGTTAATTCCAACCCATAGCTTCTCCCAAATGCATATATACGTATATATATATTTGTTTTAAAAATAATAAGTTGTATTTTGAATTAATTCAATTAAATATTTATTAAAAATAATACTGCCAAAAATCCGGGATGTCACAATATTTATGAACAAATTGTAGATTTCCACTCGAAAATTGTCACAAGAGTTCAATCGAACAAGTCCAAGAATTAACCGACAAAGTAAACACAAGCGTTTCATACCACTTGTTTTACTAAGCCATTTAATTAGATTTCTCATACGAATGAGGTAAAGGTTTGTATATATTATTAGATTGGAAAACAGTTTTAAAAGAGAGCTTTATATTTAAAATAGTGTCGAAATCGTTTTGATGAAAGAGTTTGAGTATTTACTACTAGTATAGAAACCTTTGTATTTAGAAGTGACAAATCACAAAAATGATTGTAGAAATAATCAATCACCAAAGATTCACATACGAAGACGTGAATTAAATCCAAAGAAATCGATACCAAATCCATCAAAATGGATATTCCCAAAAATCCCGTAAAAGAAGTCATCAAGGTCGATAAAAGAGATAACAACTAATCGGAGCGACTAAAATCGATAAACAATGGATTTTCAATCAAGAAAAGCTTAAACAGGCAAAAATACATAGTTCCAGACGTCTGGGGCTCAATCCAGACATCTGGATTTAGGTTCTGGAAATACAGAAACCATCCAGACGTTTGAAAGATGGCTTTAGACGTCTGATAGGGTGTTTTAGACATCTGAAAGGTGGTATCAGACGTCTGACAAGGTGTTTCAGACGTCTGAAAGGTTGTTTTAGACGTCTGATTCTGTTTTCTGCAATTTTTATTTTCTACCATATATTCTTTTCTCTAGAAGGTCTATCCAGACGTTTGGAATTGATATCCAGACCTCTGAACACCTGTTATGGGCAACAATTTGCCTGGGCCATGATGGCCAAAACGATTCGGGAGCGATCGAGCGAGCAACGACGACTTGGGATTTACGCCAAGAGACAACCCAGCCTTATAGGCTCTTCGACACACCCCAAATATCAATGTCCAAACATCCATAGTAGGATTTTCATAAAATTGGACCAAAACACCAATATTTGGAAAATTCACCAAATCAATTCAAATCAAAAGCAAATGATCGTGCACAAATGTTAGGAATTCATACCTAACAAAAAAAAAGTTATAGACGTAGATGTGAGTTAAAGAACTCACCTTTTAAACTCAAACCACAAGTGAGAAGCTTTAAAACAAAGGAGATCAATTCCACTTCAACAACGAATCAAGAAGCTTCAATCTAAGCTCATAAGAAGAATATTTCCTAAGTTAGGGTTTAGGAATTTCTGAAATTGAAGAGAGATAAGGATGGAGAAGATGAAGAGGATGCTTACCTAAGCTTCTCTTTGATTTTGGAGCAAGAACTTGTGTTTTCCAAATCAAACTAGGGTTTGGAATTTCTAATTTCCAATTCCCTTCCCCATTTTTACTTTAACTTGAGAGTATTATGAAAATGAGAATGTATGAAGAGGAGAGGGGTGGAGCTAGGGTATTAGATGGGTTGATGGGGTGAAAAACAAACCCAAATCCCAAGTGGAAAAATAGCAAAATTCTACTCAACTCCAAACATATCGATGTTTATGCTCAAAAAAGTTGTAAACGCCATTTTGGACTCAATGAAAGTGGTCTCGAGTCCCAATTCGACTGTTTACAAAAAGTGACATTTCAGACTTAAATCCGACTAAAGATGCTATATTTAAATAAAACATTTAAATATACAATCGTAAAATATGCGGGTTGTTACACATTTGAAAATTTAGAAGATTTTTTAGTAATAAACTATGATAAACCTTGTTATATCTTACTTTTATATAAACCATTTATAAGATGTTGTTGCCTTCTACTTAATATAAGATGTATAAGAATTAGTCAAATCTTTTAGCATCATGTTCTAATAAACTTGCAGTTATAAAAGCTTAAACAGAATAGCCTCTACACGTCGAATCAAAATATTAATAATTATAATATACAAAATGAGTTTGGGGAAAATATTGAAATCAGGATGAAAAATTCTCTGACCTGGTAAAATGTGTTATTGTGTTTTAATGCATAACACCACCTGTATAAAAATGGTATTAGGCACGTATATTTACCGATACAATATAATACAATTTACATGCATGTATAGCAAGTTCTTACTACTAACTCTGCATCATTGCTTACTACGAGCTTTAAATTAAGACACGTATTATTATGATGGAGATGTTTTATTCCCTTAATTTCACCTTGTTTAAATTCCGCTTTCAATTTGTCAAAAAAAATTCATATCTCTATCATATATCAGGAACAACTTTCTCCACTTGGTGTTCTGTATCGGCAATTTTTGAATATGGATGTTCATTGCTGTTTTCATGCTCAATTACAAATGTCCTCTTTGAACCTCCAGCACTCTGTAAAATGTACCATTCAATAGTTAGTTTTTGGTAGAAACATTGACAGAAAATCACTTGGTATGCAATTTTAGACTCATGCCACTTTAGTTATAATATCATCATCATTTTGCTATGATTTGTAAATGTAAAAATGAAGAGGCAACTACTTTTATTTAAACCTGAATTAAAATAAAGTTAACTAAAGAATAACCTCTTTATATAATAGAATGATCTTTACAGCTCCTAGTATATATTTATTATTTCCTTCTTTCGTATAATAACCTATTTATTTTTTCCTTCTTTTAGAACTTCCTAATTAATCAAAATCCTTATAAAGTTTACTATAGTTGGAAAGCCAGCTGACTTGAATTATGAAATTTAATTATAAATTTTATTTTAGTTTATAGCTAAAGAAGCTCTAAAAGAAGGAAATAATAAATATATACTAGGAGCTGTAAAGATCTTTCTATTATATAAAGAGGTTATTCTTTAGGTAACTTTAGTTTAGTTCAGGTCTATATAAAAGTAGTTGCCTCTTGATTTTTACATTTACAAATCATAGCAAAATAACGAGGATATTACAATTAAAGAGGCATGAGTCAAAAATTGCATACCAAGTGATTTTTGTCAATGTTTCTACTAAAAACTAACTACTGAATGATACATTTTACAGAGTGCTGAAGGTTCAAATAGGACATTTGTAACTGAGCATGAAAACAGCAATGAAGATCCATATTCAAAAATTCTAATACAGAACACCAAGTGGAGAAAGTTGTTCCTGATATATGTTAGAGATATGATTTTTTTTGATAACTTGACAGAGGAATTTAAACCAGGTGAAATTGACGGAATAAAACATCTCCATCATAATAATAAGTATCTTAATTTAAAGTTCATAGTAAGCAATGATGTAGAGTTAGTAGCAAGAATTGGATATAACGTCCCTCATCGAACCAGAACTTCAGACCATTACCTCACCTCAGACCATCGCCCTTACCTCAGACTGTAGTAAGCAATGATGTAGATTGGTATCTTTTACAAAGTGATTTTGTGGATTGGGTAGCATATAGATCATTGCTTGAACTTCCATGAATTTGTACACTTGGTCATCAAATTTGGACTTCGAGTACACCGCTAATTTCCTTTGATGAGGTGCAAATGTATTCTCCATATCTAGTAATGAGATAATTTGTTATAAACAACACATACCCGATGCATCTATACCTATTAAAATGCGCAAAAAGGTGCTAAAGCATTCGAAGGTCATAGACCAACATACATAAAAATATGGAGTGAAAGACGTATGCATATTCAACTGTACGCCATCCAACAATATCTTCAAATTGGTATATTTTATGGTACTTGCAAATCATGTAAGGGTGAATTTACACAAATGATTGCAAATCAACCCTAATACATGTGGAAGCAATAAGATCGTGTGCGACAAAACAAATAGAACTTGAAAATAAAACGACAAATCATCAAATCACATAAGAAAGTAAATAGAGAGTTCACACACAGATTTATAGTGGTTCCACTATCGCAATATAGTGTACACCCACTTTGGGAGAGGAGATGTAATTACTTTCAGAGAGAACAATTACAAAATCAATAATGGAGACTAAGAAGAATATGAAGAAATATAAAAGAGAAGATAATTTGTTTCTGATTCTTCTATTCATTCTAATACCTATCTTTATATAGGGATTATTACTTGAGGTTGAAGTAACTGATTTATAGTCATAAATCAATACCTAATCAATTCTCTAAATCATACATGAATCATTTACCATTTTATTTTTCCAGTTTCCCGCAATTTGTATGCGTCTAATAAGATTCCTTCTTTAATCATCTAATTAGAGAATTAATTAATTACTTCACTTTTTTCAAATACTTCTTCCTCTTATGTAGGTAATCCATTGCCCTCTTTAATGCATATAAAAGAGGCAATATATTTGAGCAATTATCTCAAATATCTTCCAAATCTTCTTAATTATGGAAATATTGTATCAAATCTAACAAATAACTCGTTGTTATGTCTTAAAAATAAAAAACCAAGTTAGGAGAATATATTCCTCATGCACCATTATAGAGAGACATGGTTAGTAAGATTTACTTCAAAATATAGCTCTTGTTTTTCAGTATTTTCTTCTTCTTTATCATGAAAGAAATATGAAATGAAACCTGAGTTGATTTACATGAGGATTTGCTGTACAAAGTTATAGAGATGACTGAAGACAATAAACAAGTACGTGTGGACTCGAAAACATGGTGCACCAATTTGGTGAGTTTTAGAAGAGTTTTCTTGAAAATAATAATTTTTCATGGCCAGAAGAGCAGCATAATGCTGGACCATCTCAACTCCTAACGATACAAAATGGGCTTATAAATTCTCAACCCTCTATACAAAACGAGTCTGGAATACCTCAAAATTTGGTAAATGAGTTTGTAGGACATCCTAGAAAGAGCCAAAGAGAAGCACATCACTAAAGCAACAATGGTTGAGAGATCAGTAATTCTGTTGATTGTATGTCTGGAGCTGCTCCAACCAAGGTGTGTGTTTTTTATGGTTGCTTTTACATTTTTATTAGTTTGTTTGTCAGTTTATAAATTATAATAGGTTATGATGACAAGAGTTTCATATTATTTGATGACCTCTTTGAAATTTTCAATAAAAATAGAACATACAAAGATTTATATCCCCATTGGTGCATAATTGCTTAATTTAGTTACTTTATCTTAAGCAAATAATGTTAAAAGTTTCATGGAGGTCTATCAAATAAAAATAACACATACATTAATTTAATCGGTTGTATGGGGTTTTTTTTGGAAAACAGCACATGATTGAGGAAAACTGCGCTCAAGTTGAATCCAATTTCCCAATGTCAACAGCAAGATGTTAGGTAAAGTAATCGAGTATTACAAAAAGCACGTCAAAGCTGCAGCTTTTTCTGAGGCCACTGAAGATGCTAGTTCATCAGTTGATGCATTCAAGAGTTGGGATGTAGATTTTGTTAACTCACTGTGCCTACACTTTGTGCTCATGCAGCATTGGTAAAAAGATTCATTATCTCATGTTTTGACTTGAGCTTAGTTAAGTAGTAATAGTTTGACTACATATTTAGATATATCCCACTTCTTAGTTGAATTCAGCTTATTATTGTTGTAGTTAGTCAATGTTGAATCAGGTGTGTAATAGGAGTATCAAACATCCTTTATGACATTCTGCTACATTTCTTAACCAAAATGGTTTCAAAAATATACATGCATATTTTCCACCAAGTATAAAACTAAGGTAAAATCAAATTATTTTTGAACAAGTTCATATGCTAGACGTAGTATAAATAACTAATCATAAAATGAACTAACAAATTCTACCTTTTATTATATAACAAAGAAGCGATGATGATGAACCTGTATGGAAGTAAACAATAATGATGTCAGAGACATTCAATAGTCGACCTAAATATCTTATCTATCCTCGCTACTATTCTGGTTTTGGTATAGCATTTCAAATTCTAGAGCAGGTGTTGCCATAAGAGTACTTTTAAGGGATGCAAACTGGCTCCTTTGAAGGTGCAGATAACTACAGCTCTAATTGAAATTTGAGAGCTTGAATCCATAAAGCTCAGGGAAAATTTCAGCAATATAATCACCCATACGTGTTGCTTATTTGTAAACAAACATTAACTTAGTTCTCCAGTTTTCTACTTCTAACCCACTTCTGCAAAGTTACTGCTTCTCTTTATCTCTATCAACAAAACCCTCAAATGGAAAGGAAAAAAATATCAAGGTTAGGTGTGACGCCCCACCTCTATACCCACGCTAGCCAAGAACACTACGGTGTAGTGTTGTTAACTAGCGCGGAGAATAAGGCTGTTGAGGAGCGACCATCTATGTAATTGCTTTGTGCGAGCACCGATATGTCAGATAATAAAACATTGCATTTCATTTTTAGAGGAAACCCGACATACCGATACAAACTCAAAGCTACTACACAGTGGCTATAATAGTTTAGGACAATAGATATAAAAATAACACAGAAAACATAAATGCGGAATATAGATGGAACGAAAAGTCTCATATATTTAATAACTGATATCAGTTACAATACATTTGACACAATACAAATGATACAACTACAATTGTCGACTCAAGAAGTTATATATATACAAGTACATTATCGACTAATATACATGAATACATTATCATCTTAAAACAGACACACTGACTACTGCAACAAGACGAAGACCACTTCAAATAATATGAAAAGTCTTCATGGCTCTAGCAGCAACCCAAAGCTAAAAATCTACAACCTGTAAATACTCGGTCTGACCCGAGTATTAAATTCAAAAGAAAATAATACACGGGTCAGTCTAATTCAAACTCAGTTATTAATGCACGGAAGCAATAATAATCAAATATCAAATGGGCGACAGTTACAGGAATCTCGTATACCCAACTTCTCGATAAGAGAACCGGATAACGGCAGATATAACACTAAACAGTGTTAACCCACAAAACAGAAATCCAAAGCAGTTTAAACAATTGAAATGTCAATTTAAAAACATCAATGCTAATTGGCTGCAGTACACGCTAACGTGTACTGCCTTGCCAATACAGCCTACGAATTATGCAACAGGTCGATGAATCAAGAACAAAAGAAATATCGATTAAAATCTGTCAATTCAGTGTGGCTGCAGTGCACGCACGCGTGCACCGCCTCGCCACAGCAGAATATAAAGTCACCACAAGGGACAAGGGTAAAACTGCTACGAAAATGCAGCCACCACTTGTATTTAAGGGCAAGGCTGCATCAGTGAAATGAAACAGTGTATCCAGTGAAAGAGGCAACAAGTAAAACAAGTTCAACATGTCGCAAAGCAAGGCACAGGGAAATAGCAAACTGAAGGCGAGAGCACCAAAGATATGGCACTACAACACTCAACAGAAAAGACGCAGGTCAGCCTCATTAGAAGATAAGAAAATACGAAATGTGGAAACAAGTGATGGTATATAACAAACTGCACATGGCAAATGAATCAGGGTATAACGGTGAAACAGATCTAGTGACATCAAGTAAAGAACTCGACCAGTAAACAAAGTGACCCAGGGAACTCAAACAATACCAACAAGTATGGAAGTGAAGGTCGAGTGAACAAAGTAATACGGGGAACTCAAAAGCAACTAATCAGTGACCAGTGATGAACAGAAGCTCAAATGTGCAACTACACCAGAATCAACTACAAGCTACAAGTATGCAGCAGGTCAGCAAGTACTCAGGGATGAACAGATGCAAGTGAAAATGACACATGAATATGCAGTGTATACCCAAGTACAACTAAAATAGAAATAGGTCAAGCATATATAGATATGCAGTGACAAAGTGAACCAAGTCACAATGTCATAGCAAGATCAAGTGACAGTACCAACAAACTCAAGTGTCATTAGAAAAATAATTCCAAATGTATTTCAGTTCAGTGATAGGTATGTAAGCAAATGCATCAACATATACACAACATCACACCACAAACGACATAAGATCTAAGACTACATTTATATACATATTAGATGACAGCAGGTGATATTGTATATATGGGGATGCAATTGCGCAAGTACAAATAAAAAATCATAATGAAGCCAGTGTCTCAAGAACTAAGCATAAGGTGACTTGAGAACAAAAAGGGGGTAGACATCATGCTACAGAATTTAAGCTTTCAATACTAACCAAAGTTCAAATTGAAAGTTTAAGGCACAGGGCAGATAAGCTCAAAAATCTTGAGTTATCAGAGAAGTAAATACCCCAGAAACATACAGTACAACAAAAGAAAATGGGGCAGCTAGCACATAAATGAAAGTACATCTACAACTGATAGTGAAACTCAAGTTCAATTTTTAAATCAGCAGTGTATGACCCAAAACATGAACAAGGGTAAAAACTGTGAAGTAACTCAAAGATCAAGTCGAAGTCATAAAGTCACTGTAACTAGGAAATGCAATGTATACGGAGCTGTAAATCGATGACCTCAGACCATCAAGTTCAACGGTCGAACGTCATCAACCTAGGGATGAACAGAAGTGCCAAATTCAAGGATGACCAAGTCGAAAATGTCTAGTGACCGAAGTCAAATACAAGTATCAGGGATCCAAAAGTAAAGCAGTTTCAAGTAATAAATCTATAAGAACAAATCAAGCCCGAAGTCATCATGAATTCACAAAAGCCAAACTGTGAAACCCAACATCACGAGAACAAATGCCTCCGAACAGAATCCAAGTAAACAAAATTGGACAAGTCAGAGAATCGAACAGCAAAAACCCAAACCACGATAACTACGAAACAAAAACGAACGAAAATCACAGGGTTTGAGTGAATTAGATGTGAGTAAGACTCACCTTGCTTCGAAGCGGCGACGAGCTCGACCTTTGTCGAAGCGAAGACGAGCATGGCGAAGGCACAGACGAACTACAGAGCAGCGAACCTTCGATCGAGCTTCAATGTCGGCAGAAGCCCTAGTTTCGCGGCTGCCATTATTTCGTTTTCTTCGATTTTGGGCTTAGGGTTTTCGAATGGAGGAAAGGGAGGGGGATTGGGTTATCACGGGATCAACAAAGGAAACGTGGGCCAATATAATTTTTAAAGCCCACTAACAATTTCTCAACCATTTTTCAAAAGAATTTCAACTCGATAAAATTCCAATAAGAATTGGCGAACGATTTAATCACCTAGTGTCGATAATTAATTGCTACGAATATGCGGGTTGTTACAGACTCCCCTCCTTAAAGAAATTGCGTCCTCGCAATCATAAGGAATAAATGGATAAAAGGTAACAACCATAAGAGCATGGCAATGTCGAAAGCATAAGCAGAGCAAATGTCAACAGGGAAGTATTGGAATTATGGAAGTATCAGATATAGAATAAAAAAGGTTCGACTGCTTCAAGTCAAAGAATCATCAATTGTGGGGATCAAGGAATCAAAATCAGATGACTATCAAAAGGGAGAATCAATCGAGTTCCAGCATTTAAAAGAAAAGGAAAACAGAGCAGAATTCACGTACTGCACGAATTGAATGTGAGTATATCAAATTACTCACCTGAATCGCCAAAGAAAAAGACGAAGCTCGAATCTTAAAATCGTAAATATTCAATCATCAAAAACGATAATCGAATTTTCAAATCGCAAATATTTACTTATCTCAAACGATAATTAAATCAATAAATATTTAATTATCAAAACGATAATCAAATTTCACAAATATCTGATTATCAAAAACGATAATCAGAAACACAAATATTCGATTAATCAAATCGAAAAATATTTAATTATCTCAGACGATAATTAAATTGGAAAATATTTAATTATCACAAATGATAATCAAATTTCACAAATATCTGATTATCAAAAACGATAATCAGAAACACAAACATCCGATTATCAAAAACGATAATCAGAAGTCGTAAATATTCAATTAACGAGTCCGGAATTAACCGAAGTAGTAAAAGTATGGTTCCATACTCCTTACTTTTGCTAAATTGTTTAAATCTCTTTATCGTTTCCTTGAAAGTGCAGAATTGTGTGTTTTAAAAATAACATTTCACATTCTCAAACGGACAAGTCCGGAATTAAGTGAATCAGTAAAAGAAAGGGGTCATAGTCCTCGATTTTTCTGAAATGTTTAAATCGCTTCCTCATTCTTTTGAAAATGTAAACTGTAAAAATTTTGAAAAAAATTTTAATTTATATTTTTGAAACAACTTTTAAAAATAAAGAATTTTGAAAACACGTGATTAAATTAGTAATATCAGTATTGCGGGAGAACCGCTTGTAAATCCATTTCAAAATTGACGGTTACTGAAGTTAACACGTCAAAATCTCATCAAAATAACTGGCATCGAAATATAATACCAAATGAATTTTCATTCATCAAAAATGTCACAAGAATCTTCTCAAAGATAAAAAGGGATATCATACCCTAAACTTGTATTCATAACAAGTCAATAACACATGAATTCACAAAAGCCAAACTGTGAAACCCAACATCACGAGAACAAATGCCTCCGAACAGAATCCAAGTAAACAAAATTGGACAAGTCAGAGAATCGAACAGCAAAAACCCAAACCATGATAACTACGAAACAGAAACGAACGAAAATCACAGGGTTTGAGTGAATTAGATGTGAGTAAGACTCACCTTGCTTCGAAGCGGCGATGAGCTCGACCTTTGTCGAAGCGAAGACGAGCACGGCGAAGGCACAGACGAACTACAGAGCAGCGAACCTTCGATCGAGCTTCAATGTCGGCAGAAGCCCTAGTTTCGCGGCTGCCATTATTTCGTTTTCTTCGATTTTGGGCTTAGGGTTTTCGAATGGAGGAAAGGGAGGGGGATTGGGTTATCACGGGATCAACAAAGGAAACGTGGGCCAATATGATTTTTAAAGCCCACTAACAATTTCTCAACCATTTTTCAAAAGAATTTCAACTCGATAAAATTCCAATAAGAATTGGCGAACGATTTAATCACCTAGTGTCGATAATTAATTGCTACGAATTTGCGGGTTGTTACATTAGGCAAATTTTAGAAATCTTAAAGTGAATTCGTTGCTAATTTTATTAAAAATGCAATTTCTTAATACGATTTTGTTGTTTTTTAGCCGTTGAAATATTCGGATGGGTTATGTACTTCGGTTACAAGGAGGAAGACGATACAAGGGTAACCAGGGTTAGCTTCTGCTCTACTCGGCCATCTTTTCCCCCTTACTGATAGTTGCAGCCGCACCCTCCGCCAGCCTCGACAGCCATGCACACACCACCCTCCAGCGCCCGCATACACCACCTGCATCCATCGATACTTGCTCCTCATCGGCTTGCCACGCCAGCACAACGGACCCGAGCAACCTTCCTCCACCTAAACCCGAACCGAACCATCACATTCTGCCACTCGAACAAGATCCAGCCACCCAACAGTATCAAAACCCCTCTCATCTCTTCTCTTTCTTTAAAAAAGTTGATATATATATATATAAGTTTATACCAGAGAGAGGAAATATTATATATATATATATATTTGTTTTCATCGATTTCAAGTTCAAGCTAGCTTTCTTTTGTGTTTGTTGTCCGGAGAATTTCAGCAGCAGTTGTCGCGTCCTTCGTATTTCACATGCTTATCCGCTTCAATTGTTTTTAGTCTCGATTCTCTAGCCTCGAAAGGTGAGCGATCACTCACGATTGACATTCTTGTGTTTAGTAAATTGGTTTACATGAAATGATGATTTAATATGTTAGTAAACTAGAATTGGTTAGTAATTTAATCGTTGAATATGATATGTTGTTAAACTTGAATTAGTTAATAATTAAATTGTTGAATATGTTATGTTAATATTTAAAATTGTTTATCTATGTTAATGGACATATGACACCCTAATCTGTTGTATATATTATATTTAATTTGTTGTTTATGATATATGATCGCTATTGATATGTATGTCATTTTTATTTTATTGTTCTCACTCTACAAGTTCCCTGTTAGTTTAGGAAATCCCCATGGGTTGTAATGATACATACCCGAACGATATTATAGATTAGGGAAAATCGTTATGGGTTGAAATGATAAACCCAAGCGATTTTATTGATTTTGAATTTTGGGATTGCGAGTTGAAATGATATATACCCATAAATTTAAATTATTGCGGATCGAAATGATAAATATCCGTATCACTTGTCCATAAGATAGAAAACTATATATGAACATCGTTCGTCTATTTTAAATGATTTCCAAATTTTTGAAAGGGAGAAATATATGTGTATTGATTTTTAGAATATAATAATAAAGGTATTTTAATTTTAATACATGTGCAAAATTTAGATTTTTAAATTATATGTTTGGAAATTTTAATTTTATAAGTTAAGTTTTGAAAAATATAAATTTTTAGATTTTACTTATAATTTTATTATTTTTAAATACATAAAATTAGATTTTATACAATATATTTAATAAAATAAAATTTAATTTAATTAATATAATAAAATTTAATAAGAATTTAATTTAACTAATAAATAAAATATGTTTTAAATATTTATTTAAAATTTGTATTAATATTTTTAGAATAGATTTTGTAATTACTTTAATAAATAGAGGTTGGAAAGATAAATTAAAGTTGACTTGAAATTTAATTGGTTTGAGAATTGAATATAAATAAAAATTGGATTTGATACTTATTAATTTTGAGGTTTAAAGATATGATTTTTATAACTTAATAACTGGTTTTTGATTAAAGGTGATAAAATGAATATCTTCAAATTTAAATAAAATTGAAATGGAATATTTAATATTGATTTAAATTTGTAATTTGAGATTTTATTTAAATGTTATTAAAAGTGAGTAAGTGAATATTTCAAATTAAAAAAAATTAAAGTTGAATTTTGCAATATAAGTGATATTTATCAAATTAAGTTATTGTAAATATTTGAATATTTAAACTTTGCAAACTATTGAATTGGAAGTGGTTTAAATTTGTAGTTCAAACATGGATTTAAAATTGATATAAATTAAAAATGGTTTAATGAGAATTTGAATTGAGCCTTAACCTTTTTAATTGAAATTGTTGAACCGAGATTGATTTAAATTGAACTTTGGAACTAAAGTTGATTTGAATTGATTTGTGAAATTGGAAGAAACAATTCTAACTTGAGACTACTTTTGATATATATATTTTAAAATATAAACTGTTTTTAGTATATAAACTATTTTTAATATATAAACTATTTTAATCTATAACCTATTTTTAAATATATGAACTATTTTTAATTTATAACTATTTCAATATATATAAACTATTTTCAATATTTAAACTGTTTAAGTTGGAACTGTTATGATTTAGATTTAATGGATTTAAATGCGAATATTTTGATATGATGGTTTAAACTATTTTGTGGTTAAGATTTTGAAAATGAATATGATTTAAAGTGATATGATTTCGAAAGTGAATATGATTTCGAAAGTCATATGATTTTGAAATGAATATGATATTTTGATATAAAGTATGAACTGTTAGAAATAATTATAAAAGTGATTTTATAAAATGACCACGGTGTGAAATAAGCGTTTGGTTGTTAAAGAGACCGGGATCGGATATTGTCATACTCTCTACCAATACCGAAAACCACTTTAACAACTGTATACGTGGTGGAGAATCTAGAACGAAGTAGGATGGTTTGGCGACGTCTATATGAGGTATGAACGCAGCCCTGACTCCCACGAGTAAGCTTGATGTGACTAAAACATGAGCTATACCTAGGCCAAGTGAGGTCGCACCTCTGATCGAGCATGCTTCTTCGATACCATTCTATTACTTTGTGATTTGATTGGGTGCACCTTTGATTATAGGAGTGTGTCTCGAGGTGGGCAGTAGTAGTTGCTATGCGTTACCACCGGCTCGGTTCTGCGAAACGATAGAATCCTACCCTAGGCATTGCCTCACGTGCCTTGTCACATGCCTTATCACGCCCACTATGAGTTTGGTTTGTACTGTACCTATGGAGTGCTCCTTGAGTATCCCACCGGTTTGGTGGAGCTTACAGTATCTGTATGGACTACGGGAATATATAAAAATGTGTTAAGGGTGTATGGGTATTGCCTTAACACTATTTTAAAATTTTACTTTACTATAGACATTATCTATGTAGTGTATTGTACTATGTATGTAGATAGTTTAACGGATCCTTAAAGGGTGGAATCCCAAACATCATTTAAGTTATTTGCATTTCACTTGAGTTGATTTACTTGCATAAGAATGTTAATCCCGACTCGAGTGTTCTGTGTTTTGCTTTATGCTCGGGTCAGACTGAGTGTCATAGCATTTGAGACTCACCTTTGGAGCTTGGAGCTTTGCTTGGAGATTTGTCTTATATCTATTCAGCTTTCAGTTATTTCCAGTTTTATGTTCAGACGTTGTCATTTGCTTATGTATTAGAGTTTCCTTTGTATTTGAGATTTCTGTTGTATTTTGTTTTAACTCTTATTTTATGTAGTAGCTTTATGAACTACTATTTATCTATTCCGCTGCTTATTGTTATATTACTCTATGTCGGTGATTCTGTGATTGATTTATTTACTGTATATGCTAAGTTTTTCTAAATATAAATTAACAATCTGTTGATTTGAGCAATTCAAGTCCGACATGGGTGGACGATTGTCGATTTGAATGGTTCGAAATGGCAGGTCGTTACACTTGGTATCAGAGCTCTGGTTTAGGCAAAACTTAGCATATGGAGTAAAAACTCATTAGAGTTAGGGTAGTAATACCCTAGATTGAATGGAATTAATCACATCATCATCTTCGCTCGAGCTTGAAATTCTTAGCAATGATTTCCTTTGAATTAGGAGTTCTTTTGAATTTTGGAACTTTTTTTTCTTCTAAAATCCATTCTTGTCTTTGTCACTTCAAAAAGGATTGTCCCTTTCAGTAGAGAGGCAAGACATCTGGATTCTTTGTTATGACCTCTTCCACTCTTCCTTCTACTAGTGATACCCAAGGTACTCTCCAGGGCACCTTTCTTTCCATGATTTCCATGTTCGAGTTGTTGATACTGGAACATCCCATAGCTTTATTTCTATTGATCTCTGTAATAAATTTGAGCACATCTTGCAAACTCAATTGGCAACTTCATCCTTATGTGTGACTAATCCCATCGACGGTCCCGCCATCCTTAGTATCATTTGTAAAGGGATGAAATTCTTTTACAATAGGCGTCAATTCAACGGAGATTCCTATGTCCTCGGTTTTGATGCTGTTATTTCTTGTAAGCCCTAATTGTTTCTCTAGTAGACAAACATGGTAATTCTCATGTGATCAAATGTAGAATGCCTCAGGATTATGTAGGCAGTTTTATCTTTTCGCTCGATGCTTAGCCTAGTTATCTTGACTCCACCCCGATGTCACGGATTATCCTGATGTTTTGGTGAAGTCACTTCTCTACCTCCCAAGCGGGAAATTAAATTCCGCATTGATCTTATTCCTAGAGCTCGATCCTGCTACTGGTTTTCACCAGCTTCGTGTAGCCGAGGAGAGCATTTCCAAGACAACTTTCCGAATGGAGAATGGTTTCTATGAATGGTTACACTACAAGAAAAACTAGTATTAGTTGCATAATATAGTAGCGTTTCAGTCTTATGTGCAACCTTTGTTTATTGTGGACATACTGATGAAAAATGAAACACTACTCATGCTAAAATATTTGGCGGGACACCAATATTAGGCGGTTACGTTTATATTGGTCATTGGAATTCATTTCATTCATCGCCTTTTTTAGTTCTTAATTTTGTTCAAAGAAATGGGTTAAAGAATAAAGAACTCTCCAAATTTTCCAAATCCAAATCTCAACTTTCCCTACCAAAATCCCGATTTCCCTAATCTAAATCTCATCGGTTCTTAGGGTAAACTTCTACATCTGGAGGAGTATGATTCTCTGTAGTCTAGTTAGGCGAACCAGACACCTTGGCACCATAGCTTTACTTCAACATGGGGATTCACACTAGCGAAGGCTAATTAACTTAACGTCGATCTCTCCTTATTCAAAATCAAAAAGTTAGTGTTCTGATTTGAGATTTTATCATATGATTTGGTACTTTTACCCAGAATTGTATGATCTAAGCATTTTAGTTTTTATATTCAAATTTTGACTTCTTAAATAAATAATTAATTAAGATCTACAGAGTATCGTTTTTGTTTTTGATTTGAATCATCTAACAGTTTTATTCGTTTATCTAATTATTCAATGTTTTGAGCTGAAGAGATATTAGATCTGATTGCATTTGTAGTTAATATGGAAAATGATTTTGTTATTCAATACTAGTGTACTACACCTATAATTTGCGCATAAGACTTATCACTCCCGATGTCACCTCAACTCAGCTTTTTGTTGTTTTTTATAGGCTGAGTATTTTGAAGTTGATCACGAATGGAATTTTTTTTCAGGCTTGGAGCAAGCGTACCATCTTCAGGGGTTAGTTTTATCTTATTTGCACAACTTATCTGTATTTTGTATTGTATACTATTGTTTGTTTAGAAAAAAGTTGCTTATCCAGAATTAAAATGCAATTTTGTTTGTTTGGGTTGGTGCTTAATCTGTTGTAGATGGTCAGCACGATCTTCTTTTAAAAAAAATTATGCAAGATTAGTAGTTTCATTATGGATGATTTTTATTGACCTTCATACATTCAGCGGTAACTATAGTTGCATTATTGTATCGCAAAACTAAGTTTGATATTCAACAACGTAGTGGTAAATTTTTTTTCTTAAGGTCGCATATTAAATTTGAATACTATGTCTGGTTTGACTTCTTTCTCCTTCATCGGTAGGGAAATATCTTGATCTTGCCTTATGCATCAGTCACTTGCAGTGAATTTTAAGTAGTGCAAGGCTGATGGTGATCTTTCTTGAGTGATCACTACAAGAAAATGTGATTTTAGTTGCATTAAACAGCGTTTGAACGCTAAATGCAACTATTTTATTGACCTTAATATATTGGTAGTGTTTTAATTTTAGATATATTCTGTGATGTTTATAGGAGGACTTTATTTCACTTTCCACCGGGTGTTCTATCTTACTTTCATACTCTGCTGCTGAGATAAAATTAAAACTTCCAACCAAAATTAGCCGATTCTAACTCCTCTTCTCAAATCTCTAATTTTTTGTAAAAACGTCACTACTAACAAAAAAATCTGATTGTTAATTATAAAAATCAACACTGATTGAACATCGCATCAGCATCTATGTTGCACACCACCAACTGACGTTAGTGTTTAATTGCTGGCGATTCTTTTGGTCAATGATACATAATCTCATTTAGGTATTCAATTATTCATAGATTTGTAACTCTATTATTCAACCTAAATCAGGTTTAGGTATCCAATTCTCTTCCTTCCCCTAAATCGAAATTGATTTCAGGTGGCCACATCCTGTAAGGAAAGGTGCATGAGATAGTAGCATGCAAAATCTAGGATTTCGCTGTTCTACCACATCCAATTTAGGTATTATAATATATTTGACATTCGAATTCAAATACGAGGTCTGAAGAAATATTCATGATATCAGAATTGATATTCGTCTACTTAAACAGAGATGGATTGATTGAGTTTGAAAAGTTCACTATAATGATAACTATTGGAGATTGATTGAGTTTCAAGAATGTAATGTTGATCACATGTATCTGTTTAGGTCATCATGGCTATTGGCTATTTGATGATTTATTAACTCATCAAGGTCATCAAGGTTTTATTTTTTTAAATAGGACCGACAACAGAATTAAATGGTGCCTGCACAATTCAATTGTTGTTTAAATTGGCATAAAGCTTGATGTAGAATTCGAAGATGATGCTACATGCAAAATGGGTACAGTAGATTTTCGCGACCTGATGTTCATCACATAGGCTAGTGGGTCCAATGTCAGTCCTCTTTTATATACAAGGTGAGTTCAAATCATCTCTTTTATTCCCCCGTGATTATTTTTTTACACTTTCATTCTGATACCAAATAATTGGAAGTAACCTAGCCGTTACATTGTACACTTATCTTGATACCATGAATTGAAAAATAAAATGCTTTATATACCATAAAATTTTGTTGTCAGAGTTGCTGAAGATGACACTCCAAATTTGATCCGTATCATCGAGGTATATATATCTTAATCATATATCATCACTCTTCATAACAGTGCATTGTTTCCATGTTGGAGATAGAGATAATTCAAGTAAATAGGAGCTTCAGATGCTGGAAAAATAAATAATTTTTACTGGAATGAATAGCTAATGAATACAAAAGCAAAGGGTGCATGCCTTTTAATCTCTATGACCCAATTAATCGGTATAGATAATCTCCTTTATCATTTGAAAATTACATCAATATAAGCCAACAAGAACTGGCCTTTAACAAATTGAAAACAATACGAAAAAAAATCATAGTATACAAACAAACATAGCACTCGTTCTACT
Organism: Allium fistulosum; assembly: GCA_030737815.1. NCBI lineage: Eukaryota > Viridiplantae > Streptophyta > Magnoliopsida > Asparagales > Amaryllidaceae > Allium > Allium fistulosum. The sequence continues at coordinate 152,623,928 of CM060906.1, read as the reverse complement.
TCCTTAATACAGCACATAATAGAAGAACAAGAATAACAAACTTGATGAAATAAAATGAGAGATTTTGATAGCTAAACTGGGAATCAAGATTGGTCACTGCCCTTGATTGGATGGTGGAGATACTGGTTCATGTGACGACCGCCCATGACCCCTGCACCGAATCTAGAGATAGAGCGCTGTAAAGTGTGCCAGGCGACCATGGACGATTGTCAAGGTAAGATTAAAACAACAGAATCTATCGTATTACTCACAGCGCATGGACAAAATACAATAGAACATATGTATAGTGAAGCTTTACAGAACAAAATGACATCATATAAAACTCCATAATAGTTGAATACAAGCATCCACATAGTCAATACATCCAGCCTCACTACAAATCTCTCAGAGAATACAAAACAGCGGAATATCCAGTACATATAAGAAGATAATATGCAACCCTCTAGCTCGTCTTCGATATCAGCATCGTGAGAAGAGAACAGCACCTGTCACCTGCTACCTAGTCTGCCCGTCCCAAAATGGACGAACAGCCCAAGGCAATAAGAATTAAAACATAAAGCCTTGAGTCAGACAACAGTCTTAGTGAGCAGTAAATTAACTAACAACATACCAAAAGAGCATAAAGGAAAAGGAATAGGAATACAACCCTCCCACTCCAACCTCATTCTACAGTGATAGCCCCCAGACACACACTAAGCAGAAGCAAACATAGCAGAGCATACAATTTTAAAGTAAAGCTACTATCACTCGAGTCAAGGGCGATGTTTTCCAAGTACCAAGGCCTAAATCAGATAAGCACCCAGAAAATACCGCTCTTGAGTCCGAAATGACGTTACAACCAAACATCCATGACTCTGGCTATCACTGTTATCATTGCTTCGATATCACCGTTAATTGAATGACCGGCACATTCTTTCAGCCGTCCATCAAGGGCTAATGGAAACCCCGGTTCTAGACATAACTCCTGCACGTCGTCGCAGCCCGTGCCTAGGACTATCGAATCTGCCCAGAGTACTCGACCATCAACAGTTGGCCGTTGGGACTATCGAATCTGCCCAAACGTACTCTTGCTTAGAGCATGCTAGAACCTTCAACAACGATGCTATCCAAGCCTCCTAGTCATCCTCCTTGACGACTATTCTCATATCCATTCATTATCCTCAACTCGAATCATATCACCGAGTTATCAACATGCTTGGAATGATCCCGTCTGGATTAGACCAAGTCTTCATCACATGATTGCCTCGCTTCATTACATCCTCGCAAAGCCTCATCTCATCATCACATCATCAAATCTATGCATAAGAGCTTCATCATCCCGCTACATATGCCACGAGCAGCTTTCCCAATTCAAGAGCCTTTCCCTTAGCTTTTGAATCACCTTCGATCTAAATCTAATCATCAATCATCTAGTTCATAACAATCAATCAAATCAAACATCAATCCAAGCAATCAAGCATTCAAAAATGATCTAAGTAGACAATTATAACAATAATGGCATTTTCGTAATTAAAGAGTTGAAAGTCCAATCAGCATGAAAAACATGGATTATATCTCTACAAACTTGATGAATGAACTTGCATAGGTTAACATATGATAAAATGGATGTAACATCATCATGAACAATGGATCTACACTTAGGATGAAGAAAATGCATGGAAATCACTATTTTAACACCAAATCGAGCCAACAATCCGATATACTCCTTTGGATCCGTGTGAGAGATAATCACCACTCACCAAATCACCTAAACAAACCCAAATCAACACACTTCAGATCTGGACAGCGAAGGATGAAGCTTGATCTATCACGGATCCGCTTCAAACGAAGAAATCTCTCTTGAAAAGATGAAGATCTTCAATCTAAGCTCTTGAATCTTCAATCTTGATCTTCGATTTGGATGGATGGAAGCACTAGATTAGAGTGGAGAAAAGAAGTGAAGAAGTGTAGAAGTCGAGCTCTCAAAATGGCAGCACTTCGTCGCTTCAAAATCCGAATCCCAAAAATGAAGCCAACCCCCTTCTATTTATAGGCAGAAAATACCCTAAGTCGTAACTCGGCTATCTCCTTAAGTCGCTGCCGACTTAACACTATGCCGACCTACGACCTAAAGCTATGCCATCCTACGACTTAACAGAGCCTCCGACTCAACACATGCGCCCCTAAACAACCTGACAACTCAGCAGCTAACCCCTAAGTCGGTTACGACCTAACTGGGTATACGACTTACGACCTAATAGCTACGACTTAACAAACTGGGTCTCAGCGAGATACGACTTAACAAGTATACGACCTACCAACTCATCAACAGGTGCGACCTAACTATAAGGCCACAAACCTGCCTATCTCCTAAGTCGCTAGCCTCTAAGTCGTCTACCCTATAAGTCGGTCACGACTTATCTCTTAGGTCGTTTACGACCTAGGACTTAAACAAATAGGACCGAAAAGACAAACATACTAAGTCGCATACGACCTATATCATACCCTAGGTCGTCCACGACTTACCACCTTAACTCGCTAACTCGCTGATTCCTTAACTCGGTAACAACTTAACTCACCACTATCCTTAAGTCGGTTAATACTATAAGTCGGTCAACTTCTTAGATAGGCTACTCCCTTAAGTCGGTCACTCGACCTAAGCCACCCTATGACTTAATCTTCCTTAACCCGGTTAATTCCTTAGGTCGTCCCAAACTATCAACCGACTTAAACCACTCCCCTCTTTCTTAGGTCGTCGCCGACCTACCACTTAGTCATTAACTCGTCCAGACCTATTTCTTAACTCGTCCAAACCTCCTAAGTCGGCTACGACTTAAGACTTAAGAAAAAAATTCTGCTAAAATCTGAAACGACTTAACAGCAATGCAACCAAAGGTCAATTATTTTACGATGTTTCGATCCGTGAAAATACGGGTCGTTACATTCTCTCCCCCTTAGGAATTTCGCCCCCGAAATTCCAAACAAACCAAGCAATCAAAGACTATTCTGCATGCCTATCATCCATAGCAATCAACAAACCATGCATCCAAATTCTAGCTTAGCGTACAGAATTCTAAGACTTAGAACAAGTTACAATATCGTGAGATGACACGACACCTTAGGGCCATACCTTGAAGAGTTCAGGATGAGCTGCTTTCATCCTCTCTTCCACCTCCCACGTATAGTCGTTATCATCATCACTCCATTGTATCTTGAGCAACTTAACTATCTTCCTCCTAAGCTGTTTCGTGTCAGTTTCAACAACACGAAACGGCTTACGAGGTCTTCTATCGACTGGATCAACTTCTAAGTCTTCACAGCTATCAGCAGAAACTACCATACTCGAGTCGTGCACATACTTCCGTAGATATGATACATGAAAAACATTGTGCACACCCAACATCTTCTCTGGCAACTCCAATCTGTAAGCGAGCTTTCCAATTCGCTCGATGATCGGGAATGGTCCAACAAATCTCGGAGTCAATTTTCCTTTCTTCCCGAATCGAATAACATTCTTTAGTGGAGAAATCTTCACAAAAACCATATCTCCTACGTCGAATTCCAAATCCTTTCGACGCTTATCAGCATAACTCTTTTGACGGTCTTGGGCTGCCTTCATTCGTTGCCGAATGATCTCTATGCAATCCGAAGTCTGCCGAATCATCTCTGGCCCAAGTATCAACTTTTCTCCAGTTTCCAACCAACATGTCGGAGAGTTACACGGTCTTCCATACAATGCCTCATACGGTGCCATACCAATGCTTGACTGGTAACTGTTGTTGTATGCAAACTCCACCAAATGAAGGTGATCTTCCCATGATCCTCCGAAGTCCAAAACACATGCTCTGAGGAGATCTTCCAAAACTCGGTTGACTCTCTCAGTCTGACCATCTGTTTGGGGATGATAAGCTATACTCAAACACAACTCGGTTCCCAAGACTTCCTGGAAGCTCTTCCAAAATCCACTAGTGAACAATGGGTCTCGATCGCTCACTATACTCTTCGGAATACCATGGAATCGAACTATCCACTTAACATACAACTCAGCCAACTTTGATGCAGTCCTAGTCGATCGAACAGGAATGAACCTCGCACTCTTGGTCAGACGATCCACAATGACCCAAATACCTTCGTTTCCCGTTCTTGTTCTAGGTAGTCCATCAATAAAATCCATCGACACTTGTTCCCACTTCCATGTAGGAACTTCTAATGGCTGAAGCAATCCACTTGGCTTCTTCTGTTCGGCTTTTACCAACTGGCAGTTCATACACTTGGAAATAAAATTTCCAACATCCTTCTTCATACCTTCCCAGTAGTAGGTTCTCTTCATATCTCGATACATCTTATTTCCTCCTGGATGAATTGTCAGCTTCGAGTGATGACTTTCCTTCAGAACTTCACTCCTCAATTCATCTATATCGGGAACAACTAGTCGTCCTTGCTTCCGAAGCCAACCCTCTCGATCGACCTCGAATCCTTTATCCTTTTCTGGATCCAATCTAGATTCCAATTCACGGATAATCTTGACAAGCTTATCATCTCGCTTTTGGCCCTCGCCAATCCTTTCCACAAGAGTGGGTCTTATCGATAAGTTTGCCAACATCTCAGGTTCCAATTCGCCTCTAGGTCTGAAGTCAAATCCAGCTAAATACTCGAGACTCTTCCATTCTGAAAACATGGCTCCCAATCCTGCATGTCTTCGACTTAACGCATCTGCCACTGCGTTACCTTTTCCCGGAGTATAAGCTATACCAAAATCATATGATGCTAAAAACTCTAGCCAACGTTGCTGCTGAAGATTCAGATCCTTTTGGGAGAAAAGATACTTCAGCGACTTATGATCCGTAAACAACTCGAATCGAACTCCCAATAGATAATGTCTCCACATCTTCAGAGCAAATACAATCGCCGCTAACTCCAAATCATGAGTTGGGTAATTCCTTTCATGCGGCTTCAGTTGTCGACTTGCATACGCAACAACTTTATTCTTCTGCATCAGCACTGCTCCAAGACCAGTACCACATGCGTCGGTGTAAACCACCATCTCATCATTCCCACTTGGAATAGTCAAAACAGGAGCACTCGTCAATCGCTCTTTCAGGATTCTGAAAGCTTGCTCACATTTAGCATCCCAACTGAACACTTGGTTCTTTTTCGTCAATCCTGTTAACGGTGCAGCTACCTTGGAGAAGTCTTTGATAAACCGTCGATAATATCCTGCTAATCCAAGAAAACTTCTCACATCTGATGCATTCTTAGGTCTAACCCAATCCTGGATTGCTGCCACCTTAGCGGGATCAACCGCTATTCCATTTCCAGAAATCACATGGCCTAAGAACCTCACTTCACCCTTCCAGAAGTGACACTTCGAAAACTTAGCCTTCAGCTGATGTTTCCGTAAGATCTCCAAAACAATACGCAAGTGCGTCTTGTGCTCTTCTTCCGTTCTGGAATAAATCAGAATATCATCCACGAACACAAGTACGAACTTATTCAACTGATCTCTGAACACTCTATTCATAAGATCCACAAAATATGCTGGCGCGTTAGTCAATCCAAACGGCATTACCAGCCACTCAAAGAAACCGGATGGTGTTCTAAAAGCAGTCTTCGGTACACTATCCTTAGCCACTCTCAACTGGTGAAATCCCGTTGCCAAATCCATCTGAGAAAACACCTTAGCTTCGTGAAGCTGATCAAACAAGTCATCTATTCTCGGCAATGGATACTTGTTCTTCTTAGTCACCTTATTCAGCTCACGATAATCGACACACAATCTCAACGATCCATCTGCCTTGGTTGGAAACACAACTGGTGCACCCCACTCGGACACACTACGCCGAATGAATCCTTTCTGCAAAAGATCATCAACTTGCACCCTCAACTCCTGCTGTTCCCTAGGCGCCATCCGCCTAAGAGGCATCACAACAGGTCTGGCTCCTTCAACTAGATCTATACGAAACTCGATCTCTCTATGCGGCGGCAACCCTTTGACTTCGTCAAAGACATCCTCGAACCCATTAGCGATCGGCACTGATGACAGTCCATCCCGTGGAACAACTAGCGAATACATGAAGCTCATGAAGACGCCTTCCTCATGCTTACATCGTATCACAATCTTTCGCCCCTCCACATTCTCGACTGTCACCTCCAGCCTCTCACAATCAACCTTAGCCGCATACTTCCTAAGCCAGTCCATACCCAAGATAATTCCGAACCCCGCAAAGTTCAGAACAAAGCAATCACAAACAAAAGAGCAACCATGACTCGACACAACTAGACCACAGCATAACATACACAAACAAGACGAACCCCCAACTGGATTAGTCACAACCAATGGCCTATCAACAATATCCGGTTCCAAACCTAACCGGCCTACTAGTTCATTACAAACAAACGAATGCGATGCTCCAGTATCAAACAAAACTCTAACTGGAATACCACATAGGAAAAGAGTACCTTGAACAACCACACTCTTTCCTTTCTCTTCAGCAGTAGGAGCTTTCGAAGACGACGGAACAGCTCCTAAAGCATAGGCTTGCACAATCTGCCTGTCCTTCCTCGGTTCTGGACAATTCTTCCTGAAATACCCCGGCTTGTCACAGTTGTGACACTTCATCGGCACCTTAGGATTCTTACAATCCTTAGAGAAATGGCCCTTCTGCTGACAATTGTAGCAAGTCACCTCGCCTTTCGGCTTCTTCTGGCCATCCTTACCCTTTTGCTGCTGCTGCTTCCTCTTCTGGTTTCCACCCTGCTGTGGTTTAGATTCTCCCTTGGTAACAGCAACAACAGGTCCTTCCTTAGGAAACATACTCTCATGCCTAAGAGCTTTCTCCACAAGCTTCTCAAATGAATCGTCCAAATGATCCACCAACTGTCTCCCAAAATAACTATCCAAGCCAGTCACAAACTTCTCATTCTTCTGATAAGCAGACTCAATATATGACCGGGCATATTTGGACAAAGCTTCAAACTCAGAAACATACTCAAGAACAGATCTCCCACCCTGCTTGAGCTCCACGAACTTCTTGAACAGAACAGACTTCTGAGCTGTAGAAATGAACTTAGCTTCAAATCCAGCTTGAAATTGCTCCCAAGTAATCTCTTCCTCCGCAGTATTGATGGTAATAGAGTTCCACCAATCAGAGGCTCTCCCTTGAAGCTGCCTTGATGCCAACTTCCTCTTAGTTGCATCATCAATTCCCAAATCACCAAAGATCCTTCTACAAGCATCTATCCATCTCTGGACTTCGATAGTAGATTCTGTTCCCAAGAAAACCTTCCCTCCAAGAGCAGTATAGTCCTTGCACAACTTGGCAAAATCCACTGGTTTCGGAGTTTGGACTTGAACTCCAACATCTACTGCTGCCCCCGGAACTGGTATCCTTCTCATGATCGAAGTCATCATAGCTTCGAACATGGCTGCATAATCAGCAGTCTCTTCAGTAGCACGGCCTTCCCTAGCAGCTGGTCTCCCTCTTCGACTCATTCTCAATATCTATAAAAAGGAATGATTAGAACATCTAGAGAAACAACTGCACAAAGGACTCAAACCCTACTAAGCTACTATATTATATATATAGTAATCATCCATCAAAATACAATTACGTCTCTCATACGTAGTTACTTCAGCAAGCGTTGGGTAAAATCGATTAACCAATGCTCTGATACCAAATGTGACGACCGCCCATGACCCCTGCACCGAATCTAGAGATAGAGCGCTGTAAAGTGTGCCAGGCGACCATGGACGATTGTCAAGGTAAGAATAAAACAACAGAATCTATCGTATTACTCACAGCGCATGGACAAAATACAATAGAACATATGTATAGTGAAGCTTTACAGAACAAAATGACATCTTATAAAACTCCATAATAGTTGAATACAAGCATCCACATAGTCAATACATCCAGCCTCACTACAAATCTCTCAGAGAATACAAAACAGCGGAATATCCAGTACATATAAGAAGATAATATGCAACCCTCTAGCTCGTCTTCGATATCAGCATCGTGAGAAGAGAACAGCACCTGTCACCTGCTACCTAGTCTGCCCGTCCCAAAATGGACGAACAGCCCAAGGCAATAAGAATTAAAACATAAAGCCTTGAGTCAGACAACAGTCTTAGTGAGTAGTAAATTAACTAACAACATACCAAAAGAGCATAAAGGAAAAGGAATAGGAATACAACCCTCCCACTCCAACCTCATTCTACAGTGATAGCCCCCAGACACACACTAAGCAGAAGCAAACATAGCAGAGCATACAATTTTAAAGTAAAGCTACTATCACTCGAGTCAAGGGCGATGTTTTCCAAGTACCAAGGCCTAAATCAGATAAGCACCCAGAAAATACCGCTCTTGAGTCCGAAATGACGTTACAACCAAACATCCATGACTCTGGCTATCACTGTTATCATTGCTTCGATATCACCGTTAATTGATTGACCGGCACATTCTTTCAGCCGTCCGTCAAGGGCTAATGGAAACCCCGGTTCTAGACATAACTCCCGCACGTCGTCGCAGCCCGTGCCTAGGACTATCGAATCTGCCCAGAGTACTCGACCATCAACAGTTGGCCGTTGGGACTATCGAATCTGCCCAAACATACTCTTGCTTAGAGCATGCTAGAACCTTCAACAACGATGCTATCCAAGCCTCCTAGTCATCCTCCTTGACGACTATTCTCATATCCATTCATTATCCTCAACTCGAATCATATCACCGAGTTATCAACATGCTTGGAATGATCCCGTCTGGATTAGACCAAGTCTTCATCACATGATTGCCTCGCTTCATTACATCCTCGCAAAGCCTCATCTCATCATCACATCATCAAATCTATGCATAAGAGCTTCATCATCCCGCTACATATGCCACGAGCAGCTTTCCCAATTCAAGAGCCTTTCCCTTAGCTTTTGAATCACCTTCGATCTAAATCTAATCATCAATCATCTAGTTCATAACAATCAATCAAATCAAACATCAATCCAAGCAATCAAGCATTCAAAAATGATCTAAGTAGACAATTATAACAATAATGGCATTTTCGTAATTAAAGAGTTGAAAGTCCAATCAGCATGAAAAACATGGATTATATCTCTACAAACTTGATGAATGAACTTGCATAGGTTAACATATGATAAAATGGATGTAACATCATCATGAACAATGGATCTACACTTAGGATGAAGAAAATGCATGGAAATCACTATTTTAACACCAAATCGAGCCAACAATCCGATATACTCCTTTGGATCCGTGTGAGAGATAATCACCACTCACCAAATCACCTAAACAAACCCAAATCAACACACTTCAGATCTGGACAGCGAAGGATGAAGCTTGATCTATCACGGATCCGCTTCAAACGAAGAAATCTCTCTTGAAAAGATGAAGATCTTCAATCTAAGCTCTTGAATCTTCAATCTTGATCTTCGATTTGGATGGATGGAAGCACTAGATTAGAGTGGAGAAAAGAAGTGAAGAAGTGTAGAAGTCGAGCTCTCAAAATGGCAGCACTTCGTCGCTTCAAAATCCGGATCCCAAAAATGAAGCCAACCCCCTTCTATTTATAGGCAGAAAATACCCTAAGTCGTAACTCGGCTATCTCCTTAAGTCGCTGCCGACTTAACACTATGCCGACCTACGACCTAAAGCTATGCCATCCTACGACTTAACAGAGCCTCCGACTCAACACATGCGCCCCTAAACAACCTGACAACTCAGCAGCTAACCCCTAAGTCGGTTACGACCTAACTGGGTATACGACTTACGACCTAATAGCTACGACTTAACAAACTGGGTCTCAGCGAGATACGACTTAACAAGTATACGACCTACCAACTCATCAACAGGTGCGACCTAACTATAAGGCCACAAACCTGCCTATCTCCTAAGTCGCTAGCCTCTAAGTCGTCTACCCTATAAGTCGGTCACGACTTATCTCTTAGGTCGTTTACGACCTAGGACTTAAACAAATAGGACCGAAAAGACAAACATACTAAGTCGCATACGACCTATATCATACCCTAGGTCGTCCACGACTTACCACCTTAACTCGCTAACTCGCTGATTCCTTAACTCGGTAACAACTTAACTCACCACTATCCTTAAGTCGGTTAATACTATAAGTCGGTCAACTTCTTAGATAGGCTACACCCTTAACTCGGTCACTCGACCTAAGCCACCCTATGACTTAATCTTCCTTAACCCGGTTAATTCCTTAGGTCGTCCCAAACTATCAATCGACTTAAACCACTCCCCTCTTTCTTAGGTCGTCGCCGACCTACCACTTAGTCATTAACTCGTCCAGACCTATTTCTTAACTCGTCCAAACCTCCTAAGTCGGCTACGACTTAAGACTTAAGAAAAAAATTCTGCTAAAATCTGAAACGACTTAACAGCAATGCAACCCAAGGTCAATTATTTTACGATGTTTCGATCCGTGAAAATACGGGTCGTTACAGTTCATCAGCATCAGATGATGGTGATTCTGCTGGTGACTCCATATTCGATCCTGATGCTGCATTATGTATAAATATTTCTAAGAAAATTTTCAATACTTTATTATACTATCTTTAGTCAAAATAATAGTAGTAATACTAATAATAATAATACTTCCAAAATGATGGAAGGGGAGGAAAGTTAGGAGCATTCGCCACTGGCCCTGGGCTCAGTAACGTTGAAGCAGAAGCTGGAAACTAACAAATATATAACTTTACTTCCTTTGTACAAGCAATTTACACACACACACACCCACACATTAAACAAACTGATGAATACCTTGGCATATTATCGTGTTGATAAAACATGTATTCTTTAATGGCGTCACAAAGTTTATAAATTCAGAATATAGTGTCAAATTTTATAGAACAGTTCCACTTACAATTATCCTTTTTTTAGTTATGCTTTGTGTTTTACTGATCCTGACTTTGTATGATACAATTATGAACAATTTTATTGTTCTTTTATGTTGTTGGTCAATCAAATAAGAATTATATATGCATTTACAAATGTATGAATTCACATCAGTTCCTTCGTTATTTGAACTTGTATTCACAATCACCGTTGAGTATGCTATTGCTCTTTTGCTGGTTGTTTATCCGAGGTAATGGCTTTATTATTTTTCCTTAATTTATGTCCTTTTTGAATGTATGACTAGTGAACTATGTTTCACCGCTTTGTTATGGACATGATCGGTGTTTGATGTCCATTATATTATCTTGCTTTGATGTAGCATCATTCTTTTGACACTTGTGCTGAATTTTTTGTATGTATGGTTAGGCTATGCTGAATTACTTGTCTTTTATTTCTTTATTCCTTATTTTAGACTGATGAGTCGTTTTAATGGTCCTAATGCTGCTTATGTTATGCATGACATGTTTTAATGAAAACACACTTAGATTAGACATGAAAAATAGACCGACTAACCATGATAAACACCCATTTGAGTTATTTTTATTTGTATATATATGTTGGGCCCATATATATGCAGGGTGATGGACATATATTCTGTTTAGATGATCAAATTAGAGATGCAATAAAGGGTGTTCTTGATTTAACCAGGGAAATTCTATTGCAATTTGGGTTTAAAAAATATAAGGTTCGAGGCTAGAGAAATCAGTAGGAACTGATGATATATAGGAAAAAGCAGCCACTGCATTAAAACAAGCTTTAGAAGACAAAGGATGGGATTACCAAATTGATGAAGGTGGTGATGCATTTTATGGTCCAAAAATCGATCTTAAAATTGAAGATGTTTTGGGTAAAAAGTGGCAATGCTCAACTGTTTAGGCAAGTTTTCTCTCATTCTTCTATTCCATATGTTGTTTCGGTTGTATTTAAAAAAAAATGATATTCTGAAGTCATAAAATTCCCATTATCATTATTTTTCCATAAATGGAACCATTTTGTCCATTAAAGTGATGAAAATTTCAATACATGACTGTTTATTGTACAACAATAAAATTTAATGGTTTGTGCAATTTAGCCTGTATTTCCTTATCTTTGTAGTTTATTCACTTAGGGAAGTCTGTATAAGCTTTTAGAATGCAAATCATGCAGGTTGATTTCAATTTGGCACAAAGGTTTGACATTAATTATGTGGATTCAAATTCTAAGAGAAAACGTCTTATCATGATCCACAAAGCAATCCTTGGTTCTTTAGAGAGGATTTTTTGGTGTGCTTATAGAAAATTATGCTGGTGATTTTCCTTTATGGATCTCTCCTATTCAAGCGCGTGTATTGCCTGTTACTGATAGTATAATTATCTTTACCTTTCTTTATAGTTTAAATTGTGATTCATCCATGGGCTTCTAATGAAAAGTTTGGTTAGCATGATCGCATTATCCTGGGTGCATACATGTATTTATAGCTACATGCTATATTAGTATCTTTTAGCAACTGTGATCTATTACCTTGACAATAGACATTTGTATCACACTTTTTGTTAAATATTAATAAGTTGTTTTTCACACATTTTATCATCGCTCATACTTTGCTAGTTTGGTCCTCAATAGATCTGATAGTTTTAAACAGTATGAAAGACATTTATCATTTACCTTTTCCTTTTCTTATGTTTCATCATATTGTTAATCCTCCTGTAAAGCTACATCCTACATTTAAGATGTTGCATCTTTCTGAAATGGGTTTTAACTTCAATTTGTATTGCTTATGTCTTTTAAATCAACTGATGTGTAAGGCTCTAACTCTATATCTTCTTTCTTTTGAGTTTTTTGTCATTTATTTTTTATAATGATAATATACAAATCAAAGCGTGTCTTTTTTAAGATTTTCTGGTTATATTGAACAAATGAAAACTATATCCATCGGTATTTATTCATACGATAGGTTTTCTAATCTCTGCAACGAAATTGTGATACAATGACAGATTATAATTTACTAAGTGCCATTTATATACCTAATACATCATATTTTCAGATGACTTATTGCACTGAAGTGGTCTTGAAACTAAGAACTAGTGGCATCAGGTCTAAGCTTAGCCATGGGAGCACCTACCAAAGCTCAAAAGAAATGCAGGGAAATAGAAAGTTTCGATATGGCAGTTGTTGGGCCTAAAGAAGTTAAGATAAGAACGATAACTATCAAGTCATGGTTTTGTGGTGAAATTGGTACAATTACTGTAAATGATTTGATTGCTAAAATTCAATTTGCAGTTGAACAAATAACTGCAATGTAGAGAAAATAGTGCTTCCAGATTGCAGGAATTAGCATGCTCCACTAATTGGTAAATTTTAAATAATTCATGTAGATACAATGCATTTTGTTTATGTTCTCAAGTGTCATATTCAATCTAGGGAGGTTATGCATTTGAAAAATTAGAAGTAGTTGACCAAGATATATTTTCATTTATATTTTGGATAGTGAAAATCTTGCTATCCCAATAACAATAATAGTTTGTAGTGAACGTTTGTATGTACAAATTTCTAGTTAACTAACACTTACCTTAAAGCAGATAGTTGGTTTTTGAAAACAATGCCATCTTGCTGACTTCTGGCCATGGGCCAGTGGATGCCATGGCCCCTCGATAATTTGACAAAGAGTTTGTATAGGTTAAGTTTGAGTTAATGAATTTAAATCTATCCCAGATCTAAAAATGACTAGGTGACACTATTGGTTAGATAGTTCCTGAGCAAACTAGGTTTTTGGGTTTGGTTGAGTTTTGAAATGTTAATTTGGAGAAGAAATGAAAGATTCAGAAGTAAATGTTGGCATATGGCAAGAACTAGATTACGTATATGTTTTCCCTTAAAAAATTAGTTATTTACTTGACAGTCTACCAATTAATCCATTGTGATTTACTCAACCATGCATTTGGTCTTATATCATTTTTCACTTCAAGATAATTTTTACAATATAACCTCATTGTCAGACATATCTGATGCAGACTGTATTATGTCTAAAATATAAATTCTGATATGCAAAGTTTGTTTACAATGCTCATTTAATCTTGGAACATAATTTATTGTTTAGTTTTCCAACGGTTTGTGACTAGTTTACATTCACTCCTGGACTCATATCCATTGACCTTGGTTTCAGGTCTAGTACTTTTTGAAGTTTAATTGCTAATAAGCTTTAAAAACTTTTTGAAGTTTTACCCTTACTAAAGTTCTAAATTCATATATAGTACATAAATGAAACACTCAGTCAGTATAAGATTTCATGGTTAACAAACACACTCCAAATCGATCAACATTCAGCACTCAAACTCATTCTGAACAAGCTGAACCTTATGTCTCGGTTTTGTTACTTTGTTTTAAATGATTTTTAAATTTTTTTTATTCTCGTTTTTGTTCTTCTGCATCTACTAAGATGTAAATGCTATGGACTTCTACAAGTAACTGGATAATGAGCAATTGCTCAAAATGTTAAGAATACTTATCCCTATGTTGGCATCTTCAGGTACACAGTATAATCTATGTAGCATCTACAAGTGGCCGCCTTTTGGGATTATCAATAAAAGTAATAGTACAATAACTAATTAAAGAAAGAGAACCCCAATTTTCATGAACATTACAAGAAAAAAATTCTTCTGACTTACCTGTAAAACCACTTAGCTGTCAGTGCAGGCTACTTGTACATTGATAATTGTTGCTCAAGTGAAGATCTGTATTCATTTAAGTATACTCATTTAAGTGGCCCAAACTAGAGAACTACAAATACTACAATATGGTTCATCTTCCTCTTAAACAGGCTAAGCTATTTGAGATCACTTGGACATATGAATTGGGATCGCCTACTTTTGGATCACTTGCAATGAATTCTTTCAGAGAAAATGGTATGTGTTACCTATATCTTTTGTACTATTGGTTTCACTGTGAATCTTTTTCTCTCTCCTCTTTCTACAGATTCAGCCTAATGCTTGCTTATCCAGATTCTTTATTAAACTATATTTTTGCAGTCATTTGTTGCTTAGTTGATGGACATGTGATCGCTCTCAGTTTAGAAGAATATGTCACTTGGGAGGTATCACTTTTTTTCATAGTCTTAGATTCTTCTTATTACACTTCATGTCTACTTGTGTAAGCATGGGTATCCAAATCCCTTAAAAAATAAGATAAAACACATGATTTTGCTACATGTAAGATGAAAATTTTAAATGTGTAAAATACATTGTAATAGAATTACACTTTTCAAGTGTCATCTTTGATTAATTACAGCCACTCTTTATTACAAGGAAAAATTTTATAATCAAGTTTTGGAAAAGAAAAGAAAAACATATTATAAGGATAGGCATTACTACAAAGCCTGCAAACTTGTGTACCTATACCTAAGAAGGCCAATTCTATTTGACAATTAAAATTTACTTAACATACTCCAACAAATTTACAAAACCTGTGTACATCAGATTTTACATAACTTACACCATATTTTTAACAATATTACTCCTACCTTCTTCATCTTTCAAATTTACAACACAAAAAAAATATTCCAGCACTAACTCAAATCAACTTGAATCATTTGAAACAACCTTAACTTTTGTAAAAAATGGGATTATATTCATAGAGAAATGGACATGGTACAGTTGTTGAACCAGTTTGTTGTGTCTGAGATTTTGAATTCAAGTTACAGTGATTTTTGTTCAATGCTGCAACAGCTCTTAAAGTAAATGTTTTAGTCTTGTATATTTTACTTACTATATTTTATTTTTAATCTTGGTGTATTTTTTTATGGTAAATGATATCACATTTATTAATATCGAACCTAATATTGAGGTTAAAGCCACCATTGTTATAATTATAGCAAATATTTTCTCTGCGTTTTAGTTTATCAAAACTAAACCGAATTCGGTTGCATTATAATGGCGGCATTTCTATATTTCCCTATTCCCCTATTCTATCAATTTATTAACCGATTCAACTACTGAATCATCTATCTTTTTGGTTATGTAATTGTTACCATGCAAAATCACCTATAACTGTTGATCATGTTCAAGGATTCTATATAATCTGCCGTTTAAAAAAATCTAAATTAGCAAAATGTGAATTAAAGTGATAATTGATACAAATTGCTATTTATATCGAGGGTATGTATAATTTATGGTTAAGAAAATGGTTTAAGGTAAATAAATTCAAAACTCAAAAAGGAGAGAGATGGGAAATTTTGAAGTTGCAAAGTTGCCTTTTTTTACAGAACAACAAAATTTGCAGTTACGTTATTTGTTAAAGTACCCTTTTAATTTGCAACAAAGGTCGAAATTTCTTCAACCAGTAATAGTAGTTACATAGGGGTATTAAGAAATGGTAGCCAGCATGAAGATTCGTTGATCATATTAAAACTGGGTAACTTAAACAATGCCAAATGAGCTAGGATTAATTAGTCAATTCAAAATCAATTAATTACACGCAGGTAAAATTAAAGAACTTGTCAATTATAGCCTATAATTAATTACACTTAAATTATACATCTAGCAACAAATTAAAAGTCAGGATTCAAAACATATATCTAATAATAATTCACGTTAAAACCTTTGGTGGTAAAAGAAGCATACTTACATTCCTATTAGGTCTGAAATGGATGTTGCCCGTTCAATTTTTTATATAAAACGGTCATCCCAATCCTTTAATTCATGACCAAGCAAACAACAGAAGTTTCATAACTAATACCATGACATGAGCTATGAAATGTTGTGAACTTGATGGCTTGATTGTTTATGTGCTTGTTTGAATAATAATCAATTAATATTGTTTGAATGTTACTTGATAATCCATGGCAAATTCTTATTGTTGATTATCAACCTTGTTTACAGGTAATTAGCTTTTCCAGAGTGAAGACCATCAACAACAATGGACATGACTTCCATTGTTATATGTATTATGATATTTGTTAGTACTGGTTGTGTAAACTTGTTAGGGAAAACTTGTGGTATGTGAATTTGCTCATTTTGTCAAATAACTATTATCTAAATGGTTATGGATATTATATTTATGTGATTAACGTGTTCTCAATTATTTGAATATGATGATTATATGATTGATTGATTGTTGGTTTGAATATGGTAATTATACGATTGTTGCTGATTTTAATATGACTATTATATAACTGGTTGCTGGAAATAATATAAGCCATTAATAGTATATAGTAGCATTTAAAATATGCTACAAAACAGTCAATACCTTTTAGTAGCGTTTTAAAAATGCTACAGAAACAAATGTAAAATACCACCTGAATTTATAGTGGCATAAAATAAATGCAACAAAAAGTTTTTAGTTGCACAAAATAAACGCGGATGAAAATCAAATAATGGTCCCAGTACAATTTTGGTAGGTTTTGTAAACGCTGCAGAAAACCTTTAGTAGCATTTAAAAAACGCAGTTATACGAAAACATTTTGTAGCATTTATTAAATGCAACCAAAAAAATCATACTTTTAGTTGCGTAACCTGTAGTAGCGTTCTTTAAAACGCTACTAAAAGTTTTGGTAGCGTTTTTATGCTACTAAAGGTCTTTTCTGGTGTAGTGTTAGTCATGCCCTTTGGATTAATCAATGCTCCTGCCTTCTTCGTCGATCTCATGAATCGCGTTTTCCGCGATGTTCTCATCAAGTTTATCCTAGTTTTCGTTGATGATATTCTCGTCTTTTCCAAAGTCTGAGAAGGAGCATGAATCTCATTTGACTTATGTTCTCCAAACTCTTAGGAGTCATCAGTTAAAAGCTGAATTTTTCTAAATGCCATTTCTAGAGGGATGAAGTCCAATTCCTTGGGCACATTGTTTCTGAAATAGAGACTCGGTTGACCCGATTAAGGTCGCCGCGATTAATATAAGTCTATCCATCTTCCCTCTTTTGTAATTTGATTATCTTATCTTCCTTTCGAGCCTATCTTCTTAGTTAGAATTCTTTTGATTAGGGTCCCTCTAAAATTGAATTTCTATCCTTGTTCTAAATCCATACTTGAATCATCCTTCGAGGGAGCGTATTTGTAATTGATATAAAAATGTTTCATATTGTGTTGTTTGAGTTGTTAAGTTGGGATAGTTGCAGCCGATCCACCCTCCACAAACCCACGCAGCAGCCATCTTTTTCCCCTCACCGATAGTTGCAGCCGCTCCCTCCGCCAGCCTCGACAGCCATGCACACACCACCCTCCAACGCCCGCATACACCACCTGCATCCATCGACACTTGCTCCTCATCGGCCTACCACGCCAGCACAGCAGACCCGAGCAATCTTCCTCCATCTAAACCTGAACCGAACCATCACATTCCGCTACTCGAATAAGATCCAACCACCCAACAGTTATCAAAACCCCTCTCAGCTCTTCTCTTTCTTTGAAAAAAGTAGATATATATAAGTTTACACCAGAGAGAGGAAATATTATATATATATATATATATATATATATATTTGTTTTTATCGATTTCAAGTTCAAGCTAGCTTCCTTTTGTGTTTGCTGTCCGGAGAATTTCAGCAGTAGTTGTCGCATCCTTCTTATTTTGCATGCTTATCCGCTTCAATTATTTTCAGTCTCGATTCTCTAGCCTCGAAAAGTGAGCGATCACTCACGATTGACATTCTTGTGTTTAGTAAATTGATTTACATCAAATGATGATTTAATATGTTATTAAACTAGAATTGGTTAGTAATTTAATCGTTGAATATGATATGTTTTTAAACTTGAATTAGTTAATAATTAAATTGTTGAATATGTTATGTTAATATTTAAAATTGTTTATCTATGTTAATTGACATATGACTCCCTAATCTGTTGTATATATTATATTTAATTTGTTGTTTATGATATATGCTCGCTATTGATATGTATGTCATTTTTATTTTATTGTTCTCACTCTTCAAGTTCCCTATTAGTTTAGGAAATCCCTATGGGTTGAAATGATACATACCCGAACGATATTATAGATTAGGGAAAATCGTTATGGGTTGAAATGATAAACCCAAGCGATTTTATTGATTTTGAATTTTGGTATTGCGGGTTGAAATGATATAAACCCGTAAATTTAAATTATTGCAGAATGAAATGATAAATATCCGTATCACTTGTCCATAGGATAGAAAACTATATACGAACACCGTTGGTCTATTTTAAATGATTTCCAAATTTTTGAAAGGGAGAAATATATGTGTATTGATTTTTAGAATATGATAATAAAGGTATTTTAATTTTAATATATGTACAAAATTTAGATTTTTAAATTATATGTTTGGAAATTTTAAATTTATAAGTTAAGTTTTGAAAAATATAAATTTTTAGATTTTACTTATAATTTTATTATTTTTAAATATGTAAAATTAGATTTTATACAATATATTTAGTAAAATAAGATTTAATTTAATTAATATAATAAAATTTAATAAGAATTTAATTTAACTAATATATATAATATGTTTTAAATATTTATTTAAAATTTGTATTAATATTTTTAGAATAGATTTTATAATAACTTTAATAAATAGAGGTTGGAAAGATAAATTAAAGTTGACTTGAAATTTAATTGGTTTGAGAATTGAATATAAATAAAAATTGGATTTGAAACTTATTAATTTTAAGGATTTAAAGATATGATTTTTATAACTTAATAACTAGGTTTTGATTAAAGGTGACTAAATGAATATCTTCAAATTTAAATAAAATTCAAATGTAATATTTTATATTGATTTAAATTTGTAATTTGAGATTTTATTTAAATGTTATTAAAAGTGAGTAAGTGAATATTTTTAATTAAATAAAATTTAAGTTGAATTTTGAAATATATGTGAAATTTATCAAATTGGGTAATTGGAAATATTTGAATATTTAAACTTTGAAAACTATTGAATTGGAAGTGGTTTAAATTTGTAGTTCAAAACTGGATTTAAAATCGATATAAATTAAAAATGGTTTAATGAGAATTTGAATCGAACCTTTAACCTTTTTAATTGAAAATTTTGAACCGAGATTGATTTAAATTGGATTTAGGAACTAAAGTTGATTTGAATTGATTTGTGAAATTAGAAGAAACAATTCTGACTTGAAACTATTTTCGATATATATATATATATATTAATATATAAACTATTTTTAATATATAAACTATTTTAATCTATAACCTATTTTTAAATATATAAACTATTTTTAATTTATAACTATTTCAATATATATAAACTATTTTCAATATTTAAACTGTTTAAGTTGGAACTGTTATGATTTAGAATTAATGGATTTAAATGCGAATATTTTGATATGATGGTTTAAACTATTTTGTGGTATGATTTTGAAAATGAATATGATTTAAAGTGATATGATTTCGAAAGTGAATATGATTTCGAAAGTGATATGATTTTGAAATGAATATGATATTTTTGATATGAAGAATGAACTGTTTGAAATGATTATAAAAGCAATTTTATAAAATGACCACGTTGTGAAATAAGCGTTTCGTTGTTAAAGACACCGGGATCGAATATTGTCATACTCTCTGCAAATACCGAAAACCACTTTAACAACTATGTACGTGGTGCAGAATCAGAACGAAGTAGGATGGTTTGGCAACGCCTATATGAGGTATGAACGCAGCCCTGACTCCCGCGAGTCAGCTTGATGTGACTAAAATAAGAGCTATACCTGGCCCAAGTAAGGCGCATCTCCGATCGAGCATGCTTCTTCGATACCATTCTATTACTTTGTGATTTGATTTGGTGCACCTTTGATTATAGGAGTGTGTCTCGAGGTGGGCGTTAGTAGCTGCTATGCGTTATCACCAGCGCGGTTATGCAAAACGGGAGAATGCTACCGTTGGCGTTGCCTCGCGTGCATTGTCACATGCCTTATCTTGCCTAATAAGAGTTTGGTTTGTACTGTACCTATGGAGTGCTCCCTGAGTATCCCACCGGTTTGGTGGAGCTTACTATATCTATATAGACTACGAGAATATATAAAAAATGTGCTAAGGGGATATGGGTAACGCCTTAACGCTATTTTAATATTTTGCTTTACTATAGACATTATCTATGTAGTGTATTGTACTATGTATGTAGATAGTTTAATGGATCCTTAAAGGGTGGAATCCCAAACATCCTTTAAGTTATTTGCATTTCACTTGAGTTGATTTACTTGCATAAGAATGTTAACCCTGACCCGAGTATTTTGTGTTTTGCTTTATGCTTGTGTAACGACCCAGAATTTCTATCATTTGATGTATATTTAATTAATTTTAAATATTAACAAGTAAGATTTGTAAGCCAAATAAATTTAATTTCGAATATAGTGATTTAATTGGATAATTAAATCGATAATTTAATATTTGAAATTCCAAAAATAATTGGAAATTGGATTAAATATGTATAAAAACGATTTATAAAGTTATATTAAATCATATTGGATCTAGAATGATGTTTGTAAACTTTTAAAATCGAATTAAAAGTTAAATTGTGAAAATTGAATATTTTAATATTTAATTGACGACTAAAAATAGTCATTTTTCAAACAGTCTTGGATTTCGACGAAACCAGTTTCATCGGATCCGTAATGTGAAATTATTGTAAGATTTCAAATTTCGTGTCAATCGGATTTATGGTTTGTCCGGGGCAAGCTGAAACGCATAGAAATCGTTTTAATCGATTTAATTTTAAATTGATCGTTTAATTCTGTAACTCGCACATATGACCGAATTAGCTCCCGAAACACATTCCATTGTGTTCGGAACGTGGGTAAAACCTTAGAAACGCCAGCCGACATGTTTGATTTCGAGTTCGAAAATTTTGGAGATGAATAGTGTTTTGCAATTTTCTATATAAGGACTTGCTTTCTTCATTTTGCAAACAAACCTAGCTAGGGTTTCATAGCCGCCAGTTTTACATTTTAATGGCCGATGTTGTGCAATTCTTTTCTCCTCAAGATCTTCCAATCTGTTCACCTATTCGAAATACCCAACTACAACATTGTAGAGGATGGAGAGACGAACACATCCAACGGTGATGATGGATTTTAGAGCAACGGATCAACGACAAATCGAGTTCAAGTGGCTGTCGTTTATACATGTTTATCAAGGCGATAGTATGACCGAGCTCATCATGGCTTTGGACGAACGAAAGGAGGAGTGTGGTGCTTCGTTCGGCAGTGGTTGATCGTGTTCTAGTACGGCGAGGTGGCCGCGGCAAGTAGGGTTTGAGGGTGGCCAAGGGGGTTCTTGCATAGGCGAATATCTGGGTGGGGAAGAAGCATACGCGCGTGGCCAGATTTTCTCAAAAGCAAATCGTGCGGCTGAGATTGTGTAGGGTTTTAAAATATAAAAGAAATTGTAAATTATTATAATATTTATTCGTATAAAGTTTAAAATACCATAACTTTGTCATACGAGGTTGGATTTTGATGAAAGGAATTGCGTCGGGTTTGTTTTGTCAAGCACTATGCAATGGAGCTGGATTGGAGCCGATTGGAGCTTGTGATAATTTTGAGTAAAATTAAACGTGCGTTTAATTTTATTTGAAATAAAATTCTGCAACTATTATTGGAAGCAAGGTGAGAACTTCTCACTCAATCAAATATTTGTTTCGATTTAAATTTTAAATAGTTAAATTTAAAATTGCTTGATTGTGTGAATTGAATGATGGTTGTTATCTATTGTGATGAAATAGACCCTATACGCCGCATATTAAGCGAATGTTATTTATTAAAAACATATACCGCGATAATTCCACCTTGAAGTGGAATTGGTATTATATATGTATTTGGAGTTGATTTCACGCATTATATAGCGGATGAGACCCTACTGCGCCGCATAATAGCGGATAGTATTTTATAAATCCAATATACCGCGATATTCCACCTCGAAGTGGAATTGGTATTGTGCTAACATATGTGGATGCAGTGAAACAGGTTGGAGGGATCCAACAGGATTCCTCAAATTATATGAATTTGTTTCATATGTTGTATGAATTTGTTTCATATGCTCTGTGATAATATATTTATAATCTGTGTATGATTATATCAGCGATTGAATTTGTTGAAGGCTATAATTTAGCCGAATGTGTTTTTGGTATCGTTGGATACCAGAAATAAATAAAATTGGATTTTTGAAATTAAAGCATGAAATTTTAAGTAAATTCTTTTGAAAGAATTGGGTGAATTTAAAAAGAAGGAATTTTAAAAGCTTAGAATGTAACGAACGGGGATTTTGCCCACTCGAAAATCGACATCCATACTTTACATCGAACTCGAATGTCGTAGATTCGACCGTTCAAATCCGAGTCGCCGGAGCTTATAACACAATTAAGTAAACAACACAGCGGAAGAAAAAGAATAATACATTGATATACAACATCTGATACAATATCTGATACTACAGAGTGATACAATGAATATCAATATACATCAGAGATATGATACAAGAAATAGCAGCGGAAAAGAAAATAGATAACACCAGCAACGGATAATCTCCATCTCCAAAGCACCAATCCAGAAATAGCTCGAACCCCCAATAACGATGCACAAAGATAAGCAAGTGCAGTCCATATCCAACGACTGAACTAGCTCCAGAAAATCTACTAATTCTGACTATCTGAAAAACCCAACTCTAGACTGCCCGTGTAGAAAAATTTTGAGCATCCAGAGTATAGGAAAGAAACAATAAACTCCGGATCAGCCATGGGACTGGTGTGAGCAACAAAAACAGTTTATCTTTAAAACAAATAGCAGAGAAATTTTAAAGTCAATTCGCAATGCTTTTGGAAAATGAGACTACCATAAGGCCTCCCGCACACACACACAATGCAAACGCAGAATCGGAGGAGATTTCTCCTTATGATAGTCAAAGATGCTTACTACGCAAAACAAATCATTGGATATTATTACTAGTGCATAGTGAAGAAAACATTTCGAAAGTATAATATCAATCTTAGCCAGCATAGATACCATTATAGTATGCTTGCTATAGCTACCATATTAAATGGCAGGTTCTACAACTAAAACTGTACAAGGCTCGTATTGTTTCTTTGGATTTCCAACAAATGATCAGGCTAAGGAACTTCCTTTTCCACGATGGGTACGTCCCTGGAATAGACGACCCGAGAAATAACCTAACATTACGGTTAGATCTCTGCCAACACAAGGCCGGGTTACCTCTGCAAAAATAGGTAACTACTGACACGCGTATGCCATCCCCCGATCGTCACCGATCTTCCCGAGGATCCTCGATTTCCAACAACCACATAATAATATTAATGCAGTAACCACAGAGGTTAAGTATCTGGGCTCCATACCATGATACCACCTTTATCCAGAAGGAATGACATACACTAAGGGGCGCTACTCCCTAGAACCTTGCCGCATCCTTCCTGTTTTGACCATTTCCGGGGTGTGAGGCTCGACGAAGTCTCGTCCACAAAGCTACGCTTTCTACAAAGCCATGCTTCGGGTCAAACAAATGATCAACCTATGATCACAAAGATATAAGATCAAACAAATGATCATATCGCAAATGATCAAACACTGATCATCACACAGCAACACTCAGCATGCCACATTATCAAATTGGGATATATCGTTGATAAATTTCAACTACATAACCTCTGAGCTCGTAGGTCTCAGAGAAGGGTGTTAAGCTAAGAGAATAAATTCTCCGCCACCAACAGAAATGTATTTGAAAGAAATCGGCTTTATATCTCAAAGTGTAATGTCAGACATGTATCCATACAAGTCTGTTCCGGGATCGAACAGAACCGAAGGCACTTCTCACGAAGCCCTTGCAATTCCGGATAACTCTCAATCACGTCCGGACTTCCCGTCACAAAAGAGTGATATAAATCTCTATACCGGCGCGACTCAGTGCAGAGACATTCGACAGGTTGTCCTTTCATTTTCGAAAAATATCCGGTCTTTAACACCGGTCTTCAAATGCTATCCATATACGACGTATCACTATTCGGAATGAGTTATACGACCCAAAGGTCCTTTCCCGGCTAACCCGAATAGTGAGCGAAATATTTAAAAACATACGGATATTGGGATTTCAATTAAGTCACAACTTAAACCCAAACTTTCTTTACAAATGGTTTATCAAATTACCATTTTAATCTTTTTAAACAAAAAGATTCAATTCATAAAGTTCACTTAATTTCACAAAGATTCATTCATAGATTTTCCAAATCGATTTCCATTTCAGTTTGATTAATTCGTTAAATCTTTAAATCAAAGATTTAACTTATAGTTTTCAAAACAATTTCATTTCGAATGGTTTAAATAAATCATCAAATTAAATATGTTAAAAATAAACAGATTTAATTCATAGCTTTCAAAAAGATTTCATTCATAACTTGGAAAAATCATTTTTCAATTCAATCTTGAAATTCCTTTAATTAAACTGGAATTTCATTTCTTATCTGAAAGCTTTTATCATTTGAAAACAACAGTTTTCAATTTGAAAATCTGATTCATTCATACGAGTTGAAATCCTTGGTTTAAATTCAAATTCTCAAAATTTTACTTATAAAATGGTTTAACTTCATACAAACACATTTATATCATCTTTTATCCCTAGTTTCCAAATCATAGATTTAATTTCAAACTTGAATTCAAATTTTAAATCAAATTATTTAAATTTTCAAAAACTCGGTTAAGTTATTCAAAATAACTTTTATCTTTGAAATTCCATTTCAAAAGCTTTTCATTTTAAACCCAAATTTCTAATTTCAAAATCAATTGAAATTAAAATTTCAATTTCAAAAATATCAAATTTTAAATTTTCTGTAACTTAACCAATTTCCTCGTGAATCCATATTTGTGTGTGTAAAAGTGTGGTCCAGGGGTTTCACACACAATAGTGCAACATCAATCATCACATAACAAAATACAGGATATAGTTGATAAGCGATATAAACTATAACGCTTATCGTTCATTCACAGATCACAGATATATATCACAGGTAAGTAAACTACAGATCACAACATAAATCAGGGTGTATCACAAAGCATCATATATCAGGGATATCAAACAATCAAATCATTCAATAGAATCCAAACATCCCGAAGTAAGATAATTTAATTATCTGATAAATTTAAATCGGATGTATCAATTACTAATCCGGTTAATTATCATAATTTAATTACAAGTTATTTGAAAATCTTTCTTTCAAATTTATTAGTTAACCCTTAATTATTAACTAATAACTTCTTAAATCAATGAATCAATTAATCTTTAATTATTAAATTAATCTTAATTAATTGCCATTATTAGTTAATCCTTTGATTAATTAACGAATAATTAATTCACATTTTAAATTATCATTTAATTTATTACATTCTGTAATTCTTTATTCATTACTTCTCTAAGTAATTTTTTTTATTTTCCAAATCGTCAAGTGATTATTAATTTAAACCTTAGTTAATACATTTAAACTTATAATTACAAATTATCAATACAAATTATCAATTATCAACTTTAAATACTTTAATGGTTAATGAATTTAAGGCTTTAATCTTTATTACTTAAAGAAAACTCACTTCCCATTATTGATTAAATTTTCATTTTTAATGTGTTTGAAACATCTATTTCACCCTTCCTTAAAACTTCCATTTTAAATTTCAAGTTTTAAAACGAATACCAGTTAAATTTTAAATCAATTTATAAACTAACTTAAAAAAAAAATCTTAAGTTACAAATTAAAAGCAAATCTTAGTTATGGAAAGAGTTTAAATCAAATCCCCTAAATTTTCAAAATATTTATTTATTTAAAGTATTTAAATCTTTAAACTTCTTCCATTTCAAAAACTGGAACTTAAACACTTAAATTTAGACTCAGTTTTTAACATTGGTTTCAACTTTAAAACTTAACAAATTAAAAACTGTTAAAACTGGGCACTGTTAAAATTTTCTACAGGTTAAACCCTGAACAACATCACTGAGCCTCCCCTGTTCTACTTCGAGTAATACATGAAGCTTCCCCGAGAAAGACACGAACTTGCCTCTAGCATCAACCCGGGCTTTTCTTTCCCAACCCAAAGCAAAACTCCGTCCAGACAAAACGTGCTCGTGCACGTGCACAGCTGACCTGACCACCTCCGGTCGTCACCAGGACTTCGAGCAAATCGAAGGTCATCTCCTCTTCGCTTCCAGCCACCCAACTCCGGTCAGTTCGCCATCGATCTCGAATTCGAGAACGACAAAGCCTGGAAACACTCGACACTTTTAACTCTCCGATCCGTCAACGCCAATCTCTCACGTCTCCGGCCACCGTTGCCACTCGAACTTCGGCGAAGGCTTCGACAACCCATCGACCTCCTTTCCCTAAAACCCCGAGCTACTCGATCAATTATCGACGAAGAACGAATCGAAAACATCTGCTCTTCCCAAATTAGGTCACCAGACTTCTATCGCCTACCGCCACCACCATAGTCATCGCTCGACCATCGGCGCATTTTTCCCATGACCCTCGATCACCCCCGCGTCTCCAGTCCAAGTCCCGACCCTTCCAGCCGCCTCAATCAACCACGGCAACTCAAAATGTCAACAACAAAGAAATCCAAACTGCTCTTTCATTTAATCACTAAAAATTTCGATATGAACTTTAAAATTCACGTCTTCCAGTGAGTATTCAAGTTATGTAGTTGAATTCGAAAATAACGAGATTCGAATTTTGACCCATTGAAGTTGTGCTCGAAAACATCTCCTTCCAGAGATGATACCAAGTGATTTCAATTTGAATTTATTTAATGTTAGTTCAAAGTTAAATAAACAATAACTGTTTTGATCCAAGTCCAAATATCCCATGGTTTAGGCAGTATTGACTTTTGAAATCAAATTTGGCTTCCAGAGTACCAGAGAACAAGTATTTTCAAGCATTTCCAGGTTATAGTTATACGCTGAGGTCCTGTATATATATATACTGGCTTATCCACACTTATATATGTGTATTCCTACCCAACAAAATTTCAGATTTAAATCACACGACTAGATTTAAAACATAAGTTATTAAATATGAAGCTACTAACATTTTAAAGAACATAAGTTTATACTAGAGCTAATAATGACGAAATTATCTAAAATTCTCACAGGCTTGCATATATACAAATATGCAAAGAAATCATCACCCAGAAATTCATATGTACACAAATTCGTTACTTGAGTTTATAGAAGTGATGTTACTCACCAGCTTTATGAAAAAGAACAGAGCACCCATGTTGAAACAGTTTGAACTTGAAAAACTGGAAAATGTTTTCCACTTTGATCTTCTTGCCTTGCTGGGTTACTTGTTGATGGTGAATATTTGTTTGAGTTTGAAATAGTTTACTTTAGATCTTTAATTCGTATGAAAAGGCTGAGATACAAATAAAGGAAGAAGACAGGAATATAAGGAGAAGAAGGTAGACAGGATATCAAGTATTGTACAACTTAGCAGTGATATTTTTCCCTTGCTTCATTCGACCATGCAGATTTTCTTTGGCTAAATGGAGGCTGATATGAAATGTATTATGGCTAGCATTTAATGTTTTGTACAATATCAACTTTTTCTTATTTCCTTCGGCTGTACAAAAATGAAGATGATTTTCTTTGGCTTCCTTTGCAAGCTAACACATATATTTGTTTTGCTTTGGCTTACCAGCCTATACTTAGTTCATTTGTTTGAAGGTATATGTTTATTCTACACTTATGTTTTGTAATATTACTTTACAATATAGATAAACTTCTATTATAAATTTTACTTTAATACTTATATTTCTATATATATATATATTTATTTTATAAGTGCATTTGTTTATATCATTTTATATTTATTTTGAAATATAGTTGAACTTCTAGATTTAGTTTATGTTGTTAAATTTATCCAACGTATTTATTTTATACTTTTATATCCTATATATTTACAATATTTAAAGTTTAAATGATTTATACCCAATTTATTTGTTTTCGGGGAAACTCGCATCACTTTAATCAATTTATTTTACTATTTTTATTCAAAAATACAATTAATTACAAATTTAAATATATATAAAATTCGGGGTCGTTACAAATTCATTTTACATAGCATCATAATCACATCAGAAATACCAATCTAGTACACAATATTGGATAAATAAATTTAAATTAATCAAAGTAAACTAAATTAATTATGATGAGCAATTAATTTCTTAATCTTTAATTTAAAATCAAAACTTATTTAATTAATGATTCTTAATTCCCAATTAATTTACCTTAATTTATTAATTCAAACCCTTAATAACTTAATTAATTTAAATCGTAAATAAATTATCCTATCCATTAAACAATATTTATTTACCTTAAAATTTAAATGAATTACAAATCATTAATTCTTAATTAACTTTAAATAATTTATTAAATTCCTTAATTTAAAATTGATTTAAACATAAGATTAATTTCTAATTACAAATTTATTTAAAGTTATTTATTTAATCACAAGTATAACTTAATTTCCATTTTTAATCACTTACACTTTTAATCAATTTAACCATCTTATATTTTAAAACTCTATCAATGATTTTAAATCAAATATTAGTTTTAAATTTGTCAATATTAAAACTTTTAACAAAATAATTTTAAGGGTTAAGGGCTGATTGTCGAAGAAGATAGAACCCGAAGTAAACAAAACTTTTACTCGAGCAAAGCTCGTGACAGCCCTTGCTTTTTCTCGCGTCACTCTCCCCCTACCCTTTCTTCTTCGACCAGATAATCTCCCTCTTCTCTCTTTATATTATACTTTGTTTAAGATCAAGCCTAGACCCAAACTGGAACGAGAATTTCAAAATCACGAGTTTGACCCCGCGCTCGATCCCTTAAAACTCGAGAACCACAGAGCTCCCAACCCAACCTTCCACTGACACACTGGCACATCGTGCACATGCATGTGTACAACGTCGACCATCACCACCGATCTTCGCCACACCCTCCAACACAGCAAACATCATCGCGACAACTAACTTCACCTATCAAATCATCACCATCGGCCAGAAATCGAAATTCGAACAAAAAGTCGAAACCTGGAAATAAAAACTGGAAACACCATCTCCTGCCTCAAAACCTGTCACAGCGTCGTTCTTCGAGCTCCTCCCACCGTTACGTCTAAAACTCCGGCCATCTACTCCCTAATACTCGCTCCACCAATCCTCCAAATCTCGTAGCACTCGACGCATCATGGAAAGAGAACGAGAAAAAAATGCGACCCCTCATTAAACTAGGGTTAAAATTTTTTAAACATACGCCGCCTCATCCACGATGAACTTCATGTCATCACACTATTTTTCCAAGCTTCACTGATCTCTCCTCTACCCACTGGAAGAAACACGACGCCTCCGAACCCCTAGATCGATCGAGAAAACTCGAAATGCTCAAAACAAACAACCTCAAACCGCTCTCTTATCTTTGATTTAAAAATTAAGATTTTTGCTTTAAAATTCATGTTAAAGTATGAGAATTCAATCCACATAACTGAATTCGAAAAATAAAAGTTTTGAATTTTTACTTGTTTAAAGCTTTGGCCAGTCATGATGATTTACAGAGGCCTTTACAAGTTATTTTTTTTTCTTGAATAAAATTTAAATCTTAAGCTTATGCTATATCAAACAAATTTTGTTTTAAAATTGAGTCCAAACAATCGTAGATCGAGGGCAAATAATTTTTTTTGAATCAAGAATCTGGTATCTTAAAATTCTAGAACAGAGAAAACATGTATAAACTGTACAAAGTGCTTCCACTTTCCCAGTATATTCAGAGAATCCTTATATATATATTGAGACAGACATATATATGCAACAAATTCAAACTTTTTTAAATCTTAAAAACATATGTTACTCACTTTTATCATTTCGGCTCTAGGAGTTTACAAGTTGAAGTCTGGGTTATCTGAAGCTTTACTTTACTTCAAGACTGTCAGGCTTTGATTGCTCGATAAATCTTTTAAGTCTGAAGCTTTTTGTTTTTTATTTCTTTTCTCAGTTTTGTTTGAAGGGAACGAAAATGAAATGAAGAGGTGGTATAAAAGAATGAGTTTTCAGGTGATAGGTTTATTTGTTTAAGCTGAGACTTCTCCTTCTTTTGCTTACTGATGTGAATTACAACATACTTGCATTAATTGCATTGTACCATGCATATTCTTCCCATACTTCAGTTGTACAAGTATGTAAAGGTAGGGTTTTGATTATTTTGTTATTTCGGCTGAGATGATATTTTAAAACAATTTAAATTGATAAAAATGTTGCTACCAAGATAATGGCATTAAATGCTAATGTACTACATGTCTTTATACTTATATTTGTTTGCACTTTAATAATATTTTGCCTATTTTCTTACTTCTTGTTTTGGCTGAGAATATCTATGTGTATTTTGTTTTCTTTTATAATGTTGCTTTGTAATATAGATGAAATTCTATAGTAAATATATTGTTGGAATTTGTCTACATTTATTTAATTGGTTCATACTTGTTTATATTTTATTTTATCTTTTGTTTACTTGACTATGTTTGCTTAGTCTTCATATATATTTATTTGTTTTATCCAATGTATTTACTTTATACTTTATCTTATTTAAATTCAAATGATTTAATATAGAATTTATTTGAATCGGGGAAACTCATTTTTATTTATAAATAAATTTTACAATTTTTATTCAAAAATTCATTTAAATTATCAATTTAAATTAAATAAAAATTTAGGGTCGTTACAAACTTCCCCCCTTAAAAGAATTTCGTCCTCGAAATTTGCAGGCACGAAAACATCTCAGAGATAGACAGATTCGATCTCCTATAATTCCTCAAACACTAGTTATGAATTCCAAACTCAAGTCGGAATATCTCAGAATACATACCAATTCATCCATCTTCGGTCTTTGGTATTCACAAGAAAATACAATAGAATTTCAAATTTGGTTTCAAACGAAATCGTTTTATTAATTTAATTCAATTTTATCCTCATATTCTATTAATCAATTTACCTCAAATTAAAATTTTCAATTTCAAATTCATTAAGGTTTAAACCAAAAAGCTGATAAGAAACCGATGAAGATACTAAGTAAGGATTTTCTACAACGATTTGTTAGAGCATCACCGCACCGAAACTTCTTTCTGGAGCTGTCACGAAGAAATCAAAAGAATTTGGAAACGAGTCAAAGAAAATTGATAAGAAAGTTGTTTCCACTTTTGCAGGGTATTGACCATTTATAGTCGTATTCCCCTATCCCCAATCTCGTCCTCTTCTTACACTCATACTCACTATCAGTGGATAGTAAGAGAATTTACTGAGACATTCAGACGGATATCTTAGGAATACACTCATTCTAGGGATACTTCACCCTATCTCTAACAAGCTACTTAATGTGTTATACTCCTGAGCTAAAGTTCAACCTTAGCTCTGATACCAAATGTAACGAACGAGGATATTGCCCGCTCGAAAATCGACATCCATACTTTACATCGTACTCGAATGCCGTAGATTCGACCGTTCAAATCCGAGTCGCCGGAGCTTATAACAAAATTAAGTAAACAACACAGCGGAAGAAAAAGAATAATACATTGATATACAACATCTGATACAATATCTGATACAACAGAGTGATACAATGAATATCAATATACATCAGAGATATGATACAAGAAATAGCAGCGGAAAAGAAAATAGATAACACCAGCAGCGGATAATCTCCATCTCCAAAGCACCAATCTAGAAATAGCTCGAACCCCCAATAACGATGCACAAAGATAAGCAAGTGCAATCCATATCCAAAGACTGAACTAGCTCCAGAAAATCTACTAATTCTGACTATCTGAAAAACCCAACTCTAGACTGCCCGTGTAGAAAAATTTTGAGCATCCAGAGTTTAGGAAAAAAACAATAAACTCCGGATCAGCCATGGGACTGGTGTGAGCAACAAAAACAGTTTATCTTTAAAACAAATAGCAGAGAAATTTTAAAGTCAATTCGCAATGCTTTTGGAAAATGAGACTACCATAAGGCCTCCCGCGCACACACACAATGCAAACGCAGAATCGGAGGAGATTTCTCCTTATGATAGTCAAAGATGCTTACTACGCAAAACAAATCATTGGATATTGTTACTAGTGCATAGTGCAGAAAACATTTCGAAAGTATAATATCAATCTTAGCCAGCATAGGCATTTCACGTTATGCCCACTATAGCTACTATGTTCAATAGCAGGTTACCGCCACATTCCATAGCAGGTTATACAACTAAAACCGTACAAGGTTTGTATTGGAAGAATGGATTTCCAACAAATGGTCAGGCTAAGGAACTTCCTATGCCACGAAAGAACGCCTCTGGCTGGACGCTCCGAGAGACAAACTGCTCTCTGCCAAACAAGGCCGGCTACCCCCCTTCCCGGGGAATATACAAAACCTTAGATATGCCACCCCCGGTCCTTTGGGACCTTTATCCGAGCGCTCGGTATCCAACATCACACATAATAAATAAAGTGTGTCCACATGAGTAAGTATCTGGGCTCCATACCATGATACTACCCTTTTCCAGAAGGAATGGTCATACCCTAGGGAAGCTACCCCTGAAACCTTGCTGCATTTTTCCTGTTTCGACAATTTCCGAGTTGTTAGGCTCTGACGAAGTCTCGTCCACAAAGCTACGCTTTTTCACAAAGCCACGCTTTGGGTCAATAGATGATCAAAGCAATGATCACAAAGATAAATGATCAAACAAATGATCATATCACAAATGATCAAACAATGATCATCACACAGCAACACTCAGCATGTCACATTACCAAATTGGGAATATATCGCTGATAACTTCAACTACATAACCTCTGAGCTCGTACATCTCAGAGAAGGGTGTTAAGCTAAGAGAATAAATTCTCCGCCACCAAACAGAAATGTATTTGAAAGAAATCGGATTTATATCTCAAAATGTAATGTCAGACATGTAACCATACAAGTCTGTTCCAGGTTCGAACAGAACCGAAGGCACTTCTTACGAAGCCCTTGCAATTCCGGGTATTCACAATCCCGATCGGATTTCCCATCACTTAGGGGATCTCTATACCAGGAGCGACCCAATGCAGAGACAATCGATAGGTTATCCTATCGTTCTCGCAAACACCCGGTCTTCAACACCGGTCTTCAAATGCTATCCATATACGACGTATCACTTATTCGGAATGGGTTATGTGACACAAAGGTCCTCTCCCGGCTGAACCAAATAGTGAGCGTAATATTCAAAAACAAATGCATAATGGGATTTCAATTAAGTCACAACTTAATACTTCAAAACTTTCTTTCAAATGGTTTAAACAAATTACCATTTTAAATCTTTTTAAACAAAAAGATTCATTTCACAGATTTCACCCAATTTAACAAAGATTCATTCATAGATTTTCCAAAACAATTTCTATTACGACTTTAATTAATTCGTTAAATCTTTAAATCAAAGATTTAACTCATAGCTTTCAAAACAATTTCATTTTCGAATGGTTTAAACAAATCACCATTTTAAATCTGTTAAAAATAAACAGATTTAATTCATAGCTTTCAAAAAGAATTCATTCATAACTTGGAAAACCATTTTTCAATTCAATCTTGAAATTCCTTTAATTAAACTGGAATTTCATTTCTTATCTGAAAGCTTTTATCATTTGAAAACAAATAGTTTTCATTTTGGAAATCTGATTCATTTATACGAGTTAAGGTTCTTGGGTTAAATCCAAATTCTCAGAATTATACTTTTAAAATGGTTTAACTTCATATAAACACATTTATAACATCTTTAACCATAATTTCCAATTATGGAATTCAATTCCAAATTATTTGAATTCATATTCAAATTGAATTATTTAAATTGGAAAACTTTATCAAGTTATTCGAAATAACTTTTACCTTAAAAACTCCTTTTCAAAAGCTTTAACATTTAACCCAAACCCATTTCCATAATCAATTGAAATTAAAATTCCAATTTCAAAAATATTAAATTTAAATCATCTGTGACTTAACCGATTTCCTCGTGAAATCCATATTTGTGTGTGTATAAGTGTGGTCCAGGGGTTTAACACAATAGTGCAACATCATCATCATCACAGATATATCAATATCGATAAGCGGTATAATCCACAACGCTTATCTTCATTCCCAGTTTCACGGATAAAATAAATTTATCAATCACAAAGAGTCATTATCACAATTCGATGTGGGTTTCGGATAACAAACCGTAATCCGACTCCCTGTCGCATCGAAATTCAAATGCCGTTTTACGGGAAAAAGGGGTTTTCAAAATCACAGCAGTATATTCATCACATATATCATAACTCAGCACAAAGCAATTCATTATACATAGCATCATAATCACATCAGAAATACCAATCCAGTACACAATATTGGATAAATAAATTTAAATTAATCAAAGTAAACTAAATTAATTATGATGAGCAATTAATTTCTTAATCTTTAATTTAAAATCAAAACTTATTTAATTAATGATTCTTAATTCCCAATTAATTTACCTTAATTTATTAATTCAAACCCTTAATAACTTAATTAATTTAAATCGTAAATAAATTATCCTATCCATTAAACAATATTTATTTACCTTAAAATTTAAATGAATTACAAATCATTAATTCTTAATTAACTTTAAATAATTTATTAAATTCCTTAATTTAAAATTGATTTAAACATAAGATTAATTTCTAATTACAAATTTATTTAAAGTTATTTATTTAATCACAAGTATAACTTAATTTCCATTTTTAATCACTTACACTTTTAATTAATTTAACCATCTTATATTTTAAAACTCTATCAATGATTTTAAATCAAATATTAGTTTTAAATTTGTCAATATTAAAACTTTTAACAAAATAATTTTAAGGGTTAAGGGCTGATTCTCGAAAAAGATAGAACCCGAAGTAAACAAAACGTTTACTCGAGTAAAGCTCGTGACAGCCCTTGCTTTTTCTCGCGTCACTCTCCCTACCCTTTCTTCTTCTACCAGATAATCTCCCTCTTCTCTCTTTATATTATACTTTGTTTAAGTTCAAGCCTAGACCCAAACTGGAACGAGAATTTCAAAATCACGAGTTCGACCCCGCGCTCGATCCCTTAAAACTCGAGAACCACAGAGCTCCCAACCCAACCTTCCACTAACACACTGGCACATCGTGCACGTGCATGTGTATAACGTCGACCATCACCACCGATCTTCTCCACACCCTCCAACATAGCAAACATCATCGCGACAACTAACTTCACCTATCAAATCATCACCATCGGCCAGAAATCGAAATTCGAACAGAAAGTCGAAACCTGGAAACAAAAATTGGAAACACCATCTCCTGCCTCAAAACCTGTCACGGCGTCGTTCTCCGAGCTCCTCCCACAGTTACGTCTAAAACTCCGGCCATCTACTCCCTAATACTCGCTCCACCAATCCTCCAAATCTCGTAGCACTCGACGCATCATGGAAAGAGAACGTGAAAAAAATGCGACCCCTCATTAAACTAGGGTTAAAAATTTTAAACTTACGCTGCCTCATCCACGATGAACTTCATGTCATCACACTATTTTTCCAAGCTTCACTGATCTCTCCTCTACCCACTGGAAGAAACACGACGCCTCCGAACCCCTAGATCGATCGAGAAAACTCGAAATGCTCAAAACAAACAACCTCAAACCGCTCTCTTATCTTTGATTTAAAAATTAAGATTTTTGCTTTAAAATTCATGTTAAAGTATGAGAATTCAATCAACATAACTGAATTCGAAAAATAAAAGTTTTGAATTTTTACTTGTTTAAAGCTTTGTCCAGTCATGTTGATTTCCAGAGGCCTTTACAAGTTATTTTTTTTTCTTGAATAAAATTTAAATCTTAAGCTTATGCTATATCAAACAAATTTTGTTTTAAAATTGAGTCCAAACAACAGTAGATCGAGGGCAAATAATTTTTTTTGAATCAAGAATCTGGTATCTTAAAATTCCAGAACAGAGAAAACATGTATAAACTGTACAAAGTGCTTCCACTTTCCCAGTATATTCAGAGAATCCTTATATATATATATATTGAAACAGACATATATATGCAACAAATTCAAACTTTTTTAAATCTTAAAAACATATGTTACTCACTTTTATCATTTCGGCTCTAGGAGTTTACAAGTTAAAGTCTGGGTTATCTGAAGCTTTACTTTGCTTCAAGACTGTCAGGCTTTGATTGCTTGATAAATGTTTTAAGTCTGAAGCTTTTTGTTTTTTTTTCTTTTCTCAGTTTTGTTTGAAGGGAACAAAAATAAAATGAAGAGGAGGTATAAAAGAATGAGTTTTCAGGTGATAGGTTTATTTGTTTAAGCTGAGACTTCTCCTTCTTTTGCTTACTGATGTGAATTACAACATACTTGCATTAATTGCATTGTACCATGCATATTCTTCCCATACTTCAGTTGTACAAGTATGTAAAGGTTGGGTTTTGATTATTTTGTTAGTTCGGCTGAGATGATATTTTAAAACAATTTAAATTGATAAAAATGTTGATACCAAGATAATGGCAATAAATGCTAATGTACTACATGTCTTTATACTTATATTTGTTTGCACTTTAATAATATTTTGCCTATTTTCTTACTTCTTGTTTTGGCTGAGAATATCTATGTGTATTTTGTTTTCTTTTATAATGTTTCTTTGTAATATAGATGAAATTCTATAGTAAATATATTGTTGGAATTTGTCTACATTTATTTAATTGGTTCATAGTTGTTTATATTTTATTTTATCTTTTGTTTACTTGACTATGTTTGCTTAGTCTTCATATATATTTATTTGTTTTATCCAATGTATTTACTTTATACTTTATCTTATTTAAATTCAAATGATTTAATATTGAATTTATTTGAATCGGGGAAACTCATTTTTATTTATAAATAAATTTTACAATTTTTATTCAAAAATTCATTTAAATTATCAATTTAAATTAAATAAAAATCTAGGGTCGTTACAGAGTTGATTTTCGAAATCTTATCGAATTATTTCTAAAATATGGTAAAAGATTTTTATAAATGGATTTTGAATAGTATTATTCGAAAGTTGGAAAATTTATTTAAAATGGAATTTTAAATGGTTTGGAAGAGATAAATGAATTTATTTTAAAAGGTGATTAATTTCTAGAAGTCAATTTATAATTGATTTGGTATTTGAAAATAAATCTTTGGGAAATCGATATGAAAATTTATTCGATGTTGAATGAAAAAAATTGATTTGTGTTGAAATGAATTTTGAAATCAATTTGTAATTGATTTGGTGTTGAAGTAAATTTTGAAATCAACTTGGAATTTGATTTGGTGTTTGAAATAAATGTTTGGAAAATCAATTTGGGTTTTGAAATAAATTTGGAAATCGATGATTTGGAATTGAAAGTGAATATTTGAGAAATCGATTTGAAAATCGTATAAAGGTGAATATTTGGGAATGTAAATTCAAAACGGGATTTATAAAGGAAAGGGAAATTTGTTTTAAAATAAACACTGATTTATTTTTTAAGTACGGAAATACATTTACAAATTTGGAATGTAAATTTGAAATAAATCGATAAGGATTTATTAAATTGGTTTAAATGGACCATTTTGAAGTGAAAGTGTATTCTCACTATAAAGTCGAGTATATTTCCAAAGTAGCTTTTAAAATATAAATTAAAGGTTCTAAAGTTGGTTTTTGAAAGGAATATTTCGAATCAAAATATTAATAATTATAATATACAAAATGAGTTTGGGGAAAATATTGAAATCAGGATGAAAAATTCTCTGACCTGGTAAAATGTGTTATTGTGTTTTAATGCATAACACCACCTGTATAAAAATGGTATTAGGCACGTATATTTACCGATACAATATAATACAATTTACATGCATGTATAGCAAGTTCTTACTACTAACTCTGCATCATTGCTTACTACGAGCTTTAAATTAAGACACGTATTATTATGATGGAGATGTTTTATTCCCTTAATTTCACCTTGTTTAAATTCCTCTTTCAATTTGTCAAAAAAAATTCATATCTCTATCATATATCAGGAACAACTTTCTCCACTTGGTGTTCTGTATCGGCAATTTTTGAATATGGATGTTCATTGCTGTTTTCATGCTCAATTACAAATGTCCTCTTTGAACCTCCAGCACTCTGTAAAATGTACCATTCAATAGTTAGTTTTTGGTAGAAACATTGACAGAAAATCACTTGGTATGCAATTTTAGACTCATGCCACTTTAGTTATAATATCATCATCATTTTGCTATGATTTGTAAATGTAAAAATGAAGAGGCAACTACTTTTATTTAAACCTGAATTAAAATAAAGTTAACTAAAGAATAACCTCTTTATATAATAGAATGATCTTTATAGCTCCTAGTATATATTTATTATTTCCTTCTTTCGTATAATAACCTATTTATTTTTTCCTTCTTTTAGAACTTCCTAATTAATCAAAATCCTTATAAAGTTTACTATAGTTGGAAAGCCAGCTGACTTGAATTATGAAATTTAATTATAAATTTTATTTTAGTTTATAGCTAAAGAAGCTCTAAAAGAAGGAAATAATAAATATATACTAGGAGCTGTAAAGATCTTTCTATTATATAAAGAGGTTATTCTTTAGGTAACTTTATTTTAGTTCAGGTCTATATAAAAGTAGTTGCCTCTTGATTTTTACATTTACAAATCATAGCAAAATAACGAGGATATTACAATTAAAGAGGCATGAGTCAAAAATTGCATACCAAGTGATTTTTGTCAATGTTTCTACTAAAAACTAACTACTGAATGATACATTTTACAGAGTGCTGAAGGTTCAAATAGGACATTTGTAACTGAGCATGAAAACAGCAATGAAGATCCATATTCAAAAATTCTAATACAGAACACCAAGTGGAGAAAGTTGTTCCTGATATATGTTAGAGGTATGATTTTTTTTGATAACTTGACAGAGGAATTTAAACCAGGTGAAATTGACGGAATAAAACATCTCCATCATAATAATAAGTATCTTAATTTAAAGTTCATAGTAAGCAATGATGTAGAGTTAGTAGCAAGAATTGGATATAACGTCCCTCATCGAACCAGAACTTCAGACCATTACCTCACCTCAGACCATCGCCCTTACCTCAGACTGTAGTAAGCAATGATGTAGATTGGTATCTTTTACAAAGTGATTTTGTGGATTGGGTAGCATATAGATCATTGCTTGAACTTCCATGAATTTGTACACTTGGTCATCAAATTTGGACTTCGAGTACACCGCTAATTTCCTTTGATGAGGTGCAAATGTATTCTCCATATCTAGTAATGAGATAATTTGTTATAAACAACACATACCCGATGCATCTATACCTATTAAAATGCGCAAAAAGGTGCTAAAGCATTCGAAGGTCATAGACCAACATACATAAAAATATGGAGTGAAAGACGTATGCATATTCAACTGTACGCCATCCAACAATATCTTCAAATTGGTATATTTTATGGTACTTGCAAATCATGTAAGGGTGAATTTACACAAATGATTGCAAATCAACCCTAATACATGTGGAAGCAATAAGATCGTGTGCGACAAAACAAATAGAACTTGAAAATAAAACGACAAATCATCAAATCACATAAGAAAGTAAATAGAGAGTTCACACACAGATTTATAGTGGTTCCACTATCGCAATATAGTGTACACCCACTTTGGGAGAGGAGATTTAATTACTTTCAGAGAGAACAATTACAAAATCAATAATGGAGACTAAGAAGAATATGAAGAAATATAAAAGAGAAGATAATTTGTTTCTGATTCTTCTATTCATTCTAATACCTATCTTTATATAGGGATTATTACTTGAGGTTGAAGTAACTGATTTATAGTCATAAATCAATACCTAATCAATTCTCTAAATCATACATGAATCATTTACCATTTTATTTTTCCAGTTTCCCGCAA
Organism: Allium fistulosum; assembly: GCA_030737815.1. NCBI lineage: Eukaryota > Viridiplantae > Streptophyta > Magnoliopsida > Asparagales > Amaryllidaceae > Allium > Allium fistulosum. The sequence continues at coordinate 152,583,064 of CM060906.1, read as the reverse complement.
TTTGTATGCGTCTAATAAGATTCCTTCTTTAATCATCTAATTAGAGAATTAATTAATTACTTCACTTTTTTCAAATACTTCTTCCTCTTATGTAGGTAATCCATTGCCCTCTTTAATGCATATAAAAGAGGCAATATATTTGAGCAATTATCTCAAATATCTTCCAAATCTTCTTAATTATGGAAATATTGTATCAAATCTAACAAATAACTCGTTGTTATGTCTTAAAAATAAAAAACCAAGTTAGGAGAATATATTCCTCATGCACCATTATAGAGAGACATGGTTAGTAAGATTTACTTCAAAATATAGCTCTTGTTTTTCAGTATTTTCTTCTTCTTTATCATGAAAGAAATATGAAATGAAACCTGAGTTGATTTACATGAGGATTTGCTGTACAAAGTTATAGAGATGACTGAAGACAATAAACAAGTACGTGTGGACTCGAAAACATGGTGCACCAATTTGGTGAGTTTTAGAAGAGTTTTCTTGAAAATAATAATTTTTCATGGCCAGAAGAGCAGCATAATGCTGGACCATCTCAACTCCTAACGATACAAAATGGGCTTATAAATTCTCAACCCTCTATACAAAACGAGTCTGGAATACCTCAAAATTTGGTAAATGAGTTTGTAGGACATCCTAGAAAGAGCCAAAGAGAAGCACATCACTAAAGCAACAATGGTTGAGAGATCAGTAATTCTGTTGATTGTATGTCTGGAGCTGCTCCTACCAAGGTGTGTGTTTTTTATGGTTGCTTTTACATTTTTATTAGTTTGTTTGTCAGTTTATAAATTATAATAGGTTATGATGACAAGAGTTTCATATTATTTGATGACCTCTTTGAAATTTTCAATAAAAATAGAACATACAAAGATTTATATCCCCATTGGTGCATAATTGCTTAATTTAGTTACTTTATCTTAAGCAAATAATGTTAAAAGTTTCATGGAGGTCTATCAAATAAAAATAACACATACATTAATTTAATCGGTTGTATGGGGTTTTTTTTGGAAAACAGCACATGATTGAGGAAAACTGCGCTCAAGTTGAATCCAATTTCCCAATGTCAACAGCAAGATGTTAGGTAAAGTAATCGAGTATTACAAAAAGCACGTCAAAGCTGCAGCTTTTTCTGAGGCCACTGAAGATGCTAGTTCATCAGTTGATGCATTCAAGAGTTGGGATGTAGATTTTGTTAACTCACTGTGCCTACACTTTGTGCTCATGCAGCATTGGTAAAAAGATTCATTATCTCATGTTTTGACTTGAGCTTAGTTAAGTAGTAATAGTTTGACTACATATTTAGATATATCCCACTTCTTAGTTGAATTCAGCTTATTATTGTTGTAGTTAGTCAATGTTGAATCAGGTGTGTAATAGGAGTATCAAACATCCTTTATGACATTCTGCTACATTTCTTAACCAAAATGGTTTCAAAAATATACATGCATATTTTCCACCAAGTATAAAACTAAGGTAAAATCAAATTATTTTTGAACAAGTTCATATGCTAGACGCAGTATAAATAACTAATCATAAAATGAACTAACAAATTCTACCTTTTATTATATAACAAAGAAGCGATGATGATGAACCTGTATGGAAGTAAACAATAATGATGTCAGAGACATTCAATAGTCGACCTAAATATCTTATCTATCCTCGCTACTATTCTGGTTTTGGTATAGCATTTCAAATTCTAGAGCAGGTGTTGCCATAAGAGTACTTTTAAGGGATGCAAACTGGCTCCTTTGAAGGTGCAGATAACTACAGCTCTAATTGAAATTTGAGAGCTTGAATCCATAAAGCTCAGGGAAAATTTCAGCAATATAATCACCCATACGTGTTGCTTATTTGTAAACAAACATTAACTTAGTTCTCCAGTTTTCTACTTCTAACCCACTTCTGCAAAGTTACTGCTTCTCTTTATCTCTATCAACAAAACCCTCAAATGGAAAGGAAAAAAATATCAAGGTTAGGTGTGACGCCCCACCTCTATACCCACGCTAGCCAAGAACACTACGGTGTAGTGTTGTTAACTAGCGCGGAGAATAAGGCTGTTGAGGAGCGACCATCTATGTAATTGCTTTGTGTGAGCACCGATATGTCAGATAATAAAACATTGCATTTCATTTTTAGAGGAAACCCGACATACCGATACAAACTCAAAGCTACTACACAGTGGCTATAATAGTTTAGGACAATAGATATAAAAATAACACAGAAAACATAAATGCGGAATACAGATGGAACGAAAAGTCTCATATATTTAATAACTGATATCAGTTACAATACATTTGACACAATACAAATGATACAACTACAATTGTCGACTCAAGAAGTTATATATATACAAGTACATTATCGACTAATATACATGAATACATTATCATCTTAAAACAGACACACTGACTACTGCAACAAGACGAAGACCACTTCAAATAATATGAAAAGTCTTCATGGCTCTAGCAGCAACCCAAAGCTAAAAATCTACAACCTGTAAATACTCGGTCTGACCCGAGTATTAAATTCAAAAGAAAATAATACACGGGTCAGTCTAATTCAAACTCAGTTATTAATGCACGGAAGCAATAATAATCAAATATCAAATGGGCGACAGTTACAGGAATCTCGTATACCCAACTTCTCGATAAGAGAACCGGATAACGGCAGATATAACACTAAACAGTGTTAACCCACAAAACAGAAATCCAAAGCAGTTTAAACAATTGAAATGTCAATTTAAAAACATCAATGCTAATTGGCTGCAGTACACGCTAACGTGTACTGCCTTGCCAATACAGCCTACGAATTATGCAACAGGTCGATGAATCAAGAACAAAAGAAATATCGATTAAAATCTGTCAATTCAGTGTGGCTGCAGTGCACGCACGCGTGCACCGCCTCGCCACAGCAGAATATAAAGTCACCACAAGGGACAAGGGTAAAACTGCTACGAAAATGCAGCCACCACTTGTATTTAAGGGCAAGGCTGCATCAGTGAAATGAAACAGTGTATCCAGTGAAAGAGGCAACAAGTAAAACAAGTTCAACATGTCGCAAAGCAAGGCACAGGGAAATAGCAAACTGAAGGCGAGAGCACCAAAGATATGGCACTACAACACTCAACAGAAAAGACGCAGGTCAGCCTCATTAGAAGATAAGAAAATACGAAATGTGGACACAAGTGATGGTATATAACAAACTGCACATGGCAAATGAATCAGGGTATAACGGTGAAACAGATCTAGTGACATCAAGTAAAGAACTCGACCAGTAAACAAAGTGACCCAGGGAACTCAAACAATACCAACAAGTATGGAAGTGAAGGTCGAGTGAACAAAGTAATACGGGGAACTCAAAAGCAACTAATCAGTGACCAGTGATGAACAGAAGCTCAAATGTGCAACTACACCAGAATCAACTACAAGCTACAAGTATGCAGCAGGTCAGCAAGTACTCAGGGATGAACAGATGCAAGTGAAAATGACACATGAATATGCAGTGTATACCCAAGTACAACTAAAATAGAAATAGGTCAAGCATATATAGATATGCAGTGACAAAGTGAACCAAGTCACAATGTCACAGCAAGATCAAGTGACAGTACCAACAAACTCAAGTGTCATTAGAAAAATAATTCCAAATGTATTTCAGTTCAGTGATAGGTATGTAAGCAAATGCATCAACATATACACAACATCACACCACAAACGACATAAGATCTAAGACTACATTTATATACATATTAGATGACAGCAGGTGATATTGTATATATGGGGATGCAATTGCGCAAGTACAAATACAAAATCATAATGAAGCCAGTGTCTCAAGAACTAAGCATAAGGTGACTTGAGAACAAAAAGGGGGTAGACATCATGCTACAGAATTTAAGCTTTCAATACTAACCAAAGTTCAAATTGAAAGTTTAAGGCACAGGGCAGATAAGCTCAAAAATCTTGAGTTATCAGAGAAGTAAATACCCCAGAAACATACAGTACAACACAAGAAAATGGGGCAGCTAGCACATAAATGAAAGTACATCTACAACTGATAGTGAAACTCAAGTTCAATTTTTAAATCAGCAGTGTATGACCCAAAACATGAACAAGGGTAAAAACTGTGAAGTAACTCAAAGATCAAGTCGAAGTCATAAAGTCACTGTAACTAGGAAATGCAATGTATACGGAGCTGTAAATCGATGACCTCAGACCATCAAGTTCAACGGTCGAACGTCATCAACCTAGGGATGAACAGAAGTGCCAAATTCAAGGATGACCAAGTCGAAAATGTCCAGTGACCGAAGTCAAATACAAGTATCAGGGATCCAAAAGTAAAGCAGTTTCAAGTCATAAATCTATAAGAACAAATCAAGCCCGAAGTCATCATGAATTCACAAAAGCCAAACTGTGAAACCCAACATCACGAGAACAAATGCCTCCGAACAGAATCCAAGTAAACAAAATTGGACAAGTCAGAGAATCGAACAGCAAAAACCCAAACCACGATAACTACGAAACAAAAACGAACGAAAATCACAGGGTTTGAGTGAATTAGATGTGAGTAAGACTCACCTTGCTTCGAAGCGGCGACGAGCTCGACCTTTGTCGAAGCGAAGACGAGCATGGCGAAGGCACAGACGAACTACAGAGCAGCGAACCTTCGATCGAGCTTCAATGTCGGCAGAAGCCCTAGTTTCGCGGCTGCCATTATTTCGTTTTCTTCGATTTTGGGCTTAGGGTTTTCGAATGGAGGAAAGGGAGGGGGATTGGGTTATCACGGGATCAACAAAGGAAACGTGGGCCAATATGATTTTTAAAGCCCACTAACAATTTCTCAACCATTTTTCAGAAGAATTTCAACTCGATAAAATTCCAATAAGAATTGGCGAACGATTTAATCACCTAGTGTCGATAATTAATTGCTACGAATATGCGGGTTGTTACAAACTCCCCTCCTTAAAGAAATTGCGTCCTCGCAATCATAAGGAATAAATGGATAAAAGGTAACAACCATAAGAGCATGGCAATGTCGAAAGCATAAGCAGAGCAAATGTCAACAGGGAAGTATTGGAATTATGGAAGTATCAGATATAGAATCAAAAAGGTTCGACTGCTTCAAGTCAAAGAATCATCAATTGTGGGGATCAAGGAATCAAAATCAGATGACTATCAAAAGGGAGAATCAATCGAGTTCCAGCATTTAAAAGAAAAGGAAAACAGAGCAGAATTCACGTACTGCACGAATTGAATGTGAGTATATCAAATTACTCACCTGAATCGCCAAAGAAAAAGACGAAGCTCGAATCTTAAAATCGTAAATATTCAATCATCAAAAACGATAATCGAATTTTCAAATCGCAAATATTTACTTATCTCAAACGATAATTAAATTAATAAATATTTAATTATCAAAACGATAATCAAATTTCACAAATATCTGATTATCAAAAACGATAATCAGAAACACAAATATTCGATTAATCAAATCGAAAAATATTTAATTATCTCAGACGATAATTAAATTGGAAAATATTTAATTTCACAAATGATAATCAAATTTCACAAATATCTGATTATCAAAAACGATAATCAGAAACACAAACATCCGATTATCAAAAACGATAATCAGAAGTCGTAAATATTCAATTAACGAGTCCGGAATTAACCGAAGTAGTAAAAGTATGGTTCCATACTCCTTACTTTTGCTAAATTGTTTAAATCTCTTTATCGTTTCCTTGAAAGTGCAGAATTGTGTGTTTTAAAAATAACATTTCACATTCTCAAACGGACAAGTCCAGAATTAAGTGAATCAGTAAAAGAAAGGGGTCATAGTCCTCGATTTTTCTGAAATGTTTAAATCGCTTCCTCATTCTTTTGAAAATGTAAACTGTAAAAATTTTGAAAACAATTTTAATTTATATTTTTGAAACAACTTTTAAAAATAAAGAATTTTGAAAACACGTGATTAAATTAGTAATATCAGTATTGCGGGAGAACCGCTTGTAAATCCATTTCAAAATTGACGGTTACTGAAGTTAACACGTCAAAATCTCATCAAAATAACTGGCATCGAAATATAATACCAAATGAATTTTCATTCATCAAAAATGTCACAAGAATCTTCTCAAAGATAGAAAGGGATATCATACCCTAAACTTGTATTCATAACAAGTCAATAACACATGAATTCACAAAAGCCAAACTGTGAAACCCAACATCACGAGAACAAATGCCTCCGAACAGAATCCAAGTAAACAAAATTGGACAAGTCAGAGAATCGAACAGCAAAAACCCAAACCATGATAACTACGAAACAGAAACGAACGAAAATCACAGGGTTTGAGTGAATTAGATGTGAGTAAGACTCACCTTGCTTCGAAGCGGCGATGAGCTCGACCTTTGTCGAAGCGAAGACGAGCACGGCGAAGGCACAGACGAACTACAGAGCAGCGAACCTTCGATCGAGCTTCAATGTCGGCAGAAGCCCTAGTTTCGCGGCTGCCATTATTTCATTTTCTTCGATTTTGGGCTTAGGGTTTTCGAATGGAGGAAAGGGAGGGGGATTGGGTTATCACGGGATCAACAAAGGAAACGTGGGCCAATATGATTTTTAAAGCCCACTAACAATTTCTCAACCATTTTTCAAAAGAATTTCAACTCGATAAAATTCCAATAAGAATTGGCGAACGATTTAATCACCTAGTGTCGATAATTAATTGCTACGAATTTGCGGGTTGTTACATTAGGCAAATTTTAGAAATCTTAAAGTGAATTCGTTGCTAATTTTATTAAAAATGCAATTTCTTAATACGATTTTGTTGTTTTTTAGCCGTTGAAATATTCGGATGGGTTATGTACTTCGGTTACAAGGAGGAAGACGATACAAGGGTAACCAGGGTTAGCTTCTGCTCTACTCGGCCATCTTTTCCCCCTTACTGATAGTTGCAGCCGCACCCTCCGCCAGCCTCGACAGCCATGCACACACCACCCTCCAGCGCCCGCATACACCACCTGCATCCATCGACACTTGCTCCTCATCGGCCTGCCACGCTAGCACAGCGGACCCGAGCAACCTTCCTCCACCTAAACCCGAACCGAACCATCACATTCTGCCACTCGAACAAGATCCAGCCACCCAACAGTATCAAAACCCCTCTCATCTCTTCTCTTTCTTTAAAAAAGTTGATATATATATATATATATATAAGTTTATACCAGAGAGAGGAAATATTATATATATATATATATATTTGTTTTCATCGATTTCAAGTTCAAGCTAGCTTTCTTTTGTGTTTGCTGTCCGGAGAATTTCAGCAGCAGTTGTCGCGTCCTTCGTATTTCACATGCTTATCCGCTTCAATTGTTTTTAGTCTCGATTCTCTAGCCTCGAAAGGTGAGCGATCACTCACGATTGACATTCTTGTGTTTAGTAAATTGGTTTACATGAAATGATGATTTAATATGTTAGTAAACTAGAATTGGTTAGTAATTTAATCGTTGAATATGATATGTTGTTAAACTTGAATTAGTTAATAATTAAATTGTTGAATATGTTATGTTAATATTTAAAATTGTTTATCTATGTTAATGGACATATGACACCCTAATCTGTTGTATATATTATATTTAATTTGTTGTTTATGATATATGATCGCTATTGATATGTATGTCATTTTTATTTTATTGTTCTCACTCTGCAAGTTCCCTGTTAGTTTAGGAAATCCCTATGGGTTGTAATGATACATACCCGAACGATATTATAGATTAGGGAAAATCGTTATGGGTTGAAATGATAAACCCAAGCGATTTTATTGATTTTGAATTTTGGGATTGCGAGTTGAAATGATATATACCCATAAATTTAAATTATTGCGGATCGAAATGATAAATATCCGTATCACTTGTCCATAAGATAGAAAACTATATATGAACATCGTTCGTCTATTTTAAATGATTTCCAAATTTTTGAAAGGGAGAAATATATGTGTATTGATTTTTAGAATATAATAATAAAGGTATTTTAATTTTAATACATGTGCAAAATTTAGATTTTTAAATTATATGTTTGGAAATTTTAATTTTATAAGTTAAGTTTTGAAAAATATAAATTTTTAGATTTTACTTATAATTTTATTATTTTTAAATACATAAAATTAGATTTTATACAATATATTTAATAAAATAAAATTTAATTTAATTAATATAATAAAATTTAATAAGAATTTAATTTAACTAATAAATAAAATATGTTTTAAATATTTATTTAAAATTTGTATTAATATTTTTAGAATAGATTTTGTAATTACTTTAATAAATAGAGGTTGGAAAGATAAATTAAAGTTGACTTGAAATTTAATTGGTTTGAGAATTGAATATAAATAAAAATTGGATTTGATACTTATTAATTTTGAGGTTTAAAGATATGATTTTTATAACTTAATAACTGGTTTTTGATTAAATGTGATAAAATGAATATCTTCAAATTTAAATAAAATTGAAATGGAATATTTAATATTGATTTAAATTTGTAATTTGAGATTTTATTTAAATGTTATTAAAAGTGAGTAAGTGAATATTTCAAATTAAAAAAAATTAAAGTTGAATTTTGCAATATAAGTGAAATTTATCAAATTGAGTTATTGTAAATATTTGAATATTTAAAATTTGCAAACTATTGAATTGGAAGTGGTTTAAATTTGTAGTTCAAACATGGATTTAAAATTGATATAAATTAAAAATGGTTTAATGAGAATTTGAATTGAGCCTTAACCTTTTTAATTGAAATTGTTGAACCGAGATTGATTTAAATTGAACTTTGGAACTAAAGTTGATTTGAATTGATTTGTGAAATTGGAAGAAACAATTCTAACTTGAGACTACTTTTGATATATATATTTTAAAATATAAACTGTTTTTAGTATATAAACTATTTTTAATATATAAACTATTTTAATCTGTAACCTATTTTTAAATATATGAACTATTTTTAATTTATAACTATTTCAATATATATAAACTATTTTCAATATTTAAACTGTTTAAGTTGGAACTGTTATGATTTAGATTTAATGGATTTAAATGCGAATATTTTGATATGATGGTTTAAACTATTTTGTGGTTAAGATTTTGAAAATGAATATGATTTAAAGTGATATGATTTCGAAAGTGAATATGATTTCGAAAGTCATATGATTTTGAAATGAATATGATATTTTGATATAAAGTATGAACTGTTAGAAATAATTATAAAAGTGATTTTATAAAATGACCACGGTGTGAAATAAGCGTTTGGTTGTTAAAGAGACCGGGATCGGATATTGTCATACTCTCTACCAATACCGAAAACCACTTTAACAACTGTATAGGTGGTGGAGAATCTAGAACGAAGTAGGATGGTTTGGCGACGTCTATATGAGGTATGAACGTAGCCCTGACTCCCACGAGTAAGCTTGATGTGACTAAAACATGAGCTATACCTAGGCCAAGTGAGGTCGCACCTCTGATCGAGCATGCTTCTTCGATACCATTCTATTACTTTGTGATTTGATTGGGTGCACCTTTGATTATAGGAGTGTGTCTCGAGGTGGGCAGTAGTAGTTGCTATGCGTTACCACCGGCTCGGTTCTGCGAAACGATAGAATCCTACCCTAGGCATTGCCTCACGTGCCTTGTCACATGCCTTATCACGCCCACTATGAGTTTGGTTTGTACTGTACCTATGGAGTGCTCCTTGAGTATCCCACCGGTTTGGTGGAGCTTACAGTATCTGTATGGACTACGGGAATATATAAAAATGTGTTAAGGGTGTATGGGTATTGCCTTAACACTATTTTAAAATTTTACTTTACTATAGACATTATCTATGTAGTGTATTGTACTATGTATGTAGATAGTTTAACGGATCCTTAAAGGGTGGAATCCCAAACATCATTTAAGTTATGTGCATTTCACTTGAGTTGATTTACTTGCATAAGAATGTTAATCCCGACTCGAGTGTTCTGTGTTTTGCTTTATGCTCGGGTCAGACTGGGTGTCATAGCATTTGAGACTCACCTTTGGAGCTTGGAGCTTTGCTTGGAGATTTGTCTTATATCTATTCAGCTTTCAGTTATTTCCAGTTTTATGTTCAGACGTTGTCATTTGCTTATGTATTAGAGTTTCCTTTGTATTTGAGATTTCTGTTGTATTTTGTTTTAACTCTTATTTTATGTAGTAGCTTTATGAACTACTATTTATCTATTCCGCTGCTTATTGTTATATTACTCTATGTCGGTGATTCTGTGATTGATTTATTTACTGTATATGCTAAGTTTTTCTAAATATAAATTAACAATCTGTTGATTTGAGCAATTCAAGTCCGACATGGGTGGACGATTGTCGATTTGAATGGTTCAAAATGGCAGGTCGTTACACTTGGTATCAGAGCTCTGGTTTAGGCAAAACTTAGCATATGGAGTAAAAACTCATTAGAGTTAGGGTAGTAATACCCTAGAATGAATGGAATTAATCACATCATCATCTTCGCTCGAGCTTGAAATTCTTAGCAATGATTTCCTTTGAATTAGGAGTTCTTTTGAATTTTGGAACTTTTTTTTCTTCTAAAATCCATTCTTGTCTTTGTCACTTCAAAAAGGATTGTCCCTTTCAGTAGAGAGGCAAGACATCTGGATTCTTTGTTATGACCTCTTCCACTCTTCCTTCTACTAGTGATACCCAAGGTACTCTCCAGGGCACCTTTCTTTCCATGATTTCCATGTTCGAGTTGTTGATACTGGAACATCCCATAGCTTTATTTCTATTGATCTCTGTAATAAATTTGAGCACATCTTGCAAACTCAATTGGCAACTTCATCCTTATGTGTGACTAATCCCATCGACGGTCCCGCCATCCTTAGTATCATTTGTAAAGGGATGAAATTCTTTTACAATAGGCGTCAATTCACCGGAGATTCCTATGTCCTCGGTTTTGATGCTGTTATTTCTTGTAAGCCCGAATTGTTTCTCTAGTAGACAAACATGGTAATTCTCATGTGATCAAATGTAGAATGCCTCAGGATTATGTAGGCAGTTTTATCTTTTCGCTCGATGCTTAGCCTAGTTATCTTGACTCCACCCCGATGTCACGGATTATCCTGATGTTTTGGTGAAGTCACTTCTCTACCTCCCAAGCGGGAAATTAAATTCCGCATTGATCTTATTCCTAGAGCTCGATCCTGCTACTGGTTTTCACCAGCTTCGTGTAGCCGAGGAGAGCATTTCCAAGACAACTTTCCGAATGGAGAATGGTTTCTATGAATGGTTACACTATAAGAAAAACTAGTATTAGTTGCATAATATAGTAGCGTTTCAGTCTTATGTGCAACCTTTGTTTATTGTGGACATACTGATGAAAAATGAAACACTACTCATGCTAAAATATTTGGCGGGACACCAATATTAGGCGGTTACGTTTATATTGGTCATTGGAATTCATTTCATTCATCGCCTTTTTTAGTTCTTAATTTTGTTCAAAGAAATGGGTTAAAGAATAAAGAACTCTCCAAATTTTCCAAATCCAAATCTCAACTTTCCCTACCAAAATCCCGATTTCCCTAATCTAAATCTCATCGGTTCTTAGGGTAAACTTCTACATCTGGAGGAGTATGATTCTCTGTAGTCTAGTTAGGCGAACCAGACACCTTGGCACCATAGCTTTACTTCAACATGGGGATTCACACTAGCGAAGGCTAATTAACTTAACGTCGATCTCTCCTTATTCAGAATCAAAAAGTTAGTGTTCTGATTTGAGATTTTATCATATGATTTGGTACTTTTACCCAGAATTGTATGATCTAAGCATTTTAGTTTTTATATTCAAATTTTGACTTCTTAAATAAATAATTAATTAAGATCTACAGAGTATCGTTTTTGTTTTTGATTTGAATCATCTAACAGTTTTATTCGTTTATCTAATTATTCAATGTTTTGAGCTGAAGAGATATTAGATCTGATTGCATTTGTAGTTAATATGGAAAATGATTTTGTTATTCAATACTAGTGTACTACACCTATAATTTGCGCATAAGACTTATCACTCCCGATGTCACCTCAACTCAGCTTTTTGTTGTTTTTTATAGGCTGAGTATTTTGAAGTTGATCACGAATGGAATTTTTTTTTCAGGCTTGGAGCAAGCGTACCATCTTCAGGGGTTAGTTTTATCTTATTTGCACAACTTATCTGTATTTTGTATTGTATACTATTGTTTGTTTAGAAAAAAGTTGCTTATCCAGAATTAAAATGCAATTTTGTTTGTTTGGGTTGGTGCTTAATCTGTTGTAGATGGTCAGCACGATCTTCTTTTAAAAAAATTATGCAAGATTAGTAGTTTCATTATGGATGATTTTTATTGACCTTCATACATTCAGCGGTAACTATAGTTGCATTATTGTATCGCAAAACTAAGTTTGATATTCAACAACGTAGTGGTAAAAAAATTTTCTTAAGGTCGCATATTAAATTTGAATACTATGTCTGGTTTGACTTCTTTCTCCTTCATCGGTAGGGAAATATCTTGATCTTGCCTTATGCATCAGTCACTTGCAGTGAATTTTAAGTAGTGCAAGGCTGATGGTGATCTTTCTTGAGTGATCACTACAAGAAAATGTGATTTTAGTTGCATTAAACAGCGTTTGAACGCTAAATGCAACTATTTTATTGACCTTAATATATTGGTAGTGTTTTAATTTTAGATATATTCTGTGATGTTTATAGGAGGACTTTATTTCACTTTCCACCGGGTGTTCTATCTTACTTTCATACTCTGCTGCTGAAATAAAATTAAAACTTCCAACCAAAATTAGCCGATTCCAACTCCTCTTCTCAAATCTCTAATTTTTTGTAAAAACGTCACTACTAACAAAAAAATCTGATTGTTAATTATAAAAATCAACACTGATTGAACATCGCATCAGCATCTATGTTGCACACCACCACCAACTGACGTTAGTGTTTAATTGCTGGCGATTCTTTTGGTCAATGATACATAATCTCATTTAGGTATTCAATTATTCATAGATTTGTAACTCTATTATTCAACCTAAATCAGGTTTAGGTATCCAATTCTCTTCCTTCCCCTAAATCGAAATTGATTTCAGGTGGCCACATCCTGTAAGGAAAGGTGCATGAGATAGTAGCATGCAAAATCTAGGATTTCGCTGTTCTACCACATCCAATTTAGGTATTATAATATATTTGACATTCGAATTCAAATACGAGGTCTGAAGAAATATTCATGATATCAGAATTGATATCCGTCTACTTAAACAGAGATGGATTGATTGAGTTTGAAAAGTTCACTATAATGATAACTATTGGAGATTGATTGAGTTTCAAGAATGTAATGTTGATCACATGTATCTGTTTAGGTCATCATGGCTATTGGCTATTTGATGATTTATTAACTTATCAAGGTCATCAAGGTTTTATTTTTTTAAATAGGACCGACAACAGAATTAAATGGTGCCTGCACAATTCAATTGTTGTTTAAATTGGCATAAAGCTTGATGTAGAATTCGAAGATGATGCTACATGCAAAATGGGTACAGTAGATTTTCGCGACCTGATGTTCATCACATAGGCTAGTGGGTCCAATGTCAGTCCTCTTTTATATACAAGGTGAGTTCAAATCATCTCTTTTATTCCCCCGTGATTATTTTTTTACACTTTCATTCTGATACCAAATAATTGGAAGTAACCTAGCCGTTACATTGTACACTTATCTTGATACCATGAATTGAAAAATAAAATGCTTCTTTTATTTAAAATGCTTTATATACCATAAAATTTTGTTGTCAGAGTTGCTGAAGATGACACTCCAAATTTGATCCGTATCATCGAGGTATATATATCTTAATCATATATCATCACTCTTCATAACAGTGCATTGTTTCCATGTTGGAGATAGAGATAATTCAAGTAAATAGGAGCTTCAGATGCTGGAAAAATAAATAATTTTTACTGGAATGAATAGCTAATGAATACAAAAGCAAAGGGTGCATGCCTTTTAATCTCTATGACCCAATTAATCGGTATAGATAATCTCCTTTATCATTTGAAAATTACATCAATATAAGCCAACAAGAACTGGCCTTTAACAAATTGAAAAAAATACGAAAAAAAATCATAGTATACAAACAAACATAGCACTCGTTCTACTTCCTTAATACAGCACATAATAGAAGAACAAGAATAACAAACTTGATGAAATAAAATGAGAGATTTTGATAGCTAAACTGGGAATCAAGATTGGTCACTGCCCTTGATTGGATGGTGGAGATACTGGTTCATGTGACGACCGCCCATGACCCCTGCACCGAATCTAGAGATAGAGCGCTGTAAAGTGTGCCAGGCGACCATGGACGATTGTCAAGGTAAGATTAAAACAACAGAATCTATCGTATTACTCACAGCGCATGGACAAAATACAATAGAACATATGTATAGTGAAGCTTTACAGAACAAAATGACATCATATAAAACTCCATAATAGTTGAATACAAGCATCCACATAGTCAATACATCCAGCCTCACTACAAATCTCTCAGAGAATACAAAACAGCGGAATATCCAGTACATATAAGAAGATAATATGCAACCCTCTAGCTCGTCTTCGATATCAGCATCGTGAGAAGAGAACAACACCTGTCACCTGCTACCTAGTCTGCCCGTCCCAAAATGGACGAACAGCCCAAGGTAATAAGAATTAAAACATAAAGCCTTGAGTCAGACAACAGTCTTAGTGAGCAGTAAATTAATTAACAACATACCAAAAGAGCATAAAGGAAAAGGAATAGGAATACAACCCTCCCACTCCAACCTCATTCTACAGTGATAGCCCCCAGACACACACTAAGCAGAAGCAAACATAGCAGAGCATACAATTTTAAAGTAAAGCTACTATCACTCGAGTCAAGGGCGATGTTTTCCAAGTACCAAGGCCTAAATCAGATAAGCACCCAGAAAATACCGCTCTTGAGTCCGAAATGACGTTACAACCAAACATCCATGACTCTGGCTATCACTGTTATCATTGCTTCGATATCACCGTTAATTGAATGACCGGCACATTCTTTCAGCCGTCCGTCAAGGGCTAATGGAAACCCCGGTTCTAGACATAACTCCCGCACGTCGTCGCAGCCCGTGCCTAGGACTATCGAATCTGCCCAGAGTACTCGACCATCAACAGTTGGCCGTTGGGACTATCGAATCTGCCCAAACGTACTCTTGCTTAGAGCATGCTAGAACCTTCAACAACGATGCTATCCAAGCCTCCTAGTCATCCTCCTTGACGACTATTCTCATATCCATTCATTATCCTCAACTCGAATCATATCACCGAGTTATCAACATGCTTGGAATGATCCCGTCTGGATTAGACCAAGTCTTCATCACATGATTGCCTCGCTTCATTACATCCTCGCAAAGCCTCATCTCATCATCACATCATCAAATCTATGCATAAGAGCTTCATCATCCCGCTACATATGCCACGAGCAGCTTTCCCAATTCAAGAGCCTTTCCCTTAGCTTTTGAATCACCTTCGATCTAAATCTAATCATCAATCATCTAGTTCATAACAATCAATCAAATCAAACATCAATCCAAGCAATCAAGCATTCAAAAATGATCTAAGTAGACAATTATAACAATAATGGCATTTTCGTAATTAAAGAGTTGAAAGTCCAATCAGCATGAAAAACATGGATTATATCTCTACAAACTTGATGAATGAACTTGCATAGGTTAACATATGATAAAATGGATGTAACATCATCATGAACAATGGATCTACATGGATCTACACTTAGGATGAAGAAAATGCATGGAAATCACTATTTTAACACCAAATCGAGCCAACAATCCGATATACTCCTTTGGATCCGTGTGAGAGATAATCACCACTCACCAAATCACCTAAACAAACCCAAATCAACACACTTCAGATCTGGACAGCGAAGGATGAAGCTTGATCTATCACGGATCCGCTTCAAACGAAGAAATCTCTCTTGAAAAGATGAAGATCTTCAATCTAAGCTCTTGAATCTTCAATCTTGATCTTCGATTTGGATGGATGGAAGCACTAGATTAGAGTGGAGAAAAGAAGTGAAGAAGTGTAGAAGTCGAGCTCTCAAAATGGCAGCACTTCGTCGCTTCAAAATCCGGATCCCAAAAATGAAGCCAACCCCCATCTATTTATAGGCAGAAAATACCCTAAGTCGTAACTCGGCTATCTCCTTAAGTCGCTGCCGACTTAACACTATGCCGACCTACGACCTAAAGCTATGCCATCCTATGACTTAACAGAGCCTCCGACTCAACATATGCGCCCCTAAACAACCTGACAACTCAGCAGCTAACCCCTAAGTCGGTTACGACCTAACTGGGTATACGACTTACGACCTAATAGCTACGACTTAACAAATTGGGTCTCAGCGAGATACGACTTAACAAGTATACGACCTACCAACTCATCAACAGGTGCGACCTAACTATAAGGCCACAAACCTGCCTATCTCCTAAGTCGCTAGCCTCTAAGTCGTCTACCCTATAAGTCGGTCACGACTTATCTCTTAGGTCGTTTACGACCTAGGACTTAAACAAATAGGACCGAAAAGACAAACATACTAAGTCGCATACGACCTATATCATACCCTAGGTCGTCCACGACTTACCACCTTAACTCGCTAACTCGCTGATTCCTTAACTCGGTAACAACTTAACTCACCACTATCCTTAAGTCGGTTAATACTATAAGTCGGTCAACTTCTTAGATAGGCTACTCCCTTAAGTCGGTCACTCGACCTAAGCCACCCTATGACTTAATCTTCCTTAACCCGGTTAATTCCTTAGGTCGTCCCAAACTATCAACCGACTTAAACCACTCCCCTCTTTCTTAGGTCGTCGCCGACCTACCACTTAGTCATTAACTCGTCCAGACCTATTTCTTAACTCGTCCAAACCTCCTAAGTCGGCTACGACTTAAGACTTAAGAAAAAAATTCTGCTAAAATCTGAAACGACTTAACAGCAATGCAACCAAAGGTCAATTATTTTACGATGTTTCGATCCGTGAAAATACGGGTCGTTACATTCTCTCCCCCTTAGGAATTTCGCCCCCGAAATTCCAAACAAACCAAGCAATCAAAGACTATTCTGCACGCCTATCATCCATAGCAATCAACTAACCATGCATCCAAATTCTAGCTTAGCGTACAGAATTCTAAGACTTAGAACAAGTTACAATATCGTGAGATGACACGACACCTTAGGGCCATACCTTGAAGAGTTCAGGATGAGCTGCTTTCATCCTCTCTTCCACCTCCCACGTACAGTCGTTATCATCATCACTCCATTGTATCTTGAGCAACTTAACTATCTTCCTCCTAAGCTGTTTCGTGTCAGTTTCAACAACACGAAACGGCTTACGAGGTCTTCTATCGACTGGATCAACTTCTAAGTCTTCACAGCTATCAGCAGAAACTACCGTACTCGAGTCGTGCACATACTTCCGTAGATATGATACATGAAAAACATTGTGCACACCCGACATCTTCTCTGGCAACTCCAATCTGTAAGCGAGCTTTCCAATTCGCTCGATGATCGGGAATGGTCCAACAAATCTCGGAGTCAATTTTCCTTTCTTCCCGAATCGAATAACATTCTTTAGTGGAGAAATCTTCACAAAAACCATATCTCCTACGTCGAATTCCAAATCCTTTCGACGCTTATCAGCATAACTCTTTTGATGGTCTTGGGCTGCCTTCATTCGTTGCCGAATGATCTCTATGCAATCCGAAGTCTGCCGAATCATCTCTGGCCCAAGTATCAACTTTTCTCCAGTTTCCAACCAACATGTCGGAGAGTTACACGGTCTTCCATACAATGCCTCATACGGTGCCATACCAATGCTTGACTGGTAACTGTTGTTGTACGCAAACTCCACCAAATGAAGGTGATCTTCCCATGATCCTCCGAAGTCCAAAACACATGCTCTGAGGAGATCTTCCAAAACTCGGTTGACTCTCTCAGTCTGACCATCTGTTTGGGGATGATAAGCTGTACTCAAACACAACTCGGTTCCCAAGACTTCCTAGAAGCTCTTCCAAAATCCACTAGTGAACAATGGGTCTCGATCGCTCACTATACTCTTCGGAATACCATGGAATCGAACTATCCACTTAACATACAACTCAGCCAACTTTGATGCAGTCCTAGTCGATCGAACAGGAATGAACCTCGCACTCTTGGTCAGACGATCCACAATGACCCAAATACCTTCGTTTCCCGTTCTTGTTCTAGGTAGTCCATCAATAAAATCCATCGACACTTGTTCCCACTTCCATGTAGGAACTTCTAATGGCTGAAGCAATCCACTTGGCTTCTTCTGTTCGGCTTTTACCAACTGGCAGTTCATACACTTGGAAATAAAATTTCCAACATCCTTCTTCATACCTTCCCAGTAGTAGGTTCTCTTCATATCTCGATACATCTTATTTCCTCCTGGATGAATTGTCAGCTTCGAGTGATGACTTTCCTTCAGAACTTCACTCCTCAATTCATCTATATCGGGAACAACTAGTCGTCCTTGCTTCCGAAGCCAACCCTCTCGATCGACCTCGAATCCTTTATCCTTTTCTGGATCCAATCCAGATTCCAATTCACGAATAATCTTGACAAGCTTATCATCTCGCTTTTGGCCCTCGCCAATCCTTTCCACAAGAGTGGGTCTTATCGATAAGTTTGCCAACATCTCAGGTTCCAATTCGCCTCTAGGTCTGAAGTCAAATCCAGCTAAATACTCGAGACTCTTCCATTCTGAAAACATGGCTCCCAATCCTGCATGTCTTCGACTTAACGCATCTGCCACTGCGTTACCTTTTCTCGGAGTATAAGCTATACCAAAATCATATGATGCTAAAAACTCTAGCCAACGTTGCTGCCGAAGATTCAGATCCTTTTGGGAGAAAAGATACTTCAGCGACTTATGATCCGTAAACAACTCGAATCGAACTCCCAATAGATAATGTCTCCACATCTTCAGAGCAAATACAATCGCCGCTAACTCCAAATCATGAGTTGGGTAATTCCTTTCATGCGGCTTCAGTTGTCGACTTGCATACGCAACAACTTTATTCTTCTGCATCAGCACTGCTCCAAGACCAGTACCACATGCGTCGGTGTAAACCACCATCTCATCATTCCCACTTGGAATAGTCAAAACAGGAGCACTCGTCAATCGCTCTTTCAGGATTCCGAAAGCTTGCTCACATTTAGCATCCCAACTGAACACTTGGTTCTTTTTCGTCAATCCTGTTAACGGTGCAGCTACCTTGGAGAAGTCTTTGATAAACCGTCGATAATATCCTGCTAATCCAAGAAAACTTCTCACATCTGATGCATTCTTAGGTCTAACCCAATCCTGGATTGCTGCCACCTTAGCGGGATCAACCGCTATTCCATTTCCAGAAATCACATGGCCTAAGAACCTCACTTCACCCTTCCAGAAGTGACACTTCGAAAACTTAGCCTTCAGCTGATGTTTCCGTAAGATCTCCAAAACAATACGCAAGTGCGTCTTGTGCTCTTCTTCCATTCTGGAATAAATCAGAATATCATCCACGAACACAAGTACGAACTTATTCAACTGATCTCTGAACACTCTATTCATAAGATCAACAAAATATGCTGGCGCGTTAGTCAATCCAAACGGCATTACCAGCCACTCAAAGAAACCGGATGGTGTTCTAAAAGCAGTCTTCGGTACACTATCCTTAGCCACTCTCAACTGGTGAAATCCCGTTGCCAAATCCATCTGAGAAAACACCTTAGCTTCGTGAAGCTGATCAAACAAGTCATCTATTCTCGGCAATGGATACTTGTTCTTCTTAGTCACCTTATTCAGCTCACGATAATCGACACACAATCTCAACGATCCATCTACCTTGGTTGCAAACACAACTGGTGCACCCCACTCGGACACACTACGCTGAATGAATCCTTTCTGCAAAAGATCATCAACTTGCACCCTCAACTCCTGCTGTTCCCTAGGCGCCATCCGCCTAAGAGGCATCACAACAGGTCTGGCTCCTTCAACTAAATCTATACGAAACTCGATCTCTCTATGCGGCGGCAACCCTTTGACTTCATCAAAGACATCCTCGAACCCATTAGCGATCGGCACTGATGACAGTCCATCCCGTGGAACAACTAGCGAATACATGAAGCTCATGAAGACGCCTTCCTCATGCTTACATCGTATCACAATCTTTCGCCCCTCCACATTCTCGACTGTCACCTCCAGCCTCTCACAATCAACCTTAGCCGCATACTTCCTAAGCCAGTCCATACCCAAGATAATTCCGAACCCCGCAAAGTTCAGAACAAAGCAATCACAAACAAAAGAGCAACCATGACTCGACACAACTAGACCACGGCATAACATACACAAACAAGACGAACCCCCAACTGGATTAGTCACAACCAATGGCCTATCAACAATATCCGGTTCCAAACCTAACCGGCCTACTAGTTCATTACAAACAAACGAATGCGATGCTCCAGTATCAAACAAAACTCTAACTGGAATACCACATAGGAAAAGAGTACCTTGAACAACCACACTCTTTCCTTTCTCTTCAGCAGTAGGAGCTTTCGAAGACGACGGAACAGCTCCTAAAGCATAGGCTTGCACAATCTGCCTGTCCTTCCTCGGTTCTGGACAATTCTTCCTGAAATGCCCCGGCTTGTCACAGTTGTGACACTTCATCGGCACCTTAGGATTCTTACAATCCTTAGAGAAATGGCCCTTCTGCTGACAATTGTAGCAAGTCACCTCGCCTTTCGGCTTCTTCTGGCCATCCTTACCCTTTTGCTGCTGCTGCTTCCTCTTC
Organism: Allium fistulosum; assembly: GCA_030737815.1. Taxonomy (NCBI): domain Eukaryota; kingdom Viridiplantae; phylum Streptophyta; class Magnoliopsida; order Asparagales; family Amaryllidaceae; genus Allium; species Allium fistulosum. The sequence goes on along the minus strand of CM060906.1, from coordinate 152,562,132 downwards.
TGGTTTCCACCCTGCTGTGGTTTAGATTCTCCCTTGGTAACAGCAACAACAGGTCCTTCCTTAGGAAACAGACTCTCATGCCTAAGAGCTTTCTCCACAAGCTTCTCAAATGAATCGTCCAAATGATCCACCAACTGTCTCCCAAAATAACTATCCAAGCCAGTCACAAACTTCTCATTCTTCTGATAAGCAGACTCAATATATGACCGGGCATATTTGGAAAAAGCTTCAAACTCAGAAACATACTCAAGAACAGATCTCCCACCCTGCTTGAGCTCCACGAACTTCTTGAACAGAACAGACTTCTCAGCTGTAGAAATGAACTTAGCTTCAAATCTAGCTTGGAATTGCTCCCAAGTAATCTCTTCCTCCGCAGTATTGATGGTAATAGAGTTCCACCAATCAGAGGCTCTCCCTTGAAGCTGCCTTGATGCCAACTTCCTCTTAGTTGCATCATCAATTCCCAAATCACCAAAGATCCTTCTACAAGCATCTATCCATCTCTGGACTTCGATAGTAGATTCTGTTCCCAAGAAAACCTTCCCTCCAAGAGCAGTATAGTCCTTGCACAACTTGGCAAAATCCACTGGTTTCGGAGTTTGGACTTGAACTCCAACATCTACTGCTGCCCCCGGAACTGGTATCCTTCTCATGATCGAAGTCATCATAGCTTCGAACATGGCTGCATAATCAGCAGTCTCTTCAGTAGCACGGCCTTCCCTAGCAGCTGGTCTCCCTCTTCGACTCATTCTCAATATCTATAAAAAGGAATGATTAGAACATCTAGAGAAACAACTGCACAAAGGACTCAAACCCTACTAAGCTACTATATTATATATAGTAATCATCCATCAAAATACAATTACGTCTCTCATACGTAGTTACTTCAGCAAGCGTTGGGTAAAATCGATTAACTAATGCTCTGATACCAAATGTGACGACCGCCCATGACCCCTGCACCGAATCTAGAGATAGAGCGCTGTAAAGTGTGCCAGGCGACCATGGACGATTGTCAAGGTAAGATTAAAACAACAGAATCTATCGTATTACTCACAGCGCATGGACAAAATACAATAGAACATATGTATAGTGAAGATTTACAGAACAAAATGACATCATATAAAACTCCATAATAGTTGAATACAAGCATCCACATAGTCAATACATCCAGCCTCACTACAAATCTCTCAGAGAATACAAAACAGCGGAATATCCAGTACATATAAGAAGATAATATGCAACCCTCTAGCTCGTCTTCGATATCAGCATCGTGAGAAGAGAACAGCACCTGTCACCTGCTACCTAGTCTGCCCGTCCCAAAATGGACGAACAGCCCAAGGCAATAAGAATTAAAACATAAAGCCTTGAGTCAGACAACAGTCTTAGTGAGCAGTAAATTAACTAACAACATACCAAAAGAGCATAAAGGAAAAGGAATAGGAATACAACCCTCCCACTCCAACCTCATTCTACAGTGATAGCCCCAGACACACACTAAGCAGAAGCAAACATAGCAGAGCATACAATTTTAAAGTAAAGCTACTATCACTCGAGTCAAGGGCGATGTTTTCCAAGTACCAAGGCCTAAATCAGATAAGCACCCAGAAAATACCGCTCTTGAGTCCGAAATGACGTTACAACCAAACATCCATGACTCTGGCTATCACTGTTATCATTGCTTTGATATCACCGTTAATTGAATGACCGGCACATTCTTTCAGCCGTCCGTCAAGGGCTAATGGAAACCCCGGTTCTAGACATAACTCCCGCACGTCGTCGCAGCCCGTGCCTAGGACTATCGAATCTGCCCAGAGTACTCGACCATCAACAGTTGGCCGTTGGGACTATCGAATCTGCCCAAACGTACTCTTGCTTAGAGCATGCTAGAACCTTCAACAACGATGCTATCCAAGCCTCCTAGTCATCCTCCTTGACGACTATTCTCATATCCATTCATTATCCTCAACTCGAATCATATCACCGAGTTATCAACATGCTTGGAATGATCCCGTCTGGATTAGACCAAGTCTTCATCACATGATTGCCTCGCTTCATTACATCCTCGCAAAGCCTCATCTCATCATCACATCATCAAATCTATGCATAAGAGCTTCATCATCCCGCTACATATGCCATGAGCAGCTTTCCCAATTCAAGAGCATTTCCCTTAGCTTTTGAATCACCTTCGATCTAAATCTAATCATCAATCATCTAGTTCATAACAATCAATCAAATCAAACATCAATCCAAGCAATCAAGCATTCAAAAATGATCTAAGTAGACAATTATAACAATAATGGCATTTTCGTAATTAAAGAGTTGAAAGTCCAATCAGCATGAAAAACATGGATTATATCTCTAGAAACTTGATGAATGAACTTGCATAGGTTAACATATGATAAAATGGATGTAACATCATCATGAACAATGGATCTACATGGATCAACACTTAGGATGAAGAAAATGCATGGAAATCACTATTTTAACACCAAATCGAGCCAACAATCCGATATACTCCTTTGGATCCGTGTGAGAGATAATCACCACTCACCAAATCACCTAAACAAACCCAAATCAACACACTTCAGATCTGGACAGCGAAGGATGAAGCTTGATCTATCACGGATCCGCTTCAAACGAAGAAATCTCTCTTGAAAAGATGAAGATCTTAAATCTAAGCTCTTGAATCTTCAATCTTGATCTTCGATTTGGATGGATGGAAGCACTAGATTAGAGTGGAGAAAAGAAGTGAAGAAGTGTAGAAGTCGAGCTCTCAAAATGGCAGCACTTCGTCGCTTCAAAATCCGGATCCCAAAAATGAAGCCAACCCCCTTCTATTTATAGGCAGAAAATACCCTAAGTCGTAACTCGGCTATCTCCTTAAGTCGCTGCCGACTTAACACTATGCCGACCTACGACCTAAAGCTATGCCATCCTACGACTTAACAGAGCCTCCGACTCAACACATGCGCCCCTAAACAACCTGACAACTCAGCAGCTAACCCCTAAGTCGGTTACGACCTAACTGGGTATACGACTTACGACCTAATAGCTACGACTTAACAAACTGGGTCTCAGCGAGATACGACTTAACAAGTATACGACCTACCAACTCATCAACAGGTGCGACCTAACTATAAGGCCACAAACCTGCCTATCTCCTAAGTCGCTAGCCTCTAAGTCGTCTACCCTATAAGTCGGTCACGACTTATCTCTTAGGTCGTTTACGACCTAGGACTTAAACAAATAGGACCGAAAAGACAAACATACTAAGTCGCATGCGACCTATATCATACCCTAGGTCGTCCACGACTTACCACCTTAACTCGCTAACTCGCTGATTCCTTAACTCGGTAACAACTTAACTCACCACTATCCTTAAGTCGGTTAATACTATAAGTCGGTCAACTTCTTAGATAGGCTACTCCCTTAAGTCGGTCACTCGACCTAAGCCACCCTATGACTTAATCTTCCTTAACCCGGTTAATTCCTTAGGTCGTCCCAAACTATCAACCGACTTAAACCACTCCCCTCTTTCTTAGGTCGTCGCCGACCTACCACTTAGTCATTAACTCGTCCAGACCTATTTCTTAACTCGTCCAAACCTCCTAAGTCGGCTACGACTTAAGACTTAAGAAAAAAATTCTGCTAAAATCTGAAACGACTTAACAGCAATGCAACCAAAGGTCAATTATTTTACGATGTTTCGATCCGTGAAAATACGGGTCGTTACAGTTCATCAGCATCAGATGATGGTGATTCTGCTGGTGACTCCATATTCGATCCTGATGCTGCATTATGTATAAATATTTCTAAGAAAATTTTCAATACTTTATTATACTATCTTTAGTCAAAATAATAGTAGTAATACTAATAATAATAATACTTCCAAAATGATGGAAGGGGAGGAAAGTTAGGAGCATTCGCCACTGGCCCTGGGCTCAGTAACGTTGAAGCAGAAGCTGGAAACTAACAAATATATAACTTTACTTCCTTTGTACAAGCAATTTACACACACACACACCCACACATTGAACAAACTGATGAATACCTTGGCATATTATCGTGTTGATAAAACATGTATTCTTTAATGGCGTCACAAAGTTTATAAATTCAGAATATAGTGTCAAATTTTATAGAACAGTTCCACTTACAATTATCCTTTTTTTAGTTATGCTTTGTGTTTTACTGATCCTGACTTTGTATGATACAATTATGAACAATTTTATTGTTCTTTTATGTTGTTGGTCAATCAAATAAGAATTATATATGCATTTACAAATGTATGAATTAACATCAGTTCCTTCGTTATTTGAACTTGTATTCACAATCACCGTTGAGTATGCTATTGCTCTTTTGCTGGTTGTTTATCCGAGGTAATGGCTTTATTATTTTTCCTTAATTTATGTCCTTTTTGAATGTATGACTAGTGAACTATGTTTCACCGCTTTGTTATGGACATGATCGGTGTTTGATGTCCATTATATTATCTTGCTTTGATGTAGCATCATTCTTTTGACACTTGTGCTGAATTTTTTGTATGTATGGTTAGGCTATGCTGAATTACTTGTCTTTTATTTCTTTATTCCTTATTTTAGACTGATGAGTCGTTTTAATGGTCCTAATGCTGCTTATGTTATGCATGACATGTTTTAATGAAAACACACTTAGATTAGACATGAAAAATAGACCGACTAACCATGATAAACACCCGTTTGAGTTATTTTTATTTGTATATATATGTTGGGCCCATATATATGCAGGGTGATGGACATATATTCTGTTTAGATGATCAAATTAGAGATGCAATAAAGGGTGTTCTTGATTTAACCAGGGAAATTCTATTGCAATTTGGGTTTAAAAAATATAAGGTTCGAGGCTAGAGAAATCAGTAGGAACTGATGATATATAGGAAAAAGCAGCCACTGCATTAAAACAAGCTTTAGAAGACAAAGGATGGGATTACCAAATTGATGAAGGTGGTGATGCATTTTATGGTCCAAAAATCGATCTTAAAATTGAAGATGTTTTGGGTAAAAAGTGGCAATGCTCAACTGTTTAGGCAAGTTTTCTCTCATTCTTCTATTCCATATGTTGTTTCGGTTGTATTTAAAAAAAAATGATATTCTGAAGTCATAAAATTCCCATTATCATTATTTTTCCATAAATGGAACCATTTTGTCCATTAAAGTGATGAAAATTTCAATACATGACTGTTTATTGTACAACAATAAAATTTAAGGGTTTGTGCAATTTAGCCTGTATTTCCTTATCTTTGTAGTTTATTCACTTAGGGAAGTCTGTATAAGCTTTTAGAATGCAAATCATGCAGGTTGATTTCAATTTGGCACAAAGGTTTGACATTAATTATGTGGATTCAAATTCTAAGAGAAAACGTCTTATCATGATCCACAAAGCAATCCTTGGTTCTTTAGAGAGGATTTTTTGGTGTGCTTATAGAAAATTATGCTAGTGATTTTCCTTTATGGATCTCTCCTATTCAAGCGCGTGTATTGCCTATTACTGATAGTATAATTATCTTTACCTTTCTTTATAGTTTAAATTGTGATTCATCCATGGGCTTCTAATGAAAAGTTTGGTTAGCATGATCGCATTATCCTGGGTGCATACATGTATTTATAGCTACATGCTATATTAGTATCTTTTAGCAACTGTGATCTATTACCTTGACAATAGACATTTGTATCACACTTTTTGTTAAATATTAATAAGTTGTTTTTCACACATTTTATCATCGCTCATACTTTGCTAGTTTGGTCCTCAATAGATCTGATAGTTTTAAACAGTATGAAAGACATTTATCATTTACCTTTTCCTTTTCTTATGTTTCATCATATTGTTAATCCTCCTGTAAAGCTACATCCTACATTTAAGATGTTGCATCTTTCTGACATGGGTTTTAACTTCAATTTGTATTGCTTATGTCTTTTAAATCAACTGATGTGTAAGGCTCTAACTCTATATCTTCTTTCTTTTGAGTTTTTTGTCATTTATTTTTTATAATGATAATATACAAATCAAAGCGTGTCTTTTTTAAGATTTTCTGGTTATATTGAACAAATGAAAACTATATCCATCGGTATTTATTCATACGATAGGTTTTCTAATCTCTGCAACGAAATTGTGATACAATGACAGATTATAATTTACTAAGTGCCATTTATATACCTAATACATCATATTTTCAGATGACTTATTGCACTGAAGTGGTCTTGAAACTAAGAACTAGTGGCATCAGGTCTAAGCTTAGCCATGGGAGCACCTACCAAAGCTCAAAAGAAATGTAGGGAAATAGAAAGTTTCGATATGGCAGTTGTTGGGCCTAAAGAAGTTAAGATAAGAACGATAACTATCAAGTCATGGTTTTGTGGTGAAATTGGTACAATTACTGTAAATGATTTGATTGCTAAAATTCAATTTGCAGTTGAACAAATAACTGCAATGTAGAGAAAATAGTGCTTCCAGATTGCAGGAATTAGCATGCTCCACTAATTGGTAAATTTTAAATAATTCATGTAGATACAATGCATTTTGTTTATGTTCTCAAGTGTCATATTCAATCTAGGGAGGTTATGCATTTGAAAAATTAGAAGTAGTTGACCAAGATATATTTTCATTTATATTTTGGATAGTGAAAATCTTGCTATCCCAATAACAATGATAGTTTGTAGTGAACGTTTGTATGTACAAATTTCTAGTTAACTAACACTTACCTTAAAGCAGATAGTTGGTTTTTGAAAACAATGCCATCTTGCTGACTTCTGGCCATGGTCCAGTGGATGCCATGGCCCCTCGATAATTTGACAAAGAGTTTGTATAGGTTAAGTTTGAGTTAATGAATTTAAATCTATCCCAGATCTAAAAATGACTAGGTGACACTATTGGTTAGATAGTTCCTGAGCAAACTAGGTTTTTGGGTTTGGTTGAGTTTTGAAATGTTAATTTGGAGAAGAAATGAAAGATTCAGAAGTAAATGTTGGCATATGGCAAGAACTAGATTACGTATATGTTTTCCCTTAAAAAATTAGTTATTTACTTGACAGTCTACCAATTAATCCATTGTGATTTACTCAACCATGCATTTGGTCTTATATCATTTTTCACTTCAAGATAATTTTTACAATATAACCTCATTGTCAGACATATCTGATGCAGACTGTATTATGTCTAAAATATAAATTCTGATATGCAAAGTTTGTTTACAATGCTCATTTAATCTTGGAACATAATTTATTGTTTAGTTTTCCAACGGTTTGTGACTAGTTTACATTCACTCCTGGACTCATATCCATTGACCTTGGTTTCAGGTCTAGTACTTTTTGAAGTTTAATTGCTAATAAGCTTTAAAAACTTTTTGAAGTTTTACCCTTACTAAAGTTCTAAATTCATATATAGTACATAAATGAAACACTCAGTCAGTATAAGATTTCATGGTTAACAAACACACTCCAAATCGATCAACATTCAGCACTCAAACTCATTCTGAACAAGCTGAACCTTATGTCTCGGTTTTGTTACTTTGTTTTAAATGATTTTTAAATTTTTTTTATTCTCGTTTTTGTTCTTCTGCATCTACTAAGATGTAAATGCTATGGACTTCTACAAGTAACTGGATAATGAGCAATTGCTCAAAATGTTAAGAATACTTATCCATATGTTGGCATCTTCAGGTACACAGTATAATCTATGTAGCATCTACAAGTGGCCGCCTTTTGGGATTATCAATAAAAGTAATAGTACAATAACTAATTAAAGAAAGAGAACCCCAATTTTCATGAACATTACAAGAAAAAAATTCTTCTGACTTACCTGTAAAACCACTTAGCTGTCAGTGCAGGCTACTTGTACATTGATAATTGTTGCTCAAGTGAAGATCTGTATTCATTTAAGTATACTCATTTAAGTGGCCCAAACTAGAGAACTACAAATACTACAATATGGTTCATCTTCCTCTTAAACAGGCTAAGCTATTTGAGATCACTTGGACATATGAATTGGGATCGCCTACTTTTGGATCACTTGCAATGAATTCTTTCAGAGAAAATGGTATGTGTTACCTATATCTTTTGTACTATTGGTTTCACTGTGAATCTTTTTCTCTCTCCTCTTTCTATAGATTCAGCCTAATGCTTGCTTATAATCTATGTCCAGATTCTTTATTAAACTATATTTTTGCAGTCATTTGTTGCTTAGTTGATGGACATGTGATCGCTCTCAGTTTAGAAGAATATGTCACTTGGGAGGTATCACTTTTTTTCATAGTCTTAGATTATTCTTATTACACTTCATGTCTACTTGTGTAAGCATGGGTATCCAAATCCCTTAAAAAATAAGATAAAACACATGATTTTGCTACATGTAAGATGAAAATTTTAAATGTGTAAAATACATTGTAATAGAATTACACTTTTCAAGTGTCATCTTTGATTAATTACAGCCACTCTTTATTACAAGGAAAAATTTTATAATCAAGTTTTGGAAAAGAAAAGAAAAACATATTATAAGGATAGGCATTACTACAAAGCCTGCAAACTTGTGTACCTATACCTAAGAAGGCCAATTCTATTTGACAATTAAAATTTACTTAACATACTCCAACAAATTTACAAAACCTGTGTACATCAGATTTTACATAACTTACACCATATTTTTAACAATATTACTCCTACCTTCTTCATCTTTCAAATTTACAACACAAAAAAAATATTCCAGCACTAACTCAAATCAACTTGAATCATTTGAAACAACCTTAACTTTTGTAAAAAATGGGATTATATTCATAGAGAAATGGACATGGTACAGTTGTTGAACCAGTTTGTTGTGTCTGAGATTTTGAATTCAAGTTACAGTGATTTTTGTTCAATGCTGCAACAGCTCTTAAAGTAAATGTTTTAGTCTTGTATATTTTACTTACTATATTTTATTTTTAATCTTGGTGTATTTTTTTATGGTAAATGATATCACATTTATTAATATCGAACCTAATATTGAGGTTAAAGCCACCATTGTTATAATTATAGCAAATATTTTCTCTGCGTTTTAGTTTATCAAAACTAAACCGAATTCGGTTGCATTATAATGGCGGCATTTCTATATTTCCCTATTCCCCTATTCTATCAATTTATTAACCGATTCAACTACTGAATCATCTATCTTTTTGGTTATGTAATTGTTACCATGCAAAATCACCTATAACTGTTGATCATGTTCAAGGATTCTATATAATCTGTCGTTTAAAAAAATCAAAATTAGCAAAATGTGAATTAAAGTGATAATTGATACAAATTGCTATTTATATCGAGGGTATGTATAATTTATGGTTAAGAAAATGGTTTAAGGTAAATAAATTCAAAACTCAAAAAGGAGAGAGATGGGAAATTTTGAAGTTGCAAAGTTGCCTTTTTTTACAGAACAACAAAATTTGCAGTTACGTTATTTGTTAAAGTACCCTTTTAATTTGCAACAAAGGTCGATAGTTCTTCAACCAGTAATAGTAGTTACATAGGGGTATTGAGAAATGGTAGCCAGCATGAAGATTCGTTGATCATATTAAAACTGGGTAACTTAAACAATGCCAAATGAGCTAGGATTAATTAGTCAATTCAAAATCAATTAATTACACGCAGGTAAAATTAAAGAACTTGTCAATTATAGCCTATAATTAATTACACTTAAATTATACATCTAGCAACAAATTAAAAGTCAGGATTCAAAACATATATCTAATAATAATTCACGTTAAAACCTTTGGTGGTAAAAGAAGCATACTTACATTCCTATTAGGTCTGAAATGGATGTTGCCCGTTCAATTTTTTATATAAAACGGTCATCCCAATCCTTTAATTCATGACCAAGCAAACAACAGAAGTTTCATAACTAATACCATGACATGAGCTATGAAATGTTGTGAACTTGATGGCTTGATTGTTTATGTGCTTGTTTGAATAATAATCAATTAATATTGTTTGAATGTTACTTGATAATCCATGGCAAATTCTTATTGTTGATTATCAACCTTGTTTACAGGTAATTAGCTTTTCCAGAGTGAAGACCATCAACAACAATGGACATGACTTCCATTGTTATATGTATTATGATATTTGTTAGTACTGGTTGTGTAAACTTGTTAGGGAAAACTTGTGGTATGTGAATTTGCTCATTTTGTGAAATAACTATTATCTAAATGGTTATGGATATTATATTTATGTGATTAACGTGTTCTCAATTATTTGAATATGATGATTATATGATTGATTGATTGTTGGTTTGAATATGGTAATTATACGATTGTTGCTGATTTTAATATGACTATTATATAACTGGTTGCTGGAAATAATATAAGCCATTAATAGTATATAGTAGCATTTAAAATATGCTACAAAACAGTCAATACCTTTTAGTAGCGTTTTAAAAATGCTACAGAAACAAATGTAAAATACCACCTGAATTTATAGTGGCATAAAATAAATGCAACAAAAAGTTTTTAGTTGCACAAAATAAACGCGGATGAAAATCAAATAATGGTCCCAGTACAATTTTGGTAGGTTTTGTAAACGCTGCAGAAAACCTTTAGTAGCTTTAAAAAACGCAGTTATACGAAAACATTTTGTAGCGTTTATTAAATGCAACCAAAAAAATCATACTTTTAGTTGCGTAACCTGTAGTAGCGTTCTTTAAAACGCTACTAAAAGTTTTGGTAGCGTTTTTATGCTACTAAAGGTCTTTTCTGGTGTAGTGTTAGTCATGCCCTTTGGATTAACCAATGCTCCTGCCTTCTTCGTCGATCTCATGAATCGCGTTTTCCGCGATGTTCTCATCAAGTTTATCCTGGTTTTCGTTGATGATATTCTCGTCTTTTCCAAAGTCTGAGAAGGAGCATGAATCTCATTTGACTTATGTTCTCCAAACTCTTAGGAGTCATCAGTTAAAAGCTGAATTTTTCTAAATGCCATTTCTAGAGGGATGAAGTCCAATTCCTTGGGCACATTGTTTCTGAAATAGAGACTCGGTTGACCCGATTAAGGTCGCCGCGATTAATATAAGTCTATCCATCTTCCCTCTTTTGTAATTTGATTATCTTATCTTCCTTTCGAGCCTATCTTCTTAGTTAGAATTCTATTGATTAGGGTCCCTCTAAAATTGAATTTCTATCCTTGTTCTAAATCCATACTTGAATCATCCTTCGAGGGAGCGTATTTGTAATTGATATAAAAATGTTTCATATTGTGTTGTTTGAGTTGTTAAGTTGGGATAGTTACAGCCGATCCACCCTCCACAAACCCACGCAGCAGCCATCTTTTTCCCCTCACCGATAGTTGCAGCCGCTCCCTCCGCCAGCCTCGACAGCCATGCACACACCACCCTCCAACGCCCGCATACACCACCTGCATCCATCGACACTTGCTCCTCATCGGCCTGCCACGCCAGCACAGCAGACCCGAGCAATCTTCCTCCATCTAAACCTGAACCGAACCATCACATTCCGCTACTCGAATAAGATCCAACCACCCAACAGTTATCAAAACCCCTCTCAGCTCTTCTCTTTCTTTGAAAAAAAGTAGATATATATATAAGTTTACACCAGAGAGAGGAAATATATTTTATATATATATATATATATATATATTTGTTTTTATCGATTTCAAGTTCAAGCTAGCTTCCTTTTGTGTTTGCTGTCCGGAGAATTTCAGCAGTAGTTGTCGCATCCTTCTTATTTTGCATGCTTATCCGCTTCAATTATTTTCAGTCTCGATTCTCTAGCCTCGAAAAGTGAGCGATCACTCACGATTGACATTCTTGTGTTTAGTAAATTGATTTACATCAAATGATGATTTAATATGTTATTAAACTAGAATTGGTTAGTAATTTAATCGTTGAATATGATATGTTTTTAAACTTGAATTAGTTAATAATTAAATTGTTGAATATGTTATGTTAATATTTAAAATTGTTTATCTATGTTAATTGACATATGACTCCCTAATCTGTTGTATATATTATATTTAATTTGTTGTTTATGATATATGCTCGCTATTGATATGTATGTCATTTTTATTTTATTGTTCTCACTCTTCAAGTTCCCTATTAGTTTAGGAAATCCCTATGGGTTGAAATGATACATACCCGAACGATATTATAGATTAGGGAAAATCGTTATGGGTTGAAATGATAAACCCAAGCGATTTTATTGATTTTGAATTTTGGTATTGCGGGTTGAAATGATATAAACCCGTAAATTTAAATTATTGCAGAATGAAATGATAAATATCCGTATCACTTGTCCATAGGATAGAAAACTATATACGAACACCGTTGGTCTATTTTAAATGATTTCCAAATTTTTGAAAGGGAGAAATATATGTGTATTGATTTTTAGAATATGATAATAAAGGTATTTTAATTTTAATATATGTACAAAATTTAGATTTTTAAATTATATGTTTGGAAATTTTAAATTTATAAGTTAAGTTTTGAAAAATATAAATTTTTAGATTTTACTTATAATTTTATTATTTTTAAATATGTAAAATTAGATTTTATACAATATATTTAGTAAAATAAGATTTAATTTAATTAATATAATAAAATTTAATAAGAATTTAATTTAACTAATATATAAAATATGTTTTAAATATTTATTTAAAATTTGTATTAATATTTTTAGAATAGATTTTATAATAACTTTAATAAATAGAGGTTGGAAAGATAAATTAAAGTTGACTTGAAATTTAATTGGTTTGAGAATTGAATATAAATAAAAATTGGATTTGAAACTTATTAATTTTAAGGATTTAAAGATATGATTTTTATAACTTAATAACTAGGTTTTGATTAAAGGTGACTAAATGAATATCTTCAAATTTAAATAAAATTGAAATGTAATATTTTATATTGATTTAAATTTGTAATTTGAGATTTTATTTAAATGTTATTAAAAGTGAGTAAGTGAATATTTTAAATTAAATAAAATTAAAGTTGAATTTTGAAATATATGTGAAATTTATCAAATTGGGTAATTGGAAATATTTGAATATTTAAACTTTGAAAACTATTGAATTGGAAGTGGTTTAAATTTGTAGTTCAAAACTGGATTTAAAATCGATATAAATTAAAAATGGTTTAATGAGAATTTGAATCGAACCTTTAACCTTTTTAATTGAAAATTTTGAACCGAGATTGATTTAAATTGGATTTAGGAACTAAAGTTGATTTGAATTGATTTGTGAAATTAAAAGAAACAATTCTGACTTGAAACTATTTTCGATATATATATATATTAATATATAAACTATTTTTAATATATAAACTATTTTAATCTATAACCTATTTTTAAATATATAAACTATTTTTAATTTATAACTATTTCAATATATATAAACTATTTTCAATATTTAAACTGTTTAAGTTGGAACTGTTATGATTTAGAATTAATGGATTTAAATGCGAATATTTTGATATGATGGTTTAAACTATTTTGTGGTATGATTTTGAAAATGAATATGATTTAAAGTGATATGATTTCGAAAGTGAATATGATTTCGAAAGTGATATGATTTTGAAATGAATATGATATTTTTGATATGAAGAATGAACTGTTTGAAATGATTATAAAAGCAATTTTATAAAATGACCACGTTGTGAAATAAGCGTTTCGTTGTTAAAGACACCGGGATCGAATATTGTCATACTCTCTGCAAATACCGAAAACCACTTTAACAACTATGTACGTGGTGCAGAATCAGAACGAAGTAGGATGGTTTGGCAACGCCTATATGAGGTATGAACGCAGCCCTGACTCCCGCGAGTCAGCTTGATGTGACTAAAATAAGAGCTATACCTGGCCCAAGTAAGGCGCATCTCCGATCGAGCATGCTTCTTCGATACCATTCTATTACTTTGTGATTTGATTTGGTGCACCTTTGATTATAGGAGTGTGTCTCGAGGTGGGCGTTAGTAGCTGCTATGCGTTATCACCAGCGCGGTTATTTAAAACGGGAGAATGCTACCGTTGGCGTTGCCTCGCGTGCATTGTCACATGCCTTATCTTTCCTAATAAGAGTTTGGTTTGTACTGTACCTATGGAGTGCTCCCTGAGTATCCCACCGGTTTGGTGGAGCTTACTGTATCTATATAGACTACGAGAATATATAAAAAATGTGCTAAGGGGATATGGGTAACGCCTTAACGCTATTTTAATATTTTGCTTTACTATAGACATTATCTATGTAGTGTATTGTACTATGTATGTAGATAGTTTAATGGATCCTTAAAGGGTGGAATCCCAAACATCCTTTAAGTTATTTGCATTTCACTTGAGTTGATTTACTTACATAAGAATGTTAACCCTGACCCGAGTATTTTGTGTTTTGCTTTATGCTTGTGTAACGACCCAGAATTTCTATCATTTGATGTATATTTAATTAATTTTAAATATTAACAAGTAAGATTTGTAAGCCAAATAAATTTAATTTCGAATATAGTGATTTAATTGGATAATTAAATCGATAATTTAATATTTGAAATTCCAAAAATAATTGGAAATTGGATTAAATATGTATAAAAACGATTTATAAAGTTATATTAAATCATATTGGATCTAGAATGATGTTTGTAAACTTTTAAAATCGAATTAAAAGTTAAATTGTGAAAATTGAATATTTTAATATTTAATTGACGACTAAAAATAGTCATTTTTCAAACAGTCTCGGATTTCGACGAAACCAGTTTCATCGGATCCGTAATGTGAAATTATTGTAAGATTTCAAATTTTGTGTCAATCAGATTTATGGTTTGTCCGGGGCAAGCTGAAACGCATAGAAATCGTTTTAATCGATTTAATTTTAAATTGATCGTTTAATTCTGTAACTCGCACATATGACCGAATTAGCTCCCGAAACACATTCCATTGTGTTCGGAACGTGGGTAAAACCTTAGAAACGCCAGCCGACATGTTTGATTTCGAGTTCGAAAATTTTGGAGATGAATAGTGTTTTGCAATTTTCTATATAAGGACTTGCTTTCTTCATTTTGCAAACAAACCTAGCTAGGGTTTCATAGCCGCCAGTTTTACATTTTAATGGCCGATGTTGTTCAATTCTTTTCTCCTCAAGATCTTCCAATCTGTTCACCTATTCGAAATCCCCAACTACAACATTGTAGAGGATGGAGAGACGAACACATCCAACGGTGATGATGGATTTTAGAGCAACGGATCAACGACAAATCGAGTTCAAGTGGCTGTCGTTTATACATGTTTATCGAGGCGATAGTATGACCGAGCTCATCATGGCTTTGGATGAACGAAAGGAGGAGTGTGGTGCTTCGTTTGGCAATGGTTGATCGTGTTCTAGTACGGCGAGGTGGCCGCGGCAAGTAGGGTTTGAGGGTGGCCAAGGGGGTTCTTGCATACGCGAATATCTGGGTGGGGAAGAAGCATACGCGCGTGGCCAGATTTTCTCAAAAGCAAATCGTGCGGCTGAGATTGTGTAGGGTTTTAAAATATAAAAGAAATTGTAAATTATTATAATATTTATTCGTATAAAGTTTAAAATACCATAACTTTGTCATACGAGGTTGGATTTTGATGAAAGGAATTGCGTCGGGTTTGTTTTGTCAAGCACTATGCAATGGAGCTGGATTGGAGCCGATTGGAGCTTGTGATAATTTTGAGTAAAATTAAACGTGCGTTTAATTTTATTTGAAATAAAATTCTACAACTATTATTGGAAGCAAGGTGAGAACTTCTCACTCAATCAAATATTTGTTTCGATTTAAATTTTAAATAGTTAAATTTAAAATTGCTTGATTGTGTGAATTGAATGATGGTTGTTATCTATTGTGATGAAATAGACCCTATACGCCGCATATTAAGCGAATGTTATTTATTAAAAACATATACCGCGATAATACCACCTTGAAGTGGAATTGGTATTATATATGTATTTGGAGTTGATTTCCCGCATTATATAGCGGATGAGACCCTACTGCGCCGCATAATAGCGGATAGTATTTTATAAATCCCATATACCGCGATATTCCACCTCGAAGTGGAATTGGTATTGTGCTAACATATGTGGATGCAGTGAAACAGGTTGGAGGGATCCAACAGGATTCCTCAAATTATATGAATTTGTTTCATATGTTGTATGAATTTGTTTCATATGCTCTGTGATAATATATTTATAATCTGTGTATGATTATATCAGCGATTGAATTTGTTGAAGGCTATAATTTAGCCGAATGTGTTTTTGGTATCGTTGGATACCAGAAATAAATAAAATTGGATTTTTGAAATTAAAGCATGAAATTTTAAGTAAATTCTTTTGAAAGAATTGGGTGAATTTAAAAAGAAGGAATTTTAAAAGCTTAGAATGTAACGAACGGGGATTTTGCCCACTCGAAAATCGACATCCATACTTTACATCGAACTCGAATGCCGTAGATTCGACCGTTCAAATCCGAGTCGCCGGAGCTTATAACACAATTAAGTAAACAACACAGCGGAAGAAAAAGAATAATACATTGATATACAACATCTGATACAATATCTGATACTACAGAGTGATACAATGAATATCAATATACATCAGAGATATGATACAAGAAATAGCAGCGGAAAAGAAAATAGATAACACCAGCAACGGATAATCTCCATCTCCAAAGCACCAATCCAGAAATAGCTCGAACCCCCAATAACGATGCACAAAGATAAGCAAGTGCAGTCCATATCCAAAGACTGAACTAGCTCCAGAAAATCTACTAATTCTGACTATCTGAAAAACCCAACTCTAGACTGCCCGTGTAGAAAAATTTTGAGCATCCAGAGTTTAGGAAAGAAACAATAAACTCCGGATCAGCCATGGGACTGGTGTGAGCAACAAAAACAGTTTATCTTTAAAACAAATAGCAGAGAAATTTTAAAGTCAATTCGCAATGCTTTTGGAAAATGAGACTACCATAAGGCCTCCCGCACACACACACAATGCAAACGCAGAATCGGAGGAGATTTCTCCTTATGATAGTCAAAGATGCTTACTACGCAAAACAAATCATTGGATATTATTACTAGTGCATAGTGAAGAAAACATTTCGAAAGTATAATATCAATCTTAGCCAGCATAGATACCATTATAGTATGCTTGCTATAGCTACCATATTAAATGGCAGGTTACAGACTTCCCCCCTTAAAAGAATTTCGTCCTCGAAATTACCAAGGAGACAAAAAGATAGATGGAGAATATTTCATCTAATCAAACTAAATATTTATTCTGCATTTGGCTCACCAAATCAGAATATCAAAATCAGATACGAGAACGAATCGGTTTTAATACTTCAGAAGATACTCGGGTTATCCAGATCTACGAAATATACAATGTCATTGGTTAGTTCAAAGTGATAACTAACCATTCGTAGAATATATTGGGACCCAAAGAATAGATAGATATATAGATACGATTTCGAAACTTTCAGTTTAGAACTAAAGTATACCTATCAGCCATAGCAATCAATGCAACCAATACACCCAAACAAACAATTCTGGCCTATCTGGAGTTTATTGTCCCATATTGATATATCGAATCTCCTTTCTGGATCCACCAGAAATTATCGAAGAATTGAGAAAAGACGTTGAACAAAAGAGATTGATAGAGAAAAGATTGCTTCCTTGTTGTTACAGAGTATTGACCATTTATAATCGTATTCCCCTGTCCCCTATCTCGTCTTCTTCTTGCACTCATACTCACTATCAGTGGATAGTAAGAGAATTTACTGAGACGTTCAGACGGATATCTTAGGAATTACTCATTCTAGAGTTTACTTCACTCTATCTCTAATGAGCTACTTAACGTGTTATACTCCTGAGCTAAAGTTCAACCTTAGTTCTGATACCAAATGTAACGACTCGGATTTTTCGCGTTCGAAAATCAACATCCGTACTTCACATTGTACTAGAATGCCGCAGATTCGACCGTTCAAATCCGATTCGCCGAAGCTATAACACCATTAAGTATAACAACACAGCGGAAGAAAAGAATAATACATTGATATACAATACTGATACAATAGAGTGATACAATGAATATCAATATACATCAGAGATATGATACAACAAATAGCAGCGGAATAGAAAATGATAACACCAGCAGCGGAATAGAATGTCTCCAATAGAATGCTCCAAGATGAGCAACGTCAGTCCATGAACTCCAAGAACTGAACTAGCTCCAGATAATCTACTAAACCTGAATATCTGAAAAACCCAACTCTAGACTGCCCGTGTGGAAAATAGTGGGCACCCAGAGTTTAGGAAGGGAACAATAAACTCCGGATCAGTCATGTGACTGGTGTGAGCAACAAAAACAGTTTATCTTTAAAAACAAATAGCAGAGATTTTTAAACATTGAAATCCGCAATGTTTTTGGAAAATGAAACTACCATAAGACCTCCCACCACACACACAATGCAAACGCAGACTTGGAGGAGATTTCTTCTTATGTTAGTCAAAGATGCTTACTACGTAAAATCAAATCATTTTGATATTATTATTAGTGCATAGTGGAAAACATTTCGAAAGTAGAATATTAATCTTAGCCAGCATAGGTACCATTATAGTATGCTTGCTATAGCTACCATATTAAATGGCAGGTTCTACAACTAAAACCGTACAAGGCTCGTATTGTTTCTTTGGATTTCCAACAAATGATCAGGCTAAGGAACTTCCTTTTCCACGATGGGTACGTCCCTGGAATAGACGACCCGAGAAATAACCTAGCATTACGGTTAGATCTCTGCCAACACAAGGCCGGGTTACCTCTGCAAAAATAGGTAACTACTGACACGCGTATGCCATTCCCCGATCGTTACCGATCTTCCCGAGGATCGTCGATTTCCAACAACCACATAATAATAATAATGCAGTAACCACAGAGGTTAAGTATCTGGGCTCCATACCATGATACCACCTTTATCTAGAAGGAATGACATACACTAAGGGGCGCTACTCTCTAGAACCTTGCCGCATCCTTCCTGTTTTGACCATTTCCGGGGTGTGAGGCTCGACGAAGTCTCGTCCACAAAGCTACGCTTTCTACAAAGCCATGCTTCGGGTCAAACAAATGATCAACCTATGATCACAAAGATATAAGATCAAACAAATGATCATATCGCAAATGATCAAACACTGATCATCACACAGCAACACTCAGCATGCCACATTACCAAATTGGGATATATCGCTGATAAATTTCAACTACATAACCTCTGAGCTCGTAGGTCTCAGAGAAGGGTGTTAAGCTAAGAGAATAAATTCTCCGCCACCAACAGAATGTATTTGAAAGAAATCGGCTTTATATCTCAAAGTGTAATGTCAGACATGTATCCATACAAGTCTGTTCCGGGATCGAACAGAACCGAAGGCACTTCTCACGAAGCCCTTGCAATTCCGGATAACTCTCAATCACGTCCGGACTTCCCGTCACAAAAGAGTGATATAAATCTCTATACCGGCGCGACTCAGTGCAGAGACATTCGACAGGTTGTCCTTTCATTTTCGAAAAATATCCGGTCTTCAACACCGGTCTTCAAATGCTATCCATATACGACGTATCACTATTCGGAATGAGTTATACGACCCAAAGGTCCTTTCCTGGCTAACCCGAATAGTGAGCGAAATATTTAAAAACATACGGATATTGGGATTTCAATTAAGTCACAACTTAAACCCAAACTTTCTTTACAAATGGTTTATCAAATTACCATTTTAATCTTTTTAAACAAAAAGATTCAATTCATAAAGTTCACTTAATTTCACAAAGATTCATTCATAGATTTTCCAAATCGATTTCCATTTCAGTTTGATTAATTCGTTAAATCTTTAAATCAAAGATTTAACTTATAGTTTTCAAAACAATTTCATTTCGAATGGTTTAAATAAATCATCAAATTAAATATGTTAAAAATAAACAGATTTAATTCATAGCTTTCAAAAAGATTTCATTCAGAACTTGGAAAAATCATTTTTCAATTCAATCTTGAAATTCCTTTAATTAAACTGGAATTTCATTTCTTATCTGAAAGCTTTTATCATTTGAAAACAACAGTTTTCAATTTGAAAATCTGATTCATTCATACGAGTTGAAATCCTTGGTTTAAATTCAAATTCTCAAAATTTTACTTATAAAATGGTTTAACTTCATACAATCACATTTATATCATCTTTTATCCCTAGTTTCCAAATCATAGATTTAATTTCAAACTTGAATTCAAATTTTAAATCAAATTATTTAAATTTTCAAAAACTCGGTTAAGTTATTCAAAATAACTTTTATCTTTGAAATTCCATTTCAAAAGCTTTTCATTTTAAACCCAAATTTCTAATTTCAAAATCAATTGAAATTAAAATTTCAATTTCAAAAATATCAAATTTTAAATTTTCTATGACTTAACCAATTTCCTCGTGAATCCATATTTGTGTGTGTAAACGTGTGGTCCAGGGGTTTCACACACAATAGTGCAACATCAATCATCACATAACAAAATACAGGATATAGTTGATAAGCGATATAAACTATAACGCTTATCGTTCATTCACAGATCACATATATATATCACAGGTAAGTAAACTACAGATCACAACATAAATCAGGGTGTATCACAAAGCATCATATATCAGGGATATCAAACAATCAAATCATTCAATAGAATCCAAACATCCCGAAGTAAGATAATTTAATTATCTGATAAATTTAAATCGGATGTATCAATTACAAATCCGGTTAATTATCATAATTTAATTACAAGTTATTTGAAAATCTTTCTTTCAAATTTATTAGTTAACCCTTAATTATTAACTAATCACTTCTTAAATCAATGAATCAATTAATCTTTAATTATTAAATTAATCTTAATTAATTGCCATTATTAGTTAATCCTTTGATTAATTAACGAATAATTAATTCACATTTTAAATTATCATTTAATTTATTACATTCCGTAATTATTTATTCATTACTTCTCTAAGTAATTTTTTTTTATTTTCCAAATCGTCAAGTGATTATTAATTTAAACCTTAGTTAATACATTTAAACTTATAATTACAAATTATCAATACAAATTATCAATTATCAACTTTAAATACTTTAATGGTTAATGAATTTAAGGCTTTAATCTTTATTACTTAAAGAAAACTCACTTCCCATTATTGATTAAATTTTCATTTTCAATGTGTTTGAAACATCTATTCCACCCTTCCTTAAAACTTCCATTTTAAATTTCAAGTTTTAAAACGAATACCAGTTAAATTTTAAATCAATTTATAAACTAACTTAAAAAAAAATCTTAAGTTACAAATTAAAAGCAAATCTTAGTTATGGAAAGAGTTTAAATCAAATCCCCTAAATTTTCAAAATATTTATTTATTTAAAGTATTTAAATCTTTAAACTTCTTCCATTTCAAAAACTGGAACTTAAACACTTAAATTTAGACTCAGTTTTTAACATTGGTTTCAACTTTAAAACTTAACAAATTAAAAACTGTTAAAACTGGGCACTGTTAAAATTTTCTACAGGTTAAACCCTGAACAACATCACTGAGCCTCCCCTGTTCTACTTCGAGTAATACATGAAGCTTCCCCGAGAAAGACACGAACTTGCCTCGAGCATCAACCCGGGCTTTTCTTTCCCAACCCAAAGCAAAACTCCGTCCAGACAAAACGTGCTCGTGCACGTGCACAGCTGACCTGACCACCTCCGGTCGTCACCAGGACTTCGAGCAAATCGAAGGTCATCTCCTCTTCGCTTCCAGCCACCCAACTCCTGTCAGTTCGCCATCGATCTCGAATTCGAGAACGACAAAGCCTGGAAACACTCGACACTTTTAACTCTCCGATCCGTCAACGCCAATCTCTCACGTCTCCGGCCACCGTTGCCACTCGAACTTCGGCGAAGGCTTCGACAACCCATCGACCTCCTTTCCCTAAAACCCCGAGCTACTCGATCAATTATCGACGAAGAACGAATCGAAGACATCTGCTCTTCCCAAATTAGGTAACCAGACTTCTATCGCCTACCGCCACCACCATAGTCATCGCTCGACCATCGGCGCATTTTTCCCATGACCCTCGATCACCCCCGCGTCTCCAGTCCAAGTCCCGACCCTTCCAGCCGCCTCAATCAACCACGGCAACTCAAAATGTCAACAACAAAGAAATCCAAACTGCTCTTTCATTTAATCACTAAAAATTTCGATATGAACTTTAAAATTCACGTCTTCCAGTGAGTATTCAAGTTATGTAGTTGAATTCGAAAATAACGAGATTCGAATTTTGACCCATTGAAGTTGTGCTCGAAAACATCTCCTTCCAGAGATGATACCAAGTGATTTCAATTTGAATTTATTTAATGTTAGTTCAAAGTTAAATAAACAATAACTGTTTTGATTCCAAGTCCAAATATCCCATGGTTTAGGCAGTATTGACTTTTGAAATCAAATTTGGCTTCCAAAGTACCAGAGAACAAGTATTTTCAAGCATTTCCAGGTTATAGTTATACGCTGAGGTCCTGTATATATATATACTGGCTTATCCACACTTATATATGTGTATTCCTACCCAACAAAATTTCAGATTTAAATCACACGACTAGATTTAAAACATAAGTTATTAAATATGAAGCTACTAACATTTTAAAGAACATAAGTTTATACTAGAGCTAATAATGACGAAATTATCTAAAATTCTCACAGGCTTGCATATATACAAATATGCAAAGAAATCATCACCCAGAAATTCATATGTACACAAATTCGTTACTTGAGTTTATAGAAGTGATGTTACTCACCAGCTTTATGAAAAAGAACAGAGCACCCATGTTGAAACAGTTTGAACTTGAAAAACTGGAAAATGTTTTCCACTTTGATCTTCTTGCCTTGCTGGGTTACTTGTTGATGGTGAATATTTGTTTGAGTTTGAAATAGTTTACTTTAGATCTTTAATTCGTATGAAAAGGCTGAGATACAAATAAAGGAAGAAGACAGGAATATAAGGAGAAGAAGGTAGACAGGATATCAAGTATTGTACAACTTAGCAGTGATATTTTTCCCTTGCTTCATTCGACCATGCAGATTTTCTTTGGCTAAATGGAGGCTGATATGAAATGTATTATGGCTAGCATTTAATGTTTTGTACAATATCAACTTTTTCTTATTTCCTTCGGCTGTACAAAAATGAAGATGATTTTCTTTGGCTTCCTTTGCAAGCTAACACATATATTTGTTTTGCTTTGGCTTACCAGCCTATACTTAGTTCATTTGTTTGAAGGTATATGTTATTCTACACTTATGTTTTGTAATATTACTTTACAATATAGATAAACTTCTATTATAAATTTTACTTTAATACTTATATTTCTATATATATATATTTATTTTATAAGTGCATTTGTTTATATCATTTTATATTTATTTTGAAATATAGTTGAACTTCTAGATTTAGTTTATGTTGTTAAATTTATCCAACGTATTTATTTTATACTTTTATATCCTATATATTTACAATATTTAAAGTTTAAATGATTTATACCCAATTTATTTGTTTTCGGGGAAACTCGCATCACTTTAATCAATTTATTTTACTATTTTTATTCAAAAATACAATTAATTATAAATTTAAATATATATAAAATTCGGGGTCGTTACAAATTCATTTTACATAGCATCATAATCACATCAGAAATACCAATCTAGTACACAATATTGGATAAATAAATTTAAATTAATCAAAGTAAACTAAATTAATTATGATGAGCAATTAATTTCTTAATCTTTAATTTAAAATCAAAACTTATTTAATTAATGATTCTTAATTCCCAATTAATTTACCTTAATTTATTAATTCAAACCCTTAATAACTTAATTAATTCAAATCGTAAATAAATTATCCTATCCATTAAACAATATTTATTTACCTTAAAATTTAAATGAATTACAAATCATTTATTCTTAATTAACTTTAAATAATTTATTAAATTCCTTAATTTAAAATTGATTTAAACATAAGATTAATTTCTAATTACAAATTTATTTAAAGTTATTTATTTAATCACAAGTATAACTTAATTTCCATTTTTAATCACTTACACTTTTAATTAATTTAACCATCTTATATTTTAAAACTCTATCAATGATTTTAAATCAAATATTAGTTTTAAATTTGTCAATATTAAAACTTTTAACAAAATAATTTTAAGGGTTAAGGGCTGATTGTCGAAGAAGATAGAACCCGAAGTAAACAAAACTTTTACTCGAGCAAAGCTCGTGACAGCCCTTGCTTTTTCTCGCGTCACTCTCCCCCTACCCTTTCTTCTTCGACCAGATAATCTCCCTCTTCTCTCTTTATATTATACTTTGTTTAAGATCAAGCCTAGACCCAAACTGGAACGAGAATTTCAAAATCACGAGTTCGACCCCGCGCTCGATCCCTTAAAACTCGAGAACCACAGAGCTCCCAACCCAACCTTCCACTGACACACTGGCACATCGTGCACATGCATGTGTACAACGTCGACCATCACCACCGATCTTCGCCACACCCTCCAACACAGCAAACATCATCGCGACAACTAACTTCACCTATCAAATCATCACCATCGGCCAGAAATCGAAATTCGAACAAAAAGTCGAAACCTGGAAACAAAAACTGGAAACACCATCTCCTGCCTCAAAACCTGTCACGGCGTCGTTCTTCGAGCTCCTCCCACCGTTACGTCTAAAACTCCGGCCTTCTACTCCCTAATACTCGCTCCACCAATCCTCCAAATCTCGTAGCACTCGACGCATCATGGAAAGAGAACGAGAAAAAAATGCGACCCCTCATTAAACTAGGGTTAAAAAATTTTAAACATACGCCGCCTCATCCACGATGAACTTCATGTCATCACACTATTTTTCCAAGCTTCACTGATCTCTCCTCTACCCACTGGAAGAAACACGACGCCTCCGAACCCCTAGATCGATCGAGAAAACTCGAAATGCTCAAAACAAACAACCTCAAACCGCTCTCTTATCTTTGATTTAAAAATTAAGATTTTTGCTTTAAAATTCATGTTAAAGTATGAGAATTCAATCCACATAACTGAATTCGAAAAATAAAAGTTTGAATTTTTACTTGTTTAAAGCTTTGGCCAGTCATGTTGATTTATAGAGGCCTTTACAAGTTATTTTTTTTTCTTGAATAAAATTTAAATCTTAAGCTTATGCTATATCAAACAAATTTTGTTTTAAAATTGAGTCCAAACAACCGTAGATCGAGGGCAAATAATTTTTTTTGAATCAAGAATCTGGTATCTTAAAATTCTAGAACAGAGAAAACATGTATAAACTGTACAAAGTGCTTCCACTTTCCCAGTATATTCAGAGAATCCTTATATATATATTGAGACAGACATATATATGCAACAAATTCAAACTTTTTTAAATCTTAAAAACATATGTTACTCACTTTTATCATTTCGGCTCTAGGAGTTTACAAGTTGAAGTCTGGGTTATCTGAAGCTTTACTTTACTTCAAGACTGTCAGGCTTTGATTGCTCGATAAATCTTTTAAGTCTGAAGCTTTTTGTTTTTTATTTCTTTTCTCAGTTTTGTTTGAAGGGAACGAAAATGAAATGAAGAGGAGGTATAAAAGAATGAGTTTTCAGGTGATAGGTTTATTTGTTTAAGCTGAGACTTCTCCTTCTTTTGCTTACTGATGTGAATTACAACATACTTGCATTAATTGCATTGTACCATGCATATTCTTCCCATACTTCAGTTGTACAAGTATGTAAAGGTAGGGTTTTGATTATTTTGTTATTTCGGCTGAGATGATATTTTAAAACAATTTAAATTGATAAAAATGTTGCTACCAAGATAATGGCATTAAATGCTAATGTACTACATGTCTTTATACTTATATTTGTTTGCACTTTAATAATATTTTGCCTATTTTCTTACTTCTTGTTTTGGCTGAGAATATCTATGTGTATTTTGTTTTCTTTTATAATGTTGCTTTGTAATATAGATGAAATTCTATAGTAAATATATTGTTGGAATTTGTCTACATTTATTTAATTGGTTCATACTTGTTTATATTTTATTTTATCTTTTGTTTACTTGACTATGTTTGCTTAGTCTTCATATATATTTATTTGTTTTATCCAATGTATTTACTTTATACTTTATCTTATTTAAATTCAAATGATTTAATATAGAATTTATTTGAATCGGGGAAACTCATTTTTATTTATAAATAAATTTTACAATTTTTATTCAAAAATTCATTTAAATTATCAATTTAAATTAAATAAAAATTTAGGGTCGTTACAAACTTCCCCCCTTAAAAGAATTTCATCCTCGAAATTCGCAGGCACGAAAACATCTCAGAGATAGACAGATTCGATCTCCTATAATTCCTCAAACACTAGTTATGAATTCCAAACTCAAGTCGGAATATCTCAGAATACATACCAATTCATCCATCTTCGGTCTTTGGTATTCACAAGAAAATACAATAGAATTTCAAATTTGGTTTCAAACGAAATCGTTTTATTAATTTAATTCAATTTTATCCTCATATTCTATTAATCAATTTACCTCAAATTAAAATTTTCAATTTCAAATTCATTAAGGTTTAAACCAAAAAGCTGATAAGAAACCGATGAAGATACTAAGTAAGGATTTTCTACAACGATTTGTTAGAGCATCACCGCACCGAAACTTCTTTCTGGAGCTGTCACGAAGAAATCAAAAGAATTTGGAAACGAGTCAAAGAAAATTGATAAGAAAGTTGTTTCCACTTTTGCAGGGTATTGACCATTTATAGTCGTATTCCCCTATCCCCAATCTCGTCCTCTTCTTACACTCATACTCACTATCAGTGGATAGTAAGAGAATTTACTGAGACATTCAGGCGGATATCTTAGGAATACACTCATTCTAGGGATACTTCACCCTATCTCTAACAAGCTACTTAATGTGTTATACTCCTGAGCTAAAGTTCAACCTTAGCTCTGATACCAAATGTAACGAACGAGGATATTGCCCGCTCGAAAATCGACATCCATACTTTACATCATACTCGAATGCCGTAGATTCGACCGTTCAAATCCGAGTCGCCGGAGCTTATAACATAATTAAGTAAACAACACAGCGGAAGAAAAAGAATAATACATTGATATACAACATCTGATACAATATCTGATACAACAGAGTGATACAATGAATATCAATATACATCAGAGATATGATACAAGAAATAGCAGCGGAAAAGAAAATAGATAACACCAGCAGCGGATAATCTCCATCTCCGAAGCACCAATCTAGAAATAGCTCGAACCCCCAATAACGATGCACAAAGATAAGCAAGTGCAATCCATATCCAAAGACTGAACTAGCTCCAGAAAATCTACTAATTCTGACTATCTGAAAAACCCAACTCTAGACTGCCCGTGTAGAAAAATTTTGAGCATCCAGAGTTTAGGAAAGAAACAATAAACTCCGGATCAGCCATGGGACTGGTGTGAGCAACAAAAACAGTTTATCTTTAAAACAAATAGCAGAGAAATTTTAAAGTCAATTCGCAATGCTTTTGGAAAATGAGACTACCATAAGGCCTCCCGCGCACACACACAATGCAAACGCAGAATCGGAGGAGATTTCTCTTTATGATAGTCAAAGATGCTTACTACGCAAAACAAATCATTGGATATTGTTACTAGTGCATAGTGCAGAAAACATTTCGAAAGTATAATATCAATCTTAGCCAGCATAGGCATTTCACGTTATGCCCACTATAGCTACTATGTTCAATAGCAGGTTACCGCCACATTCCATAGCAGGTTATACAACTAAAACCGTACAAGGTTTGTATTGGAAGAATGGATTTCCAACAAATGGTCAGGCTAAGGAACTTCCTATGCCACGAAAGAACGCCTCTGGCTGGACGATCCGAGAGACAAACTGCTCTCTGCCAAACAAGGCCGGCTACCCCCCTTCCCGGGGAATATACAAAACCTTAGATATGCCACCCCCGGTCCTTTGGGACCTTTATCCGAGCGCTCGGTATCCAACATCACACATAATAAATAAAGTGTGTCCACATGAGTAAGTATCTGGGCTCCATACCATGATACTACCCTTTTCCAGAAGGAATGGTCATACCCTAGGGAAGCTACCCCTGAAACCTTGCTGCATTTTTCCTGTTTCGACAATTTCCGAGTTGTTAGGCTCTGACGAAGTCTCGTCCACAAAGCTACACTTTTTCACAAAGCCACGCTTTGGGTCAACAGATGATCAAAGCAATGATCACAAAGATAAATGATCAAACAAATGATCATATCACAAATGATCAAACAATGATCATCACACAGCAACACTCAGCATGTCACATTACCAAATTGGGAATATATCGCTGATAACTTCAACTACATAACCTCTGAGCTCGTACATCTCAGAGAAGGGTGTTAAGCTAAGAGAATAAATTCTCCGCCACCAAACAGAAATGTATTTGAAAGAAATCGGATTTATATCTCAAAATGTAATGTCAGACATGTAACCATACAAGTCTGTTCCAGGTTCGAACAGAACCGAAGGCACTTCTTACGAAGCCCTTGCAATTCCGGGTATTCACAATCCCGATCGGATTTCCCATCACTTAGGGGATCTCTATACCAGGAGCGACCCAATGCAGAGACAATCGATAGGTTATCCTATCGTTCTCGCAAACACCCGGTCTTCAACACCGGTCTTCAAATGCTATCCATATACGACGTATCACTTATTCGGAATGGGTTATGTGACACAAAGGTCCTCTCCCGGCTGAACCAAATAGTGAGCGTAATATTCAAAAACAAATGCATAATGGGATTTCAATTAAGTCACAACTTAATACTTCAAAACTTTCTTTCGAATGGTTTAAACAAATTACCATTTTAAATCATTTTAAACAAAAAGATTCATTTCACAGATTTCACCCAATTTAACAAAGATTCATTCATAGATTTTCCAAAACAATTTCTATTACGACTTTAATTAATTCGTTAAATCTTTAAATCAAAGATTTAACTCATAGCTTTCAAAACAATTTCATTTTCGAATGGTTTAAACAAATCACCATTTTAAATCTGTTAAAAATAAACAGATTTAATTCATAGCTTTCAAAAAGAATTCATTCATAACTTGGAAAACCATTTTTCAATTCAATCTTGAAATTCCTTTAATTAAACTGGAATTTCATTTCTTATCTGAAAGCTTTTATCATTTGAAAACAAATAGTTTTCATTTTGGAAATCTGATTCATTTATACGAGTTAAGGTTCTTGGGTTAAATCCAAATTCTCAGAATTATACTTTTAAAATGGTTTAACTTCATATAAACACATTTATAACATCTTTAACCATAATTTCCAATTATGGAATTCAATTCCAAATTATTTGAATTCATATTCAAATTGAATTATTTAAATTGGAAAACTTTATCAAGTTATTCGAAATAACTTTTATCTTAAAAACTCCTTTTCAAAAGCTTTAACATTTAACCCAAACCCATTTCCAAAATCAATTGAAATTAAAATTCCAATTTCAAAAATATTAAATTTAAATCATCTGTGACTTAACCGATTTCCTCGTGAAATCCATATTTGTGTGTGTATAAGTGTGGTCCAGGGGTTTAACACAATAGTGCAACATCATCATCATCACAGATATATCAATATCGATAAGCGGTATAATCCACAACGCTTATCTTCATTCCCAGTTTCACGGATAAAATAAATTTATCAATCACAAAGAGTCATTATCACAATTCGATGTGGGTTTCGGATAACAAACCGTAATCCGACTCCCTGTCGCATCGAAATTCAAATGCCGTTTTACGGGAAAAAGGGGTTTTCAAAATCACAGCAGTATATTCATCACATATATCATAACTCAGCACAAAGCAATTCATTATACATAGCATCATAATCACATCAGAAATACCAATCCAGTACACAATATTGGATAAATAAATTTAAATTAATCAAAGTAAACTAAATTAATTATGATGAGCAATTAATTTCTTAATCTTTAATTTAAAATCAAAACTTATTTAATTAATGATTCTTAATTCCCAATTAATTTACCTTAATTTATTAATTCAAACCCTTAATAACTTAATTAATTTAAATCGTAAATAAATTATCCTATCCATTAAACAATATTTATTTACCTTAAAATTTAAATGAATTACAAATCATTAATTCTTAATTAACTTTAAATAATTTATTAAATTCCTTAATTTAAAATTGATTTAAACATAAGATTAATTTCTAATTACAAATTTATTTAAAGTTATTTATTTAATCACAAGTATAACTTAATTTCCATTTTTAATCACTTACACTTTTAATTAATTTAACCATCTTATATTTTAAAACTCTATCAATGATTTTAAATCAAATATTAGTTTTAAATTTGTCAATATTAAAACTTTTAACAAAATAATTTTAAGGGTTAAGGGCTGATTCTCGAAAAAGATAGAACCCGAAGTAAACAAAACGTTTACTCGAGTAAAGCTCGTGACAGCCCTTGCTTTTTCTCGCGTCACTCTCCTTACCCTTTCTTCTTCTACCAGATAATCTCCCTCTTCTCTCTTTATATTATACTTTGTTTAAGTTCAAGCCTAGACCCAAACTGGAACGAGAATTTCAAAATCACGAGTTCGACCCCGCGCTCGATCCCTTAAAACTCGAGAACCACAGAGCTCCCAACCCAACCTTCCACTGACACACTGGCACATCGAGCACGTGCATGTGTATAACGTCGACCATCACCACCGATCTTCTCCACACCCTCCAACATAGCAAACATCATCGCGACAACTAACTTCACCTATCAAATCATCACCATCGGCCAGAAATCGAAATTCGAACAGAAAGTCGAAACCTGGAAACAAAAATTGGAAACACCATCTCCTGCCTCAAAACCTGTCACGGCGTCGTTCTCCGAGCTCCTCCCACAGTTACGTCTAAAACTCCGGCCATCTACTCCCTAATACTCGCTCCACCAATCCTCCAAATCTCGTAGCACTCGACGCATCATGGAAAGAGAACGTGAAAAAAATGCGACCCCTCATTAAACTAGGGTTAAAAATTTTAAACTTACGCTGCCTCATCCACGATGAACTTCATGTCATCACACTATTTTTCCAAGCTTCACTGATCTCTCCTCTACCCACTGGAAGAAACACGACGCCTCCGAACCCCTAGATCGATCAAGAAAACTCGAAATGCTCAAAACAAACAACCTCAAACCGCTCTCTTATCTTTGATTTAAAAATTAAGATTTTTGCTTTAAAATTCATGTTAAAGTATGAGAATTCAATCAACATAACTGAATTCGAAAAATAAAAGTTTTGAATTTTTACTTGTTTAAAGCTTTGTTTAATCATAAGATTAATTTCTAATTACAAATTTATTTAAAGTTATTTATTTAATCACAAGTATAACTTAATTTCCATTTTTAATCACTTACACTTTTAATTAATTTAACCATCTTATATTTTAAAACTCTATCAATGATTTTAAATCAAATATTAGTTTTAAATTTGTCAATATTAAAACTTTTAACAAAATAATTTTAAGGGTTAAGGGCTGATTGTCGAAGAAGATAGAACCCGAAGTAAACAAAACTTTTACTCGAGCAAAGCTCGTGACAGCCCTTGCTTTTTCTCGCGTCACTCTCCCCCTACCCTTTCTTCTTCGACCAGATAATCTCCCTCTTCTCTCTTTA
Source organism: Allium fistulosum (assembly GCA_030737815.1). Classification (NCBI taxonomy): domain Eukaryota; kingdom Viridiplantae; phylum Streptophyta; class Magnoliopsida; order Asparagales; family Amaryllidaceae; genus Allium; species Allium fistulosum. Next base: position 152,530,317 of record CM060906.1, on the reverse strand, counting down.
TATTATACTTTGTTTAAGATCAAGCCTAGACCCAAACTGGAACGAGAATTTCAAAATCACGAGTTCGACCCCGCGCTCGATCCCTTAAAACTCGAGAACCACAGAGCTCCCAACCCAACCTTCCACTGACACACTGGCACATCGTGCACATGCATGTGTACAACGTCGACCATCACCACCGATCTTCGCCACACCCTCCAACACAGCAAACATCATCGCGACAACTAACTTCACCTATCAAATCATCACCATCGGCCAGAAATCGAAATTCGAACAAAAAGTCGAAACCTGGAAACAAAAACTGGAAACACCATCTCCTGCCTCAAAACCTGTCACGGCGTCGTTCTTCGAGCTCCTCCCACCGTTACGTCTAAAACTCCGGCCTTCTACTCCCTAATACTCGCTCCACCAATCCTCCAAATCTCGTAGCACTCGACGCATCATGGAAAGAGAACGAGAAAAAAATGCGACCCCTCATTAAACTAGGGTTAAAAAATTTTAAACATACGCCGCCTCATCCACGATGAACTTCATGTCATCACACTATTTTTCCAAGCTTCACTGATCTCTCCTCTACCCACTGGAAGAAACACGACGCCTCCGAACCCCTAGATCGATCGAGAAAACTCGAAATGCTCAAAACAAACAACCTCAAACCGCTCTCTTATCTTTGATTTAAAAATTAAGATTTTTGCTTTAAAATTCATGTTAAAGTATGAGAATTCAATCCACATAACTGAATTCGAAAAATAAAAGTTTGAATTTTTACTTGTTTAAAGCTTTGGCCAGTCATGTTGATTTATAGAGGCCTTTACAAGTTATTTTTTTTTCTTGAATAAAATTTAAATCTTAAGCTTATGCTATATCAAACAAATTTTGTTTTAAAATTGAGTCCAAACAACCGTAGATCGAGGGCAAATAATTTTTTTTGAATCAAGAATCTGGTATCTTAAAATTCTAGAACAGAGAAAACATGTATAAACTGTACAAAGTGCTTCCACTTTCCCAGTATATTCAGAGAATCCTTATATATATATATATTGAAATAGACATATATATGCAACAAATTCAAACTTTTTTAAATCTTAAAAACATATGTTACTCACTTTTATCATTTCGGCTCTAGGAGTTTACAAGTTGAAGTCTGGGTTATCTGAAGCTTTACTTTACTTCAAGACTGTCAGGCTTTGATTGCTCGATAAATCTTTTAAGTCTGAAGCTTTTTGTTTTTTATTTCTTTTCTCAGTTTTGTTTGAAGGGAACGAAAATGAAATGAAGAGGAGGTATAAAAGAATGAGTTTTCAGGTGATAGGTTTATTTGTTTAAGCTGAGACTTCTCCTTCTTTTGCTTACTGATGTGAATTACAACATACTTGCATTAATTGCATTGTACCATGCATATTCTTCCCATACTTCAGTTGTACAAGTATGTAAAGGTAGGGTTTTGATTATTTTGTTATTTCGGCTGAGATGATATTTTAAAACAATTTAAATTGATAAAAATGTTGCTACCAAGATAATGGCATTAAATGCTAATGTACTACATGTCTTTATACTTATATTTGTTTGCACTTTAATAATATTTTGCCTATTTTCTTACTTCTTGTTTTGGCTGAGAATATCTATGTGTATTTTGTTTTCTTTTATAATGTTGCTTTGTAATATAGATGAAATTCTATAGTAAATATATTGTTGGAATTTGTCTACATTTATTTAATTGGTTCATAGTTGTTTATATTTTATTTTATCTTTTGTTTACTTGACTATGTTTGCTTAGTCTTCATATATATTTATTTGTTTTATCCAATGTATTTACTTTATACTTTATCTTATTTAAATTCAAATGATTTAATATTGAATTTATTTGAATCGGGGAAACTCATTTTTATTTATAAATAAATTTTACAATTTTTATTCAAAAATTCATTTAAATTATCAATTTAAATTAAATAAAAATCTAGGGTCGTTACAGAGTTGATTTTCGAAATCTTATCGAATTATTTCTAAAATATGGTAAAAGATTTTTATAAATGGATTTTGAATAGTATTATTCGAAAGTTGGAAAATTTATTTAAAATGGAATTTTAAATGGTTTGGAAGAGATAAATGAATTTATTTTAAAAGGTGATTAATTTCTAGAAGTCAATTTATAATTGATTTGGTATTTGAAAATAAATCTTTGGGAAATCGATATGAAAATTTATTCGATGTTGAATGAAAAAAATTGATTTGTGTTGAAATGAATTTTGAAATCAATTTGTAATTGATTTGGTGTTGAAGTAAATTTTGAAATCAACTTGGAATTTGATTTGGTGTTTGAAATAAATGTTTGGAAAATCAATTTGGGTTTTGAAATAAATTTGGAAATCGATGATTTGGAATTGAAAGTGAATATTTGAGAAATCGATTTGAAAATCGTATAAAGGTGAATATATGGGAATGTAAATTCAAAACGGGATTTATAAAGGAAAGGGAAATTTGTTTTAAAATAAACACTGATTTATTTTTTAAGTACGGAAATACATTTACAAATTTGGAATGTAAATTTGAAATAAATCGATAAGGATTTATTAAATTGGTTTAAATGGACCATTTTGAAGTGAAAGTGTATTCTCACTATAAAGCCGAGTATATTTCCAAAGTAGCTTTTAAAATATAAATTAAAGGTTCTAAAGTTGGTTTTTGAAAGGAATATTTCGGAGAAAATGTTTTCCAAAAATATTTTTGGATAGTGATATAAATCATTTTAAAATATTTGAACTCAGCAGATTTCCAGTGAGAATGAATAAATATTTGGAAATATATCCCGTGTAGGGAAATTGATTTGAAATTTATTTCAAAAGTTTAAAAGATGAAAAGTGATTTGAAATTTGTTTTCAAAATGTTGAAGTGTGAAAAAATATATATCTTGTGAAGATATTTGAAATATAATAATTTGGGAAAATTATTTAAATTGGTTGATTGTTGTGAATGTTGTTTGTAGTTAAATAACCGACTATCAATATTTGCCTTTGAAATGGAACTTGATTTGTTTTTAAAACAAACGCTCATTATTCGGTTAAGCCGGGAGAGGACTTTGTGTCATATAACCCATTTCGAATAGTGATACGTCGTGAATGGATAACATTGAAGACTGGTGTGAAGACCGGGTATTTTCAAAAATGAAAGGACAACCTGTCGAATGTCTCTGCACCGAGTTGCTCCGGTATAGAGATTTATATCACTCTTCTTGTGATGGGAAGTCCGGACGTGATTAGTGAATACCCGGATTGCAAGGGCTTCTTTGGAAGTGCCTTCGGTTCCGTTCGATCCCGGAACGGACTTGTATGGATGTGTGTCTGACGTTACACTTTGAGATGTAAAGCTGGTTTCTATCAAATACATTTCTGTTGGTGGCGGAGAATTTATTCTCTTAGCTTAATACCCTTCTCTGAGACGTACGAGCTCAGAGGTTATGTAGTTGATGGTTACTAGTGATACATTCCTAATTTGGTAATGTGGCATACGAAGTGCTGTTGATCATTTGTTGATCAAAGCATGGCTTTGTGAAAAAGCGTAGCTTTGTGGACGAGACTTCGTCGAGCCTCACAACCCGGTAATGGTCGAAATAGGAATGTTGCGGCAAGGTTTTTAGTGGTCGTGCCCCTAGGGTATGTCATTTCCTTCTGGATAAAAGGTGATATCATGGTATGGATCCTAGATATTTTACCTATGTTGATGCTGCAAATTTATTATACTTTGTGGTCGTTGCTTTGTGGTTGAGGATCCTCGGATAAAGGTCGTTAACGACGGGGGATGGCATAGCTTGTGTGTGTTAGCTATCTAGTTACAACTGTACAACGTGAGGTAGCGTCGGCCTTGTGTTTGCAGAGATCCGGTTAGGTTCTCGGGGTGTCTTTCCAGAGGCGTTTCTATTTCGGTGTAAGGAAGTTCCTTTGCCTGACCATTTGTTGGAAATCCAAAGAAACAATACGGACCTTGTACGGTTTTAGTTGTATTACCTGCTATGGAATGTGGCGGTAACCTGCTATTGAACATAGTAGCTATAGTAGGCATACAATAATGGTTGTATGTTGGCTAAGATTAATATTATACTTTCGAAATGTTTTCCACTATGCACTAATAATAATAATATCAAATCAAATGATTTTGCGTAGTAAGCATGTTTGACTATCATAAGAAGAAATCTCCTCCAATTCTGCGTTTGCATTGTGTGTGTGGCGGGAGGTCTTATGGTAGTTTCATTTTCCAAAAGCATTGCGGATGTCTTTTACTTCCTTTGTTGTTGTTTTAAAGATAATAACTATTTTAAGTTCTCACACCAGTCCCATGACTGACCTGGAGTTTATTGTTCCTTTCCTAAACTCTGGGTGCCCATAATTTTCCACACGGGCAGCCTAGAGTCAGGTTGTTAGGTCATTCTAGATTCAGGAGATGCTGTGGAGCTCAGTGGCGAGGTGGATGGCGAGACGTAGCACTTGTATATCATATTATTTATTCCGCTGTGTATTCTGTATGAGGACAAGTCTATATTACTGTCCATTGTTGTGTTGTGTTGTATATTGACTCTGATGATGTAATGTATAAAATGTACAGTTCTTTTGATTTAAAGATTATTCATTTATCTATTATATGTTGTTCCGCTGCGATATGTGAGATTCTGATATTGTTTCTGTTGTTTCTTCTTTCTTTCTTTCTGTCTTCTTCTACCTCTTCTTTTTAACCATAACAATTCTGTTTTCCAGCATTCGATTGCTTGGCAGTTGATACAGTGGACATATTAATGTCGATTTTCGGAAGTCGAAAATCCCGATCGTTACAGCTTGGGTCAGACTGAGTGTCACACCATTTGAGACTCACCTTTAGAGCTTGGAGCTTTGCTTGGAGATCTGTCTTATATCTATTTAGCTTTCAGTTATTTCCAGTTTTATGTTTTGAAAATGGTACTTAGATACAACATGTCACTGAGACAGCATAACACACACCACATGTCAATATATGTTCGAATCACGCTACGCAAGTTTCGAACTTGTGACCTCTCGCACAAAAGTCGAATCACTTATCTGCTGGGACAATGGTGCTTGTCAATTTTATGTGGTAGCTTCATAAACTACTATTTATCTATTCCGCTGATTATTGTTATACTACTATGTGTCTATGATTCTGTGATTGATTTATTTACTTATATGCTAAGTTTTGACAAATATAAATTAACAATCTGTTGTTTTGAGTAATTCAAGTCCGACATGGGTGGATGATTGTCGATTTGAATGGTACGAAATGGCAGGTGATTACATCAGCCCGCAAAGCCCAGTCTATCTTCGGTTCATTATTTTCAATTAAGCATTTGAAAATGCAAAAATTCCAATTTTACCGGTCAAAAAAGTCATTAAAATTGACACATAAAAATGCGAAGAGGCCGAAAGAGCAAGTGTGCCTGAGGTTGATTTCGATACCTGTAAGAAGTTTGTAATTCTCTAATCTCAACTGCATTATATGTTATCTTTTGTTCGTCAAAAGTTGTCATTAGGATATTCGTCTCATTGAGTTTTTTTCGTAATTGTTGAATTCATGATGGTTGATCTCTAAATGAAATCCGTAATGTGGAATTAATATTGTAATGGACACAGCCATTTCAAGAATTAGCTTCCTATTTTTTCTTAATATGAATTTATAGTTTTGTCCTAAAAAGACGATTTAGTTTGAAAAGAAACATTCTAACATAGATAATTTCTACATGCTTATCATGTTATATATAAAAAAATTAAATATTAAAATAATTTATTAAGTTTTATTAAAAGTTGAAAGTTTAAAATGTATTTTCTTTAGAAAAATCAAAATATACCAAACTTCAAATTAAGTGATTATATTTTTGTAATTTAGTTTTGGATTTTTTTTAAAATAAACATTTCGAAGCATTTAGGAAATTGATTTCATTTTTTGCCTGTTAAAGTATAAATGAGATTCTAAGGTAAACATGTGTTTGATTTGCACTCAAAAGGGTTCAATGCAGATAGAAACATTCAACTCATTGAATATGTTAATGTTTAGATTTTGTTTCTGAGGTCATTGGCTCGAATCTAAGGTAATATCCTCTTTTAAGTACCAGTATCAATAATAACTATGATGATTATGATGATGATAGCGACAATAATAATAACAACAATAATCGAATATGTACATCCTTTTGTCTAACAAAATCAATTATCAAAATTGTTTATGGAATGCATTAAAGTGAGTTTACGTTGCGAATTATTATCACAATTGCTTCCTTGATCAATATTATCTTCCTTCATTCAATGTCATGGCATTAAATTAATGAATCTTTCAAACTTTTTATCCTTAAGTTTAGTCCTCAACAAACCAAAAATTATTGGCTTGTATTTTTGAAGTTAATTAAACACATCTAAAATGGGCATTGTTGAGTGCAATTGTAACAACCCAATAATTCTGGTCATTTGATTTTAAATGTTTAATTAATTTTAAACATTTAAATAATTGAATTTTAGAATTTAATAACTTATAATTCAAATATAGGAAATGATTAAATATTTGAATTATGAATTAAAATCTTAATTAAATGGATTTAATAATTTTATTTAACTCCTTTTAATTAATAAACTACTATTCTTGAATTTTATATTATACACTGAGTTCATACTAACATTTATGATTCCTTTTAAAATTTATTTGATGAGCGTAAACTAGAAAGTACCCATTGTTCTTAAATTAGTTGTTTATATGAAAAAGATAAATCTTTACTTTTATTTTTTGTAAAAATTAACATCAAGTAAACTTAAAAGTTGAATTGGATATATTTACTATGACAAGCTGTTTTTTATATTTGGATATCAATTTATCATTTGACATATGCATAGATTTGAAGGACGTGATGCATTGTTCCCTTATTGATCCCGCTGTTTATGAGTCCATTTCAAAATGATTGGTTCATGAAGCAATAAACGTTAGTGGTAATTTAGTTATAAAAAAATTTGTTTACATTAATCAATTGATGGTTCTACTTAATTTACTACACTATATACTGCGATTCAACAAGCATCTTTTGTTGGAAGATTTTACCCTATAAGGAACACTTTGGCAAAATACTGTTCAACAAGTGATTAATTTGTTGCAGAAAAGTAAAAACATGGGATCACGGTCTCTTTGCTACCACAATCTAAGTGACAATGAGCAAAACAATTCAAACAATGCAAGTACTACCAAAAACCTATGGACCTGGATTTTGAAATTGAAGAAATGCCCAAGTTTAAAAACAAAAGAAGATAAAAGAAATGTTAAAAAGAAGAATAGCAGTAAGCCTACTCTCGTGATAAAGAGATTATGAGAGATTTTAGAAGATTTTAAGATGGTTCTTGTAGCGAGGAACGATTTGAAGATGGGGAAAGGCAAGATTGCAATAGGATGCAGTCAGCAAATTTGGTCTTGTATAAGAAGCTTCATAGTAGAGCTTCGAATTCTTTGAGTTGATGGGAAATGTGTGGACATGTTAAGGTGGTTGTAAAAATTGATAGCAAAGAAGATAGGCTAGCTTTGTAAGGAAAAGAAAATTCTATTTTGTTGCCAATAAATATAATAATAATTGATTCAGGAAGGACCCATTATACTTTGAATTCAAGGATAGTGATGGCCATACCTGGACCTGTTGATCTCATCGATGATGTTACTAGTGTTTAAAATTTTGCGATTTTTTCTTCCTAAACAATCGGTAAGATTTATACTCGTATTTTTAGTTGAAACTTCTTTGCATAATAGACCGGTTTCGATATAAATCATATGATTTCTTCGGTGAATTGAAACAAAGTACATTGATGTAGTAATATTTTAGAATTTATAATAGTTGGTCTCGATATTAGCTGGTAAAATTTTATGTTGTTATGCTTAAAACATTGTCTATGAAATGTTATATATGACAATTAACTGTTTGGTACGTGGAATTTCTATAACTTTGACTGTGTTTTACATGTGACATTTTTTAAGTTATTAGATTATATCTATCACTGTTATTTGATTGAATAGCACCTCTTTCAATATAATTTTTATGGCTATTATAAATTCTTTATTGGTAAAAAAATTACATAGTCAATAGCATTTTGATTATATAAAAGACTGTAACAAGTATATAACCGCAGAATGATATATTATTCATGTAATTGGAAATTTTCTTTTGGAAACTAAGGGCCCGTTTGGCAACTCAAAGCAGAAGTGCTTATGCTTATATGATAAGTATTTCTACTTTTAAAAAGTCAAAAAGTTTGTTTGGTACAATAATGATTTATAAGTCAAAAAGATAAAAAGTCAATATGGATAGAAGTATATTTTCATAATAGCTTTTTGGCTTTTGCGTTAGAATTCTAAAACAAAGTACATATGAAAAATGAATCAAAACACAACACAAACACTTGCATGTTGTTCGCAAATAAACATAGCAACTAAAGTCCATTTTAAGTTACAAAATCAAACAACAAACCATACAATAGATGCATATTGATCTTTTACACGAATTTCAGGCATTGTAATAGAAACATTGAAAGCTTTTAAAAGCATATCGAATCTAAAATAGCAAATGATAAAATTCCACCACGCTTCAACGGATTTGTTCCCTTTTGTTGTTGAAATCTTGTCTTCCTCCTTGAGTTGAATCCACTTCAACAAAACTTTGATTAGATTCAAAATTATTTTCTTCAGAAAAGATCAAACCATTGTTTTCAAATTCTTCAAAAATCTCAACATACAAAGCGTGCTTCCTAATGTAGTTGTGAATTACACATGCAGCTATAACAATTTTACGTTGTTTGTGAAATTTAACGACCCGCAAATTTATCACTTTGATAAATTATATTTATTTTTAAAAAAATTCAAGCAAAAGGTTGATAATAAAAATAATATTGTTTTGAGTAATATTAAATAATAATAATCTTATTTTGAATAAATATTTACAAAAATATATTTCTCAGAATTTAAATCGATAAAATGGCCAAAAACCGTTTTATCGACAGCTCTATAATCATAAAATGTCATGCACAGAGCTAGATACATACACTTATTTTTATAATTAAACAAGAATATGAAATAAAATAATTTATTGTATTTTTGAAAATTAAATATATTTATGACATTGTTAGTAATACCCTTAAATATAATAACTGATTTATTAAATTGAGATTTAATGAGTTAATAATTATTATAATTATTCAAATAATGATTTCAAATAGGTTATAACTCATTTTAAATAGTTATAAAGTGTTAATAAATCATTTATAATAGTTTTATAAAAACATATAATTGATTTGAAAATATAAGAAAAAAATCGATATCGTTTTACCAGTATAATAGCCATTACTGTAAATAATTGTTAATATTAATTTATATTATTTTATAATTCAAATGTGATCATTTTATTTATTTAATAATGATAAGAAATTTATTTTCAAATTTTCTTTTACAAATATATGTATATAAATTAATAAGTGAAAGTTGTTCAAAGTCCTCGAAATGTTGTTATCCTCCTGTGCACATACATGTACATATATATACATGTCACATGCACACCATAACATAAATATGTGTACATGTACACTTAAGCATATATATATATATTACAAAATATTAAAATATTTTCCTAAAACTTAATGCTTAAGCAACCAAAAAGAGAACATCAACTCACCTTACGACACCACCATCACCTCATCATCACCATCTTATGTGTAGGGTGGTTGTTGTGCGTGTATGTGGGCCCATAGGGTTGTGGATCAAGGGCAAAATGGTAATTCTACCATTAGATATTTGTTCCAAATTTTCTCCTATGAATATCCCACCCTTTTTTCACATTTTTCACACAATTTTCTATTTCCTCTTCCTCCTTTTTCAAGCTACTCTAATGGATTCTCATGATAATTAAGTTATGGTGAAATTTTTTTCGAAAGGAAATTAAATTTATATAATATCCATACATTGTCAAATCCACTACAAAACAAAGGCAAGTCTCTTCCTTTCCACCCCTCAAATCCACATCCACCTCCTCCATCCACCAAAGCCGTGAGCTCCACCCTCTACAAGGCTAGGCCAAGCCCTCCCAAGGTCTCTAGCTCGATTCCATTAGCTTTGATTCGATTGTAGCGAAGCTATAGCCAATTTTAGACTAGCCCGTGGGAAAATTAAAGGTGAGAAACTCTATTTATTATATGATATATTGGATGATATATTTGTGTGATATCCTGGAATTTCAAGCAAATAAATATGTGATAATTTCTTTTATATATTATTTAAAATGGACAAATTTATTATTTTCAAACAAATTAAATATGTGTTTATTTAAAAATATATATACAAATATGAGTTGATTTTAAATTGAAATTGAATTTGAGGTTTGAAATTCAAAAGATAAATATCTTAAGATAAATTGGATATAAATTTTATTGTATATGATTTTATTAAGTATATAATTTTTTTTTCTTTAAAAGATTTTTTTTATAAATTAAGATAATGTAATCATTAAAATAGAAAATTTAATATAAAAGTTTTATAAATCATTTAAAATTAATTAACACATGCATAAGTACACATGTAAGTTAAATATAGATAATCTAACAAATGTAAGTGGATTAATATATGTAGGTGACAAATGTAGGGTTATTAAACAAGTGTCATTAGCTCTTTTTTTTTTAATAAATGAATAAAATGGAGGATAAAGTTATATATACATATCTCTACCCTTACTCATTTTCCTTTTCATAATTCAAACAAAGAAAACAAAGCCATAAAATAAAATCAGGACCTGAGAAAATATAAACCAGAGAAGATTGTATCTAAACTACTTCAACCCAACAAAGAAATTCAAAGCAAACATCACAAGCAAATTCGAAGTATCAGTTTCAAAATCAAGTGCAAGTTCTCAGATCAAAGAAATCTCTTTCACAAATTCAATCTAAAGCTAAGCAAAGGATCATCTCAACTAAATTCCAGTTTCAAATTGCAGTTCAAAACAAAAATCAGTTCCAGATCTAAGAAAATAAGTTATGCCTCTGTTTTTAATACAGGTGAGTAAAACGTTTAACTTAATTGCTTAGGGTGATAAATAGTATTTCTGTATGGTGTTTGTGCTGCATGTTTACATATATAGATATGAATCTCTATGAATATATATATATATATGTTTGATCTGTGCATGTTGGGTGTCTGTACTTATCTGTTTTCAAAATACAGAGTTTAAAAGTAAGTCAAAAATTCAACACTCTTTTATCTGATCATTGTTGGGCTGCGAAATTCTAACATAAAATGTTGTTTAAATATAGATTAAAGTTTAAATTTTGTATCCAAGCAAAATAGTTTTGAAAATCTCCAGGACTTAAGTAAATACAGCAAGAATGTTAAAAATGTGAAAAATCAATTAGTTTAATTTGTAGATTCAAGTATGGAACTTGAATCGCCTTTGGAAAATTTGATTTTTAAAACTAAGATCATGAGTTTTAGTTTGGGAATTGGGGTAGCATTGTGGTGATGACCAGAATGTGATTTCGAGAAAATTCAGGTGATGGGTTTCAGGTGGTACGGTGGTCGGAGACGTTTTCTTTCCGGCGTTGTTGACTTCTGTTTCGAGTTGAAGACTCGATTTTGTTTTATGTTAGATACTGTCGTTTGGAGGATCGTAGTCGAATGTCGTGATGATTTAAGACTTGCCGGAGGTAGTTGAGATCGCCGGAGCAATGGCAAATGTTCGTACACGTGCACGGCGTGTATCTGTGTCAGGTGGAAGGTGCGTGAGTAACTCGAGTGAGATCTCGAGCAGGAAGATGGTTGTCACGGGGTGTAGCTCGAGTTCGCTCGTGTTCGTGAGGGTTGTTTTATCAGTTAAGTTGGTTTTTTTTAAAAAAAAAATAGAAACCAAGGGAAGAAGAAGAAGCTGGGAGGGAACTCGAGACAGTCTCGAGTAGAATGCGGGTTTAACCCCAAGCAAGAATCGTGAGGGAAGGTGGTAAGCACGTTTTAAAGATTTTTATAAAAGAAATAAAAGTTGAAATTTTAAAGATAGTTCTATATTTAAAACTTTTCTAAACCTTATTTTAATGGTATGTTTGTTAAATTTAAGTTTGTTAAAAACTTAAATAAAATGTTTTAAAACCTAATCACTTTATAAATATAATTAAATGTTAATTAAAGTTTAAGTTTAATAATGTGATTTAGTAATTAACAAAGGAAAATGATTTGTTAAAGGTAATTAAGATTTTGATAAATTGAATAAAGAGTAATTAATTTTTAATTACTAATTAAGTAATAATAAATTAATAGTTAAAGATTTTAAATTTATTTAATTAAGACTTTAATTAATTTGAAATTAAGAATTATTAATTAGATAATTAAAGTTAATTAATTAATAATTAGTAGTTAATTAATTAAGAAATTAATTAGGGATTAATAATTGATTAATTAAGTAATTAATTTGTAATTAATAATTAATTAATTGATAATTAAGGTTTAATTAATAAAATATTAAGAATTAATTAAATTGTAATTAATGATTAAGGATTAATTAATTTGTAATTAAGTTTATTAATTAATAATTAAGGTTTATTAATTAATATTTAAAGAATAAATTAATCTGTAATTAAAGATTAATTTAATGAATTTATAAGGTAGTTAAGGAATGATTAATTAAATGGTTTGTAGTTAATTAATGATTGATTAAGCAGGGTTAAGTGATTAATTCTTAAATAATTACCTTAATTAAGTAATTAGCGAATCATTAGTTAATGTGATTAATTAATTAAGGAGATTAATTAAAAGTTAATGTGAATGATTAAGGCTAATTAATCTATGGGGTTAATTACTTAATATAATTAAAGGATATTTAATCAAGGATGATTAATTAAGATGGATGATTAAAGAATGATTTATTAATTAGGTTGAAATTAATAAATGTTGAGTATGCAGGATTAAGGTAATCTAAATGATTTAAAGTTGGTAATTAATTTAATTGGAGATTAATTAGATTAATTAGGAATTATATATCTAATAAATCTTGTTATGGATGGTTGAATGATATTGGATGTCTTGGATTGATTTTATCTATGATGATCGATTGTGATGTGATGTGATATGAATGGGTTAAACTGAGATAATGTAGATTACCTATCTGAGTTGAATTGTTGTATGATATCCTTTATTTGAATATGGTTTAAAATTTAAATAACGTGGATTAATAATGACATTGGAATCGAAGAGACCGGGGTCGGGTATCAGTAAATACCCGAAACCACTTCGATTTGGAATCTTCTATAATTCTTTATAGATTGATATGTGAAGTCAATAGGCCGGTTTGGGATAATATGGACCATTTAAACTAAGTTGGATACTTAGATATTGTTTGTGAAAATAAGCGTTGACTATATAAGTTGTTTACTTATAGTAAGGTACGAGTTACCCCGAGTTTAAATAAGTTCTATGGATTGAAATTTCATGTTAGATGAGTTTACTCACGCTGGTTTCCAGCCTGACCCGGGTGTTACTTTGATGTAATGCTCGGGTCAGACCGAGTATTACAGATTTCCAGGTAAGGACGTTCTGGAGCTCAGGAGGCGAGCTGGATGGCAGGAACGTATGGAGTGTGATATATTGTTATTTATTGGGACGAGTTATTATAACTGTCCAGTCTATTGTAATGATTGTAACTCTGATGAATTGTATGTAAAGTAACCATTACATCTTTCTTTTATAAAATGCTATTATTTGTTATTATATTTAATTCGCTGCGAATGTGAGATGTTGTGTTCTCTATTCTTCTTTCTTCTTTCTGTTTCTTTCTTCTATCTCTTTCTTTTTCTTCTAACTATCTGGAATTTTCGGGTCGAAAATTCCGGGTCGTCACATTTGGTATCAGAGCGAGGTTAAGCGAGAACCTTGGCTCTGTTGAGATTACTCGTTAAAGATAGGGTCAATGGTACCCTAGAACGAGTTGAGTGTATATATATATGAGAGCGTATTTGTTATTTTCATATATAAAGATTTCAAATGATTTTTATATAAGATTATATTTGATATATAAAGCAATATTTCTTTTAATATATTAAAGAAATTGGTGTTGAATCATTGGAATTAAATAAGATAATAAGAATTAAGTGGTAATAGAAATACAACGAAATTGAAATTAAATGAAGATAAGTTTGAAATAGAATTCAAACTGAAATTAAAATCTTGGATTTGTAGAAGTGTTATCAAGAATAAAGATAATAATGAATTGTTTTCCAGATATGATAATCTTGGTTATTATCATAAATGGTAGTTGTGTTTAATAATGAATGTTGTTAATGACTAAGCAAAATGAAATATTTTAGGGAAGTAAACTTTTAGGTGAATATGACTTATAATTTGTAAATTAAATTGGATTTAAATTGTGAAGTTTTGAATCCTAAGTTTGAAAACATTTGAAATTGTTTTCAAAATATTAAAAGAAAAGGAATAAATATTTTTCAGGTTGTTTTTGAATATGATCTTATTTTAAAATAAGAGTTGTTTGGAAAATTTAAAAAAAAAAAATTGTTTTTGAATTAAACCAAGAATGGTTTAAAATTTAAAGTATAACTTGGTGTGTAAAGAAAATGTATATATGAGGAATATACATAATACCAATGATGATTTGAAATGAACACTTAGTGTTGAGTTTTAAATTGGAATGTGATGTAAAACCCAAAGTAAAGTAAGTTTTTAAACTTAAAAGGGGAAAGATTATTAATCTGAAGTTTAAAATTTGAATGGGAATTCAAATTGTGTAAAGTTGACCGGATTAAGTAAATATAATTTAACTTAAGGAAGTTAAATAAGTTTAGATTGAACAACTTGAATTGGAAATTTCAAGATGAAATTTAAATTTAACTTGGGTAGTTAAATGATTAATTTAAATAGGAGCTATGAGTGATCTCAAAATGGGTTTGAGATCTGGAAATGGAAAATGGATAATAAATTAGAATCTGAAATTTAATTGTTTTTGAATTCTTATTTGAACTTTATAATAAGCTAAGTAAAGATAATTTTAAAATGGAATTTGGAATTTGGATTCAGAATTTAATGGTTTAAAGATATAAGTTAATTTGATTTAAGAAATTAAATCAACATTTAGAAATTTAACTCGAATTTATATAAATTTGAGATAGCTTAAAATTGAGTTTTAAATTGAAATTTGTTCAAATGGGATTTGGTTTGAATTAATTAGAATTGTGATTGAAGATGTATAAGTTTAAAAATCAAATGGAATTTGATTTGAATTTGGAAAGGAATTAAGGTTAATTCAACTTGAATTGGGATTAAATCAATTTCAATGGAAATTGAAGTTATTTAAATTGCAATTGAGTTAATTTAAATGGAGATGGAAATTTAAATTGAATTGATGAGAATTGAACAGTTTGGCTCTGGATTATTTTCAAAATAAATTGTTTTAATACAAATATATTTTTCCAAACTATTTACTATATAATCTTTCTTCTTAAACCCCAAACTATCTCATACTTATTTTACAATTATTTTGGAACTATTTAACTATTTTGAAACTGTCTTATAAACTAATTACTATTTTTCAGTTACCTACATCTAATCACTATTTTAAATCTATTTTGCAATTATCTAACTATTTTTATATCTACTTAACTATTTTACAGATTTTTACAAACTAATAACTATTTTTCAACTACTTATCCATTTTAAATTTTTTCAAGTTATTTTTAAATTTAAATAGGTCAGAGTTCAGACTGTTTGTAATTGAAGTAATAACTCAATTGGAAATGGAAGCAACTGAGATTAAGTGAATAAAATTAAAGGAAATATGAATAGAAAAGGAAACTGATTTGGCTAATAACCAATAAAGATAAATACGTAGGATATACGTATATTATTCTATTCGCATAGTGATTTGATCCAGATTCGAGCACAGAATTTCGAGATAGTATTATCGATCCGAGTTGGGATTTTTTCGCTCGATTTTCGACGGCGAACCTGGATATGGATTGTTGATTGGTTCTGGATATTCTCTATCATGGCTACGACTATGCAAGGAGAATGACGGTTTCTGATCAAGAAACCAGATCTGAGTCCGCACTAGGAAGTCGGGTGGACGATACTAGTTCGGAAGTGAAATTGTGTGATCGATTGAGTGATCAGATTGATATTGTGTACGGATGATATGTGTGCATCGTACGGATTTGAATGAAATTGATATTGAAGATTGGGGATAAGAACTGTAAAATGGTTTTTGAAAAGAAATATGGTTAATAACTTTATAAAAGATTTATCAAATGTGAATATTTGATTTAGAATAAAATAAAGTTATATATCCTTGTTATATAAGGTAAATCTTCCATTTTTGAATCTATTGCTAAAAGAAAAGGGTTTTGAAATATTTGAAGTATAAAAGAGGTTTTATACAAAGTTTGAAATGATCCAAAGTTTTCAAAGTTATATATATCTATATCTATATATATAAAGGATCTTATGAGAATGATTTTGGAAAAGGTTTTGGGAACCTATGGATTTTGGAAAGGGCTTTTGATTTTTGAGAAATCAATTTTGGATTTTGGAAAGCCTAGTTTGAGAATTATCGATTTTTGGTAATCGATTTTGTGTAAAGGAGATTTTGATAAATCATAAAGGGTATGATTTGAAGATACTATAAGTATATAGTATAAAATGTTTTGAGTATAGCTCTGGGGAAAAAGACGCTCCCTTGAAATGAACTTCTCAGGAGTGCCATTGGGTGGTACTGCCTTGAACCCCAAGGGGGGATTCTAAAGTTGATCCTGTGAGGAGTCCGGACAAAACTAGTTCCTGAGGATTATTTGTGTAGCGAAAGTCGAGGGGTTGGTGCCCACAGAGGCATTTGGGTTATTCTGTGATGACAATGTAACTCGATGTCACTGCGATCTACTGCAGACCATAGCGAAAGTCATGTGTGCCGCTGAGAGCCAACTGTCTACGTTTGATTTTATATCGGTAGACTGTGACTGTAACGACCCAGAATTTTGAACGAATTTAATTGGAAATATTTAATTAATTTTAAATATTTGAACGACGATTTAATTTGAATCCCAGGTATGACTCTGAATTTTGCGATTAAACTTTAAAATTTAATCGATTGGAAGGTGAATAAAAATTTGAATATTCAATTTAAAGTTGAAGAAAAATATTTCGAAAGCTTTTAAAATTCGTATTGATAATTCTGAAGATAACAGAAACTTCAGAATCCAATTTCGAATTGATTTGATCAGTTTTGAAATTTATATCGTTTAGCCGATATTTAAAAATAGTCATTTTCCAAACAGTCTCGGAATTCGACGAAACCAGTTCCATTGGATCCGTAATATTGAATTATTACCGGATTTCAAATTTCGTATTTTTCGGAGTCGTTATGTGAGTATACGACACATAAACGCGTGGGAATTTTCAAATCGAATTCAATTTAAAATTTAAATTTACATTATTTAACCTCAACACGTTCTCCCTTCTTTCACGCCTATAATCACGCAGATAATCACGGAAGGAGATCGTGCTAAGCATGGCCCCTGTCGTTTGAAATACAAAAATAAAACCATCTCCTGCCTATTTTTCAATTCGTTCAGTTCAAAATTCCCAGAAGAAAAATTTCGTTCTCTTCAATTTGATTTAATGGCCGCGACAAACAGCCCTTTCCAAATTTTAAAATCAAAATGAAGCTTTCTCTCTCAGTTTAAAAAACGAAAACAAGAGAAAAATGGGGGCACTGTCTTTCGTTCAAAAACAAATTCAAAGTAAGCTCGAAGTCGCGAGATAAGCAGGGCGACCTAGGGTTCGTCGCAGGCGACGTTGTCGCGCACGCGTACGCGTCGGTGGGGGAAAGTGAGCACGACATAGGAGGGAGGCGAAGCTAGGGCATCGCGACTTTGGGGGGCGCGTAGCACTCTCGAGCAGGCGCGCGTGGGGTCGACTTCGATGGCGATTCGAGGGCAACGGCGTTCGACTGGAGGCTGCAGTTCGTCGACCTCTGGTATCGACAGCAGTAGGGGATTTGTGCGCGTGCGAGGCGAGCGCGTGATCGATGAGGATGGCTAGGGTTTTGGGAGGCAGGTTCGCAGGAGGGTGCGGCGGCGACGTGAAGGGTCGCGATTGGACTCGCGAGCGCCTGGGAGGGGGGCGATGATGGCAGTGACAGTGTTCAAGCGATCCTGGCAGCAAAAAGGATGAAGATCGAGTAGCCGTGATGGTGGCTCGAGCGTGGTGATGGGTTGAGGTATATACAGATTTACTCATCTCAATTTAAATTGAAAAGTATATGTTAAGTTTAAAATAGGATTTACTACCGTAAAGCAAATTTGTTTAAAACTAAATTATTAGTTGAATTAAAATTTTAGTTTCAAATGAAAAGTATTTATTTAAAAGAAGATTTGTTAGAGATTTAATTGGATGAAATGATTTATTTAAAGGAAAAGTAGTTTTAAATTTAATATTTTGTTAAGTAAATTTATCAAAGAAAATCATCGGTTAATTTAAATTATCAAATAGAGTTGTTTAAAATTAAAGGTGTTATTTTAAAATAAGAAAATCACGGGCTAATAAAATTTTATTAAATGGAAATGAATTATTCGATCTGTTCAAATATTAATGAATTTGTATAATTAATTATACAAGGTTTAAAATCAAGAAACAGCCGAAAATGGAAAACGGGATGGCAAATTAAAAGCTAAGGTGAGATTTTCTCACTCGAAGGAAATTTTGAATTACAGTTATTATTGACTGTTTGATTGCTATTTGGATGTGGTATTAGATATGATAGGATATATCTATATATATAGCAGTATATACATATTGGCATATGTATATATTGGATTGATGATTTCCCGCCTCGTATAGCGGATGAGACCCTATTGCGCCGTTAGTAAGCGGATTTATAAAAACCTATATACCGCGATAATTCCGTACTGGAGCGGAATTGGTATTGTGCTAACATCTGTGGATGCAGGGAAACAGGTTGGAGGGATCCAACTGGATTCCTCAACTGTATTTACTTATTTACAGATATTGTGATATATTCTGCTATCATATGATGATATATGATATTGACTGTTGTGATGGACTAATCGATGCTGTTGCATCATCGGATTTAGTTTTGAAATGTAAAAATAACGACTGTTACTTTAAAAAGATTTTAAAGTGATTTTTGAAAATATACGTTTTATGGGATTTTTGAAGTGATTTATTTTAAATAAATAAACGTTCAAATTTTAAAGTTACAAAAATTTATAGATTTGGGAAATATAACCGAAAAGTTATTTTTGGAATAAATAGTTGACTGATTTATGAAATGGTTTAAATTGAGATTTTTAAATTTCTGTAAACGGTTTATATAAAAGATGTACGAAATTGTTATCCACAAAATTAAGAATGGTGAAATTATAAAATGAGTTTTTATAAGTGTGAAAAATGAAATATTATGGAATCCGTAAGTGAATGAAATTTATAGACTTATAAATTGTGAAGTTGAAATTGAATGATAAGTTATTAACTTATAATATGGACTTGTGATATTTATATCGAGTTATAAATTGAATTTGTTAATAAAAGGTTTATAAATCGAAGTTGTTAGAAGAATAGAATTGAAATTTATAAAAGTTGTTTATAAATCCGGAATCACTTATTTTGATGAGTTGAATATAGAAGTTAATAAAAGAAGATTTATAAGTCGAAGTTGTTATTAAAATGGAAATAGAATTTATAACCGTGTTTATAAATTCGGAATCGATTAAATTTGATAAGTGAATTATAGAAGATTATTAAAGAAGATATATTCACGATTTTGGATAGTGAATATATTGTTAAGTAAAGATATTTTTGAAGAAGTGATATTAAAAATGAAGTTAAACATTTTAAAGATGTTTTAAAATGTATTATGAATCGAAAGCATAGATTTCCGCAGTTCTTGTTGAAATAGATGTTTTCGAGAAATTTAAGGAAATGGTGGACTATAACACTATTGTTATAGTAAATGATTTCCGAAAGGAAATATTTTGATGTAGTATTGGGATTTATATATCTATCTAAATCCGAATCCCTATACTAGTGATTTCGAGTCGTCGTAACGATGTTTTACGCAACATTCGTTTTGACTCAAATAGATGTTGAAATTTATGATTTCCTTAAAGAATGAATGTATACTTAATTTGATTTAAGTATATCGAATATTTTCTAAGTGTTGAAAATAGATGATTTGTGAATTACTTATTTTTAAATAAGTATGGAATGTTTTCCAATATGAAATGAACGTTTTTGAGATTTATCTTCTTAAAGATAAATCGAAATCGAATATTGAAAACGATTTGAAAATCGTATATCAGTAGATATTTTGAAAGATATAAATTCTCTATGGAATTTATAAAGGAAAGGGAAACTGTTTAGAAAAATAAACATTGATTTGTTTTTAAGTGTGGAAAATTTTATATCTAGTAAAGATATTTTTGAAGATAAATAATTTGGAAAATTATTTGGAATCTGATGATGTTGCGCATCTTTATTGATAGTTAAAATAACCGACTATCAATAATTACCTTGAGTAGATATTTGTTGTGAATTGGATGAATTTGAATGCCACACTTATTTTTTAAATAAGCGCTCACTATTCGGGTTAGCCGGGAAAGGACCATGGGGTCGTATAACCCATTCCGAATATGTGATACGTCGTTATGAATCGCATTTGAAGACCGGTGTTGAAGACCGGATATTTTTGAAAACGGAAGGATTACCGTCGAGTTACTCTACATCGACTGATCTTCGATTTAGAGGTTTTATCACCCTTAGTGACGGGAAGTCCGGACGTGATTAGAAAATTATCCGAAATTGCAAGGGCTTCGTGAGAAGTGCCTTCGGTTCTGTTCGATCCCGGAACAGACTTTTATGGATTGTGTGTCTGACGTTACAATTTGAGATATAAAGCTGATTTCTTTCAAATACATTTCTGTTGGTGGCGGAGAATTTATTCTCTTAGCTTAACACCCTTCTCTGAGACGTACGAGCTCAGAGGTTATGTAGTTGAAATTTATCAGCGATATATCCCAATTTGGTAACGTGGCATACTGAGTGTTGCTGTGAAATGATCAGTGTTTGATCATTTGTGATATGATCATTTGTTTGATCTTATATCTTTGTGATCATAGGTTGATCATTTTGTTGACCCGAAGCAGGGCTTTTTGAGAAAGCGTAGCTTTGTGGACGAGACTTCGTCGAGCCTCACACCCCGGAAATGGTCGAAACAGGAAGGATGCGGCAAGGTTCTAGGGAGTAGCGCCCCTTAGTGTATGTCATTCCTTCTGGATAAAGGTGGTATCATGGTATGGAGCCCAGATACTTAACCTCTGTGGTTGCTGCACAGTTATTATTACTTTGTGGTTTGTTGCGAATCGGGGATCCTCGGGAAGATCGGTGACGATCGGGGGATGGCATACGCGTGTCAGTAGTTACCTACTTTTGCAGAGGTAACCCGGCCTTGTGTTGGCAGAGATCTAACCGTAATGTTAGGTTATTTCTCGGGTCGTCTATTCCAGGGACGTACCCATCGTGGATAGGAAGTTCCTTTGCCTGACCATTTGTTGGAAATCCAAAGAAACAATACGCGACTTGTACGGTTTTAGTTGTATTACCTGCTATGGAATGTGGCGGTAACCTGCTATTGAACATAGTAGCTATAGTAGGCATACGATACTGGTCGTATGTTGGCTAAGATTAATATTATACTTTCGAAATGATTTCTACACTATGCACTAATAATAATATCAAAAATGATTTGATTTTGCGTAGTAAGCATCTTTGACTATCATAAGAAGAAATCTCCTCCAAGTCTGCGTTTGCATTGTGTGTGTGGCGGGAGGTCTTATGGTAGTTTCATTTTCCAAAAGCATTTCGAATTGACTTTAAAATTCTCTGCTATTTATTTTTAAAGAATAACTGTTTTACGATCTCACACCAGTCACCATGACTGACTCGGAGTTTATTGTTCCCTTCTAAACTCTGGGTGCCCACCAATTTCCACACGGGCAGCCTAGAGTTATATTATCAGGATATTCTGGATATTCTGGAGCTTGGAGATAAGCTGGATGACGAGACGTAGTATTTGTATTTGATAGTATTTATTCCGCTGTGTATTCTGTATGAGGACAAGTTATATAACTGTCCATTGATGTGATGTATTGTATTGAGTTGTATATTGACTCTGATTGATGTATGTATAAAATGATATAGTTCTTTGTTTAAAGATTATTCATTTATCTATTATATATTGTTCCGCTGCGATATGTGAGATTCTGATATTGTCTCTGTTTCTGATGTTGATGTTGTTGTTCTTCTTTCTTTTTCTTCTATCTTCTTCTTCTACCTTTTCTTCTTTCTTAAAACCATAACTTTTCGGGTTTCCGGCATTCGATGGCTCGGCAGTCGATAAAGTGAGTATCGATGTCGAATTTTCGAAAGTCGAAATTTTCGGGTCGTTACAAGTGGTATCAGAGCATATGGTTAAGCGACAACCCTGCTCTGTTGGGTGTTACTCATTAGAGATAGAGTCAGCAGTACTCTAGAATGAGATGAGTGTAATAATAGATACGAGCGCGTATTTGTTAGTGAATATAAAAAAATTGTTTTATATTGTGATGATTGATTTGTTGAGTGGTATATGGATTCTGGTCAATACGAGTAATTAACGATCATTGATAGGAATCTCTAAACACTCGAATAGAACAATTCGGCACAGTATTGTTTTAAAATGGGGTAAATGAGATAATTTTGCCCAAAACTATTTTTGTATATAAAAGAATTGATTTTCTGTAAATTATTACAGTATATGGTTGCATGGATGTTAGGAAAGTGATAATATTGAAAGTTATCATTTTTATATGAAATCGAATAAGAAATTGAAATCATAACTCCAAAGTAAAGAAAAAAAATTCACATACGAATGAAATTTAAGAATGTAAATTATAAATGTGAATTGTATTTTAAAACGGGATTCCAGAGAAATTTTTGGAAATTTGGAAGTCTAAATCATTTTTGGAGTTAAAAATGAATTTCAAAGGTTTGAAAAGTATTTTGGAAAGATAAGAGCTCTAAACTCTTTTCGGTCGCTGGAAAATAATTCCGATGATGATCGCGACATCACCGGTGTTCATTTTCGGGTTTCCAAAAGAGAAATTGCTGCCAAATTGTTTTTAAATGAAAGTTGTTTGGAAAATTGAGTTTTGTTTTGAAAATTCAAAAGATAAATTTGAATTGTTTTCAAAATGGTTTTGAAAGTTTGAAAAGACTCTGGAATACTGTATAAGAATATTTATGGAATATGATTGAATTGATAACTTATACAAATAGAAATTGTTAATATAAATTATGTAATTGTGATTGGAATTAAAGTTCATTAACAAATGAAATCTATAAATATGAATTGAAAGTATAAGGAAATAAATTCATATATGAACAAAGGTTATGAATATGAATTGTAAATGAATTTATGAATGAAAATAGAATTCCAAGAAGATAATTGAAAATAAAATTCCTTAATAAAATGGAATTGTGAAGGTGAATGTATAAAAGATTGTATAAATCAAGATGTAAATAAGTTGTTAACTTATAGAATATATTTGAAATCTGATTGGAATGGAATTCAAATTGAAGACGAATGAATTAGTAATTGGAACTAATTTAAGATAGTGCAGTTGTAAATGACAGATAATTGATAAAATTCAATATTCCAGAATTGAAAGTAAATTGAATCCAAATTAGATTGGAATTGTGAATTGAACTCAAATGTGAAATTGAATTCAAATAAAATTTGAAATGTAAAATTGAAGATAATGGATATAACTTCAATAGCGAACTCAAAGATGATATAAGCAGTTATATTGAAAACTTTGTAATTGAATGTACGAAATGGTTTGAATATATGTAACTAGATATTATGGCTAGTAGGATATACAGGTATAAATGAATTGGATTTGATTTTCAAAGAGAATTCGAATTGCTCGACAAAAGGTACGTATTTGAGTTTTAATATGAGTTTTTGATGATTTCTCTCTAGCCGCTTGGCTTTTTCTTTTTCTTTTTGAAATCTGAGAGTCCGTAGGGACGTTTTGTAGTCGTGCCGTATTAGCCGCGCAAAGGAGACGCTGGCGAAATTTTTCGGAAATTTAGGGCGTTAGAAAAATTTTGAGAAAATTTGGAAGTTTAAAATTTGAAATGTAAAACTCGAATTTGAATTGAGAAGTTAAACAATGTGGTTTGAAACTTAAAATTTAAGTTGGAAATTTAGTTGAATTGATAACGAATCTTTAGTAGGAAGATTTGTTTTGATAAGTTGATAAAACTATTGGATTATGAAAAATAGTAGACGAGTTAGGGATCATCTTTTCTTAACCTGTAATTTCGAGGACGAAATTCTTTTAAGGGGGGAAGTTTGTAACGACCCAGAATTTTGAACGAATTTAATTGGAAATATTTAATTAATTTTAAATATTTGAACGACGATTTAATTTGAATCCCAGGTATGACTCTGAATTTTTCGATTAAACTTTAAAATTTAATCGATTGGAAGGTGAATAAAAATTTGAATA
The DNA here is from genome assembly GCA_030737815.1 of Allium fistulosum. Classification (NCBI taxonomy): domain Eukaryota; kingdom Viridiplantae; phylum Streptophyta; class Magnoliopsida; order Asparagales; family Amaryllidaceae; genus Allium; species Allium fistulosum. The sequence continues at coordinate 152,505,700 of CM060906.1, read as the reverse complement.
TTCAATTTAAAGTTGAAGAAAAATATTTCGAAAGCTTTTAAAATTCGTATTGATAATTCTGAAGATAACAGAAACTTCAGAATCCAATTTCGAATTGATTTGATCAGTTTTGAAATTTATATCGTTTAGCCGATATTTAAAAATAGTCATTTTCCAAACAGTCTCGGAATTCGACGAAACCAGTTCCATTGGATCCGTAATATTGAATTATTACCGGATTTCAAATTTCGTATTTTTCGGAGTCGTTATGTGAGTATACGACACATAAACGCGTGGGAATTTTCAAATCGAATTCAATTTAAAATTTAAATTTACATTATTTAACCTCAACACGTTCTCCCTTCTTTCACGCCTATAATCACGCAGATAATCACGGAAGGAGATCGTGCTAAGCATGGCCCCTGTCGTTTGAAATACAAAAATAAAACCATCTCCTGCCTATTTTTCAATTCGTTCAGTTCAAAATTCCCAGAAGAAAAATTTCGTTCTCTTCAATTTGATTTAATGGCCGCGACAAACAGCCCTTTCCAAATTTTAAAATCAAAATGAAGCTTTCTCTCTCAGTTTAAAAAACGAAAACAAGAGAAAAATGGGGGCACTGTCTTTCGTTCAAAAACAAATTCAAAGTAAGCTCGAAGTCGCGAGATAAGCAGGGCGACCTAGGGTTCGTCGCAGGCGACGTTGTCGCGCACGCGTACGCGTCGGTGGGGGAAAGTGAGCACGACATAGGAGGGAGGCGAAGCTAGGGCATCGCGACTTTGGGGGGCGCGTAGCACTCTCGAGCAGGCGCGCGTGGGGTCGACTTCGATGGCGATTCGAGGGCAACGGCGTTCGACTGGAGGCTGCAGTTCGTCGACCTCTGGTATCGACAGCAGTAGGGGATTTGTGCGCGTGCGAGGCGAGCGCGTGATCGATGAGGATGGCTAGGGTTTTGGGAGGCAGGTTCGCAGGAGGGTGCGGCGGCGACGTGAAGGGTCGCGATTGGACTCGCGAGCGCCTGGGAGGGGGGCGATGATGGCAGTGACAGTGTTCAAGCGATCCTGGCAGCAAAAAGGATGAAGATCGAGTAGCCGTGATGGTGGCTCGAGCGTGGTGATGGGTTGAGGTATATACAGATTTACTCATCTCAATTTAAATTGAAAAGTATATGTTAAGTTTAAAATAGGATTTACTACCGTAAAGCAAATTTGTTTAAAACTAAATTATTAGTTGAATTAAAATTTTAGTTTCAAATGAAAAGTATTTATTTAAAAGAAGATTTGTTAGAGATTTAATTGGATGAAATGATTTATTTAAAGGAAAAGTAGTTTTAAATTTAATATTTTGTTAAGTAAATTTATCAAAGAAAATCATCGGTTAATTTAAATTATCAAATAGAGTTGTTTAAAATTAAAGGTGTTATTTTAAAATAAGAAAATCACGGGCTAATAAAATTTTATTAAATGGAAATGAATTATTCGATCTGTTCAAATATTAATGAATTTGTATAATTAATTATACAAGGTTTAAAATCAAGAAACAGCCGAAAATGGAAAACGGGATGGCAAATTAAAAGCTAAGGTGAGATTTTCTCACTCGAAGGAAATTTTGAATTACAGTTATTATTGACTGTTTGATTGCTATTTGGATGTGGTATTAGATATGATAGGATATATCTATATATATAGCAGTATATACATATTGGCATATGTATATATTGGATTGATGATTTCCCGCCTCGTATAGCGGATGAGACCCTATTGCGCCGTTAGTAAGCGGATTTATAAAAACCTATATACCGCGATAATTCCGTACTGGAGCGGAATTGGTATTGTGCTAACATCTGTGGATGCAGGGAAACAGGTTGGAGGGATCCAACTGGATTCCTCAACTGTATTTACTTATTTACAGATATTGTGATATATTCTGCTATCATATGATGATATATGATATTGACTGTTGTGATGGACTAATCGATGCTGTTGCATCATCGGATTTAGTTTTGAAATGTAAAAATAACGACTGTTACTTTAAAAAGATTTTAAAGTGATTTTTGAAAATATACGTTTTATGGGATTTTTGAAGTGATTTATTTTAAATAAATAAACGTTCAAATTTTAAAGTTACAAAAATTTATAGATTTGGGAAATATAACCGAAAAGTTATTTTTGGAATAAATAGTTGACTGATTTATGAAATGGTTTAAATTGAGATTTTTAAATTTCTGTAAACGGTTTATATAAAAGATGTACGAAATTGATATCCACAAAATTAAGAATGGTGAAATTATAAAATGAGTTTTTATAAGTGTGAAAAATGAAATATTATGGAATCCGTAAGTGAATGAAATTTATAGACTTATAAATTGTGAAGTTGAAATTGAATGATAAGTTATTAACTTATAATATGGACTTGTGATATTTATATCGAGTTATAAATTGAATTTGTTAATAAAAGGTTTATAAATCGAAGTTGTTAGAAGAATAGAATTGAAATTTATAAAAGTTGTTTATAAATCCGGAATCACTTATTTTGATGAGTTGAATATAGAAGTTAATAAAAGAAGATTTATAAGTCGAAGTTGTTATTAAAATGGAAATAGAATTTATAACCGTGTTTATAAATTCGGAATCGATTAAATTTGATAAGTGAATTATAGAAGATTATTAAAGAAGATATATTCACGATTTTGGACAGTGAATATATTGTTAAGTAAAGATATTTTTGAAGAAGTGATATTAAAAATGAAGTTAAACATTTTAAAGATGTTTTAAAATGTATTATGAATCGAAAGCATAGATTTCCGCAGTTCTTGTTGAAATAGACGTTTTCGAGAAATTTAAGGAAATGGTGGACTATAACACTATTGTTATAGTAAATGATTTCCGAAAGGAAATATTTTGATGTAGTATTGGGATTTATATATCTATCTAAATCCGAATCCCTATACTAGTGATTTCGAGTCGTCGTAACGATGTTTTACGCAACATTCGTTTTGACTCAAATAGATGTTGAAATTTATGATTTCCTTAAAGAATGAATGTATACTTAATTTGATTTAAGTATATCGAATATTTTCTAAGTGTTGAAAATAGATGATTTGTGAATTACTTATTTTTAAATAAGTATGGAATGTTTTCCAATATGAAATGAACGTTTTTGAGATTTATCTTCTTAAAGATAAATCGAAATCGAATATTGAAAACGATTTGAAAATCGTATATCAGTAGATATTTTGAAAGATATAAATTCTCTATGGAATTTATAAAGGAAAGGGAAACTGTTTAGAAAAATAAACATTGATTTGTTTTTAAGTGTGGAAAATTTTATATCTAGTAAAGATATTTTTGAAGATAAATAATTTGGAAAATTATTTGGAATCTGATGATGTTGCGCATCTTTATTGATAGTTAAAATAACCGACTATCAATAATTACCTTGAGTAGATATTTGTTGTGAATTGGATGAATTTGAATGCCACACTTATTTTTTAAATAAGCGCTCACTATTCGGGTTAGCCGGGAAAGGACCATGGGGTCGTATAACCCATTCCGAATATGTGATACGTCGTTATGAATCGCATTTGAAGACCGGTGTTGAAGATCGGATATTTTTGAAAACGGAAGGATTACCGTCGAGTTACTCTACATCGACTGATCTTCGATTTAGAGGTTTTATCACCCTTAGTGACGGGAAGTCCGGACGTGATTAGAAAATTATCCGAAATTGCAAGGGCTTCGTGAGAAGTGCCTTCGGTTCTGTTCGATCCCAGAACAGACTTTTATGGATTGTGTGTCTGACGTTACAATTTGAGATATAAAGCTGATTTCTTTCAAATACATTTCTGTTGGTGGCGGAGAATTTATTCTCTTAGCTTAACACCCTTCTCTGAGACGTACGAGCTCAGAGGTTATGTAGTTGAAATTTATCAGCGATATATCCCAATTTGGTAACGTGGCATACTGAGTGTTGCTGTGAAATGATCAGTGTTTGATCATTTGTGATATGATCATTTGTTTGATCTTATATCTTTGTGATCATAGGTTGATCATTTTGTTGACCCGAAGCAGGGCTTTTTGAGAAAGCGTAGCTTTGTGGACGAGACTTCGTCGAGCCTCACACCCCGGAAATGGTCGAAACAGGAAGGATGCGGCAAGGTTCTAGGGAGTAGCGCCCCTTAGTGTATGTCATTCCTTCTGGATAAAGGTGGTATCATGGTATGGAGCCCAGATACTTAACCTCTGTGGTTGCTGCACAGTTATTATTACTTTGTGGTTTGTTGCGAATCGGGGATCCTCGGGAAGATCGGTGACGATCGGGGGATGGCATACGCGTGTCAGTAGTTACCTACTTTTGCAGAGGTAACCCGGCCTTGTGTTGGCAGAGATCTAACCGTAATGTTAGGTTATTTCTCGGGTCGTCTATTCCAGGGACGTACCCATCGTGGATAGGAAGTTCCTTTGCCTGACCATTTGTTGGAAATCCAAAGAAACAATACGCGACTTGTACGGTTTTAGTTGTATTACCTGCTATGGAATGTGGCGGTAACCTGCTATTGAACATAGTAGCTATAGTAGGCATACGATACTGGTCGTATGTTGGCTAAGATTAATATTATACTTTCGAAATGATTTCTACACTATGCACTAATAATAATATAAAAAATGATTTGATTTTGCGTAGTAAGCATCTTTGACTATCATAAGAAGAAATCTCCTCCAAGTCTGCGTTTGCATTGTGTGTGTGGCGGGAGGTCTTATGGTAGTTTCATTTTCCAAAAGCATTTCGAATTGACTTTAAAATTCTCTGCTATTTATTTTTAAAGAATAACTGTTTTACGATCTCACACCAGTCACCATGACTGACTCGGAGTTTATTGTTCCCTTCTAAACTCTGGGTGCCCACCAATTTCCACACGGGCAGCCTAGAGTTATATTATCAGGATATTCTGGATATTCTGGAGCTTGGAGATAAGCTGGATGACGAGACGTAGTATTTGTATTTGATAGTATTTATTCCGCTGTGTATTCTGTATGAGGACAAGTTATATAACTGTCCATTGATGTGATGTATTGTATTGAGTTGTATATTGACTCTGATTGATGTATGTATAAAATGATATAGTTCTTTGTTTAAAGATTATTCATTTATCTATTATATATTGTTCCGCTGCGATATGTGAGATTCTGATATTGTCTCTGTTTCTGATGTTGATGTTGTTGTTCTTCTTTCTTTTTCTTCTATCTTCTTCTTCTACCTTTTCTTCTTTCTTAAAACCATAACTTTTCGGGTTTCCGGCATTCGATGGCTCGGCAGTCGATAAAGTGAGTATCGATGTCGAATTTTCGAAAGTCGAAATTTTTGGGTCGTTACAGTGACACTATGGTAACATAGCGAAAGTCGTGTGTGCCGCTGAGAGCCAACTGTCTACGTTTGATTTTATATCGGTAGACTGCGACCTATGTGGGAGAAGTTTCATTATTTGGCAGCGAAATTCGGTGGCGCTGATGCCTACAGTTATATGGGTTTGTGCTATGATAGCAACGTAAGGCCCGGGTATAACTGCGATCTGTAGCGGGTTCCATGGCGTAATCGAGGAGCGCGGAGACCTACAGTTATCTGTGGATTTTGCCGGGACGGCAACGTAACCATCGGGTTAACTGCGACCATGGATGGGGGTGATGATTTCCAGAGCATTCTCACCAAAGATATTTCCTCTATTTTCAAAAACGTTTTCGATATTTTCAATAAAATTATTTTTCAAATATTTTCACTGGGTGTTGAAAACGGGTTTACCGAGTACTTATAGATTTTCAGTCGTACGCCTGATCAACGTATGACCGAATTTCTGTGAGAACAAGGATAGACTGGTTGAGACATCGAGTTATAAAAATATTTTTATAAAAACAATTCCTGGTAATATTATATAGATTTTGAAAAGTGTTTTAAAATTTCTTAATAAAGAAAGTTATAGTAAAAAGTGATCAAAGAATATTTTTCGGATAATAAGCATTTTAATAATTCTAGCTTCGTTCCTTTTCGAGGACGAAAAGATTCAAAGGGGGGAGGAATGTGATATCCTGGAATTTCAAGCAAATAAATATGTGATAATTTCTTTTATATATTATTTAAAATGGACAAATTTATTATTTTCAAACAAATTAAATATGTGTTTATTTAAAAATATATATACAAATATGAGTTGATTTTAAATTGAAATTGAATTTGAGGTTTGAAATTCAAAAGATAAATATCTTAAGATAAATTGGATATAAATTTTATTGTATATGATTTTATTAAGTATATAATTTTTTTTTTCTTTAAAAGATTTTTTTTATAAATTAAGATAATGTAATCATTAAAATAGAAAATTTAATATAAAAGTTTTATAAATCATTTAAAATTAATTAACACATGCATAAGTACACATGTAAGCTAAATATAGATAATCTAACAAATGTAAGTGGATTAATATATGTAGGTGACAAATGTAGGGTTATTAAACAAGTGTCATTAGCTCTTTTTTTTTTTAATAAATGAATAAAATGGAGGATAAAGTTATATATACATATCTCTACCCTTACTCATTTTCCTTTTCATAATTCAAACAAAGAAAACAAAGCCATAAAATAAAATCAGGACCTGAGAAAATATAAACCAGAGAAGATTGTATCTAAACTACTTCAACCCAACAAAGAAATTCAAAGCAAACATCACAAGCAAATTCGAAGTATCAGTTTCAAAATCAAGTGCAAGTTCTCAGATCAAAGAAATCTCTTTCACAAATTCAATCTGAAGCTAAGCAAAGGATCATCTCAACTAAATTCCAGTTTCAAATTGCAGTTCAAAACAAAAATCAGTTCCAGATCTAAGAAAATAAGTTATGCCTCTGTTTTTAATACAGGTGAGTAAAACGTTTAACTTAATTGCTTAGGGTGATAAATAGTATTTCTGTATGATGTTTGTGCTGCATGTTTACATATATAGATATGAATCTCTATGAATATATATATATATATATATGTTTGATCTGTGCATGTTGGGTGTCTGTACTTATCTGTTTTCAAAATACAGAGTTTAAAAGTAAGTCAAAAATTCAACACTCTTTTATCTGATCATTGTTGGGCTGCGAAATTCTAACATAAAATGTTGTTTAAATATAGATTAAAGTTTAAATTTTGTATCCAAGCAAAATAGTTTTGAAAATCTCCAGGACTTAAGTAAATACAGCAAGAATGTTAAAAATGTGAAAAATCAATTAGTTTAATTTGTAGATTCAAGTATGGAACTTGAATCGCCTTTGGAAAATTTGATTTTTAAAACTAAGATCATGAGTTTTAGTTTGGGAATTGGGGTAGCATTGTGGTGATGACCAGAATGTGATTTCAAGAAAATTCAGGTGATGGGTTTCAGGTGGTACGGTGGTCGGAGACGTTTTCTTTCCGGCGTTGTTGACTTCTGTTTCGAGTTGAAGACTCGATTTTGTTTTATGTTAGATACTGTCGTTTGGAGGATCGTAGTCGAATGTCGTGATGATTTAAGACTTGCCGGAGGTAGTTGAGATCGCCGGAGCAATGGCAAACGTTCGTACACGTGCACGGCGTGTATCTGTGTCAGGTGGAAGGTGCGTGAGTAACTCGAGTGAGATCTCGAGCAGGAAGATGGTTGTCACGGGGTGTAGCTCGAGTTCGCTCGTGTTCGTGAGGGTTGTTTTATCAGTTAAGTTGGTTTTTTTTAAAAAAAAAAATAGAAACCAAGGGAAGAAGAAGAAGCTGGGAGGGAACTCGAGACAGTCTCGAGTAGAATGCGGGTTTAACCCCAAGCAAGAATCGTGAGGGAAGGTGGTAAGCACGGTTTAAAGATTTTTATAAAAGAAATAAAAGTTGAAATTTTAAAGATAGTTCTATATTTAAAACTTTTCTAAACCTTATTTTAATGGTATGTTTGTTAAATTTAAGTTTGTTAAAAACTTAAATAAAATGTTTTAAAACCTAATCACTTTATAAATATAATTAAATGTTAATTAAAGGTTAAGTTTAATAATGTGATTTAGTAATTAACAAAGGAAAATGATTTGTTAAAGGTAATTAAGATTTTGATAAATTGAATAAAGAGTAATTAATTTTTAATTACTAATTAAGTAATAATAAATTAATAGTTAAAGATTTTAAATTTATTTAATTAAGACTTTAATTAATTTGAAATTAAGAATTATTAATTAGATAATTAAAGTTAATTAATTAATAATTAGTAGTTAATTAATTAAGAAATTAATTAGGGATTAATAATTGATTAATTAAGTAATTAATTTGTAATTAATAATTAATTAATTGATAATTAAGGTTTAATTAATAAAATATTAAGAATTAATTAAATTGTAATTAATGATTAAGGATTAATTAATTTGTAATTAAGTTTATTAATTAATAATTAAGGTTTATTAATTAATATTTAAAGATTAAATTAATCTGTAATTAAAGATTAATTTAATGAATTTATAAGGTAGTTAAGGAATGATTAATTAAATGGTTTGTAGTTAATTAATGATTGATTAAGCAGGGTTAAGTGATTAATTCTTAAATAATTACCTTAATTAAGTAATTAGCGAATCATTAGTTAATGTGATTAATTAATTAAGGAGATTAATTAAAAGTTAATGTGAATGATTAAGGCTAATTAATCTATGGGGTTAATTACTTAATATAATTAAAGGATATTTAATCAAGGATGATTAATTAAGATGGATGATTAAAGAATGATTTATTAATTAGGTTGAAATTAATAAATGTTGAGTATGCAGGATTAAGGTAATCTAAATGATTTAAAGTTGGTAATTAATTTAATTGGAGATTAATTAGATTAATTAGGAATTATATATCTAATAAATCTTGTTATGGATGGTTGAATGATATTGGATGTCTTGGATTGATTTTATCTATGATGATCGATTGTGATGTGATGTGATATGAATGGGTTAAACTGAGATAATGTAGATTACCTATCTGAGTTGAATTGTTGTATGATATCCTTTATTTGAATATGGTTTAAAATTTAAATAACGTGGATTAATAATGACATTGGAATCGAAGAGACCGGGGTCGGGTATCAGTAAATACCCGAAACCACTTCGATTTGGAATCTTCTATAATTCTTTATAGATTGATATGTGAAGTCAATAGGCCGGTTTGGGATAATATGGACCATTTAAACTAAGTTGGATACTTAGATATTGTTTGTGAAAATAAGCGTTGACTATATAAGTTGTTTACTTATAGTAAGGTACGAGTTACCCCGAGTTTAAATAAGTTCTATGGATTGAAATTTCATGTTAGATGAGTTTACTCACGCTGGTTTCCAGCCTGACCCGGGTGTTACTTTGATGTAATGCTCGGGTCAGACCGAGTATTACAGATTTCCAGGTAAGGACGTTCTGGAGCTCAGGATGCGAGCTGGATGGCAGGAACGTATGGAGTGTGATATATTGTTATTTATTGGGACGAGTTATTATAACTGTCCAGTCTATTGTAATGATTGTAACTCTGATGAATTGTATGTAAAGTAACCATTACATCTTTCTTTTATAAAATGCTATTATTTGTTATTATATTTAATTCGCTACGAATGTGAGATGTTGTGTTCTCTATTCTTCTTTCTTCTTTCTGTTTCTTTCTTCTATCTCTTTCTTTTTCTTCTAACTATCTGGAATTTTCGGGTTCGAAAATTCCGGGTCGTCACAATTTGTTTGGATATGATTTTTTATGATGGTTGTTTATCATGTTTTGAATATGATATAATGGTTGTTTAATATAGATGTTGAATATATTTGCAAGTCATGTTAATACACGTCAATAAGCACAAAGGAAATCACTTTCATTTATTGAATAAAATGGTGGATATGTAATGCTAAACCTCTTTAAAATGGTTTATATATGAGTTTGAAATGTTTTATAATCATATAAAAGTGTTTTGGTGATTTGAAAAGTAATTGAAAATTGAGTAAAAAATAGGCGCATTGCATAACGGTAGTTCGCGATTTCGCACCTTAAAAGTCAAACAAGTATAAAGAATGGAATTTAGCTCAGAATTCTTCGAGATAAAATTTTTCCAAACTATTATATCCATAATTTTCAAACAAAGAAATAAAATTTAGATTTCGATAAGTAGATTTTGAAATATGAGTAAATCAAGTTTTTGGAAAAACCGCGGTTTTGCAGTTTGAAATCCATAAAGGGATTTCTTTAAAAATTATTTTTTAAAATTGTTTAAAAATGTGAAATAAATTCTATAAATATTTTAAAAGGTTTTAAAAGTAACATGAGTTATAAAAATGAATTACCAAATGATAAAAAGTCGTTTGATCAATATAGCTTAAAAAACACTTTCCACAGCACTTTTCCGCAGCACTTTTCTATAACTTTTAAAATATAGTTTTAAATGCAACCATTCTTTTCCAAAGCTTTTATAAATATTTTTAAATGATTAATAAAGTATTTTGAAGGTGATTTATAGGATTTATGGAATGGTTAAATGTTAGATGATTTAGAGTCGATCAAATAACTTGACTACCTCATGGGTGACAAAGAGATAGTGTCAAGGCTTGACTTTGGAAAATTAGTTTCCTGCTCTCCCTAGCTATCCAGACTGGTCCAACGGAGGGAATGGTAAATTTGATTTACTCCGATCAATTTTCCAAAATATAAGGGATATGATTTTCCAAATACAAATAACTTGGATTTTATAGGGATAATCTTCTTATACTCGGTGCTAAAGCCCGAAGAGGGAACTCGTACCATTCGTAGAATTTAAAAGGTGATTTCACTGTCCGCCCATAGTACTTATTGAATATGCGAATTGATATTGAGTAGAATTAGACAATTTCTATAGATTTCGCTCACTTAATATTTAATGGTTTTGGATTAACATCCTAGATAACATGGTTTTAACTCAATCAATGTTTTGGGTTTTGAATTAAGAAATCTATGTTAAGATTTAAATGAAATGATTTGGAAATATTTTCCTAAGTGAAAAATGAAATGATTTCGAATTACTACCAGTTTAAAAGGGTTTAAAGTAATCAAAGGAATTGATAAAAGAGGTTTAATGATTACGTATATACCGAAAATAATGTTTAAAAAATATATAACTCCAGAAGATATTTTGATGAAGAGAAATTAAGTAATCAAAGAATAATTCCCTATTCACTTAACAACTTTTATCAATGATTGGTTAGAAGGAGCCGGGATCGGATCTGATCTGGCACTCACCCCTTGTGTTTGGGTATGTTGCACGTGTTAGAGTGTGCAGCATGATAAGGGGTTCTTGCTTTTTGTTTGGTGGCGAGCAAGAGACTCCTACCTCTACATATCCCTATGTATGAAAGGGTGGTTGTTAGACCCGAGGCTGGTTGTAAAATCAGATTTGAGGTACCAGTGTGTGCCACGGTGGTTGTGTCCACTACTGATGGTTGAAAAGCCTAAGTTAGGGGTGTATCCACAATCGATGGTTGAAAATCCAAGACCCTCACATTTAGTATTAGAGCTTAGGTTGAGCGAATACCTTGGCTTTGGTAGGGGTAAAGTCAAATCAGAGATACGGTTAGTAATGCCATAAGATGAGTAACTCATTAGAGATAGGGTTAGTAACACCCTAAAATGAGTTTGAGTGTATATGAGCGTGTATTCGTTAGTATTATATACAAATAATTTTGGTTTAGAAAATTTGTAAATGAAATAATATTATCTATAACTATTTGAGAATTTTTATAAGCGATAAAAATACAGATTTCATAAAATTTCAAAGGATTTTTGGAAGGATAAACCATTTTTGTCATATAAAGAAATTTTAAAAACTATCTTTAGAATTGGACCTTGAGTCATTTTCTATGTATTGATTGATCTTTGGTTTGAGAAAAGTGATACCAAGCGACTAGCAAACCTCTATACCTAAGAAAACGTTAGATTAAGAAAATTACCTATTGCTTATGTCTAAGGAAATGTTGTTTACCTTATAGAAACCATATGGAGGAAATTACTCCAAAGGAGAGACTTCCATAGAAAATTGGGGCGAGAAGGATAGCCTCATTATTCTCCCTAGTGACGTAGAGGAGCAACCGAAATATCCACCTAGCAATTGTGGGTTCCCGACCGAGGAAAAACATGTCCCATACACTCGAAGGGTGAAGATTGATATCCAATGGCTGGAATGCTTATACCACCCATGACTCTAGAAATAATTACAATTTCTAGTGATGACGAATCTGGGCAAGCCTCGGAAAGAGACTGGATAATAGATCCTGCTAGCTCCGCATTGGGACCTATAAAAGAAGTGGAACCCATGGAAGAAGAGTCAAAACCCATAGAAGAAGAGGTCGAGCCCATGAAAGAAGAATCAGAACCAATGGAAGACCCAGATGCCATTATATCTAGCGAATAATGTGATATGGGATTTGGACGGGGAGCATATTATGTGGCAGGAGGGATCATCCAGTTCCTACATAAATTGGGACGAAGTGGAGAGCAACGATGAAGAAATAGTGGAAGAAGAAGAAGAAGTCGAAGAGTTCGAAAATCCTTGGGAAGAGGTTGTGCAAGGCCTCGAAGAACTGAAGGAGGGCGGGATAGTCCCAGGAATATCGGTTGGCATGGGACATGTCCCATGGAACCAACCATGGCTACCCCAGGTTGAGAGAGAAGTTATGATAATCCTTGGGAGCTAGAGTCCGCCATCAGCTTCAGACTCAAAGGAGTAAAAGAGATGTGGGGTAGGGTAGTTCTATTATATTTATAGGTTCAGATGGGAAGTTGTTTTGGTCAAGTATTTTGTACCGTATTAGTGTTGGGGAGGAGGTTTTCTTTTTGACCCAAGTTTAAATTGAATGATGAATGTAAAAGTATGAAAATCTATAATATGATGTTTGTTCCAACTTTGCATTTATATGAGTCTTTTTAATGAGAATTCTTGGGAAGAAGTGAGAAAATTTTAAATAAAGGAAATTTCTTTTATGAAGAAGAAATGGTATTATGAAATAATTAAAAAGTTTAATATCAGAATCTTTAGGTAAATAATCTAAAGAAGACCAAAGATAAGAGAAATTATAGTATATGTATTAAAGAAACATTAAGTTCTGACTAATAAAGGAAGTTTATGGTAGTTTAATGAATTGTTTTGAAAATGAATTTTTCAGAAACCACTAAGATATGTTTAGAGATGTGCTATAATAAAAAAGATATTTATCTTTTGGAAAAAAATGTTTTTCTTTTTAAGAAATATTTGGAAATAAAAAAATGAAAAATGTTTATGTATAAAAAATGTGTCTTTACAAAAGTTTGAATAAAAGATGAAAGTTTATTCAAAATAATTTTGGAAAGGTTAATAAATACATATGAAGTATTTGAATCATTTCGTCGCACGATTTAATCTAAGATTCGAGTGCAGAACTTGGAGGTGTTTACACCTGTGAGAAAAAGAGTTTATCACTTGATTTTTTACATTGAACATTGTTGAAGATTCATGGTTAGATACTTGAGTTTTCTATCATAGTTGAGAGCTAGGCAAGGAAAAGCTAAAGTCTTGATCGGAAAGCCTGGTCAAAGTCCTCACTAAAGAATCGGGGGATCAATACTAGTTTGGAAGTAAATATGTGAATTCGAATAGAATAAAATCAAATATGGCGTACGAATTATCTATATACATCGTATGAATGTAAGTTTAAAATTAAATATTTTGGGCAAAACATTTGTGTTTTTGTTTCAGGTAATTTCGGGGACGAAATTCTTTTAAAGGGGAAGTCTGTAACGACTCGTAAATTTATCACTCTGATAAATTATATTTATTTTAAATTTTTTTAAAATAAAAGGTTGATAATACAAATAATATTGTTTTGAGTGATAATAAATAATAATAATCTTATTTTGAATAAATATTTACAAAAATATTTTCCTTGGAATTTAAATCGATAAAATGGTCGAAAACCGTTTCGTCGATAAACAGCTTTGTAATCATAAAACATCGCGCACATAACTGGATACATAAACTTATTTTTATAATTGAACAGGAATATGAAATAAAATAATTTACGTTATTTTTGAAAATTAAATATATTTATGACATTGTTGGTAATGCCCTTATATATAATAACTGATTTATTAAATTGAGATTTAATGAGTTAATAATTATTATAATTATTCAAATAATGATATCAAAAAGGTTATAATTCATTTTAAATATTTATAAAGTGTTAATAAATCATTTATAATAGTTTTATAAAAACATACAATTGATTTGAAAATAACAGAAAAAAATCGATATCGTTTTATCGGAATAATAGCAATTACTGTAAATAATTGTTAATATTAATTTATATGGTTTTATTACTCAAATATGATCATTTTAATTAATTAATAAAGATAAGAATTTTATTTTCAAATTTTGTTTATAAATATATGTAAATAAATTAATAAGTGAAAATGTGACCGATAATCGGTTTCCCGATAATTCAACGGTTTAACGAACAAAAGTTGTTCGAAGTCATCAAAATGTTATTATCCTCTTGTGCACATACATGTACATATATATACCTATCACATGCTTACCATAACATATATATGTGTACATGTACACTTAAACATATATATATATATATATATATATTACAAAATATTAAAATATTTTCCTTAAACTTAATACGTAAGCAACCAAAAAGAAAACATCAACTTACCTTGAAACACCATCATCACCACCATTACCTTAACATCACCATCACATGGGTAGGGGGCTGCCGTGCGTGTAGTGGGGGCTAGGAGGGGTGTGGGTTGAGGGCAAAATGGTAATTTTACCATTAGATATTTGTTCCAAATTTTCTCCTATAAATACTCCACCCTTTCTTCACATTTTGACATAATTTTCTACTTCTTCGTCCTCCAATTTCAAGCTACTCTAATGGCTTCTCATGATAATGAAGTTACGGAAAAAATTATTCGAAAGGAAATTGAATTTATATAATATCCATAAGTTGTCAAATCCACTTCAAAACAAAGGCAAGTCTCTTCCTTTCCACCCCTCAAATCCACGGCCACCTCTTCCATCCACCAAAGCCATGAGCTCAACCCTCTACAAGGCTAGTCCGATCCCTCCCAAAGGACTCGACCTCGATTCCATTAGCTTTGATTCGATTGTAGCAAAGCTATAGCAAATTTTAGACTAGCTTGTTGGAAAAATGAAGGTGAGAAACTCTATTTATTATATGATATATTGGATGATATATATGTTTGGATATGATTATTTATTATGGTTGTTTATCATGTTTTGAATATGATTTTATTGATGTTTAATATGGATGTTGAATATATTTGCAAGTCACGTTAATACACGTTGATAAGCATAAAGGAAATCACTTTCGTTTGTTGAATGAAATGGTGGATATGGAATGTTAAACCTCTTTAAAATGGTTTAAAAATGAGTTTGAAATGCTTTATAAACATATAAAAGTGTTTTGGTGAAGTTTTAAAAGTAATTGAAAATTGAGTCAAAAATAGGCGCGTCGCGTAACGGTAGTTCGCGATTTCGCGCCATAAAAGTCAAACAAGTGTAAAGAATGGAATTTAGCTCAGAATTTTTCGAGATAAGAATTTTTCCATCTATTATATCCATAGTTTTCAAAAATAGAAAGAAAATCGAGATTTTGATATATAGGTTTCGAAATATGAGTAAAACAAGTTTTTAGAAAAATCGCGGTTACAGTTCGGAATCCATAAAGGGATTTCTTTAAAAATGATATTTTAAAAATGTTTAAAAATATGAAATAAATTCTAAAAACCTTTTAAAATGTTTTAAAAGTAATTTGAGTTATAAAAATGAATTTCCAAATGATAAAGTCGTTTGATCAATATAGTTTATAAAGCACTTTCCGTAGCACTTTTCCGCAGCACTTTTCTATAACTTTTAAAATATAGTTTTAAATGCAACCATTCTTTTCCAAATCTTCTATAAATGTTTTCAAATGATTAATAAAGTATTTTAAAGGTAATTTGAAGGATTTATGGAATGGTTAAATGTTAAATGATTTAGAGTCGATCAGATAACTTGACCGCCTTATGGGTGACAGAGAGATAGTGTGCAGCCTTGAGTTTGGAAATCCAGTTTCCTGCTCTCCCTGGCTATCCAGACTGGCCCGGTGGGGGGAATGGTAAATTTGATTTACTCCGATCACAATTTTCTAAAATATAAGGGATATGATTTTCCAAATACAAATAACTTGGATTTTATGGGGAGAATCTTCTTGTACTCGGTGTTAAAGCCCGAAGAGGGAACTCGTACTATTCGTGGAATTTAAAAGGTGATTTCACCATTATTCCGCCCATAGTACTTCTTGAATACGGGAATTGGTATTAAGTAGAATTAGATGATTTCTATAGATTCTGCTCACTTAATATTTACTGGTTTTGGATTAACATCCTAGATAACATGGTTTTAACTCAATCAAAGTTTTGGGTTTTGAATTAAGAAATCTATGTTAAGGTTTAAGTGAAATGATTTGGAAATATTTTCCTAAGTGAAAATGAAATGATTTCGAATTATTCCCAGCTTAAAAAGGTTTAAAGTAATCAAAAGATTTGATAAGAGTGGTTTAATGATTCCATATATACCGGAAAGAATGTTTTAAAATATATATCTCTAGAAGATATTTAAATAAAAAGAAACTAAGAAATCAAAGAATAATTCCCTATTCACTTAACATCTTTTATCGATGATTGGTTCGAAGGAACCGGGGTCAGATTTGGGTAATTCCTATCCGAAGACCACTTCGAACCAATTATGTATTCGAAGTGAAAATATGGAGATGATTTGGAAGATGGAATGTAGTGCTGCTTATTACTGATCCTCGGGGGAAATTTCCCATATCATATTATATGGCAGTAGTTCTTCATTTAAGATCTTCGATGCAAGGACTTCTCACTACTAATTCTAGGGTAACTCCTGACAGGATGTGGTAGGAGAGTGCCTTCGGTTTGTCCTATTCCTGGACAACTTGTATGGACGAACATCTGACATTGCATTTCTAGTTACATAAATTAATCTCTATTAAATCTCTATTAACGTATCATCTGTTTGGTGGTGGAGAAGGCAACTTCTATTAGCTTAACACCCTTTTCTGAGACGTACGAGCTCAGGAATTATATGTTTGTAGAAATCAGTTGTGGACTATGGGATGGCAATGTGGCATTCAAGGTGGAATGTGCTATGTGAAAGGTAATCGCTACCTTAGGCCTCATCACCCGGTAATGGCTTAAACAGGGTAAGCCATAAGGCTATGTGGTTCGCAACCATTAGGGTATGGTCATCACCTTTCTAGATAACCCTCTATATTTCGGGTATATGGTGTACACTATGAGACGTCTCAGATAGGTCAGTAATGACCGAGGTGATGTCATATTTAGTTTCTATCCAGTCCATGTATGAGTACGAAATAGGGATAGACCGGTCTTGCCAGATGCGGAGGATTGTTTGTGTATCCTCGGAACATTCCTCTAGAGATGTAATATTTGGAAGGTAGTCCCTTACCGGCCATTTTATGTAAATCCATTCTATAAACAAGCCTTGTAAGAGTTTTTTTGTAGAGCCTAACATATCCAGAATTTAATAATGGTAACAATTTTGACTAAGATTAATAAGTTTACTTGCAAATGTTTTCAAAATAATGTCGTTAAAAGTAATATCAATTGATTTTGCTTAGCAAATGTTTTGGTTATCATAGGGTAAAAACCCATTCCATATTTATGTAACGACCCCGGATTTTATAAATATTTAAATTGATAATTAATTTAGTTTTTGAATAAAAATTGTGAAATTAATCGATAAATTGATGCGAGTTTCCCCCGACTTCAAATAAATTGTTTTAAATCAAATGAATTTAAATCTTAAATAAATGGTTTGAAAATAATTATAAAAATATAGACATTTGACACAAATATAATAATAAATAATTTTGAATTTATAATTGATGGTTTAATAAATATTTGAGTTTATAAAAATATATTTACAAAATAATGAAAATAAATATATATCAAGTAATACAAGGCAATAAAAAATAAAAGTAAAAATAATAATAAATATTTAAGCTAAAGATAGAAATAAATAAATGAACTATATAATTCAAGAAAGAAAGAAAAATGAGGATAAGTATGAACAATTGTAAAAGAAAACAAGTAAACAAATAATACATTCAAGCAAGAACTTTGATTTGATGTGAAGAGGGAAGTTATGTATCAACAATACACATGCGCGATGCTGTCCGACCGGGTCAAGTTTGGGTCTTAAATTACAAATTTCAACCTTCTTTATCTGATCATTGCCCATTATTATTTCATTGTGGGGAAGACAATCATCGTGGTGGGAGGAATTCTTTTAAATTTTTTAATTTTTGGACTAAACAATTTGATTATCATGTTATTTTAAAGCAGGTGTGGAATATGCAATATGGCAAGGATCCTCTTACAAATATCATCCTCAAAATGAAGGCTCTAAAATTTCATCTTAAGAAGTGGTCTGCTTTTAACTTTGGTAAGGATTCTAAACAATCTACGCAGATTAGAAATGAGCTCTATAAAATCCAAGTTTTGCTGAGTAATAGACCTTTTGATGCTTCTTTACTTCATATTGAACTGCAATTAAAGAATGCTCTGGATCATGTTATACAAAGAGAAGTTTCTTCAATTAGACAGAAAATACACTTGAGAATGGAAAGAGAGGCTGATAGGAACACAAAGTACTATCATAATTTTCTAAAAGTTAAAGGAAATAATGAATGCATTTTTCAGATTAAGGATATGTTTGGAAACATGGTGAATACTTTTGATGGAATAAATGAGGCTTTTGTTCAGTATTTTAAATCTATTTTAGCTCCATCCAATTTATTCATTCCTGATATTAATTCTCTTAATCACATTAGCCTTCCTACCATATCTACCTCTCAGTCTAATACTCTGATAAGTATAATATCTGGGAATGAAATTGAATCTGCTGTTTTTAGTTTAGATGGTGATAGTTGTGGTGGACCAGATGGGTTTAATGCTTATTTTATTCAGCAGAGTTGGAAGATAATTGGATCAGATATTGTTAAGGCCATTCAGTATTTTTTTCTTCATAATAAACTCCCTGTTGGTCTTGCTGCTACTGCTATTACATTAATTCCCAAAATAAGTAATCCATCTTCAGTTGCTGATTTTAGGCCTATTTCTTGTTGTAATATCATTTACAAAATTATTTCAAAGGTTGTGGCTAATAGATTACAAACAGTCTTACCATCTATCATCACAAATAATCAAGCTGCATATATTTCTGGAAGATCAATAAGTGATAATATCCTCTTAACTCAAGAATTATTGTATAGAAATGAGAGGGCAAATATTTCTCCAAGGTGCATGCTTAAGCTAGACATTAAAAAAGCATTTGATTCCATTGCTTGGCCATCTATTATAGCTATAATGTCTAGAATGAACTTCCCTAAACCTTTTTTAGCTTGGATCTTCACATGTATATCTTCACCTATGTTTTCTATATCAAGAGAGGGTGGATTGCATGGTTATTTTAGGGGTAATCAAGGTGTTAGACAAGGTGATCCAATCTCAGCTTATTTGTTCATAATAGTCATGGAGCTTCTGAATTCTATCATGAATGATCTTGTAGTCAAAAATAATTTTCAGCTTCATCCCAAATGCAGAAATCCAATTATCACACATCTTCTTTTTGCAGATGATCTTATAATCTTTACGAAGCCCACTCATCATAATATTCAATGTGTTACTTCTTCTCTAAATTTTTTTCACTCTATCACTGGCTTACAAATAAATCTCCATAAATCGAATATCAAGGTTGCTGGGTTAAATTCTTTGCAAAAGAATGATATCATAAATTTTTCAGGTCTCCAAGAATTACCTAAGAACTCTTACTATTTGGGTTTACCTATCTTAAGTTCCAGAATTACTAAGCAGAACTGCTTGCCTCTTTTTGAGGAGATTATTGAACGACTTAGAGTTTGGCCTATTGATAAGCTATCACAAACTGGTAGGCTTACCATCATCCAATCCATTGCTGTGGCCATAACCAATTATTGGACTAGACATTACATTCTGCCTGTGAAGTTGATAAACATGATTTCTAGTGCTCTTAATAAATTTCTCTGGCATGGTGATCCTTTCTCTAGAAAACTCATTCCAATTTCTTATTATAAGCTGTTTGATTATAAGAAGAATGGTGGTCTAGGTATAACTAATATTTTTCTCTAGAACAAGGCTGCCATGTCTGTTTACTTCAACAAGATATTTGAGTCTGATAGAAATTTATGGTCACAATGGGTTAATAAAAATTTGATTGGGAAGAAGAATTTTTGGACTATGCAAATCCCTCAGAACTGCAGTTGGAGCTGGAGAAGTATCCTTAAACTTAGGGAATTTTTTATCCCTCTCATACAATGCAACTATGCCTTAACTAAGGGTTTATCTTTCTGGCATTCTCCATGGGCAAGACAGGGTTTGATTTTAAGCTCTGTTGTTGATTATAATCTAAGAAGGAATTCTGGAATTTCAGATTTGGCAATTGTGGATGACTTTTTACAGGGAGATAGTATTGTCTTACCTTATTCCAGTTCCACTCAGCTCAGAAATTTATGGAATATTATTAGTTGTAATCCCATAAAGAATAATGGAAATGTTTTGATTTGGTCAGATAAGGGTAAGCTTCATTCTATTAAGCATGTATATAAATCTCTTTGCGGAACTGGTTCATATTTCCCATGGCATTCTAGAATTTGGAATATAGGTGGAAGTGCTAAGGAAAATTTAATGTTGTGGAAAGTGATGGCTAATGCTTTAAATACTAAGGATAAGCTTTGTAGAATGGGAATTATTTCAGAGGATATTTGTGTTTTCTGCAGGTCAGAATCAGAAACAAATACACATTTGTTTTTTGAATGCACTTTTGTGTATCAGATTTGGTATAGGCTTCTGTCAAATGGTGGTTTTTATAAGCCTTCAACAATTAGTGCTATTGAGTGGTTTAATGTGTTTAAAGCAACAAGATGGAAAACCAGAATGACTAAACTGCTTCTTAAGCTATTGAAGAAGTTGATATATGCAGTTTGGACAGAAAGGAATAATAGAGTGTTTGGTATTGCAAGCAAAAATTCTTCGCAACTCTATAATCTTATCCATGGTAGTATTCTTAGAGATTTGAAGGCAGACTGTAGCTGAAGCTTGATCATAAGTCTTGGAAGGGTTAATATCATGAGCTTGGATACCCAGTTTTTCTGATATACTGTCATTACTTGATGTAAAGCTGCTTTCAATGCTGGCATGAGAGCAACTGGTTAGCCTGCTCGAAACATGATGCTGAATTAAAGATTGATGTTTAATTTGTATGTTTCAGTTCATTTTGGGCTAGCTGTCTTTTTGTAATTTTTTGTTCTGTATTATTGGTTTTGACTGTTGTCAAGTGAGGGGTTGTAACTGAATTGGTGACTTGTGGTGTTGTAATTCTTTGATGTAATACTAATTAAGTCAATAAAATGAGCTTAAAGCTCTTTGCTCTTCAAAAAAAAATACATTCAAGCAAGATAAACAAAAAATAAATATGAGTATGTAAATAATCCATCAGCCACAAGAAATATATATATGAATGAAGCTTGCAAAAGAAGATACTAGTATTATATGTAAATTTGTACAAAGATAATTAATGCTTGTACACCACAATATTATTTCAGCCACAAGCAAGAAAAAAACCTCTGCCTCTTGTACAAACAAATAATATCACACTGTAAAAATCTTGTACCACGCAAGAAATGCAATCCTATTCATGCACTATCTTTTTATACATATCAATCTTCATCTCAGTTTCGTTCATTCCAAACTGAAAGAACTGAAGTAAATATCATCTTAAAATTTAAACAAAATTCAACTAAAACAACAATATAAATTCAATCAAACCAGAAATTAAGAAAAGAATTTCAACTTGCAAACATTCAAGCCCGGTTCAAAGGAAGCTTTGTTCTTTCTTCTGGGAATCACTATGAGTAACATTCACTTTAAAAACTTAAATATCCAAATTAGTAGCAAATTTATATTTGGAAATGTTGAAAATTGTTCCTGTGTATATATATGAGGATGTGAATGTGTGCATGTCTGTATGCATGTGTATATCTCTGTTTCATATTACAGAGCTTTAAAATAAGCAAAAAATTCAAATTCTCTTTAACTAATCTCGGTTAGGTTTAGTTTTCAGATCAGAAATGTTTGTTTAGACATAGATTAAGTTTCAAAAATAAATTTAAGTAAAATTGGTTAGAATTTTATCTAGAAAATGGAAAAGACAGTAAGAATTTTAAAACATGTTAAAATCAAACATTTTGATTTGATGATTCAAGTATATGACTTGAATCGACTTTGAAAACTATGATTTTTAAAAGGAAATTCAGAATTTATAGTGTTGTATCGAGTGAGGAAATCGGGGTTGACCAAAAAATGGTAATTTGGTGGTTCTGGTTATCCACTTGTTCTGGGAGGTCGGGATTCTTCCTGGAGGTGGAGGAGTGATCGGAGATGGGGGGAAAAATGGTTGGATGGTGATCAAGAGGCTGTGGTGACGGCGGCGATTGTTTTCAGTTTGTAAACCTAGTTTTGACTAGGTTAAGTATTTTCATCGGTATGGCTTCTCAAGTTGATCGAGTGTAACATGATTTTAGGTAATGGAAGTAGGTGGGTTGACGAAGGTTTGGCCGAGGTTGCAGAATCTCCGGTGGTCGGAGATTCGAGAACGAGGCTGTTTCCAGGTTGATGGGGTGGTTCCAGACTGTGTTCCAAGTTTGGGTTTGAATAGCTTGAATTCGATTTCGAGTCTAGGATGGTGCTTTGATGATCGCGATGGAGTGTGGAGATGATTTTCGATATGTGAAGATCATCGGAGATGGCTGGAGTTGATCGGCGGCATAGTACAGGTGCACGGTGCACTTTCTTCTTTGTTGATGAGTTTGGTTGAGCAGAGGTTTTGTACTCGAGAATTTCTCGAGTAATTCAAGTGTTTGGCTCGAAGCAAGTTAGGATGGGCTCGAGTAGTTTGTGGGTGATAAGCCTATAGTATTTTAAACTAAAATAAATCTGAGTTTTTTTTTTTGAAAGTGTGAAGAAGAAAGGTTTGGTCTGGGGAATGTTTTGTGTAGACTCGAAGAAGATGTTAATTTGTCTCGGGAAGAACTCGGGTATTATGATTTCCAGTTTTTTTAAAACCTTTAACAATCTAAGTTAAATTGATTTCTAAATTTATTCTTTATCGAATAACGATTGATTGTGGAGCTAAAATGTGTAGTTAAAGGTTTAATTAATTAATGATTTGGATTAATTAAATAAGTAATTAGAGGTTTAATTTAATTAAGGGTTAAAGGGTGCAATTAAGTGATTAAATAAGAATAATTACTTTGTGTAATTAAAGTTAATACTTTGGGTAATTACCTTTGAGGATTAATTAATGAAAGTAATTAGGGATAATCACTTATTGTAATAAATTAAGATAATTAATTTAATTTGATTTATTAATAAAGGTTGATTAATTAAAGAATAATTAAAATTAATTATGTAATTAACTTAAAGGTTAATTTAATTGAGGTGATTGATTAATGACTAATAAATTAATTAATGGTAAAGCTTAATTATTTAATTAAGAATAATTAATTATTTGAAATTAATTAAGATTAATTAATTGATAATTAATTCAAGGAGGATTAATTAACATATAATCAACCAGAATTAGTGATTAATTTAGTTTCAATTAATCAGATGATTAATTGACCTTATTTTTGGATGATTGTATTCTATTGAATGCTGTGAATTGTTTGAGATTCTCTACTGTGTGATGCTTTGTGATGTAAATTTGTTTTAATTCAAGCTGTGATGAATGTAATTTATTTTATCTGTGATGAATGTATATTATTTATCTATGAATTGGTAAATGGAAGATAAGCGTTATAGTTATATACCGCTTATCGATATTGATATGCTTAAATCTGTGATGATGTGATGATTTGTAATGTTGCACTACTATGTGAAACCCCTGGACCACACTTTTACACACATAAATATGGATTCACGTGGAAATCGATTAAGTCACAGATGATTTAAATTTAATGTTTTTGAAATTGAAAATTTAATTTCAATTGATTTTGGAAATGGATTTGGGTTAAATGTTAAAGCTTTTGAAAAGGAGTTTTCAAGATAAAAGTTATTTTGAATAACTTGGTAAAACTTCCAATTTAAACAATTTAAATTGAATTTGAATTCAAGATTTGAAATTGAATTCCATGGTTGAAAATTATGGGTTAAAAATGTGATACAAGTTATTAATGTGTTTTATATGGGTTTATAAACCATTTTAAAAGTATGGTTAGAGAATTTGAATTTAACCCAAGGACTTTAACTCGTATAAATGAATCAGATTTTCCAAAATGAAAACTATTTGTTTTCAAATAATAGAAGATTTCATATAAGGAATGGATTTCCAATTTGTGTCAAAAGAATTTCAAGTTTGAAATGGAAATCTATGAATAGATCTTTGTGAAACTGGGTGAACTTTGTGAATTGAATCTGTTTGTTTTTAACAGATTTAAAATGGTGATTTGTTTAAACCATTCGAAATGAAATTGTTTTGAAAGCTATTAATTAAATCTTTGATTTAAAGATTTAATGAGTTAATCCAATTGAAGTGGAAATTGATTTGGAAAATCTATGAATAGATCTTTGTGAAACTGGGTGAACTATGCGAGATAAATCTTTTTTGTGTAAAAGATTAAAATGGTAATGTGTTTAAACCATTTGAAGAAAAGTTTTGGGTAATAAGTTGTGACTTAACTGTAATCCCATATCCATATGTTTTAAAATATTGCGCTCATTATTCATTTAGCCGAGAGAGGACTTTGTGTCATATAACCCATTCCGAATAATGATACATCGTATATGGATTGCATTTGAAGACCGGTGGTGAAGACCGGATAATTTCAAAAATGAAAGGACAACTCGTCGAATGTCTCTACATCGACTGGTCCCCGGTATAGAGACTCCATATGCTGTGGGAAGTCGAGATGTAATTAGGGATTATCCGGATTGCAAGGGCTTCTTCGGAAGTGCTTCGGTTCTGTTCGAACCCAGAACAGACTTGTATGGTTGTATGTCTGACACTACACTTTGAGATATAGAGCTGATTTCTTTCAAATACATTTCTGTTTGGTGGCGGAGATTTATTCTCTTAGCTTAACACCCTTCTCTGAGACGTACGAGCTCAGAGGTTTTGTAATTGAAGGTTATCAGTGATATACTCCTAATTTGGTAGTGTGGCATGCTGAGTGCTACTGTGTGTTGGTGATCATTTGTTGATCAAAGCATGGCTTTGTGAAAAAGCGTAGCTTTGTGGAAGAGACCTCATCGGACCTCACACCCCAGAAATGGTGGAAACAAGAAAGATGCGGCAAGGTTATGAGGGTCGCGCCCTTTAGGGTATGTCATTTCCATCTGGGAAAAGGTGGTATCATGGTATGGAGCCCAGATGCTTTACCTGTGTGGTTGCATCAATCTGATTTACTGTGTGGTTGTTGCTTTGTGATCGAGGCGCCTCGGATAAAGGTCCCAAAGGACCGGGGGGTGGCATACTCGAGTAGTAGTTACCTAGTTACAGAGGTAACCCGACCTTGTGTTGGTAGAGATCCGGGTAGGTTCTCAGGACGTCCCTCCAGAGCCGTACCCATGTGGCAGTAGGAAGTTCCTTAGCCTGACCATTTGTTGTAAAATCCAAAGAAACAATACGAACCTTGTACGGTTTTAGTTGTATAACCTGCTATGGAATGTGGCGGTAACCTGCTATTGAACATAATAGTTATAGTAGGCATACAATAATGGTTGTATGTTGGCTAAGATTAATATTATACTTTCGAAATGATTTTCTACACTATGCACTAATAGTAATAATATCGAATGATTTTGCGTAATAAGCATTTTTGACTATCATAAGGAGAAATCTCCTCCAATTCTGCGTTTGCATTGTGTGTGTGGCGGGAGGCCTTATGGTAGTTTCATTTTCCAAAAAGCAATGTGGATTTCAATGTTTAAAATTCTTTTGTTGTTTATTTAAAGATAAAATGTTTTTTTACTCACACCAGTCCCATGACTGACTCGGAGTTTATTGTTCCCTTCCTAAACTCTAGGTGCCCACAATTTCCCACACGGGCAGTCTAGAGTTGGGTTTTTCAGATAGTCAGGTTTAGTAGATTAGTTGGAGCTAGTTCAGTTTTTGGAGTTCACGTATGACTGCACTTGCTTCTCTTGGTGAAACGTGATGGTGGTTCGAGCTGATGTTGGAGTTGTTGGACTCATTCTCTTTTAAAGATCATTTGGAGTTATCAGTTCTGTTGTTTCCACTGTAACATTATTATTTGTCTCTGATATTGTTGTATCATATTGATATCATTGTTGTATATCATTCTGGATATTGTATTCGTTGGAGTTGTATATGATATCATTCATTTCTTTCTTCCGCTGTGTTGTTATACTTACTGTGTTATAAGCTCCGGCGAGCCAGATTCAGCGTTTGAATCTATGGCATTTGAGTACAAGTGAAGTACGGATGCCGATTTTCGAAGGCCGAGTTCAGGATCGTTACAAGTGGTATCAGAGCTAAGGGTTAAACTTTAGCTATGGAGTATAACACAATAAGTAACTCATTAGAGATAGGGTGAAGTATACCCTAGAATGAGTAATCTCTAAGATATTCGTCCGTATACCTCAGTAAATTCTCTTACTATCCACTGATAGTAAGTATGAGTGCAAGAAGAGGATGAGATAGGGGACAGGGGAATACGACTATAAATGGTCAATACCCTGTAACAACAAGGAACCAATATTTTCTCTGTCAATCTCTTTTGGTCAACATCTCTTTTCAATTCTTCGATGGTTTCTGGTAGATCCAGGAAGATGATTTGATATATTTGTATGGGACATAAACTCCAAATAGATCAGAATTGTGTGTTTGGATGAATTGGTTGCTTTGGTTGCTATGGTTGATAGGTATACTTTAGTTCTAAACTGAAAGTTTTGAAATTGTATCCATATATATGTCTATTTTTGGGTCCTAATATATTCTACGAATGGTTAGTTATCCCTTCGAACTAACCAATACCTCTCTATATTTCGTAGATCTGGATAACCCGAGTATCTTGTGAAGTGTTAAAACAGATTCGTACTTGTATCTATTATTTGTATTCTGATTTGGTAAGCAAAATGCAGAATAGATGCTCAGTTTGATTTGATGAAACATTCTTCATCTATTCTTTTGTTGTCTCCATACTTTCAAATTTAGAGGACGAAATTCTTTTAAGGGGGGAAGGTTGTAACGACCCCGGATTTTATATATATTTAAATTGATAATTAATTTAGGTTTTGAATAAAAATTGTGAAATTAATCGATAAATTGATGCGAGTTTCCCCCGACTTCAAATAAATTTTGTTAAATCAAATGAATTTAAATCTTAAATAAATGGTTTGAAAATAATTATAAAAATATAGACATTTGACACAAATATAATAATAAATAATTTTGAATTTAGAATTGATGGTTTAATAAATATTTGAGTTTATAAAAATATATTTACAAAATAATGAAGATAAATATATATCAAGAAATACAAGACAATAAAAAATAAAAGTAAAAATAATAATAAATATTTATGCTAAAGATAGAAATAAATAAAAGAACTATATAATTCAAGAAAGAAAGAAAAATGAGGATAAGTATGAACAATTGTAAAAGAAAACAAGTAAACAAATAATACATTCAAGCAAGATAAACAAAAAATAAATATGAGTATGTAAATAATCCATCAGCCACAAGAAATATATATATGAATGAAGCTTGCAAAAGAAGATACTAGTATTATATGTAAATTTGTACAAAGATAATTAATGCTTGTACACCACAATATCATTTCAGCCACAAGCAAAAAAAAATCTCTGCCTCTTGTACAAACAAATAATATCACACTGTAAAAATCTTGTACCAGCCAAGAAATGCAAACCTGTTCACGCACTATCATTTTATACATATCAATCTTCATCTCAGTTTCGTTCATTCCAAGCTGAAAGAACTGAAGTAAATATTATCTTAACATTTAAACAAAATTCAACTAAAACAACAATATAAATTCAATTGAAACCAGAGATCAAGAAAAGAATTTTAACTTGCAAACTTTCGAGCCTGGTTCAAAGGAAGCTTTGTTCTTTCTTTTGGGAATCACTGTGAGTAACATTCACTTTAAAAACTTAAATATCCGAATTAATAGCAAATTTATATTTGGAAATGTTGAAAATTTTTCCTGTGTATATATATGAGGATGTGAATGTGTGCATGTCTGTATGCATGTGTATATCTCTGTTTCATGTTACAGAGCTTTAAAATAAGCAAAAAATTCAAATTCTCTTTAACTAATCTCGGTTAGGTTTAGTTTTCAGATCAGAAATGTTTGTTTAGACATAGATTAAGTTTCAAAAATAAATTTAAGTAAAATTAGTTAGAATTTTATCTAGAAAATGGAAAAGACAGTAAGAATTTTAAAACATGTTAAAATCAAACATTTTGATTTGATGATTCAAGTATATGACTTGAATCGACTTTGAAAACTATGATTTTTAAAAGGAAATTCAGAATTTATAGTGTTGTATCGAGTGAGGAAATCAGGGTTGACCAAAAAATGGTAATTTGGTGGTTTTGGTGATCCACTTGTTCTGGGAGGTCGGGATTCTTCCTGGAGGTGGAGGAGTGATATGAGATGGGGGGAAAATTGGCTGGATGGTGATCAAGAGGCTGTGGTGATGGCAGCGACTGTTTTCAGTTTGTAAACCTAGTTTTGACTAGGTTAAGTATTTTGATCGGTATGGCTTCTCAAGTTGATCGAGTGTAACAGGATTTTAGGTAATGGAAGTAGGTGGGTTGACGAAGGTTTGGCCGAGGTTGTAGAATCTCCAGTGGTCGGAGATTCGAGAACGAGGCTGTTTCCAGTTTGATGGGGTGGTTCTAGACTGTGTTCCAGGTTTGGGTTTGAACAGCTCGAATTCGATTTCGAGTATGGGATGGTGCTTTGATGATCGCGATGGGGTGTGGAGATGATTTTCGATATGTGAAGATCATCGGAGATGGCTGGAGTTGATCGGCGGCATAGTACAGGTGTACGGTGCACTTTCTTCTTTGCTGATGAGTTTGGTTGAGCAGAGGTTTTGTACTCGAGAATTTCTCGAGTAATTCAAGTGTTTGGCTCGAAGCAAGTTAGGATGGGCTCGAGTAGTTTGTGGGTGATAAGCCTATAGTATTTTAAACTAAAATAAATCTAAGTTTTTTTTTGAAAGTGGGCAGAAGAAAGGTTTGGTCTCGGGAATGTTTTGTGCAGACTCGAAGCAGATGTTAATTTGTCTCGGGAAGAACTCGGGTATTATGATTTCCAGTTTTTTTAAAACCTTTAACAATCTAAGTTAAATTGATTTCTAAATTTATTCTTTATCGAATAACGATTGATTGTGAAGCTAAAATGTGTAGTTAAAGGATTAATTAATTAATGATTTGGATTAATTAAATAAGTAATTAGAGGTTTAATTTAATTAAGGGTTAAAGGGTGCAATTAAGTGATTAAATAAGAATAATTACTTTGTGTAATTAAAGTTAATACTTTAGGTAATTACCTTTGAGGATTAATTAATGAAAGTAATTAGTGATAATCACTTATTGTAATAAATTAAGATAATTAATTTATTTTGATTTATTAATAAAGGTTACTTAATTAAAGAATAATTAAAATTAATTATGTAATTAACTTAAAGGTTAATTTAATTGAGGTGATTGATTAATGACTATTAAATTAATTAATGGTAAAGCTTAATTAATTTATTAAGAATAATTACTTATTTGAAATTAATTAGGATTAATTAATTGATAATTAATTCAAGGAGGATTAATTAACATATAATCAACCAGAATTAGTGATTAATTTAGTTTCAATTAATCAGATGATCAATTGACCTTATTTCTAGACGATTGTATTCTATTGAATGCTGTGAATTGTTTGAGATTCTCTACTGTGTGATGCTTTGTGATGTAAATTTGTTTTAATTCAAGCTGTGATGAATGTAATTTATTTTATCTGTGATGAATGTATATTATTTATCTATGAATTGGTAAATGGAAGATAAGCGTTATAGGAATATACCGCTTATCGATATTGATATGCTTAAATCTGTGATGATGTGATGATTTGTAATGTTGCACTACTGTGTGAAACCCCTGGACCACACTTTTACACACACAAATATGGATTCACGTGGAAATCGATTAAGTCACAAATGATTTAAATTTAATGTTTTTGAAATTGAAAATTTAATTTCAATTGATTTTGGAAATGGATTTGGGTTAAATGTTAAAGCTTTTGAAAAAGGAGTTTTCAAGATAAAAGTTATTTTGAATAACTTGGTAAAGCTTCCAATTTAAACAATTTGAATTCAAGATTTGAAATTGAATTCCATGGTTGAAAATTATGGGTTAAAAATGTGATACAAGTTATTAATGTGTTTTATATGGGTTTATAAACCATTTTAAAAGTATGGTTTCAGAATTTGAATTTAACCCAAGGACTTTAACTCGTATAAATGAATCAGATTTTCTGAAATGAAAACTATTTGTTTTCAAATAATAGAAGCTTTCATATAAGGAATGAATTTCCAATTTGTGTCAAAAGAATTTCAAGTTTGAAATGGAAATCTATGAATAGATCTTTGTGAAACTGGGTGAACTTTGTGAATTGAATCTGTTTGTTTTTAACAGATTTAAAATGGTGATTTGTTTAAACCATTCGAAATGAAATTGTTTTGAAAGCTATCAATTAAATCTTTGATTAAAAGATTTAATGAGTTAATCCAATTGAAGTGGAAATTGATTTGGAAAATCTTTGAATAGATCTTTGTGAAACTGGGTGAACTTTGCGAGATAAATCTTTTTTGTGTAAAAGATTAAAATGGTAATGTGTTTAAACCATTTGAAGAAATGTTTTGGGTAATAAGTGGTGACTTAACTATAATCCCATATCCTTATGTTTTGAAATATTGCGCTCATTATTCGATTTAGCCGGGAGAGGACTTTGTGTCATATAACCCATTCCGAATAATGATACGTCGTATATCGATTGCATTTGAAGACCGGTGGTGAAGACCGGATATTTTCGAAAACGAAAGTACAACTCGTCGAATGTCTCTACATCGATTGGTCCCCGATATAGAGACTCCATATGCGGTGGGAAGTCCGGACATAATTAGGGATTATCCGGATTGCAAGGGCTTCTTCGGAAGTGCTTTCGGTTCTCTTCGAACCCGGAACAGACTTGTATGGTTGTATGTCTGACACTACACTTTGAGATATAGAGCTGATTTCTTTCAAATACATTTCTGTTTGGTGGCGGAGATTTATTCTCTTAGCTTGACACCCTTCTCTGAGATGTACGAGCTCAAAGGTTTTGTAATTGAAGGTTATCAGTGATATACTCCCAATTTGGTAGTGTGGCATGATGAGTGCTGCTGTGTGTTGGTGATCATTTGTTGATCAAAGCATGGCTTTATGAAAAAGCGTAGCTTTGTGGAAGAGACCTCATCGGACCTCACACCCAAGAAATGGTCGAAACAGGAAAGATGCGGCAAGGTTATGAGGGTCGCGCCCTTTAGGCTATTACATTTCCTTCTGGGAAAAGGTGGTATGATGGTATCGAGCCCAGATGCTTTACCTGTGTGGTTGCTCAATCTCATTTACTATGTGGTTGTTGCTTTGTGATCGAGGCGCCTCGGATAAAGGTCCCAAAGGACCGGGGGGTGGCATACTCGAGTAGTAGTTACCTAGTTACAGAGGTAACCCGGCCTTGTGTTGGCAGAGATCCGGGTAGGTTCTCAGGACGTCCCTCCAGAGGCGTACCCATGTGGCAGTAGGAAGTTCCTTAGCCTGACCATTTGTTGTAAAATCCAAAGAAACAATACGAATCTTGTACGGTTTTAGTTGTATAACCTGCTATGGAATGTGGCGGTAACCTGCTATTGAACATAGCAGCTATAGTAGGCATACAATAATGGTTGTATGTTGGCTAAGATTAATATTATACTTTCGAAATGATTTTCTACACTATGCACTAATAGTAATAATATCGAATGATTTTGCGTAGTAAGCATTTTTGACTATCATAAGGAGAAATCTCCTCCAATTCTGCGTTTGCATTGTGTGTGTGGCGGGAGGCCTTATGGTAGTTTCATTTTCCAAAAAGCATTGTGGATTTCAATGTTTAAAATTCTTTTGTTGTTTGTTTAAAGACAAACTGTTTTTGTTACTCACACCGTTCCCATGACTGACTCGGAGTTTATTGTTCCCTTCCTAAACTCTGGGTGCCTACAATTTCCCACACGGGCAGTCTAGAGTTGGGTTTTTCAAATAGTCAGGTTTAGTAGATTAGTTGGAGCTAGTTCAGTTTTTGGAGTTCACGCATGACTGCACTTGCTTCTCTTGGTGAATCGTGATGGTGGTTCGAGCTGATGTTGGAGTTATTAGACTCATTCTCTTTTAAATATCATTTGGAGTTATCAGTTCTGTTGTTTCCGCTGTTACATTATTATTTGTCTCTGATATTGTTGTATCATATTGATATCATTGTTGTATATCATTCTGGATATTGTATTCGTTAGAGTTGTATATGATATCATTCATTTCTTTCTTCCGCTGTGTTGTTATACTTACTGTGTTATAAGCTCCGGCGAGCTAGATTCGGCGTTTGAATCTACGACATTTGAGTACAAGTGAAGTACGGATGCCGATTTTCGAAGGCCGAGTTCAGGATCGTTACAAGTGGTATCAGAGCTAAGGGTAAAACTTTAGCTATGGAGTATAACACAATAAGTAACTCATTAGAGATAGGGTGAAGTATACCCTAGAATGAGTAATCTCTAAGATATCCGTCCGTATACCTTAGTAAATTCTCTTACTATCCACTGATGGTAAGTATGAGTGCAAGAAGAGGATGAGATAGGGGACAGGGGAATACGACTATAAATGGTTAATACCCTGTAACAACAAGGAAGCAATATTTCTCTGTCAATCTCTTTTGGTAAACTTCTCTTTTCAATTCTTCGATGGTTCCTGGTAGATCCAGGAAGATGATTTGATATATTGGTATGGGACATAAACTCCAAATAGGTCAGAATTGTGTGTTTGGATGAATTAGTTGCTTTGGTTTCTATAGTTGATAGGTATACTTTAGTTCTAAACTGAAAGTTTTGAAATTGTATCCATATATCTGTCTATTTTTAGGTCCCAATATATTCTACGAATGGTTAGTTATCCCTTCAAACTAACCAATACCTCTCTATATTTCGTAGATCTGGATAACCCGAGTATCTTGTGAAGTGTTAAAACAGATTCGTACTTGTATCTATTATTTGTATTCTGATTTGGTAAGCAAAATGCAGAATAGATGCTCAGTTTGATTTGATGAAACATTCTTCATCTATTCTTTTGTTGTCTCCCTACTTTCAAATTTAGAGGACGAAATTCTTTTAAGGGGGGAAGGTTGTAACGACCCCGGATTTTATATATATTTAAATTGATAATTAATTTAGTTTTTGAATAAAAATTGTGAAATTAATCGATAAATTGATGCGAGTTTCCCCCGACTTCAAATAAATTATGTTAAATCAAATGAATTTAAATCTTAAATAAATGGTTTGAAAATAATTATAAAAATATAGACATTTGACACAAATATAATAATAAATAATTTTGAATTTAGAATTGATGGTTTAATAAATATTTGAGTTTATAAAAATATATTTACAAAATAATGAAACTAAATATATATCAAGAAACACAAGACAATAAAAAAAAGTAAAAATAATAATAAATATTTAAGCTAAAGATAGAAATAAATAAAAGAACTATATAATTCAAGAAAGAAAGAAAAATGAGGATAAGTATGAACAATTGTAAAAGAAAACAAGTAAACAAATAATACATTCAAGCAAGATAAACAAAAAATAAATATGAGTATGTAACTAATCCATCAGCCATAAGAAATATATATATATATATGAATGAAGCTTGCAAAAGAAGATACTAGTATTATATGTAAATTTGTACAAAGATAATTAATGCTTGTACACCACAATATCATTTCAGCCACAAGCAAGAAAAAAATCTCTGCCTCTTGTATAAACAAATAATATCACATTATAAAAATCTTGTATCAGCTAAGAAATGCAAACCTGTTCACGCACTATCTTTTTATACATATCAATCTTCATCTCAGTTTCGTTCATTCCAAGCTGAAAGAACTGAAGTAAATATTATCTTAACATTTAAACAAAATTCAACTAAAACAACAATATAAATTCAATTGAAACCAGAGATCGAGAAAAGAATTTCAACTTGAAAACTTTCAAGCCTGGTTCAAAGGAAGCTTTGTTCTTTCTTCTGGGAATCACTGTGAGTAACATTCACTTTAAAAACTTAAATATCCGAATTAGTAGCAAATTTATATTTGGAAATGTTGAAAATTGTTCCTGTGTATATATTTGAGGATGTGAATGTGTGCATGTCTATATGCATGTGTATATCTCTTTTTCATGTTACAGAGCTTTAAAATAAGCAAAAAATTCAAATTCTCTTTAACTAATCTTGGTTAGGTTTAGTTTTCAGATCAGAAATGTATGTTTAGACATAGATTAAGTTTCAAAAATAAATTTAAGATAAATTAGTTAGAATTTTATCTGGAAAATGGAAAAGACAGTAAGAATTTTAAAACATGTTAAAATCAAACATTTTGATTCGATGATTCAAGTATATGACTTGAATCGACTTTGAAAACTATGATTTTTAAAAGGAAATTTAGAATTTATAGTGTTGTATCGAGTGAGGAAATCGGGGTTGACCAAAAAATGGTAATTTGGTGGTTCTGGTGATCCACTTGTTCTGGGAGGTTGGGATTCTTCCTGGAGGTGGAGGAGTGATCGGAGATGGGGGGAAAAATGGCTGGATGGTGATCAAGAGGCTGTGGTGACGGCGGCGATTGTTTTCAGTTTGTAAACCTAGTTTTGACTAGGTTAAGTATTTTCATCGGTATGGCTTCTCAAGTTGATCGAGTGTAACAAGATTTTAGGTAATGGAAGTAGGTGGGTTGACAAAGGTTTGGCCGAGGTTGCAGAATCTCCGGTGGTCGGAGATTCGAGAACGAGGCTGTTTCCAGGTTTATGGGGTGGTTCCAGACTGTGTTCCAAGTTTAGGTTTGAATAGCACGAATTCGATTTCGAGTCTGGGATGGTGCTTTGATGATCGCGATGGGGTGTGGAGATGATTTTCGATATGTGAAGATCATCGGAGATGGCTGGAGTTGATCAGCGGCATAGTACAGGTGCACGGTGCACTTTTTTCTTTGCTGATGAGTTTGGTTGAGCAGAGGTTTTGTACTCGAGAATTTCTCGAGTAATTCAAGTGTTTGGCTCGAAGCAAGTTAGGATGGGCTCGAGTAGTTTGTGGGTGATAAGCCTATAGTATTTTAAACTAAAATAAATCTGAGTTTTTTTTTTTGAAAGTGGGAAGAAGAAAGGTTTGGTTTGGGGAATGTTTTGTGTAGACTCGAAGAAGATGTTAATTTGTCTCGGGAAGAACTCGGGTATTATGATTTCCAGTTTTTTTAAAACCTTTAACAATCTAAGTTAAATTGATTTCTAAATTTATTCTTTATCGAATAACGATTGATTGTGAAGCTAAAATGTGTAGTTAAAGGTTTAATTAATTAATGATTTGGATTAATTAAATAAGTAATTAGAGGTTTAATTTAATTAAGGGTTAAAGGGTGCAATTAAGTGATTAAATAAGAATAATTACTTTATGTAATTAAAGTTAATACTTTGGGTAATTACCTTTGAGGATTAATTAATGAAAGTAATTAGGGATAATCACTTATTGTAATAAATTAAGATAATTAATTTAATTTGATTTATTAATAAAGGTTAATTAATTAAAGAATAATTAAAATTAATTATGTAATTAACTTAAAGGTTAATTTAATTGAGGTGATTGATTAATGACTATTAAATTAATTAATGGTAAAGCTTAATTAATTTATTAAGAATAATTACTTATTTGAAATTAATTAGGATTAATTAATTGATAATTAATTCAAGGAGGATTAATTAACATATAATCAACCAGAATTAGTGATTAATTTAGTTTCAATTAATCAGATGATCAATTGACCTTATTTCTAGACGATTGTATTCTATTGAATGCTGTGAATTGTTTGAGATTCTATACTGTGTGATGCTTTGTGATGTAAATTTGTTTTAATTCAAGCTGTGATGAATGTAATTTATTTTATCTGTGATGAATGTATGTTATTTATCTATGAATTGGTAAATGGAAGATAAGCGTTATAGGAATATACCGCTTATCGATATTGATATGCTTAAATCTGTGATGATGTGATGATTTGTAATGTTGCACACTACTGTGTGAAACCCCTGGACCACACTTTTACACACACAAATATGGATTCACGTGGAAATCGATTAAGTCACAGATGATTTAAATTTAATGTTTTTGAAATTGAAAATTTAATTTCAATTGATTTTGGAAATGGATTTGGGTTAAATGTAAAGCTTTTGAAAAGGAGTTTTCAAGATAAAAGTTATTTTGAATAACTTGGTAAAGCTTCCAATTTAAACAATTTAAATTAAATTTGAATTCAAGATTTGAAATTGAATTCCATGGTCGAAAATTATGGGTTAAAAATGTGATACAAGTTATTAATGTGTTTTATATGGGTTTATAAACCATTTTAAAAGTATGGTTTGAGAATTTGAATTTAACCCAAGGACTTTAACTCGTATAAATGAATCAGATTTTCCGAAATGAACACTATTTGTTTTCAAATAATAGAAGCTTTTATATAAGGAATGAATTTCCAATTTGTGTCAAAAGAATTTCAAGTTTGAAATGGAAATCTATGAATAGATCTTTGTGAAACTGGGTGAACTTTGTGAATTGAATCTGTTTGTTTTTAACAGATTTAAAATGGTGATTTGTTTAAACCATTCGAAATGAAATTGTTTTGAAAGCTATCAATTAAATCTTTGATTTAAAGATTTAATGAGTTAATCCAATTGAAGTGGAAATTGATTTGGAAAATCTATGAATAGATCTTTGTGAAACTGGGTGAACTTTGCGAGATAAATCTTTTTTGTGTAAAAGATTAAAATGGTAATGTGTTTAAACCATTTGAAGAAAAGTTTTGGGTAATAAGTTGTGACTTAACTGTAATCCCATATCCATATGTTTTAAAATATTGCGCTCATTATTCGATTTAGCCGGGAGAGGACTTTGTGTCATATAACCCATTCTGAATAATGATACGTCATATATGGATTGCATTTGAAGACCGGTGGTGAAGGCCGGATATTTTCGAAACGAAAGGACAACTCGTCGAATGTCTCTAAATCGACTGGTCCCCGGTATAGAGACTCCATATGCGGTGGGAAGTCCGGACGTAATTAGGGATTATCCGGATTGCAAGGGCTTCTTCGGAAGTGCCTTCGGTTCTGTTCGAACCCGGAACAGACTTGTATGGTTGTATGTCTGACACTACACTTTGAGATAGAGAGCTGATTTCTTTCAAATACATTTTTGTTTGGTGGCGGAGTTTTTTCTCTTAACTTAACACCCTTCTCTGAGACGTACGAGCTCAGAGGTTATGTAATTGAAGGTTATCAGTGATATACTCCTAATTTGGTAGTGCAGCATGCTGAGTGCTGCTATGTGTTGGTGATCATTTGTTGATCAATGCATGGCTTTGTGAAAAAGCGTAGCTTTGTGGAAGAGACCTCATCGGACCTCACACCCCAGAAATGGTCGAAACAGGAAAGATGCGGCAAGGTTATGAGGGTTGCGCCCTTTAGAGTATGTCATTTCCTTCTGGGAAAAGGTGGTATCATGGCATGGAGCCCAGATGCTTTACCTGTGTGGTTGCATCAATCTCATTTACTGTGTGGTTGTTGCTTTGTGATCGAGGTGCCTCAGATAAAGGTCCCAAAGGACCGGAGGGTGGCATACTCGAGTAGTAGTTACCTAGTTACAGATGTAACCCGGCCTTGTGTTGGCAGAGATCCGGGTAGGTTCTCGGGACGTCCCTCCAGAGGCGTACCCATGTGGCAGTAGGAAGTTCCTTAGCTTGACCATTTGTTGTAAAATCCAAAGAAACAATACGAACCTTGTACGGTTTTAGTTGTATAACCTGCTATGGAATTTGGCGGTAACCTACTATTGAACATAGTAGCTATAGTAGGCATACAATAATGGTTGTATGTTGGCTAAGATTAATATTATACTTTCGAAATGATTTTCTACACTATGCACTAATAGTAATAATATCGAATGATTTTGCGTAGTAAGCATTTTTGACTATCATAAGGAGAAATCTCCTCCAATTCTGCGTTTTCATTGTGTGTGTGGCGGGAGGCCTTATGGTAGTTTCATTTTCCAAAAAGCATTGTGGATTTCAATGTTTAAAATTCTTTTGTTGTTTATTTAAAGATAAACTGTTTTTTTACTCACACCAGTCCTATGACTGACTCGGAGTTTATTGTTCCCTTCCTAAACTCTGGGTGCCCACAATTTCCCACACGGGCAGTCTAGAGTTGGGTTTTTCAGATAGTCAGGTTTAGTAGATTAGTTGGAGCTAGTTCAGTTTTTGTAGTTCACGCATGACTGCACTTGCTTCTCTTGGTGAAACGTGATGGTGGTTCGAGCTGATGTTGGAGTTGTTGGACTCATTCTCTTTTAAAGATCATTTGGAGTTATCAGTTTTGTTGTTTCCGCTGTAACAATATTATTTGTCTCTGATATTATTGTATCATATTAATATCATTGTTGTATATCATTTTGGATATTGTATTCGTTGGAGTTGTATATGATATCATTCATTTCTTTCTTTCATTGTGTTATACTTACTGTGTTATAAGCTCAAGCGAGCCAGATTCGGCGTTTGAATCTACGGCATTTGAGTATAAGTGAAGTACGGATGCCGATTTTCGAAGTCCGAGTTCAGGATCGTTACAATTTATGTGCGGCGTGGTCTTATGAGATATCCTTTATATTCAAACCGCGTATTTTGAGTTTCTCACACAAGTCCTATGACTGACACAGAGTTTATTTTCCTTTCCCTTAAACTCTGGTTGCCTTAATTTTCCCAAGTAACCTAGTAGTCGGGTTTAGTTATAAGAAATTTGGATGGAGCTCAAAGCATGGACTTAGAAGATTCTTCCAAAGATTGTTATCCATTTCCACCACACTCTTGTGCTACAGTATTTTGCATTTGTAAGGAAAGATATATATAACTGTCCATTTTTAACACTGATAAATGTATTTAAATTTTCGCTACAAAAAAATTATATTTTAAAATAATATACGTGACTATCTTTAATTGCTTTCTTACCCTTAATAATCTGCTTCTCCGGCACTTGGATTTGCGGCACGTGAATACCGAGGATGTATTAGTGTCGATTTTCGAGAGTCAAAGAAACGGGTCCTTATGCGAAGACTGTACGGTGGCATCATTTTAAAAATAGGAAAACTTGCTTTAAGAATGCCAAAACAACATTCGATGATATTCCGTAAAGATGAGAGGGCATAATTATATTGCTCCCTAACGGATTGTGGTGCCCTGTTTACTTCTATAAAGTCACTACGATGATTCTTTCTCCTCTGTCCGGAGGCAGAAAAATTGATGAAATTCGAGGAGTTAAAGGAGGAAAATTTGAAAGAAGGAGAAAAACGTGTAGAAGATGAAGAAAATAAAGTAAGCGAAAATGACGCCGATGATGAAAAGTACGAAAGTAAAGGAGATGAAATTCAAGAGCTTGGAGGAAATTTGATGTACGAACAAAAATATGAAGAAATGGACATGGAGAATGTTAAAGAAATAGAAATGATCAAAGAGGAAGCCAAAGTGGCAAGCGATGAATTTCAAGATCATGAAAACAAAGAGATGAGTAAAGCTTATATAATTTTGAACAAACCTATTTTTCAGGTAATGTCTTCTGAAATGACATTCAAAAGTGAAATTTGGAAAACAAACATAGAGATTGGATTGGTCAAAAACTACAATAGCGAAGTTATGAAAAAATCTAAAGATAAAATATATGCTTCATTCAAAATTTGTGACACTGGAACAAGGTGGAAGGTGGAACGCTTACTTTATGGAAACTTCTACTGTGGTGAAGAAGGACGAAATGAAAGAAGTAAAACAAGAATCTGCGAACTTGCATTGAAGATCTCAATGTTTGGCAAGAAGGTCAACGCAATGAAGAAAGTTTGATTAATATCTCTATTCCTATTGAAGCACGTGAAATACAAAGATTTCAAGCATTACATGGTATTGAAAAATCTAGTTTACGGGGGGTGTTGGAAATAAAGTTGATTTTCTTAATCTAGATTTTTCCATATAGGAAATATCTAGAATCTAGAATATATAGACTAATATATTTGAAATTTTAAGAGAGAATATTTAGGAGATATTTATGGAGAACCGTTAGATTGAGATAATCTCCATCGTTTATTTGTGATGTGAACTCCTATAAATAAAGGAGCATTCATGCATCTTGGATATAAGAAAAAAGTGAGAAAAATGTAGTAAGAAAAAATATATGAACTTTTGTAATAAAGTTTAGCAACAATAAAGACTTTCTCCTTATTAAGAAAATCCATTTTTTTCTTCTCCAACCTCTTATCTATCTTCTATTAAATTCAAATCTACTTGCCATTGAAGAAAACTTCCGACATGTTTATGGTGTTCTTCTACAAAACTGCACCATTGATTAAGCAAACGAAACCTCCCACTTAAAGCTACCTTCCAAGCAGCTATGGCTTTGTTTACAAAGATGCAGTTTTGTCCATTTTCACGGCAAATGAAGTATACAAAGCCATAAAACAACTAAATTGGGATGAATCTACAGATAAGTTTAGAGCTGACATGAGTTTGGAAATATTACCGATGATATCTTCCTTCGCATGTTCAATAGATTCCAACGATTTTGATAACATCTTAAGCTTAGACCTTAAATAAGCATGGTTTTGTGAAGAATTCTTGCAAGGTGGTTTATTCATTTAAATAAATGTACTAACAAATAAAACTGGCTTTTGTTCAAAATCAAAATAAGTATGTTTCTTTTTTTCGTATTATTTTGTTAATTTTTTTGATTTAATACTACTAAAAAATGAATATCAATTAAATATATTGATTTAATGATATAAAATTTACGATTTGTTAATTTTGTTAGGCAAGTTTTTACAGAGGTAAATTTGAATTCGATATCTCAAGTTTGATACATTTGACTTAATAAATAATACGAAGTTTTAGTTTCAAATATTCATCGAGAAAGGAAAAAGAATCTATCTAAGATTGAAATTCTAACAATAAAGAATCAATATATTATATGCAATATGAAGCTGCAATAAATATCAAAGTATTCTTCAGGGATGAATGCAACAAAGAAATTTATTGACAACATTTTGAGTTACAAATCAAAGAAAATGATGAATGTGAAAATAAAATTTAAATTATGGGAAACAGTATTGTTAGGTCGAGTTTTTATTAAAAATATTTAGTTTTAAACCATTATGTCATATATAAATAATTGATGTCTATGATAAAACGCAAAAAAGAAAAAAATATATCTAAAATTAATAGTTCGTAAGTGTAAATTTATTATTTTTGTGTTAGTAAGCGTAAATCTACAATATTCGCAAACATTCATTTGTAAAACGTTAACTTCGTGAATCTAAAATATAAATATAGTCAAATGTACTTAATCGAGTCATATATTTTATATATGTAGTTATAAATATCATATATATTATTAATTCAATATTAGAAAAAATATTTTAAAAATATTAGTATTAAAATAATATTCTAAAATTTCAGTAAATTTGGCATTAAACATAAAAGATTTTTATGTTATAATTTAATGTGTATCTTAAAAATAATATTTTCTAATTGTAAAGTAAGTGAGATCATTGAAATATGATGCATGTTATATTCAATATAGTTTTTGACTAAATCATATTTATTAAGTAATTATAAGTAATTATATTGAAAATGAAAAAGAGTGAAATGTTGGTACACGAATTTGAATTTTATGACTTATGCACATATACAGTTGGTAATGTAATGTCTTTTTTGGAAGAAAATATTATGCTGACTTGAATGTAAAACGACGAGCAAAACTTAAAAGAAATGATTATATATAAATGACAAATTATAAGATTTGAATGCAAAATATCTAGAGAAGACCAATGAATTTGCTAGAATGAATGGGACTTCTAAATGGTACATTATTATTATTATTTAATAGATAGATTTCCATAATCGTGCTTCAACAACCCCATTAATGCTACATTAATTCAACCTTATCCAATTACATATACGCATAATAACTTACGTGCTAGCTTACGCACTCACACTAAGTAAAAGACCACACAAGGAAAATTAGAAGTGACAATTATAACAATTAAAATATCGAGTAAATTAACGACACTATTTCTACTAAAATTCAGTATTAATTGTTGGACATAAAAAAATATAAAATAATATTTCTAGAGTAAATGAAATAACAATAAGTTATTTCTTTATTAAACAAATTGTGAAATTAGTATTTTAGATTTTCCAAATAAAGAATCCAACATACAGCATCGAAATCTCCAAAAAAAAGACTTGAAAAAACTCTAAATAACACATTCTACAATTTGAAATATTGTCCATGGTCATAAGAATCAAGTAAAACTTCTAATCACAAATAAGAAACTTTGGTCTCTTGATAACAGTAAAAACAGTTATATGTTTAAAAACTATTCAATTCTTTTCGTTGGATAGACAATCTTTATTACCAAGGCGAAGGTGATGAAATTTGCAAATAACCAAACAAATTTTGCAAGCTGACATCTTCTTGATAGATTACAGGGTCATTCTTGGCAAATGCTTTGGAGCAACCAATATTCTTGCGAGATAAGTAGTGTCTGGCTCGCTTAGTTTTCATTAACTGCTCTAAATGTTTGAAATTATTATTGAATGAAGATGCAGGAGTAGCTTGACAATGCATATCAGAATCTGCGATGCACTTTCTTTTACACCCTGCTTGTAAGTTCAATCCAACAAAGGTATCTGTTATTCCAAGCAATTCATTGTCTTCAAAACCATAGCATTTGTTGGATTTGTTTACTTTGTACATGTGGTCGACAAAGTCATCAATAAGAACAGACCAAGCATCTTCTGGATTATAACCTTCTAGATTTTCATTTACACATCGACTAAAGACCAAAATTTGGTTCCATGTATCCTCGGTTATATTGTGTTTATGGTGTTCTACCAAAAAATTACACCATTGATTAAGCAAACGAAACCTACCATTCAAAACTACCTTCCAAGCAACAATGGCTTTGTTTACAGAGATGCACTTTTGTCCATTTTCACGGCAAATGAAGTATACAAATCCATAAAAACATTTAAATTGGGATGAATCTACAGACAAGTTTAGAGTTGACATGAGTTTGGAAATGTTACTGATGATATCTTCTTTTGCAGGTTCAATAGATTCCAACGATTTTGACAATATCTTAAGCTTATCCCTTAAATAAGCATGGCTGTCGGAGGAAAATACGTCGCAATACAGTTTGTAGACCTCAAAAATATTGAAGGTAGTAGAAACCATACTTGCACAAGCAGGATCTAGGGTGTTAATCGGATTCTTATTTGAAGTATAATGAAACCTTAATTGAATAAATTTGAAAATAGGTTGGGTATGATGATC
This sequence comes from Allium fistulosum, assembly GCA_030737815.1. Lineage (NCBI taxonomy): Eukaryota > Viridiplantae > Streptophyta > Magnoliopsida > Asparagales > Amaryllidaceae > Allium > Allium fistulosum. The sequence continues at coordinate 152,461,775 of CM060906.1, read as the reverse complement.
ATATCAAATCTACAAATTTTTGGATGTAAGTGGGTTTTTCCTCTCTTCCTATAATTCCACTTTTATAAAGAGAAAACAATAATGTTTGTTTCACGTTCACAAAAATAGAATTAATATTTATTAGTCTTTCCACTTTTGTAATTTGTATTAATGTGCATTAATAACCCAATTAATGCTGAATTAATCTAACCCCATCAAGATACAAAGACAAATAAAGCTTACATACAAACTTACATATTCACAAACACCTTTTTGAAACCAAATATGATCAAGCAATGGCTACACGAAAGTAAAGACTAAAAATGTATGCTTAAAAGTACAAGCTATGACTAATATGGTATTGACAACAACAATGACACTGTTCCTAGGAACTTTTAGTATTAATTACCAGACAATCAAAATACAAATAATATTTATACAATAAAAGAAAACAATGGGTTGTTTAACTATTTAACAACATGCAGAATTGGTATTGTTGCTTAATTTTCTATAGAAATCCTAAAATCAAAGAAAATCTCTAGGAATAGAATTAACATTTATTACTCCTTCCATTTGTAGTCCTAACTTTTGATTCAAAACAAGCCAATAAATACAACATTAAGTAAATCTGCCCAAGTTTTCTCAAAATAACCTCGCTATGCAAACTTGATATTTTTGCCAAGTAGATAAAACAATGATGTCTAGCGATTCTCCTTAGGTAACTTTTTTAAACTTTTCTTATCTACATTTTTATTTGAAAGAATTAAGAAAAATAACAAACTTGAGATAAATTTTTGTTCAAGGCGATAAGTTTAAAATTTAGGTACATTTGAGACAATGAGTTTTTCCTCTCCAGAACACTTTCAGCAAACTTCGACTTGTAATCCCTTGCCATTGCGCCATTATCCATCACGACGACCGCACCTTACCGTTATCCCAAACAAATCACTACTACCTTTACCTCTAATCACCTTTGTAGTTCCCAAAGCGCCTAAAGCATGTCGCCTATATGGTCGGTCAGGTGCATTATGCAACATTCATTTAAGAAAAATTACAAAAAAAGAAATCCTTATCTATATTATTATATTATTACTGAGTTGCATTTCAAGAGTGCACAAGCCCCTTCAATATTTCCTGAACCACACAGTCGCATTTTTATCCTATATTCATTGTTTTGTCCCGTTCTTATCAAAGACCATTTTAGATCGCTCTCCCATTTCTCTTTTCTCATCCTAGCCCACTAGGCTTGTTTCTCCTTTTATACTAAAGAAAATTTCTTCCGTCTTTTGATTTTTAGAGGAAAAAATTGTTCGCCTGTCATTACCGTAAAAAATCATGTCATCACTCCCTTCTTCCCCAATTTTTCATCCATTCATTCTTTTTCTTTTTTCTAGGTTTTAATTTCCAGATTTAGGGTTTCCAACTCTTCCCCCAGATCCTTCCCTAAATGAACATTTTTAACAACGTGCGGAAAGTCTAGAAAACATGTTCAATGGCAAGGCATTGAACTCCACTCTCGATCCATTTGAGCACCTCTTAAAATTTGGTATTCTTTTTTCATGTGTTGTTTTTTATTTTTCCATTCAATGAATTTAATCTCCTTTACAAAAATTTTATGGTGGTTAAATTAGTCTCTTCTCATGTTAAGTCGTTATTTTGATGTAACGAACGCGATTTTTCGTCGCTCGAAAATCGACATTAATACATTCACTGTATCAACTGCCGAGCAATCGAATGCCGGAAAACCGAATTGTTATGGAGAAAAAGAAGAGATAGAAGAAAACAGAAGAAAAGAGAAAGAAGAAATAACAAAAACACAGAAATAGAAACAATATCAGAATCTCACATTCGCAGCGGAACAACATATAATAGATAAATGAATAATCTTTAAATCAAAGAACTATATCATTTTATACATTACATCATCATCAAAGTTTACAACAACAGTATACAACACAACTGGACAGTTATATGAACTTGTCCATATACAGAATACACAGCGGAATAATATTATCATATACAAGTGGTACGTCTCGCCATCCAGCTCGCCACTAAGCTCCACAGCACTCCAAAATCCAAAATAATCTGATAACCTAACTCTAGACTGCCCGTGTGGAAAATGATGGGCACCCAGAGTTTAGGAAGGAAACAATAAACTCCGAGTCAGTCATGGTGACTGGTGTGAGAACTTAAAACAGTTTATCTTTAAAACAAATAGTAGGAAGATTTAAAGTAAATTTCGCAATGCTTTTGGAAAATGAGACTACCATAAGGCCTCCCGCACACACACACAATGCAAACGCAGAATCGGAGGAGATTTCTCCTTATGATAGTCAAAGATGCTTGATGCGCAAAATCAAATCATTTTTGATATTATTATTAGTGCATAGTGTAGAAAAATCATTTCGAAAGTATAATATAAATCTTAGCCAGCATAGGCATTCCGCACTTATGCCTACTATAGCTACTATGTTCAATAGCAGGTTACCGCCACATTCCATAGCAGGTAATACAACTAAAACCGTACAAGGTTCGTATTGTTTCTTTGGATTTTCCAACAAATGGTCAGGCTAAGGAACTTCCTTTCCTCTTGCCGAATGGGATCGCCTCTGGCTGGACGTCCCGAGAGACAAACTGCTCTCTGCCAAACAAGGCCGGGTTACCCCTGTAACAGGTAACTCACGAATATTGCATCACCCGGTCCTTTGGGACCTTTATCCGAGCGCTCGGTAACCATCATCACACGTAATAAATAAGTGTATCCACATGAGTAAGTATCTGGGCTCCATACCATGATACCACCCCTTTCCAGAAGGAAATGACATACCCTAAAGGGCGCGACCCTCATAACCTTGCCGCAACATTCCTGTTTCGACCATTTCCGGGTTGTTGAGGCACTGACGAAGTCTCGTCCACAAAGCTACGCTTTTTCACAAAAGCTATGCTTTAGGTCGAACAAATGATCAACCTATGATCACAAAGATAAATGATCAAATAAATGATCATATCACAAATGATCAAACACTGATCATTTCACAGCAACACTCAGCATGTCACATTAACAAATTGGGAGTATATCGCTGATAACCTTCAACTACATAACCTCTGAGCTCGTACGTCTCAGAGAAGGGTGTTAAGCTAAGAGAATAAATTCTCCGCCACCGACAGAAATGTATTTGAAAGAAATCAGCTTTATATCTCAATTTGTAATGTCAGACATACAATCCATACAAGTCTGTTCCGGGATCGAACAGAACCGAAGGCACTTCTCACGAAGCCCTTGCAAATTCAGATAATTTTCAATCACGTCCGGACTTCCCATCACTAAGGATGATAAAACCTCTAAATCGAAGATCAGTCGATGTAGAGTAACTCGACGGTAATCCTTCCGTTTTCAAAAATATCCGGTCTTCAACACCGGTCATCAAATGCGATTCATAACGACGTATCACATATTCGGAATGGGTTATACAACCCCATGGTCCTTTCTCGGCTAACCCGAATAGTGAGCGCTTATTCAAAAATAAGTGTGGCATTCAAATTCATTCAATTCACAACAATTACCTATTCAAGGTAATTATTGATAGTCGGTTATTTAACTATCAATAAAGATGCGCAACATCATCAGATTCCAAATAATTTTCCAAATTATTTATCTTCCAAAAATATCTTTACAAGATATATAATTTCCACACTTCAACTATTTGAAAACAATTTCAAATCAATTTCCACATTTCAATTTATCTTCGAAGATAAAATCTCAAAACATTTCACTTCATATTGGAAAAACATTTCCATACCTATTTAATAATAGGTAATTCACAAATCCATTTATTTTCAACATTTGAAAATACTCAATATACTTAAATCAAAATTAAGTATATATTTCATTCTTTAAGGAAATCATTCAAATAAACACATCTATTTGAGTCAAAACGAATGTTACGTAAAACATTGTTACAACAACCCAAAATCACTAGTATAGGGATTCGAAATTTAGATAGATATATAAATCCTAATACTATATAAACCATTTCCTTTCGGAAACCATTTACTATAACAACAGTGTTATAGTCCACCATTTCCTTATTCCTCGAAACGTCTATTTCAACAATAAATGTTTAAATCTATATTTCGATACTTAACACGTTTTAAAACATCTTTTAAAACAATTTTTTCATTTCATAATATCACTTTTCCAAAACATATCCATTTTATCCAATAATATATTCACTGTCCAAAATCGTGAATATACTTTATTATCCAAATTCAATATTTCCACACATTTTATTTAAAGGATTATCCACTGTCCAAAATCGTGGATATAATTCCTTTAATTAGCTTCTATAATTCACTTATCAAAATAAGTGATTTTGAATTCATAAACAATGTTTATAAATTCCAATTCTATTTATAAAACTTCGATTTATAAAAATCCTTGAATTAACAAATTCGATTTATAACTCAAATTTTTATACCAAAAATCCATATTATAAGTTAAATACTTATAATTCATTTATTTGCAAAAATCATTCTTTTAAAACTTCACAAGTTATAAATCTTATTACTTATAAGATTTTATTTATAACCTTATTTTTAATATTAACAGAACTCCTTTTAGAATTATATTATTTCGATTTTAACACTTATAAAAACTCATTTTATAACTCTAGTATTCTTAACTTATAAAATATCAATTTTATAAATCTTTTATATAAATCGTTCATAATAATTCAAAAATCCCAATTTAAAATCAAACTCGTTATTTTTAAACTTCAAAAATGGATCCGATGATGCAACAGCACCAAATAGTCAATCACAACATCCAAACATCATATACCATCATATGATAATAGAATATATAACAATATTTGTAAATAAATCACTACGGTGAGGAATCCAGTTGGATCCCTCCAACCTGTTTCCCTGCATCCAAAAATGTTAGCACAATACCAATTCCGCTCTAGTACGGAATTATCGCGGTATATGGATTTAATAAATATTATCCGCTATTATGCGGCGCAATAGGGTCTCATCCGCTACACAAGGCGGGAAATAAATCAATTCAATATATACATATGCCAATATGTATATATTGCTATATATATAATACCAATTTCACTTCAATGTGAAATATTTGCGGTATATGTTTTTAATAATTAACATCCGCTTAATAACGGCGTATAATGTCTATTTATCACCATATAAATAGCAATCATCATTTAATTCACACAATCAGCACTATCAATAATTTTAAATCTCAACTATTTAAAATTTAAATCGAAACAAAACATTCGATTGAGTGAGGAGTTCTCACCTTGATTTCAATTTCGTTCCAGCTTTTATTTCGAATAAAATTAAACAGACGTTTAATTTCACCCGAAATTCACACTAGCTTCAAATTGCTCCAATTCAGTTCCATAGTGTAGTATTCGACGATACGATTCCAACGCCACTTGTTTCGTCAATTTTCGATCTCGTATGAAAGAGATACATCGTTTTAAAGATACACAAGTTTAAATTTTAATTAATAATTACAAATTCTTTTTAATATTTACAACCTTTAATCTCTGCCGTTCAAAAATTGAAACCCAGATCTAGGCCACACGTACATGCTTCTCCCCCACGTTCGTTCTCTTCCAGGTAGAGACGCACCCGAACCCAACCAAACTCCACAACCCTAATACACGCCACCACTTCGTCAACATATACCTCGATCAAGACATACCAAATTGAAGCCACTAGCAAGCTCCACCTTCGCCGCTAGTATTATAGAGCTCGGTCCCCTGTGGCTCTCGAAAAACGTGCCTAAACAACGGGCGAACGGAAGCAATTTTCTCCCTCCACGTTGCTCGAGATTCGATCACGACCGTTCAGATTGACGTACTTGTTGAGATCTTCATTTTTGCAGTTGGAAGTTTCGCTTGATTGTTAATGGATTGGTCGGGATTTGAGGGAGAAGAAGAGATAGTCTCGGCCATTAAAACTGATAGTGGCGGCTGTAAAGAAGGATAGGGTTTTGTTTGTTAACGTATAGATATATATATATACGTATATAAATAATGTTAAATTCATTTTAAAACGACTTTTCCAAACGATCTCCAAATTACACGTGCCGCCTGGCGTTCGTAAGGTTTACCCCGCGTTCCGAACACAATGGAACGTGTTTCGGAGGCTAATTTGGTCATCTATGCGAGTTACGGAATTAAACAGTCAAATTTAAATCAAATCGATTTAAACCGATTTCGATGCGTTTTGGCTTGCCCCGGACAAACGATAAATCCAATTGACACGAAATTTGAAACCATATAATAATATCACATTACGGATCCGATGAAACTGGTTTCGTCAAAATTCGAGACTTTTTGAAAAATGACTATTTTAACTCGCCAAATTAATATTAAAACAATTTCGATGCGTTTCGAGCTGCCACAGTCAAACGACAATTCCGATTGCTACGAAAATTGAAATCCGATAATAACAAACTATTACGAATCCAATGGAACTAGTTTCGTCCAATTCTGAGACTGTCCCAAAAATGACTAATTTCACTAGTCAATTAAATATTAAAATATTCAATTTTCACAAATTTACTTTAAATTCAATTTTAAAAGTTCTATAACATCTCTATAACTTCAGTATGATTAAATAAAATTTCACAAATCATTTTTAATCACATTTAATCTAGATTTCAATTATTTCTGGAGTTTAACTATTAAATTATCGATTTAATTGTCAAATAAAATCCAATATTCAAAAAATAAATTATTCGACTCATAAATTTCAGTTATTAATATTTAAAATCAATTAAATACTCGAATTTTAATTAATATAAATTCTGGGTCGTTACATTTGATCTTCTAATCTTCGCTAAATGGAATCTGAAACCTTAATAATATTTTGCTGATCTTTGTTATTATTATTTACTTAAACAAAGGTGATTGCTGACTAATAATGACGAAGTAGAATCTTACATGATTTTGCTGAAGGAGAAAGGGTTACTATTAGTTGACAAAAGTATTCCCATTTTCCGGTTTTGTAGATTTATTAATGTTATTAATAACAAATAGGAAGAAGGATGATAAAGATCTTAAATTAGGCAATCGAATTAGATAATTCATATTTTCTTGCATTTTGTTATCAAGGCAGTGAACATGGTTATATGAGCTTGCTTGTAAAAAATATTATATATATATATAATTGTACCAATATGATTTTATATCATGCCTCAGCCTTAATATATTTCATGCTTCTCACTCCTCTAATTTTAGAAATTATTCAACTGCTAATGAGCTAAAATTTTGTCTTTGTTTTTAATGATAGGTCAACCGAATGATTTCGAAGTAGCATGAAAAAAATTTAGACTATCCAAATTATATACTAAAAGATTGGACTTAAATGTACTGTAGCCTTATGACTATTGGTTATTCATCAATTGTAACATTCAAACCACATAGACACACATATACTTCTAAGAACATTGCAACCAATTCTATGATCGGGGAAAGGCACTGAGATTTTTCCTAGAATTTATTTTACATCGCTAAGTTTTTGTCAATGTAGTTGTAATTTGAATAGCTACATTGGGTATCCTTTTTTCCCATTTGTTATCCATCTCATATAGTTGTCTTCAATACTGGAAACAATTGAATTTTTTGCTATGAAAATAGGGAGGAGCTAAGAGTGCGCAGCTTATTGGCCAAGCGGTATCAAAAACCTTGCATTTATTACTCCAAATAGTTGCAGGAGAGAATGCTAATGTACTTTCCAACTCAACCGACCTCTTCTACCTGAACTCAAATGAGTTGCAGAATTGTGTTAGTAAGTTAATTTACTTAATAAAATATATTTTTACTATTATTTTGAAAATTTGTTTCGTGTTTCTACAATACATTAACTTTTTTATACTCAAAACATGTTTTGAATATGAAAACTGTGTGAATTAATATAGTAAAACATTACATTTTCCTCATCCAACTAAAATCTACTAATCTGATAAGATATAGTGTATAGTTTTGTTTAGTTAATTTTCCAAAATTATCAATTATCTTTTTATTTAGAACTAATTTTACCGCATTTATCCAGTTAACCATGTATCAAAAATGGTTCATATAGGAATCATGATCGAATTTTTTTTTGTCATTTGATATTATCAATTATGCATGGAAATCTTCCTATTGATTGTGTCCTTTTTTTTTACATTTTCCATGTTTTATTTACATCCTAATAACAACATAAACATTTCTTTTGGATATATAATTGTGATTGGTAATGACAGCATGGCAAACAGTTTACAGTTCTTTTTTTACATTATAATATTGTTAAATTAATGCATATTTTGATTTCATTTAAGGAAAAGGGAGAGATTTGACAATTATACCAGCTTTTGTTCATCGATGAATTAACGTGCTCTATTTTAATGAAACGATGTAGAGTTTTGGATTTTGCAACTTATTTTGGGATCTTTTGTCATTATGTCTAAATAAAAATAGAATTAAATTAGTATATCAAAGAGCTTAATATTGTTGACAATATGTTCATATGTAAATAGGTTTGTAGTTAGTTTAGTTTAGGATTTGTGGATTGGTTTTCTTTGCAAAGAAATAATATATTTTCAACATTCAATTAATCATGTTGCATAATTTCAATAGCGAAATTTGGCATGAACAAAAATCATAGAGAATAAGCTTCTTGGTATGGTAGGTTGCACTTAAACAAAACATGGAATCTATCTTCATACATTTACTATTGTAATTTTTTAAATATGTCATATGTTTTCATGTATTACTAATTTAAATTAAATTTAAAATTCTATCATTAGTCTTTACAACTGTGTATTTTCTCTCTCGAAGACATAAGTAGATTCTAGCAACGTTGTTGCTAGACTAATTTACAAATGAGAATTACAGTAGAATTTTAATTTGTAATAGAAAATCCTCTATTTTTATGCTTACATCTGCCACTACACATATCTAAATTATTTTAGCATATTATTTGTTTCCTCATTTACCGTTTCCTTCTATAATCAAATCTATCCGGGATTGAAAATTTCACTGTACACATACAATTTTTTATTACAAGAAAAGAGTCACAGGTCCCTATTTTTGATGTTGTTATACAAAAAGTCCCTGCAGAAATGAATATGTAAATTTGGTCCCTATTTTTCAAAAAAAAAAGCAAAGTGTCTTGCACTTTTCTAATTTTGAAATATTTTTCGAAATTTTCGAAATTTCGAAAATTTTGAAAATTTTGAAAAGCGCAAGTTAACTTGCACTTTCTATCAGAAAAGCGCAAGCTAGTTTGCGCTTTTTAATTTTGAATTTTTTTTGAAAATTTTAAAACTTTTAAATTTTTTGAAAAGCGCAAGGTAACTTGTGCTTTCTATCAGGAAAGCGCAAGCTAGTTTGAGCTTTCTGATTTTAAAAATTTTGAAATTTTAAAAAGCGCAAGATAACTTGCGTTTTCTGATTTAGAAAAAAACAGGGACTTAATTTACATACTTATTTCTATAGGGACTTTTATTGTAACACCGTCAGAAATAGTGACCTTTCGTGCAAAGTCTCTTTTTATTAAATTAGAGATCTTAGGCTAACGTTTACTTATTCATATATTACCATTTATATCCAAGCATCCATCATTTTATATGGTTTCTTTCTATCATTATTTTTTTCGAAGGATATAACGGACAAGCATCATGATTTTTGCAATTTACACTTATTATTATCTTATAATGGACCGAATATCCCACCAAATACTTTTCTAAGGTGACTATAATTATCGATGTATATATCTTAGTAATGTATAATTATTAATTTGGTTCCATTATAAAATTAGTTCATAATAAAGTATGTCAACATTTGAAGATATTTTTATAGTAGTTAGGAGGATTATATAGGCATTCAATAATGAATAAGTTCGCTCTATCAACTACATTAGTTAGGTTGATTATATAGAGGCAGAAATTGTGGTTAAACGAAGAGTTTCTATATTAATAATTAGTTGGTTGTTTCCAAAAGCATAACCTCATTTTTGCTCAACCTACCTTCTGATTAAAGTTACTTTATAAATTTTCTTCCACTCACATGCATTGTGATCTTTTTCCATATTGCTCTTTAGTGGTTGACATACTTACAAACAAAACATAAATGAATTATCCACAATTGGTTTCTTAACAAAACACAAATGTATTCTCCACGGTTGGTTTTTGTTATTGTAATTTTCACAATATTGCTTGAATTATCAATACGTTCATATGTACATATTTGCGAGTTTACAATTAAAGTAATAGAATTGGTCTTAGTGATAGCAGCATCCAACGTGTAGTTTTAAAAAATGGTTATAAATATATTGACATTAAGAATCTACATTGTCAGGTTTGTTTATCCCAAAATTATGGATTTAATAACTGTATTGTATAGATATCAATAAATCAAAATTTATTTTGTATTAATTATCAATCACGACTTCAAGGTTTTGGTAGCAAGTACATCCCATCGGATATTTACTTTCTACAGATGACATGATATTTCCTTAATTTCTGATTCCATAAAAAAAATCAATATCCAAAGATAATTGAAATCAAACATGCGGCAGTAACTTTAGAGCAAATAAATTTTTAAAAACTCAAAATAATATATAGAAAGCAATTTACCTCCATTTATATAAGTACATTTTCCAATTTCCATATAAACCAGGACAATTTATACGAGTACATTTTCCATTTTCCTTAAAAATAAGGATACTTGACTAAGATATAAATGCATATCACTAATGTCTTCTTCATCTATTTTACATTTATACCTATCTTTAACCTTTCATTTGTTTTTAAATTTTCACCACTAAAGATGTGAAGATAATCTTTCTTGCCACTGTTTTTTGGATTTAGGACATTGCCCTGGAAGCACTTATTCTATTTTATGAATAATAATATTTAAACATAGTAAGATTATTTAGTTTATTAAAGAGCAGTATTATATATTTCTAATTTCATAAGCACTGAATAACTCTCGAGTTCGTATCCTCAATATGGAAATTAAAACGGCCTTTGCTTGATAAAATATGTATCCTAGATCCTAATTTATTTATTTTAATGAGACAGTTAGTAATATATTACTAACTATTTCATCACATAACTATATACATTCATAAGAATAATAATGGTTATTATCATATAACTACCTAAGTGTGAATCTACTTAAATATCCCATTTTTAATAAATATGAAGTAAATGCTTGATAATAACTCAAATTCTGGATCAAAGTAGTATGTATAAAATTAGTAATGAATTCTACAATGTTCCAAATGTATATTGGATGCCTTCATTTGATTATTGCTTCATGAATAAGGTACATTCAAGTCAATTTTTCATTTCTTTTAATACAAATCCAAGATTTCACTCATCATATTTATTAGTCATTTGTAATTAACAGTGGTTTCGCATAATGTTTTTATTTCTGCAACAATGAAATTTTAGGTGGCTAAGTAGTTAGTGCTTTGTTGATCATTATTAAATCCTTCTCAAATAGTGGATGATTTCATTTATATAAGCAATTGTAATGAATTTTATCTGGTAACTATTGTTGATGCATGGAAAATCTATAGTACCATGCTTGGATTTGACACTTTCTCCAAAGAAAGCAGTGTATTGAACAATGCTTGCTTTAGAAAGCGGTATAAGCTCTATTGATTTATTTTGTCATTTCATAATTTTCATGCATTAAGTTTTTGTTGTGTGTTTATTTGTTCTTTGTATGTTCTAAAATGTTCAACAATATATTAAAAAGCAGCTTTGGAAATGTAGTAATGTATTGCAAAGTAAAATTACTTTGTTCATCATTTGTTGCTTTGATTTAGAGCAATACTATTCACACCATAAAAATGACTGAAAATTATTCGATTTCAATCAACGATACAAAGTGTGTCTATTCTTTAGTTCTTCAGTAGCACAAAGCGTGTTTGAATGAAAAAAACATGAAGAAACTTTCGAATGGAGGTACGAAACCTGTAACGAAGAGCAGACATGCTTTGTACCACCGATTGAAAATTGAGTAATTTTTGGTAACTTTTATGGTGTGAATGAGAAGGATTTATATGATTGAAGGGGGGGACCATTACATTGCACTTTATTTTTTTTTCCCTTAGCATGTTTTTTCATTTTCTTTTTTTCTTTTTAACATTCTTAATTGATGTCAATCGGTTTCGATCTCAAGGTCTCTAAATCCATCTTCCATTAGCAAGTTCTTTTTTTCTAAGATTAATTTGTAAGAGATACAACTCTATATTTGAATATATATGATATTTATAGAAATAGAGTTCCGTGTAGCTACTGAGACAAAAGCATTACATGAAAAGTTGAGGGAAAGGCTTAACGATAGGTATGTTAATGTATGTGTCCTTTGTTATTTTATTTGAAATTTATATTTTATAATTTGATAACGATATTTAGAGATCATTTTAAACTGCTAGATTGTTGATGTGCCTTTAAAGCATGTTTTGGGAGTAAAAGACAAAATTAGTGCTAAAAGCTGCTGTGAACAAAATCAACCATTAACCAAATTCTGAAATCTGTAGAGGAAAAAAATAAACATGAATGTTTATATCAGTTTCCTTGCACATTTTCATGAGTTGATCTAAGATCGTCTTCGGAGTGGTGCTTTATGCATGGTGTTTAAACAAGTGCATAAAGGATGACATCATTTGTCTTATGCTTAGTTTTCAGTTTTAAATTTAGAATAATTGATTGATGATGCAGATGCTACAACAAGTGGATAAAATGTCTAGCTCTAACTCGAAGCTAAGCTAGAAGTATTGTTCGGTTATAAACCATGCACAACCGAACCTCAATTAAAAATTCAACGTGAGATGCAAATGTGAGATCTTTCTCAGCTGTTGTATCTAAAATTCATCTGTCATGGGTAATACAATTTGTATATTGAACAACTGTATATTTATTGAAAAACTGTACTAAATAGATTTATTGTTATATAAATGAAATACAGAAAGTATAAAAGTTTGCATTTATCTAAAATTGTGGTGAACATCGAACTGTTTCCTTATGTATTTCACTATGATTATTTTCAATATCGTATAATTATGGTTTAAATTTCTATTACTTGCTATATCTTTTGTTTCCTTATGTTATTTACATTCTATTCCTTATGTCAATGATATTCCTGTTTTTCTATTTGCTATGTAACTACAATATTTTTACCACTCCCGTGTGCGAAGCACGGGTTTATACTAGTTTCACTTAAGCACAAACTTTTTCCTTACGTCATTTATAATGTAAGTTGTATATTAAATCAAATTTAACACTCATTATTTTGATTAAGTGAAAAATTCCTTTGTCGGTTGATTAATAATCAGAATATTATTTAAATAATAATGTTGTTATTTGTTCATATTCGAACAATATATGTACAAAATTAAGTAATATGATATGTGATGAGTTTTAGATTCTTAATATCCAAATTTGTGCAAATGCATATGTAATAGTAATAATGATATAAATATATGTTGTATGCGCCTTTGGGATTTGAAGTAGATGCGGAGATGAATATTACTTCGCTGAAAACACATATTTATTATATACATGTATATTGCGCACACACATCACAAATAGAGTTTTATTTAAATCCAGTATATACATATATTATTGTGAATATGGTTATTTTTCATTCAACATGAAAAAGTTTATGTATGAATAAATTACCATTTTTTTATCTAATCATATACATACATACATACCTATATATTATATAACTTTTAAGTTTAAAATTAGTATTTTAGATCCAAACAAAAATTATTATTGTGTGTGTACTGTAATGGGTAAATTTTACTGTTAATGAAAAGTGCATCAATTAACCTAAATTATTACACACACACACCAAGATAATAAAACCAAGAGAATATATTAAAGAACACTCCAAAAATAATTGTTGTCAATGTTTCAACCTTCACCTACAAATCATCCTAATTCCTTTTATTCAATTCACTCTTAATTCTAGGTCACACAATCCTAGTACTCAATTATTATCTTCCAACCTTTATATTCTTTTCTTTAAATTACCCATGAGAATCTACACATCTTTCACTATTAAAGCAAACATCAAATTTGTTTCTCTTATCGTTATTGATGATCCATTTGTTACTACCGTTCTATATATGATATATGGAAACCATAAAGCAAGCTCACCCCAAATCTCTAATTGGTCCATTTGTTTTAGCGTAAAATGGAGGAATTCAATTTCGCCATTAAATCTATATAAAATATTACAAATCTTTACCAATTTGATCTCACTAAATACTAGAAGTATATGGGAACGGAAATTCTATTGGACACAATATGTTGACACCAATGATGACACAAGAAATCTTAACCGGTAGGACTTCCTTAGAATTCCATCTTCCATAATAAGACAAAAAATACAATGGTTATACTTCTATTTATGTTTAATTTTATGTTCCAATAATCGCTCTCAATTGGGAAAGTGACAATCAAATAATAAATCACTATAAGAGCACATTTTTACCCACTAAAAATGTTAGTAGTCTTAGACAACATTATTAATTACATATCCACTACATTAAAAACATGATTTGGTTTACAACCTTTTTAATACGTTGTAGAGAATATTATATAAGTATTTCTTTTAGAATTTATCAAACATCAAGGCTAGTCAGAATAATCAACTAATTTTGTACAATAACATTAACCAAATATTGTGAAGGATACCTTTTAAAACACAAAATAAATTTTTAACATTTTGTTTATTGTAAAAATTATAACTACAATCTTTAATAACATTGCAAATGAATTATGCATAGCGATTATTATTCGATGTTATGGTTTAATCCATGAATTAACAGATATTTTAAATTTAATTTAAGACTGTGTTTATTGTTTATCTATACAACGAACTTGATAAATAGTCGAAGGTATTCAAATTTTAAAAAGAAAAGTAAAATATAACTTAAATATATCTCCAAATATAATTACAATATACGTGTTAATTCAAAAAGAATGTACAAATGATGTATTGCTCTAAGCCTGTATGCATTACTTCTAATAGTTAAATATCTTTCACATTTTTGTGCAATATATTCATTAGTATCCATAGCTTGTGTTGATACGTATGGCCCAACAGGCTAAGATTTTGCAAGTCCAAAATTAGAGAGCTTGGTTGTGTAACCTAAATCCCATAAAAATTTGATGTCTTTAAATCAAGATAGAAGACATGGAAATTAACTAGCTATTGAGCATTATGAAGGAAAGCTAGTTCTTTGAAGCATAAAATGGAATAAACAGCATGATCATCAAAAATCACCTCAACCCTAACGAAGCCCGAAAGATTATAAATGAGAGTAATCATGAGAAATCATAGTGATAACAGGGCCTTTCGAAAGAGTTGAAGGGATGCTTCTGCAAATATTAGATGAACTATGGGCTTCCGAAGAAGTTGAAAGGGGACAAGACTACCCTTCCGCTTCAGTTGAGCCCTTCCGAAACAGTCGGTTCCGCATGCATAAAGGGGTTTTGCATGTATTAAAAATGCCATTTGAAGGCTATTAACAAGATTTCTTGCAACACCCCAAAATGATGCTAAGTGAGGTGAAAAATTCTTTGTACAAATAGTGTTGGAAAGAAGGTGTGAATTCCTTTTTATAACTGCTTTTCGATTAGGCTTTATTTAATGATATCTCTTCATGGAAGCCTTTCGACTGTGTCGAAAGGCTCGGATTATGAGCCAAGTGACCTTTCGATCCAGTTGGGTAATTACGATATCTTCTTTGAAAGCCTTCCTTTTGACCTAATTAATACACCCTGAGTTAAGTTTTCACAGATGGGTTTCGACTGGATTGATGGCCTAATGGTATAATTGGCTTGTATCTTGGTTATTAAGCAGGACGGAGGTTTCGAGCTTGTCGAAAGCTCGAGAGATTATTGTTCTTGAGTTTAGGTAGGAAGTCTTAAGCTTTAATAGATTTGAAATATGTTTCAACCTTGTTGAAATCCTTGGGTATACATTCTTCAGGTTTGAATCTGTAATTTCAGGCTTTGGTGTCTAGAAGAGGGTGTTCGACCTTGTCGAATGCTTTAGATAGTAGAGTAGACAGTGTTGAAACCTGGAAAATAGAAGTGAATCCAGCAAAAGCAAAAATGAAATAGAAAAATAGCCTAAAGTGATTGAAACTTCCCTTTCTCCAACTTAAAAGACTTAATTTTCTAAATTCCCAAATTGATTTTCAAACTAGGGCTACAATGCTTTTATTTAAGAGAATACAAGTTTAGAATGAGAGGAATCGGATCCCCAAAACGTGACCCCTTGGGTCTTATTTATAGATGCGGCCTGGCACCTTTCAACCCTGATGCTTTCGACTGGGTAGGAAGGTGGTAGTTGAGAGGCTTAAGCAAGTTGTCGCCTTTGTTGAAAGGTATGGTAGCACTTCTCTTCTTTGAGTTGTCTTGAAAGTGCTTCCGACTCTGTCGTTAGCCTTTGCCTTTTGGTTTCGATAGTGTTGGTTATGCCCACACTCTTGTTTTGATATGATGCGGAACCCTCCTGGACCACGTTGGTTTCGACCGATTCAAAAGCTTTACTATAGCTTCCGAAGGGGTTGTTCTATCAATGCTTTGCTTTCATGTAGTTCAAACAAAGGCAAAACCTTTGGTGTCAAAAGGTTTGGTGCATATGCAAGTAGTTGTTCCCTTTGTCTTCGAAAGGTGTTGCTTTGACTCAATCAAAAGGTCTTCACAGAAAGGTTGTAGATGAAGGCAGAAGGGAGCTTTCGACTCTTTCATCTTCTTCGAAAAGTTGAAATCCTTTGAATATTGATAGAAGGGACCTTGCAACACCTTCGAAAGGTTTTTTGTGGCTTCTAAACTTAGATGGCAGTATCCCTTCGACTCCTTCGAAAGGTTTAGCTGCGGCTCTTCTCTCTGGCTCTATACTCAACGAGGTTTCGACTTGGTCGAAAAGTGAGTTTTTTGGAGTAACATTTGCCCTCCCTTGCGAAGGGATGCTCTTGACTTTCCAAGTCTGTCGAAACCTAGAAATTTCCCGCCTCTTGGCCCTCCCGCGTAGACCTGGGCCGTTCATTCAAATCTGATCTAATGGCTGATAATTTTGGGAGACTTTTCTTATATAATACGCTTTTCTTCTTCCTCTTTCATTCTTCCTGCAATTAAAATTTTAAACACAAGTAAAAGAATTCTATAGACTCTCAAATTTCTATCTCGCTTCCAGAAATCAAAATCACCAGCAAATCCAATACGTAAGTTTTAAATTTAACACTATTTCATTAACTTCAATCGGACTCTATCCCTCCAGATTTTAAAATTGAAATTCGTTTTTGAAAACGTTCGAATTTCAATTTTTCTAAAGGTGGATTTCACTCGATTTACTGAAAAAAGTTTTCTTTCATCTAGTTTTAAGAATTTTTAAAGTTTTATTTTTTGTTTATGATTTTGAAATTTATAGTTGATGACTCTTAAACCCATTCCCTTATTAGGTTTGGACTTTATTTCAAAATTTTCAGTTTTAATCCACTGTTAGTTAATCTGGGTCTTTAGTTTATTAATTACTTTAATGCTTTTTGAAACAGAGTCTGATTAGTTTCGGTTTGAATCCATTTTGTTACCAGATTTGATTTACTTGTTTGTTAAGAAAATTTTTAAACTTGGATTTACAATCTGGTTTGGGGGTTAGAAAAACATGATTTCTTTACCCGAAAGTTTCACGAGTACGGATGAAAAACTTGGCGCCACAAAATTACTTTTCTACCCCTTCCAAGGAGATTGCGACGGTAACATTGGGTTTGCTTCCTTGGCCCCTTTTGATGGAGTCAAAAGGTGTTATAATGCCAATTATATCATCTTTGTCGAAAGGTTATACTATTAGATAGGGAATAGGAACTCCTTCGATAGCAAAACGTTTCGACTTAGTCGAAACCCCTTGTTTCGATTACAAACCATTTTCCTTAGTTAAAATTTTGGAATCACTGGATACTTTCAACCCCTTCGACACCACCTTTACCTTCTAAGCCGAAACCCTCTTAGAGTTGTTTCTGTCCATCTTTGTCTAAATGCTTTAAATACATATGTAATGACCTAAAACTCGGCCTTCGAAAATCGGCACCCGTACATCACTTGTACTCAAAATGCCGCAGATTCAAACGCCGAATCTGGCTCACCGGAGCTTATAACACCATTAAGTACAACAACACATCGGAAGAAAGAAAAGGATAATATCATATACAACTCAAATGAATACAATATCCAGAATGATATACAACAATGATATGAATATGATACAACAATATCAGAGACAAATAAAGATGCTACAACGGAAACAACATAACTGATAACTCCAATGATCTGAAAAAGAGAATGAATCCAACAACTCCAACGTCAGCTCGAAGCACCATCATGTTGCACCAAGATAAGCAACGGCAGTCCTAATCTCCAAAAAATGAACTAGCTCCAGATAATCTACTAAACATGACTATCTGAAAAACCCAACTCTAGACTGCCCGTGTGGAAAATTGTGGGCACCCAGTGTTTAGGAAGGGAACAATAAACTCCAGGTCAGTCATGGGACTGGTGTGAGCAACAAAAACAGTTTATCTTTAAAACAAACAACAAAAGAATTTTAAACATTGAAATCCGCAATGCTTTTGGCAAATGAAACTACCATAAGACCTCCCACCACACACACAATGAAATCGCAGACTTGGAGGAGATTTATTCTTATGATAGTCAAATATGCTTACTACGCAAAATCATTGGATTATAATTGTTAGTGCATAGTGCGGAAAACATTTTGAAAGTATAATATTAATTTTAGCCAGCATAGGCATTTCGCACTTATGCCTACTATAGCTACTATGTTCAATAGCAGGTTACCGCCACATTCCATGGCAGGTAATATAACTAAAACCGTACAGGCTCGTATTATTTCTTTGGATTTCCAACAAATGGTCAGGCAAAGGAACTTCCTTACACCGAAATGGAAACGCCTCTGGAAAGACGCCCCGAGAACCTACCCGGCTCTCTACCAACATAAGGCCGACGCTATCTCACGTTGTACAGCTGTAACTAGGTAGCTAACACACAAGCTATGCCATCCCACGGTCGTTACCGACCTTTATTCGCGGATCCTCAACCACAAAGCAACAACCACAAAGTATAATAAATTTGCAGCATCAACATAGGTAAAATATCTGGGCTCCGTACCATGATATCACCTTTTATCCAGAAGGAAATAACATACTCTAGGGGCGCGACCCCTAAAAACCTTGCCGCAACATTCCTGTTTCGACCATTACCGGGTTGTGATGCTCGACGAAGTCTCGTCCACAAAGCTATGCTTTTTCACAAAGCCATGCTTTGATCAAAAAATGATCAACAACACTTCGTATGCCACATTACCAAATTGGGAATGTATCACTAGTAACCATCAACTACATAACCTCTGAGCTCGTACGTCTCAGAGAAGGGTGTTAAGCTAAGAGAATAAATTCTCCACCACCAACAGAAATGTATTTGATAGAAACCAACTTTACATCTCAAAGTGTAGTGTCTGACATACAACCATACAAGTCTGTTCCGGGTTCGAACAGAACCGAAGGCACTTCCGAAGAAGCCCTTGCAAATCCGGATATTCACAATCCCGATCGGACTTCCCATCACTTAGGGAATCTCTATACCGGAGCCATGATACAGAGAAAATCGACAGGTAATCCTTTCGTTTTTGAAAATACCCGGTCTTCACTGCCTGTCTTCAATGCTATCCATATACGTCGTATCATTATTTGGAATGATTTATATGATACAAAGGTCCTTCCCTGGCTAAACCGAATAACGAGCGCAATATTAAAAATCATATGGATACTGGGGTCCCAGTTAAATCACAACTTAAAGCCCAAAACCTTTCATTCGAATGGTTAAAACCAATTACCATCTCCAATCTTTTTAAATAAAAAGATTCATTCAAATGGTTAAAACAAATTACCATTTCCAATCTTTTAGACAAAAAGATTCATTTCAAAAACCTTCAATGGTTTAAACAATTTCCACACTTTTAATCTTTTATACAAAAAGATTCAATTCACAAAGTTCACCCCGTTCACAAAGATCCATTCATGGATTTCAAAACAATTTCCATTTCAATTGAATTAACTCGTTAAATCTTTAAGTCAAGATTTAACTTATAGCTTTCAAAACTAGTTTCCAAAGATTCATTCATAGCCTTTCAAAACAATTCTATTTCAATTTGGATTAACTCATCTGGTCTTTGAATCAAAGACTCATTTCATAGCTTTCAAAACATTTCAATTCCATTTCAAACTTGAAACCTTTCAACACAATTTGGAAATCCTTTCTTAAAATGAAAGCTATTATTATTTGAAAACAAGTAGTTTTCGTTTTGGGGAAATCCGATTACATTTGCTCAAGTTAAAACCCTTCAATGATAAAAACTTGGGTTGAATTCAAATTCTCAAAATAATGCTTTTAAAAGGGTTTAAAATCCATATAAACACATTTATAACTTTGTATAACATTTTTAAACCATAATTTCCAAACACATATTTCAATTTCAAATCTTGAATTCAAATTTAATTCAAATTATTTAAATTCCAAAACTTTATCAAGTTATTCAAAATAACTTTTATTCTCAAAAACCCCTTTCAAAAGCTTTTCATATTCAACCCAATTCTATTTCCAAACCATTTGAATTCGAAATTCAAATTTTAAAACCATTTTCAAAAATCTGTGACTTAACCGATTTCCTCGTGAAATCCATATTTGTGTGTGTATGGTGTAGTCCAGGGGTTTCACACAATAGTGCAACATCATCAATCATCACAGATTCAATCATATCAATATCGATAAGCGGTATAACCCATAACGCTTATCTTCATTCTCAAATTCACAGATAACGTAAATTTATCAATCACAAAGATTTACCATTATGATTCGATGTGGGTTTCGGATAACCAACTGGAATCCGACTCCCAATCGCATCGAAGTTTAAATGTCGTTTATGGGCAAAAAGGGTTTTCACATACATATGGAAACAAATCACAAATCACAGTTCAGCACAAAGCAATTCGCATAACACAGTAACACAATCACAACAGGAATATAAATCCAGTACACAATATTTGACAATTTACTTAAACTCAATTAATTACAATGAGTAATTAATTTCTTAATTACAATGAGTAATTAATTTCTTAATTACTTTCATAAAGTAATTACAATTTCATAAATGATTTTCATTAATTAATTAGTCTAATTAATTATTAGAATTAATCACATTAATTAATAATATTAGTTAATGACCTTCATTAACTAAAACAATTCTTTAATTACTTACCTAATTAATCTCTAATTATAGATTAATCTAAATCAGTAATTTATAAATTAAATAAATAAGTCATTCTTTAATTATCTTATTCATTAAATCATTTTAATACCTTAATTATCTCTAAGGTAATCCATTTCTTTATTAATGACTTCATTAATATTAAAGTGTTTTTAAAACATTACACTTCCAAATTTAGATTCAAATTTCATCTTGAATTTAAGGTTCAAAAATGATTATTTATTCAAATATTTACCAAATTTAAATATCAGCTTATACAAGAACTTTATCCAAATCCAATTCAAATATTTATTTGAAAACAAATTACGTTAAAAAGCTATTGATTTAAACTTGGCTTTTAAAACCTTGATTTTAAATTCTTGATTTAAAAATCCAAATTTCATTTTAAAAACTTTAAGATTCAAAAGTTTCATTTGAATCTAAACTTCTTACTAGATTTAAACTTCGTTTAAATCTGTCTCACAAATTTAAATTCATTTAAATTTGTTTTAAATTCAAATTCATTTTTTAAAAAAAAATCAAGACAGTGACAGGTTTTATCAAAAACCTGTAACCAACTAATGCTCGAGCAAAACCCAAAATTTGCTTCGAGTCAAACCATAATTTACTTCGAGTAAATACTCGAATCACTCGAGTAAATCCCGAGACCAACTTCACTGCACAAAACCAAAGGTCATCAGAAAACCAAAATGCACGGTGCACATGCACCGTGGCTCCGGCCTACTCTGGCCACCTCCTACCCTTTCTTCACATCGCCGATCATCATCAGGCATGATCACGATCATCAAAACCCACTACAGCATCTCGAATCGAAATCGAGTTTAAAAAAAATGAAACCTGGAAGCATCATCAGGTTTCTCCATCAACCCTGGAAATCGCGTCGTACTCGCCGCTCCAACCACCGGAAACTCCACAACTTCGGCCACTTCCTCGTGAACCCACCAACTTCCAACACCCAAGGCCTTGTTACACTCGATCAACCATAGAAGCCGTGATGATCGATTCATTAAACCCAGTAATAACTAGGGTTCTACACAAACATTCATCACTGCTCTTTCCAACATGAATTAAACAACTATCTGATAATTTTCCTATCATACTTGATCAATCCACCATCATTTCTGAAGATTTACAACATTCCAAACCACTGAGACAATCAGAGTTACCAAATTTCCATATTTTAATGAACTCAGGACTGCTCCCTTAATTTCAAACTAGAAATTAAAAGTTTATTTTAAAATTCATGTTCTGGTTAATGCATTCAAATTACATGCTTGAATCGATAAATAAAAATGTCTGAATTGTGACAAAGTTTGAACATTCCTGTTTTATATTTTTTTCCAGAGCAACACTTAAATTAGTTTAACTTGAACATATTTTAAATCTCTACTCTAACCTTTAACAAACAAGTTTTGTTTAATAATCAAATTATAACATAGATCGGATCAGAGAATATAGACTTTTGTTTGCAAATCTTGGTAAAAACAAAGAACAGAGATATCTAAATAAAACAGATATGCACATATCATTAATCAAAAATTCTAACAATATAAATACCCAAATATACTTCACAACATAATATTGATCACAACAATAACATGCAACCCGGATTATACTTTAGGTTCAAAGTGAAGTTACTCACTTGTATTTTTGGAAGAAGAACAGAGCCTCTTTGACACTGGCTTTGAAATTCAAGCTGAAATCCTTCACTTGATCTTTGGTTTGTATTGCTATCTAAATTTCAATTTGTATTATTGTTTATTTTTCAGGCTTGCTAAGTTTTGTTTGAACGAACTGAAATGATATTTACTTCAGTTTCTTTAGCTTGGAATGAACGAAACTAATAAAATGATGAAGTTGATATATAGAAAACAGGTTACAGGGTGATTAATGTTTCGTAAAATAGGCAGATGCTTTTTTCTTTGCTTTGGTTTGCTGGGAGGCTGCATTAATTGATGTTGTAAAAATATATTTATTTGCTTTTCTTCATTTCGGTTGATGGATATTTGTATGTACTTAGAGATGCAAACCTTTAATGCATATGTGCCTTGTGTTTCACCCTATCTTCTTTTGCAATCTTCCCTAATACTTGAATATATTTTATTTTGTTTTATTTCTTGTTCAAGTGTACATTCCTGAATATATTTTGTACCTTGTTTGTTTCTTTCGCAAGCACTTTCATATACATGCTCTTGTTTATAAGCTTACATAATTATATTAATTTTTTTCTTTAGCCTTATACTTTGAAATATGAAATGACATCCTATAGTTAATATGTTGTTTGAATTTTGACTAATTTGTTTAATGTGTTTATTTTATATTTTATTGTTTACATAACCAAAATTTTAAGATATTTATTTTCAACTTAAATACTTATCGTAATGTATTTACATTGCATTTATATTTTACTTTATTTATTTTGCTTTGTAAATATATTTTGTTTGTATTCATACATATTATTTAAAAGACAATGTTTTGAAATCAAATACATATTTAATGAATTACATAGATATATTTTATAAATTCTACCAATTTACCAGTTATTACAAAAATTTTATTCAAAAATTAAATTAATTATTAATTTAAATATGTATAAAATTCGGGGTCGTTACAACCTTCCCCCCTTAAAAGAATTTCGTCCTCAAAATTTGCCAGGGAGACACGAAGATAGATGAGGAATATTTCATCTGAACATCTATTCTGCATTTGGCTTACCAAATTAGAATATCAATAATAGATACAAGAACGAATCTATTTAATTTTCACAAGATACTCGGGTCATCCAGATCTACGAAATATGCAGTGGCATTGGTTAGTCCGAAGGGATAACTAACTATTCGTAGAATATATTGGGACCCAAAGAATTGATAGATATATGGATACAATTTCAGAACTTTCAGTTTAGAACTAAAGTATACCTATCAACCATAGCAACCAATGCAGCCAATTCATCCAAACAAACAATTTTGGCTCAGTTGGAGTTTATGTCCCATATTAATATATCGAATCTCCTTCCTAGATCTACCAGGAACTATCAAAGAATTGAGAAAAGATGCTGAACAAAAGAGATTGATAGGGAAAAGATTGTTTCCTTATTATTACAGGGTATTGACCATTTATAGTCGTATTCTTCTGTCCCCTATCCCATCTTCTTCTTGCACTCATACTTACCATCAGTGAATAGCAAGAGAATTTACTGAGGCATACGGATGAATATCTTAGAGATACTCATTCTAGGGTATACTTCACCTTATCTCTAATGATGTAACAGCACGTATTTTTCATACACGAAAAATCGAACCATTTGAGTTAAGAAGAAGAGGTAGAAGAAGAAAATAGAAAACAACAACATCAGAATCTCACATCGCAGCGGAATAAAATATAATATATACTAACAGATCTTTACACAAATTAAAACTATATTTGTTTTATACAATCCATCATCAGAGTACACATAACATACAACTGGACAATAATCATATCATGTCCTCAATACAACTGAATGTACAGAAATCTACACAGCGGAATATACATACACAAATACGGAAGATACGTCTCGCCAACCAGCTCGTCTCCTGAGCTCCACAACATCATATCCTGTATCCTATAATACTCGGTCTGACCCGAGCATCATATAAAACAACACCCGAGTCAATCTGGAATACCAGCGTGAGAAAATCACACTCAATTTATTATTAAAGTTTCAAAAATCCTTTGAAAATAAAAGCATCTCGTAAGACCACGCCACAAATAAATATGTCGGGTTTTTACCTTACGATATCTAAAACACTTTCTTATCAAATCCTCTGATATTATAATAGTGTCTATATACAAATACTTATTCAAATAGCTGAAATTGTTACATGATTAAATTCCAGCTAATAGGTATACAAACAAATACCGTACAAGGCACGTAGGGAGAATGGATTTCCAACTAATGACTAGGCACTGGGGTACCACCTGTCACAGTACCTGGTCTAGATCACAGTACCGAGGAGTACGCCCGCTCCCCTGCAACACAAGGCCGGAACCATCCCTTACTGGACAGTTCCGAATAAAATCACCCCACGGTTGGGATCAGCAACCGCACCACTAAGCCGAAATAAAAAGGGACATCTAGACAGGGATGACCTTACCCTCCAGTGGGAGCTACCCACGAAGCCTTGCTACATAACCCCTGATTTTCAGTCATTCCCGGTTGATGAGGCTCGAGGATAAGCGATACCTTTATAGAACATATACCTTAGAATGCCCATCGTCCGCTGACGATGTTTTCGAAAGCATTCATCCATACAAGTCCGTCCCGGGTCCGAACGGAACCGAAGGCACTACTCCTACTACATCCATTTTGCAAATATCCTCAGGATTAGTAGCGACTAGCCCTGGCACTTCACTGCTCCATCTTCGACTCCAAACTCGTTTCCCACGAAACGTACAAACCGGATCGAAGTGGTTTTCGGGAAAAACTCCCGATCCCGGTCTCCTCGAAACGATCAGCGCATTGGCCAATATTGATAGTCGGTTATTTAACTATCAATCAACATTCACAATCATCCATCAAACAATAAATAATTTTCCACATTATTTATTAATCTCAAATATCTTTGCAAGATATATTTCCAAATTTTCAAAGCTCATTTGAAAACAATTTCAAAACAGTTTCCGCTTACGGAATACATTTCCAAAATATTTATTTCCTCTGAAACACCAAGTACAAAATACTTTAGATTTTAAAATAAATTTAAAAGCACTTTTTATAAATATACTTTATAATATTAAAATTAAAACTACTTTTAATACTTTACTAAAATATATACTTTAAGAATATTTAAAATAAAACCACTTTATAAATATAAACTAAATTTCCCTTTTTAAACATAATACCAAATCACTTTTATATATTTACTATAATAATAGATTTGAAAATACTTACTTTAAAAATTTAACGTTTAGAAATAATAAATTTCCTAAACATGCTTTTTAAAACATACTTAAAACTTTTAACCTATATTTCAAATTGCTTTGAAAAACGTACTTGGCTATCCAAGGAAATACACTTCTCTTCACATCTTTTAAAAATAAATCAACATTTATTTTTAAACCAATTCATATCCCTTTATAAATTCCCACCTTGAATTTATATTTTCAAATATCCACTGATATTTTATTTTATTTTATAAACCTAGTTTATAAATTCCAAAATCTCACTTCTCTTTTAAAATTCCAATTTTTAACACTTAAATCAAATCCCAAATGGATTTCCGATTTACTTTACTTTGAAATAAATTCCTTCTTTATCCCTTAATTAAATTTAATCCTTACATTCAAAAATAAATCCTTTATTCTTTAAATTTAATATCACTTTAGTTTAAAGTTAATATTTCCCTTGTTAATTCAAAATTTCCTTATTCCATAATTGTTAAAACTCTGAACCGCTTTTATTTTTATTTCCTTTTCAATTCATTATTAAATTCATTCCAATACACTTGAGTCATTTTACTTAAAATTTACTCTTTTATTTCTTTCCAAAAATCCAATTCAATACATTTTGATAATTCATTTTTCTGAAATATTCAATCCAACCATATCATTCAATATTTCAATTACCAATAAAATCATCACAGAATATCAATATTCATAACACAGAATATAAAACAGTCTAGAAAATTTTGAGGAATCCAGTTGGATCCCTCCAACCTGTTTTCCTGCATCCACAGACGTTAGCACAATACCAATTCCACTTCGAGGTGGAATATCGTGGTATATGGGATTATAAAATATCATCCGCTATTATGCGGCGCATAGGGTCTCATCCGCTATATAATGCGGGAATATCAACTCCATATATACATATTCCAATATATATATACTGCTATATATACTATCACATCAAATCAATCCAATCATTCACCAAATATTTAAATTTAACTATTTAAATTTAAATAGCAACCAGATGAGTGAGATTAACTCACCTTTGCTTTTCATTTGCAATCCACTTCCATATTGCCTTGGTTTTCTCAATGTTTTTGACCTTGTATAAATATTATATAAATTTATTAACACTTGAATCAAACAATTTATTATCATTCACTTATTTAATTTGACTTAAATTCTTAAACTAAAAATTCCCTTAAACCAATTATTTTTAGTCCAAAAATTGAATAAGTTAATTGAAACAGTTTAACCACCACATCTATCATTTTCCTATTTAAATCCTTATTTTTTCAAAATCTATAGTAACTTCTGTTACTTAAATATGTATATACATATTTCATAACAAAATATGTTTGATACTCAATTTCCATAGTCTGCCACAAAATACTTAAGTGATACGGTTTATAGTGACATTTGTTATTAATCAAATTCAAATAAACTAAAGTTTCCTGTTTCCGAACATATTCACAAAAATCGAATTTAAATTTAAATGAATAACTGGTATACCTTACAGCTTGACTCTCCTTCCCGAAACCCTCGCCTCATCCTCTCATGCAACCAAGATCGCGACTGCAAACACATGGCTCCACCACATCATCTCTGGCACAATCAAAAACTACCGCAGCCCCATCTCGAAGCCTCTGACTCGACCCGACGATTGCCACTACCCTCAAATGCCCCAACCCTCAGATCCATTTGATAGAAATTTCGCAACCCTAGCAGAGCCATCGTGCTCAAAAGCGAACCCACCAATTCGTCGACCATCAACATCGCTCTCCGCAAGCTTTCTCGAGCTTCCCCGAGAATGCGTCGCCATAAGTTTGATTTAAAATGTTCGGCACGATACGATTAGGAAAAAGGGAGAGCGGCCAAGGCTGTAAATTTTTAGAGAGGGAGATAAAACTCGATTAAATCGCATGAGGCTGCGAATTTTCTCGTCCAATTTTTTTTTTTTCGTTTGATAGTGACTGGAATTGAATTGAATAAACGAGGAAGGAACTAGCAAATTTTAGAAGGAACGAGAAGTGTACGATGGAAGATAAGGGTAACGTGTTAAAACGAATATGAGATGGCGTATTAGAGAAGCTTGACCAAATAAATTAAATTTCATTAGATTATGATCAATAAATGTAACAACCCGCATATTTGTCGATTTTATATTTAAATATTTTATTTAAATATAACATCGTTCGTCGGATTTTAGTCCGAAAAGCTACTTTTTGCAAACAGTCGAATTGGGACTCGAGACCACCCCCATTGAGTCCAAAATTACGTTTGCGATCTTTTTGAGTGTAAACTTCGATATGTTTGGAGTAAGTCGAATTTTGCTACTTTTTCTATTGGGTTTTGAGTTTGGGTTCAGCCCACTAGCCAACTTAATACCCCAAACTGAAACCCCCCTCTTCATTCACTCCCTCTTCCTCCACTTTTCAGTTCTAAGAAGATTAATGGAGGAGAAGAAAAAGAATTAAAACTCCAAGCCCTAGTTTCTCTTGCAATCTCAAATTCTTACTCCAAATTCAAAGAGAACCCATTGGTAAGCTTCGTCTCCTTCTTCTCCAACTTTTTCTCTTTCCAATTTCAGTTTATTTCCTAAACCGAAATTTGGGAAATGCTTGTTTTGATCTTAGTTGGAGCTTCTTGTGTTGAGAGTGAAGAGTAATTGCTCTTGACATTGCTTCAAAACTTCTTCTTCATTTGTTTGGGTTCAAAGGTGAGATTTTTATCTCACATCTAAGTCTTTAATTATCTTCGATTGTTAGGTATGAATTCCTAACACTTATTCTTGTGCAATTGATTTTGGTTTGGATTGATTTGGTGTATATTCCAATTTTTGGTGTTTTGAAATCAAAATCTATGAAAATCCTTTTATGGATATTTGGACATTGGTATTTGAGGCGTGTCGAAGAGCCGTTAAGGCTGGGTTGTCGCTTGGCGTAAATCCTTAGTCGTTGTCGCTCGATCGATCGCTTCCGGTATTCATTTGGCCATTTTTGGTCTAGGTTCAGGGAATGCCCTGAACCCCAGTTTCAGACGTTTGAAACGTTAGATTCAGACGTCTGAATATTATATTGGGAAGATTTTTATTCCCAGATTCAGACGGCTGAATCTTTGGCTCCAGACGTCTGAATTGGCTCGATTTCAAACAGAAAGAAAATAGGCTTAAATTGCCTATTTCAGACGTCTGAAATATTTAGTTCAGACGTCTGAATCTGTGTTCTGGAAAATATTTAATTTTCCAGATTCAGACGTCTGAACCAATTATTCCAGACGTCTGAATCTGCAGTCTTTTGCCTATTTCCCTATTGTGCTTGAATTTCCAACTCTAATCAATTCGTGTTGATTCCCTTTCTGTTGTTATCATTTATTATCGGCCACTTTGTTAAGTCGCCCACCTTTTTAAACTTAGGTCGCTTGTCTTCACTAAGTCGTACCGTTTTGACGGGGCACTGCCCCGCGCCCCGCCGTGGGCGCTGCCCCCTGGACCCCCGCGACCTGACCGGGCAGGTCGAACCCCGTATTACTTTGCGTAGGCAATCTTATCTGAAAAGCATTCATCAGAACTTCTTACTTTGATGGTTTTGGGAATTGATTTCTTTGAACTTTACTCACGTCTTCGAACGTGAATTTTTATGATTGATTGTTTCTACAATCACTTCTATGATTTGTCACTTCAAAATATAAAGGTTTCCTATACTAGTATTAAATATCAAAACTCT
Source organism: Allium fistulosum (assembly GCA_030737815.1). Lineage (NCBI taxonomy): Eukaryota > Viridiplantae > Streptophyta > Magnoliopsida > Asparagales > Amaryllidaceae > Allium > Allium fistulosum. Next base: position 152,431,753 of record CM060906.1, on the reverse strand, counting down.
TTCATTAAAACGATTTCAACTCGATTTTCAATATCAAACTCGTTTATAAAACTGTTTTCCAATTTATTAGTATATACAAACCTTTACCTCATTCGTATGAGAAAATATAATTAAACGGCTTAGCAAAACAAGTGGTATGAAACGCTTGCGTTTACTTCGTCGGTTAATTGATGGACTTGTTCGATTGAAACTCTTGTGACAATTTCCTAGTGAAGATTTACAATTTGTTCGTAAATATTTGAGTTAAGTAAGTGGTTATGGGACATGAAGCTAAACTCTTATATTTACTAGCTTAGTGTAATCGACACTTCCTTATGATCATGATGATCATTCTTGTGATTTAGACTAGCGATTGAGCGATGTCTCTTTGTTTGCGAGGTTAGACTAGACACCATTTGCGTGATTTCGATTCACACATATCTCTTTATCTTCAAGGTTAGTCTATACCTCATTGGTGTGATTTTGATTCACACATATTGAAACTCTTGTGACAATTTCCTAGTGCGGATCTACAATCTGTTCGTAAATATTTGAGTTAAGCAAGTGGTTATGGGACATGAAGCTAAACTCTTATATTTACTAGCTTAGTGTAATCGACACTTCTTTATGATCGATGACGATCATTTTATGGTTTAGACGCAAGGGTCGTACCTATTTAGGTGCGTCGATGTTTACTTCTCGCATGGGTCGTATCTATTTAGGTGCGTCGATGTTTACTTCTCGCATGGGTCGTATCTATTTAGGTGCGTCGATGTTTACTTCTCGCATGGGTCGTATCTATTTAGGTGCGTCGATGTTTACTTCTCGCATGGGTCGTATCTATTTAGGTGCGTCGATGTTTACTTCTCGCATGGGTCGTATCTATTTAGGTGCGTCGATGTTTACTTCTCGCATGGGTCCTATCTATTTAGGTGCGTCGATGTTCGTCTATGCATGGGTCGTACCTTTCTAGGTGCGTCGATGTTCGACTTTTCATGGGATGTATCTTTCTAGGTGCATCGATGTTAGACATTACATGGGGCGTATCTTTCTAGATGCGTCGATGTTTATTTATGCATGGGGCGTATCTTTCTAGGTGCGTCAATGCTAGAGCATGGGTCGTATCTTTCTAGGTGCGTCGATGTTCGACTTTGCATGGGGTGCATCTTTCTAGGTGTATCGATGCTAGACTTTACATGGGGCATATCTTTCTAGGTGCGTCGATGTTCAGTTTATGGGATTGGCCATCCTCTTTCTTGTGATTTCTGGATTTCTAATTATTGATTTCTGGAATTTTATGTTTCACCAGCTTTTACCATTGACGTTGATGAGTATGTCATTTTATTGTGGCTTGGTGAATTAAATTAAGAATATGACATTCTTTTCTCTGTTTTGAGATTATAGAGATATTGTATGACTTTTGTGGGATTTCTAATGTATACTTTTTATAGTATGACACCTTTTTGTTATCATACGTTCTATTATCATATCTCATATTCTATCTCATTTTATCTGATAATTATAGCTAGACTGATCCGTTTATTATTTTCTTCTTAAATAATACTCGGGTCAGACTGAGATTTTACAGGTGCTTCCTCATGACTTCCTATCTGGAGCCATCATCCGACTTTTTGGCTAACTACTCTAGTTTAGTAGTTTTTGTTTGTATACATTTGAGATTAGACTCCTTGATGTATACATATTCTATTGTCTTGCACTTGTATCTATTCATTTGTGTTATTGTGGATCTTATTTGACCACTACTCTGATGTACACTTTCATGTGTTATATTCATATCTATTTCCGCCTTTGTGATATGAATTGTCTGTGACTGATTTGTGTTACGTTTATTTCTATATTTGTTTCCGAAGATTATATATAGCCACTGTGTGATAGCTTTGAGTTTGTATCGGTATGTCGGATTTCCTCCTTAAATGATATGCATTCTATACTATCTGACATATCGGTGCTCGCACAAAGAAGTTACATGGATGGTCGCTCCTCAACAGCCTTATTCTCCGCGCTAGTTGACAGCATTACTCCCTAGTGTTCTTGGCTAGCGTGGGTATAGAGGTGGGGCGTCACAATAAATTTCCAGCGCGTTTATATATCGTACACTCACACACTAACTCCGATAAATACGAAATTTGAAATCCGATAATAATTCAATATTACGGACCCAATGAAACTGGTTTCGTTAAATTCCGAGACTGTGCCTCGGAAGGCTATTGTTAAATTCAATAATTTAATTATCAAATCATTGGTGATATTTGAATTAAAGTTAAAATTTAACATTTAAATATTCAAAATCAATTGAATATTCCAATTTCAGATGCTCAAAAATTCCGGGTCGTTACATTCCTCCCCCCTTTAAAAGAATTTCGTCCCCGAAATTACTAGTTAGGAAGAATGATCCAATACCCATACTATTTTCCAAATAACTTTACTTGTTCATCCATTCAAATTTATATTCAAATTCAAATTTAAATTATCTCAATTTTCTCAAAAATTTTCTAACTCTCTAAATTTTCGAAAAAATTCGCCAGCGTCTCCTTTGCGCGACTTGCTCAGTACTACTACAAAATGGCTCTACGGCCTCCCAAATCTCAAAAGAAAACCAAAAAGCCAAGTGGCTAGATCCAAAACTCAATCCAATTTCATATAGAAATTTAAACACATACCTTTTAAGTCGGCCAATTCAATTTTATCTTCTAAAATCAAAAATCCCAACTTATCCCTTGCTTTTATATACCTGTATATCCTACTTAGCAATAATATCCAATCATAACATTCAAAATCATTTTATTGACTTCCTTACAAATTTTCAATATTTTTTTTACTTAAGCCCGTACGATGCACATATATCATCCGTACGCAATATCACATTCGATCGCTCACTCGATCACACAATTTCACTTCCAAACTAGTATCATCCACTCGACTTCCTAGTGCGGACTCAGATTTTGTTTCTTGATCAAAAACCGTTATTCTCCTTGCATAGTCACCAACTATGATAGAGAATTACCAGAATCAATCAACAATCCATATCCAGGTTCGCCGTCGAAAATCGAGTGAAAAATCCTAACTCGGATCGGTATAATTACCTCGAAATTTTGTGCTCGAATCCGGATCAAATCACTATGCGAATAAAATAATATACGTACATCCTACGTAATTAGCCCAATTGATTACCAATTATATCAATTTCTTTTTTATTCACATTCGTTTTGATTGTTATTCACTTTCCACAATTTATCCCATTCACAACTATCAGTTTTGATTTTCATTCAATTATTCACTTAGAATAATTTTCCTCAACACCACATTTACTTATGAATTTCACCATTCATTTCTTTAGCTTAATATAAGCATTCTATATATTCTTATATTCTTATTTCACCACTTTAGCTTTTATGTCCACTTATAACCGACTTTCCAATTCATCTATCCCGAACAATAATTAATTTATCATTCTTTAAATTAGTTTCAACCACTAATTTATTTTTAAATCCCAAACAGAGGTTTATACACTTTTACATCCATTAGTTCCTTTAACAATTTCTCAAATTTGAAATCGTTATCTTTAACAAAAAAATTCTAAAATTTTCAAAAATACTCTAACTCCCAAAATTTACGGAAAATTTTGGCAGAGTCACCCTTGTACGGAGGGACTTCTGCGATATCGCAGGATGCACAAATATATATATATATATATATACATTGGCCTCAGGCCGGAAATCACAATATATATCAATATATGTAGTTCATATCTCCTATTTTGAATTTTTGCGTAAGCGTACCTTTTTTAGCATTTTTAAGCAAGCAGCTATTTATTTAAGCAAATTTCGCAATCAAATCCAGCCAAACGGCTTCCCGGTACCTGTACTAACTCAACTTAAACAGGTAAGTGACCAATATACAAAGTTTATTAACAACTTCTTAATTTCAATAGCTAACACTTGATTAACATAAGCAATATCCACTAAACACTTCCATAAGCAGGTTTATAAGGTTCCGACACAATTTAAATGATTCCATTTAAATGGTTTACACTCATTGCTTTTATTCAATTCATTTTGATCCAAACGAACCCATATTTATTTCAATTGATTCAAAAATCAATTTTATTGCTTGAATTAACTTATAAATTTTTATACAATCTCATTTGCGTCCACAACGACCATTTCAATGCAAGTTCAATAGAATATCCATTCAATTTATTCTACATTCCATGTTCACATTTATTCCATTTGGATCCATTTATTAATCTTGGAACATTTCATATCCCATCAACTAATTAATTACCAATTAGTTTATTCAAATTTTACTTTGTTCGACTACACTTCCAATTTTATATCTAATATTTGATTTTTATTTCAAAAACCACCTTAACCATTTTACTGGAGTTTAATCTATTTTATAATTTAAGTTTTGGATTTTATTCATCACCATTACAAACAATTTTATTTGGCTTATTTATTTTACTTCCAAATTTTATAAGTCACAAACTTATTTATATTCATATTTCATCTATTAACAATCAATCCCATTCACATTTTGCTTTCTAACTTGGGATTATACATTTTATTTAGCCAATATATACTTTATTATTCCATAAACATCTTTAAATAAGATTCCAGAGTTTAAACAATTTCAAAATTTCAAAATCATTTTTGAAATCAACTATACCCAAATCCCTTTTCAGTTTCAAAACCAAACTCAGTTTTGCAAACAAACACCAGCCCAAAACATCCAGGTAGCAATTTCTCTTTTGGAAACTCGAAAATGATCACCGATGATGCTGCAGTCATCACCGAAGTTATTTTCCAGCGACCACAAAGAGTTTAGTGCTTTTATTTGTTTAAAAACATTTCAAATATTTTTAATTTCCAAATCTCACAAGATTTCAAATTCAACTCAAAAATATTCCTGAAATAATACTATTATTTCTCCAAAACCTTTTTGAAACCATTTCCAAATCCTGGGAATTTAAATTTTTCCCAAAAATCCCAAATTGCAATTCCTTTAAATCTACATTCAAACATTCTCTGGAATTTATCTCATTTGTATATGAAGTTTATTTCAATTCATAAATCACATTTATAATCAATATTTCTCAAATTCCGTTTGTTATATAAGTTTATTCTTTATCTTTGGTTATAAGTTTTCAATTTCTTATTCAATTTCCTCCTAATGATAATAATTTATTATCATCATCTAACAACCAAACATCCAAATATAACTATAATAATTTATAAAAATTATTTCTTTCATATATAAAAATAAATTGGGTAAAATTATTCCATTTACCCTATTTTAAAACAATATTGTGTCGAATTGTTCTATTCAAGTGTTTAGAGATCCCTATCAATAACGTTAATTACTCGTATTGACCAGAATCCATAAACTACTCAATAAACAAACCAACACAATATAAAACCATTTTAGATTCACTAACAAATACGCGCTCATATCTATTAATACACTCAAACTCATCCTGAGTACTATCGACTCTATTTCAATGAGTAATTCCCACCAGTGCCAAGGTTATCGCTAGCCTAAGCTCCGATACCACTGTAACAGCCCGTATTTTTCATACATGAAAAATCAAACCATTTGATTTAAGAAGAAGAGGTAGCAGAAGAAAATAGAAAACAACAACATCAGAATCTCACATCGCAACGGAATAAAATATAATATATACTAACAGATCTTTACACAAATTAAAACTATATTTGTTTTATACAATCCATCATCAGAGTACACATAACATACAACTGGACAATAATCATGTCATGTCCTCAATACAACTGAATGTACAGCAATCTACACAGCGGAATATACATACACAAATACGGAAGATACGTCTCGCCAACCAGCTCGTCTCCTGAGCTCCACAGCATCATATCCTATATCCTATAATACTCGGTCTGACCCGAGCATCATATAAAACAACACCCGAGTCAGTTTGGAATACCAGCGTGAGAAAATAACACTCAATTTATTATCAAAGTTTCAAAAATCCTTTGAAAATAAAAGCATCTCGTAAGACCACGCCACAAATAAACATGTCGGGTTTTTACCTTACGATAGCTAAAACACTTTCTTATCAAATCCTCTGATATTATAATAGTGTCTATATACAAATACTTATTCAAATAGCTGAAATTGTTACATGATTAAATTCCGGCTAATAGGTATACAAACAAATACCGTACAAGGCACGTAAGGAGAATGGATTTCCAACTAATGACTAGGCACTGGGGTACCACCTGTCACAGTACCTGGTCTAGATCACAATACCGAGGAGTACGCCCGCTCCCCTGCAACACAAGGCCGGAACCATCCCTTACTGGACAGTTCCGAATAAAATCACCCCACGGTTGGGATCAGCAACCGCACCACTAAGCCGAAATAAAAAGGGACATCTAGACAGAGATGACCTTACCCTCCAGTGGGAGCTACCCACGAAGCCTTGCTGCATAACCCCTGATTTTCAGTCATTCCCGGTTGATGAGGCTCGAGGATAAGCGATACCTTTATAGAACATATACCTTAGAATGCCCATCGTTCGCTGACGATGTTTTCGAAAGCATTCATCCATACAAGTCCGTGCCGGGTCCGAACGGAACCGAAGGCACTACTCCTACTACATCCATTTTGGAAATATCCTCAGGATTAGTAGCGACTAGCCCTTGCACTTCACTGCTCCATCTTCGACTCCGAACTCGTTTCCCACGAAACGTACAAACCGGATCGAAGTGGTTTACGGGAAAAACTCCCGATCCCGGTCTCTTCGAAATGATCAGCGCATTGGCCAATATTGATAGTCGGTTATTTAACTATCAATCAACATTCACAATCATCCATCAAACAATAAATAATTTTCCACATTATTTATTAATCTCAAATATCTTCGCAAGATATATTTCCAAATTTTCAAAGCTCATTTGAAAACAATTTCAAAACAGTTTTCGCTTACGGAATACATTTCCAAAATATTTATTTCCTCTGAAACACCAAGTACAAAATACTTTAGATTTTAAAATAAATTTAAAAGCACTTTTTATAAATATACTTTATAATATTAAAATTAAAACTACTTTTAATACTTTACTAAAATATATACTTTAAGAATATTTAAAATAAAACCACTTTATAAATATAAACTAAATTTCCCTTTTTAAACATAATACCAAATCACTTTTATATATTTACTATAATAATAGATTTGAAAATACTTACTTTAAAAATTTAACGTTTAGAAATAATAAATTTCCTAAACATGCTTTTTAAAACATACTTAAAACTTTTAACCTATATTTCAAATTGCTTTGAAAAACGTACTTGGCTATCCAAGGAAATACACTTCTCTTCACATCTTTTAAAAATAAATCAACATTTATTTTTAAACCAATTCATATCCCTTTATAAATTCCCACCTTGAATTTATATTTTCAAATATCCACTAATATTTTATTTTATTTTATAAACCTAGTTTATAAATTCCAAAATCTCACTTCTCTTTTAAAATTCCAATTTTTAACACTTAAATCAAATCCCAAATGGATTTCCGATTTACTTTACTTTGAAATAAATTCCTTCTTTATCCCTTAATTAAATTTAATCCTTACATTCAAAAATAAATCCTTTATTCTTTAAATTTAATATCACTTTAGTTTAAAGTTAATATTTCCCTTGTTAATTAAAAATTTCCTTATCCCATAATTGTTAAAACTCTGAACCGCTTTTATTTTTATTTCCTTTTCAATTCATTATTAAATTCATTCCAATACACTTGAGTCATTTTACTTAAAATTTACTCTTTTATTTCTTTCCAAAAATCCAATTCAATACATTTTGATAATTCATTTTTATAAAATATTCAATCCAACCATATCATTCAATATTTCAATTACCAATAAAATCATCACAGAATATCAATATTCATAACACAGAATATAAAACAGTCTAGAAAATTTGAGGAATCCAGTTGGATCCCTCCAACCTGTTTCCCTACATCCACAGACGTTAGCACAATACCAATTCCACTTCGAGGTGGAATATCGTGGTATATGGGATTATAAAATATCATCCGCTATTATGCGGCGCATAGGGTCTCATCCGCTATATAATGCGGGAATATCAACTCCATATATACATATTCCAATATATATATACTGCTATATATACTATCACATCAAATCAATCCAATCATTCACCAAATATTTAAATTTAACTATTTAAATTTAAATAGCAACCAGATGAGTGAGATTAACTCACCTTTGCTTTTCATTTGCAATCCACTTCCATATTGCCTTGGTTTTCTCAATGTTTTTGACCTTGTATAAATATTATATAAATTTATTAACACTTGAATCAAACAATTTATTATCATTCACTTATTTAATTTGACTTAAATTCTTAAACTAAAAATTCCCTTAAACCAATTATTTTTAGTCCAAAAATTGAATAAGTTAATTGAAACAGTTTAACCACCACATCTATCATTTTCCTATTTAAATCCTTATTTTTTTCAAAATCTATAGTAACTTCTGTTACTTAAATATGTATATACATATTTCATAACAAAATATGTCTGATACTCAATTTCCATAGTCTGCCACAAAATACTTAAGTGATACGGTTTATAGTGACATTTGTTATTAATAAAATTCAAATAAACTAAAGTATCCTGTTTCCGAACATATTCACAAAAAGCGAATTTAAATTTAAATGAATAACTGGTATACCTTACAGCTTGCCTCTCCTTCCCGAAACCCTCGCCTCATCCTCTCACGCAACCAAGATCGCGACTGCGAACACCTGGCTCCACCACATCATCTCTGGCACAATCAAAAACTGCCGCAGCCCCATCTCGAAGCCTCTGACTCGACCCGACGATTGCCACTACCCTCAAACGCCCCAACCCTCAGATCCATTTGATAGAAATTTCGCAACCCTAATAGAGCCATCGTGCTCGAAAGCAAACCCACCAATTCGTCGACCATCGACGTCACTCTCCGCAAGCTTGCTCGAGCTTCCCCGAGAATGCGTCGCCATAAGTTTGATTTAAAATGTTCGGCACGATACGATTAGGAAAAAGGGAGAGCGGCCAAGGCTATAAATTTTTAGAGAGGGAGATAAAACTCGATTAAATCGCATGAGGCTGCGAATTTTCTCGGCCAATTTTATATATATTTTTTCGTTTGATAATGACTGGAATTGAATTGAATAAACGAGGAAGGAACTAGCAAATTTTAGAAGGAACGAGAAGTGTACGATGGAAGATAAGGGTAACGTGTTAAAACGAATATGAGATGGCGTATTAGAGAAGCTTGACCAAATAAATTAAATTTCATTAGATTATGATCAATAAATTTCCAACGCGTTTATATATCGTACACTCACACACTAACTCCGATAAATACGAAATTTGAAATCCGATAATAATTCAATATTACGGACCCAATGAAACTGGTTTCGTTAAATTCTGAGACTGTGCCTCGGAAGGCTATTGTTAAATTCAATAATTTAATTATCAAATCATTGGTGATATTTGAATTCAAGTTAAAATTTAACATTTAAATATTCAAAATCAATTGAATATTCCAATTTCAGATGCTCAAAAATTCCGGGTCGTTACAAATGAGCTACTTAATGTGTTATACTCCATAGCTAAAGTTCAACCTTAGCTTTGATACCAATGTAATGACCCAAAACTCGGCCTTCGAAAATCGGCACACGTACTTCACTTGTACTCAAAATGCCTTAGATTCAAATGCTGAATCTGGCTCACCAGAGCTTATAACACCATTAAGTACAACAACACAGCGGAAGAAAGAAACAGATAATATCATATACAACTCAAATGAATACAATATCCAGAATGATATACAACAATGATATGTATATGATACAACAATATCAGAGACAAATAAAGATGCTACAGCGGAAACAACATAACTGATAACTCCAATGATCTGAAAAAGGGAATGAATCCAACAACCCCAACGTCAGCTCGAACCACCATCACGTTGCGCCAAGATAAGCAACATCAGTCCTAATCTCTAAAAATTGAACTAGCTCCAAATAATCTACTAAACCTGACTATCTGAAAATCCCAACTCTTGACTGCCCGTGTGGAAAATTGTGGGCACCCAGAGTTTAGGAAGGGAACAATAAACTCCAGGTCAGTCATGAGACTGGTGTGAGCAACAAAAACAATTTATCTTTAAAACAAACAACAAAAGAATTTTAAACATTGAAATCCGCAATGCTTTTGGAAAATGAAACAACCATAAGAACTCCCACCACACACATAATGCAATCGCAGAGTTGGAGGAGATTTCTTCTTATGATAGTCAAATATGCTTACTACGCAAAATCATTGGATTATTATTATTAGTGCATAGTGCGGAAAACATTTCGAAAGTATAATATTAATTTTAGCCAGCATAGGCATTTCGCACTTATGCCTACTATAGCTACTATGTTCAATAGCAGGTTACCGCCACATTCCATGGCAAGTAATACAACTAAAACCGTATAGGCTCGTATTGTTTCTTTGGATTTCCAACAAATGGTCAGGTAAGGGAGCTTCCTTACACTGAAATGGAAACGCCTCTGGAAAGATGCCCCGAGAACCTACACAGCTCTCTGCCAACACAAGGCCGACGCTACCTCACGCTGTACAACTATAACTAGGTAGCTAACACACAAGCTATGCCATCCACCAGTCGTTACCGACCTTTATCCGAGGATCCTCAACCACAAAGCAACAACCACAAAGTATAATAAATTTGCAGCATCAACATAGGTAAAATATCTGGGCTCTATACCATGATATCACCTTTTATCCAGAAGGAAATGACATACTCTAGGGGCGCGACCCCTAAAAACCTTGCCGCAACATTCCTGTTTCGACCATTACCGGGTTGTGAGGCTCGACGAAGTTTCATCCACAAAGCTATGCTTTTTCACAAAGCCATGCTTTGATCAACAAATGATCAACAACACTTCGTATGCCACATTACCGAATTGGGAATGTATCACTAGTAACCATCAACTACATAACCTCTGAGCTCGTACGTCTCAGAGAAGGGTGTTAAGCTAAGAGAATAAATTCTCCGCCACTAATAGAAATGTATTTGATAGAAACCAACTTTACATCTCAAAGTGTAGTGTCTGACATACAACCATACAAGTCTGTTTCGGGTTCGAACAGAACCGAAGGCACTTCCGAAGAAGCCCTTGCAAATCCGGGTATTCACAATCCCGATCGAACTTCCCATCACTTTAGGAATCTCTATACCGGAGCCATGATACAGAGAAAATTGACAAGTAATCCTTTCGTTTTCGAAAATACCCGGTCTTCACCACCTGTCTTCAATGCTATCCATATACGTCGTATCATTATTCGGAATGGGTTATATGACACAAAGGTCCTTCCCCGGCTAAACCGAATAACGAGCGCAATATTAAAAATCATATGGATAACGGGGTCCCAGTTAAATCACAGCTTAAAGCCCCAAACCTTTCATTCGAATGGTTAAAACCAATTACTATCTCCAATATTTTTAAATAAAAAGATTCATTCAAATGGTTAAAACAAATTACCATTTCCAATCTTTTACACAAAAAGATTCATTTCAAAAACCTTCAATGGTTTAAACAATTTCCACACTTTTAATCTTTTAAACAAAAAGATTCAATTCACAAAGTTCACCCCGTTCACAAAGATCCATTCATGGATTTCAAAACAATTTCCATTTCAATTGAATTAACTCGTTAAACCTTTAAGTCAAGATTTAACTTATAGCTTTCAAAACTAGTTTCCAAAGATTCATTCATAGCCTTTCAAAACAATTCTATTTCAAGTTGGATTAACTCATCCGGTCTTTGAATCAAAGACTCATTTCATAGCTTTCAAAACATTTCAATTCCATTTCAAACTTGAAACTTTCAACACAATTTGGAAATCCTTTCTTAAAATGAAAGCTATTATTATTTGAAAACAAGTAGTTTTCGTTCTGGGGAAATCCGATTACATTTGCTCAAGTTAAAACCCTTCAATGATAAAAACTTAGGTTGAATTCAAATTCTCAAAATAATACTTTTAAAAGGGTTTTAAATCCATATAAACACATTTATAACTTTGTACAACATTTTTAAATCATAATTTCCAAACACATATTTCAATTTCAAATCTTGAATTCAAATTTAATTCGAATTATTTAAATTCCAAAACTTTATCAAGTTATTCAAAATAACTTTTATTCTTAAAAACCCCTTTCAAAAGCTTTTCATATTCAACCCAATTCCATTTCCAAACCATTTGAATTCAAAATTAAAATTTTAAAACCATTTTCAAAAATCTGTGACTTAACCAATTTCCTCGTGATATCCATATTTGTGTGTGTATGGTGTAGTCCAGGGGTTTCACACAATAGTGCAACATCATCAATCATCACAGATTCAATCATATCAATATCGATAAGTGGTATAATCCATAACGCTTATCTTCATTCACAAATAAAGTAAATTTATCAATCATAAAGATTTACCATTACGATTCGATGTGCGTTTTGGATAACCAACTGGAATCCGAATCCATGTCGCATCGAAGTTTAAATGCTGATTACGGGCAAAAAGGGTTTTCACATACATATGGAAACAAATCACAAATCACAGTTCAGCACAAAGCAATTCGCATAACACAGTAACACAATCACAACAGGAATATCAATCCAGTACACAATATTTGACAATTTACTTAAACTCAATTAATTACAATAAGTAATTAAATTCTTAATTACTTTCATAAAGTAATTACAATTTCATAAATGATTTGCATTAATTAATTAGTCTAATTAATTATTAGAATTAATCACATTAATTAATAATATTAGTTAATGACCTTCATTAACTAAAACAATTCTTTAATTACTTACCTAATTAATCTCTAATTATAGATTAATCTAATTCATTAATTTATAAATTAAATAAATAAGTCATTCCTTAATTATCTTATTCATTAAATCATTTTAATACCTTAATTATCTCTAAGGTAATCCATTTCTTTATTAATGACTTCATTAATATTAAAGTGTATTTAAAACACTACACTTCCAAATTTAGATTCAAATTTCATCTTGAATTTAAGGTTCAAAAATGATTATTTATTCAAATACTTACCAAATTTAAATATCAGCTTATACAAGAACTTTATCCAAATCCAATTCAATTATTTATTTGAAAACAAATTATGTTAAAAAGCTATTGATTTAAACTTGGCTTTTAAAACCTTGATTTTAAATTCTTGATTTAAAAATCCAAATTTCATTTTAAAAACTTTAAGATTCAAAGTTTCATTTGAATCTAAACTTCTTACTAGATTTAAACTTCGTTTAAATCTGTCTCACAAATTTAAATTCATTTAAATTTGTTTTAAATTCAAATTCATTTTTAAAAAAAAATCAAGACAGTGACAGGTTTTATCAAAAACCTGTAACCAACTAATGCTCGAGCAAAACCCAAAATTTGCTTCGAGTCAAACCATAATTTACTTCGAGTAAATACTCGAATCACTCGAGTAAATCCCGAGACCAACTTCACTGCACAAAACCAAAGGTCATCAGAAAACCAAAATGCACGGTGCACATGCACCGTGGCTCCGGCCAACTCCGGCCACCTCCTACCCTTGCTTCACATCGCCGATCATCATCAGGCATGATCACGATCATCAAAACCCACTACAGCATCTCGAATCGAAATCGAGTTTAAAAAAAATGAAACCTGGAAGCATCATCAGGTTTCTCCATCAACCCTGGAAATCGCGTCGTACTCGCCGCTCCAACCACCAGAAACTCCACAACTTCGGCCACTTCGTCGTCAACCCACCAACTTCCAACATGCAAGGCCTCGTTACACTCGATCAACCATAGAAGCCGTGATGATCGATTCATTAAACCCTGTAATAATTAGGGTTCTACACAAACATTCATCACTGCTCTTTCCAACATGAATTAAACATCTATCTGATAATTTTCATATCATACTTGATCAATCCACCATCATTTCTGAAGATTTACAACATTCCAAACCACTGAGACAATCAGAGTTACCAAATTTCCATATTTTGATGAACTCAGGACTGCTCCCTTAATTTCAAACTAGAAATTAAAAGTTTAGTTTTAAAATTCATGTTCTGGTTAATGCATTCAAATTACATGCTTGAATCGATAAATAAAAATGTCTGAATTGTGACAAAGTTTGAACATTCCTGTTCTTATTTTTTTTTCCAAAGCAACACTTAAATTAGTTTAACTTGAACATATTTTAAATCTCTACTCTATCCTTTAACAAACAAGTTTTGTTTAATAATCAAATTATAACATAGATTGGATTAGAGAATATAGACTTTTGTTTGCAAATCTTGGTAAAAACAAAGAACAGAGATATCTAAATAAAACAGATATGCACATATCATTAATCAAAAATTCTAACAATATAAATACCCAAATATACTTCACAACACAATATTGATCACAACAATAACATGCAGCTAGGATTATACTTTAGGTTCAAAGTGAAGTTACTCATTTGTATTTTTGGAAGAAGAACAGAGCTTCTTTGACACTGGCTTTGAAATTCAAGCTGAAATCCTTCACTTGATCTTTGGTCTGTATTTCTATCTAAATTTGAATATGTATTATTTTTTATTTTTTAGGCTTGCTAAGTTTTGTTTGAACGAACTGAAATGATATTTACTTCAGTTTCTTTAGCTTGGAATGAACGAAACTAATAAAATAAAGAAGTTGATATATAGAAAACAGGTTACAGGGTGATTAATGTTTTGTACAATAGGCAGATTATTTTTTCTTTACTTTGGTTTGCTGGGAGGCTGCATTAATTGATGTTGTAAAAATATATTTATTTGCTTTTCTTCATTTCGGCTGATGGATATTTGTATGTACTTAGAGATGCAAACCTTTAATGCATATGTACCTTATGTTTCACCCTGTCTTCTTTTGCAATCTTCCCTTATACTTGAATATATTTTATTTTGTTTTATTTCTTGTTCATGAAAGTGTGTGCGCTTGTGCACACTAATTATGGATCGTGTAATATGGACTAACAATATATGCGGAATGTTATTTATAATTGCTATACAAGTAAATATTCAATAAACTAACTATATAGCAATTCACAGATATAGAATAGTAAATGCAGTAAACTGTAAAAATCACACCAGAGATTTTTATACTGGTTCGGACCTCCCGTCCTACGTCCAGTCCCAGACTTCTATCTGGATTTTCACAACCAACTACCTCGCTTCACCCGGAGGAACAGGTTTACAACACCCGAACAGCCGAACGGGATTTCGTGCCTTTTACAACACCGAGGACTTCAACAAAAACAAATATAATTGCTGTTGACAACTTGTGCTCTTGATAACACGGATTTGTCACTTGTAGTACACCCTTCCTATAATCTTATCCTCAAAATATGTAAATGATGTTTGTGAAGATTGAAGAAGGTATATTATTTATTGAATCAAAAGATATGAAATAATTTCAATGATTCAATAGGCAATTGAAATATTTGAGAGCTTTTAGAATGCAAGAGTATTTAGAAAGTAAGATCAGAAATTAGAGCAAGTATTGTTGTTTTGAATCAATGATTTGGACGTGTTTATATAGAGAATAAATGGTTGTAACTCTTTGTGAAGAGTAGCCATTAATAGATATGATCATTGATGAAAGGTAAGAGATGCAACCATTGGAGAAAGAAGTGTCTTTTGGAAAAGGTTGCTCTCTGTTTAAAAACGGTCGACAGGTCAAAAATGGCCGGTAGACAGGATTTCGAAAATATAGACGTTATGTGCATGTGTGCACATTTATTCTGCAACTTGGACAGGAACGGTCGACCGCCCAAAAACTTACCGGTCGACCAGTCACTAATAACTTGCACAATGAATGTGCAATGCATATTATAACGTATATATTTCGATTATATTGAGATGCATGATTATTTGAGGATAGATTTTAACAAGTATAATACTATTACAACATCAAATAATCAATCTATGATCTATAGTACCATATGAGCTCTTTTGTGCCTCTTTAGCCAAAATGTCTTCTTTTTGTCGATCGCCTTTATTTCTTTGTCAGAAATCAAAACTTCATAGAATCTGTGACTCAACATTCTCCCCCTTTTTGATTGATGACAACATATATCTAAAGTTCTGAATCTCCCCCTGAATATGTGATCTCCCCCTGCGATTTTGTCTGTATTCTTTATATATATATATATTCCTGCAAATAATTGTTAGCACTTTCTCCCCCTTTGTCATCGACAAAAAGGAGTAATAGATAATGGAATAATATATAATTACAGACTAAGACAAGACTATGCATTACAATACCATAATGAGTCAAACATAACATGAATACCATACAGCACCATACCACAAGTTCAGAATTTACCGTAGCATACCATACCATATCATACAATATCAAAAAGAAGTTTCACTAACAGAAGAGATAATAAGGTAAGATGAGAGAATATAAACTAAGAGTCGGAACCAGTACCTCTAGCTTCTTCTTCGTCATCGCCTTCCTCATCATCTTCATCTTCCTCATCTTCATCGTCGTCACCGTTACCTTCATTTGATCCAGAACCTGTAGCTTCTTCTAATGATGACCAATTAAAAGTAGGAGAAGCAGGACGCTTTCCTAGATCCTGGCCTTGAACAGCAATGGATGTGTTGCATGAAATAGAATCCCATAATATACCAAAGAACGACTT
This sequence comes from Allium fistulosum, assembly GCA_030737815.1. Lineage (NCBI taxonomy): Eukaryota > Viridiplantae > Streptophyta > Magnoliopsida > Asparagales > Amaryllidaceae > Allium > Allium fistulosum. The sequence continues at coordinate 152,414,962 of CM060906.1, read as the reverse complement.
GATTTTATTGAAGCGCTTATCCATCTTTGTATCCATTCTTTTGAGACGTGCTTCTAGCAAGTGTTGATTGCGTGCAATGGTTTCAAGTGAAGCTTTGGTTGATGATTTCGATTTCAGTAATTTAACATCTTCGGGACGAGATCGAGAAGATGAAGATTGTTGTTCTTTTGGACCCCGTTGTTGCCATGTTTCAAACGGCATGATTTTAAACTAAGGAGGTGGAATGTTCATTCGTTTGATGGTTACGGAATTAATAACTTTTGGTTTCGAGATGGCCGAGGCAGGAGGAGTTATACCACAATCTAGCAAAATACGCATGATATATTCATTAATGAAAAAGTGAGGTCGCGTAGATTCATTTACCTTGAGAATCTCACCAAATATCATACGCACCCAATTAATTTGGACATTGCCATAAATAGCATCAAGAGCCTTGAAGTTCTCTTTGTATACTGCATCATAGTTTCCAAGTCGAGGAAACAAAGAAAGCATCAAGACGCGATGTAAAAGTCTCGCAGTGGGTCGAAGTCCAATTAATTTCGTACCATTACTGTTATCTTCTATGAATTGATGACTGGTGCTATCACGAGTGAAGACTTGACAGAAATCTGATGAGAACTTAATGCCTCGATTGGGTATACCGAGTATAGATGCCATTCTTTCAAAAGTTATAAAGACTTGTTTTCCACAGACGACAGACCAAATGACCCCGTGCGGATTATCAGGCTTATACTTGTCGAGATTCATGTTTGCATAGAACAATTTTATCATAAATCGATTAACCTCAACATTGTTAGCCGCAAAATCAATCAACGGTGAAATATTTGAATTAATTGCTAACCGTTGGATTCCATAAGAAGTAAAGTCATCAAAATTAATGAAGGAACCCGAATGGAAATTGTAGTTGGTCATTTGATTCCATCTTGTGACAGCAATAGGATCTTCAAGCCATTTCTGAGCGGTGACATTGCTTAAAGAGATTTCAGAGGATGATCCTTTTTTGTGTCTTTTCTGAGGAGGAGCCATTTTTAAGAAGATTTGGAGGATTGGAATTTGAAAATGAGAAATAGGGTTTCTGGGATTTGGGAATAATTTGACCGGTTGAAACAAATGAAGAAGAAGGAGGACAAAAGTGGATTCAATGTATGTAAAAAAAAACAGAATTTACGCATACCGGTCGACCGATATAATATGGTCGGTCGACCGTTTTCATCCAGAGAGTAAAACGGTCGACCGGTTCAAATTTGATCTGTCGACTGGATCTGTTCAGGAAAACAGTTCAACCTGTTTGTGGAAAAATGTATATATCATGTCCTACAATTCATGTATCACTCGTATTACAATATTTAAATGTTATTATATGAGTGATTAAGAAAAAAAAAACAACGATACAACATATAAATAAAATTAATGAGGAGTGGGAGAAGGAAGATTGGTTGAATCTTCGTTGATATCATCAATGCGAGCCTTCCAAGGTGACCATTTTTCAGTTGCCCCTTCATTCTAAGCATAGTTCCTGTCCTATGAGTTTGGGGTTCTAGAAGATGAAGGTGCGTATGGCATCGGCTCATGTACATCTCGTTTGTTTGTTCCACAGAAGAAGAATGCCATTCTTTCTAAAATAGATAATCGTACCAAAGTCTGCTTTTGTTCATGATGAAGTTGTTGTTGTCCATAATGAAGCTGACGTTGAAGATCTATTTGATGTTTTTGATAATGATGAATTTCATCGATCTTCTCTTTGGTACGAGGGGAACAGAATAGCACTTTCTTTGCCTTTTTTGATGTAGGCGTACTTCCAGGTGTACGAGAGCATTGGTGATGGCACTTCGGTTTCTGTTTTGGTGTTTCAGGAGAATAATACTCCTCTGGCTCAGAACTTGTAACGGAAATGTGTGATTTTTGAGCACACTCGTCACAAATATGTGCCATAGAAAATTATGAATTTATGCTTAGATAAAGGAAGATGAATAAGAAAAAAAAATTGACAAGCTTATAAAGAAATTCCTTATATATAAGCCTATGAATAAGAGTGAATAAAGGAATTTGACCGTGAAAACAAGCAGAGGCTCAGATTAAAAAATAGCTTAAAAATAGCTATAGTTAAAATATAACCAAAGGAATTAGTCAAGTTCTTTTCTAGAAATTAAACCAAGCTCTCTTCGTAATCTAATAAAACTAGATTCGAGCAAAGGATTAGTAAAAATGTCCGCTAATTGATTATCAGTTTGGACATATTCAAGACATATATTTCCTTTTTCAATATTATCTCTAAGGAAATGATGACGGATATCAATGTGTTTGGTCTAGAATGATTCACTGGATTCTTAGAAAGATTTATGGCACTTGTGTTATCACAGTATATAATAGTAAATGCAGTAAACTATAAAAATCACACCAGAGATTTTTATACTGGTTCGGACCTCCCGTCCTACGTCCAGTCCCAGACTTCTATCTGGATTTTCACAACCAACTACCTCGCTTCACCCGGAGGAACAGGTTTACAACACCCGAACAGCCGAACGGGATTTCGTGCCTCTTACAACACCGAGGACTTCAACAAAAATAAATATAATTGCTGTTGACAACTTGTGCTCTTGATAACACGGATTTGTCACTTGTAGTACACCCTTCCTATAATCTTATCCTCAAAATATGTGAATAATGTTTGTGAAGATTGAATAAGGTATACTACTTATTGAATCAAAAGATATGAAATAATTTCAATGATTCAATAGGCAATTGAAATATTTGAGAGCTTTTGGAATGCAAGAGTATTTAGAAAGTAAGATCAGAAATTAGAGCAAGTATTGTTGTTTTGAATCAATGATTTGGACGTGTTTATATAGAGAATAAAAGGTTGTAACTCTTTGTGAAGAGTAGCCATTAATAGATATGATCATTGATAAAAGGTAAGAGATGTAACCATTGGAGAAAGAAGTGTCTTTTGGGAAAGGTTGCTCTCTGTTTAAAAACGGTCGACAGGTCAAAAATGGCCGGTAGACAGGATTTCGAAAATATAGACGTTATGTGCATGTGTGCACATTAATTCTGTAACTTGGACAGGAACGGTCGACCGCCCAAAAACTTACCGGTCGACCGGTCACTGATAACTTGCACAATGAATGTGCAATGCATATTATAACGTATATATTTCGATTATATTGAGATGCATGATTATTTGAGGATAGATTTTAACAAGTATAATACTATTACAACATCAAATAATCAATCTATGATCTATAGTACCATATGAGCTCTTTTGTGCCTCTTTAGCCAAAATGTCTTCTTTTTGTCGATCGCCTTTATTTCTTTGTCAGAAATCAAAACTTCATAGAATCTGTGACTCAACAGTTCAAGTGTACATTCCTGAATATATTTTGTACCTTGTTTGTTTCTTTTTGCAAGCACTTTCATATACATGCTCTTGTTTATAAGCTTACATACTTATATTAATTTTTTTCTTTAGCCTTATACTTTGAAATATGAAATGACATCTTATAGTTAATATGTTGTTTGAATTTTGACTAATTTGTTTAATGTGTTTATTTTATATTTTATAGTTTACATAACCAAAATTTTAAGATATTTATTTTCAACTTAAATACTTATCGTAATGTATTTACATTGCATTTATATTTTACTTTATTTATTTTACTTTGTAAATATATTTTGTTTGTATTCATACATATTATTTAAAAGACAATGTTTTGAAATCAAATACATATTTAATGAATTACATAGATATATTTTATAAATTCTATCAATTTACCAGTTATTACAAAAATTTTATTCAAAAATTAAATTAATTATTAATTTAAATATGTATAAAATTCTGGGTCGTTACAACATATGAGTTTAACTTAGAACCTTTCAACTTCAATGTTAAGTTAGGTTTCGACAACATTGATACTTTACTCAAGAATCCTAAGTTATTGGTTCCGACAGTGTTGAAGGGTCCTATTGTCTAGTTTATGTAATGTTTGTAATGTATATGTTTATTTTACACCTTTTTGCTTTAGTATTTGAGTTAATCTTAACCATCTTTCCTTAGCAATTAGGTTCTTATACAGCCTTCGACATTATTGAGAAGTAATGTACGAACAAGTACTATACTTTAACCTTTCGACTTTGTCGATGGCTCAAGGAACACTTTCATCTAGGCTTTCAACAATGTCGAGACATGTTTGTTTAATGATGATGCTCTTTTCCTTTCGACTTTGTCGAAAGTCTAGTGTTTTTAGTTTGTGACTTAATCTATTTGCACAATCTTGAAGTTTCATATTTGTTTTTATGTTTAAGTTATTTAAGTAGGTTTCTTTGTTTAATCCTTGAAAGTATTCCAAATTCATAAATAACCAAGGATTTTATCTAAAAACGTTTTCACCAAGCAGAATCATGAGTTCCCCGAAGAAAGGTGAAGCCATTTCCAAGCATTCTTCCACTGCGTCCCAAGCTGTAGTTAATGCCATCCTCAATGATTTTGGCATCACTGGAATTGAAGCTATCCCCCTAGGAAACTGACACCATAGACAATCCTCCCGAAGGATATTTTTCTTATACGGCCATCCTTATATGGCATGGCGGATTCTTACCCTTCCCAGAGTTCTTATGTGATAACCCGAATTTTTGGGCATCAGATAATTGGATAATTATCTGATTTAACTATTGAATAATACTAATTTATAGACTGAACAAATAAATCTGATAATCAATATTTATATCTGGATGGATATTTATTTGATAATCTCCCAATATAATTACTTAAAATTTATAAATTGAATTTGTGTTTGTTTAAATATATATATATATATATATATATATATATTTAAGTTGATTTTAAATTGGATTTTAAAATAGAATTTGAATCTGGATTTAAATTGAAATTTAAAGGATAAATATTGTAAAATATTTTGGATTTAAAAATATATTATATTTAGAATATAATTGGTTTTATATTTATTTTCTTTTAAAAGTTTTATTTATATAAATTAAGAAATTATTTGTTAAATAGTAAATTAAATACAAAAGCTTTTTATTAACTCATGCAAAATACAAGTGTAAGATTAGTGGCATGCATTTAAACAAGTGTCACCATTTTCTTTTATTTAAAAAAATCATAAATTAAGTCAATATATACATCCATCTCCTCTTCTCCATCTTTTTTCTATCTTCATTTTTCAAAACTCAAAGAACAAAAACCTGTAACTAAAACCAGAGAAAATCAGTAGCCAGTAAACAAAATCAACCAGAAAATTCAAAAAGGCAACAACTCTTTACAAATTTAAAACCAGATCATCTCAGATTTAAAGCAAGAGCATATTCAACTAAATCAAAGCATAGATCATCTTAACAACCAAGTTTCAGACCTAAAGTGATTTTCAAGTTTCCAGTTTCAAAAGATTTCCAGTTCCAGTTCAAAGTAGAAGTCCTGTTCCTCTGTTTTTAAATTATAGGTGAGTAAACTGCTACTTTTATTTATGCTAATTAAAACCTGTTTAAAATTGATGCTTGTGATAAAACATTGAAATAACTTTGTGAAATTTTTTTGCATGATGAAAATATGTTTATATATAGATAAATATGTTGTTGTTGAACATGTATGCATGTACATATGTATATAAACTTCTGTTCTTAGTTACAGGCTTATAAATTAAGTTTTAAAATTTAATTTCTCTTTGTACAGACAATATTAGGCTAAGATCTTAAAAAGGAAATTGATCATGGCAATGTAATTTCATTTTTAAAAATAATTTCAGGTAAAAATATTAAATAAATGTTGTGAAAATAAGAAATAACAGTAAAATTCTATCCAATCAGAAATTTTGTGTGGATTAATTTCTTGTTTTGATTATGTAATCTGATTTGTATTGATAATTTATGAGTTTTGATAACTATATCATAATTTTTAAGCTTGTGGTTAGTGAGGAATTATGAGATGATCAGAAGTTGTATTATCGTCAAATTTTGACAAACGAGCAGCTCGGTGAGGTCGGGGTTCTTAAGGGAGGTAGTTCGTGGGTCGAGAATAGTGGGAAAAATAGTTGAAGGTGTTATCACTCGCCATGGTAGCGCGGCGGGGTGATTGTAGGGTTTGGAAACTTGGTGGTGTCGACGTGGTAATCAGGGCGATTACGGAGTCGTGGATGCTTCGGGTTTGATCGCATGAAGGGGATTTGGTGCGTGGGCCTATGTCGAGGTGATGGTCGGAGTGACGATGCGTCTAGTGGCCAGAGGTGGTGGCACGGGGAAGTTTTGGGTGGTCAGGTAGTTCCAGGGAGTAGTCAATATCGCTCGAATCTGATTTTCGAGTTCGCTTCAGGATGGTGTGGTGGGAATCGGAAGGGATGGTCGTAGTCGACTCATTGGCGGTGGCATGGGTGACCGGATCGTCATCGCTGCTCTGTGCACGTGCACGAGTTTGGTTTGTATCTGTCTGTTTGCTGTGTGGAAGAAGAAGGAGAAGACTCGAGGTTGGCTCGGGAAAAACTGAAACTGGCTCGAATTTGACTCGAGTTTGTCTCGGGAAGAGATGCATCAGTTTTGTTTTTAAAAATAAAATCATAACCAAGTTTTTAAATTATAAAGGAAACATGTATCAAGTTTTGAAGTTCTAAAGTTTATAGTTTTAAGGTTTTAAAGTTTTTAAAATTTGGAAATTAAAATAGATAAACAAGTTTCCAAAGTAATATTAACCAAGTTCTAAAGCAAGATATATAGATTATAAATGAAAATATTTTTGAGAAATTAAGTTGTTTGATGTGGATAAATTTAATATTGGGTTAATAAATCTTTAAATTGTTTCCAAATAAATGGGAGGTGATTAATGAAAGTGATTAAAAGATAATTACTTAAAGTAATTAGAGGATAATGAATGAATGTAATTAATTAAAGTATTAATTAATTTAAAGGATTTATAAATTAAGATAATTAATTAAAGGGTTGGTTAATTGATAAAACTAATTAAGAATAATTACTTAATGAGAGTGATAAAGTATAATTTCTTAGTGTAAGTAATTAAGGACAATTACTTAATGAAGTAATTAGGAATAATTACTTAATAAAAGTAATTAAAAGTATAATTACTCAATGTAAAGAATTAATTACTTAATGGATAATTGATTAATGTAATTAATTTATTAATGTGATTTAATTAAAGGGTAATTACTTAATAATTAAAGGTTAATTAATTTATGTAATTAATTAAAGGATAAATTAATTATGTAATTAGCTTAAGGTTAATTTATTTATGATTAATTAAGGGATTGATTAGTTAATTTCATTAACTAATTAAAGTAATAACAAATGGTTTGTAATTAATATTAATTAAGCAGGGTTAAGCAATTTATTGGTTTAAATTAATTATGAGACCAATTAATACTGCTTTGGATGAATAAGTTTGTGGAATGCCTTGAATTGATTAATGTGTGATGCTTTATGATATGAAATGCATGGTGGAACTGTGATAATGTAAGTTTTCTGTCTGTGATGAAATGATGTGTAAACTGACATCCTATTTAAAGAATTGAATTGTTTTCACTTAAACAACTTGAATTAAAAGGACTTTGGATTCGAAGAGTCCGGGGTTGGGTATTAGTAAATACCCGAAACCACTTCGATTTGCAATCAACAATTTTTTTATAGATTTGATATGTGAATAGGCTGGAATGGAATAATTTAAGTAAACTGGACCATTGAAACTATGTTTTATAACTTAGTATTTCAAGTTATATGGGTTTACTCACGATGGTTTCCATCATAACTCGGGTGTTACTTTATGGTAATGCTCGGGTCAGACCGAGTATTATAGATTTTCAAGTTAGGACGTTCTGGAGTTCAGGAGACGAGCTGGATGGCAGGAACGTATGGAGTATATTTTGCTGTGTATTTGAGATCGTATTGATAGTAGTCTAGGATATGTTATTTTAACCTATCCAGTGTTGGTGTAATGGTTGTAACTCTGATGTATTATATGAAATTTAACAGATACAACTTTCTTTGTATAACTGCTATTATTTGATATTATATTTTATCCGCTGCAAATGTGAGAATCTGTGTTTTATTTTGTTTCTTCTTCTACCTGTTTTCTTCTTTTCCTAACTATCTGGAATTTTCGAGGTCGAAAATTCCGGGTTGTTACATTTGGTATCAGAGCTGAAAGTTAAGCGAGAACCTTGGCTCTGGTGGGTTTAATCATTAAGGATAGGGTCAGTAGTACCCTAGGATGAGTTGAGTGTATTATATATGAGGGCGTATTCGTTATTTTCTTATATAAAGATTTTAAAACGGTTTTAAATTTAGTTTTTATATAGGCTTATATTTTGATATATAAAGCAACGGTTTTTCTAATTATTATATATATTAAGAAAATTGGTTGTTGGTTATTGAAATTAAGTAAGACTTAAGTGATATATATATATATATCTAAATAGGGTTTGAATAGAATGAACTATACAAATAAGATGAATTAGAATTGGTTTCAAACCAGAATATAGAATGGTTATTGTGTTTAATAATGGGATGATTGTTTTCCAATGATAAAGCAAATGAAATGTGTTAAGGAAGTAAACTTTTAGATAAGTAGGACTTGTAAATTGGAATGGATTTAAAGTGTGAAATTTTAAAATCTAAGTCCAGAAATTTGAAATTGTTTCAAAATGTTAAAAGAAATAATAGGTAATATTATTCAGAATATTTTTGAATGTAATCTTATTTTAAAAAAAGAAGTTGTTTGAAATCTGTTAACGGTAAAAAGTGAACGCTAACACCCAGTGTGTGTAATAAAATCGTGAAAGCACCACCCGTTGGTACGGGAACAGAATATGAGCTGAGAATAGCAGAAAAGCAGTAAATGAACAACAGATTTATAGTGGTTCGGCCCGTAATTGAGCTTACATCCACTTTATAGTCTTTTATTGCTGATTTGATTACAATTCAATACAATATCCCTCTAAATACAATACAATTTGATCATGAAATCATTCTTGACTACTAGCTCGATCTTTAATGATGAAACTCGACGAATCCGCGTTGGATGTTAGGAGCTCTTCTCGAAGATCGTTGTAGTGTCTCGAATGCTTGGAGATCTTTGATTGCTGAATGAGAGGAGGCTTCGACAGCGTAACGGCGCTTGGAGAAATGAATGACCAAAAGTCCTCTTCAAGTTAGAAGTGGTGGGGTATTTATAGGAGCTGATCTGGACTCAGGAATTTTCTCTAAGTATTTAAGTCGTCTGCCGACCTATGGTAGATCGGTGGCGAGTTAAGGAATAGGTTTAGGTCGGCGGCGAGTTAAGGAATAGGCTTAGGTCGGAACCTTCTTAAGTCGGAGCCTTTCATAACTCGGAATCTTCTTTAGGTCGTAACCTTTAGGTCGCAACATTACTAGGTCGCGGAGTCTTTAGGTCGCAAGCTTCCTTAGGTCGCGACTTCCCTTAGGTCGTGACATTCCTGTAGCCTTAGGTCGCTGGACAAGTTAAGTCGTTGAGTCCTAGGTCGTAGGCATCTTAGGTCGCAGACTCCTTAACTCGCAGGTACTTTAACGCGTACATTGTTAGGTCGTAAGGTTCTCTTGAGTCGTAAACCTGATGAGTCGTAAGCCTGATGAGTCGTACAGACCTGATGAGTCGTAAGCCTGATGAGTCGTACAGACCTGATGAGTCGCCAGTTCTCATGAGTCGTTGAACCTGATGAGTCGTAAGACCATGAGTCGTAGAAAGCTTGTCTCGTTGAGTCGTAGAAGAGTTAATCTTTATGAGTCGTAGCACGCTAAGTCGTAAGTCGTTAAACTTCTTAACTCGTAGGTCGTTGAGTCGGACCATTCCTTAGGTCGGAGCCTGTTGAGTCGTAGGTCATCTAACTCTTAACTCGTTAAGTCTTGCACTCCCTTAACTCGTTAACTCTTGAGTCGCGTACTTCTTAAGTCGTGGAGAATTAAGGGTTAACATTTGCCCCTCGAAATACACGCCTAAATCGTAGGTCGTGTGTTTCGACTTATCTTAACTCGTGTGGGCCGATTCCAATTCCTTCAACCTGGGGTATAAAATGCTTAGGTCGTTCCTCTTTTCTCCGTCTTCCTATTACTCGTTCTTTAAGCCGTATCTGCCATTAACGCAATTTCAAGCTTCCAAAGGCGATTTCGACCTGATTTATTTCCAGCCATTCCCATTTACACCGCGTAAGCATCTTTTCCCAATCGCCGATCATTGCCGTCGACCTTCATCCATGATTTTTCCCTTTGGGTCTTGCGAATACTGTTATACAGGATATCCATGAACTTAAGGTGGCTCGGCATGACTTGCAACGATTTGCGATTTTCGGTGATTTAGAAATAGGGTTGATGGAGAGGCTAACTGGTTAATGGATTAACGGGTTGGAAAGTTAACAGGTTAGGAGGTAAATGGGTTAGGAATTGGATGGATAGATGGTTAACGAGTTAAGGATTTAGCGAGTCAGGAGTTGGATTGGTAATTTCGCGTGATCCAGCAGTTTTGATGTTACGGCTTACGACTTACGACTTGAAGTCTCTTTTTATTCCTCACGACTTACGACTTAGAGAATAGTTGACCCTAGGTCGCAGGAGCCATTTGAGTCGTTAGCGACTTAGCACTTGTTCAGATTTTGCTTGAATGTGCGGTACGATTGGAGAGTTACGACTCAACTTGATCCATGGCATATCTTGTAGACCGTGAACGAGTTAGGACTTAGGAAAATCTGCCCTAAGTTAAGTCGTGACCGAGTTAGAACTTGAGCAAATTTTCCCACTGCCTTGAATGCTAAGACTTGAGTTGTTTGAACTTTGGACTCTTGAATTTTGTTGCACTCTTTTATAGATTGTTAATAACTCTGACTGCCTGTTACAACATGTACAAAAACTGGGACGAATATACTGCCACCGACTGCCCATATCGGATGACAGATTAGATGATAAAGATTACAATTAAATGAACTGTATGAGTGAAATGCTACACAATAACCAACTCAAATGAAGTATTAAAGCAGAATCGTAATAATTAACTAGAACTGATTTGTCTGCATTAACACTGCACTTGAGCATTAACAAGTTTTGAAATCTCGTAATCGACTGATTGTCAGTTAGTTTAATTCCAGTTATACTTGCTTTTTCTTATTTTCATTAGTTTTGCACAGCACTTTACACTTTTAGGAAACGTGCACCTTCACTTTTGAACATTCGGCTGATTGTGTAGAATGACATCCCATCAAGAAGATTCGGAATCAGCTGGAGAAGCTTTTCCAATCGCTACTCCGTTGAATGATCCCCCAGAAAGGATTCCTACCACCCTGAGTCTTAAAGCCTTCCGCCAACTATGCACCCAGTTTGGCATCGCTGAATCTGACGCTTTGCTTCCTGGAGTAGATGACACTGCTGATAGGCCACCGCACGGCTTCATCGCAGTGAACCGCCAAATGTGCTTGAGTGGAGCGATTCCCCCGTTTAATGACTGTCTCCGAGAACTTCTTCTTCGATTATCTATCTCCCCTTTTCAACTTCATCCTAATGGCTACGCCATCCTGCTGGGACTGTGTGTGCTTTTTAGGAGAACGCTGGACCGTTTCCCCAGTTTTGGAGAAATTTGCTTTCTATGCTCATTCACAAGGATCAAGGACCATCCCTCTATCATAGTTGTAAGGAGTGCCAGGAATCGCAAACTGATTATTGGTCTTCCTGAAAGCGTTCCTGGGTTTCTGAGCCAGTTTTTCTTTGTTCGTTGTCCCCCGGGATTTTACGCCATTTGGAGAGTGGGAAGTACGATTATCTACCTTTTCCCTGTGCTTTTTCTAAATTCTTTGAAGTTCAAATTGTCAAGTGTTAACTTCTTTTTCTACTGTTTCAGCACTCCCTTCCCCCTCTAGGGAATCTCGTCACAAGACTACCTTTGAGAGGCTTATGGCCGTGCCGGTTGAGGAGAGGAGCGTTCAATTTCTATTGAGAGACGAGTTCCTCCACGAATTCGGACTCTTACATCCTTCCCGTTCCACTCAGCCACATGAAGTCCCTGATTCTTCGGCTGAGGAGTCAGATGCCCCTGCTTCTGCTAAAGAACCTTCACCGAAAGAATTTACCGTTGAGACTTCATTGGTGAAGTGTTCTACTCTTACCGACATTGCGGGGTCGTCCAGTAAGTTAGCACTTGCCCCGGTTACTGAAGAGGAGGAAAATCTTCATACTCTTGAAAAGACGGCTGAGGTGGAAGTTGAAAAGGATAATTCTCCCATGCACCATGGCGATGATACTTTTGACAGCCTGAGCGACATCATGATAACCTCTCAGGAGCTCTTTAAAGATGATGTTTCTAAAGTGGTTCCTCCTGTTATCGAAGCAACTTCTTTCTTGCAACAAACCACAACGCCTTCCACACAACTTACTACCATTTCTACACCCAAAAGTGGTTTGTAGTCTGACGCGCGTAGTTTGCACATCACACACACTTAGAACCTTGGCACTTTTTATGCACTTAGCTTCTTCAATTTGAGGATTTCTAAAACTGGTCTTTTTCTTCAATTTCAGGTTCTCTGATGGGGCGAAGCGGCTCTTACTACAACAAATTCCAGCGTTACGGAAGCCGTGAGGCTTATGACTTTAGGAGTTATGTTAGTGCCGTGAAAGAAACTGATGAGGAGAGAGCTGCTCGAAAGGCTCATGAGAGGCGAGCTCATGAAGAGCGTCGCCGGAGAGAAGATGAGGAATACTACGGGAGAAGGGACGAGCAACATGACTCTTCTCGCAGAAGCGACGATCCTTATAAAAGGAAATCTTATGACGATAAGGGGAAGAGTCACACTTCTGATGATTCCAGTAAACGTGCTAGACTTGGTGAGAAAGACACATCTAACATCTCGGAAAAGACAACCGCTTCTGTTCCTCCTAATACATCTTCCGGTTCTCCTGCCCTTAAGGAATCTGACATCCAGACCATCATTAATAGGCCACAGTACCAAGCTGGAGATGGTCCTCCCACACTCCAGAGCCGATTTCCGAATTGGTGTCTGAAAGGAGTGCGTTTTGATTTGGACTTGGTCCCCATTGATAAGCAGGCGATGCTGAAAAATGTCGATGCTGTAAAGCTTGACATCGAAAGAATGTCTGGGTGGCAGAAGCTGGTTGATGAGCTTCAAAGGGTCAACCATCTGAACCTTGAAGCGATGATGACTATGGAAAATGATAAAACAGAGTGGGACAAATGGCGTAAGCAGCATGACGCGGAGATGAAAAGCATTAGCGATGGTTATGGGAAGCTCGAAGCTGAAGTTGAAAAACTTAAAAATGAGCTTGCTACTTCCTCCACTTCTTATTCTCAGAAAGAAGAAATGCTTCAAAAACAAGTTCGAGACGCCCATGCTGCTCAGCGGAATACTGAAGTCAAACTTGAAGCAGAACAGCATGTTGTTAGAAAATATCGTGATGACGCTGCTCGTCTTCAGGAGAAACTCAGCTCTCGAGACTTAGAAATTGCTAGGCTACAATCCCAGTTACTGAAGGCTGAAAGAGAACGTGATGAAGTTCTTTCTGGTAAAGCTGCAGCCGAAGAATCCCATAAGGCGACCATAGCCACCGTTGACGCGACTCTGTTCGACTTTTATATGCATTGTGTCCTGGGGCGTGGGAGCCTTTCATTTTTGGGTCCAGAGTATGAAGTCACCTTAGCGGAGGTATGGGAGGCAATCATTGACTTATTTGGTGGTGCCGGATACTCTGAAACAGATCTTCAAGCAACCTACTTAAGTGAGAGCGATCGCGCTGCCCTTGCCAAAGGAAAAGAGCAGCTCATCCGAGTGCGGGCCGAAGCGACGGGAGAGAAGCTTCCTGAGAAAGAAACACCCCCTATTGCTCCTGCTTATACTTCGGTTTTAGCTCATGCGGATATTGTTGGCTCTAGTTCTCATTCCACGCCTCCCGCTAAGGTTGACACAGAAACTGTAACCACCCCTACAGAGGAAGAGGCAATGAAAGACTTCCAAGCTCGGGAATTTGAGATTGATCTTGCTAAACCGGCTTCTCCAGGTAACTTTGACGATTCACGGTCTTCTTTTTTCTCGGAGAATACTGATTTTGATATCTTTTATTATGCAGCAGACACCCCAGAAACTGCCCCAACTCTTCCTTCTTCAGCTGCCGTTCCTCCTCCTTCTCAAGTTATACCTCTTCCAGCTTCCCAGCCTGGTTCACAGGAAGAACCAATAGCGGCCCTTGAAGGTTTAGATGAACCATCTGCTTCCGAAGAACAGAAGGCAGAAGGTCTGGAAGATAGCGAGAAGACCCCGGAGCAGTCTTTCGATTATGACACAGAGCTTTCTACATTTCTTGCTCCGGGGAGTGAGTCTTCTTCCAAGAAGAAGGGGAAGCGTGTGGTTTCAAAGAAAGGAAAGAAGAGTTCTACTGCTGCTGGAGATGAGGCAGAGATTGATCCGGCTGAGTCTCTTTCTCCTTCTTCTCCGACGCGGCCTACGAAACTAATTACCAGGCCGGGTAAAAGTTCCAAGGGTGGGAAGAAGGGGAAATGAGTTTGATTTTGCATTTTCTGCTTTTTGTATTGACCGGGGATTGTGCGGATTCCGGTCTCCGCTTCTTTTTGTAACCTGTACGATGTAAAAATTCTCATAGTGTTGAAATAAAATAGATATTTTTCTTGTACAAATCCTTGTGTATGTAGGAATACATCTGTTTTTCATTTGAAGTGTAGAGTAAACGATTCTTTTCACTTGTACAAATTTTTTGTCTGTGTTTCAAGAACGCATTTACTCCACATCTTTATTACATGATATTGCAATGAACTTGTGGTATGTTGCTTGTATACTACTTTTATTAATGTAACTGAGTTGTACAATGTTGCCCCCATACCACAAGTATATTGTAATATCTCTTGATTTCACAAGACCGATACTCTTATTTTAGAGAATAACTTTCCACTTTTCCAGGGAAGAATTGTTCTGCTTTTAATAGAGTATATCTTGTCTTTGGAGGAATCTTTATTTTCTTTTTCCTTCTGAAGAACACTTCGACTTCTGGGAATGATCACTTTTATTTGTTTGAAAGTGAATTTTCCTGCACAGTGAAATGAACTTCTGAAGAAGGTTTTGATTTTTGTGCCCCAGTAAAGGGTTTATTTTTGGTACTTCAAGCAAGGTGGAGTACGCCTCTGAAGAGGTCTTTTGGTCTCCGAAGAGAAGCGATTTTGGTCTCCGAAGAGAAGCAGTTTTGGTCTCCGAAGAGAAGCAGTTTTGGTCTCCGAAGAGAAGCAGTTTTGGTCTCCGAAGAGAAGCAGTTTTTGGCATTTCATCTCTGGTGAAGTGGGTCTCCGAAGAGAAGCATTTTGCACTTCTACACGGGTGAAATGTGCCTCCGAAAAGGGCTTTTTAGCATTTCATCACTGGTGAAGTGGGTCTCCGAAGAGAAGCATTTTGCACTTCTACACGGGTGAAATGTGCCTCCGAAAAGGGCTTGTGCCTCCGAAGAGGGCTTGTGCCTCCGAAGAGGGCTTGTGATTGCCTGGAAGTTACTTTCTCATGGTCGGAGGGGTCCACGGGACAAGCGTAAGTCGTTCAATTGGATGTTTGTTTGTACAAACGATCGCAATCGATTAACAAGGTGCCCCTTTTTGGTAGTCCCACCGATCTTTTTGATTGAGGAAAGCTCTCCATTTATTGGCGTGCCTCGTTAGAGGGCTTTGTTGATCCTTGGGAAGGAGCATCAGTTGGTTGGTGTGCCAGGAAGGTTGCGTCTTAGGGGCAAGTAGATCCATGGGATGGACACAAGCTGCCTGATCGGATGCATCACAATCAGCCAGCGAGGGTCTTATTCCTTCTGCTTGGGAAGTTATCCTTTTAGTGGATCTACCTGTTTTCCTGTTGAGAGGCATACCTTCCTTTGGCTGCTTCCATGTTTGCCTGCTCATGTTGTAGCATCATCCACCAATCTGCGATCCTTTATCATCGTTTCCAAGCGCATTTTTCTTTCTCTTGCAAGTAAATTGCTTTATTCGAAGAAGTAGACTTCACTGTTGAATGACTCCACAGAGTAAACGCAAGTTATTTGGTTGGATGCCTTTTTTACATCAGCGATCACAACCAGTTAACGAGGGCTTGACCTAGTGGAGCCGTCAACTTTTTATGTGAAGTTCCTCTTGTATGGGATTTGAGTTTGAAATTTTTGTTGCTTGAAATCTGCTAAACGATTTGTAAGGCTCGCTTAGCTTTGCGATGGGTGAGCTTTGCTTTAATGACCTGCAGTATTAGATCGATATTTTAGCAATACATTTAGAGTATTTACACATCGAAATATAACAGGCATTTTATAATAGAAAACACAATGCATAGTTTTTTCATTATTGAGTCACGCTGATTTCTCAGCGGTTTACAATGCAGAAAATACACATCCATCATTATCTTTACAAATTCAAGCAATGCAGTTAAGTAAAATGAATGCTAGTTATTGTTGTTCCAGAATTTCCAAGCTGGATTTCCATTTGTGCTTGATTCATAGCTTTTGGATTTTTCATGTCAGAGAAAGCGAGAGATGCCCCAGTTGCAGTTTTGTGAGTGATTAGTAGTCATCCCAACTTCTGCTTGCTGGGTATGGTCCCCCTGTGATAGCATTAATGACAAGCTTTTCTGAATCTTGCACTGCAGTGTTGCTGAGAGAATCAGATTGATGGGTAGGACGTTGTTGACCCCGAGCGGATGGGGTTGGATCGACTCCGGTTCTTTTAACGTATTGTTGGAGTTTACCCTGCTCTAGCAATTCTTCAATCACCTTCTTTAATTCGCGACACTGGTCAGTGTCATGGCCAGGTTGATTGTGAAATTGGCAGAACTTTCCATTACGCTTTGCCCCTCTCGTCATCTCAGGCGGCTTAGGGTACCTGACAGCGTCCTTTGTTGCAAAAAAGATATTTCTTGGTGTATCAGTTAAAGGAGTAAAGTCTGAAGGATTAAAGCGGCGAGGTTTCTTTTCATTTCCCTGGCTTTTTCCTCCTTCATTCTCCCTTTTCTGACTTTCAGATTCTCTTTTCTTAGATGCGACATTGTCATTGTTAGTTTGGGCGGTAACCACTTTCGATGTTGCAGAAAGGCTTTCAAGGCGAATGAACTCATCGGCCTTTTTATAAAATTTATCAAGTGAGTTTGGTTCTTTCATCTTTAACCATATCCCAAATTCACTCGATTTATTAATGGCTCTCATCAAATAAGTCAGGATCATGCGTGGTTCCGCATTTTCTACCTCGGCCAAAGCTATATTGAAACGACTCAAGAAAGATTTGATTGATTCTCCGGGTGCTTGTTCAAGGTTAGACAGTGACATTATATCCTTAGCTTTTGAAGCATACAATCTGAACTGTTCTTTAAACTTTTGCGTTAAGTCGGAGAATTTATCTACAGACCGAACTGGAAGCTTTGTGAACCAAAGTAAAGCCACACCTTCTAGGTATACCGGAAAGTATCGACACTTGATCTCGTCTGATGCTCTTGCACCAGTCATATGCCAATCGTACTTGTAGAGGAAATGATTAGGGTCACTGGTTCCCCTATAAGCTTGGATAGTAGGAGGTGCAAATTTCCTTGGAAACTCCGCTCTTAGGATCCTTTCAGTAAACGGAGTTCTGCTTGGCGCAAATCCCCAGTCAGCCTCATCTTCTTCCCTTTGCATGCTCTCTTTCATGATGCGGCCAACCATTTCAGACAGGTACTCTTTATTGTTCAAAGACACCTCCGGGCAAGTATTAGTTCTTCCCTCGGAATTTTGCCCGGGCATCTGCTCATGACAAGTTGGTTGCGGCATAGAACCATCAGTTTGGAAAGGTGGCATTTCAGGAAGAGTAGTTCGACGGGTTTCTGGTTGACGATTTGCCCCGAGCAGAGCAGTTAATCTATCCATCATCAAAGCGTTTTGAGTTTCAATTTGTTGGTATAATCCAGAAACTGCGTCATCCAATTCAGCCCTGGTGACCCCAACGGTTGGAGTTGCTTGGTCTGTTATTGGGGAAGCGGAAGTTCCTTCGTGAGCGTTTCCGGATCTGATAGGTCTGCCTCTTCTTCCAGGAGCCATTATTTCAGATCTGGTTTTTAAAGAGAGGTTCTTTTTATGAATCTTTGCGAAACAACGGTGGATGATCGCCTGAGTTCAACTCTCAGTGAAAGCACCAAAATGTTAACGGTAAAAAGTGAACGCTAACACCCAGTGTGTGTAATAAAATCGTGAAAGCACCACCCGTTGGTACGGGAACAGAATATGAGCTGAGAATAGCAGAAAAGCAGTAAATGAACAACAGATTTATAGTGGTTCGGCCCGTAATTGAGCTTACATCCACTTTATAGTCTTTTATTGCTGATTTGATTACAATTCAATACAATATCCCTCTAAATACAATACAATTTGATCATGAAATCATTCTTGACTACTAGCTCGATCTTTAATGATGAAACTCGACGAATCCGCGTTGGATGTTAGGAGCTCTTCTCGAAGATCGTTGTAGTGTCTCGAATGCTTGGAGATCTTTGATTGCTGAATGAGAGGAGGCTTCGACAGCGTAACGGCGCTTGGAGAAATGAATGACCAAAAGTCCTCTTCAAGTTAGAAGTGGTGGGGTATTTATAGGAGCTGATCTGGACTCAGGAATTTTCTCTAAGTATTTAAGTCGTCTGCCGACCTATGGTAGATCGGTGGCGAGTTAAGGAATAGGTTTAGGTCGGCGGCGAGTTAAGGAATAGGCTTAGGTCGGAACCTTCTTAAGTCGGAGCCTTTCATAACTCGGAATCTTCTTTAGGTCGTAACCTTTAGGTCGCAACATTACTAGGTCGCGGAGTCTTTAGGTCGCAAGCTTCCTTAGGTCGCGACTTCCCTTAGGTCGTGACATTCCTGTAGCCTTAGGTCGCTGGACAAGTTAAGTCGTTGAGTCCTAGGTCGTAGGCATCTTAGGTCGCAGACTCCTTAACTCGCAGGTACTTTAACGCGTACATTGTTAGGTCGTAAGGTTCTCTTGAGTCGTAAACCTGATGAGTCGTAAGCCTGATGAGTCGTACAGACCTGATGAGTCGTAAGCCTGATGAGTCGTACAGACCTGATGAGTCGCCAGTTCTCATGAGTCGTTGAACCTGATGAGTCGTAAGACCATGAGTAGTAGAAAGCTTGTCTCGTTGAGTCGTAGAAGAGTTAATCTTTATGAGTCGTAGCACGCTAAGTCGTAAGTCGTTAAACTTCTTAACTCGTAGGTCGTTGAGTCGGACCATTCCTTAGGTCGGAGCCTGTTGAGTCGTAGGTCATCTAACTCTTAACTCGTTAAGTCTTGCACTCCCTTAACTCGTTAACTCTTGAGTCGCGTACTTCTTAAGTCGTGGAGAATTAAGGGTTAACAAAATCTTTAGAGAAATTTGTTTTGGATTAAAACCAATGGTGGTTTAAAATTTAAAGTATAACTTGGTGTGCAAAGAAAATAAATGTATATATGTATGGATATACATAATATCAAAGATGATTTGAAATAAACTCTGAAGTGTTGAGTTTTGGTTCTACCTGGAGTGTGATTTAAAAACCCAAAGAGAAATAAGTCTTTGAACTTATAAGTGAGAAGGGATATTGATAAGAAGTTTAAAATTTGAAATGGAGAATTCAAATTTAGTAACATTGGCTGGATTAAATGAATTGAATTTAACTTAGGGAAAGTTAAATAAGTTTAGAACAATCAACCTGAATTGGAAATTTCAAGATGAAATGGGGATTTAACTTAAGAAGTTAAATAGGTTGTTTTGAAATGGAATTTTTATAAGTATAAAGGGATCCAAAGATTTTTCAAGATTGTATATATACATATATATAAATGATTTTATGAGAATGATTTTAGGAAAAAGGTTTTTGGAACCCATTGATTTTGAATGGCTTTTGATTTTTGGGAAAAAGCAAATTTTGGGAATTTGGAAAAGCCAAGTTTGAGAATTATCGATTTTGGGATATCGATTTTGTATAAAGGAGATTTATATGTAAATCATAAAGAGTATGATTTGAAAGATACTATATGTGTATATAAAATGTTTTGAGATTGACTCTGGGGAAAAAGGCGCTCGCATGAGATGAACTTCTTAGGAGTTCCACGGGGTGGTACTACCTTGAGCCCTAACGGGGGTTCTATAGTTGATCCTGTGAGTAAGTCCGGACAAACTGAAGTTCCTGAGGATTATGTGGGTAGCGAAAGTCGAGGGCGCTGATGCCTACAGAGACATTTGGGTTATGCTGTGACGATAGTGTAACTCGGTGTCACTGCAATCTACTGTGGACCATAGCAAAAATCGTGTGGAGGTGAGTGTCAACGGTCTACGTTTGATTTTGCCGGGAAGGCAATGTAACATCGGTAGACTGCGATCTATGGTGGAGTGGAGAAGTTTCATTCTTTTGGCAGCGGAATTCGAGGGCGCTATGCCTATAGTTATATGGGTTTTTGCTATGATAGCAACGTAACCCCAGACGTAGTTGCGATCTGTAGCGGGTTCCATGGTGTAATCGAGGGGCACGGAGTGCCTACAGTTATCTATGGATTTTGCCGGGATGACAACGTAACCATCGGGTTAACTGCGACCATGGAGGCGGTGATGATTTCTAGAGCATTCTCACCAAAGATGTTTCCTATATTTTCAAAAAGTTTTCTATATTTTCAATAAAATATTTTCCAAATATTTTTCACTGGGTGTTGAAAACGGGTTTACCTAGGGGTAGGCGCGGGTCGGTTTGGTGCGGTTTGGAGTCCAAACCGCTTCCGCACCGCATCAAACGGTTAATCAAAAATACAAACCATTATACTAATCTTTTAAACGGTTCGGTTTCGGTTCGGTTTGAATGTAACATGGTTCAGTTTGGTCCGGTCCGGTTTGACCCACATTAAATATGAAATAAGAGAGTTACTTCCATCAACAATCAATTTACGAAGGCAACCATGTGAAGCTTTTACACTTAAAGGTTAAAACACACAATGTTATACTGAAATGAAAGATTAGTTCTTAACTGTATGAATAATTCAATTTGACATTTAGCAACAAGTGAGATTTTTTTGGTAGATTAACCAAACATCAACAATAATCAATGCATAATCATCAAGGAAAATAACTAGAATAAGATTATAATTAGCATTTATCCAAAAAATGAGATGAAAAATATTATACCAAAACTATAACTTCTTCCTTTACGGCAGCGAATATTATTAATATAACAACATACGCTAAAAATAGAATATACATCGTTAAAATCTAAAATAAGATAGGAGTTGCTTATATTTTTATCATAAGATTACTAGTGTAAATATTCGGTTCGGTCCGGTTTAATATGGCTGGTTCAATCGTCCAAACCGCAGCCGAACCGTATCAATGTGGGTCGGTCCGGTTTGAGGTATTTGCTTTGGTTAGAAGATTCGGTGCGAGTTTCCGCACCGTTTTTGCGGTTCGGTCCGGGCGGTTTTCGTATAGCGGTGCGGTTTATGCCCACCCCTAGGTTAACCAAGTACTTATAAATTTTCAGTCCTATGCCTAACCAACGTATGACCGAATTTCTATGAGAACAAGGATGGACTTGTTGAAACATCGAGTTATAAAAAGTATTTTTATAAAACTTTTTTGGCAATATTATATAGATTTGAAAATGTTTTAAAATGTTCAAAGAGTAATTTATCTGATAATAAGTATTGAATAAATTCTGGCTTCGTTCCTTTTCGAGGACGAAAAGATTCTAAGGGGGGAGGAATGTGATAACCCGAATTTTTGGGCATTAGATAATTGGATAATTATCTGATTTAACTATTGAATAATACTAATTTATAGATTGAACAAACAAATCTGATAATAAATATTTATATCTGGATGGATATTTATTTGATAACTCCCAATATAATTACTTAAAATTTATAAATTGAATTTGTGTTTGTTTATATATATATATTTATATATATATATATTTATATATATATATATATTTATATATATATATTTAAGTTGATTTTAAATTGGATTTTAAAATTGAATTTGAATCTGAATTGAAATTGAAATTTAAAGGATAATTATTTTAAAATATTTTGGATTTAAAAATATATTATATTTAGAATATAATTGGTTTTATATTTATTTTCTTTTAAAAGTTTTATTTATATAAATTAAGAAAGTATTTATTAAATAGTAAATTAAATACAAAAGCTTTTTATTAACTCATGCAAAATACAAGTGTAAGATTAGTGGCATGCATTTAAACAAGTGTCACCATTTTCTTTTATTATCTTTTATTTAGAAAAAATCATAAATTAAGTCTATACATACATCTATCTCCTCTTCTCCATCTTTTTTCTATCTTCATTTTTCAAAACTTAAAGAACAAAAACCTGTAACTAAAACCAGAGAAAATCAGTAGCCTGTAAACAAAATCAACCAGAAAATTCAAAAAGGCAACAACTCTTTACAAATTTAAAACCAGATCATCTCAGATTTAAAGCAAGAGCATATTCAACTAAATCAAAGCATAGATAATCTTAACAACCAAGTTTTAGACCTAAAGTGATTTTCAAATTTCCAGTTTCAAAAGATTTCCAGTTCCAGTTCAAAGTAGAAGTCATGTTCCTCTGTTTTTAAATTATAGGTTAGTAAACTGCTACTTTTATTTATGCTTAAAACCTGTTTAAAATTGATGCTTGTGATAAAACATTGAAATTACTCTATGAAATTTGTTTGCATGATGAAAATATGTTTATATATAGATAAATATGTTGTTGTTGAACATGTATGCCTGTACATATGTATATAAACATCTGTTCTTAGTTACAGGCTTATAAATTAAGTTTTAAATTTTAATTTCTCTTTGTACAAAAAATATTAGGCTAAGATCTTAAAAAGGAAATTGATCATGGCAATGTAATTTCATTTTTAAAAAGAATTTCAGGTAAAAATATTAAATAAATGTTGTGAAAATAAGAAACAACAGTAAAATTCTTTCAAATCAAAAAATTTGTATGGATTAATTTCTTGTTTTGATTATGTAATCTGATTTGTATTGAGAATTTATGAATTTTGATAACTATATCATAATTTTTATGCTTGTGGTTAATGAGGAATTATGAGATGATCAGAAGTTGTATTTTCATCAAATTCTGACGAACGAGCAGCTCGGTGAGGTCGGGGTTCTTATGAGAGGTAGTTCGTGGGTTGAGAATAGTGGGAAAAATAGTCGGAGGTGTTATTACTCGCCATGGTAGCGCGGCGGGGTGATTGTAGGGTTTGGGAACTTGGTGGTGTCGACGTGGTAATCAGGGCGATTACGGAGTCGTGGATGCTTCGGGTTTGATCGCTTGAGGGGGATTTGGTGCGTGGGCTTATGTCGAGGTGTTGGTCGGAGTGACGATGCTTCTGGTGGCTAGAGGTGGTGGCACGGTGAAGTTTTGGGTGGTCGGGTAGTTCCAGGGAGTAGTCAATATCGCTCAAATCTGATTTTCGAGTTCGCATCAGGATGGTCTGGTGGGAATCGGAAGGGATGGTCGTAGTCGAGTCGTCGGCGGTGGCATGGGTTACCGGATCGTCGTCGCTGCTCTGTGCACATGCACGAGTTTGGTTTGTATCTGTTTGTTTGCTATGTGGAAGAAGAAGGAGAAGACTCGGGGTTGGCTCGGGAAAAACTGAAACTGGCTCGAGTTTGACTCGAGTTTGTCTCGGGAAGAGATGCATCAGTTTTGTTTTTAAAAATAAAATCATAACCAAGTTTTTAAATTATAAAGGAAACATGTATCAAGTTTTGAAGTTTATAGTTTTAAGGTTTTAACGTTTTTAAAATTTGGAAATTAAAATAGATAAACAAGTTTCCAAAGTAATATTAACCAAGTTCTAAAGCAAGATATATAGATTATAAATGCAAATATTTTTGAGAAAAGTTATTTGATGTGGATAAATTTAATATTGGGTTAATAAATCTTTAAATTGTTTCCAAATAAAAGGGAGGTGATTAATGAAAGTGATGAAAAGATAATTACTTAAAGTAATTAGAGGATAATGAATGAATGTAATTAATTAAAGTATTAATTAATTTAAAGGATTTATCAATTAAGATAATTAATTAAAGGGTTGGTTAATTGATAAAAGTGATTAAGAATAATTACTTAATGAGAGTGATAAAGTATAATTTCTTAGTGTAAGTAATTAAGGACAATTACTTAATGAAGTAATTAGGAATAATTACTTAATGAAAGTAATTAAAAGTATAATTACTCAATGTAAAGAATTAATTACTTAATGGATAATTAGTTAAAGTAATTAATTTATTAATGTGATTTAACTAAAGGGTAATTACTAAATAATTAAAAATTAATTAATTTATGTAATTAATTAAAGGATAAATTAATTATGTAATTAACTTAAGGTTAATTTATTTATGATTAATTAAGGGATTGATTAGTTAATTTCAATAATTAATTAAAGTAATAACAAATGGTTTGTAATTAATATTAATTAAGCAGGGTTAAGAAATATATTGGTTTAAATTAATTATGAGACCAACTAATCTTGCTTTGGATGAATAAGTTATGTGGAATGCCTTGAATTGATTAATGTGTGATGCTCTGTGATATGAAATGCTTGGTTGAACTGTGATAATGTAAGTTTTCTATCTGTGATTAAATGATGTGTAAACTGACATCCTGTTTAAAGAATTGAATTGTTTTCACTTAAACAACTTGAATAAAGAGGACTTTGGATTCGAAGAGGCTGGGGTCGGGTATTAGTAAATACCCGAAACCACTTTGATTTGCAATCAACAATTTTTTTTATAGATTTGATATGTGAATAGGCTGGAATGGAATAATTTAATTAAACTGGACCATTGAAACTATGTTTTATAACTTAGTATTTCAATATATGGGTTTACTCACGCTGTTTTCCAGCCTGACTCGGGTGTTACTTTATGGTAATGCTCGGGTCAGACCGAGTATTACAGATTTTCAGGTTAGGACGTCCTGGAGTTCAGGAGACGAGGTGGATGGCAGGAACGTATGGAGTATATTACGCTGTGTATTTGAGATTGTATTGATAGTAGTCTAGGATAGGTTATTTTAACCTATCCAATGTTGGTGTAATGGTTGTAACTCTGATGTATTATATGAAATTTGACAGATACAGCTTTCTTTGTATAACTGCTATTATTTGATATTATATTTTATCCGCTGCGAATGTTAGAATCTGTGTTTTATTCTGTTTCTTCTTCTACCTCTTTTCTTCTTTTCCTAACTATCTGGAATATTTGGGGTCGAAAATTCCGGGTCGTTACATCTTATCTTCCTATCCATCTCATGTTGGAATCGCCCCAATCTAGTTTTGTCCGAATGTCTACACTCATCTCATGTCTCTAGAGATGATGGCGCTGGAATCCGGGCTCCCTTCTCTTAGCACTGAAATGCTAAAGTTCTTAACTAGGTTGGTAAAGCTAAGTAATCTCAACAACCAAATATACAGAGCTAACCCCTATAAAAGTTAGTATCATATAGGGTAAACAAATTTAGGGACCGGGAGAATCAGTTCTTCTTCGTCAAATGCTTTGCCAATATTCATGGGACTTTTGCTTCTCCCCATAAGTCTTGACTTGTGTTGTCTTTCTCTTACTTAATGTTTTTTGCTGACTAATCTCTTGCTTTATCAGGAGTCCCTGCCAAAAAGCTTAATGATGTTGACAAGATAATAGTTGATCCTCTAATTGTAGCTTTAAGGCAAATTGGGAGCAGACTAACGCTTCTAACTCCTTTATATTTAAGAAAGCACTCTATTCTACCAGTGGGACAAAGGATCTTAGGAACTCCTCCTTTGGTCCAGCACACTTCATGTGGCAAATGCTTTCTCTTCCTGGGATATGCTGAACACTTCTTTCCAATGTCTCCTATCTGTGAAAACCATCATGGTACGTTATTGGTCTTATATTTGCTTTTCGTCCCCGATATTCTTTGAATTATTTTGGCTGACTTTTAATCTACTCGAATTTATTTCAGCTTCTTCTCAAGTCGCAGTCAAAGGAATGCTATCCTCTACTACTCTAAGCTGATGAAATCCCATCGCCAAATACAGCTGAGAGAATACCTTGGCTCCACTTAACTGATCAAACAAATCATCAATTCTTGGTAATGGATATCGGTTCTTTATCGTCTTCTCATTCAACTTACGATAATCGATACATAGCCTCAACGATCCGTCCGGCTTCTTCGCAAATAATACGGCAGCCCCACATGGTGAACTACGTGATCGGATAAAACTCTTGCCTTCCAAATCCACCAACTGCACCTTCAACTCTCTCATCTCAGTGGGTGTCATCCTGTTCGACGGCCTACTCACCGGCTCTGCTCTAGGCATAAAATCAATCCGAAACTCTATGGCTCATTTTGGTGGCAGTCCAACTACCGGCTCAAATACATTAGCAAATTCTCTAACTACGTATGCAACTTATCCTCCAACTCCATAATACCCAATAAAGAATTCACTTCACAACTAGGGTTCTCTATGGTATAAACTACCCGATCACTACAATCCTGGTGACTAAGTGATATTTTCCTATGTTGGCAAAATATCCTAGCATCATATTTACTTAACCAATCCATTCCAAGGATAATCCCAAATCCCACAAAGTCAAACACATGCAAACAGCAATCAAAAGTATGGCCTAGCAAATCAAACTCTAAATGGTCACACCTCATCCCAAGTGTTGTATACCCTCCTATCGGATTTGCAACCCTAAAGGAAGTAACTAAGTTTGAGGGTTCTAGGTTAAGCCTATCTACCAAACATCGAGAAATAAAAGAATGAGATGCTTCGGTATCAAATAGAATGCTAACAGGCATACCATGAATCTGCAGCGAGCCTTCCAAAACAGCCTTCCCTTTGTCCTGCAAAACTGGCCTTGAGGTTGTGGGCTCGAAAGCATAAACTTGCCCCTTCCTTCTCTTTCAGGCTCTGGGCACTGGTTCCTATAATGATCGATCTGATCACAATTAAAACACCTAACATTCTTCTTTCCACCAGCCTCTTTTCCTTTTCCCACTACGCCATAAATGGCCTATTGCAATGAAATTACAAGGTGTTGCTAGCTACAATGTAACGATATCTATGCTGATTTTTGTCTATTGCAACATTCACTTCAATGTGTTAGCATAGATATCAGCAAAATGTTGCAATAGCTATAAATATATTCAAATTAATAAAATTAATAAAATTTTACACCTCAGCGATCTACACCATCATTCAAAACAAAATCTCAACCATCAATCCACACCTTAGCAATTTCCATTTCCCGCTTTACTTTTCTTTCTCGTTCCTCTCTTTGTGAAAATTAGGGCACGCGATTTTTCTTTCTCGTTCCTCTCTGTGAAAACTAGGGAACACGATTCCAGTTGCTTTGATGCTCTGATTGATCGAATCTAGTGTGAGAAACGTTCCTGGTAGCTTGCTCCTTCGTTCTCCTTGATTGATTGCTCGAATTGCTTTGACTTCGTCGTCGGGTGCGATGTGATATTATTTGGTATGTTTTCTGCCTTCTGGTTTAATTGATTATTCTCGATTTTGGTTACACACACACGCTTTTGCCGATGATGAATTGAGATTTATTTATAGGCTTTATTTCCTTTAAGCTCGAGTTTAATATTTCTGTTGGACTTTGAGAAATCTGGTATGTTGGATTGCGATGATGTATTGGTATGTTGGATTTTGGTTCACTGGCTTGATTTTGCTTTGCCGATGATGAATTGCGATGTGATATTATTTGGTATGTTGGATTTTGGTTCACTGGCTTGTTTTTGATTTTTGATCTGAGCTTGTTAGCTCCTTTCTGCTGCATTTGTTAAACCAGAACTTGAACCTTTGTTAAACTTGTTCACATACCTTTGTACCTTACTGAATTTGTTAATCCAGAACTTGAAGTATTTGTATTCTGCAGTCCTCTTAAAAACAGCTTCACTTGAAAACTTCTGCATTTTTGAAAATCATAACTTTGAAAGTGATCTTTGGTTTTCTAAAACTGTTGACTAATCTAAACATTGAGTTTTGATTTCCACGATATATACAAACATATGTGTGTTGAGCTTTGTTGGTTTTGCTTGGTCTGGACTAAACTGGTACCATGCTAACCTTGTTCTTTAACATGAACTGATGCTCCAAGTCCTCTGTATATCATATTACTGCCTATGTTTCTCTTGTACATGCCTGATGCATTCACTGTTTTTGCTTGATGGGCTGCTTATGTGTACTGCTGTGTTTCTTGCACTGGCTTGTCTATATTTTGCTGAACCTGGTTCTTGTTTGTTTTGTTAGTTGCTTGGCCCTGAGTTGAATCCAGTCGATGACTCGGGTTTGACCTTGTGTCGTGTCCATTTTTTTGGCTTGTCTACATATCTGGCTGCACTTGAGTATGAACTTGCACTTGAGTAGTTACACTTGAGTAGTTTCTTGTACCAAGCCTTATGATGCATGTATGTTCATCCATGTACATGCATTTCTTGGTCATGTTATGTTGCTTGCTATGTTGAGTACTACTTTGTGCACTTAGCTTCTCCTTTGTGCATTTTTGCCTGAACTGTTGCTTGTTGTCTTCCATACTGCCTTGTATCCATGTGTTGCATTCATGTTTGGCTTATGCACGTATGAAAAGAAACAACCCAAATACCTGAGGCAAATAATATAACAAAAATATTTTCATTTTCTGTTCGAGTTAAATATTATTTTCCAGATTACTGCTTTTGAATTATATGTGACAGGTATTGAAGACTGGACAGCTGGATACAAGCTTGAAGATAGAGTCAAATCAAATGTGAATGAGTGTATGAGTGCATGAGCTTGAAGACGGGTTTCAAAGAAGGCTCGATCTTCCGAAATCGGATGAATCGGGCGGTGCCCACTTGTTCGACCTAACCGCCGGGACTGCGGGGCCCTGGACCCCCGCCGGCACTGTGCCCGAACCCGCTACTCGGCTCGCCTTCGGCTCGGCACTCGGCTCGTCATATATTTGTCAGTGTCAGTGTCTGTATAAATTGAAACTGCATATGTAATGAGTGAACTGAGTGATGTAGTGAGGAATATCTGTATATGTGAATATCAGTGTTATATATCATTGAATTGTAAAATAGTGGAGTCAGGAATTTGTACTATTTCAAATGTTGAAATAAAATATTTATTTAAATAAATTACTGTTTGAATATCAAATTCCATGCAATAGCATTTTATTAAATAAATATTTATTTCTATTAAAAAATCAAATATGCTCTACATTGTGGGCCCCACAAATTCAAAAAGTTAATATCTATAGCAACATTTTGGAATGTTGCTACAGACACCTATGGATGTTGCTATAGACCCAAATAGGGTTCTATTGCAACAATATTTCTTATGTTGCCTTAGATAGTCAAAATGTTGCATTTGAGGTCTAAGGCAACGACAAAAATTGCATCACCCTAAAAGTGTTGCCATAGACCTATGGCAACATTTTTCGGGCCTGAGCCAACTTTTTTTTTGTGTTGCAGAAGGCCATTTATGGCGTAGTGTCCTTTACCGGTTCGACACTCATTAGCATAGTGTCCCTTCTTGTCGCATTTGTAGCAAACCACTTCAGCCTTTCCTTTCTTTTGTGCTCCCCTTTCTGAGCATTCTTTTTCTAGAAAAACTTCCTTTTCTAGCATTGTCTTATCTGGGCCACCTTCATCTTCTTCCTCAAGCAAGCCAACGCCTCTTCTTGCCTTAATGCCATTTCAACCACTACATCACTGGGATCTCTCAAATGTGGAAAAGTGGCACTTATCAACTCCATCCTCAATCCCCTTATAAACTTTTCATTCCTCCCGATCACGGTGTCTACCAATGCATACCGATATCGGGCCAACTCCTCAAACTTCCTCGCATACTCCAAGACAGACATATCTCCTTGTTCCAACTCTGCAAACTTCCTCGCCAATGCCGACTGCGCCATTACAAACACTAATCTTTCTGAAAACCTTTTCCTAAACTACTTCCAAGTTATAGTTTCCTCACCAACTACTGCAGTAACAGTATTCCACCAGAATAGAGCAGCTCCCTGCAGTTGCCTCAAAGCCAATCTCCTCTTCTGAGTATCACTCAATCCTATGTCAGCAAAAATTCTCTAGCAATACAATAGCCAATTTTCCACCTCGATCGCATCTTCAGTACCAATAAACGGCTTCCCTCCAAGCATGATGTAGTCTCTATTCAAGTTAGCATACTGATTGGCCATCGGAACTTCCTGAGCTCCACCTCCAACAGCATTACCTCCGACAACTCCAGCTGCTATTCTAGCTTGCATCATGTTTACAAAGAACTGATACATTGCTCCCATGTCCATCTGCGGAACTCCTGCACCAATAGTTTCAGTTTGTGCCTGACTGGGACCTCTCCTAGTATTTGGTCAGGCATTTCCATTAGTGGTGGTGCTATCTCCTCCAAGATTTACTCTGCCTCTTCTTCCTTCCATATATGTATTCAAACCTCGTGAGATACAGATGATAGCCAAGCTAAGGTAGGAATCTAAAGAGACAGTGTATACTTATATATATAGCAAATACAAATACACTACTATAACATTATCCCATACCCCGATCTTAACTCTAATTTCTAAGGAGTATGTTTTGAAAAATCATTTTTTGTTAAAGTATTTCATAAACCATGCTTTGATACCAAGCTGTAACATCCCCTATCTAGAGGCCCAAAACTAAGCGCTACAGATGCTGCAGTCATCTATAGTATTAGCTTCCAGCGACTAAATACGGCTATGTTAATGATATCTATAATATCAAAAGCATTTGAATATGAAACAAAACACGGATTTCAAAACAACTTTTCTTCATTGCATTTAAAATAGATGTTCCATATTCTTAATACATAATCCCAATACATTCCCAAGCACAAATAAAATATACTTAATAAAAATACGCCAAGAGCGGTATATGAAGATACCCCCTTGGTTGATCAGAGTTATATAGTCATAGTAGACTTAATACAAACACAACAGAAATACAACAAAACATAAAACTGTAAATCCTAAATAGCTATCCGTTTTGCCTCCTACATGCCTCAGGTAGCTTTATTCATCATCCTACTAAACCTGAAAAGACCTTAACCCCTCAACCTACTCAAATTAATTTTGAGCACCCGAGAGTTTAAGGGGAAACATAAACTTCGAGTCAGTCATAAAGCCTGGTGTGAATAATATTATACATCCCGGAATAATTATGTTAAGTGAGACCACGCCGCATAGCGGAACGGGTTTCCCCTCGCTAACATCCTTTTAAAACATATCTTTGCAAAACCTTTCATAAAATCATATACTGTGTTCCTGCATCCACAATGGTTAAATACTGTAAAGCAATCATTATGTAAACATACATAAATATCAGGTAATATTGAACTATATATTCAAACGCACAAGTTTTGTTTGGATAACTTTTAACCTTTGGCTGACTCGGGCCTACCAGACAATATATTCAAAATTAACATAACACCTATTAGATTTTCTTCTTCTGGATTATCTATCCTTAACTATTTGTTAAACATTTCCGATCTGGACGGTCTGTCCTTAACTATCTGTTAAATACTTCACTTCTAGATGTTATGTCCCTAACTTAATCATCTCCCAGTTCTTCCCGATCCTAATGGTTTTTGGGGCTCACCAATAACTTATCTGTATACAAACATATATTCCGTTCGGTGTGTAACCATAATTTTAGTCTACCCGTGACAAAGCCCTACGCATTGGAAATTTGGACAACAATTAGCTGGGGCTATTAGCTAATGTATAGGGCGCGTCCCCATACTAGTCCCATCCAGTTTTCTAATATCTAAGCCATTTTCACTTAAGGATCCCCTTCCATAATTTTCCTTGAAAACATTTTCAAAATGATTTAAAACCTTTAAATCAAACTTAAACAAGGAAAAGTATATAATCTGTATACTTTACTCAAAATCATATCGCCATGTCATATATATATATATATATTCTTTACTTAAAATTTAGTTGATGAAAACACTTAACCATTTGAAAGAACCTCTTTCGAAACCTTTGAAATCATCTCTTTCAAAACCAATATCAAACCTTCTGAAATCATTCCTCAAACCTTTCGAAATCATACATCAAATATTTCGAAACCATTCTCCAAACCTTTCAAACCCATTGAAAATCAAACCTTTCGAAAGCTATAAAACTTTGGACATCCTTCTTTAAAACCACTTTAAAACATTGCCTTAGAAACCTTGGAAAACCTTCCATTTAAACCTTTCGAATCCATTGCATTAAACCTTTCAAAATCATTCAACTAAAACCTTTCGAAACCATTCAATAAACCTTTCAAAACCATTAAACTAAACCCTTTCGAAACAATTCAATAAATCTTTCGAAACAACTGAACTATAACTTTCGAAATCATTCAACTAAAACCTTTCGAAACCATTCAATAAACCTTCGAAACCATTAAACTAAACCTTTCGAAATCATTTAACTAAAACCTTTCAAAATCATTCAACTAAAACATTTCGAAACCATTGGAAGCAACCTTTCGACTTTGTCGAAAGCTTTGCTTTGAAAGCTTTAAACATATCCTTTAAAACCACTCTTTCGAAAGCTTTGGGTTTTACTTCAATTTATAAAACACGGGTGAATCACCTAAGTCGAAAGCTTCCTTTCAAAAGCATGGAGAAGCGGTTAGTTTTTAAAACAAGTAAACCTTTCGTCAGCTAGTTTTTAAAACAAGTAAACCTTTCGTCATTGCCGAAAGGTTCAAAACAAAACATTTATAAAGCGGTAGTTACCCTTCGACTATGTCGAAAGGTTTCAAAACAGAATAGTGTTAAAACAGTAGTAACATTTCGAATGTGCCGAAAGGTTTAAAACCCTTACTTTAAACATTTGACCTTGTCGAAAGCAACTAAGTCGAAAGCTCTTATTCGAAAGCAAAGTAGGTGAAAGCTTTTGGTTTATAAAACAAACATACCCCAACCTTTTTGGCCATCAACCCTTCGACTTAGAACCCTTCGACTCTATCCAATTCATTACGTATCAAGTAGCTTGATACCATATGCATTTGTTTGACCTTGTCGAAAGCTTTGAACCACCTTGCTAGAAGGTCTAGGTTGGAAGGTTTACTGCCGTAAAGGGTGAACATGTAAAAAATGTGATTTCTTTGTTCTTAACTTAAAAAGGAAATCTTTCCAACTAACCTGCCTTTGTTTTTCAAATTCTCATTGTTAACAATTACTTTTCAGAAATGTGCTGCCACTATTTTTAAAATTAAATAATCATTTTTTTTACAAAATACCCCTATCTCCTTCATTAAATATATAAAACATTTAAGTCTCATACCTTAAATAATTTTATATATTCATCAAAACACTTAGGAAAAATCTGGAAAAATTCCAGAAAATCTATTTTAATATGTTTTCCAACATATAAAAATTTCAAACCCAAATAATCATTATTTTAGCCGTAAATAATTTATAACCCAATAAACAATTTCCTTCACTAGAAAATTAATATAAAATCCATATGAATTATAAAATTATGAAAATTGAAACTCATCTCTAAAATATCATTTCTGACTTATATTTATATTTTCAAGGCATTTGGATGTCACTGCATAGGATTTTCATGTCAAACATATCATAAAACTAACATGAACATATATAATCCATCAACAACATATATATACAATTTTAATCATCAAAACATGGCATATACTTGTAAAATTATTTCGGATCTAATCTTAAAACTAAAAACTAAAAGAAATTGGGATGTAGTAATTATTCACCTTAGCTTTGAGACTATAGATATGAGATTTGATGTTGATTTAGTTGATTGTTTCCCTTCCCTTGAATCCTAGCTTTAATCTTCTTCTTGAGAATAATAATGGTGGCCAACCTTAGGAAATTTTAGTTTGGGTAAAATGAAAATAATGAATGTGAGTTACATTCCTAAGGGTTTAGGGTATAAGCCTTACTTATTTCCCATACTGCCCTTCTCATATCCTAACACAATAACTTAGGTTATTTCATTTTAATTAAGACACTAACATGGCACGGCTACCCTTTGTTAATCAAATCTCAACCTCTTAATCTTCACATTATTTAATTTAATTTACCTAATTAATTATTCTAAATAATGTTATAAAAATATGGGGTGTTACAGATAGTCCCCCAGTTGGGAAATAGGACTATAGCAAATGTCCGTCGGTCATAACCCCAGAAGGAGTTACTATGCCTTTTGATTCGACAATTATGCTTTCAGTTAATTCTTTAGATAAAGTTAGAAAAGTAGTTTCCCAGCTTTAAATGTAATCAAGTTGTTTATTGTTCCTTTTTAATTTCGTTGTTGTTTGATTATAATCTGTTACTATAATAATAATAAAAAATTTCTTAGCTTGATTTTGACTATATTTTATCTCTTTTGCTTAAATAGGAGCTATAGTTATCCTCAACTTCTCTTCCTCATAATTTATCATCACACGTTGATGCTATTAGAGAGAAGTTATTGACAATGAGTGGAGGGATTGTGGTTAGTGATGTGGTCTTATTAGAAAGATTCGGCGGTAACGTCGAAGCTGTAAAATGGCACAAGAGGTACTTTCTTCAAAAAACCATTGCTAGCGGTCACAAAGATCACATTGCCTACATTGAGGCTAAAATCAAGAATAAAGATGAGATGATCACCGTGCTTAAACGACAAGTGAAGACAAATCCCACAATCGACTTCGATCAAAAGATGTCTGAACTTATTCAGTAGATAAGTGACTTGGAGTTGAAATTAAAAGATAGCTAGGCATAGTGTGCCTCTGTAGAATTCATCATGGGGGACAAGACTTCAAGTATTGACTTGTTGTTCCCTCGCTCTACTCCTTGAATTACTAAACCCACCAGGTCAAAGCTTCTTACGGCCGAAAAATTCCCTACTACGCTTAACCCTCACCCGGGCTTAGACGATAATTTCGTGGGCAACTGGTGCAGGAGAGTCAAGTTTGAGATTCCCAAATATTTCGATGAGCAATAGAAGATCAAATATTCTCAAACTATTAATGATTATACCGCCAAGAATCAAAAGCTCGAGCGCGATATTTATCTCTTTCAAAAGCGCATTGCGGAATTAGAAAGGGATAACAAAACCCTTAGGGCAGCAAATAGAGCCTTCATTCATGCTTTGAAAACTAACTTTGATCCCGTTGATGACGAAGACAAAACAAGGAAGAAATAAAAGAAACTTAAGGAAGTTCTCTATGCAGCCATTCGCCATGTCGTGGACCCTTCAGTTGTAGAGATTCTAAACAAGACCGCTCAAGATTTGTAATTTATTTGCATGTCTGACTTGAATGAACTTGTTTTGTGTATATGTATGTAAAAATTTTATAGACTTATAAATTATCTCAAGACTTATGTAGATTATATAAATTTGGAAAGTAGTAGTTGATTTGCAATCCTTTTCTGTGATGTCACTTTTGAAATGCCTTTGAATTGCTCATTCATTGATTTTTGGACTTGCTGAATCTTTCGTTATTCCTCGTTGTTTTGATTTTCCTGAAAAGCATGTAGCAAACAATATTTCTAATTGTTAGCTTGAAATTGAGATATTTGTCTATGTATGTCATTTGCTTAGATTAACGAATCATCCCGTTAATTGTATGAAAAGTGGTTTATACTAGATGTTAAAATCTCATCTTTAACCACGATGAGGGATGATTAAGAATTTAACTCCTTCCACTTGGTTGGAATGTCCTAAATTTGTTGATAAAAATTTCTGCTTTATCATAGGGTTATAAATATTGGGATATGACCTTTATTTAATAAAGAACCAAATCCAAAGATCGGCATCTGAAATTTTGAAGTAGTAACTCACTGACCCATTCCTTAACAATAATGGGATTTGAAAGTTAGGACTCCGAAGTTCATATTCGGAAACTATTAATAGTGATCTTTATGACAATATTCTTCGACCCAGATTCGGGCATTTATAATAGAAAAATAGAATATCCATTATTGAAATTTCACACCCATATTAGGGTTCGAATAAGTAATTGTCTCGATACCCAGATTCAGGTATATTAAGATAATCAATGGTTAACAGAGGCCCTAAACCTAGATTCGGGTATTAAATAGTGATGTTCTGAAATAAATATCCTGAACCCCAGATTCGAGTATTAATTGATGTCATTTAGATATGAAGGACCCAAAACCAAGACTCGGGTATTAATGGATGAAATTCTGATATAAGAGACCCGAAACCCAGATTCAGGTACTTTTAGACAATGTTTTAGAAATAAAAGTCCCAAAACCTAGATTATGGTATTTATAAGAGGAGCCTTGCTCTACTCCTTTGATGTGTGAACCCTTCAGGTCTTGTATATAAGTAATTTGTCTAGTTGACTCTTGAACTCAGACGTCTTAGTCCGTAATTTGAAATGCCTCCTTCTCGAGCTTGAACATCTTAGTTCATGATCTAATAAGCCTTTTCTCAGGCTTAGACATCTTATTATATGGCTGAATATGCCTCTCTTCGGGCTTGGACATCTTAGTCCATTGTTGAATGAGCCTCTCTTCGGGCTTGGCCATCTTAGTCCATTGTGATTGAGCCTCTTCTTGGGTTTGGACGTCTTAGTCCATTATTCTCCAGTACTCTTGGTTAGCTCATCTTAGAGACTAGAACCAAGGACTTACCCGACCTCCCTCCAGGAGGCGACCTGCCCTGGCTCTTTTGCGGCGCAGATAGGGGCTTGTTCAGTGCTTTACCTTGGCCATCTTATGCCATGGATAAAGGCTTATTCCATCCTCCCTCTAGGAGGTGCCTTACCCTGGCCCTTTTGAGGCGCGGATAAGGGCTTGTTCGATGCTTTACCCTGGCCATCTTATGGCGTGGATAAAGGCTTACTCCATCCTCCCTCCAGGAGGTGCCTTGACCAGACCAGAGGCGCGGCCAAGGGTTTGTCTGGTGCTTTAACCTGGCCATCTCATGGCGCGGCTAAAGGCTTACCCGCCCACCCTCCAGGAGGTGCTCTACCCTGGCCATCTCGGTGTGAACAGAGGCTTTCCTACCATCTTAGGTAGGCTACCATCTTAGGTAGGCTATCATCTTAGGTAGTATCTAAATATAAGGAGCATTTCACTCCCAACCATGTAGATTTTCCCTTTATAGAAAGTTGCTCTTTATTGACTGTATCTCAAATTATTTTTACAAACTCATGGATTTTCCCTTGACGAAAGAAATTTATGATCATCCCCTCCAGGGCTTGTAATGGTTGGTTTCATAACCATTCATCATATGATAGTGGCAGTAGGATCCCCCCAAATTCCTTTCATGTTTGGGCCTCTTTTTCTCTGATGGTCAATAATTGAGCTCATCCATTGTAAGCAAGTAGACATTCTCAATTGATGTTGTTAAGTTGCACTCCCTTGGAAGTCTAGACTTGAAGCTTGATTCTTGCGGATGGCTTCTTGACTTTTTGTTCCTTGGCCTTGTGTTCTCACGCCCTTCAATTGCTTTTCTTTTTAGCACTCTTTATACATCTTGTGTAGGAAGTGTTCTCTTTACAATTGGTTGTTTCCATTTATTTGCAAAGATGTTGTAATCAGCCATTATTTCTCTCTCAAAGATTGTGCCTTTTGAATAATGTTGAATGGTTCTTCTCATTTGATTAAAGACATTGTCACTTCCATTTTTCCTCTTTCCAAGTGCAAATATAGGGGTAGGACCAACATGAAAAGGATTTGGACTCCATTTCTCAGGATTATAAAACTCCGTTGAATCATGTGTTTTGATTCATGACAAAAAGCTTAAACGATCAGTGATGAGACTATACGATCAAGCGACAAAAAGAGAATGAGATATGCAAGCTATTAAACTACAAAAAAGATGAGACACCAAATCTAAGTATAGTATGATTATTTACTGAAGTTTTAGTCTTAGATATGGTTTATAATTGTTAAAATCTATCCTCAAGTAGTTTGCACATACTCAAAGTAGTTTTAAAGTTCAAAATTTTTAAATATGTGCAAACTGTGCACTGACGACCATGTCAGTCGACTGACCGAAAGCAACCAGTCGACTGAACCTGTATAGTGCACAGATATGTACCATTTTACACTGTTTTTGAATATTCAGTTAACTGGTCGATTTTGCTCAGTCGACTGACCGGCTCTAACGGCTATTTTTCCTGAAGACTCACTTCTAATTGCGAAGAGTTTCGATCCAAATTGAAGAGATATGGCTGCACCTTTTGATTGAAACTTTTTGTGAATAGTTGTAACTATTTGTTCGCTATATAAACACATTAGAATCACTTCTCAAATTACTGAATTTTATTTTGATTTTGCTATATTCTCTACTATCTATCTCTACAATCTAAAAGCAATCACAATCTATATATTGCTTGAATCTCCGAATTAATTAATATATTCTTCGACTCTAAGCAATATCTTCCTTTCATATCTTCACACACATAATATATACTTGAGGATTTGATTATAGGAAGGGTGTACTATTAAATACATATCCGTGTTATTCACAACACAAGCGTCAACTATTTACTTGTACCAGTAGAAGTCATGTTCGGTTGTTCAGGCGGTAAAAGTCCTCTTCGGTTGTTTGAGGAAGAAAAATCATGTTTGGCTACTCAGGTGTTGTATACCTATTCCTCCGGGTTAAGAGAGGGGTTTACAGAGTTTAAATGCAGAGTGTAGTCTGGGACTGGACGTAGAACGGTAAGTTCGAACCAGTATAAAAAGTCTCGGTGTGCTTATTTCATTTACTTTATTACTATTATCTAGTTTATATTTCCGCACCATTATAATACTCCATATTACATGATCCTAAGTGTTAGCTAGCCACACAGCTTACACACTTTCAAACTCTGCTTTCTTCCTGTTTATAATTCTTAGGGCTTTAAGCCTTAGTCTCTATTCTTCATCTTGATTGGATTTCTTGATGATTGTTTGGGGAACCTTGACAAATGTGGTTTAGAGGACCCTTGTCCAGATCTCTTAATTCTTGTAGCCATGATTTACCAATGCAGATAAACTTGAAGTGGAATTGACTTAAGTAGGGTTTGAGATTAGCATTGTTGGGGTTTTATCCAAGTCGGAGGTTCGAGCCCTCCTTCTAGCGCCAAAAATGTTAAAAAGATTTCTTGTCAACGCCCCAAAATGATGCTAAGTTAGGTGAAAAATTCTTTGTACAAATAGTGTAGGAAAGAAGGTGTGAATTCCTTTTTATAACTTCCTTTCGATTAGGCTTTATTTAATGATATTTCTTCATGCAAGCCTTTCAACTATGTCGAAAGGGTCGAATTATGAGTCAAGTGACCTTTCGACACGGTTGGGTAATTATGATATCTCCTTTGAAAGCCTTCCTTTCGACCTAATTGATACACCTTGAGTTAAGTTCTCTTAGATGGGTTTCAATTGGATTGATGGTCTAAAGCTGTAGATTGGCTTATATCTTGGTTATTAAGCAGGATGGGAGGTTTCGAGTTTGTCGAAAGCTTGAGAGCTTACCGTTCTTGATTTTAGGTGGGAAGTCTTAAGCTTTAATAGATCTGAGATAGGTTTCGACCTTATCGAAAGCCTTGGGTATAAATTCTTCAGGTTTGAATCTGTAATTTCAGGCTTTGCTGTCTATAAGAGGGACTTCGACCTTGTCGAATGCTTTAGATAGCAGATTAGACAGTTTTGAATGGGTTACATGAGTTATTTAAACTTGAAGAGGTATTGACTGTGTCGATAGGAGCCTTCCGATGGAGGTGAAACCTAGAAATTATAAGTGAATCCAGCAAAAGAAAAAATGAAACAGGAAAATAGCATAAAGTGATTGAAATTTCCCTTTCTCCAACTTCAAAGACTTCATTTTCTAAATTCCCAAATTGATTTTCAAACTAGGGTTATAATGCTTTTATTTAAGAGAATACAAGTTTAGAATGAGAGGAATTCAGATCCCCAAAATGTGACCCCTTGGGTCTTATTTATAGATACGGCCTGGCACCTTTCGACCCTGATGCTTTCGATTGGGTCGGAAGGTGGCTTTTGAGAGACTTAAGCAAGCCGTCGCCTTTGTCGAAAGGTATGGTAGCACTTCTCTTCTTTGAGTTGTCTTGAAAGTGCTTCCGACTCTATCATTAGCCTTTGTCTTTTGGAATCAATGATGTTGGTTATGCACATGCTCTTGTTTTGATATGATGCAGAACCCTCCTGGACCACGCTGGTTTCGACCAATTCGAATGGCTTACTATAGCTTCCAAAAGGGTTGTTCTGTCAATTCTTTGCTTTCGCGTAGTTAAAACAAAGGTGAAACCTTTGGTGTCTAAAGGTTTGGTGCATATGCAAGTAGCCTTTCGCATTGTCTTCGAAAGGTGTTGCTTTGACTCAATTGAAAGGTCTTCTTCGAAAGGTTGTAAATGAAGGCGGAAGGGAGCTTTCGACTCTTTCATCTTCTTCAAAAGGTTGAAACCCTCTGAATATTGATAAATGGGACCTTCCGAGACCTTTGAAAGGTTTTTTGAGGCTTCTATACTTTGATGGCAGCATCCCTTCGACTCCTTCGAAAGGTTTAGCTGCAGCTCTTCTCTCTAGCTCTCTACTCAAAGAGGTTTTGACTTGGTCGAAAGGTGAGCTTTTTGGAGTAACAAAGGCAACAAAAGAAAGGTTCCACATTAATCAAGGGGATTACTTTCGAAAGCCACCTTCTGTAACCATCTTCTGTCCACCAAGAAGCCTCCTTCATTACAATTGACCTTTTGCAATGATCCATCCGCCACCATTAAATCCTTTCGAATTTATCCAAATACCCTTCCTCACTCATTCAAGTAGTAACATATCATGTTGGCACCAGATCTTAACAACAATGAAGAAGTCCAGGAAGCCTTCTACTATGTACAAACCTTTCGACACCAAGAAAATACCCTTTCAACAGTGTCAAAAGCCTCATAAAAATGCATATAAGTGTAGTGTAATCCGATTCAACACCCAATGATGGAAGGAAGATTCAAGTGTCTCGAAGGTTTAAACAAAGAAATCATCATCACCTTTCGCAAGCATATGATGTGTATCTTTCGAACACATTTGAAACATCCTTTCCTGCTTACCCAACACATCAATAACAAGATAAGAGTCAATCCTATACCTTTCGATGGA
Source organism: Allium fistulosum (assembly GCA_030737815.1). Classification (NCBI taxonomy): domain Eukaryota; kingdom Viridiplantae; phylum Streptophyta; class Magnoliopsida; order Asparagales; family Amaryllidaceae; genus Allium; species Allium fistulosum. The sequence continues at coordinate 152,373,803 of CM060906.1, read as the reverse complement.
GTCGAAAACATCCATGTCCCATTCGAAAGCAATGTTAGAGAGGCGCTCTAAATTTAACTGTGGTGGAAGGTCGTCAAGGCACCCTTTCAACTAAGTCGAAAGGACTGATGTGAAATGGTCCAACCTGTGCCTATAAATACGACCCTAGGGGTGTTGTTTAGGGGATCCAAATTCATTCTTTCTATACTTAAATTTTTCTTCAATTTGTAAACCCTAATCCTTAAATCAAATTGAGGATTTTACTTTCTTGCAATGCTTAAGCCCTTATATTCATGAAAATTGTCAATAAAGTAAATGCATGGTGATTTCGAATTCATAGAGTTTGATTTACTGCTTGCATATGGTTTCAGCTATGAAGTACATACCTCAGTGCCTATTGAAGGGGTTCCTTTCGAAGGAGTAGGACCCTTTCGACTCGATCAAAATCCTTTAGATCTCATTAGGTATTAACCTTAGATTACCTCAACCGATTTGAAATTGGTTTCGAATGGGTCATTCAGACTTCTAATCTTGCTTTGGTGTGTTGATAAGATTTCTTGTTAATGTTTTTGGCCCTAGAAGGAGGGCTTGAACCTTCGACTTTGTTGAATTCCCGACCTTACTTTCCCCTATCTCCATTCCATTCCATATTAACCTTAGACCCTACACCACAATGCTCATAAAAATTAAAAGTTGGAGCAAGGATCTTCAGAACCACACTTGGTTGAATTCTCTTATGAAAGTATTAAAGATTCTAAGCTGTATGAAGAACAAATGTTAAGATTGGAGGCTTTAATAAGCATGGAAAAGAAAAAAGCTAAATCTTATGATCCAGACAATTGGAGCTTAAACCCATTTCACATTGGTCCTACACCCATCTTTGCTTTAGGAGAAGCAAGAAGTAGGGTGATAACTTATTTGATCAAATGAGGAAGACTATTCAATTTTATACTAAAGGCACTATCTTTGAGGGAGGATGATGACTGGTTACTATACATTTGCTCAGAAATGGCATCGGGTAACAAGTGAACCATTACCTCTATATGAGCTTCAAAAGATTTAAAAAGGAAATTGGTCATTGAGGGTGAAGCTTCTGAATCAAGCAACAAAAGATATAGAAATCAGCCACAAAGGACAAGCTTCAAATCAAGACTCCCTAGGGAATGCCACTTGACTTCGTCAATCGTGAACATCTAATTATTAACAAGGGAGAAACTCAGTTACTGGCCGTCTAAAAAGAAAAAAGCCCGAATATGAAAGAAATATTGGAGGACTTTACTGCCATTATCATATGATGAATGGACACAAAACGAATCAATGTCGAACTCTTGAAGGGATGATCATCAACTTTTTTAGACAAGGAAAGATCAATAGATTTGTAAAGTGATCTTAAATGAATTCAATAAAGGCTCATTCAAACAAGAAAGTTTACATGGTTGGGAGTAAAATTATTCTTAAACTTGGAAACTACCTTAAATAGTCATAAGCCTTTGTTCACACCAAGATGGCCAGGTCAAAGCGCCTCTTGGAGGGAGGTCAGAGTAATCCTTTATCCATGCTACGCTATGGCCAGGTTAAAGTATCTACAAGCCCTTGATCGCGCCATGCTATGGCCAGATCAAGGTGCCCCCTTGGAGGGTGAACGAAGTAAGCCCTTGAACGCGCCACGCTATGGCCAAGTCAAGGCACCGACCAGCCTTTAGTCCTGCTTATAAGGCCTGGCTGGAGCACCTCCTGGAGGAAGGACAGAGTAAGCCCTTGATCCCGCCATGCTACGGCCTAGTCAAGGCACCGAACAAGCCTTCAGTCCCACCTATAAGGCCTGGCTGGAGCGCATCCTGGAGGAAGGTCGGTTAAGTCCTTGGGTCCTGCTTGTGGATAAGCTAACCAAGCGCACCGGACAATAATGGACTATGACGTCCAGGCCTAAGGGGTGGCACACAAAGCATTAACAATATACGAAGCCTAAAGGGTGGCATATGTCGAAGAATCAAGAACCAGAGAGGTGACACAAAGCAAAAGGATTCGAACAATCAAAGTCCAAAGAGTGGTGCAGAACAAAAGGCTCAGATAAGAATTTCTCAACTGTCGTTATTCAAATAATGTTTTCCAAACTTTCCTCCTTATTACCAGGAACAGATTTCTAGTCTTCTATTATTTACGAATGAAACTTCTCGGACTACTTTCATACGAATTTATGGCCATCGGCCAATTTCCAAAAGATAATTTTGGGACTTCACTTATTGAAACCCGAATCTGAGTTTCTGATCTTTTGTTATTGATTTCAAATCTTCTATTATGGACTTCTGGTCTTCTACTAATTTCCAGATAATAATTTTTCGATCTCTCTTAATACCCGAATCTGGGTCTGGGATCTTCAACTATTAACTTCAGGACTTTACTTATCAAATTATTGCCGAAATCTGAGTTTCGGGTATTCTATTATTTTCGGATAATAATTCCTACACTTCTTGTAGCACCCCTGATTTTAAATAACATTATTCAGGAGATTTAATTAGATAAATTAAGAAGAATAATGTAAAGATTAGAGAGATAAGGAGATTGAGATTTGAAAATAGAGGTCGTGCTTACCTAAATATAAACTTAAAAGAGTGGGTTTATGGAAATGGTTTTATAAGTTAACTAATAAGAGAATAAGTTAAGGGTATTATGGGGAATAACCATCCACCATTACCCTTAACCCCTAAACCCTTATTCCTATATTCATTTCATAAGATCAGAATTCTAAAACTTAAACCAAGAAGCTCAAGTCGGCCATCACTTAGGGGAAAAGAGGAGAAAAACCAATTAAAAGCTAAGTAATCAAGCAAGGAGAATTAAGCAAGATCAAATCTCAAGTTCATTATCCAAAGCAAGGTGAATAACAATCAAAGCCCTTTCATTTTCGATTTTTTGAAGAGCATTCGATTTCGGGTTTTAAGTTTAAAACTTTTACGATGATTTTAATGATGATATGCTTGGTTTACATGATATGTTTGATTCAAACAAGTATGTTTGATACATGCTTTATTCAATTTTAAGGCTAAAATCGTATATATTGGGTTTCGAATGCCATGAGGATTTAATATGTTATGTAAAACATTATTTTGGAGATGGGTTTAATTTTTATAATTATCCAAGCTATGGATAATTTATTATGAATTTTTGAAGGAAGAAATGGATAATTGGGTTTAAAAATTAATTTCGGCTATTATATAAAGGATTTTGGGTCCAAAATTTATATGTTAGATGACATTGTAAAAGTGAATATTGAAGATTTTTGGGGATTTTTCTTAAGTAATTTACTATTTAAATTAAATTATTTAAGTTGGGGGAATTAAATGCCTTAATTGTTTTGCTAAAGGGAAGGGCTACTTCGTAAATTATTTTTAATAAATTCTGCATAAACTCGACAGTCTTTTAAAAAGATTTTGATAAAGTTTATGGTAACCAATCATATTTTTACAAATAGGCAAGTTAGTTGGAAAACATTTACCTAAAAAGGCAACAAAATAGTTTTACATAGATTTATAGTTTCACCACTTCCAGTAGCAACCTTTCGAGCCCATACTTCTGCCCCCAGCCAAGTCAAAACCAATACAAAAGGTACTAATGCTTTGGTACGTAATGGATTATAGAAAGGCGGCAGGTATAGAGTCGAAACCATGCTTTCGAAACGGTCGACGCCTTTGTTTTGCATTCAAAAGAGATGCCGCTTGCTTTGCTTTTAAAAGAATGTTTTCAAAAGAGCTTTAAAATGGCTTTTAAATTTGGAGTTTTTGAAGAAGCTTGCCTTTATAAAAATAATGGGTTAAAGGGATTAAACAAATTTCAGGTGGAAATGATTTCAAAGATATAAAACCATAAATGTTGTTATTTTTTTGTATACGCTTCTTCTATAAATATATTCACTATGTAATGGACCCATAACTGTATGTGACATCCCCTATCTAGAGGCCCAAATCTAAGCGCTACAGATGCTGCTGTTATCTATAGTATTAACTTCTGGCGACTAAATACGGCAATGTTAATGGTATCTATAATATCAGAAGCACTTGAATATGAAACAAATCATAGATTTCAAAACAACTTTTTTCCATTACATTTCAAAACACATGTTCCATATTCATATTACATAACCCCAAAAAGTTTCCCAGACAATGATAAAATATACTTATTATAATATACGCCAAGAGCGACATATGAAGATGCCCCCTTGGATGATCAGAGTCATATAGTCATAATTGACTTAATACATATACAGCGGAAATAAAGACAATACAAAAAACTACAAATCATAAATAGCTATCTGTTAGCTTCCTGCTTGCCTCCAGTAGCTTTATTCGTCATCCTACTAAAAACTTGAAAATCCTCAACCCTCAGCCTACTCAAACCAATTTTTAGCACCCGGGAGTTTAAGGGGAAAAACATAAACTTCGAGTCAGACATAAAGCTTGGTGTGAATACTATACATCTCGATTATTAATGTTAAGTGAGGCCACGCCACTTAGCGAAATGGGTTTCCCCTCACTAACATTCTTTTAAAACATAGCTTTTGCAAATCTTTTCCCTGCAACCACAACTGGTTAAATACTGTAAAACATCATTATGTAAACATACATATCTGTTAATAAAAGAACTATCTGTTCAAACACTTTAGTTTTGTTGGACTGACTATTAATCTTTGGCTGACTCGGGCCTACCAAACAAAATAACTAATTGATCTAACATCTGTTAGACACACCTCTTCTGGACGGTCTGTCATTAACTATCTGTTAAGTACTTCTCTTTTGGACGGTCTGTCCCTAACTTAACATCTCCCAGGGTCACCTGATCCTAATGGTTTTGTGGGCTCACCAATAACCTATTTGTATACAAATATATATTTCGTACTGTATGTAATCATTATTTTAGTCTTACCTGTGACAACGCCCTACACACTGGAATTTTGGACTAAATTAGCTGGGGCCAATTGATAATGTATAAGGCATGACCGTATACCAGTCCCATCTGGTATCCTAATATCTGAGTCATTTTACTTAGGGATATCTTCCTAAAATTTTCCTTGAAAACCTTTATCAATATGATTTAAGACCTTTAAATCAACTCACACAAGGAAAATACATATACTCTATGCTTTACTCAAAATCACCTTACCATATTATACACACACACACACACACACTTTACTCAAACCTTAGTTGATGAAAACATTTAAACACTTGAAAGTGCCCCTTTCGATTTTGTTGAAAGCATCTCTTGCTAAACCAAGTAAAACCCATTATTTATCTAGGCCGAAAGACCAAAACCTCCCTTTCGAAACCTGTCTTAAAACCCTTTCGAAACTTTTGAAAACCTTCCTTTCGTAAGCTTTAAAACCTTAGACATCGTATCTTAAAATAGTTCAAAACATTGCCTTTAGAAAATCTTGGAAAACCTTCCATTTCAACCCTTTCAAAACCATCGGAAAAACACTACATTTTGACACCTTCGATACGCTTTAGGGATCCACCCCTTCAAAACCATTTTAAATACCTTTCGAAAGCATCAAACCTTTAAAAACTCAAACCTTTTGAAAGCACTTGGGTTCAATTTAAAACATGTGGAAAAACACCTTTCGAAACCATTTAAACCAACTCTTTCGAAACCTTTGGGTTATTCTTCAATCGGAATAAAAAGGGTCATTTAAAACAACTAAGTCGAAAGCCTTCCTTTCAAAACCTATTCCTAAGTGAAGAAGTGATGGTGTCGAAACTATCCCTTCAAAAGCATTGGAGAAGTGGTTATGTTTAAAAGCAATGTATACCTTTCGAAACCATTGACTTCGAAAGGTAAAAATGCGGTAGCTAGGGTTTCAACCCCTTCGAAAGCATTACTTAAAATAAAAGAATGCAACCCATTCAAAACCTTTCCTTTTAAAAATTTGACCCAGTCGAAAGCCAACTGAGTCGAAACCTAACCTTTCGAAAGCGAAGCAAGTGCTACCTTTTATTTTAAAACACGGCAAACTCCAACCCCTCGGAACCTAGCGTTTTGACTAAGTACCCTTCGCCTTTATCCAATGCGCTACGTACCAAGTAGCTTGATACCATGCACATTGGTTTCGAAACCAATGGTGGCGAAAGGTCTGGGTCGGAACCCCCTGTGCCGAAAATGGCGGAACATGCTAAAATCATGTTATTTGTTTTTTTAACTTAAAAGGGAAACACTTTTCAACTAACGTGCTATTATTTTTCAAATTTTCAGTGGCTTCTAAATACCTTTTTCAAAAGTGCTGCCAATATTTTCAAAAATAAATTATAATTTTATTTTACAAAATACGCCTTCTCCTTAGTTAAATATATAAAACATTTAAGTCCCATACCTAAAATAATTTATATATTCATCACAACACATAGGAAAATTCTATTGAAATTCCAGAAAATCCGTTTCAATATGTTTTTTAACATATATAAATTTCAGACCCAAATAATTAATTATTTTGCAGTAAATAATTTATAACCCAATAAATTATTTTCTTTACTAGAAAATTAATATAAAATCCAGCTTAATTCAGAAAATTATGAAAATTGAAACCCACCTCTAGAATATTATGTCTAATCTACATTTAAATTCTCAAGGCATTTGGATGCTATTTAATAGGGTTTTCATATCAAAAATATCATCTGAATTAATATAAATATGCATAAATCATCAACAAGTATATATAAACTTTAATCATTCAAAAAATGGCATAAACATGGAAAAGTACTTCGGATTCATTCTCAAAACCGAAAATCATAAAAAGTGAGATGTATTAATTAATCACCTTAGCTTTGTGATTAAAGGTGTGAGATTTGATCTTGATTAAGTTGATTTGATTTTCCTCTTGAAAACTTTAGCTTTCTCTTCTTCTCCTTTGTTAATGATGGTCGGCCTTGGTTTTGATAGTTTCGTTTGAGATAAAATGAAATAAAGGTGTGTTCATTTTCCCAAAGGGTTTAGGGTATTAGGAAATCCCTTTTTCCTATTTTCCCTCCCCTGTTTCCTAACACTTAAGTCCATTTTACTTCATTTACCTATACATTAATATGGCACGGCTACCCCTTAATTTAATCACAAATCTCAATCCATTAATCAACACTTTATTTTATTTAATGTAACTAATTAAATATCCTGAATAATGTTACTAAAAATATGGGGTGTTACCATCTCCCCTCCTTAAGGAATTTCGTCCTCGAAATGAAGATATGGAACACATCAAAACAATCAAAGGTAAAACATACCATCAAACAATTCAGGATAAGCGCCTCTAATCCTGCTCTCGGTTTCCCAAGTACAGTCTCTAACATCGTCACTTCACTGGACTTTCACTAATCTGATTGTCTTGTTCCTCAACTTCTTCTCATCTCTCGCGACTATCCGGATATGCTTCCTAACTATAGTCATGTCTGGTTCCACTACTAAATCTTCTAACACAGTCGGTGCTATAGTAGTGTTTGAATCCCTAACATACTTCCTCAAATGAGATACATGGAAAACATCATGGACTCCTGCCAAACTATTCGGTAACTCTACTCTATAAGCGAGTTTCTCGATCCTTTCTAAAATAGGAAATGGTCCTACGAACCTTGGTGCTAACTTCCTCGTCTTCTCGAACCTAATAACACCTTTCATTGGCGATACTTTGACGAAAACATGATCTCCAACAGAGAACTCTAAATCCTTTTGTCTTCTATCTACATAGCTTTTCTATCTAGACTAAGCTTTCTTCATTCTCGTCTTATCAACTCATTCTTTTCTACTGCTTCTCTTACCAAATCAGGACCAAGGACAAATCTATCTCCGATCTCTAATCAACATGCAGGGGATTTGCATGGTCTCCATACAAAACTTGAAACGGTGCCATCCCAATACTAGTCAGATAACTGTTGTTATACGAAAACTCGACTAAATGTAGATGGTCTTCCCATGATCCTCCAAAACCCAAAACACAAGCTCTTAACAAGTCCTCCAATATCTTGTTAACTCTTTCAGTTTTCTTATCAGTCTGTGGATGGTAAGCGGTACTCATCTTGAGCTTTGTTCCTAAACTTTCCTGTAGACTCTTCTAGAACTCACTAGTGAGCAAAGAATCTCTATCACTAACAATACTACTAGGAATTTCGTGCAGTCTAACCACATTCTTCATGAACAACTTTGCCAAAATAGGTGTCGTCCTAGTAAACTTAACTCGAATGAAATGGGCACTCTTGGTCAATTTGTCCACTGTTTGCACAAAAAATGGACAAACACCTCAAAGTCGTTTGATTTAATTGATTTTATGTTGTTCTTAGTGATTCGAGTGATCTATGCAAATATATGAAAGGCATGGACTAAACTGTAAAAGACACGCATATTTATAGTGGTTCAGCCAGAAAGTGCCTACGTCCACTTTATATATTATTTCTCTTTTCTTGCTTAGATTACAAGTACAAAGCTTTGATACAAGTAAAAGAAAGTTGTTTGAAAGTTCTCTCCGTGCTTGAGCTCTCAAACTTGTCTCCCATTGCTGTACCCCTGCCCCTCTATTTATAGAGAGAGGCTGGAGATAGGGTTCTTGGATGTATATAGCTGCTGGTGGGCCTGGGCTGGTGTGGTCAGGCCTGGTAGCGTTGGTTTGGCATTGCTTTGGTTCGGCATCACTTGGTTTGGTAGTATTGTGGTCCGGTGGTGGTTGGTTTGGGGTTTGATTCGATGGTAGGTGAGTGGCTTTGGTTCGGTAGTGGGTGCATAGCTTGGTCCGGTGGTGAGTGGTTAGCTGGTTCGGTAAGTAATGGAGGATGTTTGGTTCGGTTATGAGATGGTCCGGCTATACCTTGGAGAATGGTTGGTTCGGATATGACTTGGAGAATGGTTGGTTCGGCCATGACTTGGAGAATGGTTGGTTCGGCTATGAGATGGTCCGATTAGTGGGTGGTTCGGTTAGGCCTCGGAGGTGCGTCGGTGCATGGCTCGGTGGTGGTGGAAACGCACCCAACATTTGCCCCCCAAAGTGGGGCATATTCCATCGTATGTCCCGCTTTGTTTCGAGTTCATTCGGTTTTAAGTGTTGAACCGGCTGATTCGGTCGCCCGTGTTTGCCTATAAGTATGGGCTTCGCGCCTCTGTTCACCCTTCACCTTTTGAGATAGCCGAATCACCTAAGTGCCGAATCACCTAAAGGGCCGAATCAACTAAGTACCGAATCACCTAAGTCCTGAATCGCCTGAGTGTCGAACTGACTAAGTACCGAATCACCTAAGTCCTGAATCGCCTGAGTGTCGAATCGACTAAGTGCCGGTCCAGGTGTGTTCTCTTCTGCCGAATGAGATTGGGAGTTCGAGCTTATAAATGAAATTCTAGTCTTTATACAGTCGCTTGTTTACTTCCTTCATTCTAACTACACACCTCTTTGTATTTGCAGATAAATGTCTCATAAAGTGGAAACTCGATCAGAAAAGAAGAAAACACAGGACAGAGAAGAGCCTTCCACAGTGCCCCCAGCTCAGTCCGGATCTGTCCGTCATGGGCCCGCCCCGAGATCATTGGTGGATGGATACGGTCCTCAGGAACTTCTTAACTTGCTTCCTGATTGCTTCCCTAGCTTACTCAAGGGCGAGCAACTGATGCTATATCTCGCTCTTTCGGGATCGACCGAGCATGCATGTTATTGCCGGATGCGGGAGTGATGCCGTATGATCCTCCCGAAGAATATTTTGCCTACAGCAGATACCATTGCATGTGTGGTGCCATCCCGCCTCTCAACGCCTGGGTAGTCAGCTTTCTCACATATCTAAAGGTAGCTCCATTCCAGCTTCAGCCCAACTCTTGTGCCATTCTGGTGAGTCTCTTTGTCATCTTCCAGAGGAGATATGGGCGTCCTCCTTCCAACCGGGAGATCCGGTATTTGTACAACTTGAGAGGTTACAAGAAGGGTTCTCCCTACATCAGCTTGGAATCGGCCGTAACCTTTAAGCCGGTCCTAGATTTATACTCCAAGTACAGCATGTTCAAGAAGGAATGGTTCTTTGTCAGGGATGACTCCGTTTCTATTCGGCGCTTCACCTCCGGATGTAAGTCAAAGCTTTATTTTTAATTCCCGTTCTGGTTGCAATACTCTTTCTTATGTGTTTTTATTTTTTGCTAGCGACAGGTGGTTTTACGGTCATGGAGAATGACCGCCTGGTTCAGACGGCAGCAGAAATAGAAGCTATTACTGGGAGAGATAGGTCGGCTGCCTACCTGATCAGGAACGCTACACTCTTGGAGTACAGCTTGATCCTTCCATAGCAGTCCATGGTCAAGCAGAGGGACACGGTTGAAGAGAAGGCTGCCCAAGCTAAAGAAGGGGCCGAGTCGAAGATCAGTAAAAGGAGGCCCTTTCCGAAACATCCGGTTGCCGAGGGGAAGAAGCTCAAAAAGACTGACGGTCCCTCTCCCAGCACATGTCCAGATATCCAAAAGGAGGGAGAGGTGGAGAAGGAGCAAGGCGAAGATGGAGGAGAAGGCGCCGGAGGTGGCGACGGTGTCGGGGCTTTGTCTTCTGGGCAAGTAGGCGAGATGCAAGAGTGGACGGATGACGCTTTCCGCCAAGCCTTCGAAGGTCTGGAGGGGATGGAGAAATCTAAGAGAGCCGATAAAGTTGGGACTGGCGTTGATTTATCTTCCGGGAGCGCCTCTGCTGAAGCAACTTCGGCGGTTCAAGGTGAATTTCACTTTACTCTTTTAATTCTTGAATGATGGCTCAATACATGTTGGTGACACTTGGTTTTCATATCAGGAGCAGGTAAAACGGCCAAGACCTCAGATCTTCGGCACAGGCTTGAACAATACAAGCTCTCCAAAGCTTCCGCCAAGCCAAAGCCTCCGACCACCGTTCCGGGGATGTAGTCGGCCATCGTCCTCTTCTCGGGGTTATTGGAGAGGATATTCAAAAGAGAAGGAGGAGTCGCTCCCTATCCGAGCCTTCACCTGGTCCTCAGCCCCCAATTCAGCCTCTTAATGATATCACAGAGGAGGATACTGAGTTCACACCCTCTCCGCACCCGTCTGAAAATCCTACCGTTTCTCAGATTGATCGTCCTGGCTTGGCTCGTAATCCATTTGCGGGTCATCCTGATCTGGATCCAAGTTCTCATGATATTTCCTTCGACGAGGTTACCGGTGAGCACCTTCTTCCTCGCAACCTTATAGTAAAGGTGCTTGATGAGGCCAAATCCCTGGACCTTGATTTGCTTACTACTCGGGTTGTCGCTATGGGGAACGAAGCTAAAGCAAATATCGACCGGGTTGCTGAGGAGACCAGGAAGTTGATGGGGCATCATGCCAAATTGGTCAAGGCCGGGGAGGAAATTGGGAGTGCCAACATAAGACTGCGGTTAGTGGTTTCCGACCAGGCCAAGCAACTCGCTGATCAGGCCATCCGGATCTCTCAGCACGAGGCCGCCTCCTTACGTCTAAAGAAAACTATGGAAGAGGCCAGCCGGGCCGAACTGCGGAAAATGGAGGCTACTAGCAAGGAACGGATCGATATGGCCATTGCCACGGTGGACGAGGTTCGGAAAGCGGATCTTGAGCAGATAGAGGAGTTATCTGGGAAGCTTGAGGCTGTAGAGCTTGCTCAAGCCAAGTTGAGGGAGGAGATGGAGGCGATGCGGAAATCCCTTCAGGCTGACTGCTCGAGATACCAATTGGAGAGAGATCCCGTCGTCGTAAGGTTGTCGGATTCCGAGGCCCGGGCGAGGGAGTTTGAAAAGAACGAGGGGCTGATGGAGGGGATGCTCCAAGATATGTACTTCTGTACCTGGAGGCAGGGTAACTTGTCCTGGATGGATGAATACCCTCGGGTTATGGCTAGGATCTATCTCAGGGCTCTAGAGGAGGCCCAGGCTGAGGCAGATAAGGAGGGTGGCGTGGCCTTTAGGATGGATGCTGTTACCGCCCAGTTTACCAAGGAGGAGAAGGTGGCGGTGAAGCAGGGCATGCGGTTGCTTGCAGCTGAGGAGATAGGTGTGCAAGCGGAGGATGATGATCAAGTTGATCAAGGAGCAGATGCTGGTAAGTCTTCCTTTCTAGTCTTTCCTTTAACTTAGTTGCTTATCACTAACGAATTCTTTTTCTGACCGGACAGGTGGGCAACAGGACAAGGATAAGACTCCGACGCAGCCGGCTCCTTGATTAGACCTGGAAAATTCTTTTTGTGGACTTGACATGGTGGTATATGTTAGTCTTAAAACAGTAAAGTAACTCTTAGGTTGTAATTTTTGCTACTTGTAATAAATAGCTCTATTCTTGACGTGTAATTCTTTAACTTAAGCTGATTTTGTCGTCTTTTGAATGTTTTTTTTTGCTATCTTGACATGTTGTATGAGAAATATAGCTATGCATATTCTTGTAATCAAATTGTGTTTGATGTTAGGTTCTTGTTTAAAACATAATTTCATGACTTGCAATGTTAGCATGAGGTGTGAATAAATTATAGCCATGTGTTTACATATGAAAGAAGGAAATACCGCCCTTTATATTTTGCTTGTAGATGGCAGCTTTGAATATCCTGTGTGACCGAGTAAGGGATGCAGTCCAGTATCTTGCTGTGAGTATCCGCTTCTATTAGTGAGTGTCTCCTGTTCTGTGTCCTGTACTTCAGGGATTGTTACAGAGGATAGGAGAAAAGTTTCTTAAGTAAAATTGAAATATGTGAAAAAGCAAAACTTCCAATCACGGAAGGCCGTCGATGTGCTTAAGTTCGTGGCAAACGGGCTTTGTAGTCACTTTCCCTAGCTGTGGGTCTTGGAGACATTTGTCACCCATCTTACGCCTCCGCGGGGAGTTAATTCTTTTTTACCACAGCCGCACTTAAGACACATCGGAGCCGAGATCGCGCACAGTAACTACCCGGGCCATTATGGCCCATAATCGTGGGTATTATTCGATTTACTGTGGCCGGCTAGCGTGGGTGCCGATCGTCAACCGTGAACTGCCCCTGGCTGGCCACACCTTATGTTGGGGCTTATAGTCGGTTCACAGTTGTCGGCGAGCCGAACGCCGTAATGAGCTGCCTCGGCTATAGTCGGCCTTCTCGGTGGCTTATAATCGGCTCATTACAGTTGGCTTTAAGGGCCTTCACGAGCAATGAGTTAACCCGCAGCAGAGGGATGCCGGAGCAAAAGTGTCTCATTGGCGAGGGCATAGATTCGCATAGTACCTATTAGGTCTTGTCCAGATGAAGTTGCGTTGTGGAGTGCTTTGAGTGGAAATGCTATGCGCATATGATTTTGTTCAACAGAAAAGGATAAAGTTAACAAGCAGCCAAGATATAAAGGAACAAGTTAAAAAAGAGACAAGGTTTTTTTTAAAGTGGTTCGGCACGAAAAGGCCTACGTCCACTGATTCTCTTTATTAATTCACTTCATATGGGCAGTACAAGTTAAGAAAAGTATCGACGGAGGTGTTGGATGTCCCATGCCCTCTGGAACACCTCTCCGTCCACTGTTGACAAAATATAAGCTCCATTGTGGAGATCTTTATGAATTACATATGGTCCATCCCAGATTGGATCTAGTGCTCCGGGGCGAGGGAAGATTCGCTTGAGGACAAGATCCCCTTCTCGTAAGGTACGGTGCTTGACTTTGGAGTTGTATCGTGCTGCCACTTTTTGCTTGTGGGCCGCAGCTTTAAGGACTGCATCATTCCTTCTCTCCTCAACTAGATCCAAAGACATGTGAAGGAGTTCTTCGTTCTCTTCCGGGTTATAGTGGATCCTACGGTGGGAAGGCACGATGGTTTCGACTGGGAGCATAGCCTCCGATCCATATGCCAAAGAGAATGGAGTATGCCCTGTTGATGTTCTGAAAGATGTGCGATAGGCCCACAGTGCCGTAGGGAGTTCATCCACCCAAGCGCCCTTTGACTTTTCGAGTTTCTTTTTTAATAGAGTTTTCAGAATTTTGTTGACGGCTTCGACTTGTCCGTTTGCCTGGGAATACTATAACAGCCCAAAATTTTTAACAAATTTTTATTTAAAAATAAACATTTTGAAATATTGATTTGAATTAAAAGTATATTAATTAGTGTGAAACGAGAAATTTAAACTTTACATTTTTACGTATAAATTTCATCCGTTCTTAACTTTATGTTAAAATCAAAATTTTATTAATTATGATATTAGCTATTTAAATTTTGGTTTAAATGATACGTTATTTTATTTAAAGAAACGTTATCATTTTTAAATTTATTTAATAAAAGAAACAAATAACGGTTGTACGTTACTTTGGGCGTTACACTTTACGTTCGTTGTTCCTTTGTCCATTTGATTTTGTATGCGTTGGCAATGCAAAGTTTCTACCGTATATTCTATTTTGAGAAATTCAAAATCTTGCCCAAAAATCTTGCCTAAATCTTTGTAACGTGAAAATTTTCCATTCCTTTTGCCTTCCAAACGTTCCGCCAATTTAATAAAATTAATTGCCTAAAAATTCTCTACCGTTCAAACCTTTTTATTGCCTTCTCTCTTCATAAATCTGGTTTGCAGCTGTATATTTTTCGTTCACAATATTTCCACGTTCAAAATTTTTTTTTTCCAGACCACAAATTATTTCACTTGACCCTCTATCATTTGCGTGTCCTTCTTCCTTCAGGTATGAACCAACATGCCTTCATCTTTTTATTTTTTGTTTTAATTTGCTGTCCCCTGCTTTGTTTCATTCTTTCACCGCCTCCAATACCAGACCGAGACCACCACATGCTTTCCTTTCAAATTGTTTTATTTTGTTTGCCCCTGCCTAATTTTGCTTTATCCTGTTGTTGCTCCAACCCCATGCTATTCACCATCGAGACCAGTCAGCCCTACCCCATGCTGAGACCACCACCACGTCACCTCCTAACCCAGCCTATCCACCATCGTGAGCAGCCCCTACCCCAGCCTGCCACCACCGAGACCCCACGACTCCAACCCCTCCTCAAGTCCGAGCCCCCTTGTATGTGAACCAGAGCAATGAAAAATTGTTTTGTCACCTTTACATTTTTATTTTCAAAGTTATATTGCCAGACCGAGCCTTGTTTAGAGAAAAAAAGAAATGAGCAAATTTGTTTTGTCACCTTGTATTTTGAAGCTATAATCTATTTTCCCACTGGCCTTGTATTTGAAAAAAAGAAAATGAACAAACTTTGTTTGTCACCTCTGTATTTTGACATTCTAGTCTATTTTGAAAGTGGTCGAGCCTTTGCATTTTTATTTTGAAGTTATATTGCCTCTGGCCTTTGTTTTGAAAAAAAAGGAATGAGAAAAATTTTGCTTTTGTCACTTTTTATTTTTGAAGTATAGTCTATTTTAAAAAAAAATGGTCGAGCTTTGTATTGTGAAGTTTTAGTTTATATTTTTTCCGAACCTTTGTTTTGAAAAAAAATTGTTTTATCACCTTAGTATTTTGAAGTCACAGACTACATCCCCTCCGAGCCTTTAAAATCTTGATTATGGTGAAGTGGTCGAGCTATTTCTTTCTAGTATTCAACTTGTTTTTTTTCGTTTTGTTTGCTTCATTTGAAATAGTTATTCGTGCATTCTTAGATTTGTTATTTATTTTGACTTTAGATTTGAATCTAGTTGGCGCATCCGCTAACAACTGATCGTGCTTTCCGCGTGCGTTCGATAGACATCGTATTTCTTCTTCCGAATCTCCAGATCCGTAGAGGTGAGTAAATCTCACACGAATATTCATACTTATATGATTGTGAAACGACTGCAACTGAATATGTAGAAAATAAATAAATAAATAAATAAATGATGTTATAATTACCTGTGATTTATTTATATTTGATGTTAGAATTGTTAAAATTGCATAACATATCATCTGTTATATTTTGTTTTATTTTACTGTTATTCTATTCTGTAAAATCACACTGCAAGTTCCCTGTAGAATAGAATCACTATGGGTTGAAATGATACATACCCGAACGGACTTTAGAATAAGAGAAGATCGTTATGGGCTGAAATGATAGGCCTGAACGATTTTCAATTTAATTTTATTTACTTAGGATTGCGGGTTTGAAATGATAAAACCCGGATTTTTCTTTGTAAATTAGGGATTGAAATGATATAGTATCTGTATCACTTGACTTAAGCTAGAAAATATTATACAGACCCGTGGTTATTTTTCTGTATTTTCTGGATACCTTTAAATAATTTAAATATTGTGACAATATTAAATCGATTTAAATCGAATTTTTAAATGATTTATTTAGAATAGAAATGATTTTTCTATGTGATAAAAATAAATAAATGGAAAATATTGATTTTTAAAATGGAACTTAAATTTGAAAGTTTGACAAAAAAGAAAGATGGAAACTGAAGTTAATTAAATTGAAATGAAAATTTAAATTTTAAAAATGGTGGAAAAATGGAGTTTGAGAGTAAATTGTTGAAATGTATTATTTGAATGAAAGTGGGATTTACACACTTGAATTTAATAAGCGAACTTGTAAGTTTTGGTTTTTTTTATTTGTAAAATTTCTCTTTAAAATAAACTAGTTAAAGGATTGAAATGAAGATTTTTAATGTATGATTTTATAAGTTCTGAACTAGGTAGAATCTGTAGCACTTGTTAAGTGTTGTGGATTATATAAGTGAACCAAAAGACTAAAATGAACTAAGGCTATGATAGTACTTGGTAAGTGCTGTTGTAGCAGAAACTAAAATTGAACCTGAACTAATAAAAGGGCTACTGTAGCACTTGTTAAGGACTGCAGTAGGCTGAAATATGATTTTTGTTTAAAACTGAACTGTTATAGCATTTTATAAATGTCGTTTTGCTGAATAAAATTGTTTTCAAATATAACTTACCGCCGCACTTTTAAATGCCGTGAACGCTGAGAATTTTAACGTTATTGTTTTTAAGTGAATAACTGAACTCCGAAAAGGTTAAATTTTTGGGAATTTAATATTTGATTTTGAAAGAATAATGTCTTTGTTTTAAATGGTTTAATTTGAAGTATATTTGATAAATTGTTTAAAACTATAACCACGGGTTATAATAACGATTGGTTGGCAAAGAGACCGGGATCAGATATGGACATACTCTCTGTCGATACCGAAAACCACTTTGACAACCATGTACGCGGTGGAGATTCCAGAATGAAGTAGGATGGTGGCGACGTTCTTAAGGTATGTTACGTGGACCCAACTCCCATGAGTTGGCATAAGGTGGCTAAAACAGGAGCGATCTCGGACCAGTGAGGTAGCACCTCTTCTCGGACACATTTCTTCGATATTATACTCTTACTTGTGATTTGACAAGATGGCCATCCTCCGATTTGGGAATGTTGTTCGAGGTGGACGATAGTGGCTGCTATGCGCTCCATCAGTCCGTGTGCGTAATTGGTATATCTACCCGCATTGCCTAGTTGTGTCGTGTCACCTACCATATCGAGCTTTACTATGATTATGATTTTAAGATCCGACCGCGTTAAGGTTCTCCATCCCCTTAATGCTATTTTCCGATATGATTATACTTTACTTATTTAGACACTATTATAATAGCGAATATCACTACATAGTAGATATTTTAACGGATCCTTAGAGGATGAGCGGTCCCAAGCATCTTCTAAGTTACTTGTACCTTTACTACAGTTCACTTGAGTTGGTTTACACTGTATAAGTATGTATATCCTGACTCGAATGTTTATGTTTTATTTTACGCTCGGGTCAGCCTGAGTATCAGTTGGACTTCATCTTCATGGAGCTAGGACTACTGGAGATCATCTTTATCAAGCTGCTATCTGTTTTGCTATTCAGTCTTTTATTTTAGCTTATGTAATTTAGACAAATGAATTTGGGATTTTTCTGTGGTTATTCAACTGTATTGGTTTTAGACTGTGTAATTTGTACTTGTTTTGAGACTATGTATTTTAGTGGCTTCATGAACCACTATGGTTATTTTTAAATTCCGCTGCGAGTTATTCTGATATTTCTGTGTCTGTGATTCTGTGAATGATTTTATTTGCTCCAAATTTTATTACAATCTGTTATTTTGTATTATTCATGTCTGACATGTGTGGATTATTGTCGATTTGAATGGTCCAAAATAGTGGGTCGTTACAGTTGGTATCAGAGCTTTGGTTTTAGGGAAACCTTAGCTTATGGAGCAAAAACACATTAGAGATAGGGTAGAAATACCCTAGAATGAGTGAAATCAAACTCAGAATCATTTCTTTGTGAGAGAACGTATTTTCGAAGTATAAAATGATTTCTAAATGATTTTTAAAGAATTTTCAAAGATTATTTTGATATAAATTTCCTTGCTTTGAAAGTAAATTTTTTCTTAAACGTCATTCTTTTCGTATCCACCTTGTTAGAAATTTCTTTGATTAGGATCCTCTAAAATTTTGAACTTCTCTCTTGATTGATCTAGATCCATTGTTGATAGGAATCTACTTTGGGTATGGCAAAATCAGTAGTTTGTTAGGTTGCTTTGAGTAAACTCTATTGTACCTTTTGCTTAGATAAAGTTGTCCAACTAAAGATATTTATGCTTCTGTTTTCGTATGTTATGAATTCGAGTCTTTCCAAATTTTGAATGGGAATTTTTTTGTATCGATATAGGTTATATATCTCTAATCTTCGTTTGGATTCTTATCGAATAAGATTCCTTTGAATTTTGGAACGCTCCCACTTGTTCTGAAATTCATCCCTGTCTCCCCCAATTGTATTCTTTTGATTTTGGAGCATTGCATCAATCCATTTTGTATGACCTTTATAGGGTGGCGATTTGGCATTGATTCACCGGAGATTTATGTATCCTCGGTTTACGATGTTTTCTATCTTTTGCTATATTTAGATTATATCGCTGGCAATCGTAGGTCGATTTGCCTTAGATTTTCGCATCGATTATATTCCAGAAGTTACGGTTGACCGGTTAAGGTCGCCCGCGATTCATATATGCTTATCCATCTTCTATTTGGTAATTTAATTATCTTATCTTCGTTTGAGCCTATCTTTGAATTAGAATTCTATTTAATTAGAGTCCTTCTAAATTGAATCTCTGTTTTGCTTTGAAATCCATCCTTGAATCGTCCCTTCGAAAGTTTGTGGTTGTTTGTCTTTTGAAAATTGTGTATTCATCGTAGTTTTATTTTTGATAAGGATGACCATATTTTTATATAAGGATGAAATGTTTTGATAAGGATTATATACTTTAAAAAAAATGAGAATTTGAAGTTTCGAAAGGATTTGAAATTGTGAAAATTTTATAAGAAATGGTTTCATATAAAATGATTTATAACTGAAGGTTTTGAATCTGAATTTAAGTGATTGAACTCCGGCATTTTGGAACTGGTTTTAAGATTTTGAAATAATAAATAATATGATTTGAAATTATTTTTCCGAATAAGTAATGTTTCAATGATTTTAATGGGTTTTAATGATCTCAAAAGATTTCAAAGAAGTTTTCAAAGTAAATGGAAGTCCAGAACTCACTTGTGTCGCTGGAAAATAATTTCGGTGATGAGTGCACGCATCATCGACATTGATTTTTGAGTTTCTGAGTGAGGGAGAGGCCACTTCGGTAGCTTTGCTATGCGATTGATTTGAGAAACCAATTTTGATTTCAAATTCCGAAGTGTGATGTGATATTCGAAAGATATATGTATATATATATTTGTAAAATTTGAAATGAGTCGGTGTTCAGTCCTTGAGTTCTGGATTTGATATAACCCTACTATTAAAATTGATTTACTAATTTGTTGCTGATTTACAACTCTTGAATTTGAAAAATGATTTCTCCAACTATTTTGAAGGTTCGAGCACTTCCAAATCAAGGTTAACTTTTCAAAGCTAAGTAATTTTGAAAAGTATAAAGTATATAAGTTTGGTATGTATGTTTAAAGTATGTAGTAATATGATTTAAATAGGTTGAAACTGTTTTGTTAAGTAAATGAATAAGGCTATTTTGAATTTTTTTTTTCTAATATGAAATTTAGATTTGAAATGTTTTGAGAAGAATTTGGTCTTCAAAATATTTTGAATAAAATTTAGTTTAAATGTTTAACTTAGTAATATCTTTATGAAACTATATATTGAACAAGTTGGAATAGATACATAAGTTGTACGTATGTTGTTTATTCGCATGATTAAATTGATCCAAGTTTGAGTACACAAGTTCGAGGTGAATTTTCACCATTTCGTGTTAGGATTTTTCATTTGATTCTTGATGGCGAATATTTGATGTGGATTTTGGGCTTGATTCTAGAATTCTCTATCATAGTATATGGCTATGCAAGAAGATTGATGGTTTCTAGTCGAGAAACCATATCGAAATCCGCATTAGGGAAGTCGAATGGACAATACTAGTTCGAAAGCGAACTTGTGTGATCCAGCGAACGATCGAATGTGACTTTGCGAAATGATGACATATGTACATCTTATATTCTAATATCATTGAGATACTTGACGCTGGAATTGGAAGTTGTTGGGTTGAATATCTTTGTAATATAATTGGAATTCTTTCTTTTATGAAAAACTACTATCAATTTAAAATCATTTTTTTTCAAAACTATTTTTTCTTTTTATACAAGACTACTCTAAATTAAAAACCTTTTAGTAAGCAAAGATGTTCAATCCCATATAGCTCTTCATGCAGCGAAATTGATTTTTGAAAGATTTTGATCCTTATATAAGATGGACTTTATGTAAATATAAGATGATGTTGAAAACCATTGATTTTGGAAATAAATTGTTTGACTTAAATTATATTGATTTGGAAATTTGGATTTATTTTCTAAATTTATTATTTTGGAAACTTTGGAACTGAAGATATTTAATTTGAGAAGAAATAATTTTGGTGGAATTGTATATGATTTTGAAACTGAACTGATATTGAAACAAAATTGAAATTTGAGAACCTTAGGTTACTAAGTACTTGATTTGGGAGTTATCGAACTTATATAAAATTTGGTTTGTATAAGTATTTGATTTGAAAATGAAATCTTATATATAATGGACTTTAGATAAGTATGATATTTGAAAGTGATTTAAAAAAAAGGTACTATATGATACATATTTTCGAAGTAAAGATATGGAAAGTGCCTTCTACTTGATATCCGCTTTGTGGCCACATTGTGGATTCATTCTATCGATATTTCTCTGATTTGGTTTTCCTTAAGGTCTCTCCCTTAAGGAATGTTATTCGTTTTGGTCGTAGAGGAAAGCTTTCTCCTAGATTTGTAGGTCCTTTCTGCATTTTGGAAAGAATTGGCTCTCTTGCTTATCGTCTGGATTCGCCCGAGAAATTTTCTAGAGTACACAATGTATTTCATGTATCTCATCTTCGTCGCTATCTGCATGATCCATCTCTTATTATTCAGCCTTCTGCTCTTGATAGTTTGGATATTAAGCCAAATCTGACTGTTGAGAGGAAGCCACTTCGTATCGTCGATCGAGGTACGAAGCAGCTAAGAAGAAAATCTGTCAACCTGGTCAAAGTGCAGTGGAGCACTGATGAACGGGATTGCACCTGGGAGACGGAGGAGAGCATTTGTGCTTCGAATCCGGAATTGTTTAATTCAGGTACTTTTGCTTTTCTGTCTTATCTTTCTTTGTTTTCCTTTTTTCGTTCCTTTTCGAGGACGAAAAGCTTTGAGTGGGGGAGAGTGTAACAGCCCAAAATTTTTAATAAATTTTTATTTAAAAATAAACATTTTGAAATATTGATTTGAATTAAAAGTATAATAATTAGTGTGAAATGGGAAATTTAAACTTTACAGTTTTACGTATAAATTTCATCCGTTCTTAACTTTATGTTAAAATCAAAATTTTATTAATTATGATAATAGCTATTTAAATTTTGGTTTAAATGATACGTTATTTTATTTAAAGAAACGTTATCATTTTTAAATTTATTTAATAAAAGAAACAAATAACGGTTGTACGTTACTTTGAGCGTTACACTTTACGTTCGTTGTTCCTTTGTCCATTTGATTTTGTATGCGTTGGCAATGCAAAGTTTCAGCCGTATATTCTATTTTGAGAAATTCAAAATCTTGCCCAAAAATCTTGCCTAAATCTTTGTAACGTGAAAATTTTCCATTCCTTTTGCCTTCCAAACGTTCCGCCAATTTAATAAAATTAATTGCCTAAAAAGTCTCTACCGTTCAAACCTTTTTATTGCCTTCTCTCTTCATAAATCTGGTTTGCAGCTGTATATTTTTCGTTCACAATATTTCCACGTTCAAAATTTTTTTTTCCAGACCACAAATTATTTCACTTGAGCCTCTATCATTTGCGTGTCCTTCTTCCTTCAGGTATGAACCAACATGCCTTCATCTTTTTATTTTTTGTTTTAATTTTCTGTCCCCTGCTTTGTTTCATTCTTTCACCGCCTCCAATACCAGACCGAGACCACCGCATGCTTTCCTTTCAAATTGTTTTATTTTGTTTGCCCCTGCATAATTTTGCTTTATCCTGTTGTTGCTCCAACCCCATGCTATTCACCACCGAGACCAGTCAGCCTTACTCCATGCTGAGACCACCACCACGTCACCTCCTAACCCAGCCTATCCACCATCGTGAGCAGCCCCTACCCCACCTGCCACCACCGAGACCCCACGACTCCAACCCCTCCTTAAGTCTGAGCCCCCTTGTATGTGAACCAGAGCAATGAAAATTTTTTTTGTCATCTTTACATTTTTATTTTCAAAGTTATATTGCAAGGCCGAGCCTTGTTTAGAGAAAAAAAGAAATGAGCAAATTTGTTTTGTCACCTTGTATTTTGAAGCTATAATCTATTTTCCCACTGGCCTTGTATTTGAAAAAAAGAAAATGAACAAACTTTGTTTGTCACCTCTGTATTTTGACATTCTAGTCTATTTTGAAAGTGGTCGAGCCTTTGCATTTTTATTTTGAAGTTATATTGCCTCTGGCCTTTGTTTTGAAAAAAAAAGGAATGAGAAAAATTTTGCTTTTGTCACTTTGTATTTTTGAAGTATAGTCTATTTTAAAAAAAAATGGTCGAGCTTTGTATTGTGAAGTTTTAGTTTATATTTTTTCCGAACCTTTGTTTTGAAAAAAAATTGTTTTATCACCTTAGTATGTTGAAGTCACAGACTACATCCCCTCCGAGCCTTTAAAATCTTGAATATGGTGAAGTGGTCGAGCTATTTCTTTCTAGTATTCAACTTGTTTTTTTTTCGTTTTGTTTACTTCATTTGAAATAGTTATTCGTGCATTCTTAGATTTGTTATTTATTTTGACTTTAGATTTGAATCTAGTTGGCGCATCCGCTAACAACTGATCGCGCTTTCCGCGTGCGTTCGATAGACATCGTATTTCTTCTTCCGAATCTCCCGATCCGTAGAGGTGAGTAAATCTCACACGAATATTCATACTTATATGATTGTGAAACGACTGCAACTGAATATGTAGAAAATAAATAAATAAATGATGTTATAATTACCTGTGATTTATTTATATTTGATGTTAGAATTGTTAAAATTGCATAACATATCATCTGTTATATTTTGTTTTATTTTACTGTTATTCGATTCTGTAAAATCACATTGCAAGTTCCCTGTAGAATAGAATCACTATGGGTTGAAATGATACATACCCGAACGGACTTTAGAATAAGGGAAGATCGTTATGGGCTGAAATGATAGGCCTGAACGATTTTCAATTTAATTTTATTTACTTGGGATTGCGGGTTTGAAATGATAAAACCCGGATTTTTCTTTGTAAATTAGGGATTGAAATGATATAGTATTAGTATCACTTGACTTAAGCTAGAAAATATTATACAGACCCGTGGTTATTTTTTTGTATTTTCTTGATACCTTTAAATAATTTAAATATTGTGATAATATTAAATTGATTTAAATCGAATTTTTAAATGATTTATTTAGAATAGAAATGATTTTTCTATGTGATAAAAATAAATAAATGGAAAATATTGATTTTTAAAATGGAACTTAAATTTGAAAGTTTGACAAAAAAGAAAGATGGAAACTGAAGTTAATTAAATTGAAATGAAAATTTAAATTTTAAAAATGGTGGAAAAATGGAGTTTGAGAGTAAATTGTTGAAATGTATTGTTTAAATGAAAGTGGGATTTACACACTTGAATTTAATAAGCGAACTTGTAAGTTTTGGTTTTTTTTATTTGTAAAATTTCTCTTTAAAATAAACTAGTTAAAGGATTGAAATGAAGATTTTTAATGTATGATTTTATAAGTTCTGAACTAGGTAGAATATGTAGCACTTGTTAAGTGTTGTGGATTATATAAGTGAACCAAAAGACTAAAATGAACAAAGGCTATGATAGTACTTGGTAAGTGCTGTTGTAGCAGAAACTAAAATTGAACCTGAACTAATAAAAGGGCTACTGTAGGACTTGTTAAGGACTGCAGTAGGCTGAAATATGATTTTTGTTTAAAACTGAACTGTTATAGCATTTTATAAATGTCGTTTTGCTGAATAAAATTGTTTTCAAATATAACTTACCGCCGCACTTTTAAATGCCGTGAACGCTGAGAATTTTAACGTTATTGTTTTTAAGTGAATAACTGAACTCCGAAAAGGTTAAATTTTTGGGAATTTAATATTTGATTTTAAAAGAATAATGTCTTTGTTTTAAATGGTTTAATTTGAAGTATATTTGATAAATTGTTTAAAACTATAACCACGGGTTATAATAACGATTGGTTGGCAAAGAGACCGGGATCGGATATGGACATACTCTCTATCGATACCGAAAACCACTTTGACAACCGTGTACGCGGTGGAGATTCCAGAATAAAGTAGGATGGTGGCGACGTTCTTAAGGTATGTTACGTGGACCCAACTCCCGTGAGTTGGCATAAGGTGGCTAAAACAGGAGCGATCTCGGACTAGTGAGGTAGCACCTCTTCTCGGACACATTTCTTCGATAATATACTCTTACTTGTGATTTGACTAGATGGCCATCCTCCGATTTGGGAATGTTGTTCGAGGTGGACGATAGTGGCTGCTATGCGCTCCATCAGTCCGTGTGCGTAATTGGTATATCTACCCGCATTGCCTAGTTGTGCCGTGTCACCTACCATATCGAGCTTTACTACGATTATGATTTTAAGATCCGACCGCGTTAAGGTTCTCCATCCCCTTAACGCTATTTTCCGATATGATTATACTTTACTTATTTAGACACTATTATAATAGCGAATATCACTACATAGTAGATATTTTAACGGATCCTTAGAGGATGGGCGGTCCCAAGCATCTTCTAAGTTACTTGTACCTTTACTACAGTTCACTTGAGTTGGTTTACACTGTATAAGTATGTATATCCTGACTCGAGTGTTTATGTTTTATTTTACGCTCGGATCAGCCTGAGTATCAGTTGGACTTCATCTTCACGGAGCTAGGACTACTGGAGATCATCTTTATCAAGCTGCTATCTGTTTTGCTATTCAGTCTTTTATTTTAGCTTATGTAATTTAGCAAATGAATTTGGGATTTTTCTGTGGTTATTCAACTGTATTGGTTTTAGACTGTGTAATTTGTACTTGTTTTGAGACTATGTATTTTAGTGGCTTCATGAACCACTATGGTTATTTATAAATTCCGCTGCGAGTTATTCTGATATTTCTGTGTCTGTAATTCTGTGAATGATTTTATTTGCTCCAAATTTTATTACAATCTGTTATTTTGTATTATTCAAGTCTGACATGTGTGGATTATTGTCGATTTGAATGGTCCAAAATAGTGGGTCGTTACAGATACGCTACAGATGAGAATCTTTTGTGAATTTCGTGCTCTCGGCACCAGTTGGCGACTTCCTCGCTGTCAAACTGAAGTCCATTGTTTGATATGATTTTGAGTGGGACTCTGTACCTGCACAGAACATTTTTGATCAAGAAGTTAATAACTTTTGCTGAAGATACTTTATTCAGAGGTTCTGCTTCCACCCATTTGGTGAAATAGTCGACTGCCACTATAGCATAATTGGCCCCGCCTCGGCCCATTGGTAGTTCGCCGATTAAGTCAATTCCCCATACTGCAAAGGGCCAAGGGCTGGTCATTTGTGTAATCTCAGTTGTTGGTAGCCGCGGAATCTTAGCAAACTTCTGGCATCTGTCACATTTTTTGATGAAATCTAAGGCGTCCTTGCTTAAGGTGGGCCAGAAATATCCATATCGGAGTATCTTTTTTGCTAAAGTTTGCCCTCCGGTGTGATCTCCGCAGCTTCCTTGATGAATGTTGGATAAGATTTCCTTGGCTTCCCTCCCAGCGACACACCTTAATAACGGGTTAGAGAATCCGCACCGACAGAGGATGTCTTCTTGTATTTTGTAGCGGGAAGCTTTCCTCAAGATTTTCTTCACTTCGTTACGCCCGTTGGGTAGTGTGCTGCTTTGTAAGTAGTCTCGGATGGGAGTTATCCAATTTGCTTCTTCGGTTGCAGCTATCAGATTCACTTGCTCAAAACTTGGGGTCAGTTGCTTTGAGATGGTTACTGCTCCAAAGATGGCGCTGTCTCTCACACTTGCTTGCTTTGCCAATTCGTCGGCCTCTTGGTTCTCTTCCCGAGGGATGTGTTTGACTAAGTAGTGGTCCAATCGGCTGAGATGTAACTTGGTCTTCTTTAAATACGCTATGAGTCATTCTTCTCGAGCTTGGAGTTCTCCTAGTATTTGATTAACAATAAGTTGAGAATCGCTATGAAGACACAAAGAATTGGCTCCGATCTCTAAGGCAAGTTCTAATCCAGCTATCACTGCTTCATACTCTGCATCGTTGTTGGTGGCAGTGAACTCCAACCTTATAGCATAGTGCAGCTTATTTCCCCTGGGAGTGATTATTACCACACCTGCCCCCGAGCCTTGTTCGTTTGATGCACCATCCACAAAGAGATTCCACTTGATGTCATCTGTTATTTCCAATTGCTCCTTATCTTCGTTGGTAGTGAATTCTGCAATGAAATCAGCCATGGCTTGTCCCTTGATGGCGGTGCGAGGGTGATAGGTGATATCATACTGACTTAGTTCAATGCACCATTTAAGTAGTCGCCCAGAAGTGTCGGGACGATGGAGTACCTGCCTCAGTGGTTGATCGGTCAGAACTTTGATGGAATGGGACTGGAAGTAGTGATGCAGTTTCCGTGATGTGATTAGTAAACAGTATGCTAGCTTCTCAAGTTTAGGATATCTGACTTCTGCCCCCGTAAACCTCTTACTTACGAAGTAAACTGGCCGCTGCGTGCGGTTGTCTTCCCTTACCAAGGCAGTGCTTAGGGCGTGAGATGACACAGCAAGGTATAGGTATACCTCTTCGCCTTCGCTTGGAGTCGAGAGTACCGATGGTTTCTGGAGGTGTTCGATTAAGTTAAGGAAAGCGGTTAAGCATTCGTCAGTCCATTCGAACTTTCCTTTGTCTTTCTTTAGAGCTTCGAAAAAGGGGACGCACTTGTCCGTTGCTTTGGAGATGAATCGGCTTAGGGCTGCCACTTTTCCATTCAGGCTTTGCATTTCCTTTCGAGTGGAAGGTATCTTGATATCCCTTAGCGCTCGGACTTGTTCAGGGTTTGCTTCAATCCCTCTGGCATGGACGATGAATCCTAAGAACTTTCCTGATGATACTCCGAAGGAGCATTTTAGGGGATTCAACTTCATACCATATTGGCGAAGTACTTGAAACATCTCGCCTAGGTGGCTTACGTGATCGTCGGCTTTCCTTGACTTTACCAGCATGTCATCCACGTATACTTCCATAGTTTGCCCTATTATCCCTGCAAACATCTTGTTGACGAGGCGCTGGTAGGTGGCTCCTGCTTTTTTAAGTCTGAAAGGCATTACCTTATAGCAGTATAAACCCCGGTCAGTGATGAAACTAGTGTGGTCTTGATCGGAAGCATGCATAGGAATTTGGTTATATCCTGAGTATGCGTCCATAAAAGATAAGAGCTCGTGCCCGGCTGTGCTGTCTACAAGTTGGTCGATTCGGGGAAGTGGGAATCAATCCTTTGGGCAGGCGTCGTTTAGGTTGGAGAAGTCAATGCATGTTCGCCACTTCCCATTAGCCTTCTTTACCAGCACCGGGTTAGCGATCCATTCCGGGTAGATGGCTTCTCGTATGAAGTCATTGGCGAGTAGATTCTTTACTTCTTCATCGAGGGCTGCTGATCGCTCTGCCCCCATACTTCTCTTTCTTTGTTTTACGGGCGCCTTGGTAGGGTCAATGTTTAGTACGTGGCATGCTACGTCGGGGGAGATTCCGGTCATGTCGGCGTGTGACCATGCGAATAAATCCAAGTTGTGGCGGAGAGAGTCGATGAGTTGCTCCTTCAACTCTGCTTTTAGTTGGGACCCAATTTTCAACAGTCTACTCGAGTCGTGCTTGTCTACAGATACAAACTCCATAGCCTCTGCAGGCTCGGCGGTGGCCTCCTCCTCTTTGTCCCTGGGGTCTAATTCATTGAAAGGGTCGCTGGTATACCGAAGAGGAGGGGCTTTCTTTAGTTGATATGCTTCTAGACTTTTCGTGCAGAGGGTAACCTCTACACCCTTCCCTTTATCCTTCTTGTGGTTGTTGCGAAGTTCAGTCACATAGCAGTCTCGAGCTACGTCCTGGTCTCCTTCTACTTCCCCTACTCCCTTGTCCGTTGGAAATTTCATCTTTAGGCACCATGGGGCTAGGACAATTTGGAAGTCAGACAAGGCTGGCCTTCCTAAGAAGGCTTTGTAGGCCGAGTGGTTTTCTATTAGCACAAACGTCTGTCTCCGTATAACGGAGCGGGGATGGCTTCCAATTTCAACAAAGTGGTCCAGTTGCCCGAGGGGCATCTTCGCATCTCCAGTGAAACCGTGTAGTGGTTTATCGCAGGGAGATACATCCTTCATTGATAGTTTCATTTTGTCGAATGCATGTTTGAACAAGATATTTACTGAGCTTCCAATGTCTACTAGAATTCGGTAAACTTCGGCGGGACCGAGCCGGGCAGAGATAACCATGGGATCCATGTGAGGGTATTGCCTTCCTTCTAGGTCACGCTTACCGAATGTGATGTCATCACTTTCTTTCCGCTTCGGGTGGCGCTCTTCTATAACCGAATTGACACAGTCTTTATTGTCTCTAAGCGACTTTCCATATCTTTCCATCTCTTTCCAGCTTCTGCCTACGATGTGCGGTCCTCCCGAGATGGTATGAACCACTATCTTCTCTTGACTAGAGCCGCTAGTGTTGCGGTTTCCTCTGCCGATCTCCGGTGAGGGTAGCCTTAGGTTCTCATTGGCAGGAGCTGGAGTCCTGTCCTGACCTTTTACATAGCGTTCCAATTTCTTCCTTCTGATGTGTTCCTCAATCAAGTCCTGGAGATGATGGCATTCATTGGTATCATGCCCAAGAGATTCGTGGAAGCGGCAGAACTTTCCAGACTTCTGCACGTTATCTGATTCCTTCTTGTATGGTGGGCGTTTGTATCTAACTTCGCCTTGGGTGGCAAGGAAGATATCTTCGACGGTCTCGTTCAAAGGAGTGTAAGTGTCGAATCTCGATCCTGGCCGATATAGGCGCTTTTCTCCCTTCTTGCCCCCAGCATTGTCTCTGGAATCATTTCTTCGAACGTCCCTTGCCACAGCAGGGGCGTTGCTGTGAGTTGCCTTATTTTGCTGTCCTTACTGCCCCTCAACGGCAGCATCCTCAAGCCTCATATATTTCCCAGCTTCATGGAAGAAATCGGGTAAAGTAGCTGGTTTTTCTTTCGTCAACCTTCTAGCAAATTTAGTGTCCGGATGCACACCACTACAGAGGGCCATTAGGATAAGCTTCTCATCGGCATCTTGGACTGTGTCCGCTGCGGCATTGAATTGGGTTTGGTATTGCTGCAGTTTCTCTCCGGGTTTCTGTTTGATGCTGGATAAGCAATAAGCATCCTTAGGTTGTTCCACATGAATGCGGAACTGACTGATAAACTTTTCTTTCAACATTTCCCACGAGTTGATGGATCCCTGGGGTAAATGACAGAACCAGGAGGTAGCGAGATTTGCTAAGAATAGTGGAAAGCATTTGCACAGTACTCCCTCTGTTGCTCCACTCATGAGCATATGTTGTGTGTATCTCTGTAAGTGTACAACGGGGTCGGAGGTTCCTTTGTAAGGTTCTATTGTTAGCATCTTCCATTCTCGGGGGGTGATAGCAATTTCGATATTGCAGGCGAAAGGGCTGGTTACTCTAGCGCCTATCCCTCGATTCCTTTGCTCCCGTTGGACGCACTCTTTGAATAAGCGTGCCATCCTTTCATCAGAATTTGGAGCAGATAGAAACGAGTTTGGTTCTGTTCTGTGGGATTGATTCCGTCCATATGACCTGTAGAGATGGTATCGTCTATCATTCCTCATATTTTCCAGTGGCTGCCTTTGGTCTTCTGGGAGCATGCTAGGGTCAGCTACAGTTGGCCCTTGCCTTGATCTTCCCCTGCTAGGTTCTGATCTAAGCACTTCCTCGGGTCCAACTTCGGGCTGGACTCTAGCTCGGCCCCGTTCACTGGCGTTTCCGTGGTTAGGCAGTATGACAGGCTCAGCTACAGTTGACCTTCGCCCGGTACCTCCCCCATTGGGTTCGGTTCCAAACGTTTCCTCAGGCCTAACTTCGGGCTGTGCTCGATCTCGGCTCCTACCATGGCTGCTTCTGCCGTTAGCTCCTTCGAAGAAGGAAGATCTTTGTTGTCTCTGAGATCCTCCAGACTGGGACTCGCCTCATGATTCAGTGTTGCAGTTGGACTCTTCAGCATCCCTTAAGCGTGACATGAGATGATCCACCAAGGCTTCCTACTGGGATGTGAAGTGGTTAGTTACTTCAACCACAACCCTGTCTAAATCTGCCCTAGTAATTGCTGCGGGCTGTTCTGTGGCAGGAGTGGTCGGATTAGCCTGTCCTTCATTTGGTACTGCTGCTAGAGGAGGATGATTTACTTGAACCGTGACAGCTGGATCTGGAAGACTGCTGGATGCGATGTTTTTTCCTTTATTAACATCTTTTTTCTGCTTGGGAGGCATGTTTTCCAAGCGGTGAACGATGCTGTTAGGAAAAATGTTAAGTGGATGAAGTTGAAGCTTCGAGCTTCTAATTCTCAGTGAAAGCACCAAAAATGTTTGCATAAAAAATGGACAAACACCACAAAGTCGTTTGATTTAATTGATTTTATGTTGTTCTTAGTGATTCGAGTGATCTATGCAAATATATGAAAGGCAGGGACTAAACTGTAAAAGACACGCAGATTTATAGTGGTTCAGCCAGAAAGTGCCTACGTCCACTTTATATATTATTTCTCTTTTCTTGCTTAGATTACAAGTACAAAGCTTTGATACAAGTAAAAGAAAGTTGTTTGAAAGTTCTCTCCGTGCTTGAGCTCTCAAACTTGTCTCCCATTGTTGTACCCCTGCCCCTCTATTTATAGAGAGAGGCTGGAGGCAGGGGTCTTGGATGTATATAGCTGCTGGTGGGCCTGGGCTGGTGTGGTCAGGCCTGGTAGCGTTGGTTTGGCATTGCTTTGGTTCGGCATCACTTGGTTCGGTAGTATTGTGGTCCGGTGGTGGTTGGTTTGGGGTTTGATTCGGTGGTAGGTGAGTGGCTTTGGTTCGGTAGTGGGTGCATAGCTTGGTCCGGTGGTGAGTGGTTAGCTGGTTCGGTAAGTAATGGAGGATGTTTGGTTCGGTTATGAGATGGTCCAGCTATACCTTGGAGAATGGTTGGTTCGGCTATGACTTGGAGAATGGTTGGTTCGGCTATGACTTGGAGAATGGTTGGTTCGGCTATGAGATGGTCTGGTTAGTGGGTGGTTCGGCTTGGCCTCGGAGGTGCGTTGGTGCATGGCTCGGTGGTGGTGGAAACGCACCCAACATCCACTATGACCCATATACTTTCATTCCCTCTATTAAATCTCAGCAACCCGTCTATGAAATCCATAGAAATAGAATCCCACTTCCACACCGAAATATTCAATGGCTGAAGCAATCCACTCGGCTTTTGATGTTTGGCTTTTACCTGCTGACAGTTCAAACACTGTTTCACCCACATGACAACATCCCTCTTTATGCCTTCCCAAAAGAAACTTCTCTTCATATCTTTATACATCTTCGTTCCTCCTGGATGAATAGTGAACTTTGAATGATGGCATTCCTCCAAAACTTCTTTTCTTATATCTCCTACATTTGGAACACATAATGTACCCTTCTTTCTCAACCATCCACTTTGGTCAAGACGGAAATCTTTAAAGTCATCGCTCTCCGTTCCATCTTTTAATTTCCTTATCCTTTCAGTTAACATTGGATCCTCTTCCTGTTTAGAAGCAATCTTCTCAATCAATACCAGTCGGACTTCTAAACAAGACAATATAGTAGCTCCTCCACTAGACTCGGCCTTGGATCTCCACTGCACTCTACAAGCTGACAATGCTTCCAAGTCTTTCCATTCTGCTATCATAGCTAACACTGCATTCTGATGCTTCCTACTAAGCGCATTTGCAACCTTGTTGCCTTTCTCTGGTGTGTACACTATTCCAAAATTATAAGCGGCTAAAAACTCTAACCACCTCTATAATCGCATGTTTAATTCCTTCTGAGAGAACAAGTACTTCAATGACTTATGATCTGTATAAAGCTCAGACCTCTCTCCTAAAAAGTAACGCCACCACACCTTCAAAGCAAAAAAAACTGCAGCTAACTCCAAGTGATGTATTGGATATCTAATCTCTTGTGGTCTAAGCTGTCTAGAAGCATAGGCAATCAATTTAACCCTCTGCATTAGCACAACTCCCTACCCTGTTCCACATGCATCGGTATAAACAACTAGATCCTGATTTCCCTTCGGAACAACCAATACAGGTGCATGGGTCAGTAAGTGTTTCAAGCTCTGGAATGCTTTCTCACACTTATCGGTCTACACAAAATGTACATCCTTTCACGTTAGCTTGGTCAACGGCGCTGCTATGCACGAAAAATCCTTTATAAATCTCTGATAATACCTAACCAACCAAAGGAAACTTCTTATCTCAGTTACCGATTTGGGTCTCCTCCAATTATTAATGGCTTCGATCTTTTCTGGATTCACTGACAATCCTTTCTCCAAAACCACATGACCAAGAAACTTCACTTCCTTCTTCCAAAAATAGCACTTCGAAAACTTTGCCTTTAACTGATGCTGCCTCAGCGTCTCAATCATAACCCTAAGATGAACTTCATGCTCCTTCTCATCCTTAGAGTATATCAGAATATCATCTATAAAAATCAACACGAACCTATCCAAATGCTCTCGAAAAATCCTTTCATCAAATCCAAAAAGAAAGCCGGCGCATTAGTCAGTCCGAATGGCATAACTAACCATTGATATGACCCATACCTTGATCTAAACCCCGTCAAAGGTATACTATCTTCTGCCACTCCAAGCTGATGAAAATCTGTAGCTAAATCCAACTGAGAGAATATCTTGGCTCCACTTAGTTGATCGAACAAATCGTCAATTCTCGGCAATGGATATCGATTCTTTATCGTCTTCTCATTCAACTTACGATAATCGATACACAGCCTTAACGATCCATCCGGCTTCTTTGCAAATACCGTGGTTGCTCCTTAAGGCGAACTACTTGGTCTGATAAAACTCTAACCTTCAAAATCCACCAACTGAGCCTTCAACTCCTTCATCTCTGTAGGTGTCATCCTGCTTGGTGTCCTACTCACCGATTCTGCTCCGGGCACCAAATCTATCTGAAACCCAATGGCTCGTTTCGATGGCAATCCAACTACAGGCTCGAAGACATCCGCGAATTCTCTAACCACGAAAACTCGACTCAACTCGTCTTCCATCTCCACAATACCCAATAAAGCATTCACTTTGCAACTAGGGTTTTCTATGGTATAAACTATCCGATAACTACAATCAAGGTGTCTAAGGATATTTTCCTATCTAGGCAAAATATCCTAGCATCGTATTTACTTAACCAATCCATTCCCAATATAATTTCAAACCATACAAAGTCAATTACATGCAAACTGCAAACAAAGGTGTAACCTAGCAAGTCAAACTCTAAGTGGTCACACTTCATCCCAAGCATCGCAAACCCACCTATTGGATTTGCAACTCTTAAGGAAGTAACTAAATATGTGGGTTCTAGGTTAAGTTTATCTATCAAGCATCGAGATATAAAAGAAGGAGATGCACCAATATCAAACAAAACGCTAACAAACATACCGTGAATCTGAAGCGTACCTCCTAACACAGCCTTTCCCTTCTCCTGCACTACTGACCTCAAAGCAGTGGGATCTAATGCACACACTTGGCCCCTACCATCCTTTGCGGGCTCCTTGCATTGATTCTTGTAGTGGTCGATCTGATCATAATTAAAGCACTTGGTGTTCTTCATTCTAATCACCTAATTTCCTTTTGCCTTTCCAATACGACACTCATAGGCATAGTGCCCTTTTTTGTCGCACTTGCAATAGACCACTTCAGACTTTCCCTTCTTCGCTCCTCCTCCCTTCTGAGCATTCTTATTATGGAAATTTTTTCTCTTTTGGCCATGTCTAACCTGGACCTCCTTTTCCTTCTTCTTCTCCAAACAAGCGAACATCTCCTCATGTCTCAACACCACTTCCACTACCACATCACATGGATCTCTGATGTGCGGTAAAGTAGCCCTAGCCAACTCCGACTTCAAACCTTTAATAAACATTTCATTCCTTTTCAACATTGTGTCAACAATGGCATACCCATATCGGGCTAACTCTTCGAACCTTCCAGCATACTCTAAAACATAGATCTTCCCATGTTCCAGCTCAGCAAACTTCCTAACCAACACAGACTGCACCATTACTGACATGAACATTTCTTGAAACCTCCTCCTAAACTCTGCCCATGTCATAGTCTCTTCATCCACACCAGTAGTTACAGTATTCCACCAAAACAAAGCAGCTCCTTGAAGCTGTCTCGAAGCAAGTCTCCTTTTCTGCTCGTCATTGGGCCCTAAGTCAACAAAAATCCTTTCATAGTGTAGCAGCCAGTTTCCCACCTCGATAGCATCCTCAGTCCTAATAAACAGCTTTCCTTCAAGCCTAGCATAGTCTCTGCTCAAGTTAGCATAGTGGTTAACCATCAGAGCTTCCTGAACTCCTCCTCCAGCAGCATTTCCTCCAACAAATCCAGCTGCGATTCCCACTTGCATCATGTTTACAAAAAACTGATACATAGCTCCCATATCCACTTGTGGGACCCCAACACCAACATTCTCAGCCTGAGCCTGACCTTGAGTTCTTCTAACATTATGTCTGGCATTTCCATTTGTGGAGGTGCTATCTCCACCTAGATTAATTGATCTGCCTCTTTTTCCGTCCATATCTGTATTCAAGCCTTATGAGATACAGAAGAATAGCCTAATAAAGATAGTAGTCTAGAGATAAAGCATATACTTATATATTGGAAATACAAGTATGTTATTATAGCGTTATCCCATACCCCGATCTTAACCCTAATTCCTAAGGATTAAGTTTTCAAAAATCATTTTTTAACTAAAGTATTTCATCAACCTACGCTTTGATATCAAGTTGTAACATCCACTATCTAAAGGCCAAAAGCTAAGCACTACAGATGTTGCAGTCATCTATAGTATTAACTTCCGACGACTAAATACGGCTATTTTAACGGTATATGTAATATCAGAAGCACTTGAATATGAAACAAATCACAGATTTCAAAACAACATTTTACATTACATTTCAAAACACATGTTCCATATTAATATTACATAATCCCAAAACGTTTCCCAAGCAATAATAAAATATAATTATTACCAAATACGCCAAGAGCGACATATGAAGATGCCCCCTTGGATGATAAGAGTCATATAGTAATGATTGACTTAATACATACACAACAGAAATAAACACAAAACAAAGAACTGTAACTTCTAAATAGTTATCTGGTAGCATCCTTCTTGCCTCCGGTAGCTTTATTCGTCATCCTACTAAAAACCTGAAAAGCCTCAACCCTTAGCCTACTCAAATCAATTTTGAGCATCCGAGAGTTTAAGGGGAAAAACATAAACTTCGAGTCAAACATAAAGCCTGGTGTGAATAATACTATACATCCCAGTTATTAATGTTAAGTGAGGCCATGCCGCTTAGCGGAATGGGTTTCCCTCACTAACATTCTTTTAAAACATAGTTTTTGCAAATCTTTTCCCTACAACCACAACTCGTTAAATACCGTAAAGCATCATTATGTGAACAAACATATCAGGTAATAAAAGAACTATCTGTTCAAACGCTTTAGTTTAGTTTGGCTGACTATTAAACTTTGGCTGACTCGGGCCTACTAGATAAAATAACTAAATAACCTAATATTTGTTAGACACACCTCTTTTGGATGGTCTGTCCTTAACTATCTATTAAATACTTCTCTTTTGGACGGTCTGCCCGTAACTTAACATCTCCCAGGCCACCGGATCCTAATGGTTTTGCGGGCTCACCAATAACCTATCTGTGTACAGATATATATTTCCTTCTGTATGTAATCATAATTCTAGTCTTACATGTGACAAAGCCCTACACACAGGAAATTTGGACAAAATTAGCTGGGGCCAACAGCTAATATATAGGGCGCGATCCTATACCAGTCCCATCTGGTATTCTAATATCTGAGTCATTTTACTTAGGGATATCTTCCCAAAATTTTCCTTGAAAACCTTTTTAACAAAGAATTAAGACCTTTAAATCAACTCACACGAGGAGAATACGTATACTTTATGTTTTACTCAAAATCACCTTGCCATGTTATACACACGCACACACACACACTCACACACACTTTACTTAAACCTTAGTTGATGAAAACATTTAAACAGTTGAAAGTACCCCTTTCGATTCTATTGAAAGCATCTCTTTCGAAACCAAGTAAAACCATTTATTTACCTAGGCCAAAACCTCCCTTTTGAAACCACTCTTAAAACCCTTTTGAAACCTTTGAAAACCTTCCTTTCGAAAGCATTAAAGCCTTAGACATCATATCTTAAAATACTTCAAAACATTGCCTTTAGAAAACCTAGAAAAACCTTCCGTTTCAACCCTTTCGAAAGCATCAGAAAAAGATTACCGTTCGACTCCTTCGAAACCCTTTAGGGAACCACCCCTTCGAAACCATTTTAAATACCTTTCGAAAGCATAAAACCTTTAGAAACTCAAACCTTTCGAAAGTACTTGGGTTCAATTTAAAACATGTGGAAAAACACCTTTCGAAACCATTTAAACCAACTCTTTTGAAACATTTGGGTTATAATTCAATCAGAATAAAAAGGGTCATTTAAAACATCTAAGTCAAAAGCCTTCCTTTCGAAACCTATTCCTAAGTGAAGAAGTGATGGTGTCAAAACCATCCCTTCAAAAGCATTGGAGAAGTGGTTAATTTTAAAAGCAATGTATACCTTTCGAAACCATTGACTTCGAAAGGTAAAAATGCTGCAGCTAGGGTTTCAACCTCTTTGAAAGCATTTCTTAAAATAAAAGAATGCAACCCATTCGAAACCTTTCCTTTTAAAATATTTGACCCAGTCGAAAGCCAACTGAGTCAGAACCTAACCTTTCGAAAGCAAATCAGGCGCTACCTTTTATTTTAAAACATGGCATACTCTAACCCCTTCGGAACCTAGCGTTTCGACTAAGTACCCTTCGCCTTTATCCAATGCTCTAGTACCAAGTAGCTTGATAGGTGCGCATTGGTTTCGAAACCAATGGTGGCGAAAGGTCTAGGTCG
This sequence comes from Allium fistulosum, assembly GCA_030737815.1. Lineage (NCBI taxonomy): Eukaryota > Viridiplantae > Streptophyta > Magnoliopsida > Asparagales > Amaryllidaceae > Allium > Allium fistulosum. The sequence continues at coordinate 152,336,068 of CM060906.1, read as the reverse complement.
GAACCCATGTGCCGAAAATGGCGGAACATGCTAAAATTATGTTATTTCTATTTTTTAACTTTGAAGGGAAACACTTTTCAACTAACCTACTATTATTTGTCAAATTTCCAATGGTTGCTAAATACCTTTTTAAAAGTGCTGCCAATATTTTCAAAAATAAATTATAATTTTATTTTACAAAATACCCCTTCTCCTTAATTAAATATATAAAATATTTAAGTCCCATACCTTAAATAATTTTATAAATTCATCAAAACACTTAGAAAAATTCTATAAAAATTCCAAAAAATCCTTTTCAATATTTTTTCTGACATATATAAATTTCAGACCCAAATAATTATTTATTTTGTGGTAAATAATTTATAACACAATAAATTATTTTCTTCACTGGCAGATTAATATAAAATCCATATTGATTCGAAAAATTAAGAAAATTGAAACCTACCTCTAGAATATTATTTCTGATGTTCATTTAAATTCGCAAGGCATTTGGATGTCATTTAATAGGGTTTTCATATCAAACATATCATAAAAATCAATATAAACATGCATCATTCAAAAATGGCATAAACTTGCAAAAATAGTTCGGATTCATTCTCAAAACCGAAAATCATAAAAAGTGAGATGTAGTAATTATTCACCTTAGCTTTATGATTAAAGGTGTGAGATTTGATCTTGATTAAGTTGATTTGATTTTCCTCTTGAAAACTTTAGCTTTCTCTTCTTCTCCTTTGCTAATGGTGGCCGGGCTTGTTTCTGATATTGTCATTTGAGATAAAATGAAATGAAGGTGTGTTCATTTTCCCTAAGGTTTTAGGGTATTAGGAAATCCCTTTTTCCTATTTTGCCCTCCCTTATTTCCCAACACTTAAGTCCATTTTACTTCATTTACCTATTCATTAATATAGCACGGCTACCCCTTAATTTAATCACAAATCTCAATCCATTAATCAACACATTATTTTACTTTATTTAATTAATTAAATATCCTAAATAACGATACTAAAAATATGGGGTGTTACACTGTATTATGGTGAGTATGTGCAGAATAACCAGCTAGGTTGACCCAGTGGTGAATATAAATTGAGATTAACTCCTGTTTGAATAAAGTTGCATCCAGGAGGTCAGGTAGACCAAAACATAGGATGCCCAAAGATCGATCAAGATGTTGTCAAATTAGACTGGTTCATAGTAAACCCATGAAAACTATGTTTGGAGAAAGTTATTGGGAAGGTCCAATAGGTTCATAGTGATCCCACGAAAACAATATCTGAATAAAGTATTGATAGAAGTCAATAGTTTCATAGTCAACCCATTAAAACTATGATATAAGAGAAGTTATTGGACATACCGATAGGTTCAGAGAGAACCCGTGAAATAATGAAGTTACTGGCAGGGTCCAATAGGTTCTTAGTGATCTCATGAAAACTATGAAACCGGACAGATAGTCCATAAGGGTTTAGGCAGGTTATTAGTCAGCCAATGAAAATTAATAGGTTAATAGTGACCTTAGAAATTACATCTGAGATAGATAGTCAAATGAATGAGGAAGGGAAATCCAGGATATGTTACTTGTTTGCAAATGATCATGATATATTTTAAATTGCTATGTTTTAACCATTGTGGATGTAGGAACACAGTATACGGTAATTATAAATGGGTAAGATTCCAGTGAGGGGAAAAACCCATTCCGTTAAGTGACGTGGTCTCAATAGATATCTAAATGGTTCAAGATGGTAGGTTATTATTCATACAGGCTTTTTGTCTAACTCGAAGTTTATGTTTTCCCTTTAAACTCTCGAGTACTCAATTGATTTTCAATATTTTGAGAGTTGAGGATTTTCAAGTTCTCCTTTAGATGAATAAGCTTCCGGAGACGTGCAGAAGACAAGCTAGCTAATAAGGAGTTAGCTTCTATTTAATTCCACTGTGTTTTGATGTAAAGGAAAAGTTGTTTAATTGCCTTTATATATATACTCTGATCACCCAAGGGGGCATCTTATATATCACTCTTGGTGTAGTTTGTAATAATTATATTTTCTCTAAACGTGGTTGTCGAATTTGGGATTATGTAATGAATTTGAATATGATTGATATGGAATGAGAAATTTGTTTAATAGTTTAAAAAAAATTCATATCCATATGTTTCTATTGTATCAATGTATCTAACATTACAGCATTTGGTCACCGAGGATTAATAACTATGGATGGCTGTAGCATCCATAGCCATTAGTTTTGGGCTCCAAGTGGGGGATGTTACAAGTTGGTATCAGAGCATAAGTTTATGAAAACTTAAGAAATTTAAACCTAAAAGATTTTTTAAAAGATTTTTCAAAACATAATCAAGTAAATCAGAAAATAAGACCATTGTTTGGGTTAACGATATAGTAACGTACTTGTACTTGATATATATAAGTACGTAATCCCCTCTCTCTTAGGCCGTTCTTCTATATCTTACTAAGGCTCGTATGCAGATTTAAGAGAAACGAAGATACGTAAGCAGCAAACGGAAGAGGAAATCTCGATGGAGGAAGAACCACAACGAACGTAAATGCTCGACCCCCAGAAGAAACCAGGGTCGATAGGCAAATGCTAATCCAAATGCAAATGCCAACGTAGGTGATGGAAACTCGCCAGTATATATGGGGATGATGTATCAGTTCTTCGTCAATCTATTACAAGCAGGAGCTTCCATAGGTGTAGCTGGAGGTAATGCTGGAAATGTTGGAGGAGCTAATCCTATGGCCCCAGTTAGCAAAAACTTTGCTAAGTTGGGCAGAGATTATACCAGTTTTGGTGGGAAGCCGTTTGTGGGAACGGAGGATGGTTTGAATTGTGAGAGAATCTTTGCTGACTTGGGGGTTAAACATTGAGTAGAAAAGGAGGCTTTCTTTTAGGCAGTTATAGGAAGCGGCACTTCATTGGTGGAATAGTGTTACTACCGGAGTTCCCGAGGAAGAGTTTACTTGGGTGGAATTTCAAAGGAGATTCGAGGAGAGGTTTTTGTCTGAAGTTTCCAAGTCAGCATTGTTGAGGAAGTTCATGGACTTGGTGCAAGGCGAGATGCCACTGATTGAGTATGCCACAAAGCTTGATGAGTTATCCTGATATCGATATGCTACTATTGACACCGTCATCAAGAGGAATGAGAAGTTTATTCGGGGATTGAGACCCAAGATTGCTAGGGCGACCCTGCCACATCTTCGTGATCCTTGTAATGTTGTTGTGGAAATGGTAATCAGACATGAGGAGATGCTTGCTACTTATAGGAAGGAGAGGAAGTTCTTCAAGAGGAAGGAAACCAGAAGGGAGAAGCTGCCAATAGGGCAAAGGATAATCTGGTTTGCTTTAAGTGCGATAAGAAGGGTAATTATGCTCATGAATGCCGAACTGGTAAGTGGAAGAAGGCCGCAGATAAGGAGGATGTGAAGTGCTTTAAATGCGACCAGGTTGGGCATTATAAGAATTAGTGTACACAACCAGTCAGGGCAAACAAGGGAAAAGTCTTTGCTGTTGGACCATCGTCTGCTAGGCCAACTGCTGCTGAGAAGGGAAAGACTGTAAGTGAAGGTACCCTTTTGATTCAAAGTATATCGGTTAGGGTGCTATTTGATACCGGTGCATCGCATTCATTTATATCTCAGTGTTTGGTTGATAGGTTATGTTTATAACCCACATACCTTGTTACTTCATTAGGGTTGCAAATCCGATAGCAGGGTATGCAACTCTAGAAATGAGATGTGACCAGTTAGAACTTGATTTATTAGGTCATAAGTTTGCATGAAGTCTGTATGTTTTTGATTTCATAGATTTCGGAATCATTTTGGGTATGGATTGGTTGGGTAGATATAAGGCTAGGATATTTTTCCAGGATGGCCAAATATCGTTGAGACACTTTGATAGTCATAACCGAATTATATTCTCAGTGGAGGATTCTGACCGGAGTGCTTGTGCTCTGTTGAGTGCTATGGAAGTAGAAGGAGAGTTAAGTCAAGTTCGTGTAGCAAGAGAATTTGTAGATGTTTTTGAGCCGGTTACAGAATTACCACCGAAATGAGCCGTTGAGTTTCGGATATATTTTATGCCGGGAGTTGAACCTGTAAGTAGACCACCTAGCAGGATGACACCGACCAAGATGAAGGAATTAACGATGCAACTAGTGGATCTGGAAGGGAGAAATTTTATTAGACCAATTAGTTCGTCTTGGGGTATGGTCACGGTGTTCGTGAAGAAACCAGATGGGTACTTAAGGATGTGTATCGACTATCGTAAGTTGAATGAGAAGACGATCAAGAATAAGTATCCTTTGCCAAGAATCGACGATTTATTTGATCAGTTGTGTTGAGCCAGAGTATTTTCCCAATTGGATTTGGTAACGGGTTTCCATCATTTATGAGTGGCAAAGGACATTATCCCGTTGACCGTGTTTCGGACTAGGTATGGTTCGTACGAGTGTTTAGTAATGCCATTCGGGTAAATGAATGCACCAGCTTTCTTCGTAGATTTGATTAACAGAGTTTTATGTGAGTATTTGGATATGTTTGTATTAATATTTATAGATGACATTTTAGTATACTCTAAAGATGAAAGAGAGCATGAAGATGGTCTAAGAGTAGTGCTTGAGACGCTGAGGCAGCATCAGCTGAAAGTGAAGTTTTCCAAGTATCATTTTTGAAATAAAGGGGATAAGTTTCTTGGTCACGTGATTTCAGAGAAGGATTTGTCAGTCGATCCGGATAAGATCGAACCTGTTAATAACTAGAAGAGACCAGAGATGGTGACTGAGATTAGAAGTTTTCTTGGACTTGCTGGCCATTACCGAATATTCATTAAGGATTTCTCGCGGATAGTAGTGCCTTTGACTAAGTTAACCAGGAAGGACGTGAAGTTTATTTGGTTTGACAAATGCGAGGAAGCATTCCTTAAGTTAAAGCATTTGTTGACCAGTGCACATGTGTTGGTGGTTCTAGACGGATGCCAAGGGTTAGTGGTGCATATTGATACATGGAGAACCAGACCAGAAGATGTGTTGATGTAGAAGGGTAAAGACATTGCCTACGCTTCACGAAAGCTTAGGCCGCATGATGTGAGATATCCTACTCACGATTTAGAGTTGGCTGCAACGATCTATATATGCATTGAAGATATGGAGAAATTATCTATTAGGGGAGAGATTTGAGCTATACACAAATAATAAGTCCTTAACATATTTATTCTCTTAGAAAGAGTTGAATATGAGACAGCAGAGGTGGCTGGAGTTGTTAGCAGCTTATGATTTTGGCATAGAGTATACACCTAGGAAAGGAAATAAAGTAGCGGATGCTCTTAGCAGAAAACATCAGAATGTGGTGTTGGCTATGTTGGTAGAATATGGAAAGATTTAGAAGCTCTGACTACTTGTAGTGTGAAGTTAAGACCGATTGCTAGTTCCAGTCAGAGCACCGCCTTGTTGTCCTGTTTGGAAGTTCGACCAGTGTTGATCGAAAGGATTGCTTCTAAGCAAAAAGAAGATCCATTATTAGCCGAGAAGATTATATGGCTTGAGGTTGGGTCAAAGATCGATGATCTAAAGAATTTTAGTCTTGATTAGAGGGGATGGAGAAAGAAGGGACGGTTGTGTGTTTCGAATGTTGAAGACTTAAGGAAAGAAGTTCTTGGGGAATGTCATCGATCAAAATTTATGATTCATCCTAGAGAAACCAAGATGTATTAGGATATGAAGAGGAGCTTTTGCTAGGAAGGTATGAAGAAGGATGTTGGCTTATGGGTTAGGCAGTGTGTGAACTGTAAGCAAGTGAAGGTCGAACATCATAAACCGAGTGGGTTGCTTCAACCTTTAAAGATACCAATATGGAAATGTGATTCAATATCCATGGATTTTATAGATGGGTTTCCAAGGTCGAATAGAGGAAATGAAAGTATATGGGTCATAGTGGATAGGTTGACTAAGAGTGCACATTTCATTCCAGTTAACTCAACCAGGATGGCACCCGTTTTAGCTAAGTTGTTCATGAAGAACATAGTTGGGCAGCATGGAATTCCTAGTAGTATAGTCAGTGATAGAGATGCTTTATTTACTAGTGAATTCTGGAAGAGCCTACAGAAGATGTTAGGTATCAAGCTCAAGATGAGTACAGTGTATCACCCTCAGACTGATGGGCAGACAGAGCGAGTCAATAAGGTACTTGAAGATTTGTTAAGAGCTTGTGTATTGGACTTTGGAGGATCTTGGGAAGATCATCTACACTTAGTTGAGTTTTCCTATAATAACAGTTATCGGACTAGTATACGAATGGCGCCTTTTGAAGCTTTGTATGGAAGGTCATGCAAATCACCAGCATGTTGGTTGGAGATTGGAGACAGATTAGTCTTGGGTCCAGATCTGGTTAGAGAGGTGATAGAGAAGATTGAGTTGATCCGAGAAAGGATGAAGGAAGCTCGGTTTAGATAGAAGAGTTACGTAGATAAGAGGCATAAAGATCTAGAATTCTCAGTTAGAGATAGAGTCTTCATTAAGGTATCACCAATGAAGGGTGTGGTACGATACAGAAAGTCAGGAAAACTGGCACCGAGATATGTTGGTCCGTTCCTAATTATAGAGAGGATTGGGAAGCTCGCATACATAGTAGAGTTGCGGAGCAGTATGGTAGGTGTCCATAATGTGTTTCATGTATCTCATCTTCGCAAGTATGTGCATAATCCAGAGAGTACTATTCCTCCGACAGAGTTGGAAGATTTAATAGTAGAACTAAATTTGACTTTTGTTAGGCAACCAGTTCGGGTTGTGGCGAGAGATGAGATGAGGTTAAGAAGCAAGATAGTTGAGTTGGTGATAGTTCAGTGGAGCGACAACGAGAAGGACTGTACTTGGAAGACAGAAGACATGATTAGAGATACTTATCTTGATCTGCTATGAGGGTATGTTCTATATTTGTTTTATATAGAGTGTTGCTAGTCAGGTAGGCTAGTATGGTAGTTAGGAGATGTTACAGATGGTTGTTATGCTTAGTATTTAGTCCTTACTAAATTTCGAGGATGAAATTCTTTAAGGAGAAGAGCTTGTAACACCTTTGATTTTAAATAACATTATTCAGGAGATTTAATTAGATAAATTAAATAGAATAATGTAAAGAGTAGAGAGATAAAGAGATTGAGATTTGAAAATAGAGGTCGTGCTTAACTAAATATAAACTTAAAGAATGGGTTTATGGAAATGGTTTTATAAGTTAACTAATAAGAGAATAAGGCAAGGGTATTATGGGGAATAACCGTCCACCATAACCCTTAACCCTTAAACCCTTATTCCTATTTTCATTTCATAAGATCAAAATTCTAAAAATTAAACCAAGAGCTCAAGCCGGCCATCACCTAAGGGAAGAGAGGAAAAAAGAAATTAAAAGCTAAGGCATCAAGCAAGGAGTTAAGCAAGATCAAATATCAAGTTCCTTATCCAAAGCAAGGTGAATAATAATCAAAACCATCTCATTTTTGTTTTTTAAAGAGCATTTGATTCGGGTTTTAAGTTTAAAACTTTTTTGATGATTTTAAAGATGATATGCTTGGTTGACATTATATGTTTGATTCAAACAAGTATGTTCGATAAATGTTTTATTCGATTTTAAGGCTAAAATCGTATATATTGGGTTTCGGATGCCATGAGGATTTAATATGTTATGTAACATATTACTTTGGAGATGGATTTAAATTTTTGTAATTATCCAAGCAATGGATAATTTACTATGAATTATTGATGGAAGAAATAGATAATTGGGTTTAAAAATTAATTTTGGCTACTATTTAAAGGATTTTGGGTCCAAAATTTATATATGTTAGATGACATAGTAAAAGAGAATATTGAAGATTTTTGGGGATTTTTCTTAATAATTTACTATGTAAAATAAAATTATTTAATTTGGAGGACTTAAATGTCTTAATTGTTTTGTTAAAGGAAAGGGCTACTTTGTAAATTATTTTTAATAAACTCTAGATAAATTAGGCAGTCTTTTAGAAATGATTTTATTAAAGTTTATGGCAACCAATCATATTTTTACAAATAGGTAAGTTAGTTGAAAAGCATTTACCTAAAAAGGCAACAAAACTATTTTGCATAAATTTATGGTTTCGCCACTTTCAGTAGCAACCTTTCGACCCCATATTTCCGCCCCAACCGAGTCAAAACAATACACAAGATATCAATGCTTTGGTACGTAGTGGATTGGAGAAAGGCGACAGGTATAGAGTCGAAACCATGCTTTTGAAGGGATCGAGGCCTTTGTTTTGCTTTCAGAGATGCCGCTTGCCTTGCTTTTAAAAGAATGCTTTCGAAAGGGGTGGATTACTTTAGTATAACTTTCGAAGGGGTTGTCACCTTCTTGTTTTAAAAAGGTAGCTTTCGAATGAGTTGTCGCGTTTTATGTTTTAAAAATGAAGCTTTCGAAAGGGTAGTTTGAACCAAGTCAAAACCATGCTGCCATCTTTATGCCTTTCGAACAGGTTAAAGTTATCAATGAGTTCGAAAGGTAAGCCTTTGCTTTATAAATATAAAAGCCGCTTCCCAATGCTTTCAAAAGGGCTCCAGTTTCCATCTACACTAAAGGTTTCGAAGGCAATGGCTTCGAAAGGTGTTTCGAAGCTACCCTTATTATTATTTAACTTAAAATATTAAAGCTTTCGAAAGGATGGTTCCGAAGCCATCTGTTTTTCCCCATACTCTTTTATTTGAAGATTAATGGCTTCGAAAGGGATACTTTCGCTTATACTCACTTTGACCCAAAAGTTATGTTTAAGATTAAACTCAATGGTTTCGAAAGGAGTACTTTCAAATGGTTTCAAAGCTATGCTTCTATAAATTGGAAGGTGATGCTTTAATACTTTTGAAAGGAATGTTTTGATGGTTTCAAAAGGGATGTTTTAAAGTGTTTCGAAAGGTATATGTTTAGTGTTTTTAAAAGAGGATCTAAATGATTTCAAAAGAGGTATTCTAATAGTTTCGAAAGTAAAGGTCCAAAGTTTTGAAAGCCTTAGTTTTAAAAATAAAGAACCCAATCTCATTTTTAAAGGAAAAACCCATGGCACTTTAAAAGAGCTTTAAAATGGCTTTTAAATTTGGAGTTTTTGAAGAAGCTTGCCTTAATAAAAATAATGGGTTAAAGGGATTAACCAAGTTTTAGGTGTAAATGATTTCAAAGATATAAAACCATAAATGTTGGTATTGTTCTTTTATATGCTTCTTCTATAAATATATTCACTATGTAATGGACCCATAACTACATTTTAGGGACTAAGGGCAGAATAACCAGCTAGGTTAACCCAATAGTAAATATATATTGAGATTAACTCCTATATGAGTAGGGTTGCATCAAGGAGATCAAGTAGACTAGAACATAGGATGCCCAAAGACTAATCAAGATGTTTTCAGATTAGACAGGTTCATAATAAACCCATGAAAACTATGTTTGGAGAAAGTTATTGGCAGGGGCTAATAGGTTCGCAGTGATCCCATGAAAACTATATCTGGATAAAGTATTGACAAAAGTCAATAGGTTTATAGTCAACCCATGAAAACTATGATATAAGAGAAGTTATTGGAGATACTAATAGGTTCAGAGAGAACTCATAAATAATGAAGTTATTGGCAGCGGCCAATAGGTTCTTAGTGATCCCATGAAAACTATGAAACCAGGTATATAGTCCGTAAGAGAATAGACAAGTTATTAGTCAGTTAATGAAAACTAATAGGTTAATGCTGACCTTAGAAACTATAACTAAGACAGATAGTCAAATGAATGGGGATGGGAAATCCATAATATTTTACTTGTTTACATATGATCATGATATATTTTAAATTGCTATGTTTTTAACCATTATGGATGCAGAAGCACAGTATATGGTTATTATAAATTTTTGGGTAAGATACTAGTGAGGGGAAAACCCGTTCCACTAAGTGGCGTTGTCTCACTAGATATCTAAATGGTTCGAGATTGTAGGTTATTATTCATACTAGGCTTTTTGTCTGACTCAAAGTTTATGTTTTCCCCTTAAACTCTTAGGTACTCAGTTGATTTTAAGTAGTTTGAGAGTTGGGGATTTTCAGGTTCTCTTTTAGACGAATAAGCTTCCAGAGATGTGCAAGGGGCAAGCTAGCTAATAAGGAGTTATTTTTGATTAATTCCGCTATGTTTTGGTAAAAAGGAAAAGTTGTTTAATTGCCTTTATATATATACTCTGATCATCCAAGGAGGCATCTTTATATGTCGCTCTTGGCGTTGTTTGTAATAATTATATTTTCTTTGAACGTGGTTCTCAAATTTGGGATTATGAAATGAATTTAAAGTATGATTGAAATGGAATGAGAAATTTGTTTAATGGTTTTAATTTTTTTCATATCCATATGTTTCTGTTGTATCAATGTATTTAACATTACCGCATTTGGTCGCCGAGGATTAATAACAATGGATGACTACAGCATCCGTAGCCGTTAGTTTTGGGCCTCAAAGTGGGGGATGTTACACTTCTTCTATTATTTCCAGATAAGAGTTTCTGGCTCCTATTATTTATTTCCGAATAGGTATTCCCGGTCTTCTATGTCTTGTTTCCTAATAATGATTACTGAACTTTTATTAGTACCAGATGATTGATCTTGTCTTCTACCAATTATTTCTAGGAAATGGCATGTAAACTTCTAAAATTCTATTATTATTTAATTTCATAAATTGATCTCGGGTCTTCTACTAATATAACCAAAGTTGGATTTCTCGTCTTCTCTCATCATTACCAAAGTTGGATATCGGGACTTTTATTATTGCCTGACAAGAATTTTTGGTCATCAATCATTCTCAACTGTGGATTTTTCATCATTATTATCTCCAGATGATGATCTATTGATTTCCATTGTTTCCAGATTTAGAATTATGGAATTCTATTATTTGAAATTCTAGTACTATCTCCAATAATATTGTGAACAAACTACTGGACATATTCTTGCATAAACTCCAAACTAATGATAAGAAATGTTGTCTACTTAAAATACTTTGTAGGAAAACAAGATTGATAAGGAAGACCAAATGATTCAACAAACACAAAGGAAAACCTTAGTCAAAGCTATCAAAAAGCAGATTCAAAAATGACCGTACAAGTATAGATGAGGGCTATAAGCCAGGTGATATTTACATAATTTACATAATCTACAAAATTATTTACAAGGCATATTATACAGTTAAAGTGTGTGCCTCGAATATCTTGTATAACCTTATTTAAATTCTCAACAGTTAAGGGATCACCAATATGGCGTATTACTATACAAAGAATTTCTTTAAATTTCTTTTCGTTATTCCTAATTTCATCAGCGTCATCAATAGACTTGATACGAGTCTTTAGAGCATGATAGAAAGCTTTGTTTGCACCTTTAAGAGCCTTGTTCTTCCTTTCCAAATCAATAATATGCTTTTGAAGAAGATACCTTTCGCATTCGAGTTTTTGAATTTTGGCTGCGTACTCATTAATGTGTTGTGAGTACATTTCATTTTGCTGATTGTCGAAATATTTCATCATTTCAAATTTGAATTTTCGGCACCATTCGCCCACCGCTTTTTCATCCAAACCTGGAGAAGAGTTAGTTGTAGTAAAGAATTTTTGAATGGCTAAGGAATGAGACCTTGTTGATTTACCAACAGTTGGGGTGATTGGAAAGACTGGTGAATTAATATTAGAATATCTCCTCCCATGATAACCTCCAAGATTTACATTGTGCTTGAATATCCTTTAGTTTTATTTCCAAATCACTTACGTGTTGGAAAAGCTTGGACATCTCATGATTAAAGTTAATCGAAGGATTTGACTTAATTTGACGTTTCAATTGAGAGACCATCTCATCTTTCTTCTTGATATCCGCTTCGAGACTAGTGATTTGATCGTTAAGGTCTCTAGTGATCACCTTTTGAAGCAAAAATTTCCTACGCAATTCCAGCGTTTGAGTATTACCTTGAAGTCTGGTAGACAAAGGATCTTTAGATAGGCTTCTCTTTTCAAGATCCACGATCAATCATTCCCTAAAATTAGTGAAATGAGATAAGGGGTCTGATGAGAGTGACGTAGTCGCTAACTGTATTTCCTATTCAAACAGACAAAATAATAATTAATTAATACCCAAAGAAATTTTTTCTTTTATTACAATAGTAGGGGTTACAACTCAAGAAGAAATAAAATAGAGGGTACAATATCATTGTTATAGTCAAGTACTTGCTTTGCCCTATCACACTTAAAGTCTAGAAACATCATTTTTAACCTTATCTAAAGAGTTAGCCGAAAGAGTAATTGTTGATTCAAAAGTGGCATTAAATCCTTCCGGGGTAACAGTTGGAGGACATTTGTTATAATCTCATTCTCCGGCTAATGGACCATCACAACCACAAATTAATTTTTGTATGATATGTTCGAATTTCCTTAAGGTGCTTTTCCTTTTCTTCGCCTAGGAAATCAAAGTGAAGTCGGGGGTGTTGCATATAAAGCTTTTGTAGATTTCCAAGAAAGTAATATCTAGCCATTCTTGAGGATTTTAAAAGCGAGGCCTTTTCTAAATAATCTCTTCATAATTTGACATATTTGCCTAAGTAATCCCAAGTAATAGGGCTGCTTGAGAAATATTTACTCTATAATAGAGTAATAAAATAAAACTATGTATAAAAAAACTAATACAGAAAGTCCATATATCGATATAATTACATAATTACAAGTTTTCTTCTGGTTCGTACAAGATTGATTTTTGAAATAACTCATAAATAAACGTATTCTTATAATATTTAAGTTTTTCGGAAGGCAATGTACGAGGAATTGAGTTAACCCGTGGTAAGTTCCAACCAGCCCTCGGGTCAGGATCAGACCCAATTTCGTCAAAGTATCTCTTGTGTAGGTATCTAAGTAGACCCCCACTAAAAACACCCAAGTATGAGAAATCTACAGTTGGAAGTCTACAATAAGCTTTATATAAAATTTCTTCCAGAATATCTCTGTCTTCGATTAACATCGCAACGAGTGTCATCAATTCTCTATTCTCTTCTAAAAGCTTATTGTACTTATAAGAGAGTGTATTGTGTTCTTTTAATTGTTCATCTAACTCCCTATACAGATTATTTATTACCGCCCGTTTCCCTTCAAGCTTTGTCGTATAAAGGTGAATGGAATTTTTCTTTATCTAAAATGGTAAGATATTAGCCAGTGTTATCTTGGAAGTGAGAGCCATTTTGATAAAGAATTCCATGCTTGAGAAATGGGGTTTGAAGTTTGTAAGGCCTGCTTCTTCCCTTTTTGCTCTCTAGCATCAAAATTGGTGTTCTTTCTTTAGGAATCAAAGGAGTCAAGGAAATTAGTCTGACCCGCTTCGCAAGTGGTAGGATCAGGGTTAACTTTATATGAAGCCCTAGAGTGTCACCATCAACCCCTCCATGAGAATCATCGCGATCACACCCATTACCATCGGCACCCTGACCTTTATCGTCGTCATTTGGGTAATCACCATCATTGTCATCGTCATTTTCATCCTCGTCAACGACGACTTCGTCTCCCTTTTTGTCTCCCTCTTCATCTGAATCAGTATCTTCTTCTACAAGAGGGACTTCAAAAGATAAGAGCTTGGTGGCATCTATTTCCTCTTTATCAGGGTCATCAATCCCTTGCTCCATTTCCTAGATTTTAGTCATAAATCTCAAGACTAGCACAGGGTCAAGAGAAGGAAAACTTTAATCTGGACACTTTTCAATGTTATCGGAATAGGCTAACATGAGTGCATCTTCATAAGAATTTACAATAATATCGCTCAAAGAAGTGCTCAGAAATTAAGACACTTTTTGTTTAGCCTCAAAAATAGTTTTGATAACCTTGGATAAAAAGTCCATTTTCTTCCCTAACTTCTTTTTAAGAGAAGTACATTTCATTTTAAGAGAGCATGTTCAGCATTAACCCTTGCTTTTTCATCCGCGAACTCTTTCAAATTAATTTTCATAGCCAAGGCTTCGTCTGCTAAGATCTTTCAAGCCTTCCTCTCATCAGAAATTCTAGATTCTGCTTGAGCAAGAGAAGCACTCAATCTTTCTTATTCACTCAACACGTTATATTTGGAAAAAGTCAGTGAAGTGATCTGATTATTTAAAGTTGAGACTTCTTCCTTGAGCTTTGACATCTAAGCAAAGGACTTAGAAACATTTTCCTAAAGAGAGTACCAGCTTTTTGAGATCTGAAAAGAAAAGTAAAACATGAGTCGGGATTCAGTATAAAAATAGAAAGAAGAAAATCAAGCAATATGGAATATACCAGAAGTTTTTGTTTGATCAGAGATTGACAATGACTTGACGAATCCAGTACAGAGGTAGGCGGCTAAATAGTAGAAAATGATGGAGAGCTCATAATTGATCGCACGATATTCTAAAATTCACCTAGAGGCACTAGTGATGAGGGGCTACAGAGATTCAAATCCTGGGAAGGATTTGAAGTTCCTAAATCCTTCAGTATTTGCTTGATAATGCTTGGAGAATCGGATACAACAATAAGAGACATAAAGTCGTCCTTCAAAGGAACCATTCTGGTTTGATCAGCAGTTGCAGATGGTAAGTCGTCTATAGAAGAAGTGGGATCAAGGGTAGGACCCTCTAAAGCCTTGCCCGCACTAACAAATTTACCCTTTTTGGGGGAAGAGAAGACTGGACATTAGCAATTTTGGCCTTTTTGGGAGTGGGGCCTGCGGTAGTCACTCCGCTTAATTTTCTTTTAGCAATCATTCCTGACCCAACAATGGGTTGAGTTAGAGCTAGTGCATCTGATTCTGAAAATGGAGGGGTGGATCATTTGTAATTAATTCAGTCGGAGGAGCAGCTGCTAAAACCAAAGAGCATAGATTAGCAATACAATCTAAAGAAAAACATGACAACAAGTTATAAATGATACACTTAAGTTTACCAAGTTGATCTGGAAAAATTAGGGACAAAGGTGAAAAAAAATTTGGGTCGCCCAAAGCTAAGAAGCGTTTACTTTTTGAAGTATGTTAGACAAGAGGAGGTTGTCCAAGAATCTTCTGGCCTTCTAGTATGAGGGAATGTTTCTGGAGGTTGCTAAGAGTGACCAATGTAAACATATTCCCAATTCGGTTTGAGGCAGCGGTCAAAAACTTTACAATTCTCTTGCCTTCGTCATCGAGAACCTTAGGACAGGGCCTAATAAGAAAACATTATCCAGCAAAAGAAAACAAGTTAATAGAAATAATAATAATGGTCCACTTATAAGGAGAAGAAAAGGCTCCACTAATATTCGAGAAGCATTTGATGTAGAAGAACTGCGTTTCTCAATCCTTAAACTTATTTATTCCCTCTGAAACCAACTTTTTGAGAGGGTTAGCCCATTTAAATTGCTAAGTTTGATGAGGCGCACTATATAGTTAAGAACTTCAGCACTGAGAGAAGGAATTCCTAACTCTAAGGCCATGAGCTCCAAAGAGATAAGGTATGTGTATACGTTGGGTGATAATTGGATTGGAGCTATGCTAAGATGACTTAGAAATATCAACAAGAACTCTGGAAATGGAATAAAAACCCTATGCCAAATATGGATGACGGTGTAAGCAAAGTATCCCCCGGGAGGATTTTGAATGGTGCCATTATCACCAAAAGGGATAGCTTCAACTCCTATAATCCCAAAGTCATTGAGGATCGCATTTACTTCATCTTGAGAAGTTATAAGAGAGTGCCTTGAAACCGCTTGAACCTTCTTTTGAGAAGATCCTAATTCCAGAACAATATCCTTTTCAGATCTCTTAGAAGTTCTTTTAATACCCATGATCCTGCCAAGTGATATAATTTCATAAAAGTTATGATTTATCCCACTACTAACTCCTTTCGAAGGTGTCAGAAGCCTATTCAAATGGCTTAAATACTCGCCATAGCATTTGGTTCCATTCCTTCGAAAGGGGGTCAAAATTAATTAGAATTATATGAATCATTGAGCTTTCGACAGTGTCGAAACCAATATCAACATCCCCCATTTTATGGCATACATGCACCTAGACTTACCCTTCTATAATGTCAAAGCCTATAGATTTTACTCTATTTATAAGAAGTATAACTATCCACACAATGTCAATTTGAAAATATACATTGTCGAAATGCCATACTCAATTAAGTCCAAAAACTTGAAACAAAGTCGCATTGACACTAACGAATGGACATTGAGACATTTCGACAATGTTTATGTTGGAAAAGCAAAGATAGCTACATCCCACTTAACTATTATGGGTTTCGAATAATTCGAAACAATCGAATTTTGGAAGCGTCGACGCTAAATTGAAATAATAACAAACAGATGTGATTATCTCAATTTTGGGGTTTCGACTAAGTCGAAAGGTTGATTAAGGGTTTCAATAACGGAAAGTGAACTATTCTTAATTCAATTAATAGTAAGGGATGTTAATTTTTAATTTCTAATACCCTCCAAGGTAAATTAAAATTAGCATAACAAATGTCGAGCTTGAATCTGCATACAACAGTAGCAAATAACCCCAAATTTGACAAATTCAAGTTCGAACCCTAATTATTGCCATAGATTAGTTGAAATCAGCATAGAGATTGATTTTAGAATCATCTTACATGAATGACAAACTTGAACCAATTTCAAAATTTAAAACAGTAACATGAAATTAAACCCTAAAAATTTGAAATCAAAATTAAACATGAAAAATCAATTTTTAATAGAACAATGGATACTCACCTTAGATTTAAAATTACGTCTCCTGAAATTATGAATTTAATGAGAAGTTGAAATATCTAATTCTTTCTCCAAGATTTTTAATTGCAGGTAAATGAAAAGGGGGAAGAAGGAAATGTAATTTATAAGCAAGGCAGATGCAAGTAAAACCATTCTATCAGATTTAAATAAACGGCCAAGATTCATCGGGAATATCAAAAGGCGGGAAAGCCTTGTGCCGAAATAATAATGGGTGTCGAAAGAGTTGACTTGAAAAGTCAAGAGCATCACTTCGCTAGGGGGGCAAATGTTATCATCAAAAATGACTTCAACCTTAACGAAGACCAGAAGATTACAAATTAGAGCATCATGAGAAACGATAGTGATAGCAAGGCCTTTCGAAAGTGTTGAAGTGATGCTTCTGCAAATATTAGATGAACTATGGACTTCCGAAGAGGTCAAAAGGGGACAAGACTACACTTCTACTTCATTTGATCCCTTCCAAAACAGTCGGTTCTGCATGCATAAAGGGGTTACCATGTATTAAAAATGCCTTTCGAAGACATTAAAAGAAAGGTTTCACATTAATCAACGGGATTACTTTCGAAAGCCACCTTCTGCAACCATCTTTTATGCATCAAGAAGCCTTCTCCATTACAATGACCTTTCGCAATGATCCATCCGCCACCATTAAATCCTTTCGAAGCCATCCAAATGCCCTTCCTCGCTCATTCAAGTAGCAACATATCGGGTTGGCACAAGATCTTAACAACAATGAAGAAGTCCAGGAAGCCTTTTACTATGCTACAAACCTTTCGAAACCAAACAAATACCCTTTCGACAGTGTTGAAAGCCTCTAAAAAATGCATATAGGTGGAGTGCAAACCAATTCGACACCCAATGATGAAAGGAAATTCAAGTGTTTTGAAAGCTTAAATAAAGAAAGCATCATCACCTTTCGCAAGCATTGGATGTGTACCTTTCGAACACATTTGAACATCCCCTCCTGCTTAACCAACACATCAACAACAAAAGAAGAGTCCCTCATATACCTTCTGATGGATTCGAAAGCACCCAAGTATCATTCAAAAGCAATGTTAGAAAGGCGCTCTGAATTCAACAGCGGCGGAAGGTCATCAAGGCACCTTTTCGACTAAGTTGAAAGGACAGACGCGAAAGGGTCCAACCTGCACCTATAAATAAGTCCCTAAGGGTGTTGTTTTGGGGATCTGAATTCATTCATTCTATACTTATTCTTTTCTTGAGTTTGTAAACCCTATTTCTTAAATCAAATTAAGGATTTCAGTTTCTTGTAATACTTAAGCCATTTATTCATGAAAATTGTCAATAAAGTAACTACATGGTGATTTCGAATTCATAGAGTTTGATTTAATGCTTGCATATGGTTTCGGCTATGAAGTACATACATCAATGCCTATCGAAGGGGTTTCTTTCAAAGGAGTAAGACCCTTTTGACTCGATAAAAATCCTTTAGATCCCATTAGGTCACAACCTTAGATTACCTCAACCGATTCGAAAGTGCTTTCGAAGGGGCCATTCACACTTATGATCTTACTTTGGGGTGTTGACAAGGTTTCTTGTTAACAAACAGTTTATTTGCTCAAGTCAATGGCAATGTTTTTCTCGTGATCAACAAGTAAGAAAAAATAATTTAGGATTCATGCACCACATCATGAACTTATGAAATATACATTGTTATTGCTACCACTTCATAACATTATAGTAATAAATAAATCGAAGCAAAAGCAATTCAGTAAAGAGGAATAAAATTGAATTTAAGCAGATAACTTGATAAGAACAACTTCGCATCTATGATAATTGCAATTCATTTACATCTCAAAGTTGTACACGTAACAAATTTAATTTATAAATATTTTCAAATTTGACTAGATAATTATTTAGTAATAATTATATAGCATGGTTAAAAAATTGATAACAAACAAGATATACTTTATAAAACACAAACTGCTGAAGTTACTTACTTTAAAATAATTCTCGAGACTTCCTCTGAACAAGAACTCATATACAAAAAGCTTTCACTCATCCTCCCAGTAGTAACATCCCCCTACGGTGTATAAAAACATCAAATAAGAATAAATGGGCAAGTAAAAAATATACTCCATATACGATGCAATTATATACACGAAGGATCATCATCAATGTAATAACCCGAAATTTCAGACTCTTCGTATTTTAGTATATGAATTACCTAAATTTTAAATCTTGAATTTAATATGAATAAATATGATTTTATAAACTTATTAACCCTTTTTATTGATAACCACGGACAATAAATTTGTTTTTGAAAAATGTTTATGAAAACAAGTGTTCGAAGAAATATCTATAATATGACCGAAAATCATTTTATCGATAAATGACATCAAAATGCGTGAAATTATCATCTCGAGGAAGTATCTCAAATTACGACGAAACTATTGTCATCCAGACTAGAATAATAAGATTATATATGCCAACGAGTTTTATATCTATTTGACGTCCCGTGTGATCGTATGAACTTGAAACGTATTGTGATTTATTTTGGAAATATAATATAATAAATATATATATTATACATACCCTCACCTCTTACCTTACTCTCTCTCACTTTCCCTCTTCCTCTGTAACAACCTGCATATTTCACGATTATATATTTAAATGTTTTATTTAAATATAGCATCGTTAATCGGATTAAAGTCTAAAATGTTACTTTTTGTAAACAGTCGAATTGGGACTCGAGACCACTTCCATTGAGTCCAAAATGGCATTTACAACTTTTTTGAGTATAAACATCGATATGATTGGAGTTGAGTAGAATTTTGCTATTTTTCTATTTTGGGCTTTGGGTTTGGGTTTCAACCCACTAACCCAAACTCCTCTACTCTTCATTCATTTCATTCCTCATTTACTAACACTCAAGCTCAAGAGAAAAATGGGGGAAAAGATTTGAAATTAAAATTCCTAAACCCTAGTTTGATTAGGAAATACAAATTCAAGTCCAAAATCAAAGATAGGCTTAGGTAAGCATCCTCTTCTTCTTCTCCACCTCAATCTCTCTTCAATTTCTGAAATTTCCTATAACCAAACTTAGGAAATATTTGCTTCTGACCTTAGATTGGAGCTTCTAGAGTTGAAGTTGAAGAGTGGTTGATCTTTCCTTTGTTTTAAAGCTTCTCACTTGTTGTTTTGGGTTTTAAAGCTGAGTTTTGAACTCACGTCTATGTCTATAGTTTCATTGTTGTTAGGTATGAATTCCTAACATCTATTCATGTTCATTTGCTTTTGATTTGAATTTATTAGGTGAATTTTTTCCAATTTTTGGTTTTTGAAGTCCAATTTTATAAAAATCCTACTATGGATGTTTGGACATGATATTTGGGGTGTATCGAAGAGCCTATAAGGCTGGGTTGTTGCTTGGCATAAATCCCTTGTCTTCGTTGCTCGTCCGATCGCTCCTGAAATGTTTTGGCCATCTTGGCCTAGGCAAATTGTTGCCCAGACCAGGTGACCAGACATCTGGTTGGTCAAGTCCAGACGTCTGGTTATAGACCTGGAGGAAAAAATATATGAACGTAGAAAATGAAATGACAGAGACAAGTTCCAGACGTCTGATTTATAGGTTCAGACGTCTGGTTAGGGCACAGACGTCTGCTTTGAAATTTCAGACGTCTGGGAGGTTTTCTGAATTATTTCCAAAACCTAAATCCATACGTCTGGTTGAACCTCCAAACGTCTGGAACTGTTCAGTTTTTCCTATTTGCCTATTTTTTGAGTGAATTTCCAATGTTTATCGATTTTTGTTGATCCGATTAGTTGTTATCACTTTTATCGACTTTGATGACTTCTTTTTCTGGATTTTTGGGAATATCCATTTAATGGATTTGATATCGATTTTCATGGGTTTAATTCGCATTGTCGTATGTGAATTTTTAGTGATTGATTGTTTTTACAATCTTATTTGTGATTTGTCACTTTAAAATACAAAGGTTTCTATACTAGTAGTAAATACTAAAACTCTTTCATTAAAACGATTTCGACACTATTTTAAATATAAAGCTCGCTTTTAAAATCGTTTTCCAATATATTAGTATATACAAACCTTTACCTCATTCGTAAGAGAAATCTAATTAAACGGTTTAGCAAAACAAGTGGTATGAAACGCTTGCGTTTACTTCGTCGGTTAATTCTTGGACTTGTTCGATTGAACTCTCGTGACAATTTTCGAGTGGAAATCTACAATCTGTTCATAAATATTTAAGTTAAGCCAGTGGTTATGGTACATGAAGCTAAACTCATTTATTTACTAGCTAAGTGTAATTTACACTTACGATCATTGATGATCATTTTGTGATTTAGACTAGCGATGGGCGATGTCTCTTTGTTTGTGTGGGGGACTAAAAAACCTCGTTTGTGGAGCTTTGGTTCAAATTGGTGGGGTAGCGACCCATGGTCTTCGGGTCGTTTGTGGAGCTTCGGCTCAAACTTGATGGTTAGAGACCATGGAATAGCGTTCCGTTTGTGACACATGTGTTGGTGAGTTTTCATGCTCCTGTTTGTGATAGGCCTCCCCCTTTGTGTTTTCTGGATTTCTGGTTGTTGATTTCTAGAATTTGTGTTTCACCAATTATTCATGGTTTTCATTGATAACCTCTATCAATATCTGTGTTTGGGTGAATAATTTAAAGAATGCGACATTCTTTTTGGCGTTTGAATAGATTTGAGATATTGTATGATTTTTGTTGTTATCTGATGTATACTTGTCATAGTATGGCATTATTGTTATCATACGTTTTTGTCATATCTCTTATCCTATCTCATTTTTATATGATATTTATAGCTAGATTGATCCGTTTATTATTTTGCTTCTTAAATAATACTCGGGTCAGACCGAGGTATTTCAGGTGCTTCTACTTGACTTCTTATCTGGGACCATCATCTGATTTTTGGCTAACTACTTTAGATTAGTAGTTTTTGCTTTTATACATTCGAGATAGAGACTCCTTGATGTATACTTATTCTTTTGACTAGCACTTGTACCTATTCTTTTGTGATGTAGTGGATCTTGTATGACCACTACTTTGATGTACACTTCTATGTGTTATATTCATATTTGTTTCCGTCTTTGTGATATGAATATCTGTGACTAATTTGTGTTATGCTTATTTCTATATTTGTTTCCGAAGGCCACATAGCCACTGTGTGGTAGCTTTGAGTTTGTATTTGATATGTTGGATTTCCTTTTGAAATGAAATGCATGTCATACTATCTGACAAATCGGTACTCCCACAAAGCAATTACACAGATGGTCGCTCCTCAACAGCCTTATTCTTCGTGCTAGTCGACGGCATTACCCCGTAGTATCCTTGGCTAGTGCGACTATAGAGGTGGGGCGTCACAGCTTGGTATCAGAGCCAAACTTCAAAACAATGTAGAATAATCTAGCAAGGATCATTGTCCAAAGTCTTTCTTAGGAATCGTGCTATAGGATTTAATTCGAGTCTTCGTACCGTTCTATCCTATTTCTTTTTATGATGCCTTGTTTTATCAATCAAGTTTGTTTGATATTCATTCTGTGAATAACCTTTTTCCTCTTCTTTCTTTCTTAAAGAAGAGAAATGGTTAGACCAGGTCGTCCCAGCGCCGGTCAATCTAGTGCTACTCCTCAGGATGGAGTATTTATGTCTGCCCAGCAGCTCTTAGATTTTGTAAAGAATGCTCAAGCCGTCGGACCAATTCCAGAGCCTACTCATCCTATATCTGGGTTTGCACGCTTGTGCAGTGATTACACTAACTTGGGTGGAAGGCCTTTCAAGGGTTCCGAAAGCGTTATAGAAGTCCAAGCTTGGCTTAGAACATGCGATCGCATCTTTTCCCACATGAATCTTATTGATCTACATCTAGTCCAAGTGGCTTCTAGTATGCTCCAGGAGAGAGCATTAGATTGGTATGAGCTTTTGATTTCTGAAATTATTGAAGCGGGTCTTACCTGGGAGCAATTCCGGGAAAGGTTCGAGTTAAAGTTTGTGCCGGAAGCTGAAAAGGTATCTTTAGCTCGACGCTTTATTGACCATGTTCAAGGTGAATCTTCTGTGACCGACTATGTCGCATCTTTTGAATCTCTTTCTAAATATGGGGTCGAGTATATTAATACCCCATTGAAGAAAAATCAAAGGTTTGTCTATGGGTTAAATAAGAACCTCAAAAAGCCTTTACGTCTAAAACTAGAAGTTTCTTTTGATCAACTTGTTGATATCGCTCATCGACTTGAAGAGGCCGATAAAGAAAGTGATGTTGAAGTTGTGGGTGCCAAACAGAACTCCAACTACAACAAGAAGATGCCTATTAAGTTCAAGCCTAATCCCAACAAGAAAGAGAAGCAAGCAACTTCTGGAGCAAAGACTTCTACCTCTAGTCGTGGAGAATGTTACAATTGTGGTTCTAAGGACCATTCTGCAAACAAGTGTCTGAAGCCCCTTACTTGTCGCTATTGCAAAAGTTCGGGTCATACTATATCTTCATGTCCCAAACTTCAAAGCAAGAAGGAAGGGAAGCTAAATGTTGTGCAAGCCCCTAGTAACACTTCTCTTGGTCAAGGTATTTCTCATTCTATCCTTGATGGCATTATTATATTTCGTGATCTTCCTATTCGATTTCTTTTTGATACGGGTGCATCTCACTCTTTTATATCAAAATAAATTGTTGATGCTTTGTCTTTGAATGTTATTGGCTTGATGACTTCATTGAGAATTGTGAATCTGGTTGGTGGATCTGCAACACTCAGTTTACTTTGTAAAGATATCAAAATTATTTTATGTGATTATGCTTTTCAAGCCGATTTGCATGTTATGCGTTACTTAGGTTTCGGAATGATTTTGGGGATGGATTGGCTTAACCATTATGAAGCCCATATCCTATGTCCTAAGCGGACTATATACCTTCGACATCCTAAATCTGTTAAGCAGATTTCTCTTGTTCTTAAAGATTCAGATTTTAATTTGGTAGCATCCTTATATTCTCTAAATCCTCATGATGACGATAATGATGATGAGGAAGATGTCATTTCCCTTTTTCACATCGTTCGTGAATTTCCCGATCTATTTGAGCCCGTTTTAGGATTAACACCTAAGTGAGCAATTGAGTTCAAAATTAACCTAATCCCTGGAGCTCTACCTATCACTCGTCATCCTTAACGTATGTCCAATAAGGAAAATGAGGAGATGCGTAAACAATTATCCGAATTGGAAGCAAAACAGTTTATTCAATCTAGTTCCTCTCCTTGGGGAGCTTCAGCTATCTTTGTGAAGAAATCCTATGGTACACTTCGGCTTTGCGTTGACTACCGCAAGCTAAATGATCTCACCATCAAGAATAAATATCCCTTGCCTCAGATTAATGATCTATTCGATCAACTTAGTGGTGCTAGAGTCTTTTCACAGTTAGACTTAGCAACTGGTTTTCATCAGCTTCGAATTGCAGAGGATAGTATTCCTTTGACGTCGTTCCGTACTCGTTATGGATCTTATGAGTGGCTTGTTATGCCATTTGGTTTAACGAATGCTCCAAGTTATTTCGTTGACCTTATGAATCGTGTTTTCTAAGACTTCCTCGATCGATTTGTTCTCATCTTTATCGATGATATTCTTGTTTATTCTAAAACCGAGGAGGAGCATGAAAAACATCTTCAAATTGTGTTGGAAATTCTTAGGAGCAATCGATTGAAGGCAAAATTTTCCATGTGCCACTTATGGTAATCTCGTGTTAAATTTTTGGGACATATCATTTCTGAATCCGGAATTTCCATGGATCCTTCAAAGATTGAAGCGGTTCAAAATTGGAAGAGACCAGAGAGTGTGACGGAAATCCGTAGTTTTCTTGGATTGGTGGGCTATTACCATCGTTTCATAAAAGACTTTTCTAAAATTTCTGTACCTCTTACTAGTTTGACAAAGAAGTGAGTTAAATACATTGGTCAGGCAAATGTGAAGCTTCGTTTCAGAAATTAAATGAACTCCTTTCCGATGCTCCTATTCTTGTGATTCCCGAGGGGAACCAAGACTTTGTTGTTTATACCGATGCTAGTCGTGTTGGTTTGGGAGCCGTTCTCATGCAAAGGGGACATGTTATCGCTTATGCTTCTAGGCAATTAAAGCCTGCCGAGACTAGATATGCCACTCATGATTTAGAGCTCGCGGCTATTGTTTTCGCCCTTAGAATTTGGCATCATTATGTTTTAGGAGAGAAATTTGTTCTCTACAACGATCATAAATCTTTGAAGTACTTATTTTCTCAAAAGGAACTTAATTTGCGTCAACAACGTTGGCTCGAGTTCCTTGCATCTTATGATCTTGATATTCTTTATACTCTCGGAAAGGGAAATCGTGTTGCCGATGCCCTTAGTCGTAAGCAACAAGCGGTTGTTTCTATGATGATATCCCAATGGAATGATCTCGAGACTTTGTCTACTCGTAAGATCCGAAATCGTGAATCCGATTCGTGTTCATCTCTTATTTTATGTAGCCTTGAGGATCATCCTTCTCTTCTAGACCGCATTCTTGAAGCTCAAAGGCATGATCCTGAATTGGCTCTTCTTAGCCAAAGTTGTAGGGATAAAATTGATATTGAAGGTTTGAAAGACTTTGATATCGATGCTCGTGGTGGCATTCGAAAATTTGGTTGACTTATTGTGCCAAATATTTGTGTTCTTCGTAAAGACATTTTAGAAGATTCTCATCGTTCTAAATTTACCATTCATCCCGGTAGTAGTAAAATGTACATGGATATGAAGTAACTTTATTATTGGGATGGAATGAAATTTGGTATTGCTAAGTTTATTAAGCGTTGCATGACTTGCCAACTTGTAAGGGCCGAACATCAAAAGCCCGGTGGTTTATTGCAACCTTTGGACATTCCAGTTTGGAAGTGGGATCAAATTTCCTTGGAATTTATTGACGGTCTTCCCCATTCTCGTTTGGGTCATGATAGCCTATGGGTGATAGTAGATAGACTTACAAAATCCGCCCATTTTCTTCCCGTTCGGTCCAATCGGACCGTACCTCTTTTGGCTAAACTCTATGTCAAAGAAATCGTTAGATTGCATGGAGTCCCTACTTCTATTATTAGCGATCGTGATCCTTTATTTACTAGTGGATTCTGGAAAGGTCTTCAAAAAGCTTTGGGAAAAAAGCTTGATTTTAGCACCGCTTATCATCCTCGGTCCGATGGACAAACCGAGCGTGTGAATCAAACTATTGAAGATCTCCTTCGTGCATGTGTTCTTGATTTTGGTGGAAGTTGGGAAGATCATATTTCTTGTTGAGTTTTCTTATAATAATAGCTTCCAATCTAGTATTGGTATGGCACCTTTCGAGGCACTCTACGGAAGGCCATGCCGATCTCCTTCGTGTTGGCTTGAAGCCAGTGAGAAGCTGGTTTTAGGTCCAGATTTTATTCGTGATGCTACAGAAAAGATTGACCTTATTCATCATAGGATGAAAGAAGCTCAAATTAGAAAAAAATCCTATGCCGACAATCGAAGAAGGAATTTAGAATTTTTTGTGGGAGATTTAGTGTTTATTCGTGTTTCGCCTGTGAAGGGTTTTGTGCGTTTTAGTCAATCGGGAAAATTAGCACATTGATATATTGGTCCATTTCCCATCACCGAACGTATTGGTTCCGTGGCTTATCGCCTTTTGTTACCGGCTCAATTTTCTGCTATTCATGACATATTCCACGTCTCTCAACTACGGAAATGCCTTAGGGATTCTGATTCTATTCTTGAGCCTGGTGTAATTGAAGGAATTGTAGTTTCACCAAATTTGATTTATGAGGAACATCCTATTCGTATCATTGCTACGGAGGTTAAACGCCTTCGAAATAAAGATGTTCCGCTTGTGAAAGTTCAATGGTCCTCAAATCCTAAGGATTGCTTTTGGGAATCCAGAGAATTCATCGAGCGAACACATTTGGACTTACTCTCTCGTGCTCCTTAAGGAGAACTTCTCATTTCAAAATTTCTTCTTTTGTGTTGTCATGCCTTAGTATGGATGTTACTTTTTATTTTCCTCTTAATTATTGCGAGGACGCAATTTCTTTAAGGAGGGGAGTCTGTAACAACCCGCATATTTGACGATTACATATTTAAATGTTTTATTTAAATATAGCATCGTTAGCGGATTAAAGTCCGAAATGTTACTTTTTGTAAACAGTCGAATTGGGACTAGAGACCACTTCCATTGAGTCCAAAATGGCGTTTACAACTTTTTTCAGTATAAACACCGATATGATTGGAGTGGAGTAGAATTTTGCTATTTTTCTATTTTGGACTTTGGGTTTCAGCCCACTAACCCAACTTAATATCCTAACTCCTCTACTCTTCATTCATTTCATTCCTCATTTTTTAACACTTAAGCTCAAGAGAAAAATGGGGGAAAATATTGGAAATTAAAATTCCTAAACCCTAGTTTGATTAGGAAATACAAATTCAAGTCCAAAATCAAAGAGAAGCTTAGCTAAGCATCCACTTCTTCTTCTCCACCTCAATCTCTCTCCAATTTCAGAAATTTCCTATAACCTAACTTAGGAAATATTTGCTTATGACCTTTGATTTGAGCTTCTAGAGTTGAAGTTGAAGAGTGGTTGATCTTTCCTTTGTTTTAAAGCTTCTCACTTGTTGTTTTGGGTTTTAAAGGTGAGTTTTGAACTCACGTCTATGTCTATAGTTTCATTGTTGTTAGGTATGAATTCCTAATATCTATTCAAGTTCATTTGCTTTTGATTTGAATTTATTGGTGAATTTTTTCCAATTTGGGTTTTTGAAGTCCAATTTTAAGAAAATCCTACTATGGATGTTTGGACATGATATTTGGGGTGTATCGAAGAGCCTATAAGGCTGGGTTATCGCTTGGCAGAAATCCC
The DNA here is from genome assembly GCA_030737815.1 of Allium fistulosum. Taxonomy (NCBI): domain Eukaryota; kingdom Viridiplantae; phylum Streptophyta; class Magnoliopsida; order Asparagales; family Amaryllidaceae; genus Allium; species Allium fistulosum. The sequence goes on along the minus strand of CM060906.1, from coordinate 152,308,414 downwards.
TAGTCTTCGTTGCTCGTCTGATCGCTCCCGAAACGTTTTGGCCATCATGGCCTAGGCAAATTGTTGCCCAAACCAGGTGACCAGACGTCTGGTTGGTCAAGTCCAAACGTCTGGTTATAGACCTAGAGGAAAAAAATATAAGAACGCAGAAAATGAAATGACAGAGACAAGTTCCAGACGTCTGATTTATAGGTTCAGACATCTGGTTAGGGCTCAGACGTCTGCTTCGAAATTTCAGACGTTTGGGAGGTTTTCTGAATTATTTCCAGAACCAAAATCCATACGTCTGGTTGAACCTCCAGACGTCTGGAACTGTTCAGTTTTGCCTATTTGCCTATTTTTTTGAGCGAATTTCCAATGTTTATCTTTTTTTTTTTGATCTGATTAGTTGTTATCACTTTTATCGACTTTGATGACTTCTTTTTCTGGATTTTTGGGAATATCCATTTGATGGATTTGATATCGATTTTTATGGGTTTAATTCGCATTGTCATATGTGAATTTTTAGTGATTGATTATTTTTACAATCATATTTGTGATTTGTCACTTTAAAATACAAAGGTTTCTATACTAGTAGTAAATACTAAAACTCTTTCATTAAAATGATTTCGACACTATTTTAAATATAAAGTTCGCTTTTTAAAATCGTTTTCCAATCTATTAATATATACAAACCTTTACCTCATTTGTGTGAGAAATCTAATTAAACGGCTTAGCAAAACAAGTGGTATGAAACGCTTGTGTTTACTTCGTCGGTTAATTCTTGGACTTGTTCGATTGAACTCTCGTGATAATTTTCAAGTGGAAATCTACAATCTGTTCGTAAATATTTAAGTTAAGCCAGTGGTTATGGGACATGAAGCTAAACTCATTTATTTACTAGCTAAGTGTAATTTACACTTATCGATCATTGATGATCATTTTGTGATTTAGACTAGCGATGGGTGATGTCTCTTTGTTTGTGTGGGGGACTAAAAAACCCCGTTTGTGGAGCTTCGATTCAAATTGGTGCTGTAGCGACCCATGGTATTCGGGTCGTTTGTGGAGCTTTCGGCTCAAACTTGATGGTTAGCGACCATGGAATAGCGTTCCGTTTGTGACACATGTGTTGGTGAGTTTTATGCTCCCGTTTGTGATAGGCCTCCCCCTTTGTGTTTTCTGGATTTCTGGTTGTTGATTTCTAGAATTTGTGTTTCACCAATTATTCGTGGTTTGCATTGATAACCTCTATCAATATTTGTATTTTGGTGAATAATTTAAAGAATATGACATTCTTTTTGGTGTTTGAATAGATTTGAGATATTGTATGATTTTTGTTGTTATCTGATGTATACTTGTCACAGTATGGCATTATTGTTATCATACATTTTTTTCATATCTCTTATCCTATCTCATTTTTATATGATATTTATAGCTAGATAGATCCGTTTATTATTTTTCTTCTTAAATAATACTCGATCAGACCGAGGTATTTCAGGTGCTTCTACTTGACTTCTTATCTGGGACCATCATCTGATTTTTGGCTAACTACTTTAGATTAGTAGTTTTTGCTTTTATACATTCGAGATAGAGACTCCTTGATGTACACTTATTCTTTTGACTAGCACTTGTACCTATTCTTTTGTGATGTAGTGGATCTTGTATGACCACTACTTTGATGTACACTTCTATGTGTTATATTCATATCTATTTCCATCTTTGTGATATGAATATCTGTGACTGATTTGTGTTATGCTTATTTCTATATTTGTTTCTAAAGGTCACATAGCCACTGTGTGGTAGCTTTGAGTTTGTATTTGATATGTCAGATTTCCTCTTGCAATGAAATGCATGTCATACTATCTGACATATCGGTACTCGCACAAAGTAATTACACGGATGGTCGCTCCTCAACAGCCTTATTCGTCGTGTGTTAACGGTAAAAAGTGAACGCTAACACCCGGTGTGTGGATTAGGATTGTGAAAGCACCACCCGTGTGACGGGAACAAAAATCAAGCAGGAAAATAGCAGAAATGCAGTAAATGAACAACAGATTTATAGTGGTTCGGCCCGTAATTGAGCCTACGTCCACTTTATAGTCTCTTATTGCTGATTCGGTTACAATTTGATACAAATCTCTTCAAGAAACAGTACAATTCGATCACAAGAAACAATCTTGACTACTAGCTCAATCTTCGATGGTGAAACTCGATGAATCCATGTCGGATGTAAGGAATTTCTCTCGAAGCTTGTTGTAGTGTCACGAATGCTTGAAGGATCCTTGATTGCTGAATGAATGAAGAGTTTGACGGAGTAACAGCGCTGTAGAAATGATTTGCCAAAAGTCATTCTCATGTTGGAAGTGGTGGCCTATTTATAAGAGCAGATTTCTGAGCTTTCGATTTGGCCAAGTCATGAGTCGTGACCGACTCATGGTAAGTCGTGACTCGTATTCGACTTATGATGTCTCGTGGGCGCCATATTTGGTTCATCTTGTGGCTCAGTTGGAAGACAAGTGCTAACTCGTAGCCGACTCATCAGATCAAAGTGGCTCAGGCACGGGCTTTGGATTTTAGCTTGATAGCCTTTAAGTCGTAAGCCTGATGAGTCGTAATACCTCATGAGTCGTAAGTCCTCATGAGTCGTAAGTCTTCATGAGTCATAAACCTGATGAGTCATAGATCCAATGAGTCGTAAGACCTTGTGATTCGTAAACCCCATGAGTCGTAAGACCTCATGGGTCGTAAGTCCCTATGAGTCGTAAACCTAATGAGTCATAGATCCAATGAGTCGTAAGACCTTGTGATTCGTAAACCCCATGAGTCGTAAGACCTCATGGGTCGTAAGTCCCTATGAGTCGTAAACCTGATGAGTCATAGGTCCAATGAGTCGTAAGACCTTGAGTCGTATACTCCTTATCTCGTAAGACCATGAGTCGTATACTCCTTATCTCGTAAGACCATGAGTCGTATACTCCTTATCTCGTAAGACCATGAGTCGTATACTTCTTATCTCGTAAGACCATGAGTCGTATACTTCTTATCTCGTAAGACCATGAGTCGTATACTCCTTATCTCGTAAGACCATGAGTCAAAGAAACTTAAGGGTTAACATTTGCCCCTCGAAGTACACGCCTAAGTCGTAGGTCGTGTGCTTCGACTCATCTTATCCCGTGTATGCCTTTTCGTGTTCCACTGCCCAAAGGTATAAAATGCTTGAGTCGTCCCTTCTACCCATTACCTATCTCCTGAGTCGTATCCGCCATTGCTATTCCTCCAAGCTTGCTCGAGGCAATACCTTCCTTTTCTAACAATCTACCAATTCGATTCTCCATTCTTTATTGCGTAAGTGTTTCTGATCCATCCTCGACCTTTAATCATCATTGATTTGTGACCTCTCCCCCCCATACTTAATCCATCCCCTCGTGCAACGCTTTGTTGTGAATTCCACCGTACCGGTAGTTCGTGAGCCCGATTTTGCTCGATTTTATCTTTAGATGAATGGGGCGATGGAGATGTAGGGTTACTGCGCTTCAGGCTTTAATTGATTAGGTTGACGAGGCTTTGGTGATCTGAACTTAACTCTTTGGATGGTTCAATGGTGTCGTGGAATTAGGATGGGGATCGTAATTTGATTGAGAGGTTACCGGGTTTGGAAGATAACGGGTTAGAAGAAAAGTCAATGGGTTCAAATCGAGTGAAATGCTAGCAGGGCCATGGTTCAGTAGCTTTGTACGACCCACGAGTCAAGCCTCCTATAACATAATTCTTGAGTCGTAGACGACTCAGGACTTAGGATTTTATGCCGCTTTGGACTGTAGCCTCTTTTTGAGTCGTAGACGACTTAGATTTTTACGACAGAGTTCTTGAGTCGTAGACGACTTAGGACTTGGGTTATATGCCGCTTTGGACTGGAGTCTCTTATTTTCACAACTTAAGACCTGAAGTACGACCGACTTGCCTTGTAACCCTTAAGTCGTGGACGAGTCAGAACATCAGTCGTGGACGAGTCAATACATAAGTCGTTGGCGACTCATGACTTGGGCTTTGAACGAACTTTGAACTGCTGCATTTTTAACTGCTGAACTATGAACTGCTGCATTTCCCCACAGATCACTCTAACTTGCAGACTAATAACCTGTCTAATAAAATATCCACAAAGAAATTTGGACGAATATACTGTCACCGACTGCCCATATCAAATGACAGATTAGTTAATAACAGATAATCAACATAAACAGATTGTGTGTATGAAGTGCTTTAAACCAACAAGTTCAAGAAAAGTATTAAAACAACATTGAAATAGTCAACTGAAAATGTCCGGTTTGCATTTAGTACCGTACCTGAACTTTTAAATTAACAAGTCAAGAAATTTGATAATCGATCGGTTACCGACTAGCTTAATTCCAGTTTGTATTTATTTGTTATCTTTGTTAATTTTGCACAACACTTCACACTATTTAGGAAACGTGCACCTTCATATTTGAATATCCAGTTGCTTGTGTAGAATGGCTTCTCAACAAGGAGATGTAACAGTTCGGACCGGAGAGTCCATTTTCATTCCAGCTCCTTTAGTCAACCCCCCAGAGAGAGCCCCTTCCACTTTATTGCACAAAACTTTTCGGCAATTGTGTACTCAATTTGGCATTGCTGAGGATGACGCTATCCTTCCTGAAAAGAACAACACTGCTGATGTAGCACCTCCTGGCTTTGTGGCGGTCAACCGACAAATGTGCTCGAGCGGAGCCATTCCTCCTTTCAACAATTTTCTTCAACATCTTCTCCGCCAACTGGCAATCGCTCCATTCCAATTACATCCCAATGGTTATGCTGTTCTAATGGGGCTATGCGTATTATTCAGCAGAACGCTTAACCGTCTCCCCTGTGTTGACGAAATCTGTTACCTTTGATCTTTTGTCAGAATCAAAGATCATCCTTCGATCATTGTTATAAGAAGTGCCAGGAATCGCAAACTGGTTGTCGGCCTCCCTGATACTGCTCATGGGTTTTTGACTCAGTATTTTTATGTTCGCTGTCCCCCTGGTTTTTATGCCGTGTGGAGAGAAGGAAGTAAGAATGCCTATCCTTTCTTCTCCTTGTTCTCTGAGTATCTTACAGTCCGAATCACTAAGTGTTTAACTTTGCTTTCTCATTTCAGCGCTCCTTTCTCCCTCTAGGGATCTCAGTCATAAGCAAACTCTGGAGAAGCTCATGGCTGTTCCGATTGAAGAACGAGATGTGAAATTTCTGTTGAAAGATGAGTTTCTCCACCAGTTTGGACTTTTACATCCTTCTAGATCGACTCAAATTCATGAAATCTCGAGTTCTGATGCGGAAACGTTAGCTGCTTCAGATTCTCGAGCAGAGACCTCGAATGCCCCAGCTTCTGTAGAAGAAGTTGCATCGGAAGCACCCGTTGCTGAAGTTGCCTTGATAAAATGTTCCGCATTTACTGATGTTGTAGGGCCAGCCAGTAAGTCGGCACTTGCCCCAATTATTGAGGAGGAAGAGAATCCCCGAGTTTCTGAGAAATCAATCGATACGGAAGTTGGAAAAGAGAAGTCTGCTGAGTTCCAGGGTGATGACACTTTTGATGGCTTGAGCGATATCATGATAACTTCTCAAGAGCTTTTCGGGGATAATAATCCGAAAGTGACTTCTCCTGCTGTTGAAGCGACTTCCACCCTAAAACAAACCCTGACGCCTACTACGCCAGTTGTCTCGGTTTCCACACTAAAGCGTGGTCTGTAGTTTGACGCATGTAGCTTGCACGCCACACACACTTAGGATTTTTCAGCACTTATAAGCATTTATCCTCTTTTTCTGGAAATCTCTAAACTTTACTTCTTTTTCGTTTTTCAGATTCTCCGATGGTACACTCCGGCTCATACTTCGACAACTTCCGGCGCTACGGAGGGCGCGATTCTTACGATTATGGACGTTATCTTCCCTCCCGCAAAGAATCTGATGAAGAGCGTGCAGCTAGAAAAGCTCAAGAAAGGCGTGCTTATGAAGAGCAGCAAAGAAGGAGAGACGATGACTCTCATAAAAGAAAATATCACGATGACAAAGGGAAGAAGCATGCTACTGATGACCCAAGTAAACGGGTTAAACTTGATGAGAAGAACGAGTCTGAAATTTCTGAAAAGGCTGACGCTCCTATCTCTTCTAATACTCCGGCCAGCTCTCCTCCTCTAAAGAAGTCTGATATTCAAACAATCATTAACAGGCCACAATATCAAGTTAAAGATGGCCCTCCAATGCTTCAGAGCCGATTTCCAAATTGGTGCCTAAAAGGAGTGCGCTTTGATTTGGATCTGGTTCCGATTGATAAGCAAGACATGCTTAAAGGTCTTGACGCAGTCAGGCTTAATATCGAGAGGATGTCGCAATGGCAGAAACTTGTCGACGAACTCCAAAGGGTTAATCACATGAATCTTGAGGCGATGATGACCATGGAGAACGATAAATCAGAATGGGACAAATGGCGCAGGCAGCATGATGCGGAGATGACGAGCATCGCAGATGACAATGCAAAGCTTGCATCTGAAGTCAAGCAACTTAAGGAAGATCTCGCCTCGTCTTCTGCATCGCATTCCCAAAAGGAAGAAGTCTTTCAGAAGCAGGTGCGGGATGCACATGCTGCACAAAGAGACGCCGAAATGAAACTTGCAGCTGAGCAGCACATTACTGAGAAATATCGCACAGAAAATGCTGAGCTACGGGGAACAATTGTGTCCCAAAATGCAGAGATTGAGATGCTGAAAGCTAAGCTTCTTAAAGTTCAGAAGGAGCGTGATGACGCGGTCGCCGGTCAAGTTGCGGCCGAAGAGTCTCACGATGCCACTAGAGCTAGCATCGATTCTACTCTATTTGACTTCTATATGCACAGCGTTTTGGGCCGTGGCAGCCTTTCCTTCTTGGGTCCCAAATATGAGATTACACTTGCTGAAGTCTGGGAGACTATACTTGACACATTTTCCAGCTATGCGGAAGCAGACCTTGCAGCGCTTTATCTAGACGATGAAGCACGTGATGCGCTTATTAGAGGCAAAGAGCAACTTGCCGGAGCTAGAGCCGGGGCAGCGGTAGAAGAATACCCAGAAAAGACAACATCACTACCTGCCCCTGTCCATACTTCAACTTTGACTGATGTTGGTATCATCGGTTCTAGCTCTCAATCTCCACTTGCTGCAAAAGATGCTGAAGCTAAACTCGATACTTCCAAGACTCCTCTTTCCCAAATTGAAGAGAAGAGCCAGGAAGAAACTGAAGCTGATAAATATGAAATCGAGCTTGCGAAACCAACTCCTCCAGGTAACTTTGGCGAAGTTCCGGGTCTAATGGACCAGCTACTTGATTTAACCGAGTTTGATGACCTTCTTACTTGTTACTTAAACTTTGGTGAACCGATGCCTTCTTTACTTTCGGGGGATGTTGATTTTAACTTCTTTTCTTCTACAGCGGAGGTACCAAGCACTACACAAGCTTTCACTCCTTCGGTTGCCGTTCCTCCATCTTCCCAAATTACTCCTCCTTCTGCTTCCCAACCGGGATCACAGGCAGAGAAAATCGAATCTCTTCAAGGCTTGGATGATCCGGCTGCTTCTCAGGAACAGAAGGCGGAGGATTTTGAAGACATTGAGAAGACCCCGGAACGGTCTCTTGATGACGACACGAAGCTTTCAACATTGCTTGCTACTCCGGGGAGCGAGTCTTCTTCGAAGAAGAAGGGGAAGCGTGCTGTAAGGAAGAAGAAGAAGACTTCCACTGAAGAGGAAGCAGTAGTTGATCTGGCCGTACCGCTTTCTCCTTCTGCCCCTACCCGTTCACAACGACTTCAAAAGCTAATCATTAGGCCGGGAAAGGGCTTCAAAGGTGGTGAGAAGAAGGAATAATCAAGCTGGATTTTCTACTTATTATTTTTGCTCTTTGCATGTATTGACCGGGGATTGTGCGGGTACCGGTCCCCGCTTTTGCTTGTTCGAGATATCTGCACATGTAAAGAATTTTCATAGTACTAAATAAAACAACTATTTTACTTGTACAAACTCTTGTGTATGTGAGAATGCATTTGTTTTTTATTTTTAGTATAGAACAAACGATTCTTTTCACTTGTACAAACTTTTTGTTTGTGTCTAAGAATGCATTTATCCCACAGCTTTTTCGCGTGATATTGTTATGTGCTTGTGGTATGTTGCTTGAATACTGCTTTTTATTGTTGTAGCTGTATCATATGATATTGCCCTTATACCACAAGTGCATTACAGTATCTTTTGCTTTTAGCGAGAACTGTACTCTTATTTTTCATAGAATAACTATTCTGTCTTTGAGGGAATGATTATTCTACTTAAACGGAGCGTGTCTCATTTCTGGATAAGTTTTCACGCTTCAACCTTCGGAAATGTTTACTTCATGCTTTTGAGAAGTGAATTCTCCTACGCGATGAAGCGAATCTCAGAAGAAGATATTACTTAGCACTTCGATTTCTGGGGAAGAGTTTTTTTTTTTAAGATGAACAAGTAGGTCTTCCTTAAGAACCGAAGTGTGCCTCTAAGGAGGGCTTTATTTTGGTATTTTTGAGGAGTAGCATGTGGACTCCGAAGAGTAGCATTATGCTTTGTGGAGTGTTGTTGTGCCCCCGGAGAGGTCTTGTGCTTCCAAAGAAGTCTTGATTTTGGTCTCCGAAGAGAAGCAATGTTGGTCTCCGAAAAGAAGCAATTTTTGTATTTCTACTCGGGTGAAGTGGGTCTCCGAAGAGAAGCATTTTGCACTTTTACCCTGGTGAAATGTGCCTCCGAAAAGGGCTTTTACCTCCGAAGATGGCTTGTGCCTCCGAAGAGGGCTTGTGCCTCCGAAGAGGGCTTGTGCCTCCGAAGAGGGCTTGTGCCTCCGAAGAGGGCTTGTGCCTCCGAAAAGGGCTTTTGCCTCCGAAGATGGCTTGTGCCTCCGAAGAGGGCTTGTGCCTCCGAGGAGGGCTTGTGATTGCCTGGAAGTTACTTTCTCATGGTCAGAGGTCTACGGGGCGAACACAAGTTGCTTGATTGGATGTTTGCTTGCATAAACGATCGCAATTAACTAACAAGGTGCCCCTTTGGTAGTCCCACCGATCTTTTTTGATTGAGTAAAGCACTCCCATTTATTGGCGTGCCTCGTTAGAGGGCTTTGGTTGGTTGGTGTGCCAGGTAGGTTGCGTCTCAGGAGCGAGTGGATCCACGGGACGGACATACGCTATCTGGTCGGATGCATCACGACCAGTTAGCGAGGGTCTTGTTCCTACTGATTGGGAAGGCGTCCCTTTAGTGGATCCCCCGGCCTTCCTGCTGAGAGGCATACCTCCCTTTGTCTGCTTCTTTGTTTGCTTGGCGATTTTCTCTCATCATCTGCCCATTAGCGATCTCTTATCATCATTTCCAAGCACATCTTTTTTCCGTTTGCGAGTAAATTGCTTCATCCGAAGGAGTGTACTTCACTGTTGAATGACTTCACGAGACAAACGCGAGTTATCTAGTTGGATGCCCGTTCATAACGACAATCTTAACTAGTGAACAAAGGTTTGTCCCAGTGAAGTCACCAACTTTTTATGTGAAGTTTTCCTTGCGTAGGATTTGAGTTTGGAATTTTTGTTGTTTGGTTTTTGTGCAATAGCTGATTTATAGAGGTCGCTTAGCTTTGTGATGAGCAAGCCTTGTTATAATGTCCTGCAATTTTGAATCGATATTTTAGCGATACATTTAAAGTATTTACATATCGAAATAAAACAGGCATTATGAAATAGTAAAGAACACAAGATTTATAGTGGTTCGGCCAAGAATCGGGCCTACGTACACTTTATAGCTTTCATTCATTTACATTGATTTACAATGTTTCACAATACAACTGATACATTCATCATCATTTTACAATTTTGAGCAGAGCTCTTTTCAAGTAAAATAAGGGCGCAAATGGTTGCTGTTCCAGGCCCTAGGAATTGGATCTCCTTCAACAGTTATGAGTTTGAAAGTGCCATCAAGAAGTTTAGTGCCTATGACATATGGCCCTTCCCAGTTTGGCCCAAACACACCAGTTGCTGTCATGATCCTTTTCAAAACCAAGTCTCCGATTTCAAAGCTGCATTGGCGAACTTTGGAGTTGAAATGCCTGGCTATTCTCTGCTGATGGGCTGAAACTCTGAGCCTAGCTTCCTCTCTTTTCTCATCAAGAAAATCAAGCGCTTCAAGTTGCAGTTTTTCATTTTCGGTTTCATTGAAATGAACTCTTCTATGTGAAGGAACCTCTACTTCTACTGGAATCATTGCCTCAGATCCGTATGCCAGTGAAAATGGAGTGTGCCCAGTCGCAGTTTTGTGAGTAGTTCTGTACGCCCATAGTGCTAATGGAAGCTTATCAACCCAACCACCTTTTGCTTTTTCAAGTTGCTTTTTGATAGTTGACTTGATAATCTTGTTAACTGCTTCCACTTGCCCATTTGCCTGCGGATGAGCCACTGCTGAGAAGCTTTTTTGAATTCTGAATCGTTTGCAAAAATCCTGGAATTCTTCACTTTCAAATTGAGTGCCATTGTCGGTGATTATCTTCTGTGGCACACCATATCTGCAAATGATATTCTTCGTTACAAAATTTATCATCTTTTTAGAAGTGATGGTGGCCAAAGGTTCAGCTTCGGCCCATTTGGTGAAATAGTCAACGGCGACAATAGCATATTTAATTCCTGATTTAGCGATCGGTAATGGTCCAATTAGGTCTATTCCCCAAATGGCAAATGGCCATGGGCTGACCATTTGTGCGAGTTCGGTGGAAGGTGCTCTTGGGATTTTTGCAAATCTTTGGCATTTGTCACACTTCCTGGAGTAAGCTGCAGCATCTCGATTAATATCCGGCCAGAAATACCCATATCGGAGAATTTTCTTTGCAAGTGTTTGACCACCTGAATGGTCTCCACATTCTCCTCCGTGCACCTCTGCTAAGATTGTCTTGGCTTCTTCTTTAGTTACACATCGGAGTAGTGGGATTGAAAATCCCCGCCTGTATAATCGGCCATCTTGAATTATATACCTTGACGCTTTTCTCAATAATTTTTGACGTTCCTTAGAACCTTCTGGCAGGGAACCACTGAGTAAGTATTCTTTGATTGGAGTCATCCATGATTCATGCTCTTGAGACGTAGTCATAATCCAATCAACATCCATTTCATCAATGCTTGGAGCTGACAGAACTTCTACAGGAACTAATCCCAGCAATTGAGCTTCTCCGGAACTTGAGTACTTTGCTAAAGAATCCGCCTTCATATTTTCCTCTCGGGGTATGTGGCTTATTGAGTAGTGATCTAAATCATTGAGGAGTTCGGAAGTTTTTGTCAAATATGCAGGCAAATTCCCTCCTTTGGCTTGAAATTCCTTCTTCACCTGGCAGACAATAAGCTGAGAATCACTGAAAATCTGCATCACTTTGATATTTAATTCTTTGGCGATTTTCAATCCGGCAATAAGGGCTTCATATTCTGCCTCATTGTTTGTCGAAGGAAATTCCAGTCTCAATGCATAACATAGTGATCGTCCTTCGGGAGTTTCGAGCACAACTCCTGCCCCAGAACAATAATCATTTCTCGAGCCATCAACATACAACTTCCACTGTATCGGAATGCAGTCAGTTGTTTCTTCCTTACTGTCACCTTTGTCAGTGGATTCTGCAATGAAATCTGCTAAAGCTTGTCCGTTAATTGCTCTTCGGGGATGGTAAGTGATGTCATATTGGCTGAGTTCTATGTTCCACTTCAAGAGACGACCCGAAGTTTCAGGACGATACAGGACTTGCTTCAAAGGTTGATCAGTCAGGACCTTGATAGGATGAGATTGAAAATAGGGTCTCAACTTCCTGGAAGCGATTAGCAGACAATAAGCAAGTTTTTCTATCTTTGAATAATTCATCTCAGCCCCAGCGAACCGTTTGCTGATGTAGTAAACTGGACGTTGTATTTTCATATCTTCTCGTACGAGTGCTACACTTAAAGCATGGGATGAAATTGCCAAATAGATGAAGAGGTCTTCACCATCACTAGGCTTGGAGAGGACCGGAGGAGTTCTCATATGATGAATCAGTTGAACGAAAGCATTCTGACATTCAGGAGTCCATTCGAAATTTTTCTTTCCTTTCTTTAGAGCATCAAAGAAGGGAATGCATTTGTCTGTGGCCTTGGAAATGAAGCGACTAAGAGCGGCAACCTTTCCATTGAGACTTTGCAGTTCTTTCTTTTTTCTAGGGGCTTTAACTTCTCTTAGAGCTGTGATTTGAGCAGGATTGGCCTCGATGCCCCTAGCGCTTACGATGAAACCCAGGAATTTCCCAGACTCTACTCCGAATGAACATTTCAATGGATTGAGCTTCATTCCGTACTTCCGAAGAATTGAGAACATTTCTGCCAGGTGATCCATGTGGTCTACTGCTTTCTTTGACTTTACTAACATATCATCAACATAGACTTCCATCGTTTTGCCAATCTGAGGCTTGAACATAGCGTTGACAAGTCTTTGGTATGTTGCCCCATCATTCTTTAACCCGAATGGCATGACTTTGTAACAGTAGAGTCCCACATCTGTAATAAAGCTTGTGTCCTCCTGATATGGTTCATTCATCATAATCTGATTGTATCCGGAATAGGCATCCATAAAAGATAACAACTCATGTCCAGCCGTCCCATCTACTAGTTGATCGATTCTAGGCAACGGGAAGCAGTCTTTGGGGCAAGCTTTGTTCAGATCTGAGAAATCAATGCATACTCTCCACTTTCCATTTGCCTTCTTAACCAGTACTGGATTTGAAACCCAATTTGGATAAGTGGATTCTTTGATGAAATTATTCTCTAAGAGGCGATCTACCTCTTCCTTTAAAGCTGCTGACCTTTCTGGACCTTGAGTTCTTCTTTTCTGTTTTACTGGTGTGAATTTCGGATCGACATTCAGAGTGTGAACAGCAATTGTTGGAGAGATTCCGCACATATCAGCATGACACCAAGCGAACACGTCCAGATTTGCTTTTAGAAATGATATCAGTGTATTTTGAACTGTTGTACTTAGTTGCGAACCCACATTAAGTACTTTATTTGGGTCTTTGGAGTCGACAGGTATTGGTACCGTAACTTCCACAGGCACCACTCTATTTTCCTCTGCACTGGATTTTCTGGGGTCCATTTCTCGCCTTGCACCACTATGCTCACCAGTGCAGGGGCCACCCTGTATTTGCTATAAGGTTGGGTTTTTGATGCGGAGGGGAGCTGCCGCATCTTTACCCATCTCTCTCTTTCTGGCTTCTCGAAGCTCTATAAGATAACATTCACGTCCAGCATTTTGATCTCCCTTGATGACACCAACACCATTTTCTGTAGGAAACTTCATAGTTAGGCACCACGGGGCCAAAATGGCCTTGAATGCAGCTAGAGCTGGCCTGCCTAGGAAAGCATTGTAGGCAGAAAATCCATCAACAATCACAAAGGTTTGTTTTCGAGCTACCCTTTTCTGCCCTTCACCAAGTTCCACGAACAAATCGACAGTTCCGATTGGTTGCTGTGGTTCCCCAGTGAAACCAACGATCTTTTGTGATGAAGCCTGAACGTCGGTCATTGGGATCTTCATCTGGTCAAATGTTTTCTTGAAGAGTATATTGCAGGAAGCACCGCAATCAATGAGTACTCGTCTTACTATTGCTGGCCCAATTCCTGCAGAGATGACTAAGGGATCTATGGTGGGAGCTTCAATACCAATAGAATCCCTAGCCTTGAACAAAATATCATTATCTGAAATCTTTTGCTGTTTCAGGGGTGCAGCATTTTCTACAGCAAAAACATCTTCCTCTGCCGGGATATACTTCAAAGCATGAGCATATCGTTCCATCTCACCCCAGCTTCTGCTTGCTGGGTGTGGGCCCCCTGAAATGACGTTGATAACGGGCTTCTCAGATTCTTGTGCCGCAGTACCTTTACTGGAGTCTGACGGCTGATTAGAGGGTTGTTGCCTCTGAGTAGACGAAGATGGATCACTTCTGTTTTTCTTGACATGTTGTTGCAGCTTGTTTTCTCTCAATAATTCTTCAATTAAGCTCTTTAAGTGACGACAGTCATTGGTATCATGACCAGGTTGGTTGTGAAAACGACAGAACTTTCCATTTCTCATAGCGCCCTTTCCCGGTTTTATCTCAGCCGGTTTGGGATAATCCACAGCATCTTTGGTGGCGAAGAAGATATTTTCCAGAGTGTCGGTCAATGGAGTGAAATCTGAGGGTTTGAAGAAACGAGGTTTCTTTGTATCCTTTTGTTTCTTCCCCTCGTGATTTTCCCTTTTCTGACCTCCGGAATCTTTCTTTTCCGAAGCGGCAGTATTATTTTCCACCTTTGCTGCCACCACCTTCATTGACGCTGGAAGATTTTCCAAGCGTATGAATTCATCAGCTTTCTTGTAGAATTTCTCGAGAGAATTTGGCTCTTTCATCTTCAGCCATTTTCCAAATTCGCTCGATTTGTCGATAGCACGCATCAAATAGGTCAAGATCATTCGTGGCTCTGCGTTATCAACTTCTGCCAGAGCTATATTGAAACGGTTCAGGAATGATTTAATAGGTTCTCCCGGATTCTGTTCAAGACTGGATAATGACATTATGTCCTTTGCCTTTGAAGCGTATAGCCTGAATTGCTCTTTGAATTTTCTAGTCAGATCGGAAAACTGATCTACTGATCGGACAGGAAGTTTAGTGAACCAGAGAAGTGCCACTCCTTCCAAATATACTGGGAAATACCGGCACTTGATTTCATCAGTTGCTCTCGCACCGGTCATGTGCCAGTCATACTTATACAAGAATTGGTTTGGATCACTTGTTCCCCGATAAGCAGGAATGGTGGGGGGAACAAATTTTCTAGGAAATTCAGCCTTTAGAATCTTTTCGGTAAACGGAGTCTTGCTTGGCGCGAACCCCCATTCACTCTCATCTTCACCTCTCTGCATGCTCTCTTTCATTATTTGCTTGATCATGCCAGAAAGATATTCCTCATTGTTCAAAGATTTTGCGGAGTAGACTTCTGCCATTTTCTCAGATGTTTGCCCGGGCAGATTTTCGTGGAAAATTGGCGATGGTCTAGATCCTTCAGCTCGGAGGGATGCCCCTTCAGCAGCACCTGATCCCCCCTGAGGAATATTCCTCCCTTCGGAGTTGCGAAGAGCATCAGCGGTGTTTTCTTCATTACCCACTGGTCTTTGGTTGGCACCAAGCAGAGCATTCAGTTTTTCCATCATCAGATTGTTTTGAGTCTCAATCTGTTGGTATAGTCCAGATACAGCAGCGTCTAGCTCCTCTCGCGTCACCCCGACGCTTGGAGCTGCTTGACTTGGTGAAGCAGAGGTGGCGGTATCATCATGAACATTTTCAGATCTGACAACCTTTCGTTTCCTTCCAGGAGCCATTATGTCTGATAGACTTCTGGTTCTGTAGGAAATCTTTTCAACAAACTTGTGTGAAGCAATGATGGATGGTAGCCTGAGTTGGGTTCTCAGTGAAAGCACCAAAATGTTAACGGTAAAAAGTGAACGCTAACACCCGGTGTGTGGATTAGGATTGTGAAAGCACCACCCGTGTGACGGGAACAGAAATCAAGCAGGAAAATAGCAGAAATGCAGTAAATGAACAACAGATTTATAGTGGTTCGGCCCGTAATTGAGCCTACGTCCACTTTATAGTCTCTTATTGCTGATTCGGTTACAATTTGATACAAATCTCTTCAAGAAACAGTACAATTCGATCACAAGAAACAATCTTGACTACTAGCTCAATCTTCGACGGTGAAACTCGATGAATCCATGTCGGATGTAAGGAATTTCTCTCGAAGCTTGTTGTAGTGTCACGAATGCTTGAAGGATCCTTGATTGCTGAATGAATGAAGAGTTTGACGGAGTAACAGCGCTGTAGAAATGATTTGCCAAAAGTCATTCTCATGTTGGAAGTGGTGGCCTATTTATAAGAGCAGATTTCTGAGCTTTCGATTTGGCCAAGTCATGAGTCGTGACCGACTCATGGTAAGTCGTGACTCGTATTCGACTTATGATGTCTCGTGGGCGCCATATTTGGTTCATCTTGTGGCTCAGTTGGAAGGCAAGTGCTAACTCGTAGCCGACTCATCAGATCAAAGTGGCTCAGGCACGGGCTTTGGATTTTAGCTTGATAGCCTTTAAGTCGTAAGCCTGATGAGTCGTAATACCTCATGAGTCGTAAGTCCTCATGAGTCGTAAGTCTTCATGAGTCATAAACCTGATGAGTCATAGATACAATGAGTCGTAAGACCTTGTGATTCGTAAACCCCATGAGTCGTAAGACCTCATGGGTCGTAAGTCCCTATGAGTCGTAAACCTGATGAGTCATAGATCCAATGAGTCGTAAGACCTTGTGATTCGTAAACCCCATGAGTCGTAAGAACTCATGGGTCGTAAGTCCCTATGAGTCGTAAACCTGATGAGTCATAGGTCCAATGAGTCGTAAGACCTTGAGTCGTATACTCCTTATCTCGTAAGACCATGAGTCGTATACTCCTTATCTCGTAAGACCATGAGTCGTATACTTCTTATCTCGTAAGACCATGAGTCGTATACTCCTTATCTCGTAAGACCATGAGTCGAAGAAACTTAAGGGTTAACATCGTGCTAGTCGACGGCATTACCCCGTAGTGTCCTTGGCTAGTGCGAGTATAGAGGTGGGTGTCACATCCTCCTTCTGCAAACAAAAAAACTCAGCCGCCACCTTCATTTAATTAAATCAAGAGCCGCAATTGACGATAATCCATGTTGTTGGATACGTTGCACTCGGGATAGAGAGGGTTTCACATCCATAATCTTGAAGTTAGGTATGGTGGTGTTTTGAAGGAGGTAATTTTTCTAGGATTTCAGATTTGGTCACATTGGAGGAGATTGAGGCAGGGTGGGTGGCGTTGACCCTCTCATGTGATGCCTCATCATTTGGAGTTGGTTTGGGATGGTGCAGTGCTAGATTGGTAGCCGTGGTACTTCGTTTGTCGCTAGTGGAGGAGTAGCTCGCGGATAGGAAGATGTAGTCGAGCTTGTCGAGGTGAGGTTCATCGGAAAGAGCACGCAACGTGTGATGCGATGCAATTGACGGTGCGCGATTTCATCGATTGTGGCGTGTGCGTTGGAGGAGAGAAGGTGGCACGACTTAAGGTTCCTTTGTGTAGGCGTATCACTATGCATGGCTTGGAATTAGATTTGGAGAAGAATGTTTGATTAAGGTAAATGTTAGATAATTAATATTAACTAATAAATATTTTATTCCAAATTCTTATAAAATTCATATCTTTTGCATATGAGGTTCAACTAAGACGCCGTCTTCGCTGTTGCACTCGTAGTGAGTTATCTACATCTTGGTTTGGCTTGGGCTTGTGTAAGTTGACTCACCATTTAATTCGTTAATGTTGTGTATATATTTGTTGTGAAAATATAAGTTAAAATAGATAACAATGCAAGTTATTACATTTGGACCCCTCCATACTTTGGGAAGCAAGTGACAGTATTATATGTAGTATAATCTCTCTTATAACCCTCTGAAACATGTATCGTGGCCAGGACTTGTTGTTGATATGTTTTATCAATTTCCATGTGAAGTTGAAGTGTGTTGTGAATATTTGAAGCTAAATAGTCGCTACGAATCCACTTTGAAATCCCTTATATTTAATGTATATTAAATTGGTTAAAATATGATTATATTGTGAAATATATAATTGGTTGGTCTAGTAAGTTATAGAAATTGTGAAACAAAGTTGTAAACGTTAGAAGCGAAATGGTCACTGTGGACTCATTTTGAAAATGCCTTATGTTCGACGATTTTTAAAGTCAATTTTGAAAGAAATCCTAGAGGCTTCTTTGCATTTTTAATGAGTGCTATAAGTGTAGTTATTACTGGAAAAAAACTAAATTTCAAATATATTTCTTAGAATTATATATGAATTTTTAAAGTAAAGGGTTTTAAATTATAAAACTTGTTTTTTATGGTTTTCAGATAAAGTAAAAAAAAGTATTTTTAAGTGATATTTAAAATAAATGTTTTAAACCATAATATATGTCTTTTTAACCTTTATTAATTATACTTTGGAATATAATTAGATATTTAATAATGAGCATTTTAAAGATAACTATAAATGAAATGTTTTGGGTTTGTTGTGACATTGTTTAAGTAACATTTGTCTTTAGCCCTTGTAAATATAATTAAACCTTTAAAAGGCAAGTTTTAATGATAATGATTAAGTATGAGATGTTTGAGAATTGCAATAAATAATGTTTTGGTAACATTTGTTTTTAAACCCTTGAATTATATTTTAAAGTGGAAAAATATTATGAATATACTTAGATATTTGATAATGGAATTTTAAATATAATATCAACTATGGAATCCATTTAAATAAAGTTAGAAAAAGTATGGATTTAAAATATAAAAGAGAGAAAGGGTTTATAGTAATAATGTTTAAGTAACATTTGTTTTTAACTTCTTTGATTATATTTTAAATTACGTAAATCTTGTTATTGATTTATGAATATACTTATACTTTTGAGATAAGTATTCGAATACTTTTTAGAAATATAGAAAAGAGAATACGTGAATAGTAATACCTGAATAGTAGAATACGTGAATAGTAAATAAGGGAATAACAGAATGCGTGAATTGTAAATACGTGAAAGGTAAATACAAGTATATATCTTCTTTTATAAAGACAATTTAAATCTATGGACAAGTTAAAATAAGTTAAGTTTAATTAATAAAGGAATTTTAATTAAATAAAAGAAGTTTAATAATAAAAGAAGCTTAATTAACAAAGATGTTTAATTAATAAAGGAAATTTATATAAACTAAGAAGTTTAATTAGTAAAGGAAGTTTAATTAATAAAGGAAGTTTATTTAAACAAAGAAGACTAATTAATAAAGGAAGTTTAATTAAATAAGGATTTTAATAATTGAAAGAAGATTTATTAGATAAAAAAGAGTTTTACTAATGAAAGAGGTTTTTATAAATAAAGGAATAATTAAATAAAAGGGGATTAAAAAGTCGTTTATGTGACCTGATCGTGCTTTGTATGTGTTAATCGCGCTTTGTGTGATTACCCATTTATGGAAAGTATTTAGTCGTGTACATAGCACTAAAAGCCGACGAAGTAGACTTGTTCTATCTGTGAGAGTTAAGATTGATGATTTAAGTAGGGTGTACAAACAATAGTGTTCTGACCTACCTGGCTTCTCTCTTGACCAAGGAATAGCGTAAGTTGAAAACGTTGGAAATGTGATAAGTACACGAGACTTAATTGAATTAATTTCAATATGCGGTCGTTTCATTATTGTTGAATTTGACCAAATTAACTTAGGAAATATCTAAAGGAAACACGAGAATTACTATATGGTTATTCACATGATGATATAACCTACGTACAAACCCGTCTTGCTCTTCTAGGACAAATGATAAGAAAATTCGTCTGGATAGGAGATAATCGCCACCTTTATGTATTGTCTATTTTATTTTTAAAAGAACCAAGGTTGAGTCGACCGAAAATATTTTGACTGATTTTGAAGCATTCGGTTAGCGAGGGAGTGTATTTTTATGAGATGACTCGAAACTGTTACCACATCAAAACCATATACGTGATCTATGCTTTGAAAGAGGTTTGTGATCTGTTCGAGATGCTGGAATCCTTTTAGGGATTTGTGATCTTTTTGAGTCGTGGCTCATGTGTTGAGATGTTGAATGCGACTCTAGTGTCTGGACTAGGCTCCATAATCTGGGGGTTTAGCTAATCTATGGGGTTACATCAACTCCAGTATATAGAGTATGCTTATCGATATGTTGCTTGCGGGTAGTTGTTGATACTTGTTTACATGTTGGGGCGTGGATCGGTTGTGTTTTCTTTATGGTATATTTTATCAAGAGATATACGATGCTCGAAAAATGATTTCTGATCCTTGTCATGTATTTTGTTCTTGGTTTACTTATGATTTTTACTGGAGAGGTCTCCATGGAAAATCCTTATGTGAACATGCCTTAGCGGTTTTGATTATACTTCAATATTGTTGTATCGTGAGATGCATGCGGCACAACTATTTTCTAATTTATATTTTTCAACCTAGACATTATCTATTATATCGCAATATGTACTTATAAGATGGTTTTCTCTTTTGAGAGGATAATTGTTATGATGGTCTCAAAATGTGCTATTATATGTCAAACATATTTCTTGAGTTTCTCACACAAGACTTATGTTTGACCCGTGGTTTTATTTTTCCCTTATTTCCATGGGTGCTCATTTGAGTAGTCTGAGAAAGCAGGTTTTCGTTGATGTTTATTGAGCTCTTAGAAAGGAGCTGAATGTTTACCTACTGCAGTATTCTTATTTCTGCTGCATTACTTTATGTATATATATGTATCAGCAATTGTAAGGATGGACTATTATAACTGTCCAAGTTGATGATAATACTTAGATTAGTAACTCTGAAATGCTATGTATATTAAAGTAACACTATGTACTATCTTTTGATATTATATGTTATCGTTCTACTGTGAGATTTTGATGTTTTTGTTTTTCTCGTTCTTGTTTATAACGACCCATATTTTTACGGATCGAAAGATTGTAAAACTGTGGTCATTAGGTCGTAATGTTATCAAGTCATTCAGAATTTAGGTCGACTAGAGCTTAAGTCATGTAGAAGTTAGGTCGTGTGGAAGATTAAGTCGTGGAGCGACCTAAAGAAGTTTGCGACTTAAGGGGTAGACGAATTAAGGGGTAGACGACCTAAGGGGTTAGGTCGTGTGATAGTTAGGTCGTCTAGAGGATAAGCAGTGTTGTAGCTTAGGTCGTACAGTAGTTTGGGACGACTTAAGAGAGTGGAGCGACCTATAGAATTGATCGACTTAAGAAGGGTAGACGACCTAAGGAATAGAGCGACTTAAGAAGTTGGCGACTTAAGAGAGTCGGCGACTTAAGGGTTAGCGGCATAGGAGTACCGACCTAGTAGACTGTGTGAGTTAACGACCTAAGAAAGTTAGGTCGTGGACGAGATAAGGCTTAAGTCGTTATAGATAGGTCGTGAGATTCTGTGATGGAATTTGGTCTTAAGTCGTTGGGGCTTGGCTCAGTGTTAGGTCGTTAGACAACCTAAAGGTGTTAAGTCGTTGGTCATTAGGTCGCGTAGATGTTAAGCCGCATTTTTGTTAGGTCGGCATCTCAGTTAGGTCGCGTGTGTGTTAGGTTGGGTGTGTGTTAGGTCGTTGCTTTTGTTAAGTCGTTAGGTCGGCATCTCTGTTAGGTCGTGTACCGTTAAGTCGCTAAGCCGCATATGTTTGTTAAGTCATAGGTCGGTAGGATTTGTTAAGTCGTAGGTCGGTAGGATTTGCTAAGTCGTAGGTCGGGGATAGTTAGGTCGTGGACGACCTAAGGGGGCGGACGACCTAAGGAACTGCCTATATATACGCGGGTTTTTCTTCACTTTTTGGGATCCGGATTTTGAAGCGACGAAGTCCTACCATTTTGAGAGCTCAAGTGCCGCACTTCTTCACTTCTTTTCTCCACTCTAATCTTGTGATTCCTTCCATCCAAATCGAAGATCAAATCGAAGATCCAAGAGCTTAGATTGAAGATCTTTATTCTTCGAAGAGAGATTTCATCGGTTGAAGCGGAATTTTGGTAGATCGGGTTAGATTCCTCGCTGTCTAGATCTGAAGTGTGTTGCTTTTAAAGTGTTTAGGAGATTCGGTGAGTGGTGGTTATCTCTCACACGGATCCAAAGGAGTATATCGAATCAATGGCTTGATTTTGTGTTAAAATAGTGATTTCATGCATTTTCATAAACTTAAGTATAGATCCATTGTTCATGATGATTTGACATCCATTTTACCACATGTTAATCTATGCAAGTTCATTTATCAAGTTGTAGAGATATTTCTCATGTTTCATGCTTGTTAGATTTGGACTCCTTTATTTACAAGATTGCCATTATTGTTATAATTGTTTATTAGATCATGTTTGAATGCTTGATTACTTGGATTAATGATTGATTAGATTGATTGTTATAAATTAGTTGATTAGTTGTTGGATTTAGACAATATGGTCGAAGATGATTCAAAAGCTAAGGGAAAGGCTCTTAGATTGGAAAAGCTGCTCGTGGCATATGTGGCGGCGAATGATGAAGCTCATATAGATAGATTTGATGATGAGGTTGAGATGAGGCTTTGCTATGATGATATGAAGCGAGGCATGATGTGAGATAGCCTTGGTTTAATCCAGACGGGATCATTCCAAGCATGTTGATGACTCGGTGAAATGGTTCGAGTTTGAGGATAATGGTTGGCTCGAGAGGCGCTTGAGAAAGTATGAGAATAGTTGTCGAGGAGGATGACTAGGAGGCTAAGATTTCATCGTTGTTGAAGGTTCTAGCAGGCTCAAAGCAAGAGTACGCTGGGCAGATTCGATAGTCCCAAAAGACTACAGTTGGTGGTCGAGTACTCTGGGCAGATTCGATAGTCCTAGGCACGGGCTGCGACGACGTGCAGAGTTCTGTCTAGAACCGGGGTTACCATTGGCCCTTGACGGACGGCTGAAAGAATGTGCCGGTCATTCAATTAACGGTGGTATCGAAGCAATGATAACAGTGATAGCCAGAGTCATGGATGTTTGGTTGTATCGTCATTCGGTCTCAAGAGCGATATTTTCTGGGTGCTTATCTGATCTTGGTTTAGGCCTTGGGGGTTTGTTCTTGGAAAACATCGACCTTGACTCGAGTGATAATTGCTTTACTTTAAATGTCTGCTTTGCTATGTTTATTTCTGCTTAGTGTGTCTGGGGGCTATCATTGTAGAAAGAGGTGGAGTGGGAGGGTTGGATTCCTATTCCTTTTACCTTTATGCTCTTTTGGTATGTTGTTAGTTAATTTACCACTCACTAAGACTGTTGTCTGACTCAAGGTTTTATGTTCAACTCTTATTACCTTGGGCTGTTCATCCATTTTGGGATGGGCAGACTAGGTACCAGGTGACAGGTGCTGTTCTTAGTTTCCAACGATGCTGATGACGAAGACGAGCTGGAGGCTTGCATATTATTTTCTTACTATATGTACGGGATGTTCCGCTGCTTGTATATTCTCTGAGTGATATGTAGTGAGGCTTGATGTATTGACTATTCAGATGTTTGTATTCAACTATTATGAAGCTTAATTGATGAGATTCTATTTTGTGAAGCTTCACTATATATATTCTCTATTGTATTTTTATCCATGCGCTGTGAGTAATACGATAGATTCTGCTGTTTTAACTTACCTTGGCGATCGTCCATGGCTGCCTGGCACACCTTACAGCGCACTATCTCTATGTTTAGTGCAGGGGTCATGGGCGGTCGTCACATTTGGTATCAGAGCATTGGTTAATCGATTTTACCCAACGCTCGTTGACGTAACTACGTATGAGAGACGTAATTGTATTTTGATGGATGATTACTATATATAATATAGTAGCTTAGAAGGATTTGAACCCCTTATGTAGTTGTTCTCAAGGTGTATTAATCATTTCTTATATAGATATTAAGAATGAGTCGAAGAGGGAGACCAGCTGCTAGGGAAGGCCGTGCTGCTGAGGGGGCTACTGATTATGCTGCTATGTTCGAGGCTATGATGACTTCGATCATGAGAAGGATGCCAGCTCCGGGGCCAGCAGTAGATGTTGGAGTTCAAGTTCAAGCTCCAAGACCGATGGATTTTGCTAAGCTGTGTAAAGACTATACTGCTCTTGGAGGAAAGGTTTTCTTAACCATTGAAGTCCAGAGATGGATAGATGCTTGTAGAAGGGTCTTTGGTGACTTGGGAATCGAGGATGCAATCAAAAGGAAGCTCGCATCAAGACAACTTCAAGGAAGAGCTTCTGATTGGTGGAACTCTATCACCATTGATACTACGGAGGAAGAAATTACTTGGGAGCAATTCCAAGCCAGATTTGAAGCTAAGTTCATTTCTACAGCTTAGAAATCTGTTATGTTCAAGAAGTTTGTGGAGCTCAAGCAAGGTGGAAGACCAGTTCTTGAGTATGTATCTGAGTTTGAAGCTTTGTCCAAATATGCCCGGTCGTATATTGAATCTTCATATCAGAAGAACGAGAAGTTTGTGACAGGCTTGGACAGTTATCTTGGGAGGCAGTTGGTGGATCATTTGGACAATCCATTTGAGAAGCTTGTGGAGAAAGCTCTCAAGCACGAGAATCTGTTTCCTAAAGAAGGATCTGTTGTTGCTGTGACCAAGGAAGAGTCTAAACCACATCAAGGTGGAAACAAGAAGAGGAAGCAGCATCAGTAAAAGGGTAAGGATGGTCAAAAGAAGCCGAAGGGAGAAGTGACCTGCTACAACTGTCAGCAGAAGGGCCATTTCTCCAGAGATTGCAAGAATCCAAAGGTGCCAGTGAAGTGCCACAACTGTGACAAGCCGGGGCATATTAAGAAGAATTGTCCAGAACCGCGGAAGGACAAGCAGATTGTGCAAGCTTATGCTATGGGGGATGTTCCATCATCTTCAAAAGCTCCTACCACTGAAGAGAAAGGAAAGAGTGTGGTGGTTCAAGGTACTCTTTTCATATGTGGTGTTCCAGTTAGAGTGTTATTCGATACTGGGGTGTCGCATTCTTTTGTTTGTAATGAACTTGTAGGCCGGTTGGGTTTAGAACCGGATATCATTGATAGGCCATTGGTTGTGACTAATCCAGTTGGGGGTTCATCTTGTCTGTGTATGTTATGTCGTGGTCTGATTGTATAGAGTCATGATTGCTCTTTTGTTTGTGATTGTTTTGTTCTGAACTTTGCGGGGTTCGGAATTATTTTGGGTATGGACTGGCTTAGGAAGTATGCAGCAAAGGTTGATTGTGAAAGGTTGGAGGTGACAGTCGAGAATGTGGAAGGGCGAAAGGTTGTGATATGATGTAAGCATGAGGAAGGCGTCTTCATGAGCTTCATGTATTTGCTGGTTGTTCCACGGGATGGACTGTCATCGGTGCCAATCGCTAATGGATTTGAGGATGTCTTTGATGAGGTCAAAGGGTTACCGCCGCATAGAGAGATCGAGTTTCGTATTGATTTAGTTGAAGGAGCCAGACCTGTTGTAATGCCTCTTAGGCGGATGGCGCCTAGGGAACAACAAGAGTTGAGGGTGCAAGTTGATGATCTTTTACAGAAAGGATTCATTCTGCGTAGCGTGTCCGAATGGGGTGCACCAGTTGTGTTTGTAACCAAAGCGGATGGATCGTTGAGGTTGTGTGTGGATTATCGTGAGCTGAATAAAGTGACTAAGAAGAACAAGTATCCATTGCCGAGAATAGATGACTTGTTTGATCAGCTTCACGAAGCTAAGGTGTTTTCTCAGATGGATTTGGCAACGAGATTTCACCAGTTAAGAGTGGCAAAGGATAGTGTGCCGAAGACTGCTTTTAGGACACCAACTGGTTTCTTTGAGTGGCTGGTAATGCCATTTGGATTGACCAATGCACCAGCATATTTTGTGGATCTTATGAATAGAGTGTTCAGAGATCAGTTGAACAAGTTCGTATTAGTGTTCGTGGATGATATTTTGATTTATTCTAGAACTGAAGAAGAGCACAAGACGCACTTGCGTATTGTTTTGAAAATCTTACGAAAACATCAGCTGAAGGCTAAGTTTTCGAAGTGTCACTTCTGGAAGAGTGAAGTGAGGTTCTTAGGCCATATTATCTCTGGAAATGGAATAGCGGTTGTGAAAATGTGTATGCTTGTGCACACTAATTATGGATCATGTAATATGGACTAATATATGCGGAATGTTATTTACAATTGCTATACAAGTAAAAATTCAATAAACTAACTATATAGCAATTCACAGATATAGAATAGTAAATGCTATAAACTGTAAAAATCACACCAGGGATTTTTATACTAGTTCGGACCTCCCGTCCTACGTCCAGTCCCAGACTTCTATCTGGATTTTCACAACCAACTACCTCGCTTCACCCAGAGGAACAGGTTTACAACACCCGAACAGCCGAACGGGATTTTGTGCCTCTTACAACACCGAGGACTTCAACAAAAACAAATACAATTGCCGTTGACAACTTGTGCTCTTGATAACACGGATTTGTCACTTGTAGTACACCCTTCCTATAATCTTATCCTCAAAATATGTGAATGATGTTTGTGAAGATTGGAGGAAGTATATTACTTATTGAATCAAAAGATATGAAATAATTTCAATGATTCAATAAGCAATTGAAATGTTTGAGAGCCTTTTAGAATGCAAGAGTATTTAGAAAGTAAGATCAGAAATTAGAGCAAGAATTCTTATTTTGAATCAATGATTTAGACGTGTTTATATAGAGAATAAATGGTTGTAACTCTTTGTGAAGAGTAGCCATTAATAGATATGATCATTGATGAAAGGTAAGAGATGCAACCATTGGAGAAAGAAGTGTCTTTTGGGAAAGGTTGCTCTCTGTTTAAAAACGGTCGACAGGTCAAAAATGGCCGGTAGACAGGATTTCAAATATATAGATGTTATGTGCATGTGTGTACGTTCATTGTGCATTTTACACAGAAACGGTCGACCGCATGGTTTATTACCGGTCGACCGGTCCCTGTAAAATTGCACAATTAATGTGCAATGCCATTCAAACGTATATATATTGATTATATTGAGGTGCATGATTATTTGAGGATAGATTTTAACAAGTTTAACACTATTACAACATCAAATAATCAACCTATAATCTAGAGTACCATATGTAGCTCTTTTGTGCCTCTTTATAGTCATGATGTCTTCGTTTTGTCGATCGCCTTTATTTCTTTGTCAGAAATCAAAACTTCATAAAATCCATGACTCAACATTCTCCCCCTTTTTGATTGATGACAACATATATCTGAAGTTCTGAATCTCCCCCTGAATATGTGATCTCCCCCTGAGATTTTGTCTGTACTTCTTTATATATATAGATATTCTTGCAAATAATTGTTAGCACTTTCTCTCCCTTTGTCATCGACAAAAAGGAGTAATAGATAATCATAGGAAAGTACCAACCAGAATATCCATGCATAGCAAAACATAATCATATCCAAGCAAACCAAAATATCAGACATACCATAAAAACATACGAATAAAAGTAACGACACTATTTATTACAAGTGTCGAATGATGTTTAAAGTACTAAACCAAAATAAGAGATAGAAAACAGAATCTAGGATGAGTCAGATGCTGTCTCCTCTTGATCATCTCCTTCTTCTTCATCGTCTCCCTCATCGTCATCATCATCTTCCTCATCATCGTCCTCCCTAGATGATTCACCACGACCATGTCCACCAGAACCAGCAGACTCCTCAGATGATGACCAGTTGAAAACAGGAGGAGCAGGACGGTTGACTGGGTCCTGACCTTGAGCAGAGGTGGATGCGCTACATGACATAGCATCCCATAATATACCAAAGAATGACTTGATTTTATTGAAGCGTTTATCAATCTTTGTGTCCATGCGCTTGAGTCTTGATTCAAGCAAGAATTAATTACGCGCAATAGTTTCAAGTGATTCTTTTGTGGAGGATTTTGATTTCAACAGTTTGACGTCTTCGGAACGAGGTCGAAAGGATGTAGCTTTTTGTTCTTTTGGACCTCTTTGTTGCCATTGTTCAAATGGCATAATTTGAAGGTAAGGAGGTGGGAGCTTCATGCGCTTGATGGTTACGGAATCAATAACTTTTGGTTTCGAGGTGGTAGAGTCAGGATGCCTTACACCACAAGCTAGAAATATACGCATGATATATTCATTGTAGAAAAAGTGAGGTTGCGTAGAGTTGTTCACCTTGAGAATCTCGTCAAATATCATATGAACCCAATTGATTTGGACACCACCATAAACAACATAGAGGGCTTTGAAGTTCTCTTTGTAGACTGCATCGTAGTTTCCTAGTCTAGGAAACAAAGAATGCATCAAGACGCGGTGTAGTAGTCTGGCGGTGGGTCGTAGTCCAATTGATTTTGTGCCATCACTGTTGTCCTCTATGAATTGATGGCTGGTGCTATTGCGAGTGTAGACTTCACAGAAATTTGATGCAAACTCATTGCCTCGATTTGGTATACCCAGTATAGATGCCATCCTATCATGAGTGATAAAAATTTGTTTGCCACAAACGACAGACCAAATGACTCCTTCTGGATCATCAGGTTTATACTTGTCCAGGTTCATGTTGGCATAGAACAATTTTATCATCAAGTGATTAATTTCCACATTGTTATCTGAAAAATCGATCAATGGAGAAATATTGGAGTCATTCGCTAACCTACGGATTCCATAAGATGTGAAGTCATCAAACTTGATGTAAGAACCCGGATGGAATTTGTAGTTAGTCATTTGATTCCATCTTGTGATAGCTACCGGATCTTCGAGCCATTTCTTAGCGGAGATATTGAGTGATGAAGTTCCAAAGGATGACCCTCTCTTGGGTTTCTTTTGTGGAGGAGCCATTTTCAGAAAATTTGGAGGATTGGAATTTGAAATTGGGAGATTAGGGTTTCTGGGATTTGGGGATAATTGACCGGTTGAAACAAATGAGGAGGACCAAAGTTGATTCAACGTATATAAAAAAATAGAATATACGTATACCGATCGACCGCTATAATATGGTCGGTCGACCGTTTTTAAACAGAGGCTAAACGGTCGACCGTTATTAATATAGGTGGTCGACCGGATTTAATGCCTGATGAAAATCCAGTCTGTTTTTCAATTTTTATGTATATATCGAGCTATATAATTCATATTTCGCTCTTATTATAATATATAAAAATTATTACATGAGTGATTGAATAAAAAACAACGATATAACATATATATATAAATCTAATGAGGAATGGAAGGTCCGTCATTAGAATTTTCTTTATTATCTTCAATACGTTGTTTCCATGGACTCCAATTTCTCTGAGTGCCTTCATTCATGTTATAATTCCGGTCCCAAGTATTAGGACTCCTAGATGATGACGGCATAGACGGCTTTGGTTCATGCACGTCATGCTTGTTTGAACCACAAAAGAATGATGCCATTCTTTCTAAAACAGAGAGACGTGCCGATGTCCGTTGTTGCTCATGTTAAAGCTGGCTTTGCCCATAATGGAGCTGTCTCTGAAGATCTATTTGATGTTTCTGATAGTGGTGAATCTCGTCGATCTGTGCTTTGGTACGGGGAGAACAAAACAGCGCCTTCTTTACTCGTTTCGAGGTTGGTGTACTGCCAGGAGTATGAACACATTGGTGATGACACTTCGGTTTCTGTTTTGGTGTTTCGGGAGAATAATACTCCTCTGGCTCAGAACTTGTAACGGAAATGTGTGATTTTTGAGCACACTCATCACAAATATGTGCCATAGAAAATTATGTATAGAGCCTTATGCTCAAATAGGAGAGATGAATAAAGAGGGAATTTTTGACAAACTTATATAGAAATTCTTTATATATAAGCATGTGGATGAGAGTGAATAAAGGAATTTGACCGTAAAAACAAGCAGAGGCTCATATTCAATCTCAAAAAAATTAAAAATAGCTATAGTTAAAATATAACCAAAAGAAAGAAAGAACTTAATAGTATATCATCAGTTATTACTAGTCAAGTTCTTTTCTAGAAATTAAACCAAGCTCTCTTCGTAATCTAATAAAACTAGATTCGAGCAGAGGCTTTGTAAAAATGTCCGCTAATTGATTATCAGTTTGGACATATTCAAGACATATATTTCCTTTTTCAATATTATCTCTAAGGAAATGATGACGGATATCAATGTGTTTGGTTCTAGAATGATTCACTGGATTCTTAGAAAGATTTATAGCACTTGTGTTATCACAGTATATAATAGAATTTGATAAATGAATATCAAAATCTTGAAGTGTTTGTTGCATATATAGTACTTGAGTACAAGCGAGAGCCGCTGATATATATTCAGCTTCACATGTTGATAGTGAAACACAATTCTGTTTCTTACTAAACCAAGAGACAAGTGATTTTCCAATAAAATGGCACGTACCACTTGTACTCTTTCTATCTGTTCGAGAACCTCCAAAATCAGCATCACAATATGATACTAATTCGAATGGACATTCTGTTGGATAAAAAAGACCGAAATCTTTTGTATTATTAAGATAACGAATTGTATGTTTCACTACTCGTAAATGCGATTCCTTTGGATTTGCTTGAAAACGAGCACATAGACAAACACTCA
Source organism: Allium fistulosum (assembly GCA_030737815.1). Classification (NCBI taxonomy): domain Eukaryota; kingdom Viridiplantae; phylum Streptophyta; class Magnoliopsida; order Asparagales; family Amaryllidaceae; genus Allium; species Allium fistulosum. The sequence goes on along the minus strand of CM060906.1, from coordinate 152,278,162 downwards.
TTATTATATCTGGACGACTAGCTGTAAGATAAAGAAGAGAACCAATCATGCTTCGATATAATTTCTGGTCAACACTCTTACCATTTTCATCTTTTTCAAGATGTGTAGTTGTACTCATAGGAGTTGGTTTACCAGATGTATTTTCTAATCCGAAGCGCTTGATAAGATTTCCGTAGTATTTTTCTTGATTGATAAAAATACCGTTCGAAAGTTGTTTGATTTGAAGTCCAAGAAAATATGATAGTTCTCCCATATGAGACATTTCGAATTCTTTGGTCATAATATTTGCAAATTCTTTGCAGAGTTTATCGTTTGTTGAACCAAAGATGATGTCGTCTACATATATCTGGATAACTAGAATATCTTTTCGAGAATGTTTGATAAATAAAGTTTGATCGACTTTGCCTATTTGAAATCCTGAGTTAATGAGATAGCTACGTAGTCGTTCATACCAAGCACGCGGTGCTTGTTTCAAGCCATATAGAGCTTTCTTAAGTTTGAATACATGGTCAGGATATTTTTCATGTACGAACAAAGGAGTTGTTCGACATATACTTTCTCTTTGATAAATCCATTGAGAAATGCACTCTTGACATCCATCTGATACAGTTTGAAATCATGGTGACACGCAAAAGATAATAGGATTCTAATAGCTTCTAGTCGAGCAACTGGTGCAAAAGTTTCTTCATAATCGATACCTTCTTCCTGATTATACCCTTGCGCTACTAATCTTGCTTTATTTCTGGTGATATTTCCTTGTTCATCAGCCTTATTTTTATAGACCCATTTAGTACCAATCACTGACTGATCAGTTGGTCTTGGAACAAGTTCCCAGACGTCATTGCGCTCGAACTGATTTAGTTCTTCTTGCATGGCAATGATCCAATATTCGTCGGTAGCTGCTTCTTTAGGATTCTTAGGTTCGATATTTGATAGAAACGCAACATGACCCATTTGATGTAATTGACTCCTAGTTCTTACTTGTGAGTCGACCTCGCCAATTACATTTTGAACCGGATGGTGTCTCAATAATCTTGGAGGGGAACGTATCTCGCAAACTGGTTGTTGTTGGGAAATATTTTCAACAATATTTTCAGAGTCAGAGTCAAAATTTGTGATGATAGGAGTGTCAGTAAATATAGTTTCGTCATCATCTGGTTTTGATTGAGAAGCCTGAAAGAATTCATCGAAAGTAATATGAAGAGATTCTTCAATAGTTTTGGTTCGTTTATTGAAAATACGATACGCCTTGCTTCTTTCCGAATAACCGACAAATATACCTTCATCAGCTTTCGGATCAAACTTTCCGAGATGGTCTTTCGTATTTAAAATGAAACATTTTGAACCAAATACTTTGAAATAAGATATATTTGGCTTTCTTTCGTTAAATAATTCGTAAGACGTGTTCTTGGTGAGTGGTCGAATGGACACACGATTCAAAACATAACACGCAGTAGCGACGGCTTCTGCCCAGAAATGTTTTGGTAAAGTGGATCCATTTAATAACGTTCTTGCACATTCTTGTAATGTTCGATTTTTCCGTTCTACAACTCCGTTTTGTTTAGGAGTTCTAGGAAACGAAAAATTGTTGTTAATACCTTTCTTTGTACAAAAATGTTCAAATTTGTTATTTTCGAATTCACCACCATGATCACTCCTTATGTTTTTAACTTTTAGCCCTTTCGATTTTTGAATTCTTTTGACGAAAGATTTGAAATGTTCAAAAGTGTCACTCTTGTTTTTCAGGAAAATAGTCCATGTAAAATGAGAATAGTCATCAACTATTACATATACATATCAATTATGGTTTATCGACTGAACCTGTGTTGGTCCGAATAAATCCATATGTAGTAGTTCAAGTGGTTGTAATGTTGATATGACTTTCTTAGACTTGAATGATGATTTGGTCAATTTTTTTAACTGACAGGCATCACAAAGACTATTGATTTTATAACTAATTTTGGGTAGTCCTCTAACTAGATCATATTTAGCCAATTTGTCAATTGTTTTGAGATTTATGTGACAAAAGCGTTTGTGCCATAACCAGGGATCATTGTCTTTGGCTATAAGACACATATCTGAATTATGAGAAATATTCATATTCAGAATATATATGTTCTTATCATGATAACCCTCAAAAACAAGGTTCTTATCTCTATCTAATATGCTACACTTATTATCAGAAAAGGACATACTAAATCCCTTATCACATAACTGACTAATACTCAACAAATTGTGTTTCAAGTTCTTAACTAGCATGACATTTGTAATAAGAGGTAAGTTAGATGTACCACAATTGCTCACATCGCCTTTGCCGATGATATAGCCTTTTGAATTATCTCCAAAAGTGACGGAGCCACCATCTGAGTATGTAATATTTGTTAATAAGCTCTTGTCTCCAGTCATATGCTTCGAGCAACCACTGTCCAATATCCACTTTCCTTTTTTCTTAAGTGGGACCTGCAAAAAATATAATTAAGATATTTATATTTGTATGACATAAAACAATATAAAGATATTTATAACTTGAATCCTTACAGCCTACATATTATATTTTAAAATAATATATAACTGTAGTCAAAGATATTTATATTTGTATGACATAAAACAATATAAAGAACATATATTTTTATAAAATTATATACAACTTACTATATACATATACAAATAGATAAATATATATGTACCGCTAACAGCACACAATATATTTGTTTGAAATAGTGTATACGGCTCGTACATGCATATATTTTTATATATAATTTTATATAAACTAACTCTAACTATTAACTTATATAAACATACCTATACAGCTAACGCACCTAGTCTAATATATAGATAAGTATGATACTTTAAAATATACAAACTGTATAAACCTTTTATGACATGCGTACAAGCTAACCAACTATAAAAACATGTGAAATTTTATAGTGCTAACCTTTATAAAAGAATGACGGAGGTGGCAGGTGCTCGGGGGTAGATGGAGCGATGGTTTAGGCTGGGCTGCCGATGGGATGAGGGTGGTGGGGTCGGTGGTGGTTGCCTCGGGTGTAAGCAGGTCAGCAGGGGACTGGGAAGAGGCGGAGTTGGTCTAGGCGTGGGCGGGCTTGGCTGAAGCCTAGGGTGGTGGGCTGTCGAGTCAGGGTATATGGTGCAAGCTAGGGTGCTTGAGTTTGTGGGTGATGGCGAAGGAGTGGGTTGTCGGTGGGTCGCTGGTGCTCGGTGGTGGCTTTGGGCTGCTATGGGCGGGAGAAAGGTGATGGTCGGCTCGTGTGCGTGGGGCTGCTTGGAGTCTGTGGTAGTGGAGGAGACGGTGAGAAATAATGGTGGAGAGAGATGGCTTCAATGGTGGGCTGTAAGCTTTCGAGGAAGGCAATGGAGTAGGAAAATGAGAGGCGGAGGGAATATGAAATGAAGATGAAGTTTAGCATTGAGAAAGAAGTAGGGCTACGTATACATCAAAATGAATGAAACGAAACAACTTTAATGAAATGTTCAAACTTGAGAATACCAAAAATTAGATATATCTCCTAGGGAAACAAAAGGCCACGCACGAATTTGTAGACTCATTTAAGCCAGCGTCCATTGAGTTATACACGGAAAATTTGAATGGACACGAATATAAACAAAAAGGTACGAAACCGGTATCGACACGGTTGTCGTTTTCACGGATTTCGCAGCGAACCGGACTTCAAATCGTAGAAATAAATATACTGCGAATATCAGCACGACGAGACGGTCAAAGCGGTATACAGATATCAGTGGTATGATTGAATTATAAAAATTCGAATTTTTCTACTGGCGGAAAATGCAAGAAAAACGCTGAAAAATAAGATCGACGGAGCCAGAGATGTCCGAATTTGGAAAAACGACAAACTGACATCTTGCTCAGAAGATGGTTTAGAATTTTTCTATGTAAAAATATTTAGGTTCCGAAAACATTTTATTTTCATTGCTTATTAACTGATTAAATTGAAGTAAATTTACGCGCGAAATAAATTTTAATATTTTCGGACGAAAATTTACCAGTTGCTATGTTTAATTAGACGTATTCCAAATATCAAATTTATATTTCAAAATTTTATCGTTAAAATTTTACAAAATTTCAACTAATTACGTTATTAAAACAGTTGAAATTTACGGGTCGTTACAGCTTGTATATTCTCTGAGTGATATGTAGTGAGGCTTGATGTATTGACTATTCAGTTGTTTGTATTCAACTATTATGAAGCTTAATTGATGAGATTCTATTTTGTGAAGCTTCACTATATATATTCTCTATTGTATTTTTATCCATGTGCTGTGAGTAATACGATAGATTCTGCTATTTTAACTTACCTTGGCGATCGTCCATGGCTGCCTGGCACAGCTTACAGCACACTATCTCTATGTTTAGTGCAGGGGCCATGGGCGGTCGTCACATTGTTTGTTTTCTTTTCTTCTTTTTCTTTACCCTAACATTCGGTAACAACCTGGAATTTTAAATGCTTTATATTTAAATAACAGAATTACTTATATAGTATAACACTCATTTTAAATTAATTTAAATAATAAGCATGAGTTGAATTGAAATGCATTCTTTCGCTATATTTATAAATATTTATAACACTATATAGAACAATACTGATTAAATTATAACTAAGAAAATGTTTATTCATTATTTAATTTTCAATTTTTATAGTTACACAATTAGCATATTTTGTGAATTTATGTTTCCTAAGTTATAATTTTGAATTTGAATATTCATGTATTTGAAACTCAAATTGATTCTTCTTTTGTGACTTTTTTTGGAAAATTTGAAGTTTAATAGTTTTTATTGAACTGGAATTTCGGCTTGGCTTTGTTTGGGTCCATACTGAAACCAAAATGGAACAATCGAAATCTTGGTGTTTTGGTCGAAACCTCATATCTTGCCTATAACCCACATGGTACTGTTTTTTGCCAAAAATGTATGCAAAGCTAGGCTCGAACTTGGGTCTATTACCAGACCAGACGCCCCTTTTCCATTACACCACACCTGCGGACACAGGCGAAAAATAATTTTTATGTGTGTAGAAAATTTCAAATCTAGATGTTATGTATAAAGCAAGGTTCGTGATGACACTTATTGTCACAAAAATCAAACAAACATTCCGGGTATAAAGTAAGAATTCATTAAAATTTACCAAATAAATTAAATATAAAAATAAAACTATATGTAAATCAAATCTCAAAAACAATAAATAAGACCAGATACATAAAATGAGATTTAATACCTAAAGTACAATATTACAATTCGACTCAACAAAATTTACCTATTGTTCAATCTTGATCCAGAGAAGTGTAAAATTTGCATCATCTTATGAGGATTTGTCTATACTAATAATCTGTAACACTAAGTTCAAGTATTTATATTAATGGTGATCTAAAATCAATCTTCATTTGGTCAAAATTTCCACACAACATATCGATATAAAGCATTTATATGTACATAATTTCCATCCTTTTAAAATAGTCTGGAAAAACTAGCAATGGTTGCATAGAAAAGCAAATAATATAAAAATGAAAATTAATCTAAGCAGGGCCAAAAATAAAAAGGCTGTAGATATCATAAACGACTAAAACTGTGTCAAAGGAGGTCGATGAAAATCAGTATACTTAGTTTAGAACCATTTATGTAAGGGGTTTTCTTTTAAAGAAAACCGAACAGTGTTATCTCTACATAAGAGATCATTTAAAGAATATGAAATAAAAATCCAAATTATTCGATGGTAGCAAAAATAATGATCTACTTTAAATTTAAGCCATTAAGGGACCTTCAATGAAAATCAAAATTAGTGAATCAAAATTAACTCTGCCAAATATTAAAAAAATCATTAACACCAAAGAAAAACTTAAACTTGTACAAATCGAATCCCAAACTTGCTGAAACATAAAAGAAAGATTAAACTTTTTTATATTTCTAAACCAAACCAGTTTAATTACTACAGTTAACCACTATTTGTCATCTTTAAGTTATTATACATCGCATAGATTTCTTCGAAAAATATATTACGTTTTTCAAAATCGTATCTAAGAAAATGTTAGTTAATAATGAGTAAATGGACTATTAACTTATACTAATGTTTATTCACACATCATTTAATTCAATATGCATTGGAATGTATGTGTAAATATGTTCATGCATATATATGTATGTGTGTATGTCTATATATACACACACATGTATGTGTATATATATGCATGTGCGTATGTATACCTATATATACATAATTAGGTAGTTAAGGAATTGCATGTAACTAATAATTCTTTATGTGAAAGTCATAAGATGATAAAGTAACACTATACCACTTCATGTTGTGATATAGTTAATCAAGTAGCAATCAAATTGCCTTTCAGTTATACAACCATAACCAATGAAATATGATAATAAAATTTCGACCTTGTTAAAGAGTTTCGGCATTAATCACATATGCATAATGAAGTTTTAAAAAGGCACAAATAGCAGAAAGAAGAACAGTTTATACAAAAGCACAATTCTTTTGTTTTTCACTCAATCTCCATATAACTAAACAAATATACTTTTTGATTACCTATACCTTAGAAAAAGTAAAATATCCATTTTTTAGACAATGTCAAATATTTTGCTATGACATTTGTTTAGTTGTTAAATGTTAATGAATTGTAAAGTAAGAGACATATATAAATGACTGAATTACGTAAAAACAAACTTTTAAATAATGCTTCTTTTTACTTAACTAAAGATACCTTTAGTTTCAAATATCCTTTACTATCATATTTATTTAAAACTCAATAACACTCTTTTCTAATATTAATAGTGAATGGATTTAGAATTGTAGTTACTTTCTCCTATATTGCCTTCTAGTTGTAAACCCATTCAGATATAAAGTTAAAAGGGTTAAATAACCTCCAAATTTATGATGAAAACAAAAACAAAACCAGAAAAATAATAAAAAAAATAATCCATTAACTTCGTCCAGGTCACTATTGCTAGCATCGTATATCTAGCTCATACTGAAGTTCAAAAGATGTCAGTACATGTACTAAATACATCATTATAGCACATCAATATAATGGTCATCAATAATTCCGAATACAATGAAAAAAATTTCAACCATATTAGCTAAAAATAAGAAGTTAATAATATAATTAAAGAAATGTCGGATTGTGTAATTAAGTGGCATTTGAAGAAAAGATCAAGGATTGAGAAAATGGGGTACCGTCTAAATTCAGCCTTGATTTCCCTAAATTAATCGACGCTTAATATTATTTGATGGAATCTGAATTTGAACCATCTTTAAGAATCCAAAAAAACAAATCAAAAAATAAACTATGACGCGGAAGAACCGCACTAATCTTGAAACCTTTTAAATCACGTTGAAGTAGATCTACGAACATGAACAAAAATTGACCGCGGTAAATGTAGAAATTTAGTTTTAATTTGGGGTAATTTTTCATTTTGGGAAGTTGAATATGGAGCAATCAGGTAATGGTGGATGATTATGCCAAAAGATAAAACCATAGAGAGGAAAATAAATTAAAAACTAAAATCTTGTAGGTTACTAAGGCCGAAACCCACTTATCTGCTATTAACAAGAAATCTTGTTAACAACTCAAAGCAAAACTTAAAGAATGACCAACCTCTTCGAAACCCTTTTCGAATGAGTCGATAAGGACTGCATGTTTTTGAAAGGTGCTCCTTCGAAGATGTTAATTATTGACATGAAATCAAGTCAACACTTCGAAGCAAAGTTTAAGAAAGAAACAGTTCATTCAAAATCCTTTTTGAATGAGTCAAAAGGGTCATTACACCTTTAAAAGAGGAACCCTTTCGAAAACTTAGATTCTACTTTCATAGTAAAGATTCCTTCGAAAGGGGTTATATGTTTCGGAGTATCCAAGTGCCTTTCGAAGCAGTCCTCCAACAAATATAACTTTAACAATCATAAAGTGAGTCCCTTCGAAACCACTTTTGAATGAGTTAAGAGGGTCTTTATTCTCTTGAAGGAGTTCAAAGTACAACCTATATAACAAATAAGATGTAAACTCAATATGAAATGGAATCTCATTTTGGATAAATGATACAAGTTTAATTGACTTGTCAATATTGGATTATCATCATCACACCAATTTAATATTTCATAGCATTAAACATGACGATAATATGGTTCGAAATCAAAATATCTAAGTAGACTCCATAGCATTGCATAAGTCAAATAGGGGTTAGAAAAATAATGATCTTCCTTATATTCAAAATCGATATTAGATCCATGCATCCACTCCTTTTTATTTATCTAAATTGGATTAGAAGTAAGTGAATTTTCCCAAAATTGATCTTGGGTTACAAGAATTTGATGTTGCTAAGAAGTAAGAAGGAAATTCAAGAATTCATAATTCCCTCCCCAAACTTGGTCCCCTAGGGTCGTATAGATGCGGATTGACCCCCTTTCGCATCCATCCTTTCGAAGAGGTCGAAAGGTCTTCCTCTCAACCTTTCGCACCAATCCTTTCGAAGTGGTAGAAAGGTCTTTCTCCTAGCTTTTTGCATCCATCCTTTTGCCTTCGCCCTTCCACTTCCATAGCTTCAAAGGTAGATATCTAGGTCTCTTATTATGCTTGAATTAGCCCTTTCGCCTCCATCAAATGTGCACTAACAATGGATATTGTTCCATCATTTCCCAATATTGCTTTCATGTACTTCTAGAACCTTTCGACATCTTCGAAAAATATGCCTCTTTTAGTTGCGAAAGGGTCAAAGTTCCCTATCGCATTGTTTAGATGTAAGTGGATGCACTCCCAACTCCTTCTTTTCCTTCGTAACCTCTTCTTGGTTGCTTTGGTCTGGTGCTAAGCATGATGAGTGATTATTTGAGTGGGCAAGGAAGTACTTTCAGTTGGTTTCGAAAGGACAAGTAGGTGACAAAAGGATCATTGCAAAAGGCCACTTGGTCTCATGTGAAGTTTTGTTTATGCTTGCGGAAGGGCCTAACCATTACGTAAGGCTTATCTTTGCTTTTGGTAAAATTTCCCTATGTGGAAGATTAACAGTGGCGAAACCAACTACTTCGAAGGGTTTGGTTCTTGTGCACAAGCCTATTATTCGATACCTTCGAAAGGTGCTTCGAACTTATACAAGACTCTTTCATAAATGCGGAATCAAGCGCGTCAAAAGGATTAACTTAGTTCGAAGGGTAGCTTTTCCTCCTTTTCGACTCCTTTGAAAGATCTTGTTTCACTCAATACTTATAGGAGCATCAGGTGCTTGCAGCACCAATCTACCTCTTCGAAGGCTTCTTCAATGCCTTTGAAAGACTGGTTTTGAATCATAGCGAAACCCTTCTTTTCAATTCTTGCGAAACTTCTTCTACACTTTTGGACCTTGCCATCTTGGCGTGGACAATGGCTTTTGACCATTTAAGGTAGTTTCCAAATTTAAGAAGAATTTTACTCCCAACCATATAGACTTTTCTTAAGAAAGAGGTGCTTTATTCGTTCATTGTGAGAAAATATGGTTGCAAGTGTTCCGCATTCCATGTTCTAGGAACCATATTGCCATCTGGTCGACATAATTTGTAAGCTCCAAGAGGAATTACTTTGCATATGATAAGGGGACCACCCAGTTTGGTCCTAGTGGTCCATCCGTAGGATTTCTTGTGTTTGCAATCACCCTTCAGAGTACTAACTCTCTTGAAATGATCTTGTCTTTACTTTCTAGTTGTAGTATTTTGAGATTCTCCTTTGATACTCTACAGTCTGAATAGCTGCTTCATCTCTTAGCTCATGTATTAAATCCAATGATTCTTTCTTCAGTTCATGGTTTGGGTCGAATGCATATGCGATTCTTCGATGTGAGGGTTCCTCAATTTGAACTGGCAACGTTGCTTTACACCCATATGTTAAAGAGTAAGGTGTATGACCCGTTGCAGTTCTAGTAGATGTACGATAGGCCTAGATTATAAGCGACAATTCTTCTACCCAATTTCCTTTGGCTTTATTCAATCGATTTTTCAGGATAGTCTTAATAGTCTTGTTTGCCACCTCAACGGCTCCATTAGCCATGGGATGTGCTATGGAAGAAAAGCTTTTGATAATCCCGTTCTTATGGAAAAATTGAGAAAACTCTTTACTTTCAAAGTATGTTCCATTGTTAGATATAATCTTGTAAGGGATCCCGAATCTAGTAATGATGTTTTTAATGACAAATCTAAGCACCTTCCTAGAAGTGATTTTAGGGAGTAGCTCCGCTTCTACCCACTTAGTAAAGTAATCAATGGCCACTACGGCATATTTCGCTCCTCCTTTAGAAATTGACAATGGTTTGATTAAGTCGATTCCCCATACATCGAAGGGCCACGGAGTAGAGATCGGAGTTAATAGGCTTGGTGGTAAACGAGGAATCTTTGAGTATTTATGGCATCTTTCACATTTCTTCACATACCCTATAGCATGACCTGCCATTTGAGGCTAATAGAAACCTTATCTCATTATTTTCTTAGCAAACTTTATCCCATTAGGATGGTCTCCATAAAATCCTTCATGCGTTCCACCATTAATTTCATCCCATCCTCCAAACTCACACATTTTAAGTAAGGAAGAGCATATCCTTTCTTATAAAGAATTCCATTCATCATTGTGAAATTCGGAGCCTATCATCTGATCTTCCTAGCTTCCATTTTGTCAGATGGTAATATCTCATTAGTAAGATATTCTACAATAGGTGTCATCCAAGTGTTACCGTAACAATTGCCTACCTTTGGATGATTAGGCTTCTCATATGGAATTTTCTCATTAATTTCTCTTTCTTTTCTTTCTTGCATCCTTGCTTGGGATCTAGATAAAACCAGTAGTTCCTTCCCTGGTTCAGGCATTTCCACTTCGATATAGGGATTTGCTTGATACCCTACTGGTACGATATAGGTTTTTGGAGCTCCTCTTGAGCTAGCCAATTTTGCTAATGAATTCGCTTGAGAGTTATCTTCCCTTGGAACTTGATGTACAGAAAAATCTTCAATTAAGACAAGCATTTTTAACCTTCTTAACATATAGGGCTAGTTTGGTACCTTTAGTCTGATATATCTATTTTATTTGATTCACCATTAATTGAGAGTCGCTAAATGTTTGGATTTGTGGGATTTTAAGTTGCAAGGCCAGAGTCAATATTGCCACCATCGATTCATATTCAGCTAAGTTATTTGTTGCAGCAAACCCTAGCTTCATTACATAGTATAAGCGATGCCCATAGGGTGTGATTATGACGTATCCTGCTCCAGCTCCCTGCTCATTTGATGCCCCATGCACAAATAGTTGCCATATGGGTTTTTGATCTTTCTCTTTCTCTGATTGTTCCTTAATGAGGCTTGTACATTCATTGACAAAGTCTACTAACGCCTGCCCTTTAATTGCTTTTTATGGATGAAATTCGATATCAGATTGGCTAAGTTCAATTCCTCATTTTACTATCTTCCCTGAAGTCTCGGGTTTACTGAAAACTTGTTTGAGCGGAAAGTTGGTCAATACTCTAATTGAGTACGCTTGAAAGTACGCTATGAGTTTCTGTGCTATCAGTATCAAACAGTAAGCTAACTTTTCTTTGACTGGATATCGAACCTCAGCAACCTTCAATCATCTGCTTACATAATAAATGGGAAGTTGAGTTTCATTCTCCTCTCTAACCAGCACTGAACTAACCGCGTGTTCTAAAATCGCCATATACAAATATAGGCTTTCTCCATCCATGGGGCTGGATAATATAAGCAGACTTTCTAAATGATTTTTTAATTCTTGGAAAGCTTTCTTACAATCTTCTCCCCATTCAAAATTCTTTGTCTTCTTAATCACATAGAAGAAGGGGATGCATTTATCGGGTGCCTTGGAGATGAATCTGCTTAAGGCTACAATACTTTCATTCAAGCTCATTACATCTATGCTAGTTTTGGGTTCTGCCATGTTTTTGATAGCTTGATCTGATCAGGACTAGCTTTGATTGCTTGTGCGCTAATGATGTAACCTAAGAATTTTCTGGAATGAACTCCAAATAACATTTTTGAGGATTCAGTCTCATTTGATACCTTCGTAATACTTTGAACATTTCTTCAAGATCCTTAAGGTGATTCTCGGCTTCATGAGACGCATGTCGTCCACATAAACTTCCATATTTCGTCTGATCCGTTCCTTGAACATTCTGTTGACTAATCTCTGATAAGTAGCTCCCGCATTTTTCAGCCCAAAAGGCATTGCTTTATAACATAAAGTTCCCTAGTCGGTAATGAAGCTTGTATGCTCTTCATCCAGTTTGAACATGTGTATTTGGCTATATCCTAAATAAGCATCTATGAGGGACAACAGCTTATGACAACTAGTTGCATCAACTAACCGATCTATTTTGGGTAACGGATAACAGTCTTTCGAGCATGCTTTGTTCAGATCCGTGTAATTGACACATGTTCTCCATTTTCCATTTGCCTTTACCAACACTGGATTTGCTAGCCATTTTGGATAACAAACTTCTCAAATGAATCCGTTTTCAAGCAGCCTTTTAACCTCTTCTTTCAGAGCGTCAGATCGAAAATTATCAAATTGCCTCTTCTTTTGTCGAACGGCGGTCACATTTGGATCAATATTTAATGAATGGCACATAACTGATGGATCGATCCTGATCATATCTGAATGAGTCCACACAAATACATCTTTGTTAGCTTTGTGGAATTGAATTAAATCCGCTTTCAAGTTGTCCTTCAGTTCCTTTCCCACTCTAACGATCTTGACCGAATCAGCTAGATCCATACATATCTCCTTGAGATCCTCTGTAGGCTTTATTCTCTCTGTTTCCCTTTGGCAATCTAATTCTGTAATGATCTCGCTTTCCTCTATTGAGTTGTCATTAGTCCTCTTCCTTTTGCTCCTAGATGAGATGTACCTTCCAAAATGTGTGTATTTATTTTATTAGATTTCATTTTTGCTTCAAATGTTGGATGTAAAAATCCATCATCTAAAGGCTAAAAAATAGTAGAGGAATCATAATAAGAAGAGTACTCCCTTTTACATTGATCAAGATTGGAAAAATACATTTCGCGGGAGCTAAATTGTTCTCCCCGAATGGTACCCCAACCACTTTTAGTTAAGAATTTCACCACCAGATACTTTGGTGTGACGAATGCATCCATGTGAAAACCCGAAATTTTGGGATATGAATGGGAATATTTAATTGATTTTAAATATTCAAAGGGGTAATTTTGACTTGACTTTCAAATATAACCAATTATTGGATAATTAAATTATTTAATTTAATAATTGGAGGTTGGGTAAAATATGGAATCTGGAGTTTCAAGCTTGTTAAAAATAATTTGAAGTCTTGTAAAATTTATATTAATAATACTAAAGGTAATTGAAGTTTTAAAATGTAATTTGAAAATGGTTTGCTCAGTTTTAAAAATATATCGTTTAAATCGATATTTAAAAATAGCCTTTCAGGGCACAGTCTCAGAATTTGACGAAACTAGTTCCATTAGATCCGTAATATTATATTATTATCAGATTTAAAATTTCGAAGCATTTGGGGTTGTCGTGTGATCGTACGGTAGATAAACGCGCTGAAATCTATATCGAAAATTCAATATAATAACTGGATTCAAAAAGCTATCTTCTCCATACGATCGAATTAGGACTCGAAACCTTTTCCATTGCGTTCGGAATAGGGGTATAACCTTGTTAACGCCTAGCGGCACGCCTCGATTGGAGATCGAGATTTTGAGTTGCATTTATCGGAACGATTTAATTTGAATTTAAATTTTAAATATAATCTTATTGCATTTGATAATGAGGCAAGGTTTTCAACACGTATAGAGATTCTCACCACGTGTCATTCCTGATTCATACGTGTCTTCGTTAACTTTAAAAAAAACTCGTATCAATTCATTTGAGAGTAAAGAAAAATAATATCGTTCAAACAATTGGAAATAAAATAAATGGCCGAGTGTTTTCCTCCTCTCTTCCCCTTTATTTGCTTCGTCCCTTCCCAACATCGAATCATCTCGTTTCTAAAAAAAGGGAGGCCGCGTATGATTTCGAAGGCGAGAGCATCGAGAGTTTTTCATTCGAAATAAAATTTATGGCAACCTAGCTAAGAACGAAGTCGAATTCGATTTGGCTGTCGAGCTCAGCAAGAAGAGGGAGTTCGATCTATCAAGGGGTGTTCGCGAGCGACGTCACGATGGTGAGGAGGATTGTCGAAGCTGAGATTGTGATGGCAAGGCGGCGATGTGGAGGAGTTCGATTAGGGTTCGTGCGAGTCGTGAGTTCGAGGAAAGGAGTGGTCGAGGTCGCGACGGTGAGGGCTGCGTTGCATTCGAGGGTTCAAGCAGTCCTGAAGGGCGCGTGTGGTCGCGCTCGAGCTCGCGAGGAAGCTCGATTTGCCAAAGTCAAGGCCGAGAGTTGGGGGAAAGGAGGGGTTCGAACAACAGGTATAATTTATTTACTCTAATTAATATGTGTATATTTATATGAATATACAGAAAAATAAATAAATAATAATTTACAGTAGGGTATTTTCTTTTATTTAAAATTTTATATATGTGTATATATGCATATTACAAAGAAAATATACATAACTGTTTATTTATTTTGGGAATATATACATATAACAATTTTATACATATACATATACATTGATGTGTCGAGGTTGGGTAGCAAGGTATATATATATATATATATAAGCTTTGAAAAAAAAATGTATGTTGGTGATTAACTTGTTTACTAACGTATTTAAATTATTTTAGTTACTAAAGATTATTTAAAAGGAAAATTAGTTTAAAATCAAATTATTGGTTTAAAACCAAATGATTAGTTTAAATTAAATTATTGGTCAATTTAATTTATTTATTGGTAAATTATTGATAGATTATCTCAAATGTTAATAAATCATATAAATGTTTGTACAAGGTATAAAATTCATGAAGAAAACAAGACGAGATGGATCGGATTTGCAAAATAAAATTCAAAGGTGAGTTAATCTCACTCATCTGGGTTTAATTTAAATTTAATAGTTAAATTTAAATATTTGGTTGAATAGTTGAATCGTTGGGATGTGATAATATATATAGTAGTGTGTATATATATATATTGGAATGATTGATTTCCCGGATTATATAGCGGATGAGACCCTATTACGCCGCATAATAGCAGATAGTATTTTATAAATCCCATATACCGCGATATTCCACCTCGAAGTGGAATTGGTATTGTGCTAACATCTGTGGATGCAGGGAAACAGGTTGGAGCGATCCAACTGGATTCCTCAAATACTTAGTTTAGTTTAAATATTCTATGATATGATTATTTGATATCCTATGATGAATTATATTGATAATTGGAGTATTGGATGTTATGGTTTGATTGAATTTATTTAGGTATAATGAGTTACAAAAATATATAAATTGGATTTTTGGGGATAGGAAATAAAATGGGAGAATTTGTCAGTAAAATAATTATAGAGAATTTGAATAAATTTAAGAATGAATTGGGAAAGAATAAAAGTGATTTTAAAATTTTAGTTGATAAATTCCGAGTATGGAGAAGGGAATTTTGAATAAACATAGAAGTAATGAATTTTAAAACTTAACTGATATTATTTAAAGGAATAAGGAATTCATTGTAATCCAAGGTTTAAATTTACTAGGAAAGATAAGGAAGGAATTTGGAAAAGTATGAAATTGATATTTTCAGTAAACAAGATTTTAAATCAAAATGGAGAAGTAAAATATGAAGTTAATGGGTTTTGAAATGAATTTGAGTGAGTAAAGGAATTTATTTCAAAATGGAACAAAATCTGAAAATCAATTTGTAAATTGATTTAGTATTTGAAACCGCGTCTTGAAAGGAAGGTGGAACTGTGGAATTTATAAACTGGGTTTATAAAAGTGAAGTAATTTATCAGTGGATATTTGGAAGAATAAATTCACGGTGGGAATTTACTAAAGGAATGGGTAATTTTGGTTAAAAATAAATAGTGATTTATTTTTAAAAGATGTGAAAGAGAAGCGTATTTCCCTGGATAGCCAAGTACGTTTTCAAAGCAAATTTTAAAATATAAGTTAAAATTCTTAATGTTGTTTTAAAAAGCATGTTTTAGAAAATTTATTATTAAATGTTTAGATTTTAAAGTAAGTATTTCTCAAATTTTATTATAGTAGTAATTATTTAAAGGTAACTGGAAATTTTATTTTAAAGGAATAAAAATTTAGTTTTATATTATATAAAGTAGCTTCATTTTAAATATTCTTAAAGTATATATTTTTTTGAATAAGTATTAAAGTAGTTTTTAACTTAAATGTCTTAAAGGATATTTTATAATAAAGAGTTTTAAATTATTTTAAAAATCTAAAGTTTTTGTACTTGATGTTTCCGGTGGTAATAAATATTTGGGAATTTATTCCATAAAAGGAGTGTGGTTTGAAAACTGTTTTCAAAAAGGGGTTGAAAATGGAAATATATCTTGTGAAGATATTTTGAGGTTAATAAATAATTTGGAAAATTATGTATTGTTTGATGGATGTTTGTGAATGTTAATTGATAGTTAAATAACCGACTATCAATATTGGCCAATGCGCCGATCGTTTCGAAGAGACCGGGATCGGGATTTATTTTTCGAAAACCACTTCGATTCGGTTTATACGTTTTCGTGGGAAAACGAGTTTGGAGTCGAAGATGGAGCAGTGAAGTGCAAGGGCTAGTCGCTACTAATCCTGAGGATGATTCAAAAATGGATGTAGTAGGAGTAGTGCCTTCGGTTCTGTTCGAACCCGGGACGGACTTGTATGGATGAATGCTTTCGGAACATCGTTAGGTGGACAATGGGCATTCTAAGTGAAACGTTCTAAAAAGGTAATGCTTAGTCCCTAGCCTCATCAACCGGGAATGACTGAAAATCAGGGGTTATGCAGCAAGGCTATGTGGGTAGCACCCATTAGGGTGTGGTCATCCCTGTCTAGATGTCCCTTTTTATTTCGGCTTAGTGGGCGGTTGTTGATCCCAACCGTGGAGTGATCTTACTCGGAATTATCCAGTAAGGGGTAGTTCCGGTCTAGTGTGGCAGGGGATCGGGCATGGTCCTCGGTACGCTGATCTAGACCAGGTACTGTGACAGGTGGTACCCTAGTGCCTAGTTATTAGTTGGAAATCCATTTTCCCTATGCGGCTTTTACGAATTTTGTTTGTATAACCCACTTTGTGGCTAGTATGTTGGAATTTAATCATGTAACAAGTTCAGCTATTTGAATAAGTATTTGTATATAGACACTACTATAATATTAGAGGATTTTGATAAGAAAGTGTTTTGGCTATCGTAAGGTAAAAACCCGACATGTTTATTTATGGCGTGGTCTTACGAGATGCTTTTGATTTCAAAGGGTTTGGAAAACTTTAATAATCCAATTGAGTGTGTTTTCTCACGCTGGTTTTCTAGACTGACTCGGGTGTTATTTTATTATAATGCTCGGGTCAGACCGAGTATTACAGATACAGGATAGGATGTTGTGGAGCTCAGGAGACGAGCTGGATGGCGAGACGTATCACCCGTATTTGTTGTATTCCGCTGTGTATCATAAATGATATAGTCATCTTGTGAGGACAAGTTATTATAACTGTCCTGAATTATGATGTTGATTGTATTGTACTCTGATGTTGTATTCTGATGATGTTTGTATAAACAGATATAGTTTCTTTCTGTAAAATCAGTTAATATCTATTATATTTTAATCCATTGCGAGGTGAGATTTTGATGTTGTTTTCTATTTTCTTCTTCTACCTCCTTCTTTTTTAACCCAAATGACCTAGTATTTTCGGCACTTGGATATTCAGCATTCGATACAGTGGGCGTATTGATGTCGATTTTCGAGGTCGAAAATCTTTTGGTTGTTACAATCCACCTCATCTAAATCAGGGTGGGCAAAGAATGCATTATAGTATGATGGCTGATCGATGATCAAAAAGGAGTTTCAAAAATTCTACAGCATGGTTGTACTCCCATTTGTACTAGCAGCTTTACTTACCCCACCGGAGTTGACCCTTTGTTTTTGAACTCAAAAATAGGTTCAAGACTAGGTTCTAGCTTATCTTTAGTAATGCTCATTTGATCAAAGGCATGCTTAAAGATGACATTGACTGCGCTTTCCAGTGTCAAACATAATCTTGGACACTATAGAGAGCCCAATTTGAGCGATGATCATAAGAGGGTCATTATGGGGGTGATGGATTCCCTTTTCGAGTTCTTAGGGAGTAACAACAAGATTCAGCATCTGTATATTCGGTAGTGGATTTTTAAGCAGGGGATCTTCCTAGATAGAAAATACTGCTTCTTTAGCCTCCTTGATATATCTGATTCTGGCTCCTTTGCTAGTTCCCACTAGATGTGGTCCCTCATGAATCACATCAATTCTATTCAAGGGTAGACTCAATTTAATGGATCTTCATCTTCTAAGTTATTCACAGCAGTATTAGGGAACTTTCGCGGTCCATCACTGGTTCGGGGTGCTTTCTATTGGTCCTGGATGAATTCTTTCAGGTGTCCTTCACGAATTAACTTTTGAATAATTCTAGCCAGCACTCGGCATCCATCCGTTTTATGGCCATTTGCTTTATGGTAAGCATAATAATCATCCCCCTTTCTTTGCTCAGGGTAATTTCTGGCCTTTAATGAAGTTAGGAACTTAACGTTTTCTTTTATTGTAGCATAAATATAAGACAATGGCTTGTTCAAAGCGATTGAATTAGAATTGGAATCCTCCCATCTTGGCCTCTTGTGTCCTCGGTCAAATCCAAATCTTCTATTCCCCTTCTTAGGGTTAGCTTTCTTCTTCGCATAGTACAATTCATCTATTCAAATGAATTTATTAGCTTGGAAGTGAAAGTCTTATAAACCTTTACATCTATGAACAAAGAGCTTTTTCCAAAATGGTGTATTTTCTATCAGCCCCGAATGCACTGCAATCAGCTTATCCCTATCGTTAATATCTTTGGCTTTCAATGCCTCTGTATTGCACCTTCTAAGGTAGTCACCCAACGATTCTCCCTGCCATTGTTTAATGTTTGCTAGGACAGTATAATCTACTGTGGGATCTTTGCATATGCAGAATTGAGCAGAGAATTAATAGGAAAATTATTTCCATGAGTAAATAGTCTTCTCTCGATACTGACGGTACCATTTTGCGGCAGCTCCTTGAAGGGTTACCAGGAATAGCTTACACCGCATTGCTCCAGAAGCATTATATAGATCCATTTGGCTATCGAAATCCATCAAGTGTCATCGAGATCGGTAGTGCCATGATATTTCATGGTTGGATCTTGACATGACTTGGGATTACAACTGACATAATTTCAACAGTAAATGGAGCTACTCGTTCATTGCCATTCACTCGCTCATCTAAAGTTCTTTTCCCTTTAGCGTTTAGCATGTCTTTGACAGCCTTCTCTGCCACATCTTTCAAATAAGCTTCAGTGTCATGATAGCTTTTTCTATTTGGGATGTATTCCTTTGAAGTCGAGCTCCCAGTTTTCTCTACAGATTTATCCTGTATTCTTCCTTGATGATCTACTTTAATTGCATGACGTTCAGTTTTCTTTGACGATGTTAGGTTGACCTTGCTCTTACCTTCATAGTTATGAGCTTTCAAGTTTCTCCTTGGGGAGACCACCTCGTCTCCATTTGTTGGTTTAGCAGTTTGGAAGATTTATGAGATAGAGCTGCTTTCAGGTGCTCTTGCATTTCTAATAGTTGTTGCTCTAATTGCCTTATCTTGATTGAATTATCATCTTTTTTTGCTGGGGTTGATGGCTGTCTTTGCACAACTCCCTCCAAGTTGAAAGTTGGAATAATATTTTCCTCCAAATTTGCTGTGTGTACTACTTTCTCGTCCATTCGACTAAGTCCTTTTGATTTCATCTTCCTACAACAAATCAAATGATCCGTAATTAATCTATAAGGAAACAACAAGGCCGGGGGTTCGACCACTCCTTCTAGCACCAAAAATGTTAACAAGAAATCTTGTTTACACCTCATAGTAAAACTTAAAGAATGACAAAAGCCTTCGAAACTATTTTCGAATGAGTCGATAAGGACTACATGTCTTCGAAAGGCGCTCCTTCGAAGATGTTAATTGTTGATAAGAAATCTAGTCAACACTTTGAAGCAAAGTTTAAGAAAGAAACAATTCATTTGAAACCCTTTTCGAATGAGTCGAAAGGGTCATTACACCTTTAAAGGAGGAACCCTTTCAAAATCATAGATTCTACTGTCATAGTGAAGATTCCTTCGAAAAGGGTTATATGTTTCAGAGTATCCAAGCACCTTTCTTAGGAGTCCTCCAACAAATATAACTTCAATAATCATATAGTGAGACCCTTCGAAACCCCTTTCGAACGAGTCAAGAGGGTCTTTATTCTTTCGAAGGGGCTCGAAGTACAACCCGTATAAAAAAATAAGATATAACCCAAAATGTAACAGAATCTCATCATGGATAAGTGATACAAGTTTAATTGACTTGTCAATATTGGGTTATCATCATCACACCAATTTAATATTTCATAGCATTAAATGTGATGATAATATGATTCGAAATCAAAATATCCAAGTAGACTCCAGTGCATTTCATAAGTCAAATAGGGGTTAGGAAATAAATGAGTATCATATGCAATTGGTCAATAGTCGTGCTAATGGCCGAAATGACCTTCCTCATATTCGAAATCGATATTACATCCATGCATCCACTCCTTTTTATTTATCTAAATCAGATTATAAGTAAGAGGATTTTCCCAAAATCGATCTAGGCTTACAAGAATTTGATTTTGCTAAGAAGCAAGAAAGAAATTAAAGAATCCAAAATTCCCTCCCAAAACATGGATCTCTAGGGTCGTATTTATATATGCGGATTGACCCCCTTCCACATCCATCCTTTCAAGGCGGCCGAAAGGTCTTCCTCCCAACCTTTCGCACCCATCCTTTCGAAGCAGTCGAAAGGTCTTTCTCCTATCCTTTTGCATCCATCCTTTCACCTTTGCCCTTCCGCTTTCATAGCTTCAAAGGTGGATATCTAGGTCTATTATTATGCTTGAATTAGCCCTTTCGCCTCCATTAAAAGTGCACTAACAAAGGATATTGTTCCATTATTCCCTAATACTGCTTTCGTGTACTTCTGGAACCTTTTGACATCTTCGAAAGGTATGCCTGTTTTAGTAGCGAAAGGGTCAAAGTTCCATATCGCGTTGTTTGGATAAAGTGGAATAACTCCCAACTCATTCCTCTCCTTCGAAATCTCTCCTTGGTTGCTTTGGTCCGGTGCTAATCATGATGAGTGAATATTTGAGTGAGCGAGGAAGTGTTTTCGGTTGGTTTCGAAAGGACTAGTAGATGACGAAAGGATCCTTGGGAAAAGTCACTTGGTTTCATGTAAAGTTTTCTTTATGCTTGCGGAAGGGCCCAACCGTTTCGAAAGGCTTATCTTTGCTTTCGAAAGTACACTTTGGTGAAATGTCTCTGTGTAGAAGATTAACAGTGGCGAAACCAACTACTTCGAAGGGTTTGGTTCATGTGCGCAAGCCTGCTATTCGATACCTTCGAAAGGTGCTTCGAACTTATACGAGACTCTTTCATATATGCGGAATCAACTCCTTTGAAAGGATTAACTGAAGTTAGAAGGTTAGCATTCCCTCCCTTTCGACTCCTTTAAAAGCTCTTGTTTCACTCAATACTTATAGGAGCATCAGGTGCTTGCGGCATCAATCTACCTCTTCGAAAGCTACTTCAATGCCTTTGAAACACTGCTTTTGAATCATAGCGAAACCCTTCTTTTCAATTCTTGCGAAGCTTCTTCAATACTTTTGTGGATCTTCTTTCATGCCTTTGTTCTTTAGTGAGTTTTTTGGTTAACATCTGCTTACACGGATTTTGGATTCTCCTTACTTGTTTAAGTAATAGATTGGTAACCTATAGTAAAAATATTACCTTGGTGAATGTATCCATGATTTTATTTATCAAATTTTGACACAAGATTTCCCATTGCTGTCAAAGTGGACTCTTGGAGCTAGCAAAACCCATACATATCATTTCATTCATGCTAAACCATTTACACTAAAATATCAATTTCTCAAGTGCTTGATGAATTCTTGTTTCAACTGCTCTCTTTTTAACCATTCTTCCTCCATTTGAGTGAACAAAAAACTGTTTGCCTCTTTTCTAATAAATTTTATTAGTTGATTCAAATGTCTCGAAAATGTTTTCAAATTTAGGATCAATAAAAAACTTCAGAATGATCATAAAAGTGCCCATCATGCTTCATTCTTTTCAGTGGCTACAAAGTATCATCCATATCTTCTGCTTTAGTAAAAGCATGGTAAATTTCTATTGCTAGACTAAACCCATATTAATCATATCATCCATTATACTTTTTACTTTATCAAGCTTATGACCCCACATAGTGGGAAAAGTGGACATATTACCTACTTCATTTTCATAGACCAAGGAAAACCTCAGTTTAAGTTTTCAAAGCTAAAGTGAAGCATTGCCTCACGTATAAACTGAAACATGCTTCCATTTGTTTCAGACACAAACTGAGGCAATGCACAATGCTTCAGGTACAAACCAAGGCATACCTCAATATGATATTAAGTACAAACTGTTGAAGTACAAACTGAGTCAATCAATGCCTTAGATTAGAGGGAATGCCTTGGTTTGTATCAAATTGTGGCAATGCCTTGGGATACAAACTAAGGTGATGCCTAGTTTGTATATTCACATAATTCATGCAACTATACATGTCCACATAAAAGTAAATAAGTTATAATAAGTGGAAATTAGCCACAAGGGCCTCTTTAGCAAGTGGAATTAGTTTCTACGCACACAACTAAAATAATTACTTTCAAGGACAAAACGTAAAATAATTAGTTTCTAAGGCCTAAAAACCTATGAAATTATGTCCTTGAAAGTAATTGTATTGCTGACTTTGTCCTTGAAAGTAATTATTCTGCTAATTTTGGCCTTGAAAGTAATTTCTTTGAATGTGTGTCCTAGAAACTAATTAGACTGGAAAGTTTGTCTTTCTGGTGAAATGCCCCTTATAATAACTTACATGTTCCTAGTGTCAGGTAAACTATTTTCTCCATGTCCCCAAATTATACAATAGTTTTCTATATGTATAAAATGAACTAACCATATTCCTATGTATGCCATCATCATGTTGATTCAGCAACATTGATTTGATCGAGCAAACCACTTAAACATTTTGACAAACATGTCGAGAGCATCATTATTTGATAAACCAATATAGTAGTGACCGAATATTGATAAAATATAACAAAATAGCATTATATGTAACAAATCATCCACAGTTGACATTATTACACCAAAAAAACAGAAGTGTACACCATCCTGAAATAATGAAACAGGAAAGGACTTACATGGAGAACAATGATAATCCTTAAAATCTTTCAGTCCTAGAGGAGAAATAGAACGGAAGCCCATTATTTTCACGATAACTATGGATCAAAATGGAAAAAAATTTGAAGCACGTAAATTTATTTCTTCTGTCACCTCAGAATTGAAAATAATTCACAAAGTTGATAGATGAAACTGAAGGGCGCAGAATCCATAATAGTGAACTAATTGACGAAAATATAGAGAGGGAATCAGTAGTTAGTAAATAGTCTGATTCGAATTTTGGAAGAACCCTAAAGTTATGAAAAGAGAACAGGAGAAATAAAACTAGTAATGTCGAAAATTTTGAATTCGGTAAGAAGCTAATAAAACTGATCCTTCAACTGATGGGACACATGTTGGCATGTCCGTCATTTCAAAAGCCTGGTTTCTACTTTACTATTTAAGAAATCCATAGATAGATAAAATATCTTTCAATTTTCCCCTTCCACTCCTAAGAGCATCTCCAACCCAAAAGTATTTTTAATGTAAATTGAATGACATATAGATAATAAACATTGTGGTTTAATTTTTAATCTTCAATGCTAAAGTAATTAGAATATGTAATAAGATGTGGCATAATTTTTGTTAGACATTGTGGAGCGAAATGTCAAGTTCTGAACATTATATTTCACAATGTTAAGTGGTAACTACTACAAACTTTTTGACATCTATGCAAATTTCAATATATAAAGATGTTTGCATTGGAGAAAATGAAACTATTTTATTGTAATATTCAATCACATTAATTAACATTGTATAGCTATCTTTGCCACATGGATATTTCATCAAATAACACCGTTAAGGATTGGAGATGCTCTAAATCCATGTTGCATTTTCTTCTTATTTTGTTCCAAGATTATTGCTCCAGTTTTACCTATTTAACATAAAAACAAAATTTTATGTTGTATATGATTTGGTTTTGGTACAATTGAAAACTTTGTGAACACAATTATAATAGACTTTGTAAAGCAACCAATCATCAACATATCTAAAACAATGGCCTTTATCAAATGTAAATTTAAAGTATAAATTTACCAAAAGCGGATTATGGTCACTGTTCAAGATGTGCAAAACAACGATGGTAATATTAGGGAACTTTGAGATAACATCACAATTAGTTAGGGCCTTGACAAATTTTATCACCACCCAACACCCGTTCCTTTGTGTATATCCACAACCAAATAAATTTGTTTTCATCAATCCTAGTGCTAAAAAATAGTTATTCATGGATTGAATTGAGCTAAATGTTATGCATTTATTACTAATTTTGTCAAAAATATATGATAAATTATTAAAATCCCAAGTAAAATCCATGGTCAATCAATCATTGTTGACTCCAATTTCGATAACTCCTAAAGCTTTTCACTTTCACAGTAGCTATTACTAGCATAAACAAATGTTAAATTTAAAATAAAACCTTCTTTACTTATGTATAGCAATAATAGAAATGAGCTGATGGGATTTTTCAATAATATTAATATCCCATAACATTAAACCTCTATCTTTGGTTCCTTGATCAACATTATCTTCCTTCATTCAATGTCATGGCAGTAAATTAATGAATCTTTCAAAAAAATTATCCCTAATTTTAGTCTTCAACAAACCAAAAATTATTGGCTTGTATTTGTGAAGTTAATTAAATATATCCAAAATGCACGTTGTAGAGTGCAATCCTCTCGCATTATAAGAAACAATGGTCATTTAACTTCGGTGGTGCTCCTTGCATAAGTTATTATAGAAGGAGCCTTTCTTCCTTTTCCTTTAATTTTCTTTCCTTTCATAATGAAATCTTTAAATTAAGGATCATCAATATCTTAGTTTTTAGGTCCTTCGATATTCTCCTTTTTCAACTTGTTCATTTTCTTTTTTTCCCAAATCATCATCTTTCGAGATTCTCTTTCAAACTTCATGATAATTATATCTTCATACACCAATTATGTGTCATCCAATAATTCATCCACGCCGTGAAATTCATTAATGTTTATATTGGAGTGGATGGTAATGTTTCTAAAACAGAAAAGCCTTTGATTAATTTAGCTTTATATAACATATCAGAATTTATAGATAGGAGATGCTCTAAATCTTAGGACATAAGCAAATGAGGTGTAATATGATTAAAATGTAGTTGCTTAATGGGTAATGACATAAAAGAAAGATGGGATTTTTGGATGTCAGGATGTTTGGTTGCATAGATGAGGAAACTGAAGTTTGAAGGCTAGGAATAGATGGGACATGGTAGGGTTGTATAGTTCAAGGGGATCAAGGAAGGTAAATATAAGATGGTACATGGAAGCTGCTGGCTAGGGTGATGGAGCCTGGTTGAGAGCTATTGGAGTAGGATTGGTGCACCTTGATTATGGGTGGAATTAAAGGAGTAGTGCATAGGTTGCGAAGAAGTAACAACCTCTGGAGAAAGAAAATCACCTAGAGTCAAAGGATCCTCAAAGTCATTCCCGGCCATATCGTGAGGTGGGTTAACTTGGAATGTTTCCCTTGATCGTCAATCATCGAATAAGAAACATTTTCTATGTTCTCCTTTGCATTATTAATAATAACAATTATTTTTAGGAACTTATACTTTTGCGACCTTCCTTCTACTTTACTGATTAGTATACACTTTATAAACAAGGCATCTTGATGGAATATTCTCATAATGTACTGGAATTTCATTCTTGGTACCAACTAAAAAAAGAAAAACCATAATCATCTTCTGAAATTTTGATATAGCACTCATTTGTACAACCATCCTACTATAAGCTAATTATGTTTCATTAGTAGTCAGTGCATTTAATTCTAGTTGTAATGCCCAATGCCTATACCTAGTTTGACGAAGAGTGAAACATAAGTAATAATGTTGGAAAAATAGGAGAATGAAGCACCTAAGAGCAATCAAATTTATGAATTCCCTTGGGATAACACTGAACACGGTCCACTTACCAAAATATCATATTTAATCATGCCATGAAGCAATTGAATATGAAATTTCCCTAAAAATAAAAGCATAAAGATCAAAAAATACAAAAAATAGAGAAATAAATTCATAATAGAGTACATAATTTAATACAAATGCATATTCTCCATAATAATACATCAAATAGAATATCAGTTCCTTACTCATAGAATAGATAAATAAGAGGTCTTAACAACTACATAATTGAATCATATAACACATAAGTATACAATAAAAGAAATAAGATAGACAACTCTTCTGCAAAGATCCAACTGAGAGATAAACTTAACCTGCTAAATAACTCGAAAAATGACCTGGGTTACTGTACGAAAATAATACACGAGTCGGACTAGTTAGTCTAGTATGAGTTAAAAAGTACATGAATAAACTCAGCATGAATAATAATGTGACATAAGAAAATAACATAGCTAAAATAGTAAAATTAGAATATGTTAAATGTCACACACATACACACACATATCATTAATAGGTCGTAAATTATGTACTTTGAGATTTTTGTATGTGTGTATGTTTATATACGTATTAGTATGTAACCACATATATTTACATATAATGCAAGATTCACAATAAACACACACACACATGTGTGTATGAGTACAAATCCAAATATTCGTGTGCATATGTACTTATATATAATAGTATTTATAGATACTAATACACACACATTCCCTCTAGACAATATTATAATATAGCAATAGACATATGATATTCATTATGTATATCATATATAATTCAGTTCAAATAATTATATAAAAAATTAATTTTAATTCAAAATAAATCTCATTATATCAAATCAATCGTTAAATAAGATTTTGTATATTCTGTTATTCATGATAACACATTAAAAAGTTCTAACACAAACCTGGGACTTGATTTAAATAAAGAGAACAAGCAAGAGTTGAGTCATTCTAAAGTATATAAGATAAGATGTGGTTATCGTGATTCAAATAACGATGAAGAACCGAGTAAACGATTGATGCTGCTATATACATCCACTAAAACACTCCTCTCACCCACTTAAAGGAATAATAAAGTAAATTAAGCAAAACCCCTTCAAAATCCCACCATGACAAGATAAGTAAAACCAAACTAAAAATAAAAGGAAAGTTTTGCATAATTGAGCGGTATATTATTAAAAAAGACTTTAATTCTTAAGCATACCAATTTCCCTTTCATCACTTTAAACAGTAAATGAAAGAAAGACCAAATAATGTAAGTGGGATTTTTTATAAATTATAAATTATATATTAATGTAAAATGATTTTTTTATGTTTACAATATAAATATATCAATAATATGTTTACGATTCTATTATTTTATGAAAATCAATAATTCTTAAATAATTTTGTAAATTACTTTTTGTCGTAGTTATGCATAATTTTGTATATTACTTTTAGTCGTAGTTATGCATATTGCTGTCATTCATAATAATGTTTTCTTATATCATCCATTATTGAAGGACAAAAAGGAGACGAACATTGTAAACAAAACATATTTTATTATTTTGAGATTTGAGTTTTATGATTCATGAGATTTTTTTAATGTTTATACTATGTTGCACCCTAATTTTTAATAACATTATTCAGGAGATTTAATTATTTAGGAGACCGGTGTCCACAAGAATCTTTTTAATGTTTAGGCCAGTGTCCACAAGAATCTTTCACCCCTAATTTTTAATAACATTATACAGGAGATTTAATTAGATAAGTTATATAGAATAATGTAAATATTAGAGTGATAAGGTCTCTAAGATTTGAAAATTTAAATTAGAGGCCGAGCTTAATTAAATGAATGGGCTATGAAAGGTTTCATATGTTAATAATAAGAAAACAATTAACGTAAGTGCTTAATAGGTAATTGCCGCACCATAATCCCGTTACCTTAAAATCTCGTTTCCTTTACTTTGCACATTCATTTTGCAAAACTCAGAAACATAAATCAAAAGCTCAAAGCCGGCCATTACATAAGAAAGAAAAATGGGAAAATCAAATTTAAGCTAAACAATCAAGCAAGGGGAATTAATCAAGGATAAAATCTCAACTTCCTTATCCTAATCAAGGTGACTAATAATAAAAACCATCTCTACTTTTGTTTTCAATGGTCATTTGATTTTAGGTTTAAGTTTAAATCCATTATGATGATTTTTATGAAGATATGCTTGGATTCCATGATATGTTATATGCAAACAAGTCTGATAAATGTTATATACTGTTTTAAGGCTAAAAGCGTTTATATTGTGTTTTGAATGCCATGAGGAATTTATATGTTATGTAAAACATTATATGGAGATGAGTTTTAATTGTCATAATTTTCCAAGCTATGGAAAATTTATTATGAATTTTCAAAGGAGAACATGAATAAATTGGGTTTAAAATTATTTTGCCTATTATTTGAAGGAATTTGGGTTTGAAATTTATATATGTTAGATAATATATTAAAAGTGAATTTCTATGATTTTTGGGCATTTTTCCTAAGTAATTTACTATGGAAATTAAATTATTTTAGGTGGAGGACTTAAATGTTTTATTTATTTTGCTTAAGGAATGGCTTATTTGCTAAATTATTTTAATTAGATCACAAATAATTGCGGTATTTTTATTTTGGAAAGAATTTGAAATGTTTATGGCAACCAATTAAATGTTTACAGATAGGCATGTTAGTTAAAAAGAAATTACTTAAAAAGGGATTGGAGAAAGGCGGAAGGTATGGAGTCAAAACCATGCTTTTGAAGGGGTCGAAACCAATTTAAATAGCTTTCAAAATTGCCACTTGCCTTGTTTTTAATGAACTCTTTCAAAGGAGTTGAAACAAATGCTTTCAAAAGGGTCTTTTAAATAACTTTCAAAGGGGTTGCCACCTTTTTGTTTAAAGTGAAGCTTTGGAAAGAATTGCCTTGTCTTTAAAATCAATGCTTTCGAAAGGGTAGTTTTAACCCAGTCGAAACCCTACTACCGACCTTATGCCTTTCGAATGGATTGAAGTCATCAAATTGATCGAAAGGTAGCTTTTTTTTATAAATGTAATAAGCCACTTCCTAAAGCTTTCTAAAGGGTTTAAAGGTTATTGGCTTCGAAAAGGATTTCGAAGCTATCCTTCAAATGTTTTACTTAAATGATTTAATCTTTCGAAAGGATGGTTCCGAATCCATCAGTTTTCCCCAAACTCTTTTATATGAAGATTAATGGTTTCGAAAGGGGTACTTTCGTTTATATTCACTTTGACCCAAAATATTTTTTAAAGATAAACCTAGTGGTTTTGAAAGAGGTACTTTCAAATGGTTTCGAAAGGGGGTACTTTCAAATGGTTTCGAAAGGGGTACTTTCAAATGGTTTCGAAGTTATGCTTCTATGAGTTAATAAGTAATGCTTTAATACTTTCGAAAGATATGTTTTGATGGTTTCAAAAGAGATGATTTAAAGTGTTTCGAAAGGCATATGCTTAGTATTTTGAAAAGAAAATTTGAATGCTTTTAAAGGAGGTTATCCAATGGTTTCGAAAGTAAGGGTTCAAGGTTTTGAAAGCCTTAGTTTTAAAAACAAAGAACCCAATCTCATTTTTAAGGGAAAACCTATGGCAAAAGTAAAGGAGTTTTAAAATGGCTTTTTGTATGAAGTTTTTGAAGAAGCTTTTCATGATAAAATAATAGGTTAAAGGGATTAACCATGTTTCATATTAAAATGATTTCAAGGATATTAAACCATAGGTGTTGGTGTTATTATGTTATTATGTTTGCATCTTCTAATATACATATTCACTGTAAAATGGACCCAAAATTGTATATTGGGGTTAAAGGGTAGAATAACCAGCTAGGTTGACCCAATAGTGAATATAAATTGAGTTAACTCCTGAATGAGTAGAATTGCATCCAGAAGGTCAGATAGACCAGAATGTAGGATCCCTAAATACTAATTAAAGAAGTTGTCAGATAGATAGGTTCATAGTAAACCTATGAAAACTATGTTTAAAAAGAGTTATTGGAAGGGGCTACTAGGTTTGTAGTGAACCCGTGAAAACTATATCCGTATTAAGTTATTGTTAGAAGCCAATAGGTTCATAGTCAACCCATGAAAACTATGATAAGAGGGAAGTTATTGGAGATACCAATGGGTTCAGGGAGAACCCATGAATGAATGAAGTTATTGGCAGGGGCCAATAGGTTCTTAGTGATCCCATGAAAACCATGTAACCAGATTGGGTGTCCATAAGCTTTAAACATGTTATTAGTCAGCCCATGAAAACTAATAGGTTAATAGTGACCCTAGAAACTATAACTGAGACAGAGAGTCAAAATGAATGGGGATGGGAAATCAAGAATTGGTTTACTTGTTTGCATATCATCAAATATTTTGAATTGTTATGTTTTTACCATTGTGGAATGCAGGAGCACATTAGATTGTTATTATAAAGTTTTGGATAAGATATGAGGGGAAAACCCATTCCGCTAAGTGGCGTGCTCTCACTATATGTCTATATTGTTTGAGATGGTAGATTATTATTCATACCAGGCTTTATGTCTGACTCGAATTTTATGTTTTCCCGTTAAACTCTCGGGTGCTCAATTGATTTTGAGTAGTTTGAGAGTTGAGGTTTTCAGATACCTCTTTAGACGAATAAGCTTCTAGAGACGTGCTGGAGGCAAGCTAGATAATAAAAGTTCTTTTCTATTTTGATTCCGTTGTGTTTTGTTGTAAAGGCAAAGTGGTTTGATTGCTTAGATATATACTTTGATCATCCAAAGGGGCACCTTCATATGTCACTCTTGGCGTATGCTGTAATAATTATATTTTCCCTGAATGTGGTATGGGATTATTTATTGAATGTTGAAATTATTTAAATGGAATGTGAAAGTTGTTTTATGATTTTAAATTTTTTTCCATATCCATGTGTTTGTATTATATCAATGTATCTAACATTACCGTATTTGGTCACCGAGGATTAATAACCATGGATGATGCAGCATCCATAGCCGTTGTTTTGGGCCTCCAAGTGGGGAATGTTACACTTGGACACTATAAACAGTCCAATTTGAGCCATGATCATGAGGGGGTCGTTATGAGGGTAATGGATCCCTTGCTTCATCTCTTGGGGAGTAACAACAAGATTTGGTATACATTGAGTGGTGGACTTTTAAGCGGGGGCTCTTCTTGAATGGAGAACACTCCCTCTCTAGCCTCTTTAATGTATCTTTTCCTGGCCCTCTGGCTTGTCCCTACTGGATGTGGCCCCTCATGGATTACATAAATCCTATTCAACGGCGGACTCGAGCTCAATGGGTCTTCTTCTTCTAAGATGTTGACAGCATTATTAGGAAACTTTTACGGATCATCACTAGTCCATGGTGCCTTTTGTTTGTCTTGGATGAACTCCTTCAAATACCCTTCACGAATGAATTTATGAATGACTCCAGCCAACACCCTACATTCATCAGTTTTTGTGGCCGTTTGCTTTGTTATAAGTGCAATAATCATCCCCTTTCCTCTGTTCAGGGTAATTCTTGGTCTTAAATGAAGTCGGGAAGTTAACCTTCTCCTTAGTCATAGTATAGATATAAGACAATGGCTTGTTTAAAGCGATTGAATTAGTGTTAGGCTCCTTTCATCATGTCCTCGATCTAAACCAAACCTTCCACCTTCCCTTTTAGGATTCGCTTTCTTTTTAGTGTGATATAACTCATCCATTCGAATGAATTTATCCGCCTGAAAATTGAAGTCCGGCAGGTCCTTACACCCATGAATAAAGAGTTGCCTCCATAATGGGGTATTCTCTATCAATCCAGAATGTACTGCAATGAGCTTATCCCTATCGTCTAGTGACTCTCCCTGTCTTTGCTTAATGTTGGCTAGAACAGTGTAATCGAATGTTGGATCCTTGCATACACAAAATTGGGTAGAGAACTCATAAGAAAACTATTTCCATGAATAGATCGTCTTTTCACAATATTATCGACACCATTTAGCGGCGGCTCCTTGAAGCGTTACCGGAAACTGTCTACATCGAACAGCTCCTGAAGCATTGTACAGATCCATTTCACTATCAAAAGCCATCAAATGATCATCGGGGTCGGTAGTTCCATGATACTTCAAAGTTGGGATCTTTACATAAGATGGGATAACCGTTGACATGATTTCATCTGTGAAAGGTGCCACTTGTTCATTATCATTTACTCTCTCATCCAAAGTCCTCTTCCCCTTAGCATTTAGCACGTCCTTGATTGCCTTTTCTGCTACGTCTTTCAGATAAGCTTCAGTGTCATGATAACTTTTTCGATTTGGGTTGTATTCTTTTGATGTCAAGCTTCAAGATTGCTCGAGGGATTTGTCCAGTACCCTTCCCCAATGATCGAGTTTAGTCGTACGATGCTCTTTTTTCTTTGTAGATGTCAAGTCTATTTTTCTTTTGTCTTCATTGGTATAAGCCTTTAAATTTCTTCTTGAAGAGATCACCTCATCTCCAGTCGTTGGTTTTGCTGTCTTGGAAGATTTTTGAGACAGTGCTGCTTTGAGAAGCTCTTACATCTCCTGCAATTGTTATTCCAAATGCTTCATTTAGTTGCATTGTCGTCTTGTTGAGCTGGGGTTGATGGTTGCCCTTGCATAACTCCTTCTAAGTTGAAGGTTGGTGTTATGTTTTCTTCTAAAGTTGTAGTGTGTACAGCCTCTTTGTCCATTCGACTAAGCCTTTTAGATTTCATTTTCCTACACCAAGTTAAATAATGCATAATTAGTCTATAAGGTAGCCACAAGGTCGG
This sequence comes from Allium fistulosum, assembly GCA_030737815.1. Lineage (NCBI taxonomy): Eukaryota > Viridiplantae > Streptophyta > Magnoliopsida > Asparagales > Amaryllidaceae > Allium > Allium fistulosum. The sequence continues at coordinate 152,244,985 of CM060906.1, read as the reverse complement.
AGGTTTAAGCCCTTCTTCTAGCACCAAAAATGTTAACAAGAAAACTTGTCAACATCCCCGAAGCTACGTGGTTAACAAGAAATGTTATTAGCACTTCAAAAGAAAGTTTATGGAACTGATTACTCTATTTGAAACCCCTTTTGAATGAGTTGATTAGGATAGATTACTTGCAGAGGGTGGTCTTATGAAAATATTAATTGTAATTAATAAGTCTAATCAACCTTATTGAAATGTTGGTTAAGGAGAATACACCCCCTTCGAAGCCCCCTTTTGAATGAGTCGAAAGGGGTTATTTATATTGGACATTTGTCTCTTTCGATTGTGTCAAAAGGACAATTCAACCCTTAAAAGTAGAATTCACTTTCGATAGTATTGTTTCTACTCTTTTGGAATGAACTTCTTCAAAAGGGTTGTATGTGTTGTAATATGTGTACACCTTTCGAAGATATTTGTCCTGTTAGCATAGCTTAGTATTCACACATTAAATCCCTTCCAAACATCCCTTTCGATCAGGTGGAAGGGGTATTTTCTCTTTCAAAGTGGACTCGATGTATAATACACGAGCTCTATGTCCCATATGCAATGAAATAACATCTTGGACAATATAAGTTCCACGAACTTATTAGTATTGAAACACTATCATCATCTTTGTTTGACATTTGATATCATCGAACACGATGATAATGTGATTTGTATTCATATTATCAAAGTTGATCCAATTGCATCACATAAGTCAAATAGGAACTAAGAAAATAAGCAAGCATCATGTGCAATTGGTCATTCGTCATGCTAATGGCTGAAATGATCTTTCTCATGATCAAAATCATTATTGAATCCATGTGTTTCCTCTTTTAGAATTAATCCAAATTGAGATACAAGTAAGAGTGCTTTTTTTCAAATTAGTTTAGGATTACAAAGATTTGATTTGCTAAGAAATAGAAGAAAGGGTTTAGAGTTCCCAAAATTCAATCCCCAAACTCGGACCCCTAGGGTCGTATTTAATGATGTTGGTTGGCCCCCTTTGGCACCCACCTTCTGCTTCAGTCGAAAGGCCTTCCTTCAACCTTCCGCGTGCATCCTTTCGTCATGGTCGAAAGGCTTTCCTTCATCGTTTTGTGTGCCTCCTTTCGATGTGGTCGAAAGGCTTTTCTTTTAACCTTTCTCATCCATTCTTACACCTCTACCTTTTCATTTCAGACCTTTCGACCCAGTCGAAAGGATCACCTTGACAACCTTCCACTGCCATTAAAGTTTGAATGCCTCTTTTACTTTGCTGCTTTTGACTTTGTTGAAAAAGGTGTAGGAGCGCTCTTCACTTTGTGTTGCTATATTGTTGCAAGTGAGAGATAAGTTGAGCTTTCACATAGTTTCGAAAAGAATGGTGAGTGATGACTGGATCTTAGCGAAAGGACACTAGGTCTCCATATGTAGCTTTCATCATGCCTTCGAAGGGTTGCAACCATTTCGAAAGGCTTGTTCTTGCTTTCGAAAGGTGTGTATCGGAATCATTTCTTCAAATAGTAGATTGACAACGACGAAACCTACTATTTTGAAGGAATTGGTTCTTGTGTGTGAGTCAATCGTTCAACACCTTCGAAAGGTGCTTCAAACTTATACTAGCCTTTCTTATATATGTGAACCATTTGCGTTGAAATGTCTTGATGAGGTGCAAGGGTAACCCTGCCTTCTTTTCCACCCTTTTAAAAGCTTTTGTTATGCTTGTCATTTGTAATGGCACCTGGTACTTGCGACTCCTTCGAAAGCCATCTCAATGCCTTCGAAATGCTGCTTTTGAACTTTAGAGAAACCCATGTCTTAAATTCTTGTAGAGCCCATCACTTTATAAGCTTTCTTTCATACGTTTATTCTCAAGTGAATTTTTATGGTTAATAAATATAGTTTGACATACACATTTTAATTCATCCACTAGAATATCGTGGAAATTTTTTTGAGAAAAAATAAAGCTCACATTAATTTTCATATTAGAATGTGTGTACATGTGTTGTGTTTATAAGTGCAGATAACCACAGAAGATAACATAGTTTATCTCAAACATAGTTATGGGCAGAGACAACTTCAAGGTTAAGGACTACAATCTGATTCGAGAATTTGTACTGTCTTATATCATATATGTGATGTGAATTGCATTAAATTTGTACCAAATTTAATGAAATATGTTAAACTATCTAATAATCTTAATTATTGTAAATTTATGTACAGAAACTTAATTTTAAGTACACAAACCTAATTTAGGACTATACATTAATTTTGTACAAATTTAATGAAAATGAAGAGACCGGTAAACATTGTACTCAATATTTGTATATTGTTAAATTGATCCAACAATCTGGTAAGAAAAGTTCAACTTATAACTAATAATCAAAAAAGACAAACTATGCCAAAAATACATAAATTTATAAAACAAAAAATACAGAATATAAAACTATTTTTGTAAAGGATTGGTACGTACATATGGAATCATTTTAAATCTGAAATCGCAGTGTGATTTGAAAAGGGTCGTTTTCAAGCTAACATTCAATAGTTACATTTCATGTAGTCTGAAAGACACATTCCACTTTAGGCACTTTTATTTTGTTCTGTTAGTACGAAGTATGATGTAGTTGAAGAAATAGGACAATAATTTTCGTTATTTAGTCAAAAAATCCTAGAGCAGCCGCCTTTGGATCCTTCTCGCCAAATCCAGCCTCTCTGGCCGCTTTCGCCGCCAGTTTTCATCTACCAATCCTCCTTTTCTCCTCGTGCTACCATTCTCAACTACCGCAATGCCTCTATCCAGCCCTACTTATTGCCAGACCTCCCCTCCTTCTGAGCCGTTTCCCTGCATTCCAAACCCTCCTCCTAGATTTCCCCCGATCTCTCCTCCTAATCCCGTTGATGACAATAACGATGGTTTCATTCCGGTACAATCTTGTAAATGGAAATGACAATCATAGGCTATGCTCCAACCCCGACCATTCAACTCTAACTCCCACTATTTTCAGAATAAGAATCTAAGACTGCCCTCTCATCGAAGCGTACATCATAACTATGTCTCCAACAATAGCAACATCGACCGCCCCAGTCAATCTTAAAAAAGATCTGAAGCTAATAAATGGAACTTTTCCACTATGTCTAGTCGGGCATGGAATGAAGTTGTCAAGGGTAATAATATTCCAGTCTCTATTCCGTTAAAGTACTATCACCCCCGTGAATTTAATTCTATACAATGTGCTAAAATGTCTGCTGAGGTTGTTCAAGATGCTAGAAAGCAATAGGATAATGCCATTGTGGTTTATGTGGTTGGTCCTAAGCCATACTACCCATATTTCAAAGACTATATTGTTAGAGTATGGAAACCAGAAGACGAATTCTCGATTTATTCTAAAGAAAATGGTTTTTTTGTCATTAAATTTAACAAAAAGCAAGATTGTGATAAAATATTGGAAGGAGGTCCATATTATTATAATAAAAAGTTGATGATGATGAAGAAGTGGTCTCTTGTAATGCAACTCAACAATGAACTTCTTCACTCTATTCCGATTTGGATTCGATTCCCCAATTTACCCCTTGATTATTGGACGGAAGAGGGGATTAGTCGTATCGCCTCAGTGCTCGGTTCCCCCATCAAATTGGATAAATTCACAGAAGGTATTATAAAAATTGCTTATGCTAGAGTATTAATTGAAATTAATAACTCTTTTAAGTTTCCGCATAAAATCGCTATTCTTTCTGAAAAAGATGAAATTATTTGGAAAGAAGTAACGTATGAGTGGAAACCTTCTATTTGCTCGAATTGTTCAAGTTTTGCACATGTTGAAAATCATTGTCGATTTAATAAAGTTTGGGTCCCTAAAGCAACTACTCAAAAAACATCTACAGACAATTCTGAGATGATAATAGATGACAAAATCGACAACAATTTGGTAAATAAGTCTATCAGCATAGAGACTCGACTGAAAGCAATCAATCCAGAACAGGTAGACGTCCATATCAACAATTCTACCGCCGACTCTATCAATTTCTCAAAAGAAAATATTACTTACCAATCCCAAAATGTCCAGCCGAATATATCTAATTTAACTATTTATTAAAATTTGCAAAAGAATTCTATGCCTACAGAAGTAGAAATGGAAATACAATTAACAAACAATGATACAATTGAAGATAATAGTGTCCCTATTGAGATGTCTAATGTGCCTCTAGACTCATCCCCGAGTCATGTAAATGCTGATCAGAACACTGTACCCCCAATTTATTCCAGATCAACATATACCCAGAAAACAAGAACAGAGGAAGTTCCTTTTGAGTTTAAAGGCATAGCCTCCTCTGATGTTATTGAGAACCCTGCATGGGCCAGTTTAGTTAATCATTTAAAACAAAAGGACAAAAAAGCTAAGATAACGGGGACGCCTACTTCTCCTGAAGGCAGTAGCAGTCCATAAAATAGCCTATAGATGGAGTTCATTTTTGGAACATCAGGGGTATGAATTCCCTTGTTAACAGTTAGAAGTGTTGCAAATTTTGAATAGTAATAGATTCTCCTTTTCTTGCATTATTGAAAATAAATTATCTTTAGACAATATTGATAAATTTATGTCCAGAATCAACACAAATTGGAAATATTCTCATAATATATCTAATGGACACAATAGTCGAATTCTAATCTTATGGGACTCAACTCAATGGTCAAATATCATTTTACACTCTAATGACCAATATATTTCTTGCATTTTACATAATGTAAGTGGTATTCATGTTTTATGCTCCATGGTCTATGCCTTCAATAAAGAACCGAAGCGTGTAGAGTTATGGAAGTATATTTCAGATCAGTCTAAAAGTGTTAATCTCCCTTGGATTGTCGTAGGTGATTTCATTGCTATTTTATCTCCTGGTGATAGAATGACTAATGGTCTTTTTAACTCGATGGGTGATCAAGATTTTATAGACTGTATTTCCTATTTTAAACTGGTGGAGCCAAACTTCACAGGTAACTATTATACGTGGAGGGGAGGTCAAAGTTTTTCTATACACGGTAAAATTGATCGTGTTTTTGTCAACTCTTTGTGGTTGGACAAATTTTTCCAGTTTGGAATTCATTTTGGTAGTCACTCTTTGAGTGATCATACTCCCATATTTATCATTTTTCTGATACATAATAAAAAAAGGTTCGAGTACCTTTTAGGTATAAAAACTCTTGGCACCTTCATATAGATTACCAGTCTTCCATCCATGATGTTCTGCTGCAACAGTTCACTGGAAACCCACTTCATATTCTCTTGTGTAAACTGAAGTCCGCCAAATCTGTACTGAAGGAATGGGCAATAAGTAAAAGTAACATATATTCAGTGGTTGATAGACTAAAAATTGATACTAATGAACTTTATAAACAACTTGTTAGAGACCCTCTGAATGATAGTATAATGGAGCAGTACACCGCGAATAATGAGCAGTTACATTCCATTATGAGGCAAATTGCAGTGAATAATGAGCAAAGAATGAAAATAAACTGGCTAACCAAAGGGGATAAACCTACTGAAGTCTTTTTCAGCAAAATCAATGTCCTTAATTCTAAATGAAGGAGTAATTTCATTCTCAATGACAATGGTACGTGGTCATCAGCATCAGATAAACTTGCGCATGAGGCAGTTAACTACTTTTCTAAATTGTTCTTATCATCTCAAGCCACAAACCAATTTCCAGGCATTACATGCAAGAAAATTCTGTCTGACAATGCTAGATACAATTTATGTAAACCATTTCAGCTAGAGGAAATTAAAGCAGCTACATTTCAGATTAATGACAAAAGCTCCCCTGGACCAGATGGTATTAACTCAAAATTTTACAAAGTCCATTGGGAGCAAATTAAATATGATATCTGGAATGTGTTAGAATGCAGATTAAGGATCTTAAGGCTAGAATTAACACTAGAGGGGGGTGAATAGTGTTTTAAGAAATTTGTTAATCTTTTTGAGTTTATCTTAATTTGTTAACAATGTATACACTAATCAGACACAGATATGAACACAGAATCAAACACAGATGTAAATATAAAGTAAAAGCAGTAAAGGAAAGAACACACCGGATTTTATACTAGTTCGGAGTTACCCTACATCCAGTCCCGCAAAACAAGTACGGATTTCCTTTCAAAAACAATTCTTACAAATACAACCCTCGATTTCAAGGCCACGAGGTACACCGCTCCAGATTCACAATCCTTTGGGTAGAGATACTTGATTTACTGGGCAACAAGTTCACCCAATTGATTTCCAGGGCTACAGTCACACCTTCTCTCGCTCTATTGGTTACAAAAAGTCTATAACTCAAGTTAGCACTTGGATCTTGTAGAGATAGTGGAGAGAATCAAAACCAAAAATTATCTAGTTAGATTCGATATTGATTTCGGTAGAGTAATGGTGTAATTTGTAAATAAGAAAGTGGAGAAGAAGAAGAGAAGTTAAATCAGAGAAAAAAAGTAATTAAAATTCGTTGAAAACACCCTTTATTTATAGTAGATCAATAGGCATGTCCATTGGTGAAGGGATGTGGCGAATAGACACTTCTTTTAAAAAACAATTTAACTGTCACTATGTCGACAGGGGTACATGTGACTATGTCGACATGCCCTTGTAATTTTTGGTGATTTTTTTTTCTTTGAAAATAATTTCTATATTATATTATACTTATATTTAAACTTTAAAATATACTTATATATAGTTATAATACATAAATAACTATAAAGAACAATATTAAAATATATATAATAAATTTCTACTTGTATATTTAAATCTTAAGTATAAATATATAAAACAGCTAAATATATTAATATCAAAATTGTAGTTTAAAAACTTAGGATAATAATTTAAAATCAAAGATATTTAAAACTAAGGATATTTTTGAGGCTAAAATATATTGAAAAACCAGGACAGATGATTTTGGTTTTTAAACAGGAATATTTAAAATCATTTTGAAAAACAAGCTATATATTTTGAAAATCATTTTGAAATAAAAGTAAGTGGATACAAAAAGATGTTCCACTAGATTTTTCGTAGGTTCCATCCTACTTAAGGTTCCATCCCTTTAACGAGCACGAAATGGATTCCATTCCACGAATAAAATAGATTTTAAGATGTCAGTGCCTTTCTATGAGTTTTAACAATATTCCTAACTATATAACTTTTCTTGGAAACTTGAACTCTTGAAATTCTTGATACTCATGAGTCTTGAATCTTGATATCATCAATCTTTGATCTTGAATCTTTATACTGTACAGTTCTTCATTCTTTAGTACTTGCAAACATATCTATATATATCTACACAATAATGTTAGTATTATATATTTATAATCTAATTCTAAGTAAGGTTGTTGTCATCAAAACCAACTCCTCAGGGACTAACAATCTCCCCCTTTTTGATGATGACAACCTTTGTTTATAAAATATCACTTCTATCCTAATACTTCTAATAACTCCCCCTTAATCTATGCCTAACTATCCTATTTTATACTTCTCCCCCTTTGTCATCAACAAAAAACCATATAACTCCATAATTATAATACTATATAATTCTATATAACTCCCCTTGAAACTAAGACTACATTACTTGTGATTATAATGATAGTGTTATCATACATAATCAATACTTAACTTTAAACTAAACTCTTAATAACTACTTTTCCTAACTAATAAACTATATATTAAAAAGATAAGAGAATATACGAATAAGAGAACATAATTTATTCTATAATGTTATATTTAAATGTGTGTAAACTATGTAAACAAATATACATGTGTTTTTAATATAAACAACTATATATACAACGATACGAACGAAAGAATTGTTAACGCTAAAAATTGAACGCTAACACCCGGTGTGTGTAATAGAGTCGTGAAAGCACCACCCGTTGGTACGGGAACAGAATACAAGCTGAAAATAGCAATAAAACGATAAAAAGACAACAGATTTATAGTGGTTTGGCCCGTAATTGAGCCTACGTCCACTTTATAGTCTTTTATTGCTGATTCTGATTACAAGATGATACAATATTCTTCCAAAATACAATTCAATTTGATCACAAAAACACTCTCGACTACTAGCTCAAACTTCGATGATGAAACTTGATGAATCCATGTCGGATGTATGAAATTCCTCCCGAAGCTTGTTGTAGTGTCTTGAATGTTTGGAGATCTTCTAATGTTGAGTGAGTTGAGAATTCGGCAGAGTAATGACGCTTCAGAAAATGGTTTGCCAAAGTCCCCTACTTGTTGGAGTTTGGGGGTATTTATAGAGAGGATTTCTGAGCAGAATTTTATCACCAAGTGATAGGTCGGCCACGACCCAAGGTAGGTCGTAGATCATAAGTCGGTGGCGACATAGGGAGTCCGTCTTACTTCGTTGCAGTTGATTCTTCTGAACGAGTTGATAAGTGATAAGTCGGCCAACATCCAAAATGATGCGGCACTGCCTTCGTCTCCTTAGGTCGTATGCGATCTAACATAGGTCGTTGACTACTTTAAGCTGTTACATCTCTTAAGTCGCTAGGTCGCAACTTTCTTTAGATCGTTATGTATTTAGGTCGTTAACCCGTGGCTGTAGTTAAGTCGTTAACTCCTTTAGATCGTGACTTCTTTAACTCGTTAGGTCGTCTAGACCCTTAAGTAGTAGACTTCTCTTAAGTTGGTGAGCTTCTAGGTCGGTACGAAGTTAACTCGTTACTTCTTAGTTCGTTGAGCTGCTATCTTCTTAAGTCGGTAGCCTCTTAGATCGGCACATATCTTAAGTCGTCTCATTCCTTAGGTCGGTTAACTGTTAGGTCGGCAACTATTGGGTCGGTATGCCCTTTAGGTTGGCAACTCTTAAGTCGTAGCTTGTTAAGTCGTAAACAAAAGAGGATTAACATTTGCCCCTCGAAGTATACGCCTAAATCGTAGGTCGTGTGCTTCGATTCATCTTAACCCGCTCTTTTGTTAGGTCGTGAGCGATATAAGTTAAGTCGTAAGTCGTGGATTGTGGGTCGATTCACATTTCAATACCCCAGTGTATAAATAGCTTAAGTCGTTTCCTCTTTCACTTCACCTGTCTTATTATTCTGTTCAGCCATTAACGAATACTCGAGCTCTCGAAGACGAATCTCATTACTCGATCATTAGTTATCATCAGCATTACACTGCGTAAGTGAATTCGACTAATATCCAAACGTGATCATCATTGAATCGAGGATCCCGTGTTCGTCGCCCTTAATCCGAGTTTGTACATTATGCTTTATCACGAGTCGTGTCGCATCTGATTCTTGACTTTCTTTAGTCGCGATGTCATTGTGATCCTCGAATATACTGCCGCATACTGGTTTCATGGTGGATTTGGGATGATTTGATGATGTTATGAGATGCGACTAGGAGACGTAACTTAGGGTTTTTGATAGGGGATAGCTCGAAGTTACTGGGTTTATGGATCTCAAGTTGGCTGATGAGTTACTGAACTTCTCAATGGAGAGGAAGGTAATCGGCAGAAGGAGGTGACGTTTTGGTTCAAGCAGAAGATAGCTTGAAATTCCATCGGAGGCGACCCAAAAAATTCACGACCTAAAATATTAACGATTTAGCACTTTTTCCGGTTCAAGAACCCTTGCGACCTAACTTTCCTACGACCTAATTAGTTTACGGCCTAGACCTTAAGTCGCGGTCGAGCTTGGACTTAGAGAAAATAGTGCTATTCAGACCCGAAGCCTTCATATGTATTACGACTTAGAGTCAACGACTTAACCTAACTCGTAGCATTTCCTTTAGGTCGTGGACGAGCTACCACTTGCATATTGTGACCTGAGGAATTTACGACCCATGCTAAGTCGTGGACGAGTTAGAACTTGAATTGCTTGAACTTTGAACTGTTGAATTTTGAACTGTTGAACTTTGTTGCATATTTTTCCTTTTTTACAGATTGCTTCAATTTGCAAGCTAACAACCTGCTTAATACAACATTCACAGAAAATTGGGACGAATATACTGCCACTGACTGCCCACATCGAATGACAGATTAGTCGATAAAGAAAAAATCAACTTAAATGAACTGCATGAACAAAATGCTGTATAATATCCAATTCTAGTGAAGTATTAAAGCAAAATCGTAATAGTCAACTGAAACTGATTTGTTTGCACTAACACTGCACTTGAATATTAACAAGTTCTGAAATCTTGTAATCGACTGATTGTCAACTAGTTTAATTCCAGTTATGTTTGCTTTTTTTTATTTTCACTAGTTTTGCACAACACTTCACACTTTTTAGGAAACGTGCACCTTCACATTTGAACATCCAGTTGATTGTGTAGAATATCTTATCAATAAGAAGAAGCAACAACTCAAGCTAGAGAAACTATTCCTATCCCTGTTCCATTAGCTGATCCTCCAGAACGAATTTCAACTACATTAACATACAGAGTTTTCGGTCAACTATGTACTCAGTTCGGCATTGCTGAAACGGATGCCATACTGCCTGAGAGGAGTGACACTGCTGTTATGCCACCTCATGGTTTCGTTGCTGTTAATCGCCATATGTGCATGAACGGAGCTATTCCTCCATTCAACGATTTCCTTCAACAGCTTCTTCTACGATTATCAATTTCTTCCTTTCAGTTACATCCCAATGGATACGCCATCCTGATGGGACTTTGTGTGTTATTTAGGAGAACGTTGGATCTTCTCCCAAGCTTTGATGAAATTTGTTATTTGTGTTCTTTTGCCAAAAATAAAGATCATCCTTCAATCACAGTCGTTAGAAGTGCTAGAAATCGTAAGTTGATCATCGGTCTCCCTGATAGTGTTCATGGTTTTCTAAGCCAGTTTTTCTACGTTTGTTGTCCCCCGTGATTTTATGCCATCTGGAGAGTGGGAAGTATGACCATTTATCTTTTTCCTTTCCTTATGTTTTCTGAACTCTTCGAAGTCCGTTTTGTCAAGTGTTAACTTCTTTTTCTACTTTTTCAGCGCTCCCTCCTCCTTCTAGGGACCCTAGTCACAAAACAACCTTCGAGAGGCTTATGGCCGTGCCAGTTGAAGAGAGGAATATTCAATTTCTACTGAAAGATGAGTTTTTCCATCAATTTGGACTCTTACATCCTTCCCGTTCTATTCAGCCACATGAAGTCCCTGACTCTCCAGCTAAGGCATCAGATGCCCCAGTTCCTGCTAAAGAACCTTCACTGAAAGAACCCACCGCTGAGACTTCACTAGTGAAGTGTTCAATTTCTACTGACGTTATGGGGTCGTCTAGCAAACTAGCACTTGCTCCAATTATTTAAGAGGAAGAAAATCCTCGAATTTCTGAAAAGTCGGCCGATGTGGAAGTTGAAAAGGAGAGTTCTGCCGGGTGTCGTGGTGATGACACTTTCGATAACTTGAGCGATATAATGATAACTTCTCAAGAGCTTTTTAAAGAAGACATTCAAAAAGCAATTTCTCCTATGGTTGAAGCGACTTCTTCTTTGCGACAAACAACAATCCCTCCTACACAAGCTGCTAACATTCCTTCACCACAGAGTGGTTTGTAGTTTAACGCACGTAGCTTGCACACCACACACACTTTGAATGCTAAGCACTTATATGCATTTAACTTCTCTACTTTTTGAAGGCTTCTAAGACTTGTCTTTTCTTCAATTTCAGGTTCTCCGATGGTACGTAGTGGCTCATATTACGACAACTTTCGGCGCTATGAAGGGCGCGATTCTTATGATTACGGACGCTATCTCCCCACTCGCAAAGAATCTGACGAAGAGCGTGCAGTTAGAAAAGCTCGAGAGAGGTGAGCTTATGAAGAGTAGCAGAGAAGGAGAGACGATGACTCCCACAAAAGAAAATATCATGACGATAAAGGGAAGAGCCATGCCACCGAAGACCCGAATAAACGGGTTAGACTTAGTGAAAAGGACGCGTCTGTAATTTCTGAAAAGACTGACGCTCCTATCTCTTCTGATATCCCGGCCGGCTCTCCTCCTTTAAAGAAACCCGACATCCAAGCGATCATCAACAGGCCCCAGTATCAGGTTAAAGATGGCCCTCCAACGCTTCAAAGCCGATTTCCGAACTGGTGCTTAAAAGGAGTGCGCTTTGACTTAGATTTGGTCCCGATCGATAAGCAAGCCATGCTTAGAAATCTTGATGCAGTTAAGCTTGACATTCAGAGGATGTCGCAGTGGCAAAAACTTGTTGATGAACTCCAAAGAGTCAACCATATGAATCTTGAAAACATGCTGACTATGGAGAACGATAAGACTGAATGGGATAAAATCTGCAAGCAGCACGATGCGGAGATGACGAGCATCGCGGATGACAATGCAAGGCTTGAATCTGAAGTCAAGCGACTTAGGGAAGATCTCGCCTCTTCTTCTGCATCACATAATCAAAAAGAGGAAGTCTTTCAGAAGCAAGTGCGAGATGCACACGCTGCGCAAAGGGATGCCGAGATGAAGCTTGCAGCCGAACAACTCATCACTGAAAAATACCTCGAAGAAAACGCTCAACTGCGGAAAACATTTAACTCCCAAAACGCAGAGATAGAAATGCTTAAAGCTAGGCTTCTTAAAGTTGAGAAAGAGCGTGACGATGCGGTTGCTGGACAAGTTGCGGCTGAAGAGTCTCACGAAGCAACCAAGGCCAGCATCGACTCAACTTTATTTGACTTTTATATTCACAGCGTCTTAGGGCGCGGGAGTCTCTCATTCTTGGGACCAAAATATGAAATCACCCTAGCTGAAGTATGGGAGGCTACGATCGATATGCTCGGGGGAGCTGGCTACAATGAGACGGCGCTTGAGGCAATTTACCTTGATGATGATACTCGTGCCGCTCTTGCTAGAGGAAAAGAGCAGCTTGCTAAAGCTAGAGCTGGAACAGTGGCAGAAGAACACTCAGAAAAGAAAATATCTTTAACTGCCCCTGTCCATACTTCGATTCCGACCGATGTTGATATCGTTGGTTACAGCTCTCACTCTCCTCTTCCTGCAAAAGACGTTGAGGCTAAGCCCGTCACCACCGAGTCTCCCCTTACTCAGATTGAGGAAAAGAGCCAAGAAGACATCGAGGCTGAAAATTTTGAAATTGAACTGTCAAAACCAACTTCTCGAGGTAACTTCGATTCAGATCTGGCTCAAGTGGATTATTCATTCGATTCAATTGATTTGGGTGAATTTCTTGCTTATTACTTAAGTCCTGGTGATCCAATATCTTCTCTTTTTTCGGAGAATACTGATTTTGACTTCTTTTCTTCTGTAGCGGAAGCACCAAGCACTGTGCACTCTTCCCCTCTTCCAACTGTTCCTCCTCCATCTCTTCAAGTTACCCCTGCTTCTCAACCGGGGTCGTAGGAAGAACAGATAGAAGCTCTCCAAGGCTTGGAGGATCCACCCGCTTCTCAAGAGCAGAAAGCGGAAGGGACGGAGGACAGTGAGAAGACTCTGGAGCAGTCATTTGATGACGATACAAAGCTTTCCATGCTGCTGACTCCGGGAAGCGAATCTTCTTCAAAGAGGAAAGGAAAGTGTGCACTAAAGAAGAAGAAGAGAAGTGCTTCAGCTGGGGAAGACAAAATAGAAGAAGAACCAACCACTCCTCCTTCTCCATCCCGCCCACGCCGGATTCCGAAATTAACTATCAAGCTAGGCAAAGGCTCCAAAGGTAGCGGGAAGAAGGAATGTCAATCTGGATTTTCTACTTCTTATTTTGCTTTTTGCATGTATCGACCGGAGATTGTGCGGGTATCGGTCCCCGCTTCTTTTTGTAATCTGCACAATGTAAAAAGTTTTCATAGTATTGAATAAAATAGCTATTTTACTTGTACAAATTCTTGTGTATGTGAGAATGCATCTGTTTCTCATTTTTAGTGTAGAATAAACGATTCTTTTTACTTGTACAAACTTTTTTGTCTGTGTTTGAGAATGCATTTATTCGACATCTACTTTTCGTGATATTGCAATGAACTTGTGGTATGTTGCTTGCATATTACATTTATTAATGTAACTGAATTGTATAGTGTTGCCCCCATACCACAAGTGCATTGCAACATTTCTTGCTTTTACAAGACTGATACTCTTATTTCAGAGAATAACTATTCCACTTTTAAGGGAAGAATCATTCTGCTTTTAATAGAGTATATCTCATTTTTGGAGAAAATTTTACTTTCTCTTTCTTTCTTGAAGAACACTTCAACTTTCTGAGATGATCACTTTTATTTGTTAAAAAGTGGATTTTCCTACGCAGTGAAATGAGCTTCTGAAGAAGGTTTTGATTTTGTGCCCCGGTAAAGGGCTTATTTTTGGTACTTCGAGCACGGCGAAGTGTGCCTCCGAAGAGGTCTTCTTATAGCATTTCAACTTTTTAGGAAGAACTTTTTGAGATAAATAAGTTAACCTTCCTTTGAGAGTTGAAATGTGCTTCCGGAGAAGGCTTTTTTGTTTGAGCATTCTATTTTGGGACATGCCTCCGGGGAGGGCTCCTCTTAAAGAGTTGTGCCTTCGAAGAGGGCTTGTGCCTCCGAAGAGGGCTTGTGGTGCCTCAGGAGAGGGCTTTTGCCTCTGAAGAGGGCATGTGCCTCTGAAGAGGGCTTGTGGTTCCTCGGGAGAGGGCTTTTGCCTCCGAAGAGGGCATGTGCCTCCGAAGAGGGCTTGTGGTGCCTCGGGAGAGGGCTTTTGCCTCCGAAGAGGGCATGTGCCTCCGAAGAGGGCTTGTGCCTCCGAAGAGGGCTTTTTGATTGCCTGGAAGTTACTTTCTCATGGTTGGATGGACCGACGGGGCGGACGCAAGTTGCTTGATTGGATGTTCGTTTGCACGAGCGATCACAATTAATTAACAAGGGCCCTGTTCCTTCAGCTTGGGAAGGTGCCCCTCCGGTGGTTCCACCAATCTTTTTTGATTGAGGAAAGCACTTTCATTTTTTGGCGTGCCTCGTTAGAGGGCTTTATTGGCCTCCGGGGAAGAGCTCTGGTTGATTGGTGTGCCAGGAAGGTTGCGTCTCAGGGGCGAGTGGATCCACGGGACGGACGCAAGCTGTCTGATCGGATGCATCACGACCAGTTAGCAAGGGTCATGTTCCTTCTGCTTGGGAAGGCATCCCTTTTGTGGATCTACCGGCCTTCTTATTGAGAGGCATACCTCCTTTTGGCTGCTTCTATGTTTGCCGGCCCATGTTTTCTCATCATCTGCTCATCAACGATCCTTTATTATTGTTTCCAAGCGCGTCTTCCTTTCTTTTGCAAGTAAATTGCTTTATCCGAAGAAGTAGACTTCACTGTTGAGTGACTCCACAGGGTAAACACAAGTTACTTGGCTGGATGTCTTTTTATATTGACGATCGCAACCAGCTAACGAGTGCTTGACACAGTGGAGTCGCCAACTTTTTATGTGAAGTTCCTCTTGTATGGGATTTGAGTCTGGAATTTTTGTTGCTTGAAATTTGCTTAATAAGTGACTTATAGGGGTCGCTTGGCTTTGTGACGAGTAAGCCTTGTTTTAATGTCCTGCAATTTTGAATCGACATTTTAGCAATACATTTAAAGTATTTACATATCGAAATGAAACAGGCATTATAAAATAGTAAAGAACACAAGATTAATAGTGGTTCGGCCAAGAATCGGGCCTACATCCACTTTATAGCTTTCATTCATTTGCACTGATTTACAACGTCTTACAATACAACTGATACATCCATCACTATTTTACAATTTTGAGCAAAGCTTTTTAAGTAAAATAAGGACGTAAGTGGTTGTTGTTCCAGACTCTTGGAATTGGATCTCCTTCAATAGTTATGAGTTTGAAAGTGCCATCAAGAAGTTTATTGCCTATGACATATGGCCCTTCCCAGTTTGGCCCAAATACCCCGGTTGCTGTCATGATCCTTTTCAAGACTAAGTCCCCGACCTCAAAGCTGCGTTGGTGAACTTTAGAGTTGAAGTGCTTGGCTATCCGTTGTTGATAAGCTGAAACTCTAAGGCTAGCTTCTTCTCTTTTTTCATCAAGAAAATCAAGTGCTTCAAGCTGTAGCTTTTCGTTTTCAGCTTCGTTGAAATGAATTCTCCTGTGTGAAGGAACTTCTACTTCACTGGAATCATTGCCTCTGATCCGTATGCCAGTGAAAATGTAGTGTGCCCAGTCGCAGTTTTGTGAGTAGTTCTATTAGCCCATAGTGCTAGTGGCAGCTTATTGACCCAACCACCTTTTGCTTTTTCGAGTTGCTTTTTGATGGTTGACTTGATAATTTTGTTCACTGCTTCCACTTGCCCATTTGCCTACGGATGAGCCACTGTAGAGAAGCTTTTTCGAATTCTGAATCGTTTGCAAAAGTCTTGGAATTCTTCACTTTCAAACTGAGTACCGTTGTTTGTGATTATCTTCTGCGGCACACCATACCTGCAAATGATATTTTTAGTTACGAAATTTATCATCTTTTTAGAGGTAATAGTGGCCAAGGGTTCAGCTTCAGCCCATTTAGTGAAATAATCAACAGCAACAATAGCATATTTGATTCCAGATTTAGCGATCGGTAAAGGTCCAATCAAGTCTATTCCCCAAATGGCGAATGGCCACGGGCTGACCATTTGCGTGAGTTCGATGGAAGGCGCTTTTGGGATTCTTGTAAATCTTTGGCACTTGTCGCACATTCGGGAGTATATGGCAGCATCTCGATTAATGTCTGGCCGGAAATACCCATATCGAAGAACTTTCTTGGCTAGAGTTTGGCCACCTGAATGATCTCCACACTCTCCTCCGTGTACCTCAGCTAGAATCGTCTTGGCTTCTTCCTTGGTTACACATCGGAGTAATGGCATTGAGAATCCCTGTCTGTATAATCGGCCATCTTGAATTATATATCTTGATGCTTTCCTCAATAGTTTTCGACGTTCTTTAGAACTTTCTGGTAAGGAACCATTGAGTAGATATTCTTTTATTGGAGTCATCCATGATTCACGCTCTTGGGATGTAGCCATAATCCAATCAATATCCATCTCATCAATGCTTGGAGCCGACAGAACTTCCACGGGGACTAATCCTAATAATTGAGCCTCTCCAGAACTTGAGTATTTTGCTAGAGAATCCTCCTTCATGTTTTCAACCCGAGGAATATGACTTATCGTGTAATGATCAAAATCTTCGAGAAGTTCACATGCCTTTGACAAGTATGCGAGCAGATTTCCACCTTTAGCTTGAAACTTTTTCTTTACCTGGCAAACAATAAGTTGAGAATCGCTAAAGATCTGTAACACTTTGATGTTTAGTTCCTTCGCAATTTTTAAACCGGCAATGAGAGCTTCATACTCTGCTTCATTGTTTGTTGAAGGAAATTCCAATCTCAATGCATAACACAATGATTGTGACGCCCCACCTCTATGCTCATAATAACAAAGAGTATTAAAAGAAATACTGTCTATTATTACGAAGAATAAGGTTGGATAGGAGCGACCATCCGTAATTGGCCTTACACTAATATTGGTTATCTCGATAGGAGTGGTATATACTTTTTATTTTTCATCTATTATTTATTTACCCCCATCGACATATCCAATTATCAGTATAAAACAAACTACGATAGTTCATAATAGTTTAGGACATTAGATATAACAATAACACAGATAATATAAATGCGGAACACAGATTAACAAAAATCTCATATATATATATAACCGATGTCAGTTATAATATAGTTGACACGATACATATGATACAACTACAACTGTCGACTCTAGAAGTTATATATACAAGTACATTATCGACTAATATACATGAATACATATCGTTCTATACAATGACACGACTACTACAAAATGACACTGACAACTTCAGAAGATGTGAAAAGTCTTCAAATCCCGAACAGCAACTCAAAGAAGGAAATCTACAACCTGAAATAACTCGGGTATGTGACAGCCCATAGTTAGGCAAGTATATATATAAAAAAAAAATATAATATATGTATATATGTATTTTGAATATTTTATAAAAGAAAGACAATTAATTAAAATAAAACTTTTTCTCTGAAAATACTTGTGTGTGTATGAGTGTGCATGCTCGTGTGCATGTGCACACTGTTTTAGTCAGCTACATGAACAAGGCACTTTTGTGAGTAAAGGCCTTATAAATAAATACAAAATAGCAGTAATAACAAATGAGTACATGACTTGTTAGTGTGTACACATTAGCCTAGTTACAATACATAAATAACTTAGGCAGACTTTAGTCTTAATTTCCATAGATTAAATAGGAGCATAGTTGCTTGTGTAGGTAGGAAATGCATGAATATATATGATGTGCAAAATGTTTGATTCATACACACATATAGCTGGTTATACAAATAGGTTTATATACATGATTAAAACTAGAAAAGACAAATAATGTCTGAGCCACAGTCATGCAAATAATATGTGGAGAAATTTGCCAAAAGTAGCCAAGACAAGGAAAAAAAGAAATGGTGGGAAAGGAAAGTGGAGAGGGTGAACTATGGGTGAAACCAGAAATGGTGATGGGAATTCTGATAAAAATAAATTACTTAACTAACCTTAAAACCCTAGTAACTCCCTTATATACATCATTATTTCCTACGGTTACATGTTAGAACCAGGAAACAAAAATTAGAAAAAAAATAGGCAGCAGTTTAGAAAATCAATGGCAGGCCTGAACCAAGACTTGGGAAGGAGAACTATGGTGAGTAAATCCTCACTTGGCAAGGCATTAAGACCTATGAAAGGCAGCCATTAACCTTTAGTTATTTTAATTTATGTTTGATGTTTTGCTTGCATTTTCTTAGTTTAGAAATTTTCTGTTGTTCCTGAGATTTTGTGACTTTCATTGCTTTGTTATCACTCAACCTATGCTTGTTTATATATGACAACTTATTGAAGGAATAACAACTGATTTATTTATATGTTTATGAATTTGAGAAATATTTTTAGTTAAAGCATGGATTAATAAGGAAAGTAGGATGCAAGGCAGTAAGAGGAAGGGGTTCTCTGGCTTATGTCTTGCAACTGAAAAGATGGTTGGGGTGCAATGGAATTTCCATGTGTTGAGTCCTAATCCATCAGTAAGTATTCTTTGGAAATAGGGTTGAGTAACAAGCAAACACACTTTAATATGTGGATTGATTGTGAGAACCTTATTACTGGGGAAACCACAGAGGCATTTCACTTTCTAAAATGCTCAGACCTATGCTTAGCTAAAGATATATCTCTGAATGAAACTAACTTGAAATATCTACAAGTGTGACTGATTAAATTGTTGAATGGATGAATGGGTGAATGATTGATGGATGTATGAAAACTGCTATCACATATTAGTTAACATACCACAGTTTTGGGCATGACACTGCATATGTAATATTGGGTCATATGAAAGAACTTAGTGATTAAACTAAGGATGTGGGTCACCTCTATCAGGTTGGGTATGAGGGAAGTGGGTATGACATAGTGGTTGGCTCGCATCAAGGCTGGGGTGTGAGTTTGCACATGGCATGTTTATGCCTAAATAGCTTATAGTGCACTGGAAACCAGGTAGTGGTTCTAGGCAGTGTGCACCAGTGCAACCATGAATGTAATACTGGAATTTGGAATAACATGAAATAATTATACATGCAAGGGTAAATGGGCTAGAAGTATATGGGAGTCCTAACATGTAGACTCAGGTTTGATACTTTGGCCCAATACCATGAATATGGTCTGTGCATGTTTATGTATGATTGCGCATGTTTTGGGTGTTAGCACCAACTTGTGTGTATGTATGATGGTTGATAGGATTTCTGGACCAATGTTTTTGATGACAAGTTAGTTTAAGAATACACACTTGTCATTACACATACACCACTGGATAAACACTTTGTAAATTTGAACATGAGAAGGAGACTTGTTATCTTGAATAAAATATTTAGCCTCTAAGAACAGAAACTATAATAATCTAACATACTTCATTAGTCTTTATGCATTAACAAGTGATTCTACTCACACCAGACATAAGTCTGACCTGTTTGTTGCTTGCATCAAATGGGTGCTTCATATGTATTATGGAGCAGATCATGAGATGTCTACAGGAAAAGAGAAGGCTAAGTGATAAGATGCAGATGTGTGATGCTAAGAAGAAATTTGGTGATTCAGTGAACTATGAATGTTTGCTGAAGAATGTCCTTCATGTTTTATTTTTAATTAGAAGACTTTCTGTAATAATATTGTATTTATGCTGGATTTTGATGGTGATGTAATGAATGGTCTAAAAGGTTATTATGGGATGAAACTGCTTTCAGTAGAAAAGATAAATGTGTTTAGCTTTATATCATAACCTGTAAGTATGCAAATTTTCATGAGTCAAGCAGTGAATTCAGTAGTAAATCTGAAGCATATGTGAACCAGTAATGTATACATATGTGTTATATTGTTTAGAGGTTAGAACCTATTTACAAACTAACTGTAACATTATGAAGTAAGGATAAACCCATAGGTAGAAAAGGAAAAAAACAAAGGAAGCATGAACTCAGATTTTTGTATGAGTTTGAGGTTTTAAATGAATAAGCAGAGATAGTAATCATAACAAGACAGTATAGGGATCCAACCTAATCAAGTTGATCAATCTGCAAACTAAGGTGTAGTAAATAGCAGTTGTACATGTTTATGTGCACACAGGTGCACAGAAGCATGCACAACCTTCTGCTTTGCTATCTGAAAAGCCATATTGCAAAAGTCTAAGTGTTATGACTCAACTCACATGTTTCATTAAATATACAGAGGTAAACACAAACAAACAAACAAGAATTAGTTTGAAAATAATTGCACAAAGATTTAAATGGGAGAGGGTTTTTCCCAATCCTTTTTACTATGGCTAAAACATAGTTATTTTGTTTAGAATAAACTGAGTTATTCTTTATTCAAAAAAAACTCTGATATTAGCATTAAAATGATTTATATGTTTATATGTACATACAAATAGTTTTTTTCAAGAAGTATATCAATATTTCTATATTGATCAAGTTGGATGTTGGGAAATAAATAAAATGATGAAAAAAAAATGAAATAGTTGGTTTTGGAAGTAAGTAACCCCGAATTTAGCATAAACTAAATTGAGTCACTCAAACAATTTGTAGACTAGGGAGGGTTGCTTCAGTTGGTATCAGAGCTATGTTATTAAATACATAGCCAATACAAATACTTGGTTGAATCTGTGTGCATTGTTTGTACTGTTTGCATTGGTTGTTTTACTTATTATGTATGAATGAGTTCACTTCTAGTTTAAAAAGTGAAGTAGTGAATAGGAATTAGAACTAACTATACTAGAAATGTCAATAGAGGCCCAGAGCTGTTAGGATCAATCCCCAGGCTGCTGGAGAAAGGGAGGACAATCATGATGAACAGACAACTGGAATGGCCACTGATCCCCTAATGATTAACATGCAAGATTTTGTTAGAGTATTAAGGGATGGGATGGCACCTAGAGTAGATAATCCTCATGAGGAGCTGTCCAAATTGCTTAAAACATATACACACTTAGGAGGCAGTAGCTTTGATGGCACAGAAAATGTCATGGGTGTCCAAACATGGCTAAGAACAGTGGAGAGGATCTTTGCAGATATGCAGGTTAATGACTAGAGAAGAAGGCAAATAGCTTCAAGACAACTAAAAGGCCTTGCTTTGGATTGGTGGGAAGTGATCATTGCAGGCAGGCAAGAGCAAGAGATCACATGGAATCAGTTCAAAGAAATGTTAGAAGCCAGATTTGTCCCAGCCTCAGCAAAAGCTTCATTACTTGAGGAGTTTATCAAGTTGAGGCAAGGATCTATGAGTGTCACTGAATACACTCAGAAATTTGAAGGGTTGTCCAAGTATGGGACAGTACTAATCCCAGATGAAGTTTCAAGGAATGCAAGGTACATTCAGGGATTAAATGCTGGATTGAGTAGAGCCATGTTACCATACAAAGACAGAACCTTTGATCAAGTTATGGACTTGACATTGTCATTTGAGCAGCATGACAATGCCAGGGAAACGTTTAAGAATTTCAGGAATAACAAGAAAGGGAAGAATAGAGCACACCCATATGAGAAGAAGAAGGGAGAAGCAATGAACAAAGAAGGAAGTAAGGTGGCAAGCTCTAACAATAAGAAACCTAAAGTGATCTGTTACAACTGTGGGAAGGAAGGCCATATAAAGACCAAATGCCAAGCACCCAAGTCAACTGTTCTTAGGTGCTACAACTGTGGTAAAGAGGGGCACATGAAAAGGCAGTGTCCAGAAATGGCAAGGGTGGCTGTACTTGAAGGGAAGGGCAAGACCATGGAAGCACCTAGCCAAGTGGAAGGTATATTATTCATTAAAGGCATACCCATATGAGTTATTTATGACACAGGAGCTACACACTCTTTTATTTCATGTGACATAGTTCAGAAACTAGGGTTAACATGTGTTTTTGTTGATAAGCCATTGCATGTTAATAGTCCTATAGGTAATTCCTACATTACAAATATGAAATGCATGCAAGTAAAATTATGTATGGGTGGTCACACCTTTATTTCAGAATTATATGTGTTGAATTACCCTAAGTTGGATATTATACTGGGAATGGATTGGTTAAAAGGTTTTTGTGCTATCATTAACTTGGAAAATTCCACAATCTCATTACAACTTCCTGATGGCAAAAGAGTTTTGGTCATGTATGAGGCAGCCAAAGATAGGGGTATGGGCAGGATGTTCAACTTGAACAGTGGTGAAGTTGAATCAAGCCTAGAGAAGATACCCATAGTTAACCAATACACTGATGTGTTTGGTGAAGTGAATGGCATTCCTCATAATAGACCAGTAGAATTTCAAATAAGACTTAAGCCAGGAACAAGCCCTGTCATTAAAAAACCAAACAGAATGGGTCCTAAGGAACTGATTGAGTTGAAGAAACAATTAGAAGAATTAGAACAAAAAGGCTTCATTAGGCCAAGTAGTTCAAATTGGGGATCACCAGTAGTATTTGTTAAGAAGCATGATGGTTCCTTGAGAATGTGCATAGACTATAGGGAACTAAACTCAGTCACCATAAAAAACAAATACCCTCTACCTAGAATTGATGATCTTTTTGATCAATTAAATGGTGATAAGGTATTTTCCAGGCTTGACTTAGCATCTGGTTTCCATCAAATGAAAGTGGAAGAAGAAAGTATCAAGTATACAGCTTTCAATACCAGGTATGGCTTGTATGAATACTTAGTAATGCCATTTGGTTTGACCAATGCACCATCCTATTTTGTGGATTTAATGAATAGGATTTTTAGAGATTATTTAGATAAATTTGTACTGATTTTCATCGATGATATATTGGTATACTCTAAATCAGCTGAGGAACATGAGAAACATCTGCACATGGTACTAAGTAGACTAAGGCAACAAGGCCTTAAAGCCAAGTTTGCAAAATGTTCCTTCTGGAAGAATGAAATAAAATTCTTAGGCCATATAATTTCTCAAGAAGGAATTTCAGTAGATCCTAGTAAGTTCATGGCAGTACAAGCATGGAAGAGACCAAGCAATGTTATTGGGATAAGATCATTCATGGGCATGGCTGGATACTACAGAAGATTTATAAAAGACTTTGCTAAAATAGCAACCCCATTAACTAAGCTAACAAGGAAAGACCAACCTTTCTTATGGACTGAGAAGTGTGAAGGGGCATACAACCAATTGAAGAAAGCACTGATGGAAGCTCCAGTGCTGAAAATCCCAGAAGGCATTGATAATCTGGTAGTGTACACTGATGCATGTGGGTCGGGTATAGGGGCTGTTCTTATGCAAGATGGTAGAGTAATAGCCTATGCATCAAGGCAATTGAAACCAAGTGAGACCAAGTATGCAACACATGACTTGGAATTGGCAGCTGTGGTGTATGCATTAAAGCTTTGGAGGCACTACCTATTAGGAGCAAAATTTGAGCTTTATACTGACCACAAAGCTTTGAAATACTTATTTTCTCAAAAAGATTTGAACATGAGACAACATAGGTGGGTGGAATTCCTTGCTGCCTATGATTTGGACATTATGTACACACCAGGAAAAGCAAATAGAGTGGCAGATGCATTGAGTAGGCAACATGCCAAGTTGGCTACATTGATGATAGAGGAGTTTAAAATGTTATTGGCACTATCTGATGTGGAAGTGCAAAGTGTGGAAGGGCAAACTATGGTGATAGATGAGGACATGGAGCACTATGGAAAGCTCAGCCTTATCACAATAAAATCAGACTTAGTGGAAGAAGTGAATCAGTCTCAAGACATGGATGCATTCCTAAGAGAAAAGAAGGAACTGTTAAGGAATGGTTCAAATATTGATAAGTTTGAATTGGATGAAAAAGGATTTTTGAGATACAAGGGAAGACTATGTGTGCCTGGCACAGAAGCACTACAAAGAAAAATCATGGATGTTCATCACAAGTCTAAGTACACCATACATCCAGGTGGTACTAAAATGTATCATGATCTAAAGAGGAGTTATTGGTGGAAAGGAATGAAAAGGAGTGTGGGTGAATATGTGGCAAGATGCATGACTCGCCAACAAGTCAATGCTGAGTACCAAAGACCCAGTGGACTGTTGCAACCTCTGAAAATTCCAAGGTGGAAATGGGAAAGCATATCAATGGATTTCATTGATGGCTTGCCAAGATCAAAGAGAGGTAATGATAGTATTTGGGTGGTGGTAGATAGGTTGACTAAATCATCACACTTCATACCAGTAAGGAGTGATAGAAATGCACCAAAATTGGCACAAATTTTCATGAAAGAAATCGTAAAACTACATGGAGTTCCTACCACTATCATTAGTGACAGAGACACCATATTCACATCAAAGTTTTGGAGTAGTTTTCAACAGGCAATGGGGGTTGAATTGTGCTTGAGCACAGCCTACCATCCCCAAACTGATGGCCAGACAGAAGTAGTTAATAAATTTTTGGAGGATCTACTTAGAGCCTGTGTACTTGACCATGGTGGTAATTGGGAAGACTACCTTCATTTAGCAGAATTTGCTTACAATAACAGCTACCAGAGTAGTATAGGGATGGCTCCCTATGATGCTCTATATGGGAGGCCTTGTTTGTCACCTGCTTGCTGGTTAGAGGTAGGAGATAGGGTGATGTTAGGACCAGATCATGTGAAAGAAACAAATGATAAGATCACACTGATCAGACAGGGAATGAAGGCAGCACAAGGCAGAATGAAATCATATGCAGATAGAAGAAGGAAACCACTTGAATTTGAAGTAGGAGATTTTGTGTATTTGAAGGTCTCACCTATAAGGAAGGTGTTGAGATTTGGTAAGGCAGGGAAGCTAACCCCGAGATACATAGGGCCATATGAGATCATAGCAAGAATAGGAAAGATGGCTTACAGGTTGAGGTTGCCAGAAGAAATGAGTGGAATACATAATGTATTTCATGTATCACAATTGAGAAAATGTGTACATGATGAAGCTTCAGTGATTCAGCCACAAAACCCAGTAGAAGTTAGACCAGATTTAGTTTATGAGAAGGAGCCAGTGGGCATTGTAGCTAAAGAAGATAAGAAATTGAGGAACAAAACTATTAAACTGGTAAAGGTGCAGTGGAGTCTAGACCCTAATGATTGCACATGGGAGGTTGAGGACAAGATAAAAGTCCAGTACCCTCAACTATTTGCAACTGACAATTAGATTAGAGGTAATTTATCATTTATGCTTGTATTCAGTTAGTTAAACATAGTATTCAGTGTTGAATGTGCTTGCTTGATGTGTGCTTTGGTTGAATTAAGAGTATGTGTTTATGATGGTGTTGATATGTGACTAACACAGGAATAAGATGTTAAACTGTGGGACACAATTTCTTAAAAAAGGGGTGTATGTGATAGCCCATAGTTAGGCAAGTGTATATATATATATATATATATATATAATATATGTATATATGTATTTTGAATATTTTATAAAAGAAAGACAATTAATTAAAATAAAACTTTTTCTCTGAAAATACTTGTGTGTGTATGAGTGTGCATGCTCTTGTGCATGTGCACACTGTTTTAGTCAGCTACATGAACAAGGCACTTTTGTGAATAAAGGCCTTATTAATAAATACAAAATAGCAGTAATAACAAATGAGTACATGACTTGTTAGTGTGTACACATTAGCCTAGTTACAATACATAAATAACTTAGGCAGACTTTAGTCTTAATTTCCATAGATTAAATAGGAGCATAGTTGCTTATGTAGGTAGGAAATGCATGAATATATATGATGTGCAAAATGTTTGATTCATACACACATATAGCTGGTTATACAAATAGGTTTATATACATGATTAAAACTAGAAAAGACAAATAATGTCTGAGCCACAGTCATGCAAATAATATGTGGAGAAATTTGCCAAAAGTAGCCAAGACAAGGAAAAAAGAAATGGTGGGAAAGGAAAGTGGAGAGGGTGAACTATGGGTGAAACCAGAAATGGTGATGGGAATTCTGATAAAAATAAATTACTTAACTAACCTTAAAACCCTAGTAACTCCCTTATATACATCATTATTTCCTACGGTTACATGTTAGAACCAGGAAACAAAAATTAGAAAAAAAATAGGCAGCAGTTTAGAAAATCAATGGCAGGCCTGAACCAAGACTTGGGAAGGAGAACTATGGTGAGTAAATCCTCACTTGGCAAGGCATTAAGACCTATGAAAGGCAGCCATTAACCTTTAGTTATTTTAATTTATGTTTGATGTTTTGCTTGCATTTTCTTAGTTTAGAAATTTTCTGTTGTTCCTGAGATTTTGTGACTTTCATTGCTTTGTTGTCACTCAACCTATGCTTGTTTATATATGACAACTTATTGAAGGAATAACAACTGATTTATTTATATGTTTATGAATTTGAGAAATATTTTTAGTTAAAGCATGGATTAATAAGGAAAGTAGGATGCAAGGCAGTAAGAGGAAGGGGTTCTCTGGCTTATGTCTTGCAACTGAAAAGATGGTTGGGGTGCAATGGAATTTCCATGTGTTGAGTCCTAATCCATCAGTAAGTATTCTTTGGAAATAGGGTTGAGTAACAAGCAAACACACTTTAATATGTGGATTGATTGTGAGAACCTTATTACTGGGGAAACCACAGAGGCATTTCACTTTCTAAAATGCTCAGACCTATGCTTAGCTAAAGATATATCTCTGAATGAAACTGACTTGAAATATCTACAAGTGTGACTGATTAAATTGTTGAATGGATGAATGGGTGAATGATTGATTGATGTATGAAAACTGCTAGCACATATTAGTTAACATACCACAGTTTTGGGCATGACACTGCATATGTAATATTGGGTCATATGAAAGAACTTAGTGATTAAACTAAGGATGTGGGTCACCTCTATCAGGTTGGGTATGAGGGAAGTGGGTATGACATAGTGGTTGGCTCGCATCAAGGTTGGGGTGTGAGTTTGCACATGGCATGTTTATGCCCAAATAGCTTATAGTGCACTGGAAACCAGGTAGTGGTTCTAGGCAGTGTGCACCAGTGCAACCATGAATGTAATACTGGACTTTAGAATAACACGAAATAATTATACATGCAAGGGTAAATAGGCTAGAAGTATATGGGAGTCCTAACATGTAGACTCAGGTTTGATACTTTGGCCCAATACCATGAATATGGTCTGTGCATGTTTATGTATGATTGTGCATGTTTTGGGTGTTAGCACCAACTTGTGTGTATGTATGATGGTTGATAGGATTTCTGGACCAATGTTTTTGATGACAAGTTAGTCTAAGAATACACACTTGTCATTACACATACACCACTGGATAAACACTTTGTAAATTTGAACATGAGAAGGAGACTTGTTATCTTGAATAAAATATTTAGCCTCTGAGAACAGAAACTATAATAATGGAACATACTTCATTAGTCTTTATGCATTAACAAGTGATTCTACTCACACCAGACATAAGTCTGACCTGTTTGTTGCTTGCATCAAATGGGTGCTTCATATGTATTATGGAGCAGATCATGAGATGTCTACAGGAAAAGAGAAGGCTAAGTGATAAGATGCAGATGTGTGATGCTAAGAAGAAATTTGGTGATTCAGTGAACTATGAATGTTTGCTGAAGAATGTCCTTCATGTTTTATTTTTAATTAGAAGACTTTCTGTAATAATATTGTATTTGTGCTGGATTTTGATGGTGATGTAATGAATGGTATAAAAGGTTATTATGGGATGAAACTGCTTTCAGTAGAAAAGATAAATGTGTTTAGCTTTATATCATAACCTGTAAGTATGCAAATTTTCATGAGTCAAGCAGTGAATTCAGTAGTAAATCTGAAGCATATGTGAACCAGTAATGTATACATATGTGTTAGATTGTTTAGAGGTTAGAACCTATTTACAAACTAACTGTAACATTATGAAGTAAGGATAAACCCATAGGTAGAAAAGGAAAAAAACAAAGGAAGCATGAACTCAGATTTTTGTATGAGTTTGAGGTTTTAAATGAATAAGCAGAGATAGTAATCATAACAAGACAGTATAGGGATCCAACCTAATCAAGTTGATCAATCTGCAAACTAAGGTGTAGTAAATAGCAGTTGTACATGTTTATGTGCACACAGGTGCACAGAAGCATGCACAACCTTCTGCTTTGCTATTTGAAAAGCCATATTGCAAAAGTCTAAGTGTTATGACTCAACTCACATGTTTCATTAAATATGCAGAGGTAAACACAAACAAACAAACAAGAATTAGTTTGAAAATAATTGCACAAAGATTTAAATGGGAGAGGGTTTTTCCCAATCCTTTTTACTATGGCTAAAACATAGTTATTTTGTTTAGAATAAACTGAGTTATTCTTTATTCAAAAAAAAACTCTGATATTAGAATTAAAATGATTTGTATGTTTATATGTACATACAAATTGTTTTTTTCAAGAAGTATATCAATATTTCTATATTGATCAAGTTGGATCTTGAGAAATAAATAAAATGATGAAAAAAAAGGAAATAGTTGGTTTTGGAAGTAAGTAACCCCGAATTTAGCATAAACTAAATTGAGTCACTCAAACAATTTGTATACTAGGGAGGGTTGCTTCAGGGTCTGAACCGAGTATTACATTCAAAAGAAAATAATACATGGGTCAGTCTAATTCAAACTCAGTTATTAGTGCATAGCAGCAATAATAATCAGATAGTCAAATAGACGACAATCACAGAAATCTCGTATATCCAACTCTCGATACGAGAATTGGATAACGGCAGATATAACACTAAACAGTGTTAAACGACAAATCAACAATCCATATCAGAATACAACTCCAAACCATTGAAATTAACCAACGAAACAAATCAACAAATCGAAACAACAATTTAAAACTGTCAAATCCGATAGGGCTGCAGTACACGCACGCATGTACTGCCTCGCCACTATCGCAGGAGATACACAAAAGCTCAGAGAAAATCACAATTGATCACGAGGTCAAATCCCGAAATCGGGTTCAACTCAAGGAAGTTCGAAAACAAATCCAAATATCTCAAGTGGTCAAGACAGCTAATTTATATACAAGCTACCTCACACAACTGTAAAGAGAAGACCACAAGGCAAAGCTTCAATATCAAAACAAAGGTAAGGTCGAAGAAGGCAACACGAATACAGTTGCAAACTAATTACCACCATGAAAAAGGCAACAAGTGCAACAGTGAAATATCTGTTACAGACCGACTAGTATGCAATGGAGACTTCAAGAAACTCAACAAAGAACTCAAGTCCAGATGCAACAGTTCGAACAATACCAATAGACAAAAAGAAAGTCACAAAATCAGGTTCAAGCAAGGCCATAATACTCAAAGCCAATATAAATTCAAATCAACAATGAATGACTACCAAGTCAAGTGATAATGAACCTGTTAGGTCAGAGCAGTGGTACTCAAAGTATCAAAAGAATGCATAAATGAAGACTACTTCAAGATTCTAACAAAGACAAATGCAAACCAGATGATAGTGTAACAGTGCACCATCAAGACCAGAAACAAGAAATAGTTCTGTAACCAGACAAATCTTCAAACTGAAACATGTTAAAACTGTCTCAGAAATCAAAACATAAACCAGAGTGGAACTGGACTCCAAAAGAATCCAGATTAAATATAAGTGCTAGACCAAACTGCTACAAAATGCACATGTGCAGACTCGATTACAAGAGCACATGTAGGCAACTCGACTAACAACTAAACTGTAACAACATCAAAGTCCAGGTCTGTCCAAACATCAAAGACCAGTGATGCAATAATGAACCAAAAGCAACAACAACTACACTAAGGTTCAAGTGATATCAAAACTCAGTGCAACAGAGAGTATGCAACATGACAAGTGCTTAGTGATCGAACATGGAAACAATAATTGATCGAGAATAAAATGTGAAAGTATACAGAAGCCAAATTAACCAAAACTGTGAGACTTAAGATCCCACTTATACGAATTCGAGTAAGTATACGAATTCGAATAGATTCCATGTCAGAAAATTTATCAACAACGAAACAAAAATCAAACTGCCGAAATAAGCCAAGCAACTCACAGTCGAATACAAATTAGAAATTCCTAATTACCATGGCCGAAGTCAAAAACTATCTGGGATCCAAATGTAAAAACAGTTTCAATTAATTTTCAACAAAGTGACAAGGCCGACACTTAACAAGTCAGGCATAAAGTCGAACCAACCAAAGCAAAAGAATCGTAATATGTCGAAGTAGCCAAAGTCAAACAAGTAATCATCTTAAACACTTAAATGAAGAACAATGACCAAAGAAAATTAAATGGCGAATTCAAATGGATGAAGTCGAACAGTTAAAAATCAATCTGTGATAGCCACGAAACCAAGCAACAAAATCGCGAAATTGCAGAAGTTATAAATCAATTAATTGGTGATGGCCGAGACAAACCAACATGAAAGCAAAACTCGACATTTCAGAAGCATCACACGAGAAAGAACTAGATGTGAGTAAACGAAATTACTCACTGATGTTTCGAAACAATAAGAAGCAGAAACGAACCATTCATTCGATCGAGCAAAGTCGGCATCTCAACAAAATCGAATGGCCGAAGCCAACAAAAAATCAAAACCAGAAATTCACGAAATTGAAAATACCAGAGATCCAAAATCGCAAGCATCAATTTCTCAAGCAGCTGATTAAACAATTTAATGCGAACAAAAAATCACGTAGAAGTCGAATTGGATGTGAGTGTCGAGAACACTCACCTTAGCCACGATGTTTTGGAGCAGTCGAAGCCAAAGTCCAAGTCGCCAGAGAATCGATCGCCTTCGATTTGAACGAAGCCCTAAATTTTTATCCAGACGCCATTTTTTCGTTTATTTTGTTTTGGGTTGTCGAATGAAAAAGGGGGGTAGTGTTTTCTTGGGTAGATATCAACACACAATTGAAGATGTGGGCCAAAATGAATAAAATTTAAAGCCCGAAACCCTTTAACAAAATTATTTAAAAGAATTTGCAATTGATAAACGAATTACAACTCGAATATAATTCCAATTACAATTGTCAAACAAATTAAATCGTCATTTGACGATAATCAACAATTATAAAACCTCGGGTTGTTACAGACTCCCCTACTTATAAAAATTGCGTCCCTGCAATTTTCATAATTAAGGTCGTCAAGAATTATTATTCTTCTAACATAAACTGGTTACGTTAGAAAAATAAAGATCGAGAACCTAATACCAAAGAAATCTTTCAAATGCATACAAGAGATTCACAAATTTTCAACAAAATCTAACTATCAAGATAGATAATCAGAAAACAACGAAACTGAATAAATGCAATCATTAGCGATATTCATATATCAACAAGATAATTAAAATTCAGAAAATCACAAAGCAACAATGTCTAATCATCGATACGATAATTAGAAAAACAACAAAAGCTAATTATCAACAGAGATGATTAGAAAGCACAAATCACCATTCGCAAAGTTGCAAATATCTAGTTGTCTAACGGATAAATAGAAAACACGAACTTCATAATCAGCAAATACTAACTATCAACAGTGATAGATAGAAAATGGCAATTCAATAAAATCAACCTATTCTAGAATCAATTGGAGACTAGAAAATTTCATATCAATAAAATCAGAAAACATCAATTATCTAATTATCTCAAACGATAATCAGAAGACAAATCACCACATATCTAATTACCACAACCGGTAATTTAAAATTTCAAATCAACAAATATTCAATTATCAAAAACGATAATCAAATTTCAAATTCAACAAATATTCGATTATCAAAAACGATAATCAAATTTCAAATTCAACAAATATTCGATTATCAAAAACGATAATCAAATTTCAAATTCAACAAATATTCGATTATCAAAAACGATAATCAAATTTCTCAAATCAACAAATATTCGATTATCAAAGACGATAATCAAATTTCAAATCCAACAAATATTCGATTATCAAAAACGATAATCAAATTTCAAATTCAACAAATATTCGATTATCAAAAACGATAATCAAATTTCTCACATCAACAAATATTCGATTATCAAAGACGATAATCAAATTTCAAATCCAACAAATATTCGATTATCAAAAACGATAATCAAATTTCAAATTCAACAAATATTCGATTATCAAAAACGATAATCAAATTTCAAATTCAACAAATATTCGATTATCAAAAACGATAATCAAATTTCAAATTCAACAAATATTCGATTATCAAAAACGATAATCAAATTTCTCAAATCAACAAATATTCGATTATCAAAGACGATAATCAAATTTCAAATCCAACAAATATTCGATTATCAAAAACGATAATGAAATTTCAAATTCAACAAATATTCGATTATCAAAAACGATAATCAAATTTGAAATTCAACAAATATTCGATTATCAAAAACGATAATCAAATTTCTCAAATCAACAAATATTCGATTATCAAAAACGATAATCAAATTTCTCAAATCAACAAATATTCGATTATCAAAAACGATGATCAAATTTCTCAAATCAACAAATATTCGATTATCAAAAACTATAATCAAATTTCAAATTCAACAAATATTCGATTATCAAAAACGATAATCAAATTTCAAATTCAACAAATATTCGATTATCAAAAACGATAATCAAATTTCTCAAATCAACAAATATTCGATTATCAAAAACGATAATCAAATTTCAAATTCAACAAATAATTGATTATCTCAAGCGATAATCAAATTCCAAATTCAATAAATATTTGATTATCTCAAGCGATAATCAAATTTCAAAATTCAATAAATATTTGATTATCTCAAGCGATAATCAAATTTCAAATTCAATAAATATTTGATTATCTCAAAAACGATAATCAAATTCAAATCAACCAATATTTAATTATCTAAAGCGATGATTAAATTTCAAATCAGCAAATATTTAATTATCTCAAGCGATAATTAAAAGCAACAAATATCCGATTATCGAAAACGATAATCAGAACTCATATCAACAAATATCTAATTATCACAAGCGATAATTAGAAACAACAAATATCCGATTATCAAAAACGATAATCAGAACTCATATCAACAAATATCTAATTATCACAAGCGATAATTAGAAACAACAATTATCCGATTATCAAAAACGATAATCAGAACTCATATCAACAAATATCTAATTATCACAAGCGATAATTAGAAACAACAAATATCCGATTATCAAAAACGATAATCAGAAATCATATCAACAAATATCTAATTATCACAAGCGATAATTAGAAACAACAATTATCCGATTATCAAAAACGATAGTCAGAACTCATATCAACAAATATCTAATTATCACAAGCGATAATTAGAAACAACAAATATCCGATTATCAAAAACGATAATCAGAACTCATATCAACAAATATC
Source organism: Allium fistulosum (assembly GCA_030737815.1). Taxonomy (NCBI): domain Eukaryota; kingdom Viridiplantae; phylum Streptophyta; class Magnoliopsida; order Asparagales; family Amaryllidaceae; genus Allium; species Allium fistulosum. The sequence continues at coordinate 152,211,079 of CM060906.1, read as the reverse complement.
CAATTACCTACAGATAATTGGAAACAACAAATATCTAGAAATCAATTAAGAAGACTAGAAAATCAACATAAAAGCTTGGATCGATCCCATCAGATGGCGAGTTTTTAATTCACCGCACGTGCATCAACAAATGGCCGAAGCCTACCAAGTACTCAACATAATTTTGGCGCCCAACAAATGACCCGAAGGTCATACAAATGACCCGAAGGTCTAGTACTGGTATTTGACCCGAAGGTCCAACAAATGACCCGAAGGTCCAACAAATGACCCGAAGGTCCTCATAGTGGCTCGAAAGCACACGAAAACATCAAAATATTTCAATTAACGAGTCCGGAATTAACCGAAATAGCAAACGCACATGTCCCATACCACGTGTTTTACTAAATCGTTTGATTCTCTTCATCGTTTCCTTGAAAGTGCAAAATTCATCAAAATCATCAAACAACAGATATTTCAATTAACGAGTCCGGAATTAACCGAAATAGTAAAAGTGTGGTTCCATACTCCGCACTTTTGCTAAATCGTTTAAATCTCTTCATCGTTTCCTTGAAAGTGCAAAATTTTGTATTTTGTAAAAATACACTTTACATACTCAAACGGACAAGTCCGGAATTAAGCGAATCAGTAAAAGAAAGGGGTCATAGTCCTCGATTTTGCTGAAACGTTTAAATCGCTTCCTCATTCTTTTGAAAGCGCAAACAGTTAAAATTCTTGAAAACAATTTTATTTATTTTGTAAAAATAACAATTTACATTCTCAACTGGACAAGTACGGAGTTAAGCGAATCAGTAAAAGAAAGGGGTCATAATCCTCGATTTTGCTGAATCGTTTAAGTCGCTTTCTCATTCTTTTGAAAACGCAAATCGTTAAAAATTTATAAAACAATTTTCATTTGTAAAACGATTTTCCAATCACGTGATTAAAATAGCAAATCAGTAACAATTTTGGTAAGGAAATCGTACTTCTCAAAATACCGTAAAAACGGTCACAAAACAGCATTGCGGAATAACCGCTTGAAAATCCACTTTTAAAATTTGACGGTTACTGAAGCCAAAGCGACAGAAATTTTAAAACGTCAAAATCACATCAAAACAATTTACATCAAAATGTAATATCAGAGAATTTTCATTCATCAAAATGCCACAAAACACCGTGCTTCAAAAATTTAGCATTGGTGTAAAAATCTCGTTATAAAAATAACGGCAACAAAATATGTTTCATAACCTAGCATCGGTTCAACGTAAAATAAATACAGGAACGTGCAATTCATTTGCATGCACATTACAATATAAACAAGGAAATCATTAGAGTGTATCTTCAATGAAGACAACTCAAAACAGCAAAAGCTAATCAATAGATGATTAGTACAAAAGAAAGCCAGCGGAAATTTCAACAAAAATCACATATCTGCAATTTCTTCGAATCCTCAATTCGGATTCGAAATGTTCAAAGAAACAAATAATTACAGCTACGTAAACAACAAATGAAATTCATATCAATTTCGTATTTTGATTTTTAAATCAAAAAGATTATCAGTTATACTCAGCGAAGACAGTTTCACTATTTCCGCTGCGCACTCTGATAAACAGTACTCAAATCAAACAAATCATCAGAACACAAATTCACTTTTTTTTAAATAATGATATTTAAAAACATTCATCGAAATTTCAAAACTTTAGTTTTGACTCAAATCACAAATAAAACATCGACCAATAGTTGTAACATATGTTCCATCCAAGTTATGTTTTATGTTATGTCCATAAACCCCAAGCTCTGATACCAACTGTGACGCCCCACCTCTATGCTCATAATAACAAAGAGTATTAAAAGAAATACTGTCTATTATTACGAAGAATAAGGCTGGATAGGAGCGACCATCCGTAATTGGCCTTACACTAATATTGGTTATCTCGATAGGAGTGGTATATACTTTTTATTTTTCATCTATTATTTATTTACCCCCATCGACATATCCAATTATCAGTATAAAACAAACTACGATAGTTCATAATAGTTTAGGACATTAGATATAACAATAACACAGATAATATAAATGCGGAACACAGATTAACAAAAATCTCATATATATATATAACCGATGTCAGTTACAATATAGTTGACACGATACATATGATACAACTACAACTGTCGACTCTAGAAGTTATATATACAAGTACATTATCGACTAATATACATGAATACATATCGTTCTATATAATGAAACGACTACTACAAAATGACACTGACAACTTCAGAAGATGTGAAAAGTCTTCAAATCCCGAACAGCAACTCAAAGAAGGAAATCTACAACCTGAAATAACTCGGGTCTGACCCAAGTATTACATTCAAAAGAAAATAATACACGGGTCAGTCTAATTCAAACTCAGTTATTAGTGCATAGCAGCAATAATAATCAGATAGTCAAATAGACGACAATCACAGAAATCTCGTATATCCAACTCTCGATATGAGAATTGGATAACGGTAGATATAACACTAAACAGTGTTAAACGACAAATCAACAATCCAAATCAGAATATAACTCCAAACCATTGAAATTAACCAACGAAACAAATCAACAAATCGAAACAACAATTTAAAACTGTCAAATCCGATAGGGCTGCAGTACACGCACGCGTGTACTGCCTCGCCACTATCGCAGGAGATACACAAAAGCTCAAAGAAAATCACAATTGATCATGAGGTCAAATCCCGAAATTGGGTTCAACTCAAGGAAGTTCGAAAACAAATCCAAATATCTCAAGTGTTCAAGACAGCTAATTTATATACAAGCTACCTCACACAACTGTAAAGAGAAGACCACAAGGCAAAGCTTCAATATCAAAACAAAGGTAAGGTCGAAGAAGGCAACACGAATACAGTTGCAAACTAATTGCCACCATGAAAAAGGCAACAAGTGCAACAGTGAAATATCTGTTACAGACCGACTAGTATGCAATGGAGACTTCAAGAAACTCAACAAAGAACTCAAGTCCAGATGCAACAGTTCGAACAATACCAATAGACAAAGAGAAAGTCACGAAATCAGGTTCAAGCAAGGCCATAATACTCAAAGCCAATATAAATTCAAATCAACAATGAACGACTACCAAGTCAAGTGATAATAAACCTGTTAGGTCAGAGCAGTGGTACTCAAAGTAGCAAAAGAATGCATAAATGAAGACTACTTCAAGATTCTAACAAAGACAAATGCAAACCAGATGATAGTGTAACAGTGCACCATCAAGACCAGAAACAAGAAATAGTTCTGTAACCAGACAAATCTTCAAACTGAAACAAGTTAAAACTGTCTCAGAAATCAAAACATAAACCAGAGTGGAACTGGACTCCAAAAGAATCCAGATTAAATATAAGTGCTAGACCAAACTGCTACAAAATGCACATGTGCAGACTCGATTACAAGAGCACATGTAGGCAACTCGACTAACAACTAAACTGTAACAACATCAAAGTCCAGGTCTGTCCAAACATCAAAGACCAGTGATGCAATAATGAACCAAAAGCAACAACAACTACACTAAGGTTCAAGTGATATCAAAACTCAGTGCAACAGAGAGTATGCAACATGACAAGTGCTTAGTGATCGAACATGGAAACAATAATAGATCGAGAATAAAATGTGAAAGTATACAGAAGCCAAATTAACCAAAACTGTGAGACTTAAGATCCCACTTATACGAATTCGAGTAAGTATACGAATTCGAATAGATTCCATGTCAGAAAATTTATCAACAACGAAACAAAAATCAAACTGCCGAAATAAGCCAAGCAACTCACAGTCGAATACAAATTAGAAATTCCCAATTACCATGGTCGAAGTCAAAAACTATCTGGGATCCAAATGTAAAAACAGTTTCAATTAATTTTCAACAAAGTGACAAGGCCGACACTTAACAAGTCAGGCATAAAGTCGAACCAACCAAAGCAAAAGAATCGTAATATGTCGAAGTGGCCAAAGTCAAACAAGTAATCATCTTAAACACTTAAATGAAGAACAGTGACCAAAGAAAATTAAATGGCGAATTCAAATGGATGAAGTCGAACAGTTAAAAATCAATCCGTGATAGCCACGAAACCAAGCAACAAAATCGCGAAATTGCAGAAGTCATAAATCAATTAATTGGTGATGGCCGAGACAAACCAACATGAAAGCAAAACTCGACATTTCAGAAGCATCACACAAGAAAGAACTAGATGTGAGTAAATGAAATTACTCACTGATGTTTTGAAACAATAAGAAACAGAGACGAACCATTCATTCGATCGAGCAAAGTCGGCATCTCAACAAAATCGAATGGCTGAAACCAACAAAAAATCAAAACCAGAAATTCACGAAATTGAAAATACCAGAGATCCAAAATCGCAAGCATCAATTTCTCAAGCAGCCGATTAAACAATTTAATGCGAACAAAAAATCACGTAGAAGTCGAATTGGATGTGAGTGTCGAGAACACTCACCTTAGCGACGATGTTTTGGAGCAGTCGAAGCCAAAGTCCAAGTCGCCAGAGAATCGATCGCCTTCGATTTGAACGAAGCCCTAAATTTTTATCCAGTCGTTATTTTTTCGTTTATTTTGTTTTGGGTTGTCGAATGAAAAAGGGAGGTAGGGTTTTCTTGGGTAGATATCAACACACAATTGAAGATGTGGGCCAAAATGAATAAAATTTAAAGCCCGAAACCCTTTAACAAAATTATTTAAAAGAATTTGCAATTGATAAATGAATTACAACTCGAATATAATTCCAATTACAATTGTCAAACAAATTAAATCGTCATTTGACGATAATCAACAATTATAAAACCTCGGGTTGTTACAATGATCGTCCTTCGGGGGTTTCAAGCACAACCCCTGCCCCAGAACAATAATCATTTCTCGAATCGTCAACATACAACTTCCGCTGGATTTGAACGCCATCAGTTGTTTCTTTCTCACTGTCACCTTTGTCAGTAGATTCCGCAATGAAATCCGCTAAAGCTTGTCCATTGATTGCTCTTCGGGGATGGTAAGTGATGTCATATTGGCTGAGTTCAATGTTCCATTTCAAAAGACGACCCGAAGTTTCAGGACGATACAGGACTTGCTTTAGAGGTTGATCAGTAAGGACCTTGATAGGATGAGATTGAAAATATGGCCTCAACTTCATGGAAGCAATTAGCAAACAAAAAGCAAGCTTTTCTATTCTTGAATAATTCATCTCTGTCCTAGTAAACCGTTTGCTGATGTAATAGACTGGACGCTGTATTTTCATATCTTCCCATACAAGTGCTGCACTGAGAGCGTGAGATGAAATCGCCAAATAGATGAAAAGGTCTTCACCATCACTGGGCTTGGAAAGAACTGGAGGCGTTTCCATATGATGAATCAGTTGATTGAAAGCATTCTGGCATTCGGGAGTCCATTCAAAAAATTTCTTTCCTTTCTTTAGAGCATCAAAGAAGGGAATGCATTTGTCTTTGGCCTTGGAAATGAAGCGACTCAGAGTGGCGACTTTTCCATTGAGACTTTGCAGTTCGCTCTTTGTTTTAGGGGCTTTGACCTCTCTTAGAGCTGTAATTTGAGCAGGATTGGCCTCGATGCCCCTAGCGCTCACGATGAAACCCAAGAATTTTCCGGACTCTACCCCGAATGAAAATTTCAATGGATTGAGCTTCATTCCATACTTTCGAAGAATTGCAAACATTTCCGCTAAGTGGTCCATGTGGTCTATTACTTTCTTTGACTTTACCAACATATCATCAACATAAACTTCCATAGTTCTGCCGATTTAAGGTTTGAACATCGCATTGACGAGTCTTTGGTAGGTTGCCCCAGCGTTCTTTAATCCGAAAGGCATAACTTTGTAGCAGTAGAGACCCACATTCGTGATAAAGCTTGTGTCTTCCTGATCTGGCTCATGCATCATAATCTGATTGTATCCGGAGTAAGCATCCATAAAAGATAACAACTCATGCCCAGCTGTTCCATCTACCAATTGATCGATCCTTGGCAGCGAAAAGCAGTCTTTAGGGCAAGCTTTGTTTAAATCTGAGAAATCAATGCATACTCTCCACTTTCCATTTGCCTTCTTAACCAGTACTGGATTTGAAACCCAATTTGTATAAGTGGATTCTCTGATGAAATCATTCTCCATGAGCCGATCAACTTCTTCTTTTAACGCTGTTGACCTTTCTGGACCTTGGGTTCTTCTTTTCTGCTTTACTGGTGTGAATTTTGGATTGATATTTAGAGTATGCACAGCAATTTCCGGAGAGATCCCACACATATCAGCATGACACCAAGCGAACACATCCAGATTTACTTTTAGAAATGATATCAGCGTGTTTTGAACTGTTATGCTTAGTTGCAAACCCACATTGAGTACTTTTTTCGGGTCTTTTGAGTCAACAGATATCGGTAGCGTCACTTCCACGGGTACCACTCTATTCTCCCCTGTACTGGCTTTTCTGGGATCCATTTCTTTCCTTTCATTGCTGTGTTCGCCAGTACAGGGGCCACCCCGTAGTTGCTATAAGGTTGGGGCTTTGATGCGGAGCGAAGCTTCCGCATCTTTTCCCATTTCTCTTTTCCTGGCTTCTCGGAGTTCAACAAGATAACATTCTCGTCCCGCGTTCTGATCTCCCTTAATGACAGCAACTCCATTATCAGTGGGAAATTTCATTGTCAAGCACCACGGGGCGAGGACGACCTTGAAAGCAGCAAGAGTAGGCCGACCCAAGAAGGCATTATAGGCGGAGAATCCATCAACAATTATAAAAGTTTGTTTCCGAACCAACTTCTTATGTCCTTCTCCCAATTCAACAAACAAGTCCACTGTTCCAATTGGCTGTTTCGGCTCCCCTGTAAATCCGAAAATCTTCTGAGATGAAGCTTGTACGTCTGCCATTGGAATTTTCATTTGGTCAAATGTTTTCTTAAAGAGTATGTTGCATGAGGCGCCGCTATCAACTAGTACCCTTCTTACAATAGCCGGCCCAATACCGACAGAAATAACCAAAGGGTCCTCAGTAGGAGCCTCCACACCAACAGAATCCCTGGTTCTGAATATGATATCATCATGAAAAGTCTTTTGCTGCTTCAGAGGTGCAGCATCTTCCAATACTAAGACACTCTCTTCAGCTGGGGCATATTTCAAAGCTCTAGCGTACCTCTCCATCTCACCCCAACTCTTGCCAGCCGGATGGGGTCCTCCTGTGATCACATTAATAACAGGTCTTTCCGTTTCTTGTGCAGCGGGCCTCTCTCCTGAACCAGATGAATGAGCTGGAGGTTGCTACCCCTGGTTAGATGAAGACGGGTCTTTTCTATTCCTTTTAACATACTGCTGCAACTTATTCTCTCTTAGCAATTCTTCAATCAGGCTTTTCAAGTGGCGGCACTCATTGGTATCATGGCCTGGTTGGTTATGAAATTTGCAAAATCTTCCGCTTTAAGCGGCATTTTTCCCAAGTTTTACTGCCGATGGTTTTGGAAATTCAACAGCATCCTTAGTGGCGATGAAAATATTCTCCGGTGTATCAGTTAGAGGGGTAAAATCCGAAGGCTTGAGAAAGCGGGGCTTTTTGAGATCCTTCTGCTTCTTTCCACCATTACTCTCCCTTTTCTGATTTACAGATTCTTTTTTGTTCTGAGCCGTAGCATTATTTTCCACCACTGTTGTCACAACTTTAGCTGACGCGGAGAGATTTTCTAGGCGCATGAACTCATCAGCCTTTTTGTAGAACTTTTCGAGCGAGTTTGGTTCCTTCATCTTCAACCATTTTCCAAATTCGCTTGACTTGTCAATAGCCCGCATTAAGTAGGTTAAAATCATTCGCGGTTCTGCGTTATCAACTTCGGCTAGGGCTAAATTGAAGCGATTCAAAAAGGATTTGATGGGTTCTCCAGGGTTTTGTTCGAGACTTGAAAGAGACATTATATCCTTTGCTCTTGAAATGTACAATCTGAATTGTTCCTTGAATTTTCGGGTCAGATCGGAAAATTGGTCGACAGATCGCACAGGAAGCTTGGTAAACCAAAGTAACGCCACTCCTTCCAAGTATACCGGGAAATACCGGCATTTAATTTCATCAGTCGCTCTGGCACCAGTCATGTGCCAATCATATTTGTACAGGAATTGATTCGGGTCACTTGTTCCTCGATAAGCAGGAATGGTAGGAGGAACAAATTTTCTGGGAAACTCAGCTTTCAAAATCCTTTCAGTAAATGGAGTTTTACTCAGAGCAAATCCCCAATCACTCTCATCCTCATTTCTCTGCATGCTTTCCTTCATTATCTGCCGAATCATGCCGGAGAGATATTCCTTATTGTTTAGCAACTTTGCAGAGTAGGCTTCGGCCATTTTCTCAGAAGTTTGCCCGGGCAAACGTTCGAGGAGAACTGGCGATGGCCTGGATCCTTCAGCTTGGGGAGGTGCCCCTTCAGCGGCACCAGATCTTCCTTGAGGAATATTTCTCCCTTCGAAGTTAGGAACGGCATCAGCAAAGTTTTCTTCGTTATTCACTGGTCTTTGATTAGCTCCGAGCAAAGCATTCAGCTTTTCCATCATCAGATTATTCTGAGTTTCAATCTGCTGGTACAGTCCAGACACAGCAGCATCTAATTCTTCTCGCGTCACCTCGACGCTTGGAGTTGCTTGACTTGGAGACAGAGAAGTGGCAGTATTGTCGCGGTCATCATTAGATCTGATAGACTTACGTTTTCTTCCAGAAGCCATTATGTCTGACAGACTTCTGGTTTTGAAGGAAATTCTTTCAACAAACTTTCGTGAAGCAATGGTGAATGATCACCTGAGTTGGTTTCTCAGTGAAAGCACCAAAATGTTAACGCTAAAAATTGAACGCTAACACCCGGTGTGTGTAATAGAGTCGTGAAAGCACCACTCGTTGGTACGGGAACAGAATACAAGCTGAAAATAGCAGTAAAACGGTAAAAGGACAACAGATTTATAGTGGTTCGGCCCGTAATTGAGCCTACGTCCACTTTATAGTCTTTTATTGCTGATTCTGATTACAAGATGATACAATATTCTTCCAAAATACAATTCAATTTGATCACAAAAACACTCTCGACTACTAGCTCAAACTACGATGATGAAACTTGATGAATCCATGTCGGATGTATGAAATTCCTCCCGAATCTTGTTGGTGTGTCTTGAATGTTTGGAGATCTTCTAATGTTGAGTGAGTTGAGAATTCGGCAGAGTAATGACGCTTCAGAAAATGGTTGGCCAAAAGTCCCCTACTTGTTGGAGTTTGGGGGGTATTTATAGAGAGGATTTCTGAGCAGAATTTTATCACCAAGTGATAGGTCGGCCACGACCCAAGGTAGGTCATAGATCGTAAGTCGGTGGCGACATAGGGAGTCCGTCTTACTTCGGTTGCAGTTGATTCTTCTGAACGAGTTGATAAGTGATAAGTCGGCCACGATCCAAAATGATGCGGCACTGCCTTCGTCTCCTTAGGTCGTATGCGATCTAACATAGGTCGTTGACTACTTTAAGCTGTTACATCTCTTAAGTGGCTAGGTCGCAACTTTCTTTAGATCGTTATGTATTTAGGTCGTTAACCCGTGGCTGTAGTTAAGTCGTTAACTCCTTTAGATCGTGACTTCTTTAACTCGTTAGGTCGTCCAGACCCTTAAGTCGTAGACTTCTCTTAAGTTGGTGAGCTTCTAGGTCGGTACGAAGTTAACTCGTTCCTTCTTAGGTCGTTGCCTGCTATCTTCTTAAGTCGGTAGCCTCTTAGATCGGCACAAATCTTAAGTCGTCTCATTCCTTAGGTCGGTTAATTGTTAGGTCGGCAACTATTGGGTCGGTGTGCCCTTTAGGTCGGCAACTCTTAAGTCGTAGCTTGTTAAGTCGTGAACAAAAGAGGAAGAATGAAAGAAAGAACACTAAGGAGTATTCTTGACAATAGGAGACCTATGAATCGAACAATTAGGATAGTGGTTCGACAAGGTTTCCATCCTTATCAAAACATACTTCACCAACACAAACTATGGTGTCGTCGTCTTCAACTTGCACTTCATGAACAGGTGCGTCCTCTTCTTCCAAGGGTGCTTCTTCCTCTTCCATTGGCTCTTCTTCGCTGTCCTCTTGTGCATGGTCACTAGAAGACTCTTCTTCGATCAAGATCGGGTTCGCTTGGTTATCCATTAGGAACTTCTGCAAATTTCTAAGGATTCGACCTTGCTTCTCTTGTTCTTTACTCATCCGAATTTGTTTGAATTGAATCTCAGTCACCATTTGTATAATATCCTTTGTAGTATCCTCTAATTTTATCACACGAGCGTGAATGGAGCGTTGAAGAGGGCCGGGAGTAGGAGAGTGAAATGAGAAAGTCGAGTTTATGTTTGAATTTGATGGAGAAGCCATTATTTTCTTTGTTTCAGAAGTTAAACCAGAAGAAAATGAGAGAGAATGAAGAGAAAGTCGAAATATGGAAGAATATATAACCAACTTTTCAAATTTTGGTGGGAATTTTAATTTTCAAAAAATACCGTTATATGTCGACATGGTGGGATATGGGGTTGTCGACAGTGGTGTTTTAATTTTGGCTTCTAATTTATTTTTAATTTATTTAATTATACTTGTTATATATTTATGCTTTATATTTCAGTTATTGAACAAATACCTAATTCTCTTCTTTATTTAGTAAATATTGATTCATTTAATGGTTTTGTTAAGATACCAGCAGTTTGATTCTCATAGTTTATATATTCGGGAGTAATTACTTCTTTAGTTATATTATCTCTAAGAAAATGATGTCGAATATCAATATGTTTAGTTCGATCATGATGAGTAGGATTTTTAGATAAATTTATTGCACTAGTATTATCACAATAAATTGGCGATTTTGAGATATTTAATCCAAAATCTCTTAAGGTTTGTTGCATATATATTACTTGAGAACAAGCCAAAGCAGCAGAAATATACTCTACTTCAGTTGTTGATAGAGAAACTGTATTTTGCTTTTTACTAAACCAGGAAACCAGAGAATGTCCCAAAAAGTGACAAGTTCCACTTGTACTTTTTCGGTCTGATTTACATCCAGCATAGTCAGCATCACAGTATGATATTAAATCAAATGAATCATTTTTAGGATAAAATAAGCCATAATCAGAGGTGTGTTTAATATATCTTATGATATGTTTTACAGCTTTTAAGTGAGTTTCTTTAGGATGAGATTGATATCTTGCATAGAGACATACACTATGCATGATATCAGGTCTACTAGCAGTGATATAGAGCAATGATCCGATCATTCCTCTATACAACTTTTGATCTACATCTTTCGAGAGATCTTCTTTACTTAGATATTCATTGGTTGCCATGGGAGTAGGTTTTCCACTCGCAGTAGTCAAACCAAATTTATTAACTAGTTCTTTAGAATATTTTTCTTGACTAATAAAAATACCATTATCTAACTGTTTTATTTGCAATCCTAGAAAGAAGTTTAATTCACCCATATGACTCATCTCAAACTCTTTTGTCATTATTTTAGAAAATTCTTTTTTCATTTCGAAGTTAGTTGAACCAAAAATAATTTCCACACGTCAATTATTTGAAAACAATTTCAAATCAATTTCCATATTTCAATTTATCTTTGAAGATAAATCTAAAACATTTCACTTCATATTGAAAAAAACATTTCCATGCCTATTTAATAATAGGTAATTCACAAATCCATTTATTTTCAACATTTGAAAATACTCAATATACTTAAATCAAAATTAAGTATATATTTCATTCCTTAAGGAAATCATTCTCTTTCACAAATTTTGTTTGAGTCAAAACGAATGTTGCGTAAAACATCGTTACAACAACCCAAAATCACTAGTATAGGGATTCGAAATTTAGATAGATATATAAATCTCAATACTATATAAAACATTTCCTTTCGGAAACCATTTACTATAACAACAGTGTTATAATCCATCATTTCCTTATTCCTCAAACGTCTATTTCAACAATAAATGTTGAAATCTATGTTTCGATACTTAACACGTTTTAAAACATCTTTTAAAACAATTACTTTATTTCGTAATATCACTTTTCCAAAACATATCCATTTTATCTAATAATATATTCACTATCCAAAATCGTGAATACACTTTATTATCCAAATTCAATGTTTTCACACATTTATTTTAAAGGATTATCCACTGTCTAAAATCGTGGATATAATTCCTTTAATTAATTTCAAAAATTCATTTATCAAAATAAGTGATTTCGAATTTATAAAACAATGTTTATAAATTCCAATTCTATTTATAAAAACTTCGATTTATAAAAATCCTTGAATTAACAAATTCGATTTATAACTCAATTTTATACCAAAAATCTAATTTACAAGTTAATTACTTATAAATCTTTTATTTTACAAAAATCATCATTTTATAACCTCACATTATAAATCTATTAATTTCATTCACTTATGAAATCCATTTATACTTCCTTTTAACATTTATAAAAACTCATTTTATAATTCCAATATTTTTAATTTATAAATATCAATTTTATAAATCTTTTATATAAACCGTTTATAATTATTCCAAAAATCTTAATTTAAATAAACCAATTCTTTCAAAAAAAATCCCTTTAAAATCAAAATCGTTATCTTAAACTTCAAAAATGAATCTGATGATGCAACAGCACCAAATAGTCAATCACAACATCCAAACATCATATATCATCATATGATAACAGAATATACAACAATATTTGTAAATAAATCACTACAGTGAGGAATCCAGTTGGATCCCTCCAATCTGTTTCCCTGCATCCAAAGATGTTAGCACAATACCAATTCCGCTCCAGTACGGAATTATCGTGGTATATGGGTTTTATAAATATTATCCGCTATTATGTGACGTAATAGGGTCTCATCCGCTAAACAATGCGGGAAAATCTACAACTCCAATATATATATATTGCTATATACATATATAATACCAATTCCACTTCAATGTGAAATTATCGCGGTATATGTTTTTAATAATTAACCTCCGCTTAATAACGGCGTATAATGTCTATTTATCACAATAAATAGCAATCATCATTCAATCCACACAATCAAGCAATTTTAAATCTAACTATTTAAAATTTAAATCGAAACAAAAGATTCGATTGAGTGAGGAGTTCTCACCTTTGCTTTTAATTCCGTTCCAGCGTTTTATTTCGAATAAAATTAAACGTGTGTTTAATTTTACCCGAAATTTTCACTGACTCCAATCGCTTCCAATCCAGTTCCATAGCGAAGTACACGACGATACGATTCCAACGCAACTGATTTTGCATTTTTCCGATCTCGTATGAAAGAGATATGCAATTTTAAATATTACACGATTTAATTATAAACTATTTACAATTTCTTTTAATATTTTTACCCTAACCAATCGCAGCCGTTAGATCTGCAACTCTAGATTGCTGGCCACTGGTTTCATCTTCTTCCTCACGCGTTTCATTCCCAGGCAGTTCGAACCCATCGGCCGCATTACAACCCTAGTACACGCATCACCATCGTCGACTTCTAAGACGATCAGATAGCGTCACTTTGTAGCCCCCACCACCACCTACTATCGCCCATAGCAGCTTGGAGCTCGGCTCCTCCTCCTCCTCGAGATTCACGCTCGAACTAGGCATGTACACGGCCATCTAGCCCCCTCTCCGTTTCTCCAATTCCCATCATGACCGTTGAATATGTCGTTCTCGTTGTCGTCTACAACTTTCGTTTAGAAAGTTTTGTGAATTAGTTAGTGGATTGCAAGAAAAATGAGGAAGAAGGAAGAAGAATTTCGGCCATTGAATGATGGTGGCGGCTGAGCAAAGGATGGGTTAGGGTTTGGGCAATTGTTAACGTATATGTATATATATACGTATATAAATGATATAAAATTCATTTTAAACGACTTTTCCAAACGATCTCCAAATCTGACGTGCCGCCTGGTGTTCGTAAGGTTTACCCCATGTTTCGAACACAATGGAACGTGTTTCGGGAGCTAATTCGGTTGTCTGTGCGAGTTACGGAAATAAACAATCGATTTTAAATTAAACCGATTTAAATCGATTTCGATGCGTTTTGGCTCGCCTCGGACAAACGGTAAATCCAATTGACACGAAATTTGAAACCATACAATAATATCACATTACGGATCCGATGAAACTGGTTTCGTCGAAATCCAAGACTTTTTGAAAAATGACTATTTTAACTCGCCAAATTAATATTAAAACAATTTCGATGCGTTTCGAGCTGCCACGGTTAAACGACAACTCCGATTGCTACGAAAATTGAAATCCAATAATAACTAACTATTACGGATCCAATGAAACTAGTCTCGTCCAATTCTGAGACTGTTCGAAAAATGGCTAATTTCACTAGTCGATTAAATATTAAAATATTCAATTTTCACAGTTTAACTTTTAATTCAATTTTAAAAGTTCTATAACATCTCTATAACTTCAACATGATTTAATATAACTTTATAAATCATTTTCCTTCACATTAAATCCAGATTTCAATTATTTCTGGAATTTCAATTATTAATTTATCGATTTAATTATCCAATTAAATCCAGATATTCGAATTTTAAATTATTCGACTTATTAATTTCACTAATTAATATTCAAAATTAATTAAATATTCAAACTTCAAATATCTGAAATTCTGGGTCGTTACAAACTTCCCCCCTTAAAAGAATTTCGTCCTCGAAATTACCAAGTAAGAAGAAGATACAAAATCTATTAACTTTCCAAAACAAACCATTCAAATTAGATTTACAATCTCTTAAGTGTTTAACTTTTCCAAGATTCATAGTTAAACTTCTTACAAAAACTTTACTAAGTTTCCAAATCATACTTAGTCTTCAAAATTTCCAATTTTCCCAAAAATATTCCAACGCCTTAAATTTTCAGAAAAATTCACCGGAGTCTCCTTTGCGCGGCTCGATCCGAAAAAAAAAATGACAGTGTATATATATCACAAATATACATCTCATCAAGTGATGAGGCATCCCGTAGGGAAAAAGTGTAAAAGTACGATATTTAATCCGAGATATGTACCTTATATATTATTAGCGAGCGTATACGACTAATATAGCGCGAAAGCGAGCTCCAAATGCGAAGCAAACGCCATCCGCACCTACTAAACACTCAATCAAACAAATGAGAACCTGTATATAGAAAATAATATCGATATACATCATATAGCAACATATCAACTACATATGTGTCAATATAGTAAATGCAACAATGCAACCATCAAACAACTATCATCCAATAACATCCAACAAATTCACAACCAAATCAATATAAATTCACTTCTCATTAATATTCATTGAATTGGGTTTCAATTTAATCACATTTGATTCATTAACGTTGGATTTTAGTAACATTCACTCTCAATTTGTTTACTTTCAATTTGAATCAAATTCAATTCTATTTAAATTTATTTACTTTCAATTTGAATTCAATTACATAGCTTTTAATTTCGCTAATTTACTTTCATTAATACTTAATGAATTTATATACAATCAACTAACAATCATATAACAACCAATGTAGATTCAATCATAACCAAATTATTAAATTTCACATTCAATTTGGTTCAACACTTTTAAATTAAATTGACTTCCATTCAATTTATTTAATTAACTTCCAATAACATTAGCTTTAATGAATTTACACTTATATTCATTGTTTCATATCAATTATTTACATTCAATTGATTAACATTCAATCCATTTATTCAATTCAATTGCTACTTCATTTTACAAATAAAATTGAATTCCATTTATATAACTCAAGTTCATATTCATTTAATAAATTCACTTTATTAATTTACTTTGATATCAAAATCAACTTCATTCAACATCACTTAAGTTATATTCCATTTCAAACATCATTTGTTTAACTTCTTAACTTAAGTTTCCACTTATTAATTAAATTTAGATTCCCATTCTAAATAAATTCTATTCAACTTTTACTTAAGTCAAATTCATCACTTATTCAAATTCACATCTCATTTTGCTTAACAAAATTGTTTAACCATTTTTAACAATCTGTTTTACTTACATTTTCTCACTTTTAATAAGTTATACAACTTATATATTTAAACTTCCAAATCTGATTTAATCTATTTAACTTTCTTTTAGTTAAATTTCACATCATATTTCATTATGCTACTCAAATTCATTAACTTTACCAAAGTTAAATCTATTATCTCATATTACAAGTATAAATCTTATTTCACTTATATTTATCACTTTACAACTTGGATTTTAAATCAAATTTGTTTATCACAACAAAATTTCAATTTCCAATTCACTATGGGTAGCAAATCAATCATACAGAAACTCGAAAATGATACTGATGATGCTGCAGTCATCACCCTTATTATTTCCCAGCAACATAGTGAATTCAGTGCTTTAAATTCTTTCAAAAATTTCCTTGATTTATAAATCTCATTACAAATCTTTTACTTATTAAATTTCTCTATTTATATATAAGATTATTTTACCATTGTAAATCATATTAATTATAACTCCATATTTATAATTCATTCTCTTATATAATTCATTCTTTCACAATTGTTGTTTTATTTAACTTATTCAAACAACTTTTATTTACTTATATATATTTACATTTTCAACAACCAAACAATCAATTTATTGTATACACTTTAATAATTCTGAAAAATTATTTCCTTTATATACAAAATATAATAGAGGCAAAATTATTTCATTTACCCAATTCAAACAATACCGTGCCGAATTGTTCTATACAAGTGTCTAGAGATCCCTATCGATAGAGTTGTACGGACTATACCGACCAGAATCCATATACCACTCAACAAACCAATCATCACAATATAAAACAATTTTATATTAACTAACAAATACGCGCTCATATCTATTATTACACTCAACTCATTCTAGAGTACTACTGACTCTATCTCTAATGAGTAACAACCAACAGAGCAGGGTTGTCGCTTAACAATATGCTATGATACCAAATGTAACGAACGCGATTTTTCGTCGCTCGAAAATCGACATTAATACATTCACTGTATCAACTGCCGAGCAATCGAATGCCGGAAAATCGAATTGTTATGGAGAAAAAGAAGAGGTAGAAGAAAACAGAAGAAAAGAGAAGGAAGAAATAACAAAAACACAGAAACAGAAACAATATCAGAATCTCACATTCGCAGCGGAACAACATATAATAGATAAATGAATAATCTTTAAATCAAAGAACTATATCATTTTATACATTACATCATCATCAAAGTTTACAACAACAGTATACAACACAACTGGACAGTTATATGAACCTGTCCATATACAGAATACACAGCGGAATAATACTATCATATACAAGTGGTACGTCTCGCCATCCAGCTCGCCACTAAGCTCCACAACACTCCTGAATCCAGAATAATCTGATAACCTAACTCTAGACTGCCCGTGTGGAAAATGATGGGCACCCAGAGTTTAGGAAGGAAACAATAAACTCCGAGTCAGTCATGGTGACTGGTGTGAGAACTAAAACAGTTTATATTTAAACAATCAACCACAAAGAAAATAAAACAATTTCGCAATGCTTTTAGAAAATGAAACTACCATAAGACCTCCCGCCACACACACAATGCAAATGCAAAATTGGAGGAGATTTCTTCTTATGATAGTCAAATATGCTTACTACGTAAAATCATTGGATATTATTATTAGTGCATAGTGCAGAAAAACATTTCAAAAGTATAATATTAATCTTAGCCAACATAGACATTCCGAACTATGCCTACTATAGCTACCATCTAAACAGTGGGGCGCCACCATAAGTAAATGGCAGGTTCTACAACTAAAACCGTACAAGGTTCGTATTGTTTCTTTAGATTTTCCAACAAATGGTCAGGCTAAGGAACTTCCTTTCCTCCTGCCGAATGGGATCGCCTCTGGCTGGACGTCCCGAGAGACAAACTGCTCTCTGCCAAACAAGGCCGGGTTACCCCTGTAATAGGTAACTCACGAATATGTCATCACCCGGTCCTTTGGGACCTTTATCCGAGCGCTCGGTAACCAACATCACACATAATAAATAAGTGTATCCACATGAGTAAGTATCTGGGCTCCATACCATGATACCACCCTTTTCCAGAAGGAAATGACATACCCTGAAGGGCGCGACCCTCATAACCTTGCCGCAACATTCCTGTTTCGACCATTCTCGAGTTGTTGAGGCCCTAACAAAGTCTCGTCCACAAAGCTACGCTTTTTCACAAAAGCTATGCTTTGGGTCAAACAAATGATCAACCTATGATCACAAAGATAAATGATCAAACAAATGATCATATCACAAATGATCATATCACAAATGATCAAACACTGATCATCACACAGAAACACTCAGCATGTCACATTACCAAATTGGGAATATATCGCTGATAACCTTCAACTACATAACCTCTGAGCTCGTACGTCTCAGAGAAGGGTGTTAAGCTAAGAGAATAAATTCTCCGCCACCAACAGAAATGTATTTGAAAGAAATCAGCTTTACATCTCAATTTGTAATGTCAGACACACAATCCATACAAGTCTGTTCCGGGATCGAACAGAACCGAAGGCACTTCTCATGAAGCCCTTGCAAATCCGGAAAATTTTCAATCACGTCCGGACTTCCCGTCACTAAGGGTGATAAAACCTCTAAATCGAAGAGCAGTCGATGTAGAGTAACTCGACGGTAATCCTTCCGTTTTCAAAAATATCCAGTCTTCAACACCGGTCATCAAATGCGATTCATAACGACGTATCACATATTCGGAATGGGTTATATGACCCCATGATCCTTTCCCGGCTAACCCGAATAGTGAGCGCTTATTCAAAAATAAGTGTGGCATTCAAATTCATTCAATTCACAACAAATACATATTCAAGGTAATTATTGATAGTCGGTTATTTAACTATCAATAGAGATGTGCAACATCATCAGATTCCAAATAATTTTCCAAATTATTTATCTTTCAAAAAATATCTTTACAAGATATATAATTTCCACACGTCAATTATTTGAAATCAATTTCAAATCAATTTCCACATTTCAATTTATCTTTGAAGATAAATCTAAAACATTTCACTTCATATTGAAAAAAACATTTCCATACCTATTTAATAATAGGTAATTCACAAATCCATTTATTTTCAACATTTGAAAATACTCAATATACTTAAATCAAAATTAAGTATATATTTCATTCCTTAAGGAAATCATTCTCTTTCACAAATTTTGTTTGAGTCAAAATGAATGTTGCGTAAAACATCGTTACAACAACCCAAAATCACTAGTATAGGGATTCGAAATTTAGATAGATATATAAATCTCAATACTACATAAAACATTTCCTTTCGGAAACCATTTACTATAACAACAGTGTTATAATCCATCATTTCCTTATTCCTCAAAACGTCTATTTCAACAATAAATGTTGAAATCTATGTTTCGATACTTAACACGTTTTAAAACATCTTTTAAAACAATTACTTTATTTCGTAATATCACTTTTCCAAAACATATCCATTTTATCTAATAATATATTCACTATCCAAAATCGTGAATACACTTTATTATCCAAATTCAATGTTTTCACACATTTATTTTAAAGGATTATCCACTGTCTAAAATCGTGGATATAATTCCTTTAATTAATTTCAAAAATTCATTTATCAAAATAAGTGATTTCGAATTTATAAAACAATGTTTATAAATTCCAATTCTATTTATAAAAACTTCGATTTATAAAAATCCTTGAATTAACAAATTCGATTTATAACTCAATTTTATACCAAAAATCTAATTTATAAGTTAATTACTTATAAATCTTTTATTTTACAAAAATCTTCATTTTATAACCTCACATTATAAATCTATTAATTTCATTCACTTATGAAATCCATTTATACTTCCTTTTAACATTTATAAAAACTCATTTTATAATTCCAATATTTTTAATTTATAAATATCAATTTTATAAATCTTTTATATAAACCGTTTATAATTATTCCAAAAATCTTAATTTAAATAAACCAATTCTTTCAAAAAAAATCCCTTTAAAATCAAAATCGTTATCTTAAACTTCAAAAATGAATCCGATGATGCAACAGCACCAAATAGTCAATCACAACATCCAAACATCATATATCATCATATGATAACAGAATATACAACAATATTTGTAAATAAATCACTACAGTGAGAAATCCAGTTGGATCCCTCCAACCTGTTTCCCTGCATCCAAAGATGTTAGCACAATACCAATTCCGCTGCAGTACGGAATTATCGTGGTATATGGGTTTTATAAATATTATCCGCTATTATGCGACGTAATAGGGTCTCATCCGCTAAACAATGCGGGAAAATCAATAACTCCAATATATATATTGCTATATACATATATAATACCAATTCCACTTCAATGTGAAATTATCGCGGTATATGTTTTTAATAATTAACCTCCGCTTAATAACGGCGTATAATGTCTATTTATCACAATAAATAGCAATCATCATTCAATCCACACAATCAAGCAATTTTAAATCTAACTATTTAAAATTTAAATCGAAACAAAAGATTCGATTGAGTGAGGAGTTCTCACCTTTGCTTTTAATTCCGTTCCAGCGTTTTATTTCGAATAAAATTAAACGTGTGTTTAATTTTACCCGAAATTTTCACTGACTCCAATCGCTTCCAATCCAGTCCATAGCGAAGTACACGACGATACGATTCCAACGCAACTGATTTCGCATTTTTCCGATCTCGTATGAAAGAGATATGCAATTTTAAATATTACACGATTTAATTATAAACTATTTACAATTTCTTTTAATATTTTTACCCTAACCAATCGCAGCTGTTAGATCTGCAACTCTAGAATCCTGGCCACTGGTTTCATCTTCTTCCTCACGCATTTCATTCCCAGGCAGTTCGAACCCATCGGCCGCCTTACAACCCTAGTACATGCATCACCATCGTCGACTTCTAAGACGATCAGATAGTGTCACTTTGTAGCCCCCACAACCACCTACTATCGCCCATAGCAGCTTGGAGCTCGGCTCCTCCTCCTCCTCGAGATTCACGCTCGAACTAGGCACGTACGCGGCCATCTAGCCCCCTCTCCGTTTCTCCAATTCCCATCATGACCGTTGAATATGTCGTTCTCGTTGTCGTCTACAACTTTCGTTTAGAAAGTTTTGTGAATTAGTTAGTGGATTGCAAGAAAAATGAGGAAGAAGGAAGAAGCATTTCGACCATTGAATGATGGTGGCGGCTGAGCAAAGGATGGGTTAGGGTTTGGGCAATTGTTAATGTATATGTATATATACGTATATAAATGATATAAAATTCATTTTAAACGACTTTTCCAAACGATCTCCAAATCTGACGTGCCGCCTGGCGTTCGTAAGGTTTACCCCACGTTCCGAACAAAATGGAACGTGTTTCGGGAGCTAATTCGGTCGTCTGTGCGAGTTACGGAAATAAACAATCGATTTTAAATTAAACCGATTTAAATCGATTTCGATGCGTTTTGGCTCGCCCCGGACAAACGGTAAATCCAATTGACACGAAATTTGAAAACATACAATAATATCACATTACGGATCCGATGAAACTGGTTTCGTTGAAATCCGAGACTTTTTGAAAAATGACTATTTTAACTCGCCAAATTAATATTAAAACAATTTCGATGCGTTTCGAGCTGCCACGGTCAAACGACAACTCCGATTGCTACGAAAATTGAAATCCGATAATAACTAACTATTACGGATCCAATGAAACTAGTCTCGTCCAATTCTGAGACTGTTCGAAAAATGGCTAATTTCACTAGTCGATTAAATATTAAAATATTCAATTTTCACGGTTTAACTTTTAATTCAATTTTAAAAGTTCTATAACATCTCTATAACTTCAACATGATTTAATATAACTTTATAAATCATTTTCCTTCACATTAAATCCAGATTTCAGTTATTTCTGGAATTTCAATTATTAATTTATCGATTTAATTAACCAATTAAATCCAGATATTCGAATTTTAAATTATTCGACTTATTAATTTCACTAATTAATATTCAAAATTAATTAAATATTCAAATTTCAAATATCCGAAATTCTGGGTCGTTACAATTTCTGTAAATCCCTTAGAGATATTTTGGCCCCGTCTAACAAGTGTTGTATATGATCGTTATATGGATATTCGTTTTTTCCAAGAACGGACATTTATATTCATCTGATATAATATTTGTTGGATTTGTCCTAGTATTTGGACAAGTTACAAACACAATAAAGTAATCACATTTTGTAAATCATTTCAGTTTAAACGGTTTACAAAATTTTGGTGGCACTTCCTTTTTGTTCCCTGTGTACACGCATTTTGTGTACGATTTAGGAAATAAAGGGAAGTGCTGCTGAAATTTTGTTGAAACATTTAACCTGAAATGATTTATAAAATGTAATTACGATATTGTGTTTGTAATGGAAAGTAGGATGACCGGCCGTCAATGAATTATATAATGTTTTTCAATTGTTAAATAGTTGATTTAATGACAAATTATAAATCAATCGTAAAATACTGTAATATGAAGTGAAGTGTTTAGTTGAATCTTCTAACATATTTTATCAAATCAGGAAAAATGTTCGATTATTTTCTCGATCGTAGTTGGATGTATGAAGTCCGAACTGGTATGAAAGGATCAATAAAGGAACATTTCTGTAACGGTGTACATGAATTTATTAGATTCGCTAAATCTAATAATCAGAATAACGATGAAATTCGTTGTCCGTGTAGTAAGTGCAAACATTTAAAGCATTGGAAATCAGATGTAATAGAAGTGCATCTGTATAAATTTGGTTTTGTGCCGAATTATTACTTATGGGATCGTCATGGAGAACTTGTTGAACGTACACCTAATCCTGTAGTGTTAGAGGACGATAATATTATGACGAATCAAATAGAAAATATGATGCAAGATGTAGCACGGTCGATGTTTCCTACCATTGATCAGGGCGATGATGACAATGATAACGTTGAAGAAGAACCGACCGCGCAAGCTAAATTTTTTTATGATTTATTGGATTCTACTAAGAGGCCCTTGTGGGATGGTTGTAAAAGCGGAACCGAATTATCCGTAACCTCCGAATACATCACTATGAATCAAAATTCAACATTATAGAAGCTGGATTTACAGCAGTTGTACAAGCTGCAAAACGACACATGCCACTCAATAATTTGATATGCAATAGTCATTATAAAGTGAAAAAACTTATGTCTGCTTTTGGATTGCCATACCAAAAGATAGATACATGTATAAAAGGTTATATGTTGTATTGGAAAGATGACGTTGACCTTAGAAAATGCAGAATATGTAACGAGGAAAGATTCAAACCGAGAAAAAAAAGGAAAAGAAGTTCCATATAAGAGAATGCATTATTTACCTATCACTCCTAGACTCAAAGGTTATATGCATCTTCTGCTACGGCATGTCATATGTGATGGCACGGTGTTAGAACACCAGAAGAAGGAACTTTGATACATCCATCTGATGGAGAAGCATGGAAACATTTCGATAAGACTTGTCCTGCGTTTGCTGCAGAGAGCCGTAATGTCAGACTCGGTTTATGTACAGATGGATTTTCACCATTCTCTCAGTTTGGACGAGATAAATGATTGGCGACAGAGCTTCTTGTCTCAGCAGATAGATGAGCGCATTGCCGCATTCGTTTCAGAGGATGGGACCATGCCAGGGTCTGGTGGTGGTGGTGGTGATGACGATGATGCTGATGATGATGAGTAGGTATGTTTTGTTGATGGTTATTTTTTTTGGGCAAGATTGTGGTTTTAATGGATATTTGTTGGACTTGTGTACTTATGTTGGTTGATGGGCTTGGTAGTTTGTTTGGTGTTTTGTGTACCTATGGTGTTGGTGATGGATATTATGTGTGATGGATTTGAAATGTATTTTGTTTGGTTGATGATGAAATATTTGTGTTAGTTGATTATATAGTTGCGTGATTATTGATATATATGTGTTTTATTTGATTATTTGCGATGTATTTGGTTATATGATGGTTGGAATGGAATGTATACGATGGATTGGGAGTGATTATTGTGATGTGGAATGGTTTGCGACGACAGAGGTTGAAAGAGTGAAAGCTAAGCTGTTGGAAAATAAAAAAGTTCCAGGCTTGCAACGGCTCGCAACGGCTAGCAACGGCTCTCTGGTTCCAGGCTTGCAACGGCTCGCAACGGCTATCTGGTTCCAGGCTTGCAACTGCTCGCGACGCCACGGGACGACAACGGTTGGAACTAACTGTTGCCACGTGGACAACTTGTCGTCGCTAGCCGTTGCTAAATTGGTAACGGAGCCGTTGCAATTGCCGTTACTGGAATAAGTAGCAACGAGCTTAATTGCAACGGCTTTTAGCAACGGCTGCCAACAGCTATTTGCCGTTGCTATGGCTTCCTTTCCTTGTAGTACGCCATTGATGACAAGGAACTTTTTTTTGAAATGTTTATTTATTTCATTAAATACTTCATTGAATTCAACGGCTATTAAGTTAATATCTAAATCCCAATCAATTATGGTAAATATAAATAAAAATTTCAGGATGTTTGGCATACTCTGCTAATTGCTCCATTGAGTAAATGATCAACTGTTATTAGTTAATTTATAAATCCTTGACCTTATGATACATCATTGATGATAAGGAAATTATTCAAAATGTTTGGCATAGCTATTGCACTGTGGCTATATAAATGAGAGATGATTTGGAGGCTATATAAATTTTCCTATATGTAGTATCGGAACATAACACTGTAAATAAAAACTCTTATTTGACAGTTTCTTTTCAATGTTGTCTTTTTGCAGATTATTTCTTTGGATCATTGAATTGACATTGGCTAGCATTCCAGGACTATTTTTGTAATGTTTTCCTGCATAGATGGCATGACTCTGTTAGTGAGAAAAAACTCTGAACTGATGTATAATTTTGATTCTACGTCGCTGTTTTCGATACTAGTCAAATGCATATGATTGCTTGTAATTTTTTTTACATGTAATGTACATGCTTCATAGAAGGTAGTCCACGATACAACTGGACTGATCCAGTCTCATGGACAATAGCTTTGAATCTTTGACAATGATGTTATCTTTGGTAATCTTTTGGTAGAACTGTGTACTTTTTTGTTTAGGAAAAGTATACTGGTTTGTATGGTGTTTTTGATCAAATTTGAACCACCCCCACCCAACCACCCCCACCCCAAATCCCCAAAAAAGGGTTGTAGAATCAATATTGTTCTTAATGAATCAAGCCACCATTGGTTTATTAACAGGTCAATGTTTTACTACATGTGTTTGAATAATTTGCTGAGTTTTTTCTCAAATGCTAGCACTTATGCTTTACCTATTTTAATAAAAAAATATTGGAAGCAACATTTGACTTGTTTTGTTTGATTCCATTCAACACCTCTCCTCTCTTATACTCTTGCAAGGAGTTTAAATTTTTATGGAACTTCAATTTTTTTACTTGGTAATTATTAATATGTTTTGTATGTTTTGATTTGATTGTTACAGTACACACACATCATATTATTCCAACTTTGTTAATATATAATCTAGTTCGTGTGCATGGCTCTAGTAAATTTCTAAAGCTTGCTATTCCTTTGAACATTACCGTTTTTGTTCATCAATTTGCAGCTTTAAATGTTTAAATCATTCTGCAATCTAATTTTCTATTTTTTTTAACACTTTGAAATTATATTTGTTACATCTTAGATGATTACTTGGTATTAATAAAATCCATCAACAGAAAAGGGAAATCTGCTTTAAATGTAAAATAAAACACTTCTGTTACATTCATTTCAAGAACTAATATCATGTTAAAATATAATTAAAAAATCAAGAAATAATAAAAACAACTAGATAAAAACCATGTTATGGATCTTGCGGTTATCATGTTTATTTTCAATTAGTACCAAACAACTCTAAAGCTAAGTGGAATGGCATATGAAGCTCATCGTATGTGACATTTTAAGAAGTTGCTATCTGACAGCCATTGGCAGCACAAAGAAGCGTCACAATTTGTGGTATTCCATTTACAAATTTCGAACAACTTTAGCTTCGGTTGTGGGCTGTAACGACCAGTCTTTTCGATCCTCAAAAGTCAACATTAATATATCCATGACATTTATGTGCAGAGCATCCGAATGTCGGAAAGACAGATTGTTAGGGTAAAAGAAAGGAAAAGACAGAACAGAATCTTACATCGTAACATATAGTATATACGTGATGTTTACAAAAGAAAACTGCAATATACATACATCAATCTGAGTAAACTTAACTTCTAATGTAAGCTATTATGTATTTTGTATTTATTTTCACTTGGCTATGGAAATTTACCATTCTTTTTAGTAAACTTTTTTCCTTGTGTATTTCATATCTGCATAAGAACAATTTTCTTTAGAAACGTCCTTGCCTATTCTGGAATTGCGCAAGAATAGTTCTCAGATATGATCTTGCGCATCACATATTTCTTAGATTAAAAAGCAGTATTTTATCGACAATATTAAGGTATGAAGTGCAATTAATTTACTGCAAATTGAGTTCAACTGTCCGTTTGGCTTAATGTCAAGTCCGAGTTGGCATTAATTCCAAACAAAACTTAGAAAACAATATACTTCTTTATTTACATATCAATTATGCTTTTGGTTTGTAATTCATGAGCTACCCTTTGTGGTTATTCTACCCTTATGGGAAGGGTTTAGTGATTGCAGGTCAAATATCCCAACATTATTTTGTGTGTATTAGAATATGGAAAGTGATGTATATGAGATTATAATTCCATTTGAAAGAGATGTCAAATTGGTTAATATCTTCAAATTTATTTTATACCAGTACCTATCCTTCCTTGATATATTTTCTACATACTAATCCTACCAGTACCTTTTCATTTGTATATCATGATTTTCCATATATTTTTTGACATATCAAACCTTCCCTTCCTTATATGACTGCAAAGTTGCTACAAGGGCTGAATCAAAAGCTGTCATTTGTGCGAAATAGAAACAAGAATATGGGACCTCGGTAACGCCTTTATTTCCGTTTCACACCTTCTGTTCTATTCATCCAATTATGGACCTGCTACCATTGCTCTTACGACTAAACACGTGAATGCAAAATGTATCATCTTGGGTTTCCATCACAAAGTAGGAAATACCAATTTTGAAATAATTAGAGGCACTAAATCAAGGGCAAATAAATTATTTGAAATGGATCAGCCCCTCTTAGTTACAACAAGAAACCAATAGAACCGCCTCCACAGGTAGTTAGGGTATAAAAAAAATTAGCCCCCATTCTAAAAAAAATACAGCACTGCCGCCAAAATTTGAAATGAACGAGCTTTTTGTGTTCTCCTTCCCATTATGCCCTAATTTGCTTTTTGATTCCCTTTCATCAAAGTTCGCCATTAATTAAATTTGAAGATCTACAAGCATCAGAGGTATTTCTTTCATTTATGATAATGATTTAATCTTCTATTGTGATTATCAACTAAGCCTTTATTACTAATCGATTTTGATAAGAAGCTTAACTAAATTGAATTAGATGCAAGATTGATATCACAAAGCTAAGCCACTATTTTGATTTTCTAATTTGATTCATTGGTTATGCAATGTTTTTCTCATTTATATCCTTTCATTTTAATGTTGCATCTCGCTTTCGTTTTGCAATTAGATGCTCAATTTACAATAATTCCCGGATATCGGATGGACCTCATCGAGTCTTATGAATTTTTGTTATTTAATATTTAGGCGTTCTATTTTATTGATTTTTATGGTGTTCATGTATCAAATATTATTTTCATTCTTTCCCAAAAAATAAACTAAGGCTATAAGTGAAATTTTCCATAATTAATATTTTCATGAGAAGAATAATAAAAGTCTTTATTCCTCGTAAGTTGTCTTTTCACTTTTTATTGCCATAGAAATTGGATTAATTATGAAATCCATTGTTATCATAAAATTATAGTATCCAGTTGAAAATATATCTGTACATTAAAAGTGTTAGATTTGATACAGTATTTCCATACTTAAGAAGATTTGGAAGATATTTGAGATAATTGCTCAAATACACTGCCTCTTTTATATGCATTAAAGAGGATAATGGATTAGCTACATAAGAGGAACAAATATTTGAAAAAGAGTGAAGTAATTAATTAATTCTATAATTAGATGATTAAAGAAGGAATCTTATCAGACTCATACAAATTGTGTGAAACTGAAAAAATAAAATGGTAAATTTTTCCTGTATAATTTGGAGAATTGATTAGGTATTGATTTATGAGCATAAATCAATTACTTCAACCTCAAGTAATAATCCTTATATAAACATAGGGATTAGGATGAATGCAAGCATCTGAAATGAATTTTCTCTTTTGTATTCTTCATATTCTTCTTAGTCTCCATTATCAATCTTGTAATTCTTTTCTCTGAAAGTAATAAAATCTTCTTCCCCCAAGTGGATATACACTATCTTGCGATAGTGAAACCACTATAAATCCGTGTGTGAACTCTCTATTTCTTGTGTGATTTGCTGATTTGCCGTTTTATTTTCAAGTTCTGTTTGTTTATCGCACTACAACACGATTTTATTGCTTTTGCATGTATTAGGGTTGATTTGCAATTATTTGTGTAAATTCACCCCTACAAAAGTACATGATCTTGTTGAATGATTGACAAATTCTTTATTTTACGAGGTTATGGATTATTTTAAACATATAATACATGTTCAAGCGAGACTTTTTTTACTTTCCTTTTCCAAGCATGTTTTTTTGAGCTTTTGTTAATTGCACCTAGTGCATTATTTTTAAATCATTTGACCTTCATTTTAAATAAAATTAAATCTGACCATTCCATTGTAAAAATTAACAAGTATCAGAGCTAAAATAAATTGCCTCATTATGATACTTTTATACATATTATAAACTGGCAATCAAATTTCTTTAATTTGTTTTTGACCTTAACATTTTCTATATAAGAAGGGCACATCTTTACTTGCCTTTTCATTTTATTTCATTTAATTTCCTAACGTGTAGCTATTATTGACTTTTTTTAATCCATTATTTGTTACTTGAATGCATACTACTAGTAGTTGACTAATAATAAAGTTCATGGTGTATAAGATATCATGGTCATGTTAATCACCATGGCCTTTCTTGGCCTGGAAAATAATAATTTACGCTGAATGGAAAACTAGAATGAAAATAAATGGATACATTGCTTAATTGGTGTATGTCTATATGCTAATGTGTTTGCAATGACATACATATTGTTTGGGTTATAAGATACACTATACATCTCTTAGTTTGTTTGTAAAAGTTGCATTAAGAATTAGCTCTAGATAGGTCGATAGGTAATGGAATCAGTAAGTCAACGTGAATTGCTGCAGTATAAGCTGGTAAGTAGCGATCAAATATATTCTTTGAATGGAAATGTACCTTATCACTTACCCATTAATTATTATTATTGCTATTTTTATTTGCAGCATCCACAATGTAATGGGCTATTTGGAAAGCATAACATTATTGACCTATATGGAATAGGGACATGCTCTAATGAGATTGACAAAAAGGTCGCGTAATGTACCATAACTTGATCCAGTAATTTTTCATGTATCAATATTGCAGCTCAGCCCTAAATATATTTTACAAATATTTCTATTTCCTGAATGATTGGCGTCCTTTAATTTAGTGAACTATTCAAGTATATGTGAGATGTGATTTACTTCATGACATATTGATCTTAAGTAGTCCAGTTTTAGTTGGTTCTTATTTTCCCTGCATTTAGCTTGCTACTCGTTCTCAATTGAGAAACTAGTAGAGAGTAGTATAATTATGGAGATCAAAAGTTTTTGATCTTTAATGTATGATTGTGGGTGCTGGTCCAATGGGTTTTAGCTAAATTGCACCACAAGGTTTGAAATGCCTTTTAAAACAACTCCCATTGTCGGGTCTAAAGTGTAATATTTCATCATTACATCTTAGGCACAATTTTCGTGTGCACTCAAGTGCACACCTTTTGATCACAAATATCTTGAATAGTAGACAACCTTGTGTTTAGCTAGTTGTAAATGGGCCATAATCATTTTCGTACCAAAGTTTAACTCCAATGGATTTTTTTTACCATTCTTCTTTTTTGAGTATTTTTAGATGTTGAAATTTTATAGTAATACAATTTTTTCAAAAGTTATGGTACAATACGCTCCAACCCAAGCCAAAATGGGTGCACGTTATGTAAACTGATTTTTAAAAGATAAAATGTTATATAGTTATAGAACTTCCCAACTAAAGCGGAGTATGGATTAAACAATGTAAGCCTGTTTCAATGATTCATTTATTAATTATCATATGCTATTTTAGTATTCTAACCAAAGAACATATCATGCATCGTTCTTTTTTACAACCACGTACGTGATTTGCATTCATTTCACACAGGTATCCGCGTATATCCGTGTTTCTATATTGTTTCACACAACTTTCATTTTTTTCATACTAGTTCTATTTTCATTTCCATGATTTTAAATTTTAACGTTTTTCCCCGAAAATGATTATTTTATTTTATTTTATTTATATATGAAACTATACTATGTATATAAAAACAATGGATTTCACTCCCCATTGATCTTTTGATACATATATCTTATTTCGTAAAATATGCTAGAGGAGAATTTTAACCATGAGCCGATAATTTAATACCCAAGGTTTATTAGATGATTGCTTGATGAACTTTGGCAAATACACAATCAATGTCTATGTAAAACTGTTAAATAATATGTTATTTTATTAGTGAGAGAATATTTTTTCCAGGTTGTTATGAATAAATCAGTTTATGACAGCATCATTTTGAGTTTAGCTCTTGAGAGTAAGATCTGAGGTTTATTTATTCTACTGGCTAATTAATCTAGTTATATAATATGTATTCGATGGCCCAAATTGAATTGGGAACCTTTACTACCAGATATTCATAAATAGTTTGTTGTGAGTGCATCACATATATAGGAATAGTTTTGTGGAAATTTAATAATGTAGAGACGAACCCATAGATTTTTGTTGACAGTTATGAATATGAATGGTTCCTATTTAATGTTGTTTTTAATATTTCCTTTATTTAGTATTCTAATCGTTTCAGCTTTGAGGGTCATTAATTGTTTAGTACCTATTTATACTCTGTTTCAGGTTGTAAAAGGTAGAACTGAAATAAAAATATACTTCTCTCTTCCATTTCTATATGGTATCAGAGTAGACAGCCCTTCTCTCAGTCCGGTGATATCCCATCTTCTCCGGCAACGTCCCAGGTCCTCAAAACCTGTCACTATCAACTTCCGGCTCAGCTTCCAGGCTCTCAGACGAAGTCATTCGGCACCTGCTCCAGTCCGGTACTCCAGACTATATCTCAGGCACTTCATCCCTTCCCGTCACTCAGGTATCAATTCCTTCGGACCAAAGCCATATTTCAGTTAATTGTCTCTAAAAATGTCCACCAGTGAAGACGCTTCTTCTCAGACGAACGGATCTACCGCTCAAACTCGGTCCGGCAGTTCTATAGGCTCTCTGTACAGCCATGACAATAGCTCTCTTCATATCACAGCCCATAAACTTGATGGAAAAAATTATCTTCAGTGGGCTCAGTCCGTTAAACTCGTCATTTGTGGACGTGGGAAACTTGGGTACATCACCGGTGATCTTCCTGCACCATCTTCCGCTGACCCTACGTACAATGTATGGCAAGCTAAAAATTCTATAGTTCTTGCATGGTTAATTAATTCGATGGATCAAAAAATTAGTCGCAGATATTTATTCTTTAAGACTGCTAAGGAAGTGTGGGACGCAGCTCGGAAAATGTATTCTGACCTTGGTAATGCCTCTAAAATTTTTGAGATCCGTACTAAACTCAAAGAGATTAAGCAAGGTAATCAAACTATTACCCAATATTTTTCGGATTTACAAGACTTATGGCAGGAACTTGACCTGTATCTGGATACCACACCACTGTGTACTAACTGCACCTCAATCCAGCGACAACAACTAGAGAAAGAACGTGTATTTGAGTTCCTTACTGGGTTGAACAGCAATCTAGATGAAGTTAGAGGTCGCCTGGTTGGTCGCTCACCATTTCCTGATACCGAAGAAGCATTCTCTGAGGTCAGACGTGAAGAAGCACGCCGTCGTGTCATGCTCACCAATCCAGAACTGGAATCAATTGAAAGTTCAGCTCTTGTTTCCAAATCTGGCCCACCACCATCTAGCAAATTCAATCATGATCCTCGACCTAATCGTAAGGGTGACAGACCTTGGTGTGATCATTGTCAACGTCATGGTCACACACGGCCTACTTGTTGGGAAATTCATGGAAAACCACCAAACTGGACTCCGCGTCGCCAGAATGACAAAAAGGCCAACCAAGTTCAGAGTGAAGCTAAAAATACTGTTGTCCCTTCCTTTAGTAATGCACAAATTGAACAGTTGTATACTCTCCTGAGCCAATCATCAATGGCACCCAAATCAGGATCCGAATCTCATAGGGCTTCAGTGGCACACTCTGGTAATTTCTCTTCTGCTGCCCAAACTCCGTGGATAATCGATTCCGGTGCAACAGATCACATGACAGGTTTATCTCATTTGTTTGATTCTTATTGTCCTTTTTCGACAAATTCTACTGTCAAGATTGCAGATGGCACTCAATCCCCTATTGCAGGAATTGGCACCATTAAATTGTCTACTGATTTACTTCTTAAATCAGTACTTTATGTTCCTTCTTTGAAATGCAATTTAATTTCTGTTCATAAATTGACTGCCGATAACAATTGTCTTGCTAAATTTGTGCCTAATTCTTGCCAATTTCAGGATCTATCATCGGGGAGGATGATTGGCAGTGCTAGGATTCGTGATGGACTTTATTTCTTCGACAGACAGCATCCAATCAACAAAGTTCCAAGCTCTTTTTCTGCTTATGTTTCAAACTCTGTTTTTGATTCCAATTTTAATACAATTATGTTATGGCATTGTCGACTTGGGCATCCAAGTTTTTTTTATTTAAAACATCTGTTTCCATATTTATTTATCAATAAAAAGGTTGGTGAATTTCAATGTGATATCTGTCAATTTGCCAAACATACACGTGTTTCATTTCCTCCAAGGATGTATACACCTTCTAGTCCTTTCTCTCTTGTTCATAGTGATATTTGGGGACCCTCCAAGGTCTCTACTTCTCATGGTAAGCGTTGGTTTATTACGTTTATTGATGATCACACACGGATTACTTGGGTTTATCTGCTTAAGCATAAGTCTGATACATGTCAGGTTTTTAAAAACTTTCATCATATGATCCAAACACAATTTCAAACCTCCATCAGAGTACTTCGTACCGACAACGGTACTGAATATTTCAATACCACTCTTGGTCCCTACCTTCTCCAAAATGGGATTATTCATCAAAGTTCATGTGTTGATACCCCGCAACAAAATGGGGTTGCTGAACGAAAAAATCGCCACCTCTTAGAAGTAGCCCGTGCTCTCATGTTCACTATGCATGTTCCAAAATATCTTTGGGGCGATGCTGTCCTCACTGCTACTTATCTCATTAACCGCCTTCCAAGTCGACCCATTTAATTCAAGACACCATATTCTGTCCTTTAATCACTCTATCCTCACACTTCTTCAAATACCATGCCAATCAAAGTCTTTGGCTGCACTACCTTTGTTCACGTTCACTCCCACAATCGAAGTAAACTTGATCCTAGAGCAATAAAAATAGTGTTCCTGGGTTATGCTCCTACCCAGAAAGGTTATCGTTGTTACTGCCCACTCACAAAAAAAACATACATCTCAAGTGATGTAACTTTTTTTGAAAAAATTCCATATTTCACCCCCTCCTTGCTTTCGGGGGAGCACAGTCATCACAAACAAGAAGCTCAGTGGTCGTGGGGTTTAGAATTACCTCTAGACACTCCTTTCTCTTCAGATCTAGAAGAAAATAATCCTTCTTATTCTTCCTCTTCGGATCCAGAAAAAGAAAACTCTTCTGAGAACATCTTAGAAACAGAAAAACCTCCTCAAGATCAAAACTTACAGAAAGAAATTCAGGTGTATTCCACATGAAATAAACAAGTCATGAATCCTCATCACAGTCAAGAGCCCAATCTGGTGATAGAACCACTTCTCGCAAATGATCCAGGTACTCCTCCCTCAAACACTCAGTCAAATCTAGACATTCCTATTGCATTAAGAAAAGGAACTAGATCTTGCACCCAACACCCTATTTCGAAATTCATCTCTTATTCAAAATTATCATCTCCATTTAAAGCTTTTACCTCTAGTCTATCAAATGTTGTGATTCCCAGGAATATCAGTGAAGCTCTTGATACTCCTCAATGGAAGGCAGCAGTTCTCGAAGAGATAAAAGCACTTGAACAGAATGGAACTTGGAGATTGGTGGAGTTACCACCCGATAAGAAGATAATAGGGTGCAAATGGGTGTTTACAGTCAAGTACAATGCAAATGGATCCATTGAGAGGTACAAAGCTCGATTAGTTGCCAAGGGATTTACTCAAACTTATGGAATTGACTATACTGATACATTCGCTCCTGTTGCCAAACTCAATACTATCAGAGTATTGCTCTCGTTAGCAGTCAACTTGGATTGGGAATTGCATCAACTCGATGTAAAAAATGCTTTCTTGAATGGCGAGTTGGAAGAAGAAGTGTACATGAGTCAGCCTCCGGGTTTTGAAGAATCTCCAAATTCAACTAAAGTCTGCAAACTAAATAAATCTCTCTACGGTCTAAAACAATCTCCTCGGGCATGGTTCAATCGTTTTCTAAAGGTTGTCAAGAGGCTTGGATACGTGCAAGGCCAGACTGACCATACTCTCTTTATCAAACACTCAGCCAAAGGGAAAATGTCAGTTCTAATCGTGTATGTTGATGACATAATTGTCACTGGCACCCATACTGAAGAAATGAGTATGATTAAAGAAAGGTTGGCAATGGAGTTTGAAGTCAAAGACCTAGGTGCTCTCAGGTATTTTCTAGGAATGGAATTTGCTAGAAGCAAAAGTGGGATTTCTGTGTCCCAAAGAAAATACACTCTTGATCTCTTAAAGGAGACAGGAATGCTCGGTAGCAAGCCTAGCATGACTCCAATTGAGCTTGGAGACAAGTGGAAAATGTTGGAAGGAAGTCCAGTTGACAAAGGGAGGTACCAACAACTTGTAGGAAAGCTTATCTACCTCTCACATACTAGACCTGACATTGCCTTTGCAGTGAGTCTAGTCAGTCAATATATGCATGATCCATGTCAAGGACATCTCAATGCAGTTTATAGAATTTTGAGGTATCTCAAGCAAACACCAGGAAAGGGTCTTTTTTTCAAAAAGACAAACGAGAGGAAGGTTGAAGTGTTCACCGATGCAGATTGGGCTGGATCAGTTGATGATAGAAAGTCTACATCTGGGTATTGTACGATTGTTTGGGGTAATGTAGTTACATGGCGGAGCAAAAAGCAAACAGTGGTTGCGAGGAGCAGTGCAGAAGCAGAATATAGAGCCATGGCTCATGGAGTATGCGAAGCAATTTGGATTAAACGCCTACTAGAGGAGTTAAAAATTGAGTATGAAGCTCCCATTCAGCTTTATTATGATAATCAGTCTACCATCAGCATTACACATAATCCTGTACATCATGATCGAACTAAACATGTAGAAGTGGATCGTCACTTCATCAAAGAGAAGATTGATGAAGGAATCATAAGTATTAGATATGTACATACAAATCAACAGCTAGCCGATATTCTCACAAAGGGGTTATCCGAACGAGTATTTGATTTTCTTGTTAACAAGCTTGGACTTATCAATATCTACAGTCCAGCTTGAGAGGGGGTGTTGACAGTTATGAATATGAATGGTTCCTATTTAATGTTGTTTTTAATATTTCCTTTATTTAGTATTCTAATCGTTTCAGCTTTGAGGGTCATTAATTGTTTAGTACCTATTTATACTCTGTTTCAGGTTGTAAAAGGTAGAACTGAAATACAAATATACTTCTCTCTTCCATTTCTATAATTTTGTATTTTATGTTTAGCAAAAATCAATGCGTGTTCACCATGATAGACTCGACTCTTAGGAATGAACTTTCAAATTTTAGTATATGTCCGGGGAAAGCTAATCCATGCGATCATCCCTTTTTAACCCTTAGATGGTGGTGTGTTACCATTTTTGGACTCTCATGTGTGTCTAAAAAAACACACATATGTTAACCGCAATATGATGTACTTTTCTTTTAAAAAAACTTATTAACACTTTGTTTGTAAATGTGGCAACAACTAAAATTACATTGTTCTATTGTTGCTTAATTTTTTTACCCTTGATGTGGCATTTGACCTGATTTATGATTGATTCAAAATATTTTTCGATAACACTGGCCCTTCTTGTTTTGGTGAATAGAAAATATGCTTGTGAAATGTCCACTTCAAGATCAACCAGGTGCGCGCATGGTTAATTTTTTTAATTTCATCTTTTCTGAATTTGTTCATATTCTGGTTGGATTGAAAATGATTATATTACTTACAAATTCAAAGTACCTACAAATTTATATAAAAGCTTTTTGTCAAAATTTAACCTAATGTTATAGTAATATGTCCAACCTAACAGTCTGTCCTAACAATGTTACAGGCTTTGAATGTTATCACCTAATTCATCAAATTCTATGTTGTATGTTTGATGTTTGATTCATTATACCCACTATCAATGGATTATCGAACTTCAAAAATATCGTTTGCTGTGACGCCCCACCTCTATGCTCGTAATAACAAAGAGTATTAAAAGAAATACTGTCTATTATTACGAAGAATAAGGCTGGATAGGAGCGACCATCCGTAATTTGCCTTACACTAATATTGGTTATCTCGATAGGAGTGGTATATACTTTTTATTTTTCATCTATCATTTATTTACTCCCATCGACACACCCAATTATCAGTATAAAACAAACTACGATAGTTCATAATAGTTTAGGACATTAGATATAACAGTAACACAGATAATATAAATGCGGAACACAGCTAAAAACAAAAATCTCATATATATATAACTGATGTCAGTTGATACATAATTGACACAATACATATGATACAACTACAACTGTCGACTCTAGAAGTTATATATACAAGTACATTATCGACTAATATACATGAATACATATCATTCTATATAATGACACGATTACTACAAAATGACACGGACAACTTCAGAAGATGTGAAAAGTCTTCATATCCTGAACAGCAACTCAAAGAAGAAAATCTACAACCTGAAATAACTCGGGTCTGACCCGAGTATTACATTCAAAAGAAAATAATACCCAGGTCAGTCTAATTCAAACCAGTTTATTAGTGCATATAGGCAGTAATAATTTAAATAGACGACAGTCACAATAATTCCCGTCCATCCGATTCTTTAAACAAAGAAACCGGATAACGGTCAATATAACACTTAACAGTGTTTAACAAAAATCAGCAGGTTTAAATCATCAACAGAGATAAATAAACAATTTATCAAATCGACTAAATCAATTTTACAACTGTCAAATCTGATAGGGCTGCAGTACACGCACGCGTGTACTGCCTCGCCACTATCGCAGGAGATACACAAAAGCTCAGTGAAAGTCACAATTGATCACCAGGTCAAACCCCGAAGTACCGGATTCAACTCAAGTGAATTCGAGAACAATTCCCAACAGGGGGAAAACTGCAAATAAAAGTCAGAGAATCAATGCAATGAAACCCAAGAAGAAAAATCTCAACAATATAACACTGAAGCCACCACAAAAGTTTTAGAGCAAGATTGCGACAATGAATGAAACAGTGCATCTAGTAAAAGAGGCAGCAAGGGATGTACAATGAATACATCATTAGAACAAGATAGACTGTAAGTCAAGTGCCAGCGTATAAGACGGCAATTAGAAAGTTGGGGAGTAGTTCTAGTGCCTGAACACCTAACTCAAAGGAATGAAGCACTGCTGTAAAATAAACTCAAGTCAGGAAATACTTATTTAAAATGCAGAGTCGCTAAATGTCAAACATATGAAGTGAAACCAGACCACAAAATCGAACAGTGGCAAATGCCCCAACATGACAGTAGGAAGTGCTACAAAACTACCCAGTACAACAGTCGAGTGTCAGTTCTCAATATACATGTTGAAGCAACCCAATTAAGTGTTTGCACTCCAGAAGCAAAACTCAAACTAAGGCAAGCTCGAGTCTAAAATCCCATAAGATAATCAAAGTCTATGAAAGTACATGTATGCACATACTTGAGTGCACATACATGTCCAAATCGAATGAAACAGCAAAAAGAAACTGCAACTGAAACCGTGATGTATAAGGACTGTAATTTCAAATGGAGACTCAACGATACATGCAACATCATGAACAACAGAGGTTCGAACAACATCACAGGTGATGAACAACAGGAATGGTAGGAAGATCATAAGGCTCAGTGGTGAAACAATAAACTCGGCAAACAAAAGATAAGTTCGAAGTCACAGTGAATTCAATGGCGAAATCATATAACCAGGCAGCAAGTAAATATACAACATGAAGCATCAGATCAATCTGAAGGTCAAGAAAGTACTCAGGAATAAACAGAATCATGAACAAAGTCAAGATAAATTCAAAAGGGGATTGTGGACAACCTGTATGTCACAAGTACAAAGCAACTTCGAAATTAATACCGAAAGCAATTGCAAAACTAACCTAATTAATTCAAGACAGTGACTATCAGGCACTGTAATTACTTGGACTAGATTTATCGAGTCAATCCACCCATATATGCATACACACAAACATATTTGTGTATATGCACACATAGGCAGAAACGGGTGACAGTGCAAGCCCAGCAAAAACATAAGACTCGAATACAAAGTAATGCTACTGACGACCATGGAATGCAACAGGTCAGAGAATCGGTCAAAACAACACCAACAAAACCCAATTTAAGTTCGAATAGCCGGCAGAGTTCAATACTCAAAGTCAAAGCCAAAGTGAACAATGCAAGCGCTGATAAATGAACACGGTGAACATGCATATGCAGTGCCCATATAAACATGTGTAACTACAACCCTATGGTGATACACTAACAAGCAGGGAAGTAATTCAGCCTTAACATCAAAAATGCGCCTGTATACCCAAGTACACACTGCCTATGAGACAACAAACTTCATGAAAACAGGCCACATAATGCAATCGAATTGGTATACAATCATGGACAACAAAAGTTACATAAATATAGAGTTAAATGAACAAGGTCGAAAGGGCTACCAAAGGCAGTGAATGGTACAGCAAGAGTCGAACAAAATCGACGTCACAAAATCAAGTTTGTAGTCGAAGGCAATTGTAGGTCAAATTCAATGTCGAAGTCACTGAGAATCAATACTGTGATAGCCAAGAAGGTCAATCAACTCAAAGATCCAAACTGAGAGCATCAATATCAATTTTTCTTCAAATTTTGTTAAAATCAGAGAAAACATCATTCTCGAATTAAAATCGAATACCCATTCACAGTTAAACGAAAACTCAAGCCAAAGACGAAGCCAACAAACTTATGAAACCAGAGAATGAAGTGAAAAATCATCAACGTCTAACAAAACGAACTGCCAAGTAAACCAATTAACAAATTCAACGATTGCAGAATGAATTAGATGTGAGGGAATTAACCACTCACCTTTTTCGAAGAGGTCGCGAGCGAGACTAAGGAGATCGAACGCTGCAGAGACGAACGCGAAGAAGCCCTAATTTGCGAACGCCAGAGGATCGATCGCCGAAGCCCTAGATTTTGAAACGAACGATCGAACGAAGGAAATTTGAAACCGCCATTATTTCTCCTTTTGTATGCTCTGGCTCTGGGTTCACGAATGAATGAGATAGGGGAAAAATCGTGGGTTTGACAGAGGAAAACGTGGTATAGGGTAAGGCTTTAGACGTGATTCCTGGTACTTGAGGTATGGTCATCATTTTTCTCAAAGAATCGGGCTGAAGTAATTAGGGATTGGCTAGTGAATTTTGAACGAAGAAAGAAAGAATTTGTCCCCCGCTTTACTAATTATCACAGCCCTTAAAATACAGATGTGGCCCGAGATTTAAACTCATAAAGCCCGCAAAATTCTTTTAACGAATTACAAAAGAATTTTCAACTCGATCAAAACTTCAG
Source organism: Allium fistulosum (assembly GCA_030737815.1). NCBI lineage: Eukaryota > Viridiplantae > Streptophyta > Magnoliopsida > Asparagales > Amaryllidaceae > Allium > Allium fistulosum. Next base: position 152,170,759 of record CM060906.1, on the reverse strand, counting down.
CTGAATTAAGCAACCAATTTAAGCGTCACATTGACGATAGTTAATTGTTATAAAATCTCGGGTTGTTACAGACTCCCCTCCTTATAAAAATTGCGTCCACGCAATCATAGGGAATAAATGGATAAAAGGTAACAACCAAAAGAGCATGGCAATGTCGAATGTATAAGCAAAGCAAGTGTCAGCGGGGAAGTATCAGATAAGAAATCAAAAGGTTCGACTGTTTCAAATCAAAAGAATCAACATCGAGGGAATCATGGATCAAAATCAGATGACTATTCTAGCAACTAAAAGAGAAGGAAAAACAGAGCAGAAATCCCATACAGAGCACGAATTGAATGTGAGTAAATCAATTTACTCACCTGAATCGCCAGAGAAAAAGACGAAGCTCAAATCTCAAGAATCGCAAATATTCAATCATCAAAACGATAATTGAATTTCTCAAATCAACAAATATTCAATTATCAAAATGATAATCAAATTTTAAATTTAACAAATATTTGATTATCCCAAGCGATAATCAAATTTCTCAAATTAACAAATATTCGATCATCACAAACGATAATCAAATTTCTAATTCACAAATATTTAATTATCTAAAGCGATAATTAAATTCGAAGTCAGCAAATATTTAATTATCTAAAGCGATAATTAAATCTCATACCAACAAATATTTAATTATCTAAAGCGATAATTAAATCTCAAAGCACAAATATTTAATTATCTAAAGCGATAATTAAACCTCAAAGCAACAATATTTAATTATCTAAAGCGATAATTAAAACAATAAATCAACAATTATTTAATTATCTCAGGCGATAATTAAATCTCAAATCAGCAAATATTTAATTACCAAAAGCGATAATTAAATCTCAAATCAGCAAATATTTAATTATCTAAAGCGATAATTAAATCTCAAATCAGCAAATATTTAATTATCTAAAGCGATAATTAAATCTCAAATCAGCAAATATTTAATTATCTAAAGCGATAATTAAATCTCAAATCAGCAAATATTTAATTATCTAAAGCGATAATTAAATCTCAAATCAGCAAATATTTAATTATCTCAAGCGATAATTAGAAACAACAATTATCTAGAAATCAATTAAGAAGACTAGAAAATCAACATAAAAGCTTGGATCGATCCCATCAGATGGCGAGTTTTTAATTCGCCGCACGTGCATCAACAAATGGCCGAAGCCTACCAAGTACTCAACATAATTTTGGCGCCCATCAGATTGACCCGGAGGTCCGCAGAGTGACCCGAAGGTCTAGTACTGGTATTTGACCCAAAGGTCCGCAGAGTGGCCCGAAAGCCCAACAAATGACCCGAAGGTCCGCAGAGTGGCCCGAAAGCCCAACAAATGACCCGAAGGTCCTCATAGTGGCTCGAAAGCACACAAAATCATCAAATATTTCAATTAACGAGTCCGGAATTAACCGAAATAGCAAACGCACATGTCCCATACCACGTGTTTTACTAAATCGTTTGATTCTCTTCATCGTTTCCTTGAAAGTGTAAAATTGTGTATTTTGTAAAAATACATTTCACATTCTCAAACGGACAAGTCCGGAATTAAGCGAATCAGTAAAAGAAAGGGGTCATAGTCCTCGATTTTGCTGAAACGTTTAAATCGCTTCCTCATTCTTTTGAAATCGCAAACTGTAAAATTTTTGAAAACAATTTTATTTATTTTGTAAAAATAACAATTCGCATTCTCAACTGGACAAGTCTGGAGTTAAGCGAAACAGTAAAAGAAAGGGGTCATAATCCTCGATTTTGCTGAATCGTTTAAGTCGCTTTCTCATTCTTTTGAAAACGCAAACTATTAAAAATTTATAAAACAATTTTCATTTTAAAACGATTTTTCCAATCACGTGATTAAAGCAGCAAATCAGTAACAATTTCGATAAGGAAATTGTGCTTCTAAAAATACCGTAAAACGGTTACACATCAGTATTGCGGAATAACCGCTTGAAAATCCACTTTTAAAAATTGGGTTGTTACTGAAGTCAAAGCGACAGTAATTTTAAAACATCAAATATCTCATCAAAAGAATTCACATCAAAATGTGACATCAGTGAATTTTCATTCATTAAAATTGTCAACAAAACACCGTGCCTCAAAAATTCAGCATTGGTGTAAAAATCCCGTTATAAAAATAACGGCAACAAAATACGTTTCATAACCAAGCATCGGTTCAACGTAAAAATAAATGCAGTAACGCGCAATTCAAATTTTTGCGCGTACTACAGAATGAACAAAGAAACCATTCGAAGGTATCTTCAATGAAGACAATTCAAAACAGCAAAATCTAATCAATAGATGATTAGTACAAAAGAAAGCCGGCGGAAATTTCAACAAAAATCACATATCTGTAATTTCTTCGAATCCTCAATTTGGATTCGAAATTCTCAAAGAAACAAATAATTACAGCTATGTAAACAACAATTGGAATTCATATCAATTTCGTATTTTGATTCTTAAATCAAAAAGATTATCAGTTGTACTTAGCGAAGACAGTTTCACTGTTTCCGCTGCGCACTCTGATAAACAGAACACAAATCAATCAAATCATCAGAACACAATTTCACTATTATTTTTAAATAAAGTTATTTAAAATTTCATCCAAATTTCAAAACTTTAGTTTTGACTCAAATCACAGATAAAACATCGACCAATAGTTGTAACATATGTTCCATCCAAGTTATGTTTTATATTATGTCCATAAACCCCAAGCTCTGATACCAACTGTGACGCCCCACCTCTATGCTCGTAATAACAAAGAGTATTAAAAGAAATACTGTCTATTATTACGAAGAATAAGGCTGGATAGGAGCGACCATCCGTAATTTGCCTTACACTAATATTGGTTATCTCGATAGGAGTGGTATATACTTTTTATTTTTCATCTATCATTTATTTACTCCCATCTACACACCCAATTATCAGTATAAAACAAACTACGATAGTTCATAATAGTTTAGGACATTAGATATAACAGTAACACAGATAATATAAATGCGGAACACAGCTAAAAACAAAAGTCTCATATATATATAACTGATGTCAGTTGATACATAATTGACACAATACATATGATACAACTACAACTGTCGACTCTAGAAGTTATATATACAAGTACATTATCGACTAATATACATGAATACATATCATTCTATATAATGACACGATTACTACAAAATGACACGGACAACTTCAGAAGATGTGAAAAGTCTTCATATCCTGAACAGCAACTCAAAGAAGAAAATCTACAACCTGAAATAACTCGGGTCTGACCCGAGTATTACATTCAAAAGAAAATAATACCCAGGTCAGTCTAATTCAAACCAGTTTATTAGTGCATATAGGCAGTAATAATTTAAATAGACGACAGTCACAATAATTCCCGTCCATCCGATTCTTTAAACAAAGAAACCGGATAACGGTCAATATAACACTTAACAGTGTTTAACAAAAATCAGCAGGTTTAAATCATCAACAGAGATAAATAAACAATTTATCAAATCGACTAAATCAATTTTACAACTGTCAAATCTGATAGGGCTGCAGTACACGCACGCGTGTACTGCCTCGCCACTATCGCAGGAGATACACAAAAGCTCAGTGAAAGTCACAATTGATCACCAGGTCAAACCCCGAAGTACCGGATTCAACTCAAGTGAATTCGAGAACAATTCCCAACAGGGGGAAAACTGCAAATAAAAGTCAGAGAATCAATGCAATGAAACCCAAGAAGAAAAATCTCAACAATATAACACTGAAGCCACCACAAAAGTTTTAGAGCAAGATTGCGACAATGAATGAAACAGTGCATCTAGTAAAAGAGGCAGCAAGGGATGTACAATGAATACATCATTAGAACAAGATAGACTGTAAGTCAAGTGCCAGTGTATAAGACGGCAATTAGAAAGTTGGGGAGTAGTTCTAGTGCCTGAACACCTAACTCAAAGGAATGAAGCACTGCTGTAAAATAAACTCAAGTCAGGAAATACTTATTTAAAATGCAGAGTCGCTAAATGTCAAACATATGAAGTGAAACCAGACCACAAAATCGAACAGTGGCAAATGCCCCAACATGACAGTAGGAAGTGCTACAAAACTACCCAGTACAACAGTCGAGTGTCAGTTCTCAATATACATGTTGAAGCAACCCAATTAAGTGTTTGCACTCCAGAAGCAAAACTCAAACTAAGGCAAGCTCGAGTCTAAAATCCCATAAGATAATCAAAGTCTACGAAAGTACATGTATGCACATACTCGAGTGCACATACATGTCCAAATCGAATGAAACAGCAAAAAGAAACTGCAACTGAAACCGTGATGTATAAGGACTGTAATTTCAAATGGAGACTCAACGATACATGCAACATCATGAACAACAGAGGTTCGAACAACATCACAGGTGATGAACAACAGGAATGGTAGGAAGATCATAAGGCTCAGTGGTGAAACAATAAACTCGGCAAACAAAAGATAAGTTCGAAGTCACAGTGAATTCAATGGCGAAATCATATAACCAGGCAGCAAGTAAATATACAACATGAAGCATCAGATCAATCTGAAGGTCAAGAAAGTACTCAGGAATAAACAGAATCATGAACAAAGTCAAGATAAATTCAAAAGGGGATTGTGGACAACCTGTATGTCACAAGTACAAAGCAACTTCGAAATTAATACCGAAAGCAATTGCAAAACTAACCTAATTAATTCAAGACAGTGACTATCAGGCACTGTAATTACTTGGACTAGATTTATCGAGTCAATCCACCCATATATGCATACACACAAACATATTTGTGTATATGCACACATAGGCAGAAACGGGTGACAGTGCAAGCCCAGCAAAAACATAAGACTCGAATACAAAGTAATGCTACTGACGACCATGGAATGCAACAGGTCAGAGAATCGGTCAAAACAACACCAACAAAACCCAATTTAAGTTCGAATAGCCGGCAGAGTTCAATACTCAAAGTCAAAGCCAAAGTGAACAATGCAAGCGCTGATAAATGAACACGGTGAACATGCATATGCAGTGCCCATATAAACATGTGTAACTACAACCCTATGGTGATACACTAACAAGCAGGGAAGTAATTCAGCCTTAACATCAAAAATGCGCCTGTATACCCAAGTACACACTGCCTATGAGACAACAAACTTCATGAAAACAGGCCACATAATGCAATCGAATTGGTATACAATCATGGACAACAAAAGTTACATAAATATAGAGTTAAATGAACAAGGTCGAAAGGGCTACCAAAGGCAGTGAATGGTACAGCAAGAGTCGAACAAAATCGACGTCACAAAATCAAGTTTGTAGTCGAAGGCAACTGTAGGTCAAATTCAATGTCGAAGTCACTGAGAATCAATACTGTGATAGCCAAGAAGGTCAATCAACTCAAAGATCCAAACCGAGAGCATCAATATCAATTTTTCTTCAAATTTTGTTAAAATCAGAGAAAACATCATTCTCGAATTAAAATCGAATACCCATTCACAGTTAAACGAAAACTCAAGCCAAAGACGAAGCCAACAAACTTATGAAACCAGAGAATGAAGTGAAAAATCATCAACGTCTAACAAAACGAACTGCCAAGTAAACCAATTAACAAATTCAACGATTGCAGAATGAATTAGATGTGAGGGAATTAACCACTCACCTTTTTCGAAGAGGTCGCGAGCGAGACTAAGGAGGTCGAACGCTGCAGAGACGAACGCGAAGAAGCCCTAATTTGCGAACGCCAGAGGATCGATCGCCGAAGCCCTAGATTTTGAAACGAACGATCGAACGAAGGAAATTTGAAACCGCCATTATTTCTCCTTTTGTATGCTCTGGCTCTGGGTTCACGAATGAATGAGATAGGGGAAAAATCGTGGGTTTGACAGAGGAAAACGTGGTATAGGGTAAGGCTTTAGACGTGATTCCTGGTACTTGAGGTATGGTCATCATTTTTCTCAAAGAATCGGGCTGAAGTAATTAGGGATTGGCTAGTGAATTTTGAACGAAGAAAGAAAGAATTTGTCCCCCGCTTTACTAATTATCACAGCCCTTAAAATACAGATGTGGCCCGAGATTTAAACTCATAAAGCCCGCAAAATTCTTTTAACGAATTACAAAAGAATTTTCAACTCGATCAAAACTTCAGCTGAATTAAGCAACCAATTTAAGCGTCACATTGACGATAGTTAATTGTTATAAAATCTCGGGTTGTTACATTTGCACTATTTGATTTGTATCTAATGTGATTACTATTTTGTTACTATCATCAAACTGATTTTTCCTCTTGGCAAATTACATTGATTTTGCATCTATAATCACTAAAGCACTATGATAACATAACTTACAATCAACTAACATTTTTTATGCCTGACTTGGGATGAGTTAATGCATTATAATAAGTGAAGTCCAATTTTGTCGATTTGTTTGCCAAATTGGCTTGCACATGTTAAACAACCATGTAGAATTTCCTCACATTTGCTTCTAATTTGCAGCTTATGTATGTTCCCTCTGAAATTCTATTTGTAAGTTACACATTCGTTTTACATTTCAAGGTTTACATGGCGAAGATATCCCTCATATCCCTACAATTCGATATACATTGCTAAAAATATTGTCCAAAAGGATAAGGAATGATAGAGCCGAGTTGAAAAAATATTACACTCCACATATGGGCTCACCATTACGTTTCGTATGTGGAGATGATCATATGGATACTAGATAATGAATAGTGGAGGAAAATGGTTAACTATTGGGACAATGATCCTAAAAATAAAGCCTTCATATGTTTCTAGTTATTTCTTTATAATCTTGTGCATGTTGTTATTTATCCATTGTTTCTTTGTGTTACCGATCAATATTTTAATATTTTACTATTAGTAGGTCATAGTTGAAAGAAATATTGCGACTCGTAAGAAGTTGAAGATGAGTCACACGGGTGGGTCAATAAGCTTTGTAAGACACATAACTAATTTTGTAAGTTCCCAAACTTTCAACTTTTTATTGTTTTCACTTTCATTATAAATATTATTTATTGCATTTATGTTGTGCACTTTTTACTAGAGTAACACTTACCACCAATAATAAATAGTCGAACTAATAACTACATAATTATGCACAGATGAAAAAAATATATTGAACCTAATCTACATCTATGTAATTGTATATATTATTATTTTGCATGCAAACATTGAAAATGTTCTAAGTTGTTATATATTTTGGCTAGGGACTTTATGTGTTTGCTTGTCATGTTCTTTCTACTTGAATCAAATTATGGAAAATAATCGTTTTTTAATGAAACTAGATAACAAAAAAGTTTAGAGGTGCTCACTTTAATTCAACGGCAGATAAGTTGGATGAGAAATATCACACACATAATAGATTCTTTTGACACATGTTCATTATTTATCTTGGTTTTAAATGGTAAAGTAGTATATGTTTTCTCTTGGACCGAACATATTAAACTTTGTTAATGTTATTTTGTTTTTCTAATAGAAAGAAAAGTATGGACACGAATCCGATCCTATTGAAGCATATGAATTGGTACATAGAAGAAAGAACCAAAATAGAAGTTTCCTAGATGTTGCATCGGAACAAGTAGCGGTGCTTTAATTTCTAATTGGAACTTACATTATAGTAAATGATATTCATATAGGAAGTTAGTATACTTTCTTGTTTTATAAAAAATATACAGTAAAAGATGGTTAAAAAACGTGAAACCTATTTCATTCTGATAGTTTTTTTATAAGTTGTGAAACTTACTATATGCAAAATGATGCTTGTCTAAAAGCTTAACATAAAGTTTGTTTTTTACTAGATGATATTCAGTATAAAGTTACTAAGATTTATTGAATGATGCCTAGTATAAAACTTTCTAATGATTTTTTTATTGAAATTTAATATATACTAAATGATTTTTTCATATGAGTTTTTGTAATGAAACTTAGTTTATACTAAATGATTTTTATTGATATTCATGTCTTTTTTAAAACCTAGTTTATGCTAAAACTTAATTATACCAAATGATATTCATTTGGAGAGGAATAAATCTCAGACTAGAATATCCCATGAATTAACCCAACTAGTAGCTATCCATTTTGAAGAGACACCTGAACTAAAGCTGCAAGCATATGTAGCAAAAATGGGGTTCAAGACTCATAATTGTGTTCGTTGTTATGGTTTTTCATAACGCGGTTATTTGCAACGTAAGCATATATTTCGTTAAAAATAAACATTTGTGATGCAAAATTATGTTGCTAATGATATGTGTAGTAGTTGATTCTCACCATTATACTAGTGTTAATTGCGGCTTTATTGTCTGTCATAGATAATCACATAAATTTTGAAACAAAAATGGATAAATATTATATGATTTTGCGATGCTCGCATATTGTCATGAAAAAACCTTTATTTATTTAGGATGTGTGCTTGTGTTGTTAGTAATATTTTTAAAGTAGCGAAGGGTGTGTACGTCATAAATAGTGTATTATCATCGACGTCTATTTATGTTTATAAAATTTGTTTTTGCTACTTGTATCTATTTTATAATACTTTAAAGAAACTAACCATGTTTTTTTACCGAATGAATAATTTGTCCTTTAACCATGTTCGTGTTTATTTAGTTAGTATAACTTTTACATTAATTGTTTAAGTTTCAACAGAAACTTATTATTAGATATGTACTATGACTTCTATTGAACTTTAACAAATTTATTTAACAATCATCTAAATCAATACATTAATTAGTTTACTTTATTCGTCCATTTCATATTCAACTCGATCATTCATTTCATTTAATGTTCAGCAAATATTTGACTGCAATTTTTTTTTCTATTGTGCTGATATTTTGGTACATAGTGAAAACAATTTTTTTTTAATATTTTCCATTAAATTTGCATAAATTGAATTGAATAATTTTCTCAATTATGATAAAGAATATAGGTAAGTCAAAACATTACATACTTACAAATCTCTCAATAGCCTGAAACTTTTTCCCCTTCATTTTCAATTCTAGGCAAGGTTTGAGATTCCATCCGGCATGCTGTAAATCTGGCTATTTCGACCAGGTTCCGACAGTGGGCGGGACAGAATTTCATAGATATTCCGGTTTCGGGTATTAACAACAAAAAAATTACCATCTTCGTCGAGAAGGAGACGCGGTCGACGATGAAGATGAAATCGAGGAAGATGAAATCGAGCAAGATGAAGAAGTCGAGCAGGTGGAAAGGAGAAAAATGTTGTAAGAGGATCGCTTTTGGTCAGTGTTCTCTGTCGTATTCTCGATTTGGGGTTATATTGTAGGGCATGGGTTTGATGGTAATGAAGAAGCGTGTGACTGAGGTAAGGATTTGGAAGGAAGGGCTTTGTTAGTTTGATGATACAGACAATGCGGTTGACCTCATTTTATTTAATAATTTGTATTTGAATAAATACATAACTAATAATTAACGTAGAGGATTAATAAATTCTATGAAATAATTTGATAAATGGAATTCATGCATTTTCCATTAAAGCATGGATTTTGTATGTAATTCAAAGTATACATTTTAATTTATTTTAGCATTGAGAATTCATCACCATAGTTAGCTATTTATGTAGAAAAAAGTACGGGAATTTTCAAAATTACCAAACTGAACCCAAATTTCGAAAACTACCTGTAACCGGAACGGAAACGGAGAGAAATTTTGAAAAACTTAATTCCAGGGTTTACCGGTACACTTCCTCCTACACACCTTTTTAATCCAAGGCTTTCACCAGTTGTGTCAAAAAAATCCGCAGATTACCTCAGATCTGCATCTCCTCCGAATTGGTGCTCCAAATCGCAAAAGAATCATAAGCTTGCGTTGCCGCATGGCCTACTCTGAGTACTCCGATCACTAGTTTTAGATCCCCATTGTACGCACTACCTGCATCAAAATTTTCAGGGTTACATGTTACCTAGCCAACGGATCTAGTTCCAGAATCAACACAAGTAAAATGTCTATATTGCATTACTCCTCCGGTTAAATATATTATTTTATTTTGAATAATGGTGATGAAATTTTTGGTATAAATACGTGACTAATAATAGTATCAGATTGGTAATGCTGACAATAAATAGCCTCCTGTAAATTATAGCGATCAATAAATACGTTTATAGCAATAATTAGATGTACGAGTTCAGGAGTTATACGTTTATAGCAATCAGTTGTGCAACTATGGGATGACAATGTGGCATTCAAAGTGGAATGTACTATGTGAAAAATAATCGCTACCTCGGGCCTTATCACCTGGTAATGGCTTAAACAGGGTACGCCGCAAGGCTATGTTGTTTGCAACCATTAGTGTATGGTCATCACCTTTCTAGATAACCCTCTATATTTCGGGTATGTGGTGTATGATATGAAATGTCTTGGATAGGTCGGTAACGACCGGGGTGGTGTCATATTCGGTTTCTATTCAGGCCATGTATGAGTGCCAAATAGGGAGAGACCGGTCTTGCCAAATGTGGAAGATTGTTTGTGTATCCTCGGTACATTCCTCTAGATATGTACTATACGGAAGGTAGTCCCTTACCTGCCATTGTATGGAAATCCATTCTTCGAACGAGCCTTGTAAGAGTTTTGTTTGTAGAGACTAACATATCCAGAATTTAATAATGGTAACGATTTTGGCTAAGATTAATAAGTTTACTTGCCAATGTTTTCGAAAGAATGTTATAAAAAATAATATCAATTGATTTTGCGTAGCAAATGTTTTGATTATCATAAGGTAAAAACTCGTTCTGTGTTTATGTGCGGCGTGGTCTTATGAGATGCCCTTTATTTTCAAACATCGTTTTTTGAGTTTCTCACACCAGTCTCATGACTAACCCGGAGTTTATTTTCCTTTCCCTTAAACTTTGGGTGCCCTAATTTTCCCAAGCAGCCTAGTAGTTAGGTTTAGTTCGAAGAAATCTAGATGGAGCTCAAAGCATGGAGTTAGAAGATTCTTCTAAAAATTGTTATCCATTTCCACCACATTCTTATACTATAGTGTTCCGCATTTGTAAGGACAGATATATATATATATATATATATATAACACTTCCATTTTTAACTTTAATAAATGTATTTAATTTTTCGCTGAAAAAAATTATATTTTGAAATAATATATTGAGATTCTGTTCTGTCTTTATTTTCTTTCTTGCCCTTAAGAATCCGCATATCTAGCACTTGAATTTGCGGCACGTGAATACCGAGGATGTATTAGTGTCGATTTCCGAAAGTTGAAGAAACGGTTCCTCACATGAAGGCTGTAAGGTGGCATCATTTTCAAAATAGGAAAATTTGCTTTAAGAGTGCCGAAACAACGTTCGATGATATTCCATAAAGATGAGTGGGCGTAATTATATTGCTCCCTCACGGATTGTGGTGTCATGTTTACTTCTATAAAGTCATTGTGATGATTCTTTCTCCTCTGTAAGGGGCTAAAAATCCAAGTATATTAGCATATCCCAAATCGACCAAGTAAAATTTTCCTATCGAACAAAAGATACACAATTATAAACTCATAGCTAAATTTAACTTTGAGTTTATTGTTTAAGTTTACTGTGGCATAAAGAATAATAATAGCAGTTTAATTTCATGATTTTTAAATTTATCTAAACAATATTGTGAAAAACAATAGTAAATAATATCTTTTGGAGGCACGGAACTTTTTATTTGGATTATTAATTGTATCCATCAATACTCTTGAATCATTTGCACTGCCTTCCCATCCAGCTAAGACGTATGTGAAACACATATCAAAGTCGCATACACATATTATATTTTTGGTAGGTAAATTTTTCATCCCTCGATATGGAATCTATGCTTTTCCTGTCATAGATGCACTCATATGCGCGCCATCAATCGCTCCAATGCAATTCTAAAAGAAAAAAAAATCAATTACAAATATGATCGTCACACGTACAGAAATAGAATAAGATTTTTAGGGAAATGTTACATGAAATTTTTGGTCAATTTGCACTTATGTATAAGAGATATTGATGGGAGCAACAACTCTTGAGAGCAATTGGCTAAGCATGTTATAAAGTTACTATAAAAACATATCTTAATCCAAGGCCAATATTTATCACCTTTGCTTTTCAAGTATGGATGAGCTATCATGAAATCTGGAGGTACAAAATTTGCATAAAGCCTTCAATTCATTTTCAAAATGACCTGAAATTGTTTCCAGAGAGTGTTGAAAATGATCGGAAACAACTCTATTACTATCATTATGACCAACTGTGCATAGAAATATGCACATTTGTTCTTACACTTTGACATGTTGTGTATCGCGCAACAACCCACGAGTCTTTAGAGCCTCACATAAATCTAGTAGAACATTTTTATGAATATGGAACATGTCCAAGCATCTAGCCGTATGACCATTGCGTACATTAAAAACATATTCTCTTCCACTCAATGAGTCATTTTTATATGGTTGTTTCGGGATGCATCTTGAACAATACTTCTTTCTAATATAGCTAACTATTAATTCAATAGCTTCTTGTTCGATATCACTTGATCCACTAGATTCGCTACTTGAACTCATATTTGTCAATATCCTATATGTAGAAACATATTTTACAAAGAATAATACAAATATATTGAAAATAAAAACGTAATCATGGAAGGTGCCAATAGTTTGCACTCAAAAAGGAATCTTACAGACTCAAGTTTTATAATCTGAGTAAATTAAAGATCAACATGCATCCTTAAAGCACATGAATATAATATTATCATTTTATAAAATTACCATTTTATTCTGTCATAAAAGCTTCAAAATATGCTATTTATTTTTTACTTAATATGTTTGTAGGAAGAGGAGAGGGAATTGATGGCTACCACTCTAGGGCACAATTGTGTTAGTGTGTTTTACACTATCACATTTATGGTTTCCAATGGGTGCATGTAGTATAAAACTTGAGGCATAACTGCACCAATAATCTGTTGTTTAATAAAATTGCAACTTTAACCTCGACGTGATGAAAATCAAACCTATATTTGAAAATAGTTCTAAAACTAATCTAAAAATGTAATTAAGTTCTGAAAATTAGCAAAATATTTCCTATTTGAAACCGAGGAGCCACAAAATTATGTTTGTTTCTGTACCACTACCTATGATAGTGCAATTTGAACTAAAATTTCTTTATTCATACAGTATATTATGTACATTTTGATAGACATAATATAACTACTGATAATCCATAATCTATTTTCTAAGGTCCAAATCCACAATCTACTGCTCACCAAGTTAAAATAAAGGTCAACATAGTCTTCAAACTGAAAGTAGTCTAAAACTTTTGCAATCATACACATAAATCTTTAATAAAGAAACATGTAATAGTTTATTTATAGCGTGCATGAATATACATCTAGAGAAACATATCTTCTATTCAAATATACAGTAAACGAAATACATGGACGGCTTTTTTTAATAGATAACTTGGATAGTGTGCTTAATATGTACATCAAGTTATAAATTGGGTCGTGAACAATGTAGTTGACATGCACATCAAGTTATATATACGGGTCGTGAGAAAAGTAAGGTGACTGTTCGAGCAGTGATGACTCTCTTAATTTTGGCACAAAGCACAAGTCAACGAAATCAACTTTACAGGAAATACTCTGAGCATCTCGAACCATGAGTATAAAATTACAGTTCTGTAATTTGATCCCTCAAATTACTAATCTGCATACTTTGTTGTAAAACATGAAGAAAAAAAGGACAAAAAATTACCTTCTTCATACATCACTTAAAATAGAGTTAAAATTGACACAAATTTGATACATACACGTATTAGTATTTATATATGTAATAATCAATGATTTGGTCTATGATATAAGAATGATTTCTATGATGCTTCAATATATGATCTGGAAATGAAAAATACTTACCAGGAACCATCTGGTAGATGCAAAAGTTATAATTGGCTGCAGAAGTTTGCTTGGTGACAGTGGCTGTCCTAAACTTGAAGAATCATTCAATAGGTTGCTGCAAGTACAAAGCAAAGATCAGTAATCCATCAACTATTTAGGAGAAGAATATAGTAAAACAAAGATAACATCTAATGACATTCAACATTATTCATATCACTGAACTCAAAGTCAAATAAAATATGATAACATCAGAAGGCATTAAAAAGAATATAGTAAACCAAATCGAAATAAAATACAATTTTGTGACCTATATAGCAGAAAAAGGTAAGCATAATTGCAAAATGGACCATTCTGACCATTAAACAGTTTTCATATCACTAAACTCACAGTAAAGCTATGAAAATTTATCTAGAAGTTTTCAAATTAATTAACAATATCAAAATGAATAATTTGAGGTTTTAGAAATTTGCAATTAATTAACAATATCAAAATAGTCACAAAATGATAGCTGCATTGAACTTCATGAAAATGATTTTCCTTACATAAGGTTTTGCATATTAAAACACAACATTCTCAAATTTGTACCATTCAACATTCACAAAATGATAACAAGGCATCCCTAAATAGAAGTTCACACTTTCATGCTAGTTAAGCAAGATACATGGAGAGTTATAATCCTAATAACTTCATATAGTTTTAAAATGTAGTGCCATTTTGCCAATCTTTAAACCGATAAGATCCAATCCCTCCTCAGTTCATCATATATGTGAACAAATGTCTCCCTCCATAATTTTTCTTGAAACAATTTTAGAACACGGGTAGATGCATGGTTATCAATGTTTAACGCCATTTCATCAATAATTTTCATGCACTCTCAAATAGAATATTTGTTTTTCTCCTCACACTTTCTCTTTTTCTCCTCCAATCATGCTCTAGAAGTCTCGGCTAAAATATTGATAGATTCATTGAAATTCATTTCGTTCCTCTCTCTTTTGTCATGTTTAGTGCTCCTACTTGTGCTCCTACTTGTGCTCCTAGATGATAAGTCACTCATAGCAACCTATTGTACTTCGTCATTAGTTATTTCTTCAACAAGTGACACCACTATAGGTGGGCTATGACGAGATGTAGAATGAGAAACATTTTGATGCAAATCAGCATGATCATCACTTGAATCAAATTCATCTAAATGTGAGGCTTGAAGTTTTCCTCCTGCTACTACATCATCAACAATAATAGCCAGTTTGTCAATACTCTGGGCATCCTTTGGTTCGAAATTTCTTTATCTAGTTTGACTTTGGATACCTCTGATCGATAAATAAACATTAGTTTACAATGATATCCAGATAATTTCTTTTTGATTAAATAATAATTATCACCTTAATGTAGTCATCCCACCAAGCACTGTCCGCATCCACCGTACCTAACAACGAGTTCCTTACTAAGCCAGTGTTTTCAACAATCAGTTTTTTGTGCTCTTTGTACTTCTCCTTCAAAGATTGCATCTTATTTTTATATGTTTTTGGAATATATTTTTGAGCATATATTTTATAGTATTTCCTTCGAATGTATTCCCGTTCATTTTTGGAAAAGGTTCCAATCATTCTATGTTTTCCACGTGCATTTATTTTTTCCA
The DNA here is from genome assembly GCA_030737815.1 of Allium fistulosum. NCBI lineage: Eukaryota > Viridiplantae > Streptophyta > Magnoliopsida > Asparagales > Amaryllidaceae > Allium > Allium fistulosum. The sequence continues at coordinate 152,155,208 of CM060906.1, read as the reverse complement.
CCATAAAATCTATAAAGATGCCTTCTTTTGTTTGTCCCAATTAACCAAGACTAGGGGTGCTGAGTCATATGAAGGATTAGTACGTTCGGTAACATTATCGGAGGTCATCTACTAGGATCGTTACTGAAGTTAGTTAAGACAGTAAAAATTCGAAGAAATGCGACATGCAAATAAACAAAGAATGAAACAGATGTAATGGCTAAACCATTTCATAATTTCACCGTGATGGTTATAAAAGTATAAATAGAGCAATGGTCCCAAAACAACATTACACTAATGCTATTCCACAGAAAGAGCACATGTTATCAAGTACAATATCATATGTATTTAAATATCAGAGTTTTTTTAAGACCAAGCTTTTTTAAATTTTTTTATTGGCACTATAACTCCTTTTCTTTGCAAGGACAATTTTTCCTATTACTAGTAAGATCAAATCTTGAATGATTAATTTATTACATGAGTTGTCGATTTTCCCCAGCTTAACATAGTAATATGCTTTTTCTAAAGACTCAAACGTATAAATATTATAACTTGATTTCTATGCGGTACGTAACCATGTAGAAAAATCATCAATATTTAAAGACATTGGAAACATAATTTTTGTTTGGTAATATATGCTTGTATTGTTTATTGATTAAGGCAAAAATTAATTGCTTTCAAAGCATTAAAACCTAGCAGAATAGTGCAAGAAAATATTAAATTTTCGTAGATAGACGCAACAAACATAGTCAGTTGTGTATAAACTTTTCACTTATCTGACCATTGTTCTATAAATCAGTAAAAATGAATAAATGTCTTGACATATCTGATTAAACCAGAACAATCCTTAATACATTTCTATAAATCGAAATCAGGCATAATACAAGCTCAAAATGAATAAATGTCTTGACCGATCGAACCAAAAACAAATAAACGAAATCATAGTAGATTGAGAGGATTAAGAATAAATAAGAGAAGAAAACGAGTACCTTTGTCAAGAATATCAAAGAAAGTTAGGTGTGGCTAGATAACATTGAAAATGAAAAATTCGCCTAGAAACCCCCTAATTAGAAGAAGCGCAGCCATGTGGGCTTTCGAAATAAGTAGAAAAGTAGCTTTCAAAAGCCCAAATATTTTATGTCTCCATGTGGGCTTTATTGGTTTTGCTTCCAAAAAGCCAGAAAGCTGCTTATTTCTGCCTATCCAAACTGGTCCTTAGGGAACATTGAGAGAACATCACAATTAGTGAGGGCCTTGACAAATTTTATCACCACCCACCACCCGTTCCTTTATGTAAATCCACAACTAAATAAAAAAAAATCATCAATCCCGATGCTAAAAAATAGTTATTCATTGCTTGAATTAGGCTAAATATTACACATTTATTACTAATTTTGTCAAAAATATAGGATAAATTATTAAAATCCCAAGTAAAATCCAGGGTCAATCAATCATAGTTGACTCCTATTTTGATAACTCCTAAAACTTGTCTCTTTCACAATAGCTATTACTAGCATAAATAAATGTTAAATTTAAAATAAAACCATCTTCACTTTTATATATATATATATAGTAATAGTAGAAATGAATTAACGGGATTTTGCAATAATATTAGTATCCTATAACATTAAACATCTAGCTTTGCTTCCTTGATCAATATTATCTTCCTTCATTCAATGTCATTGCAGTAAATTAAGAATCTTTCAAACTTATTATCCTTAAGTTTAGTCCTTAACAAACCAAAAACTGTTGGCTTGTATTTTTGAAGTTAATTAAACCCATCTAAAATGGGCATTGCAGAGTGCAATTGTAACAACCCGGTAATTCCAGTCATCTGATTTTAAATGTTAAATAAATTTTAAATATTTAGTAATTAAATTTTAGAATTTAGTAACTTATAATTCAAATATAGAGAATGATAAAATATTTGAATTGTGAATTAAAAACTTAATTAAATGGATTTAAAAATTTTATTTAACTCCTTTTGACGCAGCAGAAATACAAAAATGGATACAATGATGAAAGTAGCAATCGGTGGATTGAAAATACCAAACGCCCAAATCCGTTGATCCCAAGAGATACCGGACTTTAGCTATCTTCGACACGTTGATCGCGCACGATGCCGTGAGAGAAGATCTACGATTCTTTGAACGTTGATCTAGCGCACTAGATTCCATGAATCGACTTCAACAATCGTTGATTCGAGCGCACTCGAATATCCGAAGGTGGAGATAGGAGTTAACACTCAACTACCAATTTTAATGGTGGCACAAAAGCACACAAAAGAATTTTTATTCAAATTGACTAACTTTTACAAATGGCACAACATCCCTATTTATAGGGTTTACAACACAACACAAACGACTTACAAAATAGATATACATGACATAAGAAAGTTACAACAGTACACGACTTAACAAAAAATACAAACAAATGACTTTGAAAACAAAGCGACTTAACAACAGTTCGACCTAAGCAAGTAACGATCTAAACAAGGATGTCAGTGACCTAGGCAACTTCGGCAGCGATATAAGCAACTTCAACGACTTAAGCTTCCAGCGAGCTAAGGAATCTTCGACTTAAAGTAAGTCGTTCGCGACTTATCTTCTCGCGGCTCAACTGGGAATACGGCAGCGACCTAGGAGAAATTCGCGACTGGGGATTTGAAACTTGGAACGCGACCTAAGGAAGAAGCACGACAGCGACCTAATCGGCAGCGACCTAATCGGCAGCGACCTAACTGCTCGCGACCTACTGGATCGAGATTTGCTTGTTCGCGATTTAGGGCTGGATGACCTAAGGAGATGCTGTTCGCGACCTTCGATGGAGCGACCTATGGCTTCGTTCGACTTAAGGAGTTCTGGAGTAGCTTCTTCCTCGCGACCTACGTTATGTCGCTCGCGACTTAGGGTTTCACGACTCCCTTCAGTGCGTGCTGCATCATCCTCCCTTTGTTGAAAAGAATTCATCCTCGAATTTAAAAGTTCTTCTTCTTTGACACTCTTATCCTCGTGAAATGGAACCAAGTGTTTGATATTGTCAACGTTGGCAATAGGAAGATGACCCGGCAAACTCAACTTACAAACTTTCTCATTAATTCCCTTCAGAACTTCCAAACGACCCATCCCTCCAGCATCTAGCTTGTTGTAAGTACCAACAAGAAATCGTTCAACCATCAAGTAGATAGATTTGTTGCCACTTTGCGTCTTCATCAAACTCCATACAAAGTCCACACTTACCTCCACCCATATTCTAGTATGTATAGGTAATGACATACATAAACCTGTCTTTGTCGTAGTCTCTTTCGAAATTTGATAATTATGGCTCTTTTGAACAAACCTTTCAACCTCCTTCCTTATTGACGGCCCAAAACAAGACGTTGCAATCAACTGCATGGTACGATCACAGTCCTCGTGTCTTTCTACATGTAAGTCTTTGGTAACTCTTATTCGCCAACTGCAATCAGGAGTATACAATTGCCTTCCTTCGAACAGAAACCCATCTATCGGTCTTCTCAACTCTACCTGCTCTGTCGGACACATATGATTACGTGGCATATGCGGTACAATAGCACCTGGCACTTGATCGACATGATGTTGTACGTCCCTCGGTGGCAGTAATTCCTTGGGCGACTCTCCAGGAACTACATCTTCACATTCATTCACCACTGGCTTAACTTCTTCATCTCCTGACTTACTTTCTTCATCCTCATCCAACTTTGCTGATTGTGAATTTTCAACCTCATGTTCATCAGATTCCGTTGGCTGGAAATCATCAACTTCATCTTTATCAAACTTTGGTGGTTTAAAACAATCGACTTCATCTTCCACATCAACAAATTCCTTTAAAGACAACAAAGTCTTTAGTTCCTCGATTTCCTCCAATTTGTTTTCACTCTGTTGACGTCTTTTAGGAACCAAAATGATTCGTGTATCCTCGAACATAAAACTGTAGCTGTTGGTTCGACCATCATGTTGCACAGCTCTATCATATTGCCTTGGTCTTCCCAACAATAGATGGCATACATCCATATCAACCACATCACACCAAATTTCGTCTTTGTATTTCTTCCCAATGGAAAAATTAACACAAGCTCTTCGATTAACCTTCACTTCCCCTCCTTTCCTCAACCAAGCTAATTTGTAGGGGTTTGGATGCTTCTCTATTTTCAATGATAACTTCTTTACAGCTTCTGAAGAAATGATATTATCACAGCTTCCTGCATCAATGACAAATTTACAAACCTTCCCCAGAATAGTGCATGTCGACTGGAAAATATTGCTCCTCAACCAACTAGAATCATCTTCTTGCTTTGGCGTTAAACAGGATCTCCTCAACAATAAACTACAACCCTCATCTCATGTCAATAATTCTTCCTCTTCAACTGGTAGTGAATTGACACACTCTACCTCTGCATCTTCATTCTCAATCTCGGCAATCATTGCTCGCTTCTTTGGCTTTGTACATTCATTGCTTTTATGGCCCAACTCTTGACAATTAAAGCATTTGAGACTACTATTGACCTTTGCTTTGTTGGCTTCATTCACAATCGGCTTACTGACGACTTTGGAAACATCCGCACTGCTATTAACATCCTTGTTCTGGTTGTTGGAATTCGTAAACACACCACCACCTCTCCTACCTTGTTTCTCCCAAGCTAGAGCTTTTTGATGTGCTTCAGCAACAGTTCTGGGATCAAACATATTCACCATATCTTGAATCTGCATTCTCAACCCTCCAACAAATCTTGCAGTCAACTGTTCCTCCGTCTCCATGATATCATTTCTGGCAATAAGTTGATAAAACTCATCTGCATAATCATTAACCGACTTTGTTCCCTGTCTCAGATTCTGCAATCGTTGATACATAAGAGACTGATAATTATACGACAAGAATGTAGCCTTCATTAACTTCTTCATCTTCTCCCATGTAGAAATCTTTGACTTCCCCATTCTCTCCTGTAACATTCCCCCTTCTGACCGCCTCCAGTCGGTAATTAAACCAACTAGAAACGTTCAAAAAGACGAATTGTTATTTAGTTTATAAGGTTTAAACAGAATCAGCCACAGAAACACAGAATAATAACAATGAATTAAAACAAATGAATCTTTATTTCATTACTATAAATCTTTTTATATACATCAGAGTTTATACAATTTAATACTGATACAGCGGAATATCTTAAAATACAATTTTCTCGAAATAAATGATTCTTTACTCTCTCTCTCTAACTTCGCTGCTCGAAAATCTTCAAGCTGTAAAATACTCGGTCTGACCCGAGTATTATATTCAAAAGAAAATAATACGCAGGTCAGTCTAATTCAAACCAGTTTATTAGTGCATAGAGGCAATAATAATTTAAATAGACGACAGTCACAATAATTCCCGTCTATCCAATCCTTTTAACAAAGAAATCGGATGTCGAAAATTTTAACACTAAACAGTGTTAAACAATAAATCAGCAGATTTAAAAACATCAACAGAGATAAATAAACAATTTATCAAATCGACTAAATCAATTTAAAACAATTGAAATTGTCACTTTAAAACCATCAAAAATTCGATTGGCTGCCGTACACGCACGCGTGTACGGCCTCGCCAATACAACATCAAAGATCAATGCATCACGACGCAAAGAAAGAATATCAATTCAAAACTGTCAATTCTGGGTGGCTGCAGTGCACACGCACATACATGTGCACTGCCTCGCCAACTCGAGTGAAGAAATAGAAATCAGCACAAGGTCAAATCCGAAACACGGATTCAACTCAAGTTTATTCGAAAAACAAATTCAATTGCATCCATGCGATGCAAGCTCAAAATTTCAACAAGAACACTGAAATAAAGCAAATGTCCAGGCCCTCAAGTGGAACTAGAACCAGATGTGTACAAAGACAACATGAACTGGACAGTGCAAGGGCAGAGCTCGGCTGGTCAGCCTTAACCAACAGTGAACGTGAACCAACAGTGCATGGACAAGTATACAAGTATATGGAACGTGAACCAAAAGTGTACAGTCTAACTAGAGTTAACAAAGTAGAAGTGACGTAAAATGTAACTGCACTAACCCATACAGCATGAAATGGGCAGTTTATTAACTAGCAGGTGACACACGACAGTGGAAATGCAACAGTTCCAAATAGCAAGCAACAGGAAATCAAGTGAAGACTACAAAATGAACCAAACCCATAAACATAAGTATATGTGTTTTTAACTATCAAACTAATTGAACTTCAAAACTAAACAAAGTCGAACTTTAAGATTTGAAACAAAATGCACTGTCATATATATATATATATAAGTAGCAAATAGTACTAAATGCATTCAATTTAAAATTGGGTTTTTTTTAAAAACGAAATTAATTGGCAAGTAATTTCAATACAAGCAACATGGGACAAACAAGACAGAAGTGCAAATTGAATGTGTACAATTTCTTCAACGTGAAGGCTTATATGAACCACTTTCAAGGGAAAGGCACAAGGACGTGTGCAACTTCAAGGCAACAAAACAAGTAGTATATGCTACCATTCACTAAAGAAAAATTTGTATTTAGCTCCAACAAGATGTGTTCCACTACACTTCATTTTAAAGAAATAAATTAAAACATAGATTGACAGAGGATGCTGGCAATTATTGGCAAAACAATAGATCATCAATAATCACTTATCACTAGATTCAACTAACATTTTAAATCTGTAACGACCCGCTATTTTGGACCATTCAAATCGACAATAAATCCACACATGTCTGACTTGAATAATTCAAAATAACAGATTGTAATAAAAATTTGGCAAAACTCAGCATATGCAGTAAATAAATCAATCACAGAATCACAGACACAGAGTAATACAATAATACGCAGCGGAATAGATAAAATAGTAGTTCATGAAGCTACTATATAAACATCAGAGTTAAAATAAAATACAACAGAATATCTCAAATACAGTGAAGTCTCCAGTACAACAGATGACTTCTCTGAACAAATCAACTAGAAGAGCTGAAAGCTGAGGCGATAGATGGATCTCCAAAGGAAGCTCCAAACTCCAAAGGTGAGTCTCAGATGCTGTATCACTCGGTCTGACCCGAGCGTAAAGCAAAACACAAAACACTCGAGTCAGGATTAACATTCTTATATAAATAAATCCAACTCAAGTGAAATATCAACTGAAATACGAGTAACTTAAAGGATGTTTGGGATAACCATCCTCTAAGGATCTTCAGAACTATCTACAAGGTGGAAATATACATTTTAACACCGTGGTCATTTCAATTAAATTTATACTTCAAAACCCAAATATCATTTCATTTCAAATATATCCATTTTCCAAAATAGTATATATATATATATTAAATGATTTAAAAAGTAAAGTATTTACTTTCCTCAAGTCTAGCAAATCGATTCAAATTAACTTCAAATTCCAAATTCAAATTTATTCAAAGCTCAATTCATCAATTTAATTCATTTCTAAATAGATCATTTAAATTTTCAATATATTTCAAAGCTTTAATATTCAACATTTTCAAAGTTAAATTTAACAGTTTCATATAGCTCTTGATTTAACTTCATTATTATTTAATCAGGGAATATTCACTGAATAAATTCAATATCATTTAACTAGCCTTAAATTTCATTTTTACTAAATATTTCTTTAAATTTATTTAAACAAGAAATATTCATTAAATTATTTAAACCAAACTCAAGTTATAAATCATATCTTAAATTCCAATTTCAATAAGCTTTATATTGGTTTAATTAATTAAAATTCTTTACTAAATTCAAATTATCTTCCCAACCTTAACTTATTCAAATTTTTTCCAAAATCTATTTTGAAATATAAATTTTATACTTAACATATTATATGTATTAAATCCATCTTAATTAAATATCATTATTAAATCTATATATCATTACCATTTATATATAAAATTTTAAAAATCAACATTTGTTAAAACCATATATTCCTTTCCAAAACCATAGAATTCAATTACAAAATATTTATATATATGGACCAACGGTGTCTGTATATATATTTATCATATGGTAAAGTGATACAGATATTTATCATTTCAATCCGAAATTTAAATATATACGGGTAGATATCATTTCGACCCGTAATCCCAATTTCAATTCAAATGAAAATCGCTTGGGTTTATCATTTCACCCCATAACGAAATTCTCCTATTCTAAAGTCCGTTCGGGTATGTATCATTTCAACCCATAGTGATTTCTATACTAACAGGGAACTTGCAGAGTGATAACAGATACTAAAAAAATATAACAACAGGCATATATCCTCAGTATAAATAACAGATACGGGTGTCAGATGTCACAGGTGAACAGATAGTAATAACAGGCATATAATACTAGATACTGGTGTCAGATGTCACAGGTGAACAGTTAGTAATAACAGGCATATAATACTAGATACTGGTGTCAGATGTCACAGGTGAACAGTTACAGATAATAGCATATATAACAATGTAAATAACTACAGCAGCATATTTCAATTGCTATTTCAATTGAAATCAAATTTAAATAATAAAAGAACGTTAATCGTGAGTGATTGCTCACCTTTCGAGGATAGAGAATACAGAAGGTGCCACGGATACGCACACTGATACAGACACTGAAATTTGAATTTGCAAATCCAAGCAAAGCAAAAATCGGCACGAATTCACGATCGGAGCTGATTAGCACGAATTGACGGACAGATCTGATGATATGAATAGATGGAAATAATCAGAAACGGGTCGATGATAAATTTTTGGCATAAGTGGATATATATACAACTTATATATAAAGTAAGAAAATAGCTTATATATATATATTTTTTTTAAACAACTTTATACGTATAATATATATACTAACACCTTTATATTAAACTTATATAACTAGTATATATTCTCAAACCGATAAACAAATGTCTAAATATGAATATATACAAAAAAAACTATTACACATATATATGAGACGCCTACAGCATAAACAAAACTGGTATAAATGTATGACAACTTGTATATTATAATTTTAAAACAAAGCAGGAATGTAATACAACAACAAGTTACTTTAATATAAATTTTATACACTAAAAAAATCAAATATAAGCTAAACTGTCCTATACATACTTACCGTACTCAGGTTCTATATGTACAAACAAAACAGAGTTTTATAATATATATATTTATAACACGTCAAAGGGAACACTAATGTATGAAATGTACATACATTATATTCCACAACTTTTAACGTGACTAAACCCAGAAAATATGCAGACTGTACAAGCTTTTAGAACTTAAAATACTTTATATTATATATTGTAACTTTTTTTTCTGTAGCCTGAAATATAATTTTTTTGCATCTTATAACAAGATATGCAGATATATAATACGAACAGCTATATAAGTATATACTATGCTTGAAGTAACAACTGTAAGATAATATACTTAATACTGTAAAACAATATATAATACTCAAATAGTTCTATTATATAAATAAGTTTACAATAGGTACACTACCCAGCATACGAATACTGCCTTATATATTAACACCCTACACACTAACCAATATATAACTAACATAACTTTATTAAATAACTTATTACATTATATATATATATTATTGAAACATATCAATACTAATATGTAACCAGTCATATATATGTAAAAACAATTATACCTATACAGCATTGTATATTATGATACTTCAAAAATAAAAAAATTATAGTTCAAAATCTGAAGGGCACTGACACACGGTATCTACCTAACATACACAAACAGTAACCTATACTCCTATACTTTAATGGGTTCATATATATAATACTATAATTATAAACAACATATATAAGATGTAAAACAACAAATCTATAATTGCACATACACTCATCTCACTTTCCGAATAACAGGTATGTATATATATATACAAATCAACCTATAATCTATATATATATAGAGTCATAATATATAACTTACGCCGACATCAGGAAGTGGACTCGGTGATTGGGTGGGAGCTTCGGTTTTGGGAAGAAAACGTGGGGAAGGGAAGAGGCCGAGAACGATGGTGCGTTAGTGATGACATGGGTCGGGGTGAGCTGCTGTGGCCGTGGAGGAAGGGGAGAAAGGGGAGAAAGATGGTGATCGGCTATGTGGTGGTGCAGGCGGCAGATGAGTGCTTGGAGGGATGTGCTCAGGGTTTGCCGAGGCTGATGGTGGCTGAAGGCCGGGTGAGAGAGGGGTGTCAGTGGACGTGGGCTTGGTTGAGTTGAGGAAACGGGTTTGGGTGGTTTGGAGATTGATGGCGTGGGTTGATGGGAAGGCTGAGGTTGACCGACGACGGCAATAGGAGGACGAGCATGCAGCTAGCCTATAGGAACAAGAATGAGAAGCCCAAAACAAATATATACGTTTCAGAATAAAAACAAGTTGCATCATTATTATTATATATATTTTTTCTTTGTTTTAGAAGCAAAAGCGTAGAAAGGAGAGAGAGCCGAAGAGAAGAAAAGTGGGAAGGTGGAAAGGTGGAAGCGTGGGCTAGAGATGCTAGAAGAGAGGGGAGAATATAAATGCAAATCTCATAAATGCAAATATCAATGCACGTTTGAACCGTTCAAAAATGAACAGTCAGATGAAAAATAAAAAAATGGCACGGTCAAATCCCCTTGATTCACTGAAGATTATTAAGGCAATAAATTCTGTTGTTTGGAAAGCACGGCTAAAGTTTGAAAGGCAATAGAAAACAAAAGGTCACGGATACGGTACCGATACGGTGAATTGTTTTTACAGATTCTGTTGTCCATCGGACGTCGAAACAACCAAATGAATATACCATGGAGATCAGCATGACGTGACGATCAAAACGGTATACAAATACTAGTGGTACGATCATCCGATCGAAAGTCGATAATCGGTCCCAGAAATGCTGCTATTTTGCCAGAATTAAGATAAACGGAGCAGTAGAAATCCAAATTTGGAAAAACGAATTTCGCAGTTTGATTCAGAATGATCTGAATAAATTTTCTCCTGTTGATATATTTTGGTTTCGGAAAACTTTTAAATTCACTGTTATTAACCGGTTTGATTTGAAATGAAATTTCACAGGAAAATAAACTTCAATATTATCAGATGAAAATTTACCAGTTGCTATATTAAAATAGACGTATTCCAAATAATAAATTTTTATTTCCAAATTTTATTGTTTAAAATTTCAAAAAATTTCAATTAATTATCTAAATAAAACGATTAAAATTTTGGGTCGTTACACTCTCCCCCACTCAAAACTTTTCGTCCCCGAAAAGGAAGGAGGTAGGAGAATAGAACAACGAGAGATAAAAGTAGATTGGAAGTCAAGATTAAACAATTAATTTAAAACTATATAAATTTTACTTGAAGTATTCATTTGAAAACTTCATTTGCAATCAATTATTTTTAATACCTTAATATTTTTCAACCCATTTGTAAAATTTCTTGTTTCCTTTATAAGTATCATTTATAGGTTTAAATAACACCTTTATAAATATATGTAAGCTATTTGAAAAACAATTATTTACATTATTACTTATTTTTACAAAGAAGCTATTGAAAACATTTAAATCCAAAATTCATAAATTTATTAATTTTTATCTCAAGATACCTTTCAACATTATTAATAATCAATAATCATTTACTTTAAATCTGTTTTATTTAAGTATTAACTTCAAAAATATTTATAACACTAAAATTTCTATTAAACCATGTAGTATATAAATAAACTATATTTAAAAGGATATAGTCAACAAGGAGAAGAAGAAGGATTTGGAAAAGCAGAACATAGGTGAATAAAGAGCAGATAAGGTAGATTCAAGGAATAGTATCGGGCATGAATAGTTAATTTAGAACCATAAGGGTTTTGATTCCAAATATTGATACAAAATTTTCTTTGTTGGAAATACTTTTATAATAAAATATTTTTTTTTTATAACGAAACAAATTTCATTTCGAAATACTTTTATAACTCGATGTTTCGACAAGTTTATCCTTGTTCCCGTAGACTCTAGTAGTGCGTTGATCAGGCGCAAAACTAGAATTCTCCAGGTACTTAGTAGACTTGTTTCAACACCCAGTGAAAATACTGGAAAAACTTTTAAAACCGATATGGAAAGTACAATCCAAACAAAACGAACAAAACCTTTGTCCAACCATGGTTCGCAGATACACAATGATTACGCCTGGATCCCCCAGGAAACAATCCATATCCGTAAGCTTTCTCAGCCCTGCGAGTTACGCCATGATGACTAGTAGAATGCAGGATACACAATGGTTACGCCTGGATCCCCCAGGAAACAATCCGTACCCCCAGGCAAGACTCAGCCAAGCATTTGCGCTACTATTCGCGACCTACACAGATTGCAGGATACACAATGATTACGCCTGGATCCCCCAGGAAACAATCCGTACCCCTAGGCAAGACTCAGCCAGGCAGTTGCGCTATGCAGTCACGAGAGAACGATAAGACCATGGGTAACGCCATGAAATTCGAAGGACACTCGAGTATCATATCCGGAAAACCAAAAATCAGAGAGAATAATATCGATAGAATGAATCCAAGATGTGGCCACAAATCGGATATCAAGCAGAAGGCACTTTCCATATCTTTACTTCGAAAATATGTATCATATAGTACCTTTTCAAATCACTTTCAAATATCGTACTTATATAAAATCCATTATATATAAGATTTAATTTTCAAATCAAATACTTTCCAAAATCAATAGTATATCAAATCATACTTATATAGACTTCAATTATATAAGATTTCACTTTCAAATTGAGTACCTTTTCAAATCTATAGTTTTCGAATCAATTTCATACTCATACAAATCAATTTTATATGAGTTCGACAACTCCCAAATCAAGTTTTTAGTAACATAAGGTTCTCAAATTTCAATTTGTTTCAATATCAGTTCAATTTCAAAATCATATACAATTTCACCAAATTATTTCTTCTCAAATTAATTATCTTTAGTTTCAACGTTTCTAGAATAATAGATTTAGAAAATAAATCCAAATTTCCAAGTCAATAATTTAAGTCAACCAATTCATTTCCAAAATCAAATGTTTTCAAAATCATCTTATACTTACATAAAGTTCATCTTATATAAGAATCAAAATTTTACAAAAATAAATTTCGCTGTATGAAGAGCCATATGGGATTTGAATATCTTTGCTTTTATGGGTTATATATCTAAGTAATTTAAATTGGAAATTTTCTTTTAGTAAGCAAAGATATTCTAACTCGACAGCCTTCAATTTCAGCGTCAAAATATATCAATGATAATAGAATATAAGGTGTACATACGCCATCATTTCGAAGAATCACATTTGATCGCTCGCTCGATCACACAAGTTCGCTTTCGAACTAGTATTGTCCATTCGACTTCCTTAATGCGGATTTTCGATATGGTTTCTCAACTAGAAGCTATCAGTCTCCTTGCATAGCCATATACTATGATAGAGAATTCTAGAATCCAGCCCAAAGTCCATATCAAATATTCGCCATCAAGAATCGAATGAAAAATCCTAACACGAAATGGTGTACTTCACCTCGAACTTGTGTACTCAAACCTGGATCAAATTAATTATGCGAATAAACAGCATACGTACAACTTATATATTTATTCCAACTTGTTAAATATATAGTTTCATAAAGATGTTACTAAGTTAAAACATTTAAATTAAATTTTATTCAAAATATTTTGAAGACCAAATTCTTTTCGAAACATTTCAAATCTAAATTTCATATTAGAAAAATTTAAAATTTTCCTTATTCATTTACTTAACAAAACAGTTTCAACTTATTTAAATCATATTACTTCATACTTAAACATTCAAAACAAATTTATATACTTTATCAAAATACTTTTCAAAATTTCTCAGCTTTGAAAAGTTAACCTTGATTTGGAAGTGCTCGAACCTTCAAAATAGTTGAAGAAATCATTTTCAAATTCAGGAGTTGGATATCAACAACAAATCAGTAAGTCAATTTTCAAAAGATAGGCTTATATCAAATTCGAAACACGAGGACTGAACACCGGCTTACTTCAAATCATTTCAAGTATATATATACATATATCTTTCGAATATCAAATCTTACTTAAAAATTTTGAAATCAAAATTGGTTCGCAAAATCACTCGCGTAGCAATGCTACTAAAGTGGCCTATCCCCCACTCTGAAACTCGAAAATCAATGTCGATGATGCGTGCACTCATCACCGAAATTATTTTCCAGCGACATAAGTGAGTTCTGGACTTCTATTTTTTTCTCAACTTCTTTTGAAATTTTCTTCGAAACTCATTAAAATCATTGGAACATTTCTTATTCGGAAAATACTTTTAAATCATATTATTATTATATATTTCAAAATCTTAAACCAATTTCAAAATATCGGAGTTCAATTCTCGAATTTCAAATTTAAAGTTCTTTAGTTATAAATCATTTTTATATAAATCAATTTCTTATATAACTTTTCAAAATTACAAATCCTTTCGAAACCTCAAATTCTCATTTTAAAAAGGGTATATAATCTTTATCGAAAATATTTCACTTTTATATATAGAATATAAGCATACTTATAAAAATAATAATTTCGATTTAGAAAACAATTTCTTAAAATACAAACAAACCCGATTTCAAAGGATGATTTAAGAATGGATTTCAAACAAAGATAGAGATTCAAATTAGAGGGACTCTAATCGATTAGGATTTCTGATTCGAAGATAAGTTCGAACGAAAATGAGATAATTAATTACAAAACAATAGATCGATACAGTTATATAAATCGCGAGCGACCTTAACCGATCAACCGTGATTCCAAAATAAGATCAGTGCCGAATTCTAAGGCAAATCGACATTCGATCGCCAAAGATAGAATTCGACATAGCAAAAGATAGCAGCATTTAAACCGAGGGATATATAAATCTCCGGTGAATCAATGATAATTGTAAAGAAGTTTCACCCCTTCACAATTCCTTCAAAGATTGGCGGGATCGCCTATTCTTATAGAGATCATTCGAAGTGGAGTTATGGGATACTCCAGAATCAAAAGAATACTAATAGAGAGAGACAAGAATGAATTTTGGAACCGTAGGGAACGTTCCAAAGTTCAAAGGAAATCGAGTCAAAAGGAAGAGATTAAACTCAAACGAAAGTGATTCTGTAAATAAATTTACAATATATGCTAAGTTTCGCCTAGAGCCAAAGCTCTGATACCAACTGTAACGATCCGCTATTTTGGACCATTCAAATCGACAATAAATCCACACATGTCTGACTAGAATAATTCAAAATAACAGATTGTAATAAAAATTTGGCAAAACTCAGCATATGCAGTAAATAAATCAATCACAGAATCACAGACACAGAGTAATACAATAATACGCAGCGGAATAGATAAAATAGTAGTTCATGAAGCTACTATATAAACATCAGAGTTAAAATAAAATACAACAGAATATCTCAAATACAGTGAAGTCTCCAGTACAACAGATGACTTCTCTGAACAAATCAACTAGAAGAGCTGAAAGCTGAGGCGATAGATGGATCTCCAAAGGAAGCTCCAAACTCCAAAGGTGAGTCTCAGATGCTGTATCACTCGGTCTGACCCAAGCGTAAAGCAAAACACAAAACACTCGAGTCAGGATTAACATTCTTATATAAATAAATCCAACTCAAGTGAAATATCAACTGAAATACGAGTAACTTAAAGGATGTTTGGGATAACCATCCTCTAAGGATCTTTAGAACTATCTACAAGGTGGAAATATACATTTTAACACCATGGTCATTTCAATTAAATTTATACTTCAAAACCCAAATATCATTTCATTTCAAATATATCCATTTTCCAAAATAGTATATATATATATTAAATGATTTAAAAAGTAAAGTATTTAATTTCCTCAAGTCTAGCAAATCGATTCAAATTAACTTCAAATTCCAAATTCAAATTTATTCAAAGCTCAATTCATCAATTTAATTCATTTCTAAATAGATCATTTAAATTTTCAATATATTTCAAAGCTTTAATATTCAACATTTTCAAAGTTAAATTTAACAGTTTCATATAGCTCTTGATTTAACTTCATTATTATTTAATCAGGGAATATTCACTGAATAAATTCAATATCATTTAACTAGCCTTAAATTTCATTTTTACTAAATATTTCTTTAAATTTATTTAAACAAGAAATATTCATTAAATTATTTAAACCAAACTCAAGTTATAAATCATATCTTAAATTCCAATTTCAATAAGCTTTATATTGGTTTAATTAATTAAAATTCTTTACTAAATTCAAATTATCTTCCCAACCTTAACTTATTCAAATTTTTTACAAAATCTATTTTGAAATATAAATTTTATACTTAACATATTATATGTATTAAATCCATCTTAATTAAATATCATTATTAAATCTATATATCATTACCATTTATATATAAAATTTTAAAAATCAACATTTGTTAAAACCATATATTCCTTTCCAAAACCATAGAATTCAATTACAAAATATTTATATATATGGACCAACGGTGTCTGTATATATATTTATCATATGGTAAAGTGATACAGATATTTATCATTTCAATCCGAAATTTAAATATATACGGGTAGATATCATTTCGACCCGTAATCCCAATTTCAATTCAAATGAAAATCGCTTGGGTTTATCATTTCAACCCATAACGAAATTCTCCTATTCTAAAGTCCGTTCGGGTATGTATCATTTCAACCCATAGTGATTTCTATACTAACAGGGAACTTGCAGAGTGATAACAGATACTAAAAAAATATAACAACAGGCATATATCCTCAGTATAAATAACAGATACGGGTGTCAGATGTCACAGGTGAACAGATAGTAATAACAGGCATATAATACTAGATACTGGTGTCAGATGTCACAGGTGAACAGTTAGTAATAACAGGCATATAATACTAGATACTGGTGTCAGATGTCACAGGTGAACAGTTACAGATAATAGCATATATAACAATGTAAATAACTACAGCAGCATATTTCAATTGCTATTTCAATTGAAATCAAATTTAAATAATAAAAGAACATTAATCGTGAGTGATTGCTCACCTTTCGAGGATAGAGAATACAGAAGGTGCCACGGATACGCACACTAATACAGACACTGAAATTTGAATTTGCGAATCCAAGCAAAGCAAAAATCGGCACGAATTCACGATCGGAGCTGATTAGCACGAATTGACGGACAGATCTGATGATATGAATAGATGGAAATAATCAGAAACGGGTCGATGATAAATTTTTGGCATAAGTGGATATATATACAACTTATATATAAAGTAAGAAAATAGCTTATAATTTTTTTTTTAAACAACTTTATACGTATAATATATATACTAACACCTTTATATTAAACTTATATAACTAGTATATATTCTCAAACCGATAAACAAATGTCTAAATATGAATATATACAAAAAAAACTATTACACATATATATGAGACGCTTACAGCATAAACAAAACTGGTATAAATGTATGACAACTTGTATATTATAATTTTAAAACAAAGCAGGAATGTAATACAACAACAAGTTACTTTAATATAAATTTTATACACTAAAAAGATCAAATATAAGCTAAATTGTCCTATACATACTTACCGTACTCAGGTTCTATATGTACAAACAAAACAGAGTTTTATAATATATATATTTATAACACGTCAAAGGGAACACTAATGTATGAAATGTACATACATTATATTCCACAACTTTTAACGTGACTAAACCCAGAAAATATGCAGATTGTACAAGCTTTTAGAACTTAAAATACTTTATATTATATATTGTAACTTTTTTTTCTGTAGCCTGAAATATAATTTTTTTTGCATCTTATAACAAGATATGCAGATATATAATACGAACAGCTATATAAGTATATACTATGCTTGAAGTAACAACTGTAAGATAATATACTTAATACTGTAAAACAATATATAATACTCAAATAGTTCTATTATATAAATAAGTTTACAATAGGTACACTACCCAGCATACGAATACTGCCTTATATATTAACACCCTACACACTAACCAATATATAACTAACATAACTTTATTAAATAACTTATTACATTATATATATATTATTGAAACATATCAATACTAATATGTAACCAGTCATATATATGTAAAAACAATTATACCTATACAGCATTGTATATTATGATACTTCAAAAATAAAAAAATTATAGTTCAAAATCTGAAGGGCACTGACACACGGTATCTACCTAACATACACAAACAGTAACCTATACTCCTATACTTTAATGGGTTCATATATATAATACTATAATTATAAACAACATATATAAGATGTAAAACAACAAATCTATAATTGCACATACACTCATCTCACTTTCCGAATAACAGGTATGTATATATATATACAAATCAACCTATAATCTATATATATATATAGAGTCATAATATATAACTTACGCCGACATCAGGAAGTGGACTCGGTGATTGGGTGGGAGCTTCGGTTTTGGGAAGAAAACGTGGGGAAGGGAAGAGGCCGAGAACGATGGTGCGTTAGTGATGACATGGGTCGGGGTGAGCTGCTGTGGCCGTGGAGGAAGGGGAGAAAGGGGAGAAAGATGGTGATCGGCTATGTGGTGGTGCAGGCGGCAGATGAGTGCTTGGAGGGATGTGCTCAGGGTTTGCCGAGGCTGATGGTGGCTGAAGGCCGGGTGAGAGAGGGGTGTCAGTGGACGTGGGCTTGGTTGAGTTGAGGAAACGGGTTTGGGTGGTTTGGAGATTGATGGCGTGGGTTGATGGGAAGGCTGAGGTTGACCGACGACGGCAATAGGAGGACGAGCATGCAGCTAGCCTATAGGAACAAGAATGAGAAGCCCAAAACAAATATATACGTTTCAGAATAAAAACAAGTTGCATCATTATTATAATATATATTTTTTCTTTGTTTTAGAAGCAAAAGCGTAGAAAGGAGAGAGAGCCGAAGAGAAGAAAAGTGGGAAGGTGGAAAGGTGGAAGCGTGGGCTAGAGATGCTAGAAGAGAGGGGAGAATATAAATGCAAATCTCATAAATGCAAATATCAATGCACGTTTGAACCGTTCAAAAATGAACAGTCAGATGAAAAATAAAAAAATGGCACGGTCAAATCCCCTTGATTCACTGAAGATTATTAAGGCAATAAATTCTGTTGTTTGGAAAGCACGGCTAAAGTTTGAAAGGCAATAGAAAACAAAAGGTCACGGATACGGTACTGATACGGTGAATTGTTTTTACAGATTCTGTTGTCCATCGGACGTCGAAACAAGCAAATGAATATACCATGGAGATCAGCATGACATGACGATCAAAACGGTATACAAATACTAGTGGTACGATCATCCGATCGAAAGTCGATAATCGGTCCCAGAAATGCTGCTATTTTGCCAGAATTAAGATAAACGGAGCAGTAGAAATCCAAATTTGGAAAAACGAATTTCGCAGTTTGATTCAGAATGATCTGAATAAATTTTCTCCTGTTGACATATTTTGGTTTCGGAAAACTTTTAAATTCACTGTTATTAACCGGTTTGATTTGAAATGAAATTTCACAGGAAAATAAACTTCAATATTATCAGATGAAAATTTACCAGTTGCTATATTAAAATAGACGTATTCCAAATAATAAATTTTTATTTCCAAATTTTATTGTTTAAAATTTCACAAAATTTCAATTAATTATCTAAATAAAACGATTAAAATTTTGGGTCGTTACAAAATCAGTACTAGAGATGAGTTTTACTCACTTGCAAAACTTGATGAACAGAGATGCATACATACTTATTCACAGACATATAGATACAACAGATTTTATACCTTTTCAAATTATTTTAAAGTAGTGCAATGCAGACTATAATATCAAAGTTCAGGTTAGTCCAAACATCAAGCTGAAGCCATGAATTTACTGACCGAAGTCAATTTCTTAAGGCAAATACAAAGTCGAATGAATTTCCATCTAACATAACTTCACAAAATTAATTCAAAATGAACAACACAGTGAATGTTACAACAACATGTAGAAGTTTCAAGTTAAACAAGTAAATGCCAATTGAAAGCATCAAAGAACAAGTCACAGCCGAAATGGTCATCATCACAAGCTAATTATCAGTTGTGATCAAGTCAACAAAAGTCGGTTTGAATCAAAGCATACTGAAGCCGGGCCAACATAGAAATTCACAGAGAATCAAGCAGGGATAAAAAAAATCACAATAAATTGAAACAGTGCCAAAAATTCAAAGCCGTGTGAATCAATAGGGATAAACGGCAATAGGGGGCCAGAAAATCAAGGAGCCACAGTTAAAAATGTCGAAGTCGACAATTTCAAACACCACGAATTCAAAGCCATGAATTTGACAGAGTCGTGAGTCGAATAAGTCAAAGCAAAAATTCACGGAGATAAACAGATATCATAAAAAAAAATTCAAAGCCGATAATTTCAAAACCAAGTCGACCGAACATCTCAAAAATATACGATTGTGAATCAGTCAGGTATAAATCGCACCATCCAACATTATATCGAATCGGCTAAAGAAAAGTTCAAACATGTCAATACGAACGAGAAAACAGGGATTCAAATACTAATATGCTAGGGGTATGAATTAGATGTGAGAAATGAAATTCCTCACCTTTTTCACGAGTAGCACGAATCGAAGAAAATTGAAGTAGCCGCCTTTGAATTGAGCAAGCCTTAGCTATCGAGATGAACGGGCGAACGAAAAATTGAAGCCGCCTTTGATTTAAACGAAGCCCTAAATTTTTATCCAGTCGCCATTTTTTTCTCTTCGTCTGTTTTATTTAGGGTTTGCGAATGAAAAATCAAAGAGGAACGATTGAATAAAATAAAAGGAGAAGACAACGTACGTGATGGCGAGAATACAGGGTAGGGTGGCTGATAGGTACGCGACTTCGGCTGAGATGATATAAAATATTGTGTACTAGAGATATGGTATAAGGTAAGGTATTTTTTTCTTTTTATTTTTATTTTGTTTTTATTTTTATTTTGTTTTTATCTTTATTAAAAAAGTATGTTAATAAATTTTTTGTTATTTATTTGTAGATAAAATTCATTTCCTTTTAAACATCATTATTTATCCAACATTTATTTGCATATATCATAACATATAAATTTCAAAAATGTAGAGTTTTAATTTAATCGAATAAGATGAATTTGATTTTAAAATCCAAAGATTTTATACTTTAAAATTTCAAAGCAAATTGCCTTATTAATATATAAATCCCAATTAAATTTTAGATTCAAACATATTCCTCAAATTAAACTTGAAAAATTCGAACACATTCACAATTTAAATTCAATTATAAATTTAAAATAGTTTAAAATTTCGAGATCGTTACAAACTTCCCTCCTTAAAAACTTTTCGTCCACGAAAAGGAAAGGTTGTTAAAATTTCACCGATATTTATACCCTACTCAATTTTACTAAGCTTGAAGCTTATTACAAATAAATGAATATAGGATTCATTCTTTTTTGTTTAATCTCAATAGTTTTGTTCATTATCTTCTTTTGTTCATTGATTTCTACAATCAAACGCAAAAGTCTTTTACCAAAATTTTTTGATTTACAAAACTCAGATTCAAACTTAAAATCCGTCGTGTTTAGAGATTTATATAATATATCTCTTCCAAAGCTGTGAACTTTCAAAATATTTCAAAGATCCTCTTTCTTAATTCATTAGTTGGAATTTCGTAATTTTACTTTCAGATCATTGATTTGCTATTTACAGTTTGAAAATACTTGCTAACTCGAAATTTAACAAGTCCATCTTCGTTCTTACAGACATTAGGCATACGCTGGCCAGGCGCAGGTCTAAAAATCTCCAAGTACTAAACATACTTGCTTCAATTCCCAGCGAAAATACTTTTAAAAATTCTTTTAAAAATGGATATGGAAAGCACGTTCCCCCATGGATTACATCTTACCCGGCGGTTACGCTACTATCCCAGTAGAGTCGCTCGTAATCTGTAGGTTTCTCACCTCTTAAATTTCGCCATGGTTGTCGCCATAGATTGCAGTACACACGACGGTTACGCTACTATCCCAGTAGAATCGCTCGTGTCTGTAGGCATCACGCCCCTCAAATTTCACTTGGCATTAGATTGCAGTTTACCCGGCGGTTACGCCACTATCCCAGTGGAATCGCTTTTAACTGTGGGCTTCTCGCCCCTCAAATTACGCTAATCAATCAATCTAATCTCATCACGATGATCCATCGTGAGGGATTTCCGATTCAAATAGTCACTCTGACTAAATGGAAATTCTACGTAGCTACGAATTTCAAATGGACACTCATCGAGAGTTCCAAAACCTTCTCAAATAATAAATGGAAGGTACTTTTCCATATCCTCAGTTTAGAAAACATAATGTCATATATATGTAGTACTTTCATTTCACATTTCGTACATATCATATCTATGTAAACATACATAAGATTTCCATAACAATGACTTTCTAAACTAACGGTTTCAAATTTACCGCATTCATATATATATAAGTTTTGAAAACTTACATATCTCATATTCATAACAAAATAGAGGATTTCAAAATTTTCCTCTAAGTCAATTTGGAAATTTAAGGTTATCTCAAACCTAATTCATATTCATAATTCCATTTATTATCGACTTTCACATTCGATTTGGATTTCACGCTACATCGTCAATTTTCAACACAGAATTGATGTCTATCGATATATAACCTCTGAGCTCGTACGTCTCAGAGAAGGGTGCTAAGCTAAGAGAATAAATTATCCGCCACCAACAGATATATATTTAATAGAGATCAATTGCTATGTCATCAATTCACAATGTTAGACATACAATCCAAATCATCATCTGAAATTCAAAGCTCAACTTATATTGTCATTGATGTCGAAGTTAAACTCAATTTTAACTCAATGATTCAATCTTTTTGAAAATCTCAAATTGAACTAATTGTTCAAATTCTCATTTAACTTTTCAACTTCGACTTCAAAAATGAATTTCAAATCATTTATTCCTTACGGAATATATTCACAACATTTCATATTTGGAAAAACATTTCCATACTTATTTAAAAATAAGTAATTCACAAATCCAATTTATTTTCAACATTTGAAAATATTCGATATACTTAAATCAAAATTAAGTATATATTTCATCTTTAAGGAAATCATTCTCTTTTACATATTTATTTGAGTTAAAACGAATGTTACGTAAAACATCGTTACGACAACTCAAAATCACTAGTATAGGGATTCGAAATTTAGATAGATGTATAAATCCCAATACTATACAAAACATTTCCTTTCGGAAATCATTTACTATAACAACAGTGTTATAGTCCACCATTTCCTTATATTCGAAAACGTCTATTTCAACAATGAATGTTGAAATCTATGGTTTCGATATTCAATGCCTTTGAAAACATCTTTAAAACAATTAACTTCGTTTTAAAATATCACTTTCCCAAAACATGTCCATTTTATTTAATGATATATTCACTGTCCAAAATCGTGAATATACATCTTTTAACAAGCTATAAGAATTTACTTATCAAAATAAGTCAGTTTCGAATTTATAAACAATGTTTATAAATTCCATTCTTATTTATAAAGACTTCAATTCATAACAAATCACTTTATTAACCATTCCTTTATAACTCAGTTTTTATATCAAAAATTTAATTTATAAGTAAATTACTTATAAACTCTTTTATTTCGCAACTTCGATTCATTTTATAACTTCACATTATAAACTTTTAAATTTCATTAACTTATGAAATCCATTAATATTTCATTTTCAACACTTATACAATTTCAATTTAAAATTCCAATATTTTATCAACACTTTCAAATCTTCCATTTAAACCGTTTATAATAATTCAAAAATTCCAATTTAAACTATTATATAAATTTATCAGTTTTCCATTTCCAAGATAATCACTAGTTCTTTAGTAAATCATTCATCGACTTGGTTTTCAATCTAATTGCATTTGATTTATTTACATTGGATTTTACTAACATTCATTCATATTCAATTAGTTCACTTTCACTAATTTATATTCAAATTCGTTTGCTTTCAATTTAAATCAAATTTGATTCTATTTAGATTTGCTTATCTTTCAATTTGAATTCAATTACTTAGCTTCCAATTTCCATTAATTCAATTTCATTAACACTTAATGAATTTCCATACGATCAACTAGCAAAACCAAATTTATTTACTTTACTTACATTCAATTTGGTTCAACACACTTGATTAGTTTATATTCTAATTCTGATTGAATTCTTATAATCACCATATTCACTAATTCACTTTTACACTTAAAGTTGAATTTTCCTTTCTATAACTCAAATTCATATTCATTTACTTCACTTTATTAATTCATTTTGATATCAAATTCAACCTCATTCAACATTACTTAAGCTATGTTTATTTTGCTTAACTTAGATTTTATTTCTAAAATCATTTTATTTAACTTTTGCTAAAGTCAAATTCATATTACTATTCAAAATTCAGATTTTGTTTCACTTAACAAAACTGTTTAACCATTTAACAACTGGTTTCATTTAAATTTCTCATTTTATAAGTTAAACAACTTATTAATTTAAATTTTCCAATTCATATTATCTAATCACTTATCATTCAAGTTTAAATTTTTCCATTTCAATAATTTATCAAATCAGTTTCAATTTATTTAACTTCCTTTAGTTAAATTTCAAATCATATATTTATTAATACTAATTCAATTCAATTTATTTAACTTTTCTTAAGTTAAATTTCTTTATTTTCAAAACAATCTTATACTTCTTTAGTTTTGAAAGACGTTCTCTTTTAAAGTGTTTCTAGTAACTATTCATATTAAACATCATAAACTAAGCTTTGTGTAAACCAAAGCTCTGATACCACTCTGTAACAATCCCCTTTCTGACCGCCTCCAGTCGGTAATTAAACCAACTAGAAACGTTCAAAAAGACGAATTGTTATTTAGTTTATAAGGTTTAAACAGAATCAGCCACAGAAACACAGAATAATAACAATGAATTAAAACAAATGAATCTTTATTTCATTACTATAAATCTTTTTATATACATCAGAGTTTATACAATTTAATACTGATACAGCGGAATATCTTAAAATACAATTTTCTCGAAATAAATGATTCTTTACTCTCTCTCTCTAACTTCGCTGCTCGAAAATCTTCAAGCTGTAAAATACTCGGTCTGACCCGAGTATTATATTCAAAAGAAAATAATACGCAGGTCAGTCTAATTCAAACCAGTTTATTAGTGCATAGAGGCAATAATAATTTAAATAGACGACAGTCACAATAATTCCCGTCTATCCAATCCTTTTAACAAAGAAATCGGATGTCGAAAATTTTAACACTAAACAGTGTTAAACAATAAATCAGCAGATTTAAAAACATCAACAGAGATAAATAAACAATTTATCAAATCGACTAAATCAATTTAAAACAATTGAAATTGTCACTTTAAAACCATCAAAAATTTGATTGGCTGCCGTACACGCACGCGTGTACGGCCTCGCCAATACAACATCAAAGATCAATGCATCACGACGCAAAGAAAGAATATCAATTCAAAACTGTCAATTCTGGGTGGCTGCAGTGCACACGCACATACATGTGCACTGCCTCGCCAACTCGAGTGAAGAAATAGAAATCAGCACAAGGTCAAATCCGAAACACGGATTCAACTCAAGTTTATTCGAAAAACAAATTCAATTTCATCCATGCGATGCAAGCTCAAAATTTCAACAAGAACACTGAAATAAAGCAAATGTCCAGGCCCTCAAGTGGAACTAGAAACAGATTGTACAAAAACAACATAAACTGGACAGTGCAAGGGCAGAGCTCGGCTGGTCAGCCTTAACCAACAGTGAACGTGAACCAACAGTGCATGGACAAGTATACAAGTATATGGAACGTGAACCAAAAGTGTACAGTCTAACTAGAGTTAACAAAGTAGAAGTGACGTAAAATGTAACTGCACTAACCCATACAACGTGAAATGGGCAGTTTATTAACTAGCAGGTGACACACGACAGTGGAAATGCAACAGTTCCAAATAGCAAGCAACAGGAAATCAAGTGAAGACTACAAAATGAACCAAACCCATAAACATAAGTATATGTGTTTTTAACTATCAAACTAATTGAACTTCAAAACTAAACAAAGTCGAACTTTAAGATTTGAAACAAAATGCACTGTCATATATATATATATATAAGTAGCAAATAGTACTAAATGCATTCAATTGAAAATTGGGTTTTT
Source organism: Allium fistulosum (assembly GCA_030737815.1). Classification (NCBI taxonomy): domain Eukaryota; kingdom Viridiplantae; phylum Streptophyta; class Magnoliopsida; order Asparagales; family Amaryllidaceae; genus Allium; species Allium fistulosum. The sequence continues at coordinate 152,128,850 of CM060906.1, read as the reverse complement.
TTTAAAAACGAAATTAATTGGCAAGTAATTTCAATACAAGCAACGTGGGACAAACAAGACAGAAGTGCAAATTGAATGTGTACAATTTCTTCAACGTGAAGGCTTATATGAACCACTTTCAAGGGAAAGGCACATGGACGTGTGCAACTTCAAGGCAACAAAACAAGTAGTATATGCTACCATTCACTAAAGAAAAATTTGTATTTAGCTCCAACAAGATGTGTTCCACTACACTTCATTTTAAAGCAATAAATTAAAACATAGATTGACAGAGGATGCTGGCAATTATTGGCAAAACAATAGATCATCAATAATCACTTATCACTAGATTCAACTAACATTTTAAATCAGTACTAGAGATGAGTTTTACTCACTTGCAAAACTTGATGAACAGAGATGCATACATACTTATTCACAGACATATAGATACAATAGATTTTATACTTTTTCAAATTATTTTAAAGTAGTGCGATGCAGACTATAATATCAAAGTTCAGGTTAGTCCAAACATCAAGCTGAAGCCATGAATTTACTGACCGAAGTCAATTTCTTAAGGCAAATACAAAGTCGAATGAATTTCCATCTAGCATAACTTCACAAAATTAATTCAAAATGAACAACACAGTGAATGTTACAACAACATGTAGAAGTTTCAAGTTAAACAAGTAAATGCCAATTGAAAGCATCAAAGAACAAGTCACAGCCGAAATGGTCATCATCACAAGCTAATTATCAGTTATGATCAAGTCAACAAAAGTCGGTTTGAATCAAAGCATACTGAAGCCGGGCCAACATAGAAATTCACAGAGAATCAAGCAGGGATAAAAAAAATCACAATAAATTGAAACAGTGCCAAAAATTCAAAGCCGTGTGAATCAATAGGGATAAACGACAATAGGGGGCCAGAAAATCAAGGAGCCACAGTTAAAAATGTCGAAGTCGACAATTTCAAACACCACGAATTCAAAGCCATGAATTTGACAGAGTCGTGAGTCGAATAAGTCAAAGCAAAAATTCACGGAGATAAACAGATATCATAAAAAAAAAATTCAAAGCCGATAATTTCAAAACCAAGTCGACCGAACATCTCAAAAATATACGATTGTGAATCAGTCAGGTATAAATCGCACCATCCAACAATATATCGAATCGGCTAAAGAAAAGTTCAAACATGTCAATACGACCGAGAAAACAGGGATTCAAATACTAATACGCTAGGGGTATGAATTAGATGTGAGAAATGAAATTCCTCACCTTTTTCACGAGTAGCACGAATCGAAGAAAATTGAAGCAGCCGCCTTTGAATTGAGCAAGCCCTAGCTATCGAGATGAACGGGCGAACAAAAAATTGAAGCCGCCTTTGATTTAAACGAAGCCCTAAATTTTTATCCAATCGCCATTTTTTTTCTCTTCGTCTGTTTTATTTAGGGTTTGCGAATGAAAAATCAAAGAGGAACGATTGAATAAAATAAAAGGAGAAGACAACGTACGTGATGGCGAGAATACAGGGTAGGGTGGCTGATAGGTACGCGACTTCGGCTGAGATGATATAAAATATTGTGTACTAGAGATATGGTATAAGGTAAGGTATTTTTTTCTTTTTCTTTTTATTTTGTTTTTATTTTTATTTTGTTTTTATCTTTATTAAAAAAGTATGTTAATAATTTTTTTGTTATTTATTTGTAGATAAAATTCATTTCCTTTTAAACATCATTATTTATCCAACATTTATTTGCATATATCATAACATATAAATTTCAAAAATGTAGAGTTTTAATTTAATCGAATAAGATGAATTTGATTTTAAAATCCAAAGATTTTATACTTTAAAATTTCAAAGCAAATTGCCTTATTAATATATAAATCCCAATTAAATTTTAGATTCAAACATATTCCTCAAATTAAACTTGAAAAATTCGAACACATTCACAATTTAATTCATAATTTAAATTCAATTATAAATTTAATATAGTTTAAAATTTCGGGATCGTTACATCTCCCGTGTAAGTTTAGTTTGTTGCCACCATGCCAGGCTCTTCCTCTCAAACGAGTAGCAACCAACTTAACTCTCCGATGCTCGGGAACTTCCTTAAAGTCAAAAATTTCTTCAACATTAGATAACCAATCCAAAAATTCCTCAGCTTGCATTCCACCCTTGAATTCTGGAATTTCAGTCTTCATTCCTGCCTCCCATCGTCGATCATCTTCAACATCCCGATATGCATTTCGTACTTGGTCTCGATCTCGATAATGAATATTAGTTCTATCACTTTCTTCATCATAATCACGTGTACTTCGGTATCGATCTCGACAATCAACATCTCTATGATCACGCATATCCCTTCTACTTTGTCTTTCAACATCACGATATGGCTCAGGTTCAAACTCACGTGGAGTTCTTCTCTCTTCATTTCTATACTCATGATGTTCTCTTCTCAATGAAACTGAAGATTCTCTTCTTTCTCGGTAAGATTGCGGCGACACCCTCCTCGCTTCCGTAACCAATGGCGAAACTCTGTTTCCTCCATGGTTCGAGATTGGCGACCTTCTCCTTTGACTTTGATTCATGTCAATCATCAGTTTCTCTAACTTCTCAATGCCTTCATCAAATTTCTCATTGATACGTTGTTCCAATTGCTCAGCTTCTTCTCTTTTATACACATCGGCAATATTTTGATGACGATTAACTCTTCTCGGAGGCATTATCAAATCAAACAACAATCTTCAACTCTCGGCTTGAACAAATCTGAACTTGAACACTTTAACTCGGTCTTGATCTTCAAAGTGATTCACGGCTTCAACTTCTAAACCTCGGCCTTAACTTCAAACTCTTCTCCTTGGCTCCAAGACTCGGCTTAGCTATGATTGGCTAAGTCTAGCTCCGATACCAAATGACACAGCGGAAATACAGAAAAGGATACAACGATGAAAGTAGCAATCGGTGGATTGAAAATACCAAATGCCCAAATCCGTTGATCCCAAGAGATACCGGACTTTAGCTATCTTCGACACGTTGATCACGCACGATGCCGTGAGAGAAGATATACGATTCTTCGAACGTTGATCTAGCGCACTAGATTCCATGAATCGGCTTCAACAATCGTTGATTCGAGCGCACTCGAATATCCGAAGGTGGAGATAGGAGATAACACTCAACTACCAATTTTAATGGTGGCACAAAAGCACACAAAAGAATTTTTATTCAAATTGACTAACTTTTACAAATGGCACAACATCCCTATTTATAGGGTTTACAACACAACAAAAACGACTTACAAAACAGATATACATGACATAAGAAAGTTACAATAGTACACGACTTAACAAAAATACAAATAAATGACTTTCAAAACAAAGCGACTTAACAACAGTTCGACCTAAGCAAGTAACGACCTAAACAAGGATGTCAACGACCTAGGCAACTTCGGCAGCGATATAAGCAACTTCAGCGACTTAAGATTCCAGCGACCTAAGGAATCTTCGACTTAAAGTAGGTCGTTCGCGACTTATCTTCTCGCGGCTCAACTGGGAATACGGCAGCGACCTAGGAGAAATTCGCGACTGGGGATTTGAAACTTGGAACGCGACCTAATCGGCATCGACCTAACTGCTCGCGACCTACTGGATCGAGATTTGCTTGTTCGCGATTTAGGGCTGGACGACCTAAGGAGATGCTGTTCGCGACCTTCGCTGGAGCGACCTATGGCTTCGTTCGACTTAAGGAGTTCTGGAGTAGCTTCTTCCTCGCGACCTACGTTATGTCGCTCGCGACTTAGGGTTTCACGACTCCCTTTAGTGTGTGCTGCATCACCTTTTAATTAATAAATAATATTAGTGAATTCAATTTGTAAATTTATTTACAAATGTAAACAGATCAGATAAATATTGATAATTAAATATTTAAATCTATGAAATAGTCATTTCGGGGCACTACCTTAGATTTTGACGAAACCAATTTCATTAGATCTGTAATAGTGAATTATAATATGTCGTCGAATTTCATGGCGATCAGATGTATCATTTGTTCGTACGAGTTCGAAATGCGCTGAAATTGATATCGAAAATTTAATATAATAATTTAGTTTAAAAAGCTATCTTTTGCATACAATCGAATTAGACCTCGAGGCTAGTTCCATTGTGTTTGGAATAGGGGTATAACATATAAAATGCCAGGCGGCAAGCATCGTTTGGAGTTCGACATTTTGGGGAGAACGACACTTGAGATTATAAAATAAAATAAGCCTATGTCCCATATTTTATTGCCATAATTCAACAGTGCTTCACCATACCCCCACGTCAAAAGCCATTCCTCATCTCCTTTATAAAATGATTCCAGTAAACTACAAAAGAAAAAGAAAGAAGGCTGCACCTTTAAAAATCCAAATCAATTTATTTTCTCAGCAACAAAAATCAAGAACTTGTTGCTACGAGTTTGTTTAAGCAATGGCTTCGAGTCCCTACCCAAGTTGTTGATCGCGGCGCGTTTTTGGTGATCACTATTTGGGGAAGTAGTGTTAGGGCTTGGGATTTCAGGCGATTTTGGGGACGATGGTACGACTTGAGTTTGGAGTTGAACTCGTGGTTTCCTGAAGTGTCAATGGCGATCAAACGAAGGTGTTTCATGGCCGTTTGGGCATCGCAACCATACTGCCTGGGCGCGTTTCTGGTGATGTCTCATTTTTTCTTGGTCACTTCGAGAGTGTTGAGGTGGTGGTAGGCAAGTAGTGCTCGGGAAGAGGGAGCCACCGGCGAAGACGGAATCAAATTTCATCGTGTCTAGCTCCGTATCTTGGATTGACCATGCAAATTCTTATTGGGTTTGAGTATCCTATGCACGATTCTGGGTTGAGGAAGATGAAGTTGAGATGGGGGTAATGTTGTAAATTGATTTAAAGTTGAAATGTTAATTTTAATTTAAAAAATCCGATAACTAATAAAATGTTTATCTCGCCCATACGAGGTCGGATTCGAACGCTGTTTTTTGCATTGGATTCGTGTCGTCGCGTTCGTCGCGATGGAATTGATTTGGTTGGATTAAGAGCAAGTGAAAATTTAGGCTAAAATCGGACGACCGTTTGGTTTTAGTCAAAAATCGGGACGTTTCGACGAAAACGAATATCAATGTGAGTTTAACTCACATTAAATGTTATTATAGCATATAAATGATATTATAAACATTTATTGATTTCTTGGATGTTAATTAACTTGTTTAGTTGATTGTTTGGTTGAATTTCCGTCTGGAAAATGGATGACATAATTATTTGATCGTTATAAACCCATATGATTATCTATATATTATCCATAACCATTGTTTTGCAGGGAAATCTGTAGAAAGAACCTAAAGGGTTTCTCGCCAATAAATTATTTATTTACATCCATATGCTGTTATTGATGATTAATTGAAAATAAATCATGATATTCCATTTAAATTGTTGAGTGTCGTGTAACGCCCCACTCTGAGACCCACTGTAACAAAGAGTATTACGGGAGTAATACTGTCTGTTAAAGCGGAGAATAGAGTATAGTGGAAGCGACCATCTATAATCAAGCTATAACTATCTACCGAATACGTCGAAAGGTGGAATCTATTTAAATTTTTCTCAATCAGGTGGTTCGACATATTCGGTAAATACTTATAACGAAATTACAAATGGCTAAAGATCTATCAGGACAAAGCATAATAACATAATGAAATAGCATCACAGAACAGAATCACATAACAGATATAAAATCCCAGAACAATACATCATCAATACAGATCCAAATACTATAAGTGGATACAAAGCCACCGCTCACACATGTGAGTCAAAAATATGTACATATCAAAGTCTGAATGATAATATAGTAGCAGAATAGTGGACAAATAAAGCGCTATCTATCAGCATAGCAGATAATGTCCAAGCGGAAGCACAGAAGCTAAGTCCAGAGACCTAACCTGAAACAACTCGGTCTGACCCGAGCGAAAACACTCGGGTCAGGCTAGCTAAACAATCAGTAATAACTGAGATATATAATAATGCGGTACATAAATAAAATAGTACTTATCCAAAGAGAAGTATACTATGAACCACATGAATATAATGACGATCCCTAATCATCAATAAACAATAAAAATCTCCAAAGAGAAATCAACACCAAAGTGTAGAATAAATAAAGTCGCCTCATATCATCGGCGTAGCCAAAGCCATAAAAAGATGCCCATAGGCAATAATCCCAATAGTGACCAGAGTCTGTGATCAATGCCCAAGCAAAGATCGATGCTCCAAAGAGCCATGGGGATATACTGAAAAGTCAATGAAATCAAACACTGAAAAGCAGTGTCCAGAGACACTGTGGATCCATAAGGTAATCACACTTACATCGTATGGTTCCATAGAACCAACACCGAATGGCGGTACTCGAATGGATATAAAAATAATCAGATAATACAAGTTTTGCACGTGCACCGATCAGAGTCGTTGTTGCCAAGTACTGTAGAGTTGTGATCGATCACTCGCACCGATGCGAAACGCGCGAGACGGCGAGATCCTTCCCAGAAGGATAAAGGCCCAGAGGCACACGCCGAAAAATAAACTGCTCCATAGAGCAGGTGTCCAGAGACGGTTGCCCAGAGGCGTGGTGACCCAGAGGTTCAGTACTGGCCGCCCGGAGGCTAATGTGTCACTAACTTCTTGGAGAGGAACCCGCAAAGTGTTAACAATGAGTCCCATACCCCACGTTCACACTAAACGGTTTCCTAACCAATAGCAAGCTCACACTCCAAACAATAAAAAGTCTACCTCATATCATCGGTAAACTAGACCTAAAGGTCAAAACGATCAATCGAATAGGTCGGGGATTAACTGGAAAGAAAATACACACGGTTTCCATAGGCCGGAGATTTCCTAACCGTTTAAGCACCTTTCCACTTCGCTCGACGTGCTAAAAGTGAGTGTGAGATTTTTATTATAGAAAATAATGGTGTAAAGCGGATTTATAATTGATTTTCGGAATCACTTTTAAAACGGTCTTTTGAAAGGTCTCCTATTATGGAGTAATTAATTTAATAATTAAAATAATATTATGTAATAATTTTCAAAAGCCATTTAGGAGTGAAAAATCTTTTGAAAATGATTCATAAAACCCGTGTACGAAATCTAGAGACAAATCTCAAAGAAATCAATGAAAACCAGAAAATCATCAAAAATATTCTAAGTGTTTGTAAACATTCAAAAACAGCTGTGAACTCAAGTTCGATAATTTATTTGGACCAGCAAACTATGTCCAAATGTCATGAAAATTTGCAGGCGTGTAGTCCAACATCCCTACTTTAATATGCAAAAAGAATTTCTGGATTCCGAGTTGAGACGAAGTGGCAGCGACGTCTCAAAGTTGGATCCAGAACAAGATTTACACTGTTTACAAACAGCGACTAGAGTTCAACTTCGACACGAAATTCGAAGTACCAAACGAACTCCAATGTTGTCCAAATTTTCCTGAGATGGAGTTCGGAACTCCACCTTTCTAACGAGACCAAAAACGTTGAATTCCGACTTCCAATGCGAACGTGGAGGCATCGCGGAGTGGCGCTCAAAAGCTGGAAACAGAAGGGATATTTGATTTTCATTCTAAGTGTTTGACCATTCAAAAACTGCTGCGAACCCAAGTTCGGCAATTTATTTGGACCAGCAAACTGAATCCAAATGACATGAAAACTGGTAGGAATATAGTCCAACATCCCTACTATAAGATGCAAAAAGAATTTCTGGAATCCGAGTTTAGACGAAGTAGCAGCGACGTCTCAAAGTTGGACACAGAACAAGATTCACACTGTTTACAAACACCGACAAGAGTTCAACTTCGACACGAAATTCGAAGTAACAAAAGAATGCCGATGATGCCTAAATTTTACAGAGATAGAGTTCGAAACTCCACCTTTCCAACGAGACCAAAAACGTCGAATTCCGACTTCGGATGCGATCGTGGCGGCATCGCGAAGTGGAGAAAAAAAATATGGAACAGGGTTTAAAAAAAAAATATTTATTATTTTTTTTTCTTTTTTTTTCTCGGGACAGTGGTAAGAATGTACAATTTTAACCAAAATAACTTCGAAATTTCATTAAACTCAAAAAATGAAAGTTTTAGCTCTAAATCTAAGCTTTCCAGAACATCCAAAATTATTAGATTTGGATAAGAAACGAGAGAGATACATGCAAAACAATATCAGATTGAAACTCAAGATAACTTGTTAAAGACAGAATTGGTCTTCTGTCTTTGAACGCATTTCAGGTCATCTAAATGGCAATATTACAGAAAACTCACTGAACAAAAATTGTAGTATATGTTTTAAGCTTTCCGGAACATCCAAAATTATATAATTCGGATCAAAAACGAGTAACTTATGGCCAAATCAATTTCAGGGTTTTATTTTATCAACCTTGTAGTTTGTTGTCAGGTCAGCGACAAACAAACGTGATTTCGACCATTGAAACCACAAAATTAGGCAAAGCTCAAAACATGAAAGTTATAGGCTACAGAAAAAGCTTTCCAGAACTTCAAGAAAATCTTAATTCCGATTTAAGATGAATGAGATATGCCTAATTTACTAACAGCAATAAACTAATTATAATTTCAGCTAGCATATATTACCTCTTTCCAAGCAATGAAAAGAAGATCAAAGAGTTTCACAATCTAAATGCACAAAAAAAAAGGATTACAAAATAATTTCAGAAATTAAAGAATGAATTAGAGGTGGGTTTTGAGATTGCTATTACCTCTTTTAGTAGTTTGGATTAACTCTCTTTGATTTGGTGTAGATTGGAGTCTTGCTTAGGAGGCCATGACTAGGTTTTGGAGCTTTCTAATTAGGTTTTAGTAGTTATGAAATGAAGTGTTGGCTGAAATGGGAGAGTAAAAGATACTTTATAGGCTAATGGTTAGGGTTATTGGATCTAATACCCATTAGGACTTTGTATTATTCATGTGCATACATATATAGGCAATTTTCTCTAAGTACACTCTACATACAAATTACTAAATACATTTCAAACCATAGAAAATTATGAAAATATGTTAACAATTACTTTTAGCCATTTCATAAAATCCTATATCAACAATATTTTACATTTTAACCCCTAATTTTTCCAAAACACCGTTTATAGTTAATATTAGCCAAAATCACCATTTTGCAAATAAATTGCAAATTAATTTCCCAAATCAAATATTGCATTATTTTACACATATAAAATTTTGCAATAATATAAATTACAAATTTCCCTAATTAATTTCCTTGAAATGCTCCATTTTACACTTAAGCCCAAAATATTAATTTATTCAAAATGACTAAATTTTGAACAAATTAGCCACATTAAAAATTCATTAATAGCTCCAATTAAATTAAAATCCCAATTTTAATTTATTATTTGGTAACCGCAATCACGGGTTGTTACAGACTCCCCCCCTTAAGAAAATTGCGTCCCCGCAATTCCTTAAATATAGAAGTCGTCTATAACATCTAATCCACAAAAGGAATACAGAAGACGGAGCTCGATTTCGAATATCACACATAGAAAGAGTCTCAAGAATATCGTCGATGAAAACCAGAACGAATCTATTGATGTATTCCCGGAATACTCGATTCATGAGATCGACGAAGAAAGCCGGAGCGTTCGTCAAGCCGAACGGCATGACCAACCACTCAAAAGAACCATGACGAGTGCGGAATGCTGTAAGAGGAATGCTGTCTTCCATGACTCGTAGCTGATGGAATCCGGTGGCAAGGTCAAACTGAGAGAAGACCTTCGCACCGCTCAAATGGTCAAACATGTCGTAACGGGAATTAGAGTTAGACATGATTCAATGATAGATAATTAATTAAGGAATACTACGGGATATAACGGATTCCTATACATATTCCTAACTAATCTATCAATAAACATGAGGAAGGGATATGATTTAATTCGGATCTAATTTAAAATGTATTGTACTAAGTGTATCTGTTCTGTGTTTATTATGCTTATTCCTGAAACCAGGCTCTTATACCAAGCTGTAACGCCCCACTCTGAGACCCACTGTAACAAAGAGTATTACGGGAGTAATACTGTCTATTAAAGCGGAGAATAGAGTATAGTGGAAGCGACCATCTATAATCAAGCTATAACTATCTACCGAATACGTCGAAAGGTGGAATCTATTTAAATTTTTCTCAATCAGGTGGTTCGACATATTCGGTAAATACTTATAACGAAATTACAAATGGCTAAAGATCTATCAGGACAAAGCATAATAACATAATGAAATAGCATCACAGAACAGAATCACATAACAGATATAAAATCCCAGAAAAATACATCATCAATACAGATCCAAATACTATAAGTGGGTACAAAGCCACCGCTCACACATGTGAGTCAAAAATATGTACATATCAAAGTCTGAATGATAATATAGTAGCAGAATAGTGGACAAATAAAGCGCTATCTATCAGCATAGCAGATAATGTCCAAGCGGAAGCACAGAAGCTAAGTCCAGAGACCTAACCTGAAACAACTCGGTCTGACCCGAGCGAAAACACTCGGGTCAGGCTAGCTAAACAATCAGTAATAACTGAGATATATAATAATGCGGTACATAAATAAAATAGTACTTATCCAAAGAGAAGTATATTATGAACCACATGAATATAATGACGATCCCTAATCATCAATAAACAATAAAAATCTCCAAAGAGAAATCAACACCAAAGTGTAGAATAAATAAAGTCGCCTCATATCATCGGCGTAGCCAAAGCCATAAAAAGATGCCCATAGGCAATAAACCCAATAGTGACCAGAGTCTGTGATCAATGCCCAAGCAAAGATCGATGCTCCAAAGAGCCATGGGGATATACTGAAAAGTCAATGAAATCAAACACTGAAAAGCAGTGTCCAGAGACACTATGGATCCATAAGGTAATCGCACTTACATCGTATGGTTCCATAGAACCAACACCGAATGGCGGTACTCGAATGGATATAAAAATAATCAGATAATACAAGTTTTGCACGTGCACCGATCAGAGTCGTTGTTGCCAAGTACTGTAGAGTTGTGATCGATCACTCGCACCGATGCGAAACACGCGAGACGGCGAGATCCTTCCCAGAAGGATAAAGGCCCAGAGGCACACGCCGAAAAATAAACTGCTCCATAGAGCAGGTGTCCAGAGACGGTTGCCTAGAGGCGTGGTGACCCAGAGGTCCAGTACTGGCCGCCCAGAGGCTAATGTGTCACTAACTTCTTGGAGAGGAACCCGCAAAGTGTTAACAATGAGTCCCATACCCCACGTTCGCACTAAACGGTTTCCTAACCAATAGCAAGCTCACACTCCAAACAATAAAAAGTCTACCTCATATCATCGGTAAACTAGACCCAAAGGTCAAAACGATCAATCGAATAGGTCGGGGATTAACCGGAAAGAAAATACACACGGTTTCCATAGGCCGGAGATTTCCTAACCGTTTAAGCACCTTTCCACTTCGCTCGACGTGCTAAAAGTGAGTGTGAGATTTTTATTATAGAAAATAATGGTGTAAAGCGGATTTATAATTGATTTTCGGAATCACTTTTAAAACGGTCTTTTGAAAGGTCTCCTATTATGGAGTAATTAATTTAATAATTAAAATAATATTATATAATAATTTTCAAAAGCCATTTAGGAGTGAAAAATCTTTTGAAAATGATTCATAAAACCCGTGTACGAAATCTAGAGACAAATCTCAAAGAAATCAATGAAAACCAGAAAATCATCAAAAATATTCTAAGTGTTTGTAAACATTCAAAAACAGCTGTGAACTCAAGTTCGATAATTTATTTGGACCAGCAAACTATGTCCAAATGTCATGAAAATTTGCAGGCATGTAGTCCAACATCCCTACTTTAATATGCAAAAAGAATTTCTGGATTCCGAGTTGAGACGAAGTGGCAGCGACGTCTCAAAGTTGGACCCAGAACAAGATTTACACTGTTTACAAACAGCGACTAGAGTTCAACTTCGACACGAAATTCGAAGTACCAAACGAACTCCAATGTTGTCCAAATTTTCCTGAGATGGAGTTCGGAACTCCACCTTTCTAACGAGACCAAAAACGTTGAATTCCGACTTCCGATGCGAACGTGGAGGCATCGCGGAGTGGCGCTCAAAAGCTGGAAACAGAAGGGATATTTGATTTTCATTCTAAGTGTTTGACCATTCAAAAACTGCTACGAACCCAAGTTCGGCAATTTATTTGGACCAGCAAACTGAATCCAAATGACATGAAAACTGGTAGAAATATAGTCCAACATCCCTACTATAAGATGCAAAAAGAATTTCTGGAATCCGAGTTGAGACGAAGTAGCAGCGACGTCTCAAAGTTGGACCCAGAACAAGATTCACACTGTTTACAAACAGCGACAAGAGTTCAACTTCGACACGAAATTCGAAGTACCAAAAGAATGCCGATGATGCCTAAATTTTACAGAGATAGAGTTCGAAACTCCACCTTTCCAACGAGACCTAAAACGTCGAATTCCGACTTCGGATGCGATCGTGGCGGCATCGCGAAGTGGAGGAAAAAAAAATCTGGAACAGGGTTTAAAAAAAAATTATTTATTATTTTTTTTTCTTTTTTTTTCTCGGGACAGTGGTAAGAATGTACAATTTTAACCAAAATAACTTCGAAATTTCATGAAACTCAAAACATGAAAGTTTTAGCTCTAAATCTAAGCTTTCCAGAACATCCAAAATTATTAGATTTGGATAAGAAACGAGAGAGATACATGCAAAACAATATCAGATT